>OZ007593.1:376355709-378855709 GCA_963931845.1 Maratus michaelseni | reverse complement strand
TCGAATATCTAAACCAATTCAATAGCGGGCGAAGCCTGCTATTATATTCTGTCATAATAATATCTGTCATGTGGACTAAATGCGATATTAATTTTTTTTTTTCAAAATTAACATGTTGTACACCTTTAAAAAGTTAAAATATGCTAATATTTCCGTAATCGGTTTTTTTCGTGATTCAATATGTTTCTCAAACTCATATATTTACTACATTAAATACGTGAGTATAAAACATCACAAATTTACTGAATGGTATATATGTATACAAACTTTTTGTATACACCATTCAGTAAATTTGTGATGTTTTATACTCACGTATTTAATGTAGAAATGTTCATGATGTAATCGTCGAGCATTTATATATCATATATTTACTATTCTCTATTATTCATATTGATACTCGCTTTGTATTATTCTTAAACATTTGAAAAATCCGTTAAACTTCCGATATGACGTCATATTTTCTTTTTAATTATCTAATGACGTGATATTAATCTGCTTTGTGTACATTACACATACTCATATTCCTTGTATTATTGAGAAATCTTACAGTTTTATTACCACTATGACGTCAATCAATTTTATTTCATATTAATCTTTTTTTCAATTGGTGAAACTTTTTATTTCATTTTTCACGTGGAAATCGTCTGATAGAAAATTAATTATTGTAGCAAGGATTTCATCGTGGATTTTTAATTTTTGGCATCGGCTATAACGAAAAAAGTTTCAATTTAATAGGAAAAGTCTGTTAGAATGTTGTTGTTTTTTATCTCTTATCTATACTATTAAAAACCGTTCGCGTATCTATCTATGTAACCTCAAAAACTCGAAAACCGCAGGGCGCAGGGCTACGAAATTTTGCACGCGGGTAGCTGGTAGGGCGGTCATGAACGATCGGGACAAAAAATTCGAAATTTTTAAATAGATTTTTGATAGATTAAATATTAATTAAAATCCATCCACAAAGAGATCTCATCAAAAATCCGCTTTTTTTCATTGGTTGGTTGGTTGTATAATATCTCCACAGAAGTCATTAAATAAATCAAGGTAGCATTTGCAACTGCGATTCGAGTGTTTAAATTCAATTGATCAGAGATTATATGATATGTAGACAATCAACTTAATTATTAACCGTTGCCAAATGCTAAAAACTTAACTTTAAAGGATTTTATCGACTTAATGAATGATAATTAGCTGGGTTAAGGGTTTTTTTTTGCATGACATATATTAGTATGATAGAGATTATTAATACAGAAAACTTTATTTAACAGATTATTTGTTAAATTTGCGGGGATGGGAAGGGGGGGGGGGTAAGCGACTTTTATTAAATATAAAATTTATTTTACTTGACCGCGCGCCACCTGGTGGCGGTTTTTCATTAATTGACCTTCCTTATTAATAAATCCAAATCTACTGCTCTGATTTCAACAGAACTAATTACATTTAACAAATTTAACTTTTTTAGCTGAACTCGTAACGTTTAATCGCTGTTTTATATAGATAATACCACTATTTTAGAATAACAGTTTTTATAAAAATTAAATTTATGTTCCTAATAAAAGTACAGAGCCCGTATTCAGTTGATGCCTACCAACACTCAAAATTAGTGATTTGTTGTTGAGCACTTGACCGCGCGCCTCCTCGCGGACCCTCCCTCAGGGTTTTTTCTCTAACTGTGCTTTATTTTCAGAACTCAGATAATTATGTTCCTAACTTCTCCAAACCAGTTCCATTTTGCTAAATTATCATAAAAATCAGCATTCATAGCTTCAGCGTGTATTTCTAGCAAACAGCTACCAGTATTTCCGAATAATAGTCTAAGCAAAATTTCAAATTTACTTCCTAGCTTAACCAAATGAATCAATCTTTAAAGATGCATATAGAGGTTCTCCTAATTTATCATTTGCTGAAAGGCACTTAAACATCCGTTCCCGCTCCGGCCCCTCCCTCAAGGCTTTTTGTCTAATTGTACCTTGTTTCCATATCTCAGCAACTAATTTTTCGATTTCAGTGCAACTGATTCCAAACATCATATTTAACTTAATAATCAACGTCTATATTAGGGGTACACAACCTGTGGCCCGCGATCGGATTACTGGTGGCCCGCGGATCAATTTCGCCGATCGGACGCGAAAAAATCACGAATTTCGCCAATCAGGTGCGTAGAAATCGCAAATTTTGCCGAGCGAGTGCATATAAATCGCGAATTTTACCGATCGGGTGCGTATAAATCGTAAATTTCGCCGATCACCTGCGTAAAAATCGTGAATTTTGCCGATCGCCTGCGTAAAAATCGTGAATTTTGCCAATCGCCTGCGTAAAAATCGTGAATTTTGCCGATCGGGCCCGTAAAAATTGTGAATTTTGGCGATCGGGCCCGTAAAAATCGCGAAATCTGCCGATAGGGTGCGTATAAATCGCGAATTTTGCCGATCAGGCCCGTAAAAATCGCGAATATTGCCGATAGGGCCCGTAAAAATCGCGAATATTGCCGATCGGGCACGTAAAAATCGCGAATATTGCCGATCGGGCACGTAAAAATCGCGAATATTGCCGATCGGGCACGTAAAAATCGCGAATTTTGCCGATCGGGCCCGTAAAATCGCGAATTTTGCCGATCGGGCCCGTAAAAATCGCGAATATTGCCGATCGGTTCCATAAAAATCGCAAATTTTGCCGATCAGGCGCGTAAAAATTGCGAATTCCGCCGATCGGCCTCGTAAAAATTGCGAATTTTGCCGATCGTGCGCGTAAAAATTGCGAATTTTGCCAATCGGACGCGTAAAAATCACATATTTCGCCAATCGGGAGCGAAAAAATGCTAATTTCGTCGATCGGATGCGAAAAAAAATTGCAAATTTCACCTATCGGGCGCGTAAAAATCGCAAATTTTGCCGGTCGGGTGCGTATAAATCGCAAATTTCGCCGAACGTGTGTGTAATAATCGCGAATTTCACCAATCACTAGAAAAAACTATGAATATTGTCAATCGCGCTTGGAAAAGAAAATGAAGTTTTTTCCATCCTTTCCAATTGAATTGGGTTATGCTGACTAAGGAGGTGGTTGAGTATAGGGAGCTAACCCTCCTTTTAAATTTAGCCATTTTTATGAACTTTTAGGCCGACCCCCTTCCCCTCCCTCCTTGCCTGAAACAAAATTTGTCCACCCTATGGATGTTGGCTCTCGACAATCCAGTCATTTTTGTGACTGCCCCTCCTCTTATAAAGGTTGTGCACCCCTTTGATATCCACATTTTATGACTGAATATGTTAAGAAGTACAATTTAGAATAAAATAGGGTAAATGTATCAATAGTCGGCCACCCCCCAATAGTCGGCCACATTGAGATAAAATGCCTTACGCATAGCTTATTTTTGGTTCTAAATGAAATATTACAATTTGGTTGTATGCAGCCATCTTTCATAAGTCATAAACCATCACCAAAGAATTGTGGGTATTTTTATTGAATTTGTAATCAGCCATTTTTTTTCAAGATAGAGGTCAAATCGCCATTTTCCCTATTTTTTTGTTAACAGATGGCAATTTTTTTAAAAGGCAAGTATTAATTAATTTTTTATTTTTTTCTAAAATTATAAGACTAGAATATTAGCAGGGTAAATAAACTAATGTTTTTAAGTATAAAAAGTAAATAAATTTGTTGCTTTTAAATAATTTTAATGTGGCCGACCATTAGGTATTAATTTTGGTTACATGCCGAATAGTCGGCCACCAGGAGCTGAATACTTAACTTATTATACTTTTTTGAGTTTATTGAAGTGAAAACTTCTTTAGGCGTGTTGGGCATTTTTTAAGATGGGAAAAAACCATTGAACTCGCAACACTGTTACCGTCACTGTTACCGACACCTCTGAATATTTGAAATGATTGAAGTAAAAAATTCTTTAGGCGCGTTCGACATTTTTTGAGATGAGAAAAAAACATTGAACTCGCGACACTGTTACCGTCAATGTCACCGACACCTCTGTATATTTATATACAGACGTGTATAACGCATGCGGTACAGCGCCGCGTGCTTGCCTGTGCGCTATTGCACCGCGGTATAGTAAGCGGTATAGTAACGTAGAAAAATGTAAGCGGTATAGTAAGCTGTATAGTAAGCGGTATAGTAAGCGGTATAGTAACACAGAAAAATGTAAGCGGTATAGTAAACGCAGAAAAATGTAAATGGTATAGTAAGCGGTATAGTAAACGCAGAAAAATGTAAGCGGTATAGTAACACAGAAAAATGTAAGCGGTATAGTAAGGGGTATAGTAAACGCAGAAAAATGTAAGCGGTATAGTAATGCAGAAAAATGTAAGCGGTATAGTAAGCTGTATAGTAAGCGGTATAAAAGCAGTATAGTAAGCGGAGAAAAATGTAAGCGGTATAGTAAGTGGTATAGTAACACAGAAAAAATGTAAGCGGTATAGTAAACGCAGAAATATGTAAGTGGTATAGTAAGCGGTATAGTAAACGCAGAAAAATGTAAGCGGCATAATAAGTGGTATAGTAAGCGCAGAAAAATGTAACCAGTATAGTATGCGGTATAGTAAGCGGTATAGTAATGCAGAAAAATGTAAGCGGTATAGTAAACGCAGAAAAATGTAAGTGGTATAGTAAGCGGTATAGTAAACGCAGAAAAATGTAAGCGGTATAGTAACACAGAAAATGTAAGCGGTATAGTAAACGCAGTAAAATGTAAGCGGTATAGTAACACAGAAAATGTAAGCGGTATAGTAAACGCAGAAAAATGTAAGCGGTATAGTAAGCTGTATAGTAAGCGGTATAAAAGCAGTATAGTAAGCGGAGAAAAATGTAAGCGGTATAGTAAGTGGTATAGTAACACAGAAAAAATGTAAGCGGTATAGTAAACGCAGAAATATGTAAGTGGTATAGTAAGCGGTATAGTAAACGCAGAAAAATGCAAGCGGTATAGTAAGCGCAGAAAAATGTAACCAGTATAGTATGTGGTATAGTAAGCGGTATAGTAATGCAGAAAAATGTAAGCTGTATAGTAAGCGGTATAGAAGCATTATAGTAAGCGGAGAAAAATGTAAGCGGTATAGTAAGTGGTATAGCAACACAGAAAAAATGTAAGCGGTATAGTAAACGCAGAAATATGTAAGTGGTATAGTAAGCGGTATAGTAAACGCAGAAAAATGTAAGCGGTATAGTAAGCGCAGAAAAATGTAAGCGGCATAATAAGTGGTTTAGTAAGCGCAGAAAAATGTAACCAGTATAGTATGCGGTATAGTAAGCGGTATTGTAATGCAGAAAAATGTAAGCGGTATAGTAAGCTGTATAGTAAGTGGTATAGAAGCGGTATAGTAAGCGGAGAAAAATGTAAGTGGTATAGTAAGTGGTATAGTAACACAGAAAAAATGTAAACGGTATAGTACATGCAAAAATATGTAAGTGGTATAGTAAGCGGTTTAGGGAACGCAGAAAAATCTAAGCAGTATAGTAAGCGGTATAGTAAGCGCAGAAAAATGTAAGCGGTATAGTAAGCGCAGAAAAATGTAAGCGGTATAGTAAGCGCAGAAAAATGTAAGCGGTATTGTAAGCGGTTTAGTAACGCAGAAAATGTAAGCGGTATAGTAAGCGGTATAGTAACACTGAAAAAATGTAAGCGGTATAATAAACGCAGACAAAAGTAAGTGGTATAGTAAGTGGTATAGTAAACGCAGTAAAATGTGCGGTTTAGTAAGCGCAGAAAAATGTAAGCGGTATAGTAACGCAGAAAAATGCAAGCGGTATAGTAACGCAGAAAAATGTAGGCGGTATAGTAAGTGGTATAGTAAGCGCAGAAAAATGTAAGCGGTATAGTAAGCGGAGAAAAATGTAAGTGGTATAGTAACCCAGAAAAAATGTAAGCGGCATAATAAACGCAGAAATATGTAAGTGGTATAGTAAGCGGTATAGTAAACGCAGAAAAATGTAAGCGGTATAGTAAGCGGAATAGTAAGCGGTATAGTAAGCGCAGAAAAATGTAAGCGGTATAGTACGCGGTATAGTAATGCTGGAAAATGTAAGCGGTATAGTAAGCGGTGTAGTAACGCAGAAAATGTAAGCGGTATAGTAACACTGAAAAAATGTAAGCGGTATAATAAACGCAGAAAAACGTAAGTGGTATAGTAAGTGGTATAGTAAATGCAGAAAAATGTAAGCGGTTTTGTAAGCGCAGAAAAATGTAAGCGGTATAGTAAGCGGTGTAGTTACGCAGAAAAATGTAAGCGGTTTAGTAAGCGCAGAAAAATGTAAGCGGTATAGTAAGCTGTATAGTAAGCGGTATAGAAGCGGTATAGTAAATTAATATTGTAAATAGTATTGAATATTGTAAAAAAAAAGCTTGATTTTTATAGAAAATAAATTCTGAAACTACTGAACTGATTTTTAAAAAATTTCCACTGAACGAAAGCTTATAAACAGAGTTTCCAAATAGACTGCATTGTATCTGTTTTCTTGGAAGAATGTGGATTAAAATGCGTTGCAATGACGATTTTCGCATTATTTCAAGTCTCACATTCACCTAATGCGGTACAAAAATGACGTTTATTCAAATTGTGACTTAATTCGGTAATATTTAAATTATTTGAAAAAGTATAATTTCTCCTAATGTTAATTGGGACACAAATACCACTTTCCATATTTTAATCATGCGTGCAAAGCCGTTGGTTTTGATAAAAGAAAAACTTGTTACCTGATTGTTTTATCCAATAGTTAGCTGCTCTATTGATAAGAGGCTAAGTACTCGGAATTAGAATCCTTTTCGCAGCCTCTATTAAACTTAAATAATAAAATAAAATAAAATAATGGAGTTTTCTACATGTGTCACTGTTAATTGAACTGCCACATTAAGATTTACATTACACAGCAAATTAATTTGGTTGAAATGTAAAGAGGTAATCTGTTATTAATTTCTCGTAGTTTAACACTCATAAAGTAATCATTTATGAGATAATATCAAAAATTTAAAAGAAAATGTTTATGATTGATAATTTTGATTGACGTTACTTAGAAAAATAACACTAATGAGAAATAATTTGAGATTCCCAGAAGAATTTCCAAAAGTGTGCATTAATACATGGCACTGTTAAAAAAGTTTTCCTGTTTTTTACAACCATCTGGGAAGACCGAGCTATGCTCGTTAAATTTATCTTTGTTTTCAACACGATATAACAATAAATTATCCGTACAACATATAACAATCAGTTCTATGTACCCTGATGGGTTAAATTCTGTTTTTCAGAACGTTCTATGGACCCTGATTGGTTGAATAACTTATCCTCGCTGTTAGTGGGAGTTTATAGAAAATTCCTTCAGATTCTGAAAACCAATCTGTTCGCCAAATGTCGCCATAATTTTGCGAAAATTCGAAATTTGACACATTCTTACATTTGACGGTAAGCATGTGCTTTGGCATTAGTAATCTTGGTAGTCGATTTTATGCTAAATCTCGCCAATGTCACAAAACTTTCACCAAACTTAGCCAAGTTGGCGAAACATTGCCAATATTGCAACTTCGTTAACTGTAAACTGTTCAACAACTGTCTCAACCTTCATTCACAATGAAATGCATTCACCCGTAGTGACCCCGAAATGACCCACTAATCGAATTTTAACAATCCTGTGACCCATCCCATTGGTCTTTTCGTACTCCAAAACGTTAGGATACAAAATTTGGTCAAAATCGTTAGAGCCGTCTCTTTGATAAAACTATCTTGACACGTAGTGAACCCAAAATGACCCCCTAATCAAATTTTCTCAAACCTATGACCCAGCCTAATGGTCTTTTCGTACCCCAAAACGGTAGGATACAAAATTTAGTCAAAATCGTTAGAGCCGTTTTTAAGATAAAATTAACTGGACCCATAGTGACCCCCAAATGACCCTGTTAATCGAATTTTCTCAAACACGTGATCCAGCCAAATAGTCTTCCCGTGCCCGAAAATGGTAGCATACAAAATTTACTCAAAATCGCTTAAACCGTTTTTAAATACAATTTGCTTGACTTATAGTGACCCCCAAATGACCCACTAATCAAATTTTCTCGAACATGAGACCCAGCCAAATGGTCTTCTTGTATCCCAAAAAGATAGGACACAAAACTTAGTCAAAATCGTTAAAGACATTTATTAAATAAGATAAAATTACCTTGGACCTTAACAAGTAACTCAGCCCAATAGTCTTTTCGAACACCAAATCGGTAGGATACAAAATTTAGTCAAAATCATTTTAGTCGTTTTTAGATAAAATTAGTTTGACCCGTAGTGAACCCAAAATGACCCACTAATCAAATTTTCTCAAACATGTGACCCAGCCCAAGGGTCTTTTCGTACCCCAAAACGGTAGGATACAAAATTTAGTCAAAATCGTTAAAGCCGTTTTTTAGATAAAATTTATTTGACCCATAGTGACCCCCATATGACCCACTAATGAAATTTTCTCGAACATGCGACCCAGTCCAATGGTTTTCTTGTATCCCAAAAATGTAGGATACAGAACTTAGTCAAAATCGTTAAAGCCATTTAGCAGATAAAATAAAATTAGCTTTACCCGTAGTGACCCTAAATAACCCACTAATTGAATTTTCTGGAAAATGTGAGATAGCTCAATCATCTTCTTATAACCGAAAATGGTAGAATGCAAAATTTAGTCAAATTTGTTAGAGTCATTTTTCAGGTAAAAAAAAAAACAAACAATGGCACTCCGCGAGTGCCGACAGAAGTGAAAACTTGAAAAATTACGTGTGTATTTTTTGAATCGTCAGTAAATGTTTTATTGTGCAGGAAATACTTTTAAATGAAGTGTTTTTTTATTCATTATTATAAACTACTACTACAAAAATTATATTACAATTTTCATTTAATGCGCTATTGTACATGAAAAATAATGCATATTATTTTACATACAAAAATTTCGGGAACTAGACTTCAGTCGCACTATACCGCTTACATTTTTCTGCGTTATTATACCGCTTAAATTTTTCTACGTTACTATACCGCTTACATTTTTCTGCGTTACTATACCGCTTACATTTTTCTGCGTTTATTACACCCCTTACTATACCGCTTACATTTTCTGCGTTACTACACCACTTACTATACCGCTTATTATATCGCTTACATTTTTCTGCGCTTACTATACCGCTTATATTTTTCTGCGCTTACTATACCGCTTACTTTTTTCTGCGTTTACTATATCGCTTACTATACCGTGTACATTTTTCTGCGTTACTATACCGCTTACATTTTCCTGCGTTACTATACCGCTTACATTTTTCTGTGCTTACTATACCGCTTACTATATCGCTTACTATACCGCTTACATTTTTCGGCGTTTACTATACCGCTTACTATACCGCTTACAATTTTCTGTGTTACTATACCGCTTACATTTTTCTGCGCTTACTATACCGCTTACATTTTTCTGCGTTTACTATACCGCTTACATTTTTCTGCGTTTACTATACCGCTTAAATTTTTTCTGTTGTACTATACCCCTTACTACACCGCTTACATTTTCTCCGCTTGCTGTACCGCTTCTATACTGCATACTATACAGCTTACTATACCGCTTACATTTTTCTGCGCTTACTATACCGCTTACATTTTTCTGCGTTTACTATACCGCTTACTATACCACTTACATTTTTTTGCGTTTACTATACCGGTTACATTTTTTCTGTGTTACTATACTGCTTACATTTTTCTCCGCTTACTATACCGCTTCTATACCGCTTACTATACAGCTTACTCTACCGCTTACATTTTTCTGCGTTACTATACCGCTTACATTTTTCTGTGTTACTATAGCGGTTACATTTTTCTGCGCTTACTATACCACTTACTATACCGCTTACATTTTTCTGTTCTTACTATACCGCTTACTATATCGCTTACTATACCGCTTACATTTTTCTGCGTTTACTATACCGCTTACTCTACCACTTACATTTTTCTGCGTTTACTGTACCTCTTTCATTTTTTCTGTGTTACTATACCGCTTACATTTTTCTCCGCTTACTATACCGCTTCTATACCGCTTTTATACCGCTTACTATACGGCTTACTATACCGCTTACATTTTTCTGCGTTACTATATCGCTTACATTTTTCTGCGCTTACTATACCGCTTACATTTTTCTGCGTTTACTATACCGCTTACTGTACCACTTACATTTTTCTGCGTTTACTATACCGCTTACATTTTTTCTGTGTTACTATACCGCTTACTATACCACTTACATTTTCTCCGCTTAGTATACCGTTTCTATACTGCTTACTATACAGCTTACTATACCGCTTACATTTTTCTGCGTTACTTTACCGCTTACATTTTTCTGCGCTTACTATACTGCTTACATTTTTCTGCACTTACTATACAGCTTACTATACCACTTACATTTTCTCCGCTTACTATACCGTTTCTATACTGCTTACTATACAGCTTACTATACCGCTTACATTTTTCTGCGTTACTTTACCGCTTACATTTTTCTGCGCTTACTATACCGCTTACATTTTTTCTGTGTTACTATACCGCTTACATTGTTCTCCGCTTACTATACCGCTTACTATACAGCTTACTATACCGCTTACATTTTTCTGCGTTACTATACCGCTTACATTTTTCTGCGGTTACTATACCACTTACTATACCGCTTACATTTTTCTGCGTTTACTATACCGCTTACATTTTTTTGTGTTACTGTACCGCTTACTATACCGCTCACATTTTTCTCCGCTTACTATACCGCTTCTGTACCACTTACATTTTTCTGCGTTACTATACCGCTTACATATTTCTGCGCTTACTATACTGCTTACGTTTTTCTGCGTTTACTATACCGCTTACATTTTTTCTGTTACTATACCGCTTACCATACCGCTTACATTTTCTGCGCTTACTATACCGCTTCTATACAGCTTGCTATACAGCTTACTATACCGCTTACTATACCGCTTACTATGCCGCTTACTATGCCCCTTACATTTTTCTACGTTACTATAGCGCTTACATTTTTCTGTGCTTACTATACCGCGGTGCAATAGCGCACAGACAAGCATGCGGCGCTATACCGCATGCGCTATACACCTCTGTATATAAATATACAGAGGTGTCGGTAACAGTGTCGGTTACAGTAACAGTGTCGCGAGTTCAATGGTTTTGTCCCATCTCAAAAAATGCCCAACGAGCCTAAAAATTTTTTTACTTAAAAAAACATTCTGAAGTGGCCGACTATTGGTGCAGTGATGGCCGAACATTAGATTTAAAGTGTCCGACTATTGGATAACTTGCCCTTTTTGAACTTAACCTTGTCTAAAAAAAAACTATTACCGTGTTTTTTAAAAATAACTTCTGAAACATAATAAGAAACGTACGTTTTAACATATATCACTGTTAAAAATGTTGTGTCGTTTTTTAAAATTTCTACGTTAAGATTTATATATATAAAAGCAGTTAAGTGGCCGACTATTGGTACATTCACCCTATGTTTCTCCTCCTCTCCACCTTCATTCATGAAAGCAGAATTTTTTTTCGGCACTGGCAATCATTAAAGCTAAATTTACTCCTTCAAATAAAGTCAAGGAGTATTTTCACTCTTTGAAAATAATCTTAGCTATATCTCTTGTATAAATACAAACGTAAACTGTTGATATATCATTGCCAACAGAACTGAATACGTTGACTGGAAGGAAGGAACCTAGGGGGCTAAATCTGCCCTTCCGAAATTTGTTTTTTTAATCTGATATCCCCCCCCTTTCCCCGGTCACACCTCCTCGAAACAAAAATTTTCTGATGGTGGCCCTCGACAACCCAGTCATTTTTGTAAGTGGCCCTTCGCTTAAGAAGGTTGTGCACCCCTAGTCTATATCATTAAAATAAATTTGTGAGTAGCGGGTACCACTATTTCCGAATAACAGTCTAAGACAAATTTCTAATTAAGTTCCTAGCTTAACCAAACGAACGAATTTTTAAAGATGCATAGTGGTCCTCCTAATTAGTAATTTACTAAAGTGAACTTGAACATTCGCTCCTCCCCGGCACCTCCTTCAAGGTTTTTTTTCTCTAACTATGTCCCGTTTCCATAACTCATCAACTATCTTTCCGATTTCAACGCAACGGATTACAAACATTATAATTAATTTAATAGTCACCCTCTATAACATTAAAGTAAATTTATGAGTAGTAGTTACCACTATTTCCGAATTATAGTTTAAGACAAATTTGTAATTAAGTTCTTAGCTTAACCAAACGAACACATTTTTAAAGATGCATGGTGGTCCTCCTAATTAGTCATTTTCTGAAGGACACTTGAACATCCCCTTCTTCCGGCACCCCCCTCAAGGTTATTTTCTCTAACTGGGTATAATTTCAATAACTCGGCTAATAATGTTCCCATCTTCTCTAAACCGCTTTTGTAGCCCGTCTACTATTACGACGCCTTAAGTAATGGGAACCTGTGTCAGATGTTCGTTCGTAAAGAGGTTTGTTTAGAACAGAATGCTCCCCTGGTGGTGAAAGGTGGAAATAAAAGATTTTCCGGAGCGTACGAGCATGCCCGGTACACGGTGCCAAAGCCATCAGATATCCGGGACAGAGTTTCGTTTTTTAAGAGATTTAAGTTTATTACACGGGTTCGGGCAACGCCGGGCGGGTCAGCTAGAATAATATCTGCCCTATTAAAATCCGTGCGCGTATCTATCTATGTAACCTCAAAAACTCGGAAACCGCAGAACGCGGGGCTACGAAATTTGGCAAACGTGTTGCTGGTGGCCCATGAACGATTGGGGCAAAAAATCGAAAATTTGAAATAGTTTTTAATGTTTTTGAAAAAGTTTTGCCTTTTTTATGTCAACCCGTAATCGTGTGAGCTCTAAACAGTTCTAAATGTTTATTGCAATGTGAGATATACATATTACGGACGCCACGCTGCAATAGTAAGAAGCTGTTGCGCATATTACGATAATTCTTTTACCTCGCATGCAAATAATTAGAGATTATTTAATTCCGCTTCATTATTTCATTTTTTTAAATAAAGAAAAACATTTTATTACAAACATCAACAAAATTTTTATTCTATTTATTCCCTTATTCCAAATATATCGTTTTATCGTCTGCTGCCATAGCAACATAAATTAAGTTTCATTAAAAAAATGCACACTAGTAATTTTTTTTTCTAAATCTTATAGTTATTGAACAATTCAAAACTTTAACAGGGAAATTAAATTCATTTTATTCACTTTTTAGAATCAAATTCACGAACTCCCGTGCGTAGAACGGGTTAAACAGCTAGTTTATTAAAATAACATGAAATTTTCAAATTTAAATATTTTGAGCTTTCAACAGCTGCTATTCAGATTTGTACACTAAGTTTCAACTTTGTAAGTTACATAGTTTTTGAGAATGGCTCTGTGACAGACAGACAACTGAGCGGGAGTACTAGGGTTTCGTGAGATGAACGAAACCCTAAAAAAAGGGCATGCTCATTTCGATCATAGCAGACGATACAATTCATTTCATTGAAATAAGGATGATTTTTTTACATTGTAAAACTAGTTATAATACAAACGCACCTCATTTGCCACGTTTAACGTACAGTTTCCAACTTGTTTAACTAAATTTTAGTATTTTATTAACAACAGGTGGACATTTTTTGAAAACTAAGATTTCTCTGTAAATAACACAATGCATAAGAAGCATTTCTAGATTGTCATTTTATCAATTTTAAATAGCCATTTTTCTATCCCGCCTTAGTACTATAATACTTAGTACTTACAAAGGGACCGCCAAACATGATGCGCACAGATTTTGATGATTTTAAAGTATGTTGTAGGGATCATACCCCTAACTATTCAGGTCAAAGGTTTCCTTCAAATGGGCTTTAGTTTTCGAGAAATTTCGGGTTAAAGTTCAGCATGCATTTCAAATACCCATTAGTTCGCAACTTTGAACAAGGTCTCCGTGGTGTAGAGGTAGCGTTCGCGATTTGAGAGCCAGAGATGAGAGTTCTGTCCTCTCATGTGACTTTTACCTTTTTTAACAAATTTTATATATTTGTCGCGTTATAAGTTTTATGCAGAGTTATGAATTCTGCATCTTTGAACTTTTTGATATTTTCCTAATAAATTCCATTTACATTTTCGAATATTTCGTAAAAATTTACAATTTTTTTTCTTTTGTTGTGCAGTTTTGAAATTAATATTTCTATTGACGAAATTCCAAACTAATTAATTCCAACAACATATCTTGAAAGGAGTAATAAAATATTAAAGCAATAACGCTTATATCCAAGTTTTAGCCAGTTATATATATATATTTTAGGTTTTTTAAATACATTTAACTGTAAAGTTCAAACTCAACATCATTTTTGATTTGCACAAATAAAAAATAATATATTACAATTAATTTTTTTTCAGTCTAACAAGTCGATGCCATACAGAAAAATTCAACTAGAAATGAAAAATCGTTTGTAAATTACAATACATATAAAAAATATCTGAAAAAAAATCGTCTGCAATGACTTTTACGGCAGTATCAGAATAAATAAAATTTTCCTTTTAGCCATTTCGTTTAGCTTCCTTTGCAGACTATTACCACATTTGAAATAATTTCTTTTTCAAATTTAATGAATTTTTTAATATAGTTATCACAATTTAAGTATTTAAAGAATATATAATATGATAATTTATACATTCTTCCAATATTGTTAAAACAATTATTTAAAGGCGATTTTTAATGCGGAATTTGTTTAGAATATTTTTGCGATAGGTATCACACAATTAGTTCCATATTTAATAAAATAAAAATGTCGATGCCGTTGATGATAAATATTTTAGTATTTCAGCAGTTAACATATTTCAATATATTTAAAACAAATCAAATATTAAAAAGATATATTATTTTGTTAATTTTTTCTTAATCATTTAATTTTTAAAAAATAGAAAATGCAAATAAAAGAAATGCATTATTTCATAAATACGATAAATAAATAAGTAAATATACATAAATGTAAACAATAATCATTTTAAAAAGACGAGATATCAAGACATAAATTAGTTTGGATTTTCGTCTAAAGAAATATTAGAATAAAAATTGCGCAAAAACTATAAATTTTCACGAAATATTCGAAAATGTAAAATGGAATTTATTAGAAAAATATCAAAAAGTTCAAAGATGCAGAATTCATAATTCTGCATAAAACTTATAAGGCGACAAATATATAATTTTTTTAAAAAAAGGTAAAAGTCACGCAAGAGGACAGAACCCCCATCTCCGGCTCTCAAATCGCGAACGCTACCACTGCACCAAAGAGACCTTGTCCAAGATCGCGAAGTAATGGGTATTTGAAATGCATGCTGAACTTTAACCCGAAATTTCTCGAAAACTAAAGTCCATTTGAAGGAAACCTTTGACCTGAATAGTAGGGTATGATCCCTACAACATACTTTAAAATCATCAAAATCTGTGCGCATCATGTTTGGCGGTCCCCTTGTTAGTACCCGACCTAGTACTTAGTACTTAGTTCTTTCCCGCCTATGTTATTGCACTTTTCTTTCATTATTGCCAATTAATAGAGTATAAACTGATTTAAAAATATATATTTACTAGGGGGCCTACCCCCTGCGAGCTACGCTCGCCAACCCCCGCTCAGACTTCGAGGCCTCTAAAAACATGACAGCGTGCTTTGTTTTAAAAATATTGGTAAATCTGTAATTGTGTTGCCATGCTTTTAACATTTTAATGGGACATTTTTCGATTATCATGGCCTCATACACAGCTGTTGCGACAACTGACGACTGTTTTCGGGATTGATAAGTAAAATCAATTACTACTTTAAAACCAGCTTGTATAAAATGGTTAGGTTTAAATTGTGACTACCTCTCGGACTTTTATAACAACAATCTCTATTCTATTCTTCCTTTGCGTTTAAGGATGAGAAAAATTCCATCTGCTTGTGAATAACATTAAGAACCACGGTATTGAAAAGTACTATGTTATAGACATTTTCAGTAACAGTTTTTAATTTTCTCTCTATTTTAATGCACCATCATGCATATTTTCATGTTATTTTAAATATGTAAATTATTTTTTTAATATTAATATGTATATACGAATTTTCTAATAATTATTTATCATACAAAATTAATTAAATATTTTGTGCATGCATGCCTGCATTTATTCGGCATCAATTGATGAGATATTTAAACAAATTTGCTATCCGCGGTAATTTTACACCATGTTCTGTCACTTGAATATTGTCCATAAGAAAATCGGGTACTTTTCCATTATAGGATCCTTTGCTTTTAGGTTTGGCGTAATTCGAGCTTCAAAAAGGGATCGATTCGTTAGTATACATAGATTTGTTGCCAAAAGTTATGAAAATAAACCCAACGAACTTTTGGTGCTTTTCTATTATAGGGGTCTTGACGCTTTTTTAAAAAGCTTGGCGGAAAAAACCAAGCAGGATAGAAAACCAAGCAGGATATTTTATTCTTCCGTTCAGTTGGGCACTTATTATTTTATATATTAGTTTCAAATATCAGAATTAATGATTTTATAAATTCGTTTAGTTAAATTTTACAAAAAAATAACAAAATGATATCAATAAATAATAATTACTATTAATTCCTTTTCCTCCCTTTCTTTTGCGTTTACCTAAATGACGTCATTTGGACGAATTTATTCAAAATATTTTCAGTTTATAAATTAAATTAAATGCTGACAGACGATTGAATCCTGACGATAGAAATGTGATTTTTTTTTTTTTTTCAAATTTTCCTGAAAAACATAATTTGATCACAATCTTGTCTTCATTATCGATTGAAATAAAAGATAAATTCAATTTCAATTTGAAAATTACGAATAAAAAGATATCAATAATCCCTATCGGGATCCTTTTCAATTTTTTTCCCTTTTTTGTCACAAAAAAACTGAGTAATTAGTTGCCATCATTACAGAAATGTCATTAAAAATAGAAAAAAATTAATATCTCGAAAACTAATTCCAATTTCAAAATTCTATTACCAGTTTTGACATCCGCGGATTTTTATGAACAATTGGTATTAATTTCACCATCAAGCGTTTAATATTTCATTAAAAATAGCCTTGAAACATAATCAGTCGTTTAATCAGTCGTTTCATAAAATCGTTTCATAAATTCGTTTCATAAAATCGTTTCACAAATTCGTTTCATTAGGATTTTATATATATAGGGTAGATATGTTCTGTAGGAGGTCTGCACAAGAACCATGTGAAATTTACTATCCACTTATTTCTTTATATAATACCCGTTTGGAAATTTATTAATTTTATAAGGTTGGTAACACTTAGATTAGATACATAATTTTTTTGTTAATTGAATGCTTTCAAAATAGCCAGTTGTAATTATAGTTTTAAGTAGTTTTATGTGTAAAATCATCTTCATGTGACATATTGCAGAAAGAATAAAAGTACAAGTTTAATCCAATAAATAGTAGGTGAAAAAGTTGTGCAAAAAACTCTATAACAAAATTATAACATGAAAAAATTATAAAAGTTTGATTATAAGTAAAAAATATATATGTAGTCGCCCAGATATTATAAAACATCCTCATACAATGATTCCGATTAAAGATGCATTTTAAACTTTTTGGCAGTTAGATAAAAAAACTTATTTTGTTATTTATTTTAAAAATCTGCATGCATATTACTTTATTTTTAGTACACAACACTACTTTTCCAAAAGTGACAAACATAAACTAAGAGGAAATGGGTTAATAATAAAACTGGAATTGCCCCCTTGTGAGGCGAACGCCCCACGTTAGAAATCACTGTTTTAACTGCTTCACTCACTCTTAAAAAAAAATAATAAGAAGAAAAAACTTTTATTTTTCCATTAGTTGTTGCAAATGGTAAAGTAAAACTTTTTTGTTCTCTACAGTTAGAAACTTGCCAATTTCACTAATTCTCGGAATACTTGTTATAATTGTCTGTTTGTTAGCTCAAATTATAGACAAAAACATACAGTAGGTAGCGTTATCCCATTTTAATTTATTATTCACAACAAAGCAATGATCTGTTGCAATGTATGTGTAGCTTATGTGTTGCAATTTCCGTTCTACTTTTTTTCTTTTAAGAGGCTAGAAATTTTTTTTGGAGTATTATAGTAAATGAATATGAGTTTTTAACCCTTAAATGTATCAAATTTGCAAGACTTTTTATGTAACTCTTAATAAATAAATCAAGTTCTTCGAGCCACTATATTTATATAGAAATATTAATCCTGTAAAAATCACATAAATATGCTACTAAATAAAGTTAAAAATCTATCTTAAGAATTTTCTGGTGTCTAATCCTTAATATAAGTATTAAAAAAAAAAAAAAAAAAAACAATTCTAAAGGTTATGGTAAAAACACAATTCTAAAGGTTATGGTAAAGGTCCATGTGTTTAAGGGATAATACTGAACTTAAGTATGAGAAATTCTATAATAGATGTGATATTTTAGGTTTATGGTTATTCATTTTTAATCCAAATTCACATGCATGAATTATTTATCAGTTATTTTATAACAAAAATTAGTATATATTTATTGTTTTTTATTATATGAAGGGTTGGAAAAACTATTTGATTACTTTTAATAAGCATACAGAGTGTCCCAAAAAAAAATGAAATTTAAAATTCAATAATGCATTAACTGAAATAATTAAATATACTGCTACTAACACAATTACTTATCAGTAAGTAATATGCTGAAATAAGTAATATATTTATGAAGACTCTTATAAACTTTGTAAAGAGTAATTAAAAAAAATCAGTTCAAATTTTTGTCATTAGATGGCGCAACATTGTCTAAAACTGTAAGAAACCTCAAATATATGTGTAAAGATAGAATAAAGGCGATTGTTTCATTCTGTTTAACTGTTGAAGCATGAAATGGAAGGTTCGCGTTTTGAAATTTTAAAATTATTTTAATCATTATTAAAGGTTGATTAAGTGCAGCGTCATCAATTAACAAAATTTTAACTGTTTTAAAAATTATTGTAGAAAAATTATGAGCTTCTTTTAAAACATGTCCCTTATTTCATATTTAGTTAATGATTTGTCGAATTAAAGCTACATTTTTGGGACGCCCTGTACGTATATAAAATAAGACCTCATATGACACGATTTAATTTTTATTTCAGTTGAATTCGTCTGTGTGGTTAAATGCTGACGTGCTACCTGGCCCAGTAAATTCACCAACAATTCCTGTTCAGGTAGATTCTTTTCTATCACAATGTCAACTTTATTTTCCAAATGCAACTTTGTCTATTGGATGGACAACCAACTGGTTTTCAACATTCGTGGAGGAATCCTGGATGTACGGCTGGCAACATGTGCGGAGGATGGCCGATGTAATACGGTGTAAAGAATATGGAAATGGCTATCCAAAATTCACTTTTCCAGTTAGGGGAATATTCGTTTCAAGATCCATAAAACAGTTCCAGTGGCTATTGAGTACTATACCAAACAGTACGCTTACAGTGTGGACTGGCAAATATGATCCTTTGCAGCTTGAAGATCTTTTACGAATAAGATCATCTTTTCCTAAAAATCGAGTGTATTATGATGTACCAGAAAATATTCAAGCAGTTTTCCGAGAGAAAAAAGATACTGTTGCCCCGACTACCTACGACTTCAGTACAAATGATGCACAGTGGATGACTCTTACAAGAGGTAAAGGGGATACATGTTCTGCCCTAACTTATGTAAAGAATGATACAATTGTTTTTGGAAAATCTCTGACTACGGCAGTTCTTATGAAAAACTTGATATTGCTAAAAGAAACTGATAATTTGAGGATAACTGGGAAAGTTATATTTTTCGATACTGGAGATCAATTCCTTGCACAATCTGGTGTAGGAAGTAATGAACTTTCTGTTGTACTTGCCGATGTGAGTCTGTTTACGAAAGATTCGCCAGAACATTCAGAAAAGGAATTCGATTTAAATGCTGGCGATACTGAAGTCATATGGTCTGCCATAAATTCATCTGTCGTTTATACTTTTCATCATAAAAACACAAATGAAGGTTCTGAATATACGCATGATGCAGGGGATTCATCTTGCCGGCTTTTTAAATTAGATACTTCAGAAGATAAATCTTTTGAGGTGTGGACAGTTCCATGCGATGCAATGCTAGAAGAACGCACTTTTGAAGAATTATCAAGCAACGGAATTCCAGATATTTCATCTAGAAAACGCTTAGTTTTACCAAAAGGTTCATTTATGCTGGGATTCATGTCAGCTGGTGATAAACATGTAACGATTTATGATTTGGAACTGAAAGCTCATAAAGAAGCTTTTTCTACAGTTTCAAGTTCTTTAAAAACCTCTTTAAGCCTATCTACAGTCATTATTTCACTGATTTTGATATTTATGTTATTTTAAATAGATTAATCTGGGCTATTATGAGACACAATTCTAAACTTTTCATAGTCACCTTCGATATGTTGACTCTAGTCCCAAATAAAAAATACTGTAATTTGTGTGTTTGTTTCCTTTATATATTTATGGATAAAAAGTTATTGCATGTCCTAAAAATTACTGTAAAAGAAAATTAAAAGCCTGTCTCATATATATATTAGCCCCACGAAATGGGGCTAATATGAGACGGTTTTGGGTCTGAAATAATACACCATTATTTTTAAATGGTTATAAGCACAAAGAAAATGCCTGTAGGAAGAGGCCTGTAACAATATTACCCAAGATATAATGTTTCAACTGGATTATTCAAACTTTTTTTTTAAATCTTTCATTTTGCGTGAATTTTGGAACCTTTTTAATGCGTCCACCAAAAAACTACAATCAACTCCCTCTTTAATTTACTAAATAATACTTTAGGGTAACAAACTAACAAGAAAATTATCTGCAATAATTAAACTATTATTTTTATGGATTTTCAGAAGTAAATTTGCAATGATATGAAAGCGGTGAAAAAAAGGGCGTGTTACTGCCAGGGTTAAACATATTACTCAGTAAAGCGTGTTACTACTGAGTAGAGTAACTTACCTAAGTTTTTTATTTATGTGTTTCACATAAAAGTTTTTGAAGTCTAACGAAAAGTTTTTCTTATCAATAAAGTAAGGTTATGTAATAAAGTAAAGTTATGTACTATATTTTTTATTTTTTATTTTCAGTGTATCCGTATTGGATATAAATAAACTAACGTATTTCTTGCAAAATAATCACAAAGTAAATTTTATTAGTATAAAAAATGATGGTACCATTTTATGTGTCTCAGATTAGCCCCCTTACTTTGTGCTTTTCATTTTAGCCTCGATTGACCCTATAGTTAATGGTGTTATATGTCATGATTATAGTATGTGAGATTTCCCGCATGATTCATTTTTAAAATAGTGAATGTTTAATGAACATACTGGAAGTACGCTTGTACATTTTATTAATGTATAAATTCAGAAAGTAAACAGGGGATTTAATAACCTCTAACTTAAATTATCACTTAGAAAACAATATTTTTTACACGTTCTAGGAATTGAATCAAATGGTGTTACTTCAAGCTCGTTAAAAACTTTTTATTTCTCGGCTAGTTGACTCTTCCATGATTCAGTTATTTGAGCTTGTCTAAGGCACTACAGTGATTGACTGGAACTAAATCAGTCTTGACTTGCGTTGATATAAGATATTGATACTTAACTATTATTAAATACTTTTTGACTAACAAAAAAAGCTCGCAAGAGTTGTATATGCATACTTCTTTTAAATTTCGCATTTTTCACCAATATCGAATGCCTATAAAAAATTAGAGATCAAAGGGAAGTTCACCTTCTTTCGCAGTGTTACTGTTAAAAAACTCTCGTTTACATACAAAATTCGTGTTTCTTGAACCACTAGTCTTACAAGTGCACTTAATTACTTTTCAAGTTTTTTTTATTATCATAACTGGAATGGTAACAGCTCTGTCCTTAACTGTGAGACAGTTATTTAAGAAATGTGTAACGTTTAATAGCATATGAGAGGAAAATTTAACACAGCTGCAAAGATTCACTCCGAATAAATTATAGTTTTCTCAAGTTTTTGAGTGCGAAAATGTAAGAAATATAAATACTTTGAAACAGCAAATGCAGTTTTAATGTAAATGAAGTGTCAATATAATTACGCTTGGATGAAAAATATTTTCTTTTTTAGTATTAAACTAATACTAGTATATAAGAAGAAAATGAAAGAACAAAATTAAACTTATTACGCACAGGTAGTTTTAGTTAGCTTATACTCCTATGGTTGAAAAAAATCATACATATCTTAAGAAGTAGAACACAATCCTATATGTAAGATAGTTTGAGTTTCGAATTAAATTTTACCTTAAAAACAATGCAAGTTGACAGTTCTAGATATTTTATAGAGTTGCTAATTATGTTATGTTTTAGGATCAAATGTTGATTATTTAATTTGGTATAAGTACATTTATGAAGCATTTCATATAAAAAATTATACTTCTTGGAGTTAGTACTAACAATAAAAATTGAAGTACATTTTAACTTTTTGGAAATGGTAATGGCTTTTAGGCAAGGTGCGGAAGGGAAGAACATGTAAGCTATACCTCGAATTTTATTATCTTTCTAAATCCTGTAAATGAGTTTTATAGCTGGTTATTACTAGAATCGGGACTTAATACATGAAATCATACATGCTGTAATGAGTAAAACAATAAAAACTGAAGTCGAATTTATTCTTTCCTGTATGGTAATTCAGGGTTGGCAAACTCTGGATCCTGCCCAGAAAAATCTTCTTTGTGAACCCATTAACGAAAACTCACTGGGATATACAAACTTTATAATAATCTTTTTCAGAAAAAAAATGTTTCTCCATGAAATTTGATATTTAAATGCTTTATTAAATTAAAAAAAATAATAATCAGAATGTTACATTTTTAAATTTGTTGCTTTGAAATAATTAAAATTCATGTAAAATACCTCTATTTTTGTTATATTTTATCAACACTGTTCACCGTTATTCTTATTATTGTGATAATGTTTATGAACTTTTACTAATTTATAATGATTAAGGTAGTTTCCTGCTGCTTTTCTGTTTGAATATGTAATATGCGTGAATTTCAAAAGATATGCCTCTGTTCTGGTATGTACACTCATGCTAATGATTGAGTCTTTCTTTAAGAACCAGATCACTGATCTTGTATTGAAATTATGATTGCTGTTTCAGCTTATGGACATCAATTTTTTTTTTTTTTAATGCTGCATTAAGTAATGTTCTTCGCTGCTCTTCGTGATTTGGAGGAACATATTCTTGTATCTAAAGTGATATACGAGGAGTATTTTTAAAGTAAGTACCGTTTTGAAATAAAAAAGAAACAAGTATAATTTTCTTACAAATTGAATTTTTATATGAAAGTCTGTATCTCAATCTGTTTTTCTACATAATTTTCGCCAATATTAAGGCACTTATCGTATCATACAACCAGTTGTTGAATCATCTCTTCAGATAAGTCTGTCGCCTGATTTGACACCCACCGATCATAGACCGATGCAACACGGTCGTTTTGACCTCATCATCGTCGTTGTGGGGAAGACCGCCGTGATGCTTCTTCAAATGTCCTGTTTCACTCGTTAGTCTATTTTCAGTAATAACTGAAGTTCGCCAACTTCGTTTCTCATCATGAACATTCGTGCGGCCATCTTTAAAAGCTCTAACACATCTCCGTACCATTCCACAGGTCACAATGTGCTGTCCGTAAACTTCAACTTCACTAATCTGACGACGAATTTCAGCGACGACAGCCGCTTTCACGTCTTTAGCACTAAGAAAACGAATCGCCGATCGTATTTCACAAGCGGCGGAGCCCTTTTAACTACTCAGAAACAAACGTTAACACGATCGAATGTTTCCGTAATGGCGCCTGTGGCTTGCCAACAGATGTAGGTAAACAGCGCGTACGCTCGGAATGCCGACCGCAGCGCATTGTAGGACTTGTATGACTTGCCGACCGCAGCAAATTGTAGATAATATCTATAATTTGGTATTTGGAATTTAGATAATATTTTAGGTACACAATTTTGATATACATGGTACTTAATTTTTTTTTTTTTTTTTTTTTTTTTTTTGTGGGATAAAAACAATGGACAATGTAATGATTTGCAGGAAATTTTATAAAGTTTGATTTTAACATGAAAAGTCTATATGCTTAAATAAGTATTGAAAAAAGTAGATTTTGACCTTTTTTGGTTGATGCTCATAGTGAAAGTAGCAAAGAGAAAAACGTACCTTTTGTAGCTCGTTTTTTTTTTTTACCTCTTAATTTGATAGACTTTTGTTCCCAGTTCATTATCTTCCAATATGCCATAGATCTGATGCTTTTTGCCTTTGTCGTATTATAAATTGGTTTCTAAATTCATTCATAGCAACAATCATCAAATAGATTGATTAACCTGTTCATTTTAGCGTTATTTAGACACCACTTCACCACTGATAAAGGAAGTCTTCGAACATGTCAAAGTAGGCTAATAATAGTAGAAAATTGTATGGATTATATCTGTGGTAGTGAGTATATTTTCCATTATAAAAGATATCAAGCGGATGTAGTTAAAAAGATTCCCTTTTAATTTTAAGATAAGCGCACTAATTGAATAACTTCATCCATACTATCAATTACAATCACTAGGCATTGAATGTCCCTTTCGAATTATTAAACAAATCATTTGGTTTGAAAAATTAGAAACGTTTGAAATATTGAACGATTTCAAAATATCGAATCTATCTTATAAAAACCCATCACGTAGCCATTTGAAACAAATATAAGAGCTGACCATCACTGAGGAAAAGTATCTTCCTCCGTGCTGACCGTTGCATATGCCAGTCGGCCATTTTTTCTCAAAATAATTTTATAGAATAAAACTGCATAAAAGTTGCATTTTTAGAAATATCTTTACGAAAAATTAATTTTTGAGACATAACCTACATTATAAAATGTACATATTTGGAGTTACCGGCATTCAAAATTTCATTCTTAATCTAAACGAACCGCTTCAAAAAGGCTCCCGAGTATATATAATATTGAATTTATAATACTTAAAAACATGTATTCAACTCGTTTGTATCTAAATATAAAGTATCTGCAAAAGCTATCTATTTATAAAGCAAAAACATGCTCTTGAGTAACGCTGACGTCATACAGGCAGTAGATACAACCTCTAGAATTAATTTCGCTTTATCGCGATTCTTTTCACTTCTAAGCATCGCACATTTTCCATTTTTGTACTGTCGAATAGAGAAAAAAAATTGTACTTTCAAATACAATTTGTTTGAAAACTGTATCTCAATTTTCCGGTCCTCAATTTTCCTCTGAATACCGGTCTATTTTTATCGTCTGTTTGTTTATGATTTTTAAAATAATTTTCAAGCATGAGTATTTTTAAATATTCGTGCAATCCATTTGCGGAAGATTAATTCGTTTGCATGTACAAAACTTTACTTGCTTAAGCACTGAAATAATCATAATTACAAAGATTACTATAAATAATAAATTATTTCACGATTGGCCGCTTGGCATGCAGCGAATACAAATAAAAAATGCCTTTTTGTGTAGTTGGTAGGCAATCTAAACAAGTGGGTAAGTGTGATTGAAGATCGCACAAAGATCCTTTAATATTCCTTTCAAAACACTTTATCCTTTCTTTAATAAATTCAAATAAATATAATTTAGCAACAACAACAAAAGAAAGTCATGTTTTTTATAAAATAAAAATTTACCGGTCTATTTTTATCGTTTTTTTCGAATATCTGAACCGGCCCGCTATTATACTCTGTCATAATAATATCTGTTATGTGGACTAAATGCGATATTAAAAAAAATCAATTTCAAAATTTAATATGTTGTATAGAGACCTTCAAAATGTTAAAATATGCCAATATTTCCATAAGCGGGTTTTTATCATGATTCAATACGTTCCTCTAACTCATATGATGTTATAATCACTTGTTGTTGTCATATCTACATATTTTCTCTATTACTCATATTGATACTCTTTTTGTATTATTCTCAAACATTTGAAAAAGTTCGTTAAACTTCTCATATGATGTCAGATTAATTTTCTTTTTAATTCTCTAATGAAGTCATATTAACCTGCTTTCTGTACTTACACATACTCATACTCATTGTATTATTGAGAAAT
Source organism: Maratus michaelseni (assembly GCA_963931845.1). NCBI lineage: Eukaryota > Metazoa > Arthropoda > Arachnida > Araneae > Salticidae > Maratus > Maratus michaelseni. Next base: position 378,829,540 of record OZ007593.1, on the reverse strand, counting down.
GTTTGAAAATTTCCGTTTTATTACCAATATGACGTCAGATTAATATTTTTTTCAATTAGTGAAACTTTTTATTTCATTTTCATTTTTCACGTGGAAATATTTCAATAGAAAATTAATTGTTGTAGAAAGAATTTTATTGTGGATTTTAAATGGTTGACAACTAATATAACAAAAAATGTTTAAATTTAATAGGAAAAGGCTGTTAGATTTTTGGTTTTGTATCGCTCTATGTTAAAATAATACGATTTTTTCAAAATTTTATGATCTTCAGTGTGACAGTAGATATTCAGTTGTAAGTACACAAAATTTCACGAATGTAAGTTATACAGTTTCTGAGAACCTGCTCTGTGACGGACAGACAGAGATGCGGGACGAATAGGGTTTCGTGAGATGAACAAAACCCTAAAAACTATACTAAACGTAAAAAAATTGTTATAGCTTTCAATGAAAAATGATTTTCACTTATGTTTTGTATCGGGCATCTTTATCCCGGGTGGCCCTGGTTAGATAGCCTTTTTTAATAAAATATATTTAGGTTTGCAAATGCAATATTCTCTGCTTCTTTTTATTAACATTAAATGAAGTAGAGTAAATCTGTGATTAAAAAGTCCTTCCGGTCTGAACCGGGAGGAAGCAGTAAGCTTGTCTATTCCTTGTGTTTAAGAATTCAATCAAATTTATGCAAAAACACGAAGCTAAATTGCGTGGAACCCGTTTATAGAAGATTACGAGTTTTCGTAAATATTGAATTTGTATGGGAATATAAAAAATTAAAAATTGGCGGATATGACTACGTAGTTTTAAGTGTATGACAGTTGGAACAATGATTGCAAAAGCGAAAAAAATTTCCGAGAAACTACGTTCAATAAGACTCATATTTAAACCCGTTTATGGAGGAATCCCATATTTTTAATTTGTTGTTTCAAAATGTCAGCCACCCTGGAAATTCGAATATCTCAGTCAGTTTTGAGATAGAAGCGAAACAACAAAAGGCTCCAGAATTCTTGTATCAAGGGCGAGTACTTGAGGAGAAAATTTTTTGCATTTCTAATTTTTTTCTGTATATCTTTCTGAACTTGAGATTTTTAAGTGGCCGTCATTTTGAAACAAGGTGGAAGATGAAGCTGGCCAACGAACTCGGTCGAGAGCTCAGTAAACACTGTACACATGCTGATTCACATCCAAATCAGTTCATAAATACCATTTGCTATCGCATGACAAATATCAGGTGTATATATATGGTGAACGGAGGGAGGTTTTAGGGTGTGGAGTTCACTATCGGTGAAAATATACCGACATTTTCCGGAGTTGCTTTCCTCCGGACCGTTGTAATGGAAGCTAGGTATACCTAAAAAAATTGACCTAACATTTTTTTTTCGATTAAGAAGTTGAGTGCTTAAGAATTCGTGATGCCTTTCTTACCTAATTTTTACTTTCTTCTATCTTTACAAAAAGAAAGTATTGGATTCGTGAAATATTTCGACTGCCAGTTTTCGATGGATTTATACGTTTTAGAAGGTACTGAACACGATGTGACTGTTTTTAGAAAATGTCTGTCCGTGAGCCTCTCTGTGTATCTGTATGTAAGTGATATAAATTTCGTGAGCGCTCTATTTCAAGAACTAAAGCAAGCAATTTAATGAAATTCAGATTCAGTTAGACCTGGACTTAAATTGGTGCTGTTAGGTTTTGGTGTAAATCGTCCAACAGGTACCGCTTCAATGCTGCATTTTTCACTATTTCAGTGATAGCTATATCTCAAGAACGAAAGTACAAAATTTCGTCAAACTTTATATTCTGTTAGACCTTGACAAAAATAGACGTTGATTAGGTTTTGATGCAAATCGCCCAGGTGTCACTGCTATACTGCATTTTTTACGAAATCCGCAATAGCTATATCTCAAGAACTAACGCACGGAATTGCACGAAATTTCATATTCTGTTAGACCTTGACATAAATAGACGATGATTAAGTTTTAGTATAAAATTCACTACAGTTCGCACTGCTATGCTGCATTTTTTCAGCTATATCCCAAGAACGAATAGATTGTCGCTTAATTTTTGTTTCAGGCGATTTTCTTTCTATAGAAGAAAGTCTTGTGATGACAACAACATACTAATTTACTTTTGTATGTGTGTTAAGATATCACCACGAATAGAAAAATGCCATATGTTATTTAAAAACTTTCTTAAAAATTACGAAAGCAAAGTTATGGTATTTTTATCCTTCCTTTTCATGACTACTCTTAGCCATAATGTTTATTTTTCCTTTTCTGCGGAAATCTGAAAAAAGGATATTTTTTTTTTACTTTCATTAAACAACAAGCTTCATCATACAGGATTTAGTTTTGAAAAACTGCTTCCTTTACTGATAGTTCTTGCATTTCTTTTCCAAATAGAAAATTTTAAGCCCTTTTTTGTTCTCAAAATATACAACTCTGTTGAAGTTACGTGCAGTTGTCTGGTTTTATTTGTTTACATTCTGCTTCATTAGTTATAAAAATCTAGTCTTTTAAGAGAATAAAATGTGCATTGTTTTAAAAAAGGTAAGAGAAACATATCGTTTTCTTAGCCAAACATCTGAGATGGAATATTTGTTGTTAAAGGACTATTTGCGCGGTTACATCTGTGCCAGTGAGTATATTTATCATGAAAATTGATTTTAAGGAATATATATATCAATCCATTCAAATTAATTTAATATTAAATTTATGTTCAACATATAATGACAATTTCTACTTTCAGTGTTTACAGATTTCGGTTTACTGCCAAAGTGCGAGTGCTTCCAGTACATGTTGTTCCAATATATTTAAAAAAAAACCCTACGGAATCTTAAGGTTAATCTTCCATAATCAGGTTCATAATCGCATAGCATTTTTGACAAACTGCGATTTGCGCAATACTGCTTTCCAAAATTTTTTATGATATTCACATTCACTTTAAAGGACATTGTAGACACGATGACAACACTTGGAAATGGAACCAATTACATGTCATTAAATGTAAAAAAAGAAAGAAATTCTTCTTTTTTAAATTTGCTTTCATCAAGCATTGGCAATCAATTGCCAATCATGGTAATTCTGCCACTTTCTCTTTAGTTACTTTACATTACTGTACCAAAAAAATGTTTACCGTGTAGTTAGATTTAAAAAAAAAAATCACGCTTGAAAATCTTACTTATAATAAAATCCAAAGGCGAGAAAGTGTCTGTAACGGTACCGGGCTGTACCACTCTGGTCTGCGAGTCGACCGTAGTTAAACGCCATGTTAGGCTTACTGAAAAAGATCTGCTAACACATAACCACTAAATGATAATTTCTTCTACTTGAAATAATGTCTGTTCAGCATATTTTCGTATAAAACATGTATATCATATCCAGTTATAATGTTTTAAGTTTTAAATTAAAAATAAAAGATTAAACACCCGATTACCTGATGTAAACAAACGAATAATGTTGCCATTCAAAAATACAATTCCATCACAAATTCCAAATGAATGACTCTGAACGTTTCATTAAAATATCAGATTATGCTCTTAAAATATTTGTAAAAGCGTATTAAAGTCTTTAAATAATTTAAAGGATTTCTTTAATTTATTTCTGAAAGCATTTTTTTTTTGTAAGTAATTTTTTCGCAGATAATGTTTGCGATGATACGGCAATGACTTTGACATAATTTAATTAACTTTTTGCGGAGTCGGACTTTCCAGTACTTACCAGGACTTTCCAGTCATACTAATGTATTTAATAATAAATTTAATAATAAATTTATTTTGTTTTTTTCAGGCATATTTTTTAAATAAGACAAAATCAGGTTTTAATTTGATGAATACTTTTAAAAGTTAAAGTTATATTATCTACTTTCGTCTTTTAAATATTTGTAAAAGCATATTAAAGCTTTTAAATCTTTTAATTTTGTTTAAAACCTTAAAAAAATATTTCATAAAAAAATGTATATAGGGCAGTTGCAATCAGCTGATCAATCATTGTATTCACTTGGAGGTAAGGGTAATTCCACCAATCAGACCTGCCTATTTGTACTGTTTACCTCCAAGGTGACGTCAATTGCAACTGCCCGAGGCTAACGAAAAAGAAAGGCTGCCGCGGTGCTTTACGCGTATCTTTTTTTACAGACCGCCGGAGTCACGTGTTGCTCAAATGCACCAATGCAGTTGTACGAAAAGAGCATCACATCACTCTAGCGGTCTGTAAAAAAGATAAGTGGAATGCACCGCGGTAGCCTGTCTTTTTCGTTAGTCTCGCAACTGCCCTATTAACATTTCTGTAAAAAAAAAATTTGTAGCACTTTTTTTTTCAGAAGCAACGGTGATTTATTTCGTAGGGAGAAATTTGAGGTTGATTCAGTATAGTGTCGCCATCTACTGGCGGATTTTGAAATTCCCTTCCATCGTTCCGGATTTCGGGTCCTCCCGAAGTTCACGATTATTTGACAAAATTCATGTTTTTTTTTTCATTATTCTTTAACAAAATTTGCATTTTTTCTGCTGCTTTTTGACAAAATTTGCGTTTTTCTTCTACGATCCTTTGACGAAATTTAATTTTTTCGTAGCCCTTTGAAGAAATTTGAGTTTTTTTTGCGATCCTTTGAGGAAATTTGCGTTTTCTGCTATTCTTTGACGAAATTTGCCTTTTATTCACGATCCTTTGACAAAATTCGAGTTTTTTCTGAGATTGACGAAATTAGCGGTTGTTTTTTTCGATCCTTTGACGAATTTTCACTTTCTTCGCGATCCCTTAACGAAATTAGAAATTTTTTCGCAGTGCTTTGAAGAAATTTGTGTTTTTTTTTCTAGACCCTTTGAAGAAATTCATGTTTTTCCGCGATTATTTGACGAATTTCGCAGTTTTTTTTTTTTTGCGATCCTTTAACCATTTTTTTTTTTTTTTTTTTTTTTTTTTTTTTTTTTTTTTTTTTTGTGATCCCTTAATGAAATTTTACATTTTTTCGGAGTTTCTTGGAAGAAATTTCCGTCTTCTTCGTAAGCCATTGACGGAAATCGCGTTTTTCTGCAATTTGTTAACAAAATTAGCGGTTTTTTTTTTTTGCAATCCTGCAACGAATTTTGCGTTTTTATTTTCGGTCCTTTGACGAATTTCACGTTGTTTCCACAATCCTTTGAAGAAATTTTCAATTTTTTCTGCGAACGGTAGACATAATTGATTTTTTTCGGCGACTGTCGTTCAAAATTCGAGATATTTATGTTCGAAATTTTCGACTGAAGACTTAAATTTTAGAAATCGAATGCCTTAAATTTTTAGGAAAACTTGAACAGAATCACCCCTGATGAAATAAATACATAACTATTTTTTCTTTCTAACGAATCGTAATATAAATTAATTTTAAACTAAAATTTGAGAGAAAAAAGATTTGTTTTTAATTTCGGGAAGAGAAGGGGGGGGGGGGGGCGTGTTCACCCGCCACTGAAGTAACAATATTTTAGTGATTAAACATTGAAACACAATGGACTGAAAAAAAAATTAGGAATCGGTAAAATTTTCGAAAAATTTCAGAAAATCTTAAATTTTAGTAAAAATTTACAAATTTAGAAAATTTTCAAATTTTTCTTTCCGGACTTCGGGTCTTTCCGGATTTTGGATTTTCGGATAATGGGTCATATACTGTAAAATGATTCTTTCTTATGAAACGTAATTAAAATATAAGAAATGCATAGTACAGCGTAATTTTCATTTAATTTTGCTTATGTAATCAAACAATGAGTTATATGGTAAGTCAAGCTGTTTAAAAACTCATTGATAATACTTTTTTACAAAAACTTTCGCACATGGATTATTTGTTAATATTTAATTTTGTCCAATCGTTGAACTATTTCAGAAATTTAATACTAAGTAAAAAAAATATATACATATATATATATATATATATATATATATATATATATATAATATCTTTATTATTTTTATTTGTAGAAATCATTTGTCCTTTTTAAAATGTATTTTTCTTTAATACAAACCTTTCAATAATAAATATCCATGCTGTTTGTTTGTATGAAGTCTTATGAAAATGAAACGCAGATCAACAATCCGTCATTTTTGACGGGGTTATATACTAGTTATTTAAGAAAACATAAAAATCTGTAAATTGAAATACAGTTTTCAAACAAATTTAATTTGAAATTACATTTTTCCCCTATTTGATGATGTAAAAATTTAAAATATGCGATAGTTAGAAGTGGATGTATGAGCAATAAAAGGCGAAAGCGATAGTGCAAATAGTTACCACCATTGTTATGACATCAGCACACCTATGTTTACATTACATTTGTGTGCAATAATTTGACTCAAAAGTTTAATATTAAATGGCAGTACTTAGTATATAATTGTAATTTTTTTAAATGTGGTGTAATTTGGGTAAACTGTCTAATTCTAGAGTCAAACCTATAAATTAATCTAGTTATTATTTTCCAGAAATGTTTCGTACGATTGTAAGGAAAACACCCGAGAAATATCATGGCAATGGTATCAAAACAAAAGGGCAATAAATGTAGTACTTACATAGTTTCATTCTAGGAGAAGAAAGTTGTATTAAATGAAATGGAAAAAAAAATCTTGTCATTTTGTAAGATCTGTCAGATTTTAAAATTACGAACATGCGATTTTTTATAACCAAATTACCCCGACAGGAGATATTTAATGTCATTTTCAATTTACTAAACAAATCTTCTCTATTATAAGTTTAATTGAATTGAAAAATAAGAATAGATTCATAAATTAATGTTGAACGATTTGAAAGCTGCCAATTTTTTAAATAACTTTGTTTATTACAATTCATTCCATTCTTGATATGAAAAATGTATGGTAATAAATACCATCTAATCACAATGTAAAGTTAACGTTAAAGATTTTATTAACTGTTTTCATAATAGTTATCAGGATTATATTCTATAATTATACAAATTAATTCCTTTATGTGTAATTCCGATATGTATGCGACTTAAATTATGCGGGGTTCGTACGGTCCTTGAATTTGAGTAATTCGTTTTTCAAACAGTAATATTCCGCTTATTTAATTACAGAATTTCCGCGATCAAATAAACGAAATATTACTATAGGAAATAGTGGTATTTCAAATGTAAAAACTGTAGGAGCCATACACGCTTTTCGACAGCGACGTAGTCAAGGGTTAATTATGAAATATCAGGAATATCTAATGAAATAAACAAGCATTAGCAACATAAAAAAATTGCTTTTAAATATTGTTGGTATCATACTTTATGCTTTTAAAAAGTACCATACATATTCTGTGACATGGTACACTTTTTACATGCATATGAAAGTTGATTTAAAGATTTTTAACATTCACTGTAGCTCAAAAATGTTATAATAAATTATTTTAAATTTATTTAAAATCTTTATTAAATTTTCTTGTAAAACTTGTTATTAATACTTTTATAAAATTAAAAGTGCAATGAAAATTTATTTTAATCTTATTTGAATGACAAAAAAAAAAAAAAAAAAACTACAAAAGATACTCAAATTCACGAAATGATAAATTTGTGTTCAGAAACAGGATATTATTGTATTACCTGATTTTAGTTCAAAGAAACTTTTGAAATTTAATTTCAAAGTTTGTTTCTGTTGTAGCGAAACGTTTTTCATACAATACAAAATCGCTCATTTTCCTCATTTCTTCTCTAAAATAAATAAAGAATTTTAAATGGAGAATAAATGGAGTTTGACGTTTAAATAAAAATAAACAATGCCTATTTTTTTTAAACAGTGGCGCAAGCGTTGAGATGTAACAGTATTTTTCCTTAAATCAAGTAATTTGCATGAAATTGAATTTCTAATAACACAAACATTTTAAGAAAACATTTTCTTCGAAGAACACTATCGAGTATTTATTTAACTGAATAAAATTCTTATTATGCAATTTCTCTGCTGTTCCTGAGATTATTAAGATGGATATACAGTTGTAGAATTATTTTCGTTTGCCTTTAGCCTTCTTACTAGTATAATATAGTTCGGCCTACAGTATTCCAATAAAAAGTAAAATAATGCATTTTTAAATCTAATAAATGCATGTTTTGAGATACATTATTTTAACTTAAATGGAGAAAATTACGTGAAATTGAATTTCTCATGAGACAAACAATCAATAAAAACAATTTAGTCGAAAAGCATTACTGGTATTTGTTTCGCTGAATAAAAATCATGCTATTAAAGTTTTAATACTGTGTTGCAAAATATTTTATTAAGATGGATTGGTAACTGCAGTTATTTTGTAGAATATTCTTGTTCCTTTTTGTTTTTTTACTCGTGTTTTTATAATATCTCTTTGCACACTAGAAAAAAGTTTTGGTAAGTAACATAAAACAACTTAGAAAAGGAAAGTAAAGGAAAGGTTCTGTTATTTGAAAAATGTACTAGTGAAAAGGAATGATATCATACGGTGTCGCGTCAATTCGTCGCGCACAATTTATCGCGGAACAATTCATCGCAATTTGTTTATTTATTAGATATAAACGCATGTAAATTGTTAGTTATAGTTATGTATATCTAAAAAGCTAATTATCATTAAACATTTTTACTAAATTGTCTTTATTTTATCATCATAGCCTTCTAAAACATTTCCGACGCGACGAATTGACACCACGACGAATTGACACTGCGGTAAATTGACGCCGCGACGAATTGACACTGTGATGAATTGTTCCGCGATGAATTGTCCGCGACGGGTTGACGAGTTGACGTAGAACCACATAGATCAGTGTGAATTTACAAAGAAATGTTTCGTTACTATGTAGCGAGTTTGCAAAATTAAGACAAGAAACAAAAACTTTGCGTCAAGCATAGATCATGAAATACTTTCCTACATTGCATATTGTAACAAAATTTTGATCTTTTGTCACTGTTAAAGATAATTTGTAAATTAACATGTCAGTTCCCACTGAAAGAATGTTCTTTAATTGGAGAATATTCGGGAAATTCATACGTTGTTCATACATTTTTCCAACGATTTTGGAAACAGAAATATATAAAACAAACATAAGAATTTTATTTCCTAATATGTTTAGTCTGATAGCCCTTTTGTTAAACTGTCGTATTACATCTTTATTTCCAAGGGAAAAAAAAAACTCCTCTTCTTAAAATATTAAGGTTGATTTTGTTATATTCCTCTACCACAATCTTCCAGAGTCCATCTAATGTTTTGGGAGGCCCCATATAAAGAGCTTGTTTTAAAAGTCCAAATACACAGTAATCCATAGGAGGCACGCCGGGGGACATTGGTGGGATGCATTTAAATGGAATAGCCTCGATTCCGGTTTCATTTCTCATGTTTTCTAAAACAGCAGTTAGTTTACAGCAGTAGATTTAAGGATATGGCTGGTGCTTTATCCTGATGGAACTTAACACAATGACGACTGCTTATGTAAAGTGATGGAATGTCTTCTTCGAAAACAGGTGTTAAAACATATTTCTGATAGTAATCCGAGTTCATTTTGACATTTTTTTCTTCTTTCCTTATTACAGTAGATTCCCTCAAATCCACAAACTCCTAAAACCGGCACATCATTTCCGATTTCAACAATGAAACTTACAGTTAAGATGTAGTTGTAAAATTTAAGTTTTTTTTTCCATGTACTTTTGTATAAATTTTAATATGTAATTCAATATGATTCAACTCATGTTTTCTCACGAAGGAAGTATGAATTTATTTTTGAAAAAAATTCAAGATAGTGTTGATATCAGTTGCGATCGCGATATTCTTACCAAATAATTTATGTATTAATCAAGATTTTTTGGTTATTAAGTATGGCTAAACATGAAATAAAACTTTGTTATTTTAAGATTTCGATGTGAATTATTAGTGTACATTTATAAGGCGAATTTCACTGGATAATTCAAGAAAAAATTATCTCATCATCATTATGCATATTTAGTTATGCAATATTAATTATTTACTAGACCTTTAATTTTAATATTTTAAATTTTCTTAATTTTTATTATTTTACTTAATTATATTACTTTATTGTAAGCATTCATTATAATTTCCAGTGCTTTATTACATTCAAATTACTGCTTAAAAAATGTAAACAAAACAGTGACCAGAAATCTTCAAAATTCTATAATCTGTACAACCTCTGGTTTTAAACTATGCGGATTTAAGGGAGTCTACTGTATAAGTTTTCCGTTATAAAAGAATCCACCGTTAACCATTAAAATCTTCAGCAAAACTTTTCTTGTTGTTTCTGAACGTCTGAATCGACATTGGAGGTTTTTTTTCGGTAGTAAATCGATATTTTTCTATTGCAATCAGATAAATATGTCAATCCTCATCAATTGCAACTACATATTTCCTTTTTTTCACCTGTGCTAAATAATTTTCATACAATAATCTGCACATAGTCTTACGCTGAGAAACATGTTTTTGCATTAGGAGGTGAACATAAAATTTTGCTTTTGTTTTGATTAATTTTAAATCAGGTTGTACAGTAGATGTTTATTACTTCTAGAGAGATGTGTCATATTTCTTTAAAAAAGAATGTTTCTCTTCGTAAAGCGCAGATACATAGTCTTCGATCCATTGTTTATTTTTAAAGCAATAATATTTTTATGATGCTCTGTTCCGAATTGATGCCATAAAGGCTTTATTTTTTTCTTAATTTGAATCATAGCGAAAGTCAAAATCGTTACAAAATTTACTGTATGACACGCTGATTACAATTTATATCACAAAATTTCACAAAACTACATAATACAATAAGCAAAACATAAAGCATAGTAGAAAATTCATTCTAAGATTTATTTAATGGCTGTCATAAAATTTCTCTTCTAGAGATTGTTATAAATATTTTTTTGTAATAAAAAATATAATGCAAATTTATTTCAAAACACTTTTATTCGAATGAAAATAAGTATAAAGGTAAAAATAGTTTTTTAAACACTCTTTTATGAGCATTTAATGTTTATCGTTTAATCACGTCTAATTTTAATGACTACAATTCCTGTTGTTTCAAAAAAATTCCGTTACAATACGTTAATTTGGCGTGGGCTCTGATTATGGAAAAATCATTGCTTCGATATACGCTTGCTAGAAAGTGCGAACAAATGAATTTATTTGACTTTAAAAAATATAGTAAATTGTCAGTTAAGAATTTTACTTTCCAGAAATTTTACAGTGAAAATTGACTACAAATAATTAATTCTAACTCTCTTATTTTGCCTCATCTGTAGATATAAAACGATAAGATACGTGGCGGCGAAAAAACGGTTATTTTATTTTTTGCCAATGTCAACGAGTTGTTTGTTTTCATGAATTTACGGATATTGAGAAAATTATTTGAGGTATCGATTTAAAACTCACCACACATGTAGAAACTTTTCTGCATCCGAAAATCCAAATTTTGTTAAAATCGGGCAGTAATTTTTCTCAATTCTTGCAAAAAACTAGCTATTTTCTCAAAAGAAAAGAAAATGCGAAGTTAAACCAATAAACGTTCCATTTTGTTTATGTTTCAAAAGTTACCGATATTTGTTATTGTTAAAGTTCTATTGTTGTAACTTATGCATTTCATTTTAACCTCTTTATTGTCCGCATCGTTATGACGTCAACGTTCTGATGCACATATTTGTGATTTACGATATAGATTTTTAGGAACTGTATTTCTTACGTATGTAATAACTACGTGTTTGTTTTTTGAAAGTGCGAACTGATAGGTAGCCAAATTACACTGTACGTTCTTTGTTAAAGGTCATTGGTTAAATTTTAAAGGGTGGGGGTGAGTTCGGTCGTAATTTACATATAGCGTTTTTGTTAAAGTTATATACATATGGCGCCCTTTGGCGGTGGAAGGTGGAACTAATTTATTTTTGACATTTGCGCAGCACGCCTGCTATACGGTGCAGTAGGCCGCGGGGACCTGTTCCGGAGGTACGTTCGGAAAGAGGTTTGTTTAGAACAGAATGAGCCCCCTGGCGGTGGAAGCTGGAACTAAAAGATGCTGTAATCATTCGAGATTCGTTTGGAAAAATCGACTAGCGAAGCAGGTGTAGCCTGCTACCTTTAAAAAAAAAACAATAGTAAAACGATGAGTATGAAATTAAAAATAGTTTTTGTTTTTAATTCTTTTTTAAGCATTCAATGTGTATTTTAAAAATCACGCATAATTTTATAAATGAATTGCATGCTGTTCCAAAAAAGTTTCGTTACAATATGTTAATTTGGAGTGGGCCCCGATTATGGAAAATTCACCGCTTTGGTATACGCTTACTAGAAAACAGTCACTACTGAATTTATTAAAGAAATTATAATTTTTGTTGTGTTTGTATTTTAAGATATAGCAACAGGAAAGAAAGAAAAACTATCTATTCAAAATTACTAAATTGCTTTCTCAATGTATAATCATAATTTAATTAATAATAAATTATTAGTTGGTAAAAGCGCATTTTTTTTAATAATAATTCCTTTTATTTATATACCTTTTCATACATTTTAGTGTTTAAAATATTTCATTGGGAAGTTTAACAACCAGTTGCCTTGTTTTAGAAAGCGTGTTTTGGGGTGTAATTATCTTCACTGTTTTTATAACATGTATACAGTTGTAAGCATAAAGAATATTTGGCGATCTTTATCAGCCGTGGCCTGGCAACAGAAAATTGCCTTAAAACTAATGTATTAATTTATAATTCAGTTCTAAAAATATTAAAAAGGTGTATTGTCATTGGAAACATATCCATGTATATTTAAAAAAATTAATAATAAGTCTGGCATATCAGGAACATAATTGAAAATTGATTACAAAATTCCATCTTTACATACATGAACCAAGTTAAATAAAAAAAAAGAACGAAAAATCATGCGTCAAGCATAGATTATGGAACACTTTCCCACAATTTCCTTTAACAAAATTTCACCGTTTTATAAGGTGGAATTTGATATCTAAGTAAACAATTTGGAAAACACATGTAACACATTTGTAAATTCAATTTCAGCATTTACCGTCTATAGTCGGAAAAGTCTCCGAATTCTTTTGTGCAGCCTTGTATATCATCTATACAATTTTACACACCAAATAATAGGCAAAAAACTAGTTTAATTTAAAAACCCGTTCCCCAACTTAAAACACATTTCCAACAATTATTGTTAACAGACAGTACTGTAGCCGAATTATTTTGTGCGTTCCTGTAAATGAATGCTATGCATATGATGCAGTGATATATATCAATTTCAATATGTTTGAAATAGCGTAACATCATTAATATACACTGTAAACGATTTTTCCACATAATGCTTAATGTAATGGAATTGTTTTGAGTAATCATGTAAATGAACTATAATTTCTACACACTTCATTTTAAATACCGAACATGCCATAGTAAACCTCATAATAACATATATCAATTGCACGGTAACCCGAGTATATTTACGCGAGTTAGAGCACAGACAGACAGACATACAGACAGATGGCCGACAGACAGACAAACCGAATTCCTAAGCACTTTTCAACTATGTGTTGGAAAGTGTTACCAAGTGCGTAAGTGTGATCGAAGTTCGCACAAAGGGTTTCGTTTAACCTTTCAAAACACTTTATCCTTTCTTTAAAAGATCGAAATAAATTTCAAAAAAAGAAAAAAAAGTCATGTTTTTAAAAGTAAAAATTTACCGGTCTAAGCCTGTTATTATACTCTGTCAAAATAAGATCTGTCATGTGGAATAAATGCAATATTAAAAAAAAAAAAAAAAAAACAATTTCAAAATTAAACATGCTTCAAAATGTTAAAATATGCCAATATTTCCATATTCGGGCTTTTATCATGATTCCATACGTTTCCCAAACTCATATATTTACTATTCTCTATTAGTCATATTGATACTCGATTTGTATTATTCTCAAACATTTGAAAAATCCGTTAAACTTCCAATATGACGTCAGATTAATTTTCTTTTTAATTCTCTAATGACGTCATATTAAGCTGCTTTCTTTATTTACACATACTCATACTCCTTGTATTATTGAGAAATGTTTGAAAATTTCCTTTTTATTACCAATATGACGTCATATTAATCTTTTTTCAACTGGCGAAACTTTTTATTTCATTTTCATTTTTTACGTGGAAACCTTTCAATAGAAAATTAATTATTGTAGAAAGAATTTTATTGTGAATCTGTAATTGTTGGCAACTGCTATAACGAAAAATGTTTAAATTTAATAGGAAAATGCTGTTAGAATTTTTTTTTTAAATCTCTCTATATTAAAATAATACGATTTTTGCAAATCTTAATATTTTGAGCTTTATAGTATATATTCAGCTATAAGTACATAAATTTTCATGCTTGTAAGTTATATAGTTTTTGAGAACCGGCTCTGTGACAGACAGACAACGAAGCGGGAGTAATAGGGTTTCGTGAGATGAACGAAACCCTATAAATGAGCATAAAAATCGGACTTTTCATCCACGAAATGGTGAATTTGTGTTTAGAAACAGGATGTTGTATTACCAAGAGGAAATCGTGAGAGAAACTTTTTAAAAATGTCCGTTCAGGGAAACTTTTCAAATATATTTTTAAAGTTTGTTTCTGTTGTAGTGAAATGTTTTTTGTATAAAACACAATTAATACCTTTTTTCCATTTAGCCTGTCTACCTTTTAGTGTTACAAAAATTTAAATGAAAAATTAATCTTGTTTGACATTTCAATAAAAAGGTAACAGCACGTATTTTTTGAAACAATGACCCATGTTTTCAGATGCAACCAGTATTTACCTTTAAATGGAATAAATTGCATGGCTGTCAACTTCCGTTATTTCAAAGTCAAATAAAACCAGAAATTTTATTAAATAAAAGAAAATACCTGATAGCAAGAAACATTTTATTATTGTTATTTTTTTTATTCAAATTATGTTTATTTGATTTGTAAAACATCCGGAAAGTTTACTGCTATGAAATTAAATATATCATAAAATTTTATGAAAACCTTTACGTCGAAAATGGTTATTGGAACTTCTTTCGCTGAATAAATATTTCACTATCTCAGTTTTTACTGTACGTGAAAATACATTTTTCATGATGGAGACATTCACAGGCAGTTGCTGCTAAATTCTAGAGTTATTTTTGTTTATCTTTACTGTTTTTACTAAAATAGAGTATCAAATCCGAGATTACCGGATTACAGAATATAGGTGAAGACTATTTTTTTTAAATTTAAAAGTCTAATATATATTTTACATTTAATATATGTTTTCCTTCCACTAACAACTTCAAAAAGCATTTTTGTATAAAAAATATCAATGTATTCTAAAAAGTTTATTTTTTTTGTAAAGCAATGCTTTTGTATTAGCCGTATGCCAGGAATTACAAGCCGGAGAAATCGCCAAAGATTTCGCTATTTACAGCAGCATTTTTGATTCTTATAATTTCAGTGATATATGTGTTTTAGCTATATTTATTATTATTTTATTTATTGATGAAGTTTTAATCTCGTTATGGAGTATTAGCCAGAAACAAATGCTGAACTGTTTATATTATTTTAAGCGCATACGTATTAATCTTTCGTCATCGAGTTGCACACGATACAGATAGATTTTCTTTTAAATCATGGTTGAAAATTATTTTAAAATTCATAAATCAGTAAATTGAGATGATTTTTAAACAAATTGTATTTGAAAGAAATATATTTTCTCCTATTCGTCGGTGTAAAAATTGAAAATGTGCGATGTTAAGAAGCTAAAACTAGTCGGATGTGCCAATCTCAAAACGTTCTTCTATTTCATACATATTAACACTTTAAAATTCGCTCTCCAATAAAATCAATATTTTTCGTTATTCTATTGTACGTCAGCTGCTTGCAAAGCACCTGATTACCGTTACTACACGAGCAACTCGCCTACAACACAACTCCGAAAAATCGAAAAAAATCGCACAAAATTGCTATCACAGCGCCCCCTTCCTTCAAAATAGCCCCAAATTCAACTAGGACTTGTAGGCAATACTCAAAAACATATACATAAAATTTTATTCAATTCGTGCATAACTTCATACACTTTTCGTTGATACAATAAAGCAAATGGCACAAAAATCGCTAGCACAGCTCCCCCTTACAGTGGAACATTTTCAAATTTAAGAGGGACCTTCTCAATGATGTGGGAAGGGTAAATTCCCAGCGGGTATTTATTTATCGTTTGGGTATATACCTGGGTATTTATCCAAGCCTAGAGTAAATACCCTAAAATTGGGTATTTTCATATTTCACTGTAAATATCATAATATTAAAAAAATTCTTGAAATCATAGGTTACAATGCTTCAAATATAATAGCAGCTTTCATTTTAATTAAAGAAAAATTCTAGCAGGTTGTTCTACTAAGTGGTCTGGTCCATCTTTTACATTATCGATGCTCTGATATGTTAAAATGCAAGTAAATTAAGCATTTTTTTTCAAATGTAATTGAGATAGTGAACACCGTCAAACGAAGTAACCGTTTTCATGCAATGTTCAGTTGAATGCAAGATGAAGAGCGGAAAAAAACTGATTTTTTGAAATTGCCAGGAAAAACTAAATGTGCAAGTTATTTGCATTCTCTTAAACCTTTAACACTCAAAAGTATTTTAAATTTTGTATTTAAGCAAGATTTTTTTTCTAAATATTTTACAAAAATCAAAGAAATAAGGACTTCTAAAGCTTTGTCGCATAACAGAAAGGAATGATACTTGTTAAATAAACAGTAAAAATATTTCAAAAATCCATCTTCATCAGTCACAAAAAGGTTATCCTACGAACCTGTACAAGAACAGAAAGAAATTTTCTTCCCGTTCTCATAGTACTAGAACGTAATACAAGTAGGATGAAGTTACATCAATTTTACCACTTTGTAAAGAGAAACAGCTATTTACTAAAAAAAATGGCGTCGGACGAAAAATACTAAACGATACCGGTATCCAGCCGTATGTAGAAATACTGCCACAGACAGTAACGTACGCCTACAGAAAATAATGGGAAAGACGGGTACACCTTTTAGAAAGCTGTAGAGCAAAAATTAACTTAATGATGGGAAACTATTATCCCAAAGAACTAAAAAGAGTTAAAAGCATAAAGATAATAAGCTTATACTACAAATTATGATGAAGCAAATTCCCCTTCTGGAATTTGCGCCAATAAACGGAAATGTACTCGAGAACTTTTGTGCTGTCCTCTATATGATTTGTAGAATTTATACAAACCAAGTAATAGACAAATAAAGAGAAAAGTGCCCAGCTAAACTGATAACATTGAGTTCACAGACTATTCACACTAATTGTACTCTTATTTCAAACAATAATGCCCCTCGAAAAATAAAAAAATCGACAATAAAAATGCAAATTCCGATTATGAGATATACTTTTGATACCTAACCAATGAACTTCCAAAACTAATCAGGGAAGCGCCTTATCAGAATAAACCTGCAAACCAAATTTGAAGCAAATCGGATAATTCTGCATGAAATACCCATTTAGCTAAATTAAGGGTGGGGGGGTATTGGCCTCCCCCCCGTTTTCTCCCTATATAATTAACAAATCAACCTCCAAATTTAATCAGGGAAGCGCCTTATCAGAATACACTTGTATACCAAATTTGAAGCAAATCTTATAATTCCGCATAAAATACCCATTTATCTAAATTAAGGGGGAATAGCCCCCCGTTCTCCCCTTTATACTTAATCAATGATCCCCTAAAACTAATCAGGAAAGCGCCTTATCAGAATGAACCTAATATACAAAATTTGAAGCAAATCGGATATTTCTATCAAGAGTTATCGCGTTAAGTATGTACATACATTTGTACATACATACGTACGTACATACAGAACCTGCGGCACATTAGCTCTCAGGTTTTGATAACCTGTGAGATAAAAATTAGTTAAATTTAGAAACGCGCTCAGCAACTGAAAGCGCACTTCCAGCAATTATTTTTAACAGACAGTATCGAATTCTTTTGTGTGTCCCTGTAACTGAACGCTGAATGCTATACACACAATATTCTATAGTAAGCCTCTTGTAATGCACCTTAGTGATATATATAAATTTCAGTATGTTTCATTACAATTTTCAATTATAGTGAAGAATTATTAAAATAAACCTCAAACGATTTATCTCTATAGACCGTAATGTAAAGGGCTGTTTTGAGTGACCCTGGAAAGGAACTGTAAATACTATGCACACCATATTTTACAATAAGCCACTTGTAGTGGACCTTAGTGATATATATCAATTTCAATATGTTTGAAATTGTGTAACATAATTAAAATAAGCCGCAAATGAATTTTCCCATACATCGTAATGTAAAGGAAGTCTTTTGAGTATCCCTGTAAAAAAAACTATAAGTGCTACATACCTCATTTTCAATACCGATTATGCCATAGAAAATCTAAATAACATATATCAATTTCATGACAATCTGTATATATTTACGCGAGTTAGAGCATGGACAGACAGACAGATAAATCGAATTCATAAGCACTTTTCAACTATGTTAGAAAGTGTTAAAAAGTCATTTAAATTCAATATTTAAATGTGAAAGTTGAGTTTCTTTAAAATTTAATCGTCGCAAGTATTTAAAGTTCTAAATTTTTCTTTCTTTACGCTAATCTATCATAACTAATAGCATATGATGGTTTTTCAGAGCTATATTTAGTCGAAGAATAAATACTCGTGTAAATACCCAAAATGGGTACATACCCAGGTATTTACCCTTAAAAATAAATACCCGGGTATTTTACATCACTGGCACCTGTTGGCCACAGTCAAAAACATATAAATGGACTTTGGTTCAATTCGATGCATAACTTCATACAATTTTGAATGATATAATGAGGACAGACAGACATTTTATATAAACATGTTTTTCGGGATATCTAACTTCTATAACGTAAATCCATCGAAAACTGGAATTCGAAAATTCTATTCGATTACAATACTTTCTTCCATTATAGATAGAAGAATGTAAAAAGATGCAGTAAAAGCGAAATGTTTTGGTAAGGTGTTGCCGCCGTCAGTATGACGTCGTGAAAATGATTTTGCTTCATAATATAGATAGATATCATTACGATGTAGCATTTCAATAAAAAAAAGTAAAGAATAACACACTCCTAACTCCCGAAATGAGAAATTTGTTTTCAGAAACAGGATATTGTATTACCTGGATTTAGTTCGGAAAACCTAGTGTAATAATACACGATGAACATTGTTTCCATTTCTCCTCTCTAAAGTTAATATAAATTTTTAAAAGCAGAATGAATCTTGCTTGACATTTGAGATAGAAAGTAAAAGCATATATTTTTAGAACCAATGACGCATGTTTTGAGATACATTATTTTCCCATAAAAGAAGAAAATTGCATAAAATTGAAACTGCCATACGTCGAAAAGCATTATCGATATTTGTTTCGCTGTATAAAATTCTTTCTATGTAAGTTTACTGCTGTTCCTGACATTAATATAATAATATTGTCCGACATTTGGGGCGGGTTATTATTTTTAATATTTAGAGATAATAAATATCAGCATTTATTCAAATACTTATAAGTCCTGTTTAGATTCTGTGTACCCCAGATGAGTCTTGTGTTTGGATCATTAAAATAAAGTGTAAGAAACATGGAATAGGCCGTGCATAAAGTTAATTAATTCATGATTTATTAAGATATAAACACTCATTTTACAAACCCACTCATTTTGTAAACAACTTAATTCTACAACGTATATAATATCGAAATGATTCAGTTATATAAATTAAATTATTTAACTTACACTGTAAAAAAAAAATCCGTCAAATTTACGGCAAAAACTGCTGGCAGCAATGTTGCCAGCAGTTTTTACGTAAAAATCGCAGTAAAATTCGATGTAAATTTTATCGCATATTTTCCGTCATTTCAACGGTTATAATTGTAGTAAATTTCACAGCCATTTTTCCGTACAAATTACCACAAAATATTCTGTAATTTTAACGGTCATATTTCCGTACAAATTATCACAATAGCTGCTGTAATTTTAAAAGGCATATTTTTTAAAAAATCATTGATTTTAATCAGCTTTCATTTTTAGATGATTATTAGAATAGTCATAAAGTTCATCGTTTGTTTGAAAAACATTGGAATTCATTATTTTATATATAGAAATTCAATCCAACATTAGAACATTTCTTTACTGCTTTGTATATGATATATATAAGAATTCAGAATTTATTAATACATTTTTTTTAATGTGGCAAAACTGAGACATCAAATATTCATTATAATACTATGTGTAAATACATATATATAGAGAGAGTATATTTGTAGTACTAAAAATAGAAACACTTCAATTCTGAAGGGCGAGAAGAATTTAGATAATATATACATATATAATATATATATTAGATAATTGGACTAGAATTAAAAGCTTACGTTTATCTAATACAAATATAAAAAACCATTTGTAATTAAACACTGATATATAAACAATGCAGGCTCGTAAACGTACGTTAACACACCATTTTGCTCGCTTTCGCAGTCGCGCGGGAAAGAGCACGTACTCAAATGTAGAAGTTCCTTGCGCAGATCCTGCTAGTAAAATGTCTTTGCGCGCAGGCGCCGATCAGCCAAATGAACAATGTGATCTGATTGGTTGTTCGCATGAAAGGATGTTGAAGTCGAAAACGCTGGTTAAATCTACTGTTATATTTGCGGTATTTTTATCTACGGAAATATTACGTTGCGATCTACTGCAATAAATGCAGTGAATTTGACAATCATTTTTTACAGTGTAGGATGCCTAGATATGCCCTTATAAACACACACGGTTATTCTTCATAAATGGTTGCAAAGGATATGTTAAAATCACACACTCACCTAGAGTCCTTTTAGTGACACCTCAAAGACGGTAGAGGATCCAAGCATTCGTGCCGATCTTTAATTAGAGTTTTTCGTCAAGCCACGGGCCTAGATTACTAATCACACTTTGCTGCTTCTATAAAATCACTCGATTTCTACCTCTTACTCCTCTAAAAGCTCAAGTCTTATTAATGATCCAAGGGCCCTGGGCCAAGATTCCTGTCTCGCTTTTTTACTACCTCAGTCAACTTTTAAATTTATCCCCGTTTACTCTCCTTCTCCACCTCTCCTTAGACACCCCACTTGATCGGGATAGATGTCCCATACGTAAAAGAATAGGAACCACAGTTAATTAACATTTATAATTTAAAAATCTGGATTTGCATTTGAATATGCAGGTGCATCTGGATTTGCACCTTAATATTCTATTTACATCAAATTTATGATTTTTTTTTTAAATTTAAGTTTATAGGCTCTGTATACTAATCTTGCATTACACTCCCACATCAAGTGATATTTGCTATTCCCAATTCTTCGACTAATTGGGCATACAAAATTGTAAGCCAATCGGATAATTCTAACGAAGGCTAAATTTGTTTAATCTAAATAATCTAAACTAAGAGGGATTACAACTCCCCTCTACTTATATCCGATGTATAAACTCTAAAAACTAATTCGGGAAGCAAATTTAATATTCTCAAATTAAATGTGTTAGATTGTTATGTTTCATAATGAATGAGTTCAAAATGGAAGGTTAAAAATTATGTAATTTAAATTAAGGGGAGGGGGGGATTGCCAACAATAAAATTAATATTATTTAAATAAATAAAGAAACATAAAGAGACATTGTATCTTTAATATGGTGCCCCGGTAGAGTCTTTCCGAATTTTCTCTGAGAATGATATACTTAAGGGATTTTAGATTTCTATCTTGTATTTAGATTTCTATTTAGTACTTCTGAATATATTCTGATATAAAAAGCGGGAAAGTTCGAAATGTGTGAATTAAAATATTCTGATCAGAACTATAAATACCAAATATTTAAATATTTTTCGCTTAAAAATTTGAGGGAATTCCAATCTTTTGAACCAACTTTCTGAAATGAAACAAATGAATTTTTTTAATCATTGTTTAAATGGAGAATTTATCACTACTAACACCGACTCTTGACTTGTTAGGTAATGATCTCCCGGAAGGGCCATGGTTAACCAACAAAAGAAACAGATATTTTTTTCTCACAATCCTGAAGATTAAAAATAAGATATTCTCACACAACAAAGTCATTTGATAATTATAAATGGGGTGTTTTATTCCGTATCACAAGTGAGGCATATAATTCCCGATGCAGGTGGGGCATGTATCATTTTAATCCGGGATAGATGTCCCAGCAATTAGCTGCAGAAGTAGGAACAAATATGGCTGTAACCTATAATTAACATATTGCTCGATATCTGTTTCAACAACATTATTGCCGAAACGTCAGTTGAGGCTTACTGTGGAGACCCGAAAAGTTTTTGGTTTCTGTCTGTCTGTCTGTCTGTCTGTCTGTCTGTTCCACGATAACTGCCGCAAAAATGATCCGATTAGTTTGATTTTTGGTAGGTATGTTGGTGAGGTACCCGGAATTAGCTGTATAGTTTTTAGTTATGTTTGGTTCATTCGTTCGGAAAATATAAAACATTTCTTTTTAGGTCATAATGCTTTCCTATCGGAATTCAGACGATTTTGAAAATTTTCATCCATTGAAATAAAATGGCGCATTTGATTAATGTATTTAATGTGTAAGTTATGGAGGCTAAAATTTATCAAATCAGGTCTTAAATTATTCAAATTAATTTGAAATTTTGTTAATACATTCGTCAGATTTTTAAAATTAGGTGTACAATGTTTGCTGCAATTTTATACATCTGTTCTAATAATATAATACATTTTATTCTGTCATTTTTTGCAAATTTTAAAATGTATTTATTTTTATTTTCCTCTTTCATTTAATCGTAACCTAGCAACTACATTTTAAAGCATATCAAAATAATAAAATTCAAATACTCAAACTATTTTGCTACAATATTTTATTCGAAAAATAAAATAGTTTTGAGTGATTTTAATATTTTATTGAAATAAATGAGAATTTATTTTGAAACAAGTTACCTTTTAACTACTATAGAATGATAACCGAAACATTTTTACATGAGATATTCATTTTCTGTAAGAGATATGGATTTTGCGTGGTTCAAAATTAGTATTACTTTAAAATAGGATATAATATCTCGAACAACGAGATGGTTAAAAGAAATGAAGGTGAAAGAAATTAGCTTAGTAAAACGCATCCATACAGCCTGAAATAGCACTATTACTGGAAACTGAGATCATACAAAGTTATCACAAAAAATACTTTATAGCGCCAAACCACGGTTGTTATTTAGTGAATTGGCAGTGGGCACGATTATGAATGATTATCCAATAAGTTTAAAAGTTTCTAAATAAGCCTATTTTGGGGAGATTTTAGTACGCTATTGCCATCGAGTTAGATAAGGTGTACTTAGGTAAAAGAAATATTATAGAATGACCATCAAAACTGTTTTCCGAAACAAAAGTTGCAATAGCACTAGATTTCTGAAATAGATATAAGTGAAAAGATTCAGTTTACATTTCCATCAGTTGCTTTTGTACACGAGATATTATTCAACCTATTTATCAGATGCGAGTGTTTCGTGGTTGGCAGGTAAGTAAATATTGCTATTTAGGCATTAGGAAAACATGAAATTATTTTCGAAAATTTTGCTTATTCTAATAAAACCACTGTGTAGAATGAAATCCAAAATATACTAGAATCATTCACACAATCAATAGTAAATCACGAATATAAATTTGTTAAATTAGGGGGGGGGGTTTCAGGGGAATGTATTTTTTTAATCTAAAACATAGAATAAGAAGTTCATAAGAATGTCAGAATATTATTGCATAAACCGTGTTTAATTAAACGTTTCTAATTTCTGAAACCTTCAAATTATTTTAAAAGCGTATAAATATGTATGTAGTAATTTAAAAAAATTAATTTGCGGATTGTAAGATATTAAATATTATGAAAAGTGAGACAAAAAAAACATTGACTTTCAGAGCTGACGTTGAGGCTCTGATCTGTAGATTTACTAGTCTAAATATTTCACGAAAAATGTCTAGTAAGTACGCATTGTATTTCATCTTCTACTTGTCTCTGTCTTACAATAACATAAACCAAAAATCAAAATTACCTTATTTGATGAATATAATTTTTATTTGAAGAACTAAATCGCTGTAGCATAGTTTCCTACGTTTTTTTTTAAAAAAATAACAATTGAGTGTAGAAGAACGTCTCTAGCTCTGCCACACATCCAATAGCTGAAATACAGTAACAAGGGCAACTAACCCGATGGGCCATCTAACCTGGATTTACCCTATTCATGGGCTAACTCCTAGTTATTACTATATCTGGATTCAATCATAGATATAGTAATAACTAGATTATGCACACGGAAATAAAAAATTAATTTTGTGTGAGAAAGCGAAACTATACTCTGTTAGGGTGACAAATGGGCGGTGATCCACTAGACGATATAAAGAGAAAATGACGTAGCTTGTGTGTTCTTAAAATGCATTTATATTTTTTCATATCTTCAACAAATTACACAAGATATAACACTATCAGTTTGCAAGATTGCTTATTGTTGTTTTTATGGAAAATGTATAAATTTACATTATTTTATGCATGTGTAACGCAAAATTTGCTTTTGTGCACTTGGTATGCACTTGAATTTTTCCTAAATAACACAAACACTTGAAACAAAAATAAAACAGCTTTACTAGCTGAACTAAACGTTACATTGAAGTTGTACTAATATAACTAAAAATTTTATTTAAATAGTTTTAAAAGTATCTAACACATTACAAATACTAATATTATAAATATGGATATTTACCTGTAATAGGGTATTCCACTGTCTTTCTAGAATCGATTTATAGCAATCACGTACATATTTAAGTAATCAAAAAACACTGAAAAGTTCGACATCCAACATGTATTGTACTGTGAGTTTGTTTGTTTGTTTGATCGAGAAATCTGACTTGTGTGCTTGACATCAAGTGCCCACTTACATCGTCAATACACAAGGACGAGATAGCCACTAGGAAATTTACAACAAGGAGAATTACAACCGGCAGCTCCATAAAGTGTGTGCAGTGGAGCTGACGGGAGTCGGATCGCCCCGACCTGACTCCTACGCTCTCAAGCGATTAGCGGAATGGTGTCGTAACCACTCGGACATGGAGTTGTCTTTATACTTATATACGGAGTTGTCTTTGTACTGTGAGTAGCCCAAATTCCACTCGCTTTCTGTCACCTAAATGGATGTTGCCACCGAGCGGTCGCAGAATCAATAAATAATGGAAGAATAGCATTGAGGGATTAATCTAGTTATATTATTATATCTATGGATTCAATGTAACTGAATAGGGAGTTAACTCTCCGTTCTATTGTGGAGCTCAATGCTCCGGAATGAAACTGTTGCGCCTGTGAAATAATTTTGTTATTCCAGGAATTATACTTCGTTGGGAATTTATAAATAGGAAATCAGAAATACTCAGAGCCGTGATAAATACCATATGAAAGGAGTCCAAGATTGCACATAGATATTTATTTCTGTAGAATCCAGGTTCATTGGAGATCGCAATACAAGGCCGGCTAACAATCGCCGGTGGCTAGAGAGGAGGCATAAACAATTTTACATCTTTTGTCTACACAGGGCAAGAGCTGAATCTCTCTCGAGAACTCTTACAACTTTCTCAGCTCGAATGAATCATTGGCGAAACAATAGCAATAAAATTAGCCAAAAATATATTCTGGCGATACAATATAGTGAGGAGACACATGTGGTTTTTATCCATTAGTATTAAGTGAATGGGATTACGTCAGAGAGGAATTCTGAATTTTTAACGCCAGTCCAATTAAAACCGCATAATGGAACCCGGTAAATTTTTGAGAGAAACCGCCCTGTAAAGGTTACAATGTTAAGAGAGAAGATGTGAGCTAAAATTATCCCAAACAGGCGCCGGCATACCATATATGGCAAGTAAAAGGCCATGGAAATAATAATAAGACGAAACAACTTTTATATGCTGTGAGAAATGACATTAGATGATGATCCGTTAAAATACAGATGTAAATTGCATCTGTGAACAAAGATTTCTAACTGTTGCTAGGCACAAAGATTTTTTTTTTTTTTTTTTAAGTAGATGAAAATGTGGTCAGAAGATTTTAACGAGCGAAATAAAATGAGAGCTTACATTTTAGGCAACGGAACTGAGAATAAATAATTTTGTGACCCGACAATTAAATTTCAAGTTAAACAGAAACCATATACCTTAAAGTTGGGGGAGGGGCGATTTAACATATAAATTGCATTCTAAATATATGAAGTTAAATCCCCTTCATAGCGCCCCAGTTCCCAGTTGTCACCAATAGTTTTTAATAGTATTCTTTGCATTATTGCATTATTTAATGACAGAGTTTCTGTCATTAAACAAGGCATTGGGAATATGTGGTGACAATTGACTGCGCAGCTGTTTCATTCCTGATCAGTGTTAATTTGCACGTTACAGCTTCGTAAAGTTAAAGCAAGAAAGTAAAATCACGGGGATATGGTTGTCTAACGTATCGATTTCTGCGAAGTACTATTTCGGAATTGAAATATTTACTTTATTTAATGAGAAAAATTTGCGATTAAATAATACAAAGATTGCTGTTCGAAAGGTTTTTGCAGCTAGTATTTGTAATCGTCATGCACAGATAATGAAACATTGCATATTGTAACGAAATATTGAACTTTTACTATGGAGCCAGAAAATTTATAAATAAACAAGTTAATTTCCATCCAAGGAATGCTCTTTATTTGTCGAATATCAAAAAAAATTGGCGTACTGATCACAATTCGTCTTATAAAATGTCCGGAAACAGTTTAATACAATAAACAAAAATAAAGAATCACAGATAATTTATTCTTGAACTCATTTAAAGTACGTAATAAAAAAATTTGTTTGCAGAATTACGTATAGACTTTTTCTTATAAATGTAATAAAAATTTATTGTAAAACCCATTTATTAATATGGAGAAAAAAAAATCCTCAAACACATGAAACGATAAATTTTGGTTCAGAAACACGATTTTGTACTTAAGTTCAGTTCAGGTAAACTTTTCATATGTAATTTCAAAATTTGTTTCTGTTGCAGGGAAATGTTTTTTTTTGGTGTAATTAAAAAAGCATTAATTTCTTAGACTTCTTCTCGCTAAAGTAGATTTTTAAAAAGAAAATGAAACGTGTTTAACATTTCATTAAGAAGGAAAAACATGTACTTATTTTCTGAACCAATGACGCATAATTGAGATACAACAGCGTTTTTTCAATAAACGTTGAAAAATGCGCGAAGTTGAGTTTCTCATAAGACAAATATTAAACAAAAAAAAGCGTTATTGGTACATATATTTTTCTGAATAAATATCTTAGTTTTTTTTTTTTTTTTTTTTTTTTTTTTTTTTTTTGTTACCTGGAAGTATTATAATAATATGGATAGACAGCTGCTATTATTTTGTAAAATATCATATATATTATATCTGTTAACAACACCCCTTTTCTATGCATTTACAAAACGCTCAACAAAGAATAAGGTCGCATTCGAAAGTTTTTTTGAACCGGCTTGTGACACAGTACTGCACTCACATTTCGTTAAAACATGTTTTTTGATTAAAAATTGCCGGTAATTAAAAACTAAATTATCATTGTTTTCATAAATGAAATGAAATGTTTTCTCAAGTTACAGAATTAAATTTTGCAGAATTTATGTTGCAAAAATAAAATACCTCTAATATAACGTGCTCTTGCAATGATTATAAAAAAAAATAAATAGTACAAAAAGATAAAGTGTGGATGTCTCTACACGTGTTTATTCTATATTTATGGAAAACCGAAAAGCACAACTGAAATTGAAAAGTTTAGAAGAAAAGACACAATCGATTGATCGAAGCAGTGGTACTTCACATGTAGCCCTAAAGGTATGTATGCTGGTTATATAAGATTACATTGGATTTTATATGTATTCAATTTTTCTTTGTCTCCCTTTTTTTTTTTTGCCAAGCGGATGACGTCATCCTCTAATGCAGTTAAAATACCATTTTTTTTTTTTATTTTTTTTTTTTACGCGCGTGCTTATTGATGTCTTCGATCAGTTTTTACTGTACTTTGATGGAATAAATGAGATGCTATTCTGGCTTGACTAATGTTGTTTGTCCTTAATTTTTCTTTGATAGTTTAAACCTGCATCTGAAAAATGTTAGATATTGGTAAAAAATATTAGACTGCAGTGCAAAATCCTCGCACGGGCCCACTGGTTTTTACTTATTTTTATGCTTGTTATTATAACATTACTCCGCACATAGACTAGAAACTATGGTAACATAAAAACTCGTAATAAAGGAAAGATTTATTTTTAAAATGTAGTCCAATGGGGAAAAAAACAGCAACACGGATCAATGTTAATTTATTAAGAATGGTTTCTTATAAAATATAGCGTCTTTGCAATTCAAAAACAGAAGAGGAAAATCACGTGCAACTTGAAACACTTTCCAACATAATATATTTTAAAGAAAAATCTTAGTACTTTTTAATGGTGAAAGGAAAATTTGATAATAAGCTTGTAATAATTTATTAGAAAATAATTTTAGTTCTCGTCCAAAAAATGCTTGTTATTTTTTATAATATTCAAGAACTGTGATGCTTTTGATTGCAATCGATCTTATAAAAAAAAATGCCAAAACATTATAACGCTATAAGCAAAAGAAATAGAACAGCAGCAGATTTATTCTAAAATTCGTTTGAAGCACGTTATAAAATTTCTCTTGTAAAACTTCTTCCACATATTTTTTAAATTAAAAATATAATGAAACTTTCTTTCAACATTGTTTCATTCAGGTGGTGTAAAAGTAAGATTCTTAGTCGAAAATATGATGAATTTGGGTTTAGAAATGTGGTATTACCTAAACTGAGCGCGGGAAAACTTTTCATCTGAAATTTCAACGTTGTTTTTGTTGAAATGAAATTACTTTTGTACAATATAAGAGCAATATATATTTTTTAATTTATTCTCTCTAAAGTAAATGCCTATTTTAAAAAGAAGAATGAGTCATGTTTGATATCTATAGAAACATGTAAGAAAAACATGTCCGTGAATATTGTTGACGTCATATCGACGATAACAACTATCCAAGCAATCCATTTGCCTTTTTTTCGCAAATTTAATTACTTCTAAACATCGCATAATTTAAATCTCTACACCGTCGAATAGAAACAAATGTACATTCAGATGCAATTTGTTTGAAAACAATATCTCAATTTACTGAGATTTTATGATTTTTAAAATAATCTTCAAGCAGGATTTAAAAAAAAATAATCAATTAAATAAATTAACCCGATTCCAGAAGATTAACAGGTTTGAACTTGAAACAATATAAATAGTTCAGCATTTGTGTCCGTCTAAAATTCTATAACAAAATTAAAACCACACTAAAAAATAAAAATATAAAGTTTAATAGATGTGTAATCAAACTACGAGCTTAAATGCTGAAATAGTCAGAATAAAAGAAGTTGCCTATTTATTTGCCTACTGACCGCTGGCATGTGGCTAATGCGAAAGTAATACTGTTTTTCATAATTTAAAAACTTCCTTATTTGAATGTATAATTAATATTCTTCATATATATATATATATATTGCTCTAATACGGGGGGAGGGGGTAATTAAAAAGTTATTATTAAAAATAACAAGAACGAAAAATCATGCATCAGGCATAGATTATGAAACACTTTTCAAAACTAGCAGGATATTATTAAGAAATTTCATTTTTAAGTAAATTTTATTTTTAAATAAAAAAAAAAGTACCCAGTTAAACTTATGGCATTGATCTCGTAGGATATTCACACTAATTGTATAATATACTCTTATTTCAAAGAATAATGCCCCTCGAAAAATAAAGAAATCGACAATAAATTAAGGGGGGATGAGCTCCCCTCCTCCCCTCTTTATACTTCACCAATAAACCCCCAAAACTAATAAGGAAAGCGCCTTTTCACAATAAACTTATATAAAAAATTTGAAGCAAATCGGATAATTCTGCATGAGAAACCCATTTATCTAAATTAAAGGGGGATTAGCCCCCGTCCTCCCCTTTTATACTTAACCAATAAACCCCCAAAACTAATCAGGGAAGCGCCTTATCACAATAAACCTATGTACAAAATTTTAAGCAAATCGGATAATTCTGCATGAAAACCCATTTATCTAAATTAAGGGGGGGATTAGCCCCTGTTCCCCCCTTTATACTTAACTAACGAACCCCCAAAATTAATTAGGGAAGCGCCTTATCACAATGAACATATAAACAAAATTTGAAGCTAAACAGATATATCTATCAAGGCTTATCGTGTTACGTACTTACATATATACAGAACGGGCGGCCACATTAGCTCTCAGGCTTTGATAGACTGTGAACTAAAAAAGCATAAATTTCAGTAAAAATACATTTTCAGCAATTACATTCCATATCCGGTAATCTGTGCGAAGTCTTTCATGTAGCCCTGTACTCGATCTATAGAATTTATAATCACCATTTCATACACTCAAAATTAGATCAGTTTACAAATCCATACAACAGAGGAAAACGCACTTCCTGCATTTATCTACGTTACTCAGTCCTTTAACCGAATTCTTTTGTGTGTCTCTGTAAGTGAACAATAAATGCTATGCACTCTATAATCTATAGAAAACATGCAGTCACTTCAGTGATTTCGTTACGTTTGAAGTATCATAACGTCATTAAAATGCACGGCAAATGATTTTTCCTCATACATCATAATGGAATGGGATTATTTTGTGCGTCCCTGTAAACGAACTATAAATGCTACTTATTCTATACTCCTAAAAAAGCATCTTGTAGTCCATCTCAGTGATGTAAACCAATCTCATTATGTTTGAAATATCGAAACATCAATAAAATACACCGCAAGTGATTTTTCTCCATAGACCATAATGTAACGGAATTTTTTGTGTGTCCCTGTAAACGAACAATAAATGTTACACATTTCACTTTCAATGCCGAACATGCTATGGTGACCTTCAAATAGATATAACAATTTTATGGCACTCCGAGTATATTTACTTGAGTTAGAGATGAGGCAGACAGCAGAGAAACAAGCCGAATTCATAAAAATTTTCAAATACGTTGGAAAGTGTTAAAAATTTATTAGAATTTCCAATTAAAAATAATTGCCACTTATGTTCTGTTCATCGGATGGTATGTTCTGTTACCCGGGAACGCGGTTTCGTTCCCCTGGTTTCAATAAAAAGGTAAAAGCATACATTTTTTCAACCAATGGCGCATGTTTTGAGATGCCAAAAGTATTTTATTCTAAACGAAGCAAACAGTATGAAATTTTAATTTCTCGTATCAGAAACATTTCATGAAAATATTTACATTGAAAAGCAACATTGGTACAAATTTTGCTGTCTGTTTTATTGTTTCCAAAAGCAAAATAAGGTGGATATGCAGGTGATGTTATTTTGTAAACTATTGTAAAGTGACAGACTTGTTTATTGCTTTCATTGGCTAAAAATGCGTCGGGATAATTATGATTAAATACGCCGATGATGAAAACCCAAGAAAAAAAAGTCAAGCATAGATTATGAAACACTTTCCAACACATTCAGAATACTGTAACAATACTTCACTTTTTAATATGGTGAAAGATGATATCTAAGTAAACAACTTGGAAATTGTACGTCAAACGGGACAAATGGAGATGCGGTTGTACTATAACTAGTTTCAGTGAATTGAATTATATCGTCTGTTATTATGGTATCATCAATTTCCGTAATAAAATATGTACATTTTAAGTTGGCAACATTTTATCTTTTGTTGATATTTACTGAAAATTCCAATGGGAAACAACCCATTATGGTTTAGTCAGTTAACGGCAATAGTACATATTTTAAATTACAAATTGTTAATTATTTAACAACCTTTCATGGGCCCAATGGACGGGTAGCCAAGTCAATTAGCACAATAAAAGTAAATTAATTTCAATAATGTAGTTAAAGTGTAATTCAGAATAAGTTCAGTTTAAAATGTAACATTCTTCTCTTCCAGGTTCCCCTTGCAGTTCCTCGTGCTGCCGGTTGGGACGAGCCAATGGCCGGCCCCAACTGGTAGCACAAGGGTTTTTTTTTTAGCAGCAGTTTTTTTATTCATTTTAATTTTGACTGTTCGCCTCTTTATTAGGTGCAATTGGACATTGTCCGCAAAAGCTACCGGACCCGCTCTAATGGGACAGCCCATGGAGCCAGTTTTTACCAGGTGGGGTACGGTACATAGGCGCAGTCCTGTCAGCCCCCGCAGCGTTTTCGTCTGCCTTGCAACTCGGCCCAAAAATTTTCCCCGTTGGTACGACTTAGCTATTGGCTGATTATATTTTCATTTCAGTGGTTTCATTATCTAGTTAATTTCTTTATTTAGTTTCCCTCAAAATTCTCTCCCCTTTTTCAAGCTAAGTTCAGTACCAACGTTTCGGCACTAAATTGTCCAGCCCCATTTCAACTGTCATGACGAGTACGTGGTGTGCGGCGTCAGATCTCAGAACATTTAAATTTAGGAGTGAACAACACAGAAAAATCCGGACTCAGTTGATTGGCCGAACTGGGTACTTGTCTTTGTGGACCGCCCCAATAGGGCGATCAGGCGAATTTCGCCCCAATGACCAGGCACTCAAACCCGTCAAACTGGGTCGAATCCCGGTAGGTAGGGGCCTGGTCAGTGGTCTCCAAGCCTAGCTTTGGAAATTTCAGAACTTGAAATCCATATTTAGACCCTTTTTCCATTTAATATCTATTTCTCCGGAAACATCTATCCAAAAAGCTCACGTTTGATTATAGGATTTCGATAATTAAACAACTTTAATATACAAATTCGGTTTTTAAATTCGTTATACGGAAATAATATTACTCCATCTTAAGTAGAACGTAATCATCTTGGCAAACTAGAATAATTACCTATCATGGGATATCACTGAATAAATGGCGTATGATAGGATTTAATAGAATGAAGAAAACTTTTATTAACTATGGGGCTCGGCCCCCTACGATCTATGCTCGCCAACCCTCGTTCTGACACCGCAAACTTTAAAAACATTCTGATTTGATCAACTCTAAAACGATTACGGAAGATTGAGTTATAATTAAACGCTCAGTGGCGATCTGCTGTAACCGGTTTTCCTTTCATTTTCCTTTAACTGAGGGATTTTAAGGTCGAATCAACTACTGTGGTAACAGATAACAATTGTTTTACTGATTGATTAAATAAGATAAATTAAACATTTAAAAATCAACTTATGTAAAATGGTTAAGTAAACAATGTCGCTGCATCAGAGAACTTTATAACGATGCTATAGAAAATTGGTTACTTCTTCATTATCCCTTCGACTACTTTCTATAAAAGAAAAGAACTGTCGCCAAAATGTATGAGTTAACACCAAAAGTGCATGATCGTGGAGTCGCGTTGCTTCGCATTCAGGTGATATCAGATGCGTTATACGTATTAGTTATTTCATCGAGGGATTTTTAATTCAACGTTCATTTGTCTCTTTGGAACTTCTCCATTATCCCGTCGATCAATTTTCATTAAGAAAAAAACATCTTCAAATTGTAACGCCAAATAAACAAATAGAAGAATTTTGCCATTGGAATCTCAAATAAATAAATAAATAAATAAAATACAAGAAATTCGGAAAACCCCCACTCACCAAAGAGTGAACTATCAGTAAGTTTAAACAATAAAATTAAAAATATATTAATGAAAACAGAACAAAAAATAATCTTGGATATTTATTTACATTATTTCTCTTAATTTTCCCTCTCGGCTGGTGAATAAATGTTTCTGATGTCAGTTGAAAATGATGTATTGCATGTAACTGTTCATTGCAACATTTTTCAAAGCCTTTTCTTCTTCAATATTATAGCACTACCGTTTAAGGATGCAATTATTACTTTAATTAATGAAATAATTAATAAATCAGTAAAACATAATGAAAAATATATGTAGATGCCGAATTAAAAACCACTTGATGCCATAACAACCACATGTAATGCCTCTGACGTCAAGTGAATGTAACGCCGCGAACACGTATTATTGGTGTTAAATCCTATAGTTTGGCGAAAGCTTTTTGTTATGAAAAGTGATCGACGGGATAATGGAGAAGTACCATATTGTTAATGATATTTTAACAATTTATTAGTTATTTCGGCATTTTAAAGGCAATTATTAAAGTAAAAATATAGTTTTAGGTAGCTTTCAATACAAAAAAGTATAAAGCTACCTATTGCAGCCGTTCGGAGGAAAGCAGTTCCGGAAAATTTTGATATATTTTCACCGATCATGACCCCCAGACCCCAAAACCACCCTCCGTTCAAATGTTGATTTATATATATATACATATATATATATCTCCATATATATATATATATATATATATATATATATATATATATATCTGACCTATGTCATACGATAACGCTCGTATTTATAAATCAATTTTGATGAAACTAATTGTGTGTATTAAGGTCACACCAATGTCTCGACCGAGTTCGTTGGCCAGCTTGGTCCGCCATTTTGTTTCAAGATGGCGGCCATTTAAAAATTTAAAACTAAAATAAATATACATAAAAGTTAAAAATTCAAATTTATATTTTAATCAAGTGTTAGGCCTTGATACGAGGATTCCAGAGCATTTTTTGGTTTACCTCTATCTTAAAAAATGGCTGAGATAGAGCAGTTTGAAATTCTAGGGTGGCTGACATTTTGAAACAAGACAGCACATTACAAAAAATTTCATTGTTGTAATAATTTTCCCAATCATACGCATAAAACTATATATTCATATCCGTTAGCGCCAAATTCTCGCCAAATTTGGCGACCAAAATAAGTCTTCGTAAATGAAGCCAATTTGGCTATTGCTCCATAATTTGGCGAATTTCTTATTCAAATTCAGTATTAACGAATCTTTTGTAAACATTTTCTTTGCATTTTAACTTGCTGTGTTCGTGTAACATTAGCTGAAATTTTAAAACGAAGATATAGGAAAGCTACCTTTTCCTCCCGGTACAGGCCGGAAGGACTTTTTAATTGAGAGGAAATATTATAATTTACGCTGTTTTAAAGATGGGAAAAAAAGGCTTTAGATTGTGTAAATTTATATATATATATATAAATATAAAAAAAAAGTTTAGATTGTGTTACGTGTTTTCTAAACTGTTTAATTAGATATCTATTGTCATAGTATATAAAAAAAAGTTTTCTTGCATTAGTCTGATAGTGTTGAAAAGTGTTTCATAATCTATGCGAGGTGAATGATTTTTCATCCTTCTTTTAATTCTTGCTTTAGTATGTACTGTACATATTTTATTAGATGATAATTTGTTTTAATAAAACTAATTAAAAATAATTAACACTCACCATAATATCAAAAGCATTGTATTGATTTATTTTTAAATCCATTTTAAGTATGTAGTTAAATTTCTCCTGTAACATGTTCCGTACAGTTTTTTTGCAATTAAAAATACGGTAAATTTATTTCAAAACTCATATATTTGGATGGGGAAAGAGAGATCCTCCCCCCTATAATGAATTTGTGTTCAGACACAGGATATTGTATTACCTGAATTCAATTCAGGAAAACTTCTCAAATGAAATTTCAAAGTTTTTTTGTTATTGCAGTAAAATGTTTTTCGTATAATACCCAATCTATATTTCCTCCATTTCTTTTATCTAAAGTAAATATAGATTTTTGAAAGAAGAATGGATCGTATTTGACATTTCAGCAGAAAGTAAAAGCATGTATTTTCTGAACCAGTAGCGCATGTTATGAGATACAACAGTATTTTTCCTTAAATGGAGAAAATTGCATAAAATTCAATTTCGCAGGAGACAAACGTTTTCGTTGAAAGGTAACATTTGCATTTCTTCCGCTGAATAAAAGTTTTACTATACATACATATATATATATATATATATATATATATATATATATATATATATATATATATATATATATATATATATATATATATATATATATATAGGGTGGAACCCCCAGTTATTGACACCTAACCAGTAACTGACACTTCAGAAGAAATCTAACTCAAATAAGTATTTTCTTGTAAGCTTCTGCAAAGTAATGTCATTTAGTGGTAACTTAGTGGTCTTAATTGTCAATTAGTTGTCTTCATTATTATAATTTATTTTTAAGCTATCGGTTTTTCAAAAAAGGAATGGTGTCAGTTACTGGAGATATTGATCATATTTATGACAAAAGTTAATTTTTAGTAGTAAAAAGTATAATTTTTCAAAATTTATGTCAATAATAATTTTTTAATATATCTTTACTCTTTTAAAAACAAAGATAAGTATAAAATAGATTTAAAACTTTGTAATAGTGATTTGAACAAGAAAAACTACTTAAAGTGTCAGTTACTGTGAGTTCACCCTATATGCAGTGGCTACTCATGTATTAACAGCTCATCAACTCGAGTCAACTATTACCAAGGCAAAAATATGGAAACACCTTGCAAAAAATTAGTCTTAAATTACATTCTTGCTAAAGCGAAGTTTGTATGTGGCGTCCCAGTTTTTGCATAATGCAACTACTTATAAAAGTTCGTCTGCACGTTGAAAGCCTCATTTGTTGCCAAGACATGGATCTGTGCGGTTGTGAGTGACTGCATCTTCCCATGACTCCAGACAATGTCAACTTCAACACAATTCTGACTGCCATAAATGTATAAATTGTGTAAGATACAGCAGTTCCCATTCACATGAAAAAGACTTTTCACAAATTTCAACTTTTCATGCAGCATCCAGCAATAATTGTGAAGTATTTCAATATGAAATCTTCAAAGTGAGGAGTAATTCTTCAAAAATAAGTTACTGAAATTTACTAAAGTCGGTTGTAACTTATACCGACTATAAATTTGTAAGAATAAGGAATTCAGAAAGATTTAGTAGGACTAAATTGAAATTTAAAATCAGTAACAGGTGTAAAAGTTCTTATACAATTTGATATTTTTTTATTATTAAGTTTAATCTTCGGTAATTTTTTTTGTATTGAAACTATTTTGTTTGCATTTAAATATTTCCTTTTGTTATTCTGTAATTATATACCTTTCCAGCTGGGCCCTTCAACAGCATAGGTAATTTTCTTTAATTCTTATATTAAGTTAGCATCTTCTCCAATTTGTTTTAATTCTGTTCACGTATTAATATTGAATGTCTTTTAAGTATTAAGGCTGGTCCCAGCTGGATTGAAATTTCTTGTACATTTTAATTTGCTAATATCTTATGCTTGTTTACTCTAGTTTTATTATTCATTCATTATTGTTCATTTAGTACTTACTTCTATCCAATATTATTATCTACTTCAGTATTATTCAGTATTATGCTAGTATTATTGCTGTATCACATAGTATTATTTACTTTCTTGTATGCTTTTTCTTATATAATTTATTCTTATATATATATATATATATATGATACATTCCTGTCGAAAATTGGCACATTATAGACGATCGCTATTGCTGTCG
Organism: Maratus michaelseni; assembly: GCA_963931845.1. Taxonomy (NCBI): domain Eukaryota; kingdom Metazoa; phylum Arthropoda; class Arachnida; order Araneae; family Salticidae; genus Maratus; species Maratus michaelseni. The sequence goes on along the minus strand of OZ007593.1, from coordinate 378,792,015 downwards.
ACTTGAACGTTCTTTCTACCAGACAATCGGAACATCTCAGTCCGAAACCACTAAAATTACCTGATAATCATATCGAGGTAGCCGCAGTCGAGATCGTTGAAATGTAGTCATGACACCCGGACAGGGCATCACTTCGAGTCGCTCACCATGAAGACAAATCTCGAAGTATATCACATCGGAAATCGTAGTGTATTTGCAGTCGTAAAAATTGAGCAGAGGCAGTGAAATCCAGAAGACATTTCCCAAAAACATTAAAAAGAAGACTTAATAACTTAATAGATGAGCAGTGGCTTTATTGTGATCACAGAGATGAAAGCAACTCCACCAACTTTCGCTTCATTAAAACTGAACACATTTGAAGATCTTGAAGAATTAGCAGAGCTTGAAGAACATACTACCGATGCATTAGTGTAGACTCCCCAGTGACGGCAATTAGATGACAACCACTAATTCGTGTAAATTCTGTCTCCGAAGCCAGTGTAACCGTATAAATACTTCAAAATTTGGCCCAAAGGTACAAAACGCGCGAACAAGCTGGTCCACTCGCATCCATGTTCGGAGGGCGCTAGGGGGATAAAGAAGGCGGAGCTTTCTCGCTAATGGATGAAAAAATGAGGCCACGAAGACGTGTCTCTGACGTATGATTAAAACTCTTTAACAGAAGCGGCAAATTAAAAAGGTAAAAAGGCCTTTGGGCGCGAAAACCGCTTGGAATCATGGGATGCCGAATGAATTAAATAGAAATAAAAATGGTATTACAAAAGTTCCAAAGAATAAAATTAAATGTCTCAAAAGAAGAAATTAGGCAGGTGCGTTTAGAGGCAGTGTTGCAATTTAAGAGAATAAGGTTTTAATAAATACGTGTAGCTTTTAACAGATTAAGATTTTTAGAATGATAAATAACAGAATATTTTGATTAAGTTATGGAATAAAATACAAAATAGATTTAAGAGATATTTTAAAAAGAGAGGGAAAAAAGAATTGAAGAATTTGGAATAATTTAACTAAAGAAATAGGGCGAAAATTTTTTTATTATTACATATATATATATATATATATATATATATATATATATGTAATAATAAAAAAAATTCGCCATTTTTCCTTAGTTAAATTATTCCAAATTCTTACAATTCTAATTTTTTCCCTGTTTTATTCCAATTTACTACTCTATATTCATTAAATCCTTATTCTTAATTTAGCTCTATCGTTAACTCTATTAAATTCCCTTTTATTTAATTCTAAATTGTCCAAATTTACTTAAATATAAAGCTTTTAGTTATTCTTAATTTCTATCATGATCCTCGATCATTTCTGGGTTTTAGAATGTTTTTTGAGAGCCATTTTCATTTTTATTCCGAATATTATTTTCCCGCTCTAAAGTCACTTTACTATAAAATTAATCCACTCATCTCTGTCCGAACTCTTTCACAAATTATCTTTCATTGGTTGTGACGTAGCATGACGCGTCTTCTTTAATTCTTCATTGGTTCAGTGCGCGTTCTACGTCATAACTTGTGTTGTTCCGCGGGGTAACAAAAAGCAGCTGCCTGCGGCGATCCCTCAGAATTAAGTCGTATTTTCAATTGTAAACAACTCCCTGGCTGCTCGTTTTGAGAATTTGAGATGTTCTAATACTTACCCTCTATACCTTGACGATGTAGTGATGCACGGCTTTGATGGTTATGGTGGAAACTGCCCAAGAACAATACTTAATAAAGATTGACAGTGAAAGCTTTGTTCGTTGTATTATGGAGAAACGCCTCTGGATTTTAAATTCACTGCCGCTATGGCCGCGACGAAACTGCAACTAAAATGTACGACTGCTTCTAAATACCTATATCATCCATAACAACCAACGTTCTTAACTTCGTTGTGCAACCATGTGTGCTCCTTCTATAATCCACGTTACTGCAACTACAACATCTGACGGTAAATCATCGTATTATAATACTAGGGGGCCTACCCCCTGCGAGCTACGCTCGCCAACCCCCGCTCAGACTTCGAGGCCACTAAAAACATGACAGCGTGCTTTAAAAAAATATATTGGTAAATATGTAATTGGGTTGCCATGCTTTTAACGTTTTAATGGGGCATTTTTTGATTATCATGGCCTCATACACAGCTGTTGCGACAACTGACGACTATTTTCGGGATTAATAAGTAAAATCAATTACACCTTGAAAACCAGCTTGTATAAAATGGTTAGGTTTAAATTGTGGCTACCTCTCGGATTTTTATAACAACGATCTGCATTCTATTCTTCCTTTGCGTTTAAGGATGAGAAAAATTCCATCTGCTTGTGAATAACATTAAGAACCGTGGTATTGAAAAGTACTATGTTATAGACATTTTCAGTAACAGGTTTTAATTTTCTCTCTATTTTAGTGCACCATCATGCATATTTTCATGTTATTTTAAATATGTAAATTATTTATTTTAATTAATATATATATACGAATTTTCTAATAATTATTTGTCATACAAAATTAATTAAATATTTTGTGCATGCATGCCTGCATTTATTCGGCATAAATTGATGAGATATTTAAACAAATTTGCTATCCGCAATAATTTTACACCATGTTATGTAACTTGAATATTGTCCATAAGAAAATCGGGTACTTTTCCAGTATAGGATCCTTTGCTTTTAGGTTTGGCGTAATTCGACCTTCAAAAAGGGATAGATTCGTTAATATACATAGACTAGCCGCCACTGGCGACCAGTTTGGTCTCCCTTAAATGTATGTTAAACATTGCAACACGTTACATTTATTCATAATTTAATTTTCCCTTAATCCTTCGCCAAATCGGAAGATTCTAATAGACAAATCATGAACTTTTGCGATCATGGTAGCATTTCGCATATTTTTTGGGCACAAATGTCACATACGCACGTTGGCGCGATTCCCCCCCCCCTCCCCCGCCAATTTGGCGAAAACTTTGTTATGGAAATTGTTGTTTATTTACTTTTATTTTTTATTTTAATTCTATAAATTATTTTTGATATGTATATCAATATTTATTTACAACAAACTATCATTTATTTATTTTTATTCTTTTTTTTAATTATGAGTATTTTTGTTAGCCGGGAGCAGATGATAATTCGCCAAATATCGTTCCCATCACCGTCATTCATACTACAATTAATTTAATTTTAAATTATAAACCTGTCACTCATTTCATTTAAAATACTTAACTTTAATCTAAAATGCTTATATTACATAAATTTAAAATACTTCACACTTTTCATTTAAAAGAGAAAATAAATAAATAAATAAGAAATAATATCATAAATCAAAACATTTGATTTCAAAATCAAAGTATCATTTCTAATTTGTACACGCGATAAATAAAAGCTGTATTAGCGATTTTAAAAATGCTAAAAATCTGATTCATTAAATATTATTACATGAGTTCAATTTACGTCAAGAAAAGGTCCGAAAGTTGAGTTGTATAGCACATAATTATGGTAAACTTTGATTGTCTCACTGGTGCGAATTATTTTTTTGACGCGAGGCAGCGGTCCAAAAATTCATTCGCGGAGAACTTGCTTTGCGAATGATTACCTCCATGATTTAATATTTTAAATGTTCACGACGAATCAATCTTTTTTTTGTTTACTTTTATGAATAGAGAATTTGAACTGCGAATCTTACGACTGAAGTTATTGCAGAATATATACATAATTGAACGCAAGTCATCTCTCAAATATTAATTTATTTTGAACGATCTTTTTTAAAATGTAACTTTTATGCAGTTTATTCGAAAAAATAATTTTGAATAAAAATGGCCGCTTGGCATATGAAAAAGCGATGCGGCATCCCGGAACTGTTGAGGACAGTCACATGACTTACAGTTTTATTATAGAGATTTGTTGCCAAAAGTTATGAAAACAAACCCAATGAGCGTTTGGTGATTTTTATTATAGGGGTCTTGACGCTTTTTTAAAAAGCTTGGCGCAATTCGAGCATCAGAAAGTGAGATTTGGTGCCAAATGACATAAACAGACATGGAAACAAATTCGACTTTTTTTTTGTTTATATGCGTATTTTAATTATACGTATATTATTATTGTTTGTTCTATACAAATTACTTCTGATTATATATAAAATAGGATAAATTACATTTTACGCTGAACAAATTGTATAAATATTGAAAAAACGCTTCTGTATACGAAATGACAAAGTGAATAGGTTGACAGAAAGTTTGTTGACAAATTTCCTTTTCCACCAAGGCTATTTTCTCTGTTTCGTCAAGGCCCCATATACTGGAAAAGCACCGAACTTTTATGCTTGTTTATACATGTATTTATATGTATATATACAATTTATTTATAATTGTCTTTCAATTTACCTCTTTTTGTACATAAAAATAGATAAATGGCTTCTTTATATTAAATAAATTGTATAAATATCGAAATAATTGCTTGTAATTATCAAAAAGCGAACAAATTGTTAGAAAACATGTTGCCGAATTTCAATTCATCGCCAAGGTCACTTTCTGTATCTCGCGAAAGCCCCTAAATTGGAAAAGAAACGAAAAATTTTAATATATAACGTAATTTACACCTCAAGTGTGTTTCGAGTATAGTAATTTAATTATTTGTAGTTTTTTCTTCTCTTTGTTATTTATGTGTAAACATATAATTCATTATTAAAAAAGTAATGCTACTGAAATATTCATTTGTTTTAAACTTTAATAGCATTTCTCTAATATATAGGGAGCATTTTTTTCCCTTGCTGCCAATAAAAGAGAGAAAAACGTAAATGTCATTTTACCATAATTGATGTCATATTCTGATTCAAATTGGAAAGAAAACCAAGCAGGATATTTTATTTTCCTTCCTTTCAGTTGCGCAATTATTATTTTATATATTCGTTTCAAATATCCGAATTAGTGATTTTATAAATTCGTTTAATTAAATTTTACAAAAAAAAATAACAAAATGATATCAATAAATAATAATTACTATTAATTCCTCCCCTCCCCCTTTCTTTTGCATTTACATAAATGACGTCATTTGGACGAATTTATTCAAAATATTTTCAGTTTATAAATTAAATTAAATGAAGCAGACGATTGAATCCTGACAATAGAAATGTGATTTTTTTTCAAATTTTCCTGAAAAACATAATTTAATCACAATCTTGTCTTCATTACCGATTGAAATAAAAGATAAATTAATTTCAATTTGAAAATGACGAATAAAAAGAAATCAGTAATCCCTATCGGGATCCTTTTCAACTTTTTCCCCTTTTTTGTCACAAAAAAACTGAGTAATTAGTTGCCATCATTACAGAAATGTCATTAAAATTAGAAAAAAATTAATATCTCGAAAACTTCCAATTTCAAAATTCTATTACCAGTTTTGACATCCGCGGATTTTTATGGACAATTTGTATTAATTTCACCATTAAGCGTTGTATATTGTATTAATTTCATCATATTTTATTAAAAATAGCCCTGAAACATAATCAGTCGTTTAGTCAGTCGTTTCATAAAATCTTTTCATAAAATTGTTTCACAAATTCGTTTCATTAGGATTTTATATATATAGGGTAGATAAGCCGACAGGATCTCAAAGGACTTATGCCACAACTATCCTTCCAAATGATGTGGAAAGAATATTTGAGAATCAAGTTGCCGCTTATTTACTGAGGTGTAGTAACAAAAAAGAACGGAAGCAAGGCATCTACGAAATATATTTCAGTATAAAGTCAACCCCCCTATCGATGTCAGCCAGAAGAAGTATTGGAACATCGTGTCAATGAAAACAACAAAAAAATGTTGTATCTTTTTTTTCATAACAAGATTTGATGGCGTAAGTTAGATTTTATATTAAGTAATATGTATTATTTATTTGTTGCTAAATGTTATAACAACCTTTTTTATTTTGTTAAAATATCTATTCTTACGTAACAAGAAACCAAGTGACAGAGTTTTTTAACAGTCTGAGATTTTTTTTTTATGTTCTTGTATTATTAATTATTCTGAAAGATATTATGAAATTTATTTACTGTTTATGTTATTTCTGTTAAAATTAATATATTAAAGAAGAATTAAAATTATGTTATTATGCTTTAAAGATTAAACTAAGTTGATATTTTGGATTGATGCAATGAGATGCACTTATGAGAATTGCTACTACAATATGAATTGAATAATTTATGTTATCAGTTATTACTTGGCACATGACTTGGAGTATGATTATGAAATTTACATGATGATATTTTACGATAACTAAAAAGAAATCTTAAAGGAAGCTGCGCTGAAAACTTGCGTAGCATTGGTAAAGTAAAAATTGTGTGCAGTTTAATTTTTTTTTTCATTACTTCTATGTTCCGAAGTTCAAAGCCAGAGACAAAAAAATTGTTCTTAGAATATTTTAGAAGAATTTTGTTCCTTTTATCATGAATAGTTAGAATGCACGAAATTTAATATTTATTCTTATGTATTGTTAAAAAAATTAATATTATTTGGTTAAGCTCACAATATTACCAAAAGTTTTTGAACTGTTCTGATATTTATTTTATTCCTATATTACTTCAGTTTACAAGAGTAACTTAATTTTATGTTCTTATTTTATCATTTAATTTAGGCCCTTTTCATTCGGTGATATTTATTCATAGGAAATAATTTCTATTTATTGAAACAATATATGAGTAATCTCTTTTCATTAATTACTAAATAAAATGTATCGGAACATATTCTATGCTATTTTATAAATGCATAAAAATTTATTAGAGTCTCTGAAACTACGGCTTACATCATTGATTGCATAATATCGCAAAAATAGCTTTTGGAGTTTCTTACTTGAAGAGTTAAAAAAAAAAAAAAAAAAAAAAAAAAAAGATGATCTCAAAAGAAAGTTGCGCTGAAGTTGCGTAACATTGAAAAGGTGAAATTATTGTGTGCAGTAAATTATTGTTTTATTTCATTACTTTTGTTTTTTGATGCTATTTCAGAGAGTACAAATCAAGCTACTTATTTTAAAAAGTGTTTATTTATTTACTCATTCTATTTTCTTTTGTGATATTTTTTCACATACAGCAAATTTATTTATAGAAAGATAGAGTAACAGTACATTTACTATTTAAGTGGAATGAATTTTAATATGAATTGGACATTTTTACTGTTAAATATTATTTCTTTTTGTTAGTTAAATTACTAAGAGTTAGATATTTTTACAGCAGTTGTTAAGTTAAAGAATTCTTTATATATTGTTATTTTATTTACATGTTATTAAAGTCAGGGTTTGTTAAGTTTATTGCTGAAAGTAAGAGTACTCAAGCAAAAATGGCTGAAAAAGAGCTTAATGTTATTATTTTTGATCCAGAAAGTGGAATGAATATTGTGTCTTGGCTTAGACATTTTGAAGGATCAGCCCCTCCAGATAAAAAAGAGTGGAAAATTAACAATATTTCCAAATATTTGAAGGGCGAAGCATTAAAGGTGTATGTTAATGAATGTCTAGATTGTAAAGAGTATGAAAAAATTGCTGAAATCTTAACTGAAAAATTTCTGAAAGTAACAGTCCCCCGTTTTTTTTATTTCGCCTCGCTGAAATTGCATGATTTAAACAACTTAGAAAATTATTTTCGTCAGAAAATCGAGATAGGTCGACAACTTAAACTATGTGAAACCATTATTTTACAGGGATTGACCGAAGGCTTAAAACCTGAATACCAGAACTATTTAATAGTAAATCCTCCTGAATCTACTACCGATTGGTATAGATTAGTTAAACAACTTGTTGCCATTCCATCTTATTCTAGCAGTAACAATAATAGTAATGTTAGAAATATGTCTCAAAATTCCAGACCTTTTTCTCAACCAAATAATTCACCTAGACATTGGATTCGCCCTCAACCTAATTACAGGAATCCAAATTTCCAAACAGCAACTAATTTTAACCCTTCAACGTCCAGGTTCGTTAGTCCCCGATTGCCTGTCAACCACTATCAGAGAAGGATGCCGAGTCGACCATGTAGATTATGTCTGAATAGGGGAATTTCAGAAGCTTATCATTGGGAAAGGAATTGTATCTTTAACTTAAACCCTCCACAAACAGGCAATATTCCTGTTGGTTGACAGTCACCAAGTCAATCCAGTGCCTGACAATTAATTGTTGCTGGGTATGCCAATAGTAAAAAATTAAATTATGTTATTGATTCCGGGTCGACAATATCTATTCTTCCATTTAAATTTATTCGTTATTTAAGTGCTAAAATTGTAAATATTTCACCTATTATTGTTGGTCAAATTAAAGGTAAAATTACAATTAATAAGTCATGTAATTTATTAGTTAAAATAGGTAATATTACACACTATATTAAATTTTTGTTATGTGACAGTGATTTGGAATATGCTATATTAGGATTACCTGATTGTTCTCAATTTAACTTAATTATAGACTGTGCAAATTGTCGAGTTACTCAAGGAGATCTTGTTTTAAATCAAACTGTTGACATATCCAGTAATAAATTACGATTATTGCATTTTAATGTTCAAGATCAGTCTCAATATGTGCAACCCGATTATGGAAGAATCATGGCTCCTCAATCCTTCGCGCAACTTAATAATAATGATTATGATTTAATAGGGGAAATAAACACAGTAGAAAACAAAAATTTAAGGGATATAATGGGAAATTATTTGGATATTTTTTCAAAAAATAAATATGATGTGGGGAAGATTAATATTGAGCCACAGCGTATCTTTCTCAAATCTGACCTACCTATATCTATGAGGCCTTATCGTACTTCAACAGTGGAAGAAAAAGAAATCTCTGAACAAATTCAATCATTATTATCTGCTGGATTAATCAAAGAAATTAATAGCCCATATTCTTCACCAGTCACTTTAGTAGAAAAACGCGATGAAGGTAAAAAAACTAGATTGTGTGTAGATTATAGAAAACTTAATTCCATAATGAAAAATGATGCAGAACCCTTACCCCGTATTGATGACATTTTAGACAAATTAAGTAGTGCCCAGTATTTTTCCACCCTGGATTTAGCCTCAGGCTACTGGCACATACCCATACACCCAGCAGACACCGAAAAATTAGCTTTTACTACCAATTGTGGACTTTGGGAATGGAATGTTCTCCCTTTTGGGGTAAAGGTAGGACCATCGATATTCAATAGAACTATTAGGAGAATTCTTACTAAACATAAAGTTAACTTTGCTTGCTACTATTTTGATGACATAATTATTTTTTCTTCAACTTTGGAAGAACATTTACAACATCTCAACAGAATATTTGAATTATGCAGAATGGAAAATCTTAAACTTAAATTGTCTAAGTGTAACTTTGTCCAAAAAACAATTAATTTCTTAGGTTATGAGATAAAAGATGGTAGTTTAACTCCTGCTAACAATAATATAGAAGCTATCAAAGAATTAAAACCCCCTTCAAATGTTAAAAAACTCCAAAGATTTTTAGGATCTATTAATGTCTATCATAAATTCATTAATAAATATGCAGAAATCAGACAGCCTCTCAATAAATTGCTCAAAAAAGATACTATTTGGGAATGGAATTTAGATTGTCAAAATTCTTTTCAAAAATTAAAAGATGCCCTAATTGCTAAACCTGTTTTGAAAATTTATGACCTTAAATTACCCCTCCATATGTTTGTTGATGCCTCACAGGTGGCAGTAGGCGCAGTCCTTAAGCAGCCTGATAATAATAATTTCTTACATCCAATTGCATACTATTCTAGAGGATTGAGAAGTTATGAAAAGAATTATTTTATTACAGAACTGGAGTGTCTTGCCATCATTGACACCTTAGACAAATTTTATCACTACTTCCACGGTGTTAAATTTACTATTCACACAGATCATGCGTCTCTTGTCTGGTTAAGAAATGTCAAACATTTAAGAGGAAGATTTATACTAAAAATATCAACGTTTGACACACAATAACATCGTGTAATAAACAGACGCACGTTTCATGAGTATCCTGGACTCATTTCCTCAGTGTAAATAAACTAAACCCTATTGTATCCCCCCAAAGACATGAAAATGAATCTAAAAACCCAAATGAAAAACAACAACACACCGAGAAACTCCTCCAATCTGATTAAGTCGGTTGGTTGGTTGTAGAGGATTCACTATGACAAAGTAACTCAACCCAGAAAGGTGAGATGTACGGTACACTTGAAAAATCATTAACCAGGGAGTACTCCCTGGTTAATGATTTTTCAAGTGTACCGTACATCTCACCTTTCTGGGTTGAGTTACTTTGTCATAGTGAATCCTCTACAACCAACCAACCGACTTAATCAGATTGGAGGAGTTTCTCGGTGTGTTGTTGTTTTTCATTTGGGTTTTTAGATTCATTTTCATGTCTTTGGGGGGATACAATAGGGTTTAGTTTATTTACACTGAGGAAATTAGTCCAGGATACTCATGAAACGTGCGTCTGTTTATTACACGATGTTATTGTGTGTCAAACGTTGATATTTTTAGTATATTTATCCACACAAGATTTTTTTTTTTTTTTTCATTAAGAGGAAGATTATTCAGATGGTCCTTAAAGCTAAGTATGTTCGAGTATGATATTGTATATTTAAAGGGTTCCACAAATGTCGAAGCCGACATGTTGTCCAGAAATCCTACTACATATCTTATTCAACCACTTACCTTTCTTTTGGATGTTAGGGAAGTTATAGAGATGCAACAAAAAGATAATGTGTGTGGAAAAAACTATGTCAAGGAAAATGGACTTATGATAGTAAAAAAGAAAGGTTTTAGAAAAATAGTAGTATCCATGTCTTTAAGAAGAAAATTGCTTAATGTTACTCATGAAAAATTTGGTCATCCTGGTATTAAAAAAATGTTAAACTTAATATCTCCTAATTATTATTGGCCTGATATGACCCAAGATATAACTAATTTTGTAAAACACTGTGATGTCTGTCAAAAGAATAAAAAACCGAGATAGAAAAAATTTGGCTTATTACAAGCTATGACCACCACAGATCAACCTTTCGAATGCATTTCTGTTGATACTGTGGGAGGCTTTAATTACTACAATTCCACAAAAAAATATTTACATCTTATAATCGACCATGCTACTAGATATGTTTGGGCTTTTCCCTCAAAAAGTGCTACCACAGAAACTTATACTAATTGCCTAAAACAAGTTTTTAATATTCAAACACCACAACAATTATTCTGTTTTAATAAAATTCTTAATGTCCAGACCCATCAGAAAGTGTTAAGTGATAGAAATGCAGCCTTTACTTCATCTAGATTTAAAAAATTTCTGCGAAACCACAATATTAAGCAAAGTTTAACCACATCACATCATCCGCAAACGAATGGCAAATGTGAGAGAGTGAACCAGACGATAGTTACTAGATTGAAGTGTAAAGTCAATTCTACTAACTCCAAAATTCCTTGGACAAAAATTTTGACAGAAGTAGTTAATGAGTATAACAATACCCCTCATTCTATCACTAAATTTCCTCCTGCTTACTTACTTTTTGGCCAATTACCTTATGATTCCCCTCTTCAACAAAATTATTACCCTCCTGTTCAAGAAGCCCTTAAACTTGTTAAAAAACGCACTGATGAAAATTATTGGAGAAGTAAAAAATATTATGATCAAAATTATCTAGAACCAAAATTTGAGATTGGAGATCTTGTAATTTATGAAGAGTTCCAATATCCTAATACTAGAAAACTTTCACAAGTCTTTAGTGGTCCTTATCAAATCCTTAATAAGTTATCTGATGTCAAATTTGAAATTAATAGACAGATTCAAAATAGATCTACTGAAATAGTACATGTATCAAAATTACGCCCTTATTATCCTCCTGATCAATTAAAATTATCCCATGAGAAATCACAACAAACTAATGTTAAATCTATAGTTTCAGCTTAAATTTATAATATTCATAAAATAAACTAACTTAATAAATAAATTTACTAAATAAAAAATTAATTATCAATTCTCTTCTGTATATCAGTGTGTTCTTGAATTGAGCTCACAGGAGCATCACTGTTGAGTTTTCACTTGAGTTAACTGTTTGTGCAGGCATAAACTGGTTGATTTAAGTTAGTAAATTCTGATACTGAATTGAATTAGATTAGAATAATAATTTAAACAGTATTAACGAAATTAATAAAATAAACTGGATTAAATTCTATATTAAACTAATCAAATATGATATCTTAATACTAATTGAGAATTGTCCAACCTTTCTTCATATGCTACAAGGTCCTATTTTTTCATTTCACAACTTATGTTTTCTTGTTTGACTGAAAGCAAGATAGTTACATAACCATCATCTACACAATAATGATTGTTTCACGAATATTTCTTATTTATTCCTTATTTTGTATTATGTATTTTTATTGAGTATATTCTGATGCCTCATTCACTACTATATGGATGAGATATTAATGATATACTTAAGAAAGAATTAAAGAAAGTGTGATATTTTGAATTATACTACTTGTTATTACTGAACTTATTGTTGAGAATTATTAATATTAGCAACACTATTTATAAGTTGATTTTGAAAGAGAATATGAAGATTATAATGGATAAAAAGTATTTAAAGAGTGGAATTGAAAGTTTTAGGTAAGCTGCATTCAAACAAGTTCTGATGTTATGTAAATAAAATTTTGATGTTATTGTTGTTGTTTATTCTTTCTATTGATGATACTATTATTATTGTTATTATTAAGTATTTTTATTTTAAATTTTTATTGTTGATATTGTTCTTGCTATTATTATTATTGTTATTGTATTATTTTATTTATTGCAACTTCATACTGCCATTGCAACACTAAGGACTCTTATAACATTCAATAATTGGACTACTACAAGTCAGTAGGACTTAAAATTCACTTAAGGACTATAAATAAGTGAATAATGCTGACTATTGTTAAATTATTGATAAAAAGAGATATGATTTATATATTGTTATTATATTATTACTTAAATTTATTTATTGCAACTTCATACTGCCATTGCAACATTAGGACTCTTATAATATCCAATAATTGGACTCTACAATTCAGTAGGACTTAAAAAAAAATAACTTAAGGACTATAAATAAGTAAATAATGCTGATTATTGTTAAATTATTGGTACAAAGAGAGATGATTTATATGTTGTTGTTACATTTTCTTGATACAAACTATACTATACTGTTATACTAATTATTATTGTAATATGTAATTATTTACAGCAGTTTCCACTTAACCGTGTTTCTTTAAATTTAATTATTAAAAATTGTAGTTAACAGAATTCAGAAATTTGAGCATCGCGATGCAGCGACCAGGTAACTGTATTGCAACGAGGGAACTGTTTTGTAACCCAACTATCTGCTTTCTCCCAATGAACATGTAAGTCAATTGGACTTACCGGTTCATACATTTTTTGGGAGGGGGGATATGTAATAATAAAAAATTTCGCCATTTTTCCTTAGTTAAATTATTCCAAATTCTTACAATTCTAATTTTTCTCCCTGTTTTATTCCAATTTACTACTCTATATTCATTAAATCCTTATTCTTAATTTAGCTCTATTGTTAACTCTATTAAATTCCCTTTTATTTAATTCTAAATTGTCCAAATTTACTTAAATATAAAGCTTTTAGTTATTCTTAATTTCTATCATGATCCTCGATCATTTCTGGGTTTTAGAATGTTTTTTGAGAGCCATTTTCATTTTTATTCCGAATATTATTTTCCCGCTCTAAAGTCACTTTACTATAAAATTAATCCACTCATCTCTGTCCGAACTCTTTCACAAATTATCTTTCATTGGTTGTGACGTAGCATGACGCGTCTTCTTTAATTCTTCATTGGTTCAGTGCGCGTTCTACGTCATAACTTGTGTTGTTCCGCGGGGTAACAAAAAGCAGCTGCCTGCGGCGATCCTTCAGAATTAAGTCGTATTTTCAATTGTAAACAACTCCCTGGCTGCTCGTTTTGAGAATTTGAGATGTTCTAATACTTACCCTCTATACCTTGACGATGTAGTGATGCACGGCTTTGATGGTTATGGTGGAAACTGCCCAAGAACAATACTTAATAAAGATTGACAGTGAAAGCTTTGTTCGTTGTATTATGGAGAAACGCCTCTGGATTTTAAATTCACTGCCGCTATGGCCGCGACGAAACTGCAACTAAAATGTACGACTGCTTCTAAATACCTATATCATCCATAACAACCAACGTTCTTAACTTCGTTGTGCAACCATGTGTGCTCCTTCTATAATCCACGTTACTGCAACTACAACATCTGACGGTAAATCATCGTATTATAATATATATATATATATTTTAGTATTAAGAATGTTGTGATCTCAACCAGTATTGTAAAAAGTAACTTTGTACTAATTTTATTTTAATCTCTAATGTAATATTCAACATCTGTACTCTAAAATATGAATTTTCAATAAACAGTTCCCCTCGTGGAGAAAAGTTCCTATGCTTAACGGCTGGATCTCCACGAGAGGGTGATTTCGATTTCGGTTGTGAGTGAATCACGAAGATCTGACAGAATTCCAACGTGGCCAAATTGTTGGAACTCGTATGGTGGGTGTTTCTGTAAGCAAAATAGCGGACGTTTTTAGTGTATTACGAGGCACAGTGTCCAAGATGATTACTGCATATAGGAAGACCTAGAAAAACTACCTCTGACAAAGACTAGCGGGAATGGAAAAGCACGTTGAATACAGAGACAGAGGAGCACTGCATAGAGTTGTGATAAAAAATAAGAAGTCTACTGCTGCAGAAGAGACTGCTGAGCTGAATACCGCGATCACAAATTTTATTAGCATAAAAAGAGTACGAAGGGAACTCCCGAAGCAAGGTGGCCCTAAGCCACATTAGCCAAGGTTATATGATTTTTGAAAGGTGTTTCCATATTTTCTTCCACTCCTTCTATATACAGTTGCTATTACTTTGTAGAATATCTCTGTTAAACTACCGAGTTGTTTATTGCTTTATGTCACCGAAAAAATATTCTATCACTTATAATAAATTCACTTCAAGATGAACTGATTCACATTTAATTTACTTTAATATAATTAGTGATAACAGCAATTCATGTATATGATGGACTGATGACTAACGGGCCTATTCACGAAATGAAACAAACTATAGTGATAACATGAATTTAATCAAGAAGGATTGCCTAAATGCTAATTGAACCAAACAACCTTGATCAAATAAGCAGAGATCCCAGCAAGTGGCAACAGACATCTTATAATATAGGCGAACTAATGGCTACAGATGTCTCCACCTCTTTAGCACAACAAGTAATCAAGCGTGCCAATGCCACAAAAATAACAAAAAAGAATAAAAGGGAAAATTCCACAGCCTGCATTCTGTTTGTGGAAATCGAATAAAATGAACTGATGATCGACTAAGACTCCATCCCTGAATGCCACTACAACTGGACCAAGTATGATACCCATGAAAGAGTATCAACCAATGAAAGAGACAACTATTACCAACGCAAGCTACAGCATTCCACGAAAGAGTCAAATCACCAAGAAACGACAATCTCCAAATGACAGTGTCAAAATACTAAAGAATATCAACCCCTATAATGACAACAAGCATCCCTTTGAATGATAGGAACGTACATGATCAAGTACAACTCCAACTATTAAGCGACAAAAGTAAAACAAAGAAGGGAAAATGACAACTACCCATAATATACAGAAATGATATCCCAAAAAAGGAGTGATTAGCATAACTACAATCAGTGACAACTCCTCCTGACAAAAGCGAACCAAACCCAATACAAGCACTTAAGAACACAAGATAAGTGCAAATTATAATCCCAACTGGGAGCGACGAACAAATAGTAGTTACCAAAAGAAGAAAATAAATACTCCAGTAACTGACATCCGTCCAGCATGACTTCGCTGCGCTGTGCAGTGCCCAATCATCTAAACATCAATTAGCAACCGGCCAAGGAAAAGCAACAAAGGCAACAAGAAGCACTATAGCCACGGCGGCCTGAAGGCTTGTCAAGTAGATCTCCCCTCTGCGGAGATCAGGCGAATCTTTGCACCGTTGTACCGTTAAGCTTGGCAGGTAAGGTCCTGGTCTGCGGTCTAAAAATAATCACCCGGATCATGGAAAAACTATTGTTTATTATTTATAGAGATTATTTATTATTTATTGTATTAAATGCACAAGTATGACTCCACCCTTATTCGAGTAAGGAAATTATACTTGTTTTTTGTCAAAATAAAAGATTTATTCAACGTATATCGTATCTTGGGCTATAATATTCGGCAACAAAATTTATAAATCAAGTCATCAAATCAATTTTCGATTTATACAAAAGAACTGGAACTGCTATCACGAATTGGAGCTCTGGAAGGATCGAAACAAATAGTAATCTAAAGGAACAGTATCTGGTGAATACAGTTAATATATCTCAGCGAAATGCTAGAGTTTTCTTTACTGTTTTTGCCCCTTTGTGGGGGGAATTTTGCCATGTTGTAAAACTTGGGAAACAAATTTGTCGTGTCTTGGCGCATTGTGGGCATTTTTAGTTCAATGCTTCGTTAAAATTTATTAATACTCGCTTTTAACATTCACCACTGAGTGTCTGACACGGTGGCAACGTGTCATAGTAGACAATGCCTATTTCGAGCGAATAGATGTCCACCCACGCTTTGCAGAAAGAGTCAAGAAAACTCGAGAAACACTTCATTATTATATGTTATCTCACACGTTATATTCATCGGATGTTGCTTCTTCAGATTACAATTTGTTTCGCTCTATGCAAAGTTCTATATGTACAGAACGGTTCAGTTGTTATGCAGAAATCAAAAATTGACTTCATGACTGGTTTATTACAAAACAACCAGGCTTCTTCCATTACGCAATTCGCGGGTTACTTGACAGATATATTAGTGATATAGCTTCTTAATCCTAATAATATTATAAATCTGATTGTGTGCAATTGTTAGGCTGAAGCCAGCGTCAAAATGAAGCATTTAATTATATTGTATCTTTGCATATAGGTTGATTATAACCCTGAAATGAATATAGGCTGGTTTTTGTTTATTTTATTTCAATATTTTTCTTAAAAATTAAAAATTTCATTATTTTCATACAGAATAAATGGACATTTTTTCGTATATTTTAAAATGGTTGGTTGGTTTGGGTGGTTTGGCCCAAAGGGCCCGGTTTTGCAGTTTTTTTTTTAAATGGTTAAACTTATTTTACCGTTGCTAATACTTTATCGTTGCCAATATAAAATAAAACCCCCGAGTAATAATTTTTAATCAACAATTTATTTTCAAGTGAATATTTTCCACGTGAAAAATGAAAAGGAAATGAATTATTTAAGAATTAAACAGAATATGAAATGATGTCATATTAGAAATAAAACGTGCGTTTTCAATATTTGATAATAATACAAAGTGCATAAATACGAGTAAGTATGGAAAGCAAGCGAATATGATGTCGTATATAGAAAAATAAAACAGATTTGTTTTGATGTTGAAATAAAATGATCTTGGGATATCAAATTATTCGTGATTAATTTCTCTTTTTTTTTTTCCACATTTTTCCACATATTTTAAATGTACGTAATATATGTATTTTAAATGTATGTGTTGTAAATTAAAGTTCTGTGTTTTAAATGAAATGAGTGAAAGATTTATATTTTTAATGAATTCAATACGAATGATGGGATAGGTTGGCGATTTATCGTCTGCACACGGCTAACATAAAGATACCATATTTTTAATTTAAATTTTAAAAAGTAAATATATATAATATATATATATATATATATATATATATATATATGTATTGGATGGCAAATGTCAATGATATGCATCGCAAAATTATCCGTATCGAAAATCAGAAAATCTTAATAAAAATAACTATATTTTTTAAAAGAAAGTTGCTTTTCTCATAAAAGCTAGAGATTTAATATGATTGTGTCGAAGTAACAGCATTTTTCCTCTATCATTTTCCCACAATCGAAACACATTTGTAAATCGTAGTTTCGAACCGGAATTTAATTTTACATTTATTTTAGCTTTAAAATAGGAAATACTTTCTTGTCTTTTTTAAATATAGCTTTATTTAAAGTTGTTTCATAATAGATTTTTGTAAAGTCTTGTAGGATAAGATGGATTTTAAAGAAATGTTTAAGTAAAATTACAATATTTTTTAAACTTAAAAAACAACAATGTTATCGAAAAGAAAATCGATTTTACCAACAAATTCGCGTAATGCAAAAGCAAAGAAGAAATCAAAAAGTAATGAATCTTTTCTTCCAGCCGAATTGTGTAAACTTGAACAAGCCGATCGTGCCAATTCATAACATTATAAACGTGAAAGCGCGTTCTATATAGTAGAATTTTTTTTACATATAGATAGAACATTTCCGAGAATAGGAAGGTTAGGGATCTGTAATTAGGTCCATAGTCAATTTGCTTTTTTTATTTTATTTTATTTATTTATTTTTTTTTTTTATCAAGTGAAATTTGGCGCAAAATTAAATACATTGTTGTAACCAGATTTGTTTTTTGCGTGGTAAACACGTAATGGTATTTTAGATGATCATTTCCCCGCTCAACTTTGATGCCAACTATGACTGTAAAACATATTAAAAAATATTAGCCGATAATTTTCTAATTTTCTTATTGCTTCATGATGTAAATAGACTTCCTGGTTCATACTTTAAACCTGAATCGGTCATGCCATTGTCGTTCAATTTTTATTCCTAATCCTAACCCTAATCGTATCTTATCCTAATCCTGATAATAACTTTAAAGAATATTCTTTGACACGAATATGTAAATTAAATCAATATCCATAAATGGAATGAATGGAAAATAGAATAAATAGAAATGGCAAAATAAAATAACAAGAAAGTATATTTATTCGACACCTAACCCTAGAGAAAGCGTAAAAAATTTCAAGCGCATGAAATAAATCAAAATAGTCCTATATACACTAACAAAAATATGTAAATTTTGATCATCATATTTGTGTCAGGTATTTATTTGCTTATAGTGTTCTTGACGCGATAGAGAAAATATCGAGGTTAAATTGGGCAGAATTTAAAGTACTTTCTAGCAACCTTTATTTGCATTTTAGAATCGCATCAGATTGTTATATCTTTGTGAAATATCTATCAATGTATAAAATCCACAAGCAATTTGTTCACTATTTACACCACTTAGCGTGACGCACTTAATTTAATATATACATAAACACGATAATGTAGTAAGAAATATATAACGTATGTCTATGCAAATAAACAATATAATAATTCCCATTTAGCAATGCACACATATACAAATTGTACACCAAATGCACTAAATGCAGTGCAATTGTAAAATGCACTGTTGTATAGAAGAATTCTGCCAGTGTTGTTTTTCGTTTTACGAAGAGGTATTCCTCGATTTTCACGATTTTACTGGGTCCTCCTTTCTTCATTAGTTGCAGTTTCATTTTCGCGATTGTATATATTATTTGGCATGAAATTTCACTTTTTTAAGACTGGGTTATGTCAAGGCCCCTATAGCAAAGAAATACCGTGTGGTCTCCTATAAAATGTGATAAAGCTTTGGTTAATTATATATGTTGTTAATTATCAAGTGAAATGTTTTACTAAATTAATGCATTTATTCTTTTTTTAATGTTACGTGAAC
Organism: Maratus michaelseni; assembly: GCA_963931845.1. Taxonomy (NCBI): domain Eukaryota; kingdom Metazoa; phylum Arthropoda; class Arachnida; order Araneae; family Salticidae; genus Maratus; species Maratus michaelseni. The sequence continues at coordinate 378,772,339 of OZ007593.1, read as the reverse complement.
GAAGTCACGGGTAACAGCTAGTTTAATATACTTTAAAAAATATTTCTGACATTTTAACAAGGAACAAGTAAAACCTAATATGATTGAAGATTCAGCATTAATCACAATTTTTGTTATTTATTGAGATATGGGTTGTTATTTATTGTATCAATTGAAAGTTGTTAGATGTATGTACGTATTTATTAAAAGTTGTTAAATGTATGTATGTATGTATTTATTATAAGCTGTTATATATATGTATGTATTTATTAAAAGTTATTATATGTATTCACGTATGTAGTATGTAAGCATGCAAGATGATATAGGTACTCAATAAGTAAGGAAAAACCAGATATTCGACACAAAAGTAATTTTAAAAATAAAAGTATTTATTAATCTTAACGACTATGGTAAATAAATGAAATCTGCTTCTAAAGCATATTTTTTAATCAATACTTTTTTAAAATTTACTAATATATTGTTCCATACGCAAGAAGCTATGATAAGTCACATAAAGATCATAATGAAGGAAAAGGTTTTTGAAAATGTGTACCAGCGGAAAGAACTGCAAAAAGAAAAGGGTATAAATTTACAAAAACATTTTGTCGCACAATACAATGAATCTTTAAAGTAATATTTAAAAGTATTTAAAATTCAACTTTTTAGCATCTCCGTTTACAATCTTTCAAAATATCCTTCCTACTTTACGATTATTTTCAAAATTAAAACAAGAACGAAAAATCACGCGTCAAGCATAGATTATGAAATACTTTCCAACACATTCAGAAAACTGTAGCAAAACTTCGCCGTGAAATAAGGTGAAAGAAGATATGTAAGTAAACAGTTTAGAAAACATATACCAAATTGAAAAATACAGTTTTAAAAATTACCTTCTAGTGTCAAAAAAGGAGTCGAATTATTTTGTGAAGCCCTGTATATGATCAATAGATGTGAATATATACCATGATAAAATTTAGTTCTATTAGAATATTCACATTTAGCAATTTTTGTCAATCGATGGAAATGCACTCGAAATAATTTTTACAGCCCTGTATATACTCTGAAGACTTTTGTACACACAACATATTAAGCTAAAAGGCAACTTAAAACTCACTCTAAGCAATTGCCAACCGTAAACGACAATGTATTTTTTTTTTTTTACGTAGCTCTGTATATGAATTTATTTATATTTCACAAACTTCTATTAGTCTACTAAATATAGTTCTGCAGGAAAATGCGTAATACAATTAAAAACTACCCTTGTAAGCACTTCAATCCTATAGTCTGTAATACTTACGGATTTCCTTGTGTAGCCCTGTATATGAACAACTAAGTTTATAAACACAAATACTATGAAAAAAATTAGTTAAATTCAAAAACGCAAACCAAAGTTGAAAACGCACTTTTCACACACACTGTAATAATCGCAAACGTACTGTAACCGATATATTTTGTGCGTCCCTGTAAATAAACATAATACACATCACACTTTAGAGAGATCAATTTATAGTGCACCTCAGTAATGCATATAATTTTCATTATGTTTCAAATAGTGAAATATCAGTAAATTACACTGCAAACGATTTTCCCCCATAGAACAATGCGTAACAGAATTCTTTTGTTTGACCCTGTAAATGAATAATTAATGTTTTGCACCCCATATTCTACAGAAAGCATGTTTTAATGCTCTTCATAATTATATATCAATTCCATCATGTTTCAAATGGCGTAACATCATCAAAACGCACATAAAACGATTATTTCCATTGACTGTAATGTAACAGAATACTTTTGGCTGTCTCTGTAAAAAAAAACTATAAGTACTACACACGTCAGTTGAAATAGGGAACATGCTATAGTAAACGACAATAATATACAAAAATTTCAGGGCGATCCGAGCATGTTTACGCGAGTTAGAGCACGGCCAGACAAACCGAAGTCATAAATACTTTTCAACTAGTTTGGAAAGTGTTAAAAATCTATTTGCAGCTGAAATTTGCATGTATAAATAACTCCCAGAACTTTCTGGACAGTCAAATAGCTACAAATGCCTTCAAACAAAAAAAGTTATTTTGGTACTTTTGAGGATTATAGCGGCCTCCACAATTGCGATTATGCCTAGATTGCAGTTACGATTTCGCCAAGAATACCGCAAATCTTATATATGTATCATATAAATGCATATATATACTCTAAATGCTCATATATATCCCTTGTACGTCATTATATACATATTATTTACGTCTTATATGCCATATATACACTGGTGTACAAAATTAAGAGAATTTGCATATTTTGTCCACTTTTAAGAAAAGAACTGAACAGAAATGTAAAACCACTGCTTTGTAAGAAAGATGCTAATATTGTGTGTCGATATATAAGTGGAAACGTCTATGTGGGAGGAGATAGTAGAGATAGAGACTTTATAAGCGCGCGCGCTGCAAAATCCGCATTTCGTTCGCTCGCACACCTCGGCGAATTTCGTTTTTTTTTGCAGCAATCGGTTGAATTCAAATTCAAACAGTCAAAATCAATAACCAACGACGTTTAGATGATGGAATGAGGTGGCGACACGTGGAGAGGTTAGAAGCAGGCCAGTCTCAAGTCCAGATTTGTAGATAGTTCGATGTAACGCCCAGCGTCGTGTCCAACTTACAGAAACAGTTTCAGGATACTGGATAAATCGAGAGGAAGCCTGGCCTAGGTTGTCCAAAAGCCACGACGGCTAATTAAGATCGTTATTTGTCAATTACAGCAAAGCGTAACAGGCATGGTACAGCTTCTCAACTTTCTCGTGACCTCTGTGCGGCCACAGGAAGTCGAGTTTCAAGAGTTACTGTTTCCAGAAGGATTCATGTGAGAGTCCTGTTTGCAAGAATAGTCCTGTTGTTTGTGTCCCGTTCACTTCTGCAAACAGGAGAGTCCGCTTAGCATGGTGCGAAAATAATAGAGATTGGTGCATGGATCAATGGGAGCCGCCTTTCTCCCTGATGAGTCCCGGTTCAGCCTAACAACTGATTTTCTCCGTACTTTCATATAGAGAGAATCAGGGATCCGCTACCTTTCCTCCAGTGTCCGAGAAATTGACCATGGAGCGGGGGTATGATGGTCTTGGCAGGCATCATGTTGGACGGTCACACAGACCTCCATGTCTTTGAAAGAGGCACCGTGACTGGTGGGAGGAAAAGAGATGAGATCTTGGAGCCCTATGTTCGCCTTTTCAGAGGTGCAGTTGTCCCTGAATTTCATTTTAATGGGTGACAACGCCCGTCACATAGAGCTAATCTGGTCGACGGTTTTCGGAAAATTGAAAATATTCACCGGATGGATTGGCCAGCGAGATCTCGAGATCTCAACCCTATAGAGCATGTCTGGGACGCTCTGGGGAGGGCAATTGCAACTCGCAACCCCTCTCCGAGAACCATCCAGAGCCTGAAAAAAAGTTCCTGAACGAGTGGAAACAATTACCATAGGAACTCATAAACTGCCTTATTTCCAGTATGAAATCGCGCTGTGAGGCCTGTATATCTGTCAGAGGGGACCATACCCCCTATTAATCCATTTTTTTGTTCGATTCTTTAACCACTGTTTCACACCTTCTGTTTCCGATGAATGTTACGCCCAATCATGCGTGTGTATTATAACAGTTGAATGATTATTTTATTTGCAAGATATCAATCTATGTTCATACCAAATGTCCTTAAAATCTGTCCAGTAGTTCTGGAAATAATTGACCAAATCTGAAAATTCTCTTAATTTTGTACACCAGTGTAGATGATATATATGTCATATATCTATATATGTCCTATATGCGTCATATATGACTATAACTGGACCATATGTGTCATGAAATGTTACATACATCATATATTATTATAATGTAACATATGCTTTATAATTTCGCCATAAATCTTGGTCACCTGGCTATTCATCCTCGAGGGCCGCTATAACCCAAAAGTACCATTAATTTTTAACTATCCTATATAATAAAAGTTGATAGTTCAAAGGTTTATAGGTCACCGCTCTCCTGTTGAACAAAAAAAAATCTTTAATGTAATAAAGGTAAAAAGTTTGTGTAAAATTTTTCATTTCTATTTATTAAACTACTACAAATAATAAATAACTTTTCCTTTCTTATAGAAAAACGTTTAAAGTGCATTTTTTGTTTCTTTAATGTTTTTAAAAAACAGATGAAGTCTGAAGAAAAGAGATAAAATAAATTGCCCGATGAAAAAGATGATTGATTCCTTTCTGGTTGTCAAGGAAACTTCAAATTCGTTTTATCCTATTTTTCTGTTCGGACGTTTCAGTTTTCCTTTGAACCTACTTGAAATAAGAGCATTTTTTACTGGAAATTGAAATGATCTATGTGAACCATACTTAAGTAACCACATCATATGTTAAAATACTTTTTTTTTTCATAATTTGTTTTTCCAACATATTACATTTTTAATAAGTAATTGCTAAAATAAAGATAACTGACTTCAAATATCTCTTAATACAATGGATGACAACAGTTTTCGGTTACTATTATTAGGTACCTTTCATTTTAAAAAGTTAGAAGCTACCTATTGCAGCCGTCCGGAGGAAAGCTATTCTGTAAAATTTCCAGTACATTTTGACCAAAATCGTTGACCAGTTTTATTCGCAATCTTGTTTCGAAAGGACAGCTAAATAAAAATTTCAAACTCTAAAAACTATACAAAAAATTAAAAATCCGAAATTTCCTTTTAAGTGTTAGGCCGTGATAAAGGGATTTCAGAGCATTTTTGTTTTCGCCTCTACCATAAAAAAAAATAGCTGATATATAGCAGTTTGAAATTCTACGGTGACTGACAATTTGAAACAAAACAGTGGATTAAAATAAAAGAATCATCCATAATATCAGAATAATGGTGTTCGTTTTATGTTGTTTTAAATATACCCTAGATATTACCGTAGTTTTCCTCAACAACCTGCTACTTAATTTCCTTTACGTTTTTATCTTATTAAAAAAGGCACACTGTATTTTTTTTTATTTCCCGGACACATACAGTGTAAGGAAAGTATTGAAATCATGATAAAAACCCGATTATAGATAATTTGATATATTTTTACATTATCAAGGTCCCTGAATCTGTTTTCGCTATTTTTAAACCAATTCCATATGTATGTGTATATGTGTGCGTGTACATTAGAATTTCATAACGCTTTCTGTTCCCTACAGCACGGTTTTGGTATTATTTCGATTATGCCGGTATGTATGTTTGTGTATGAGTGAACATGATAGCGTTTAAACTGTGCTTTTTCATGTACTTGGAGAATCCTTTACAACGAGGCTGCTTTAGTGATGTTTTTTTGGTTTCATGGGCTCGAAGTGTACATACATGCGTGCTAGAGACAGCGGCATTACCGAATTTCATGTACATATGAGAGTCCTATACAAAAAGTATGCTGCATTGAGCATAAATTTAGTTTTACTGGTATTCATAACCGCTTTGTGCATGATAAACAAACAAGCTTTTTCCTTTTTTTTTTTTTTTTTTTTTTAAAACTAAAATCACAACTTTGTTTCCAAGGTAATGTGTATATTGTTGCCATTTAACTTTTTCATAAAGATTACTGTAATTTTTTTAATGTACTTTCTGTACATCCCCCCCCCCCTCTCTTCATCTACTTTAAATTTATAACATCTTTTGCCAGGACGACCTATTTGTAGTCAGAGCAACTAGGCTATTTTGTGGTATCAGAGCAAGTGACCTTTGTCCATTCCCATAGACTTGAAATTGATTGTTGTCAAGTGTTCATATTTGTTGCCAACTTTGGCTGTTGATCCGATTACGGAAGATTAACTTTATGAAGTATTTTAGTAGAATAAATGACATGTGTTGCGTTACATACTTTTTCAGTTACTTTTGGATTACCTGGTATCTGAATGCAAAATATTCTATAAAGTGTTCGGAATGTCGAGTAGAGTGACTCAGACGTTTTTCTTTGCTTTTTAATGGGGAAAAAATAAATATTTAAGTCACATTCTAGTGAAACATGATTCTTGTATCAACATAAGATTCACGTGAAGAATAAAATATTTAATTTGATAATCTTCTATATAATAAAAGTGTAAGTCATTTGACTGTCATCAACAGTTCCGGGATGTCCACCTCACTTTTTCATGTACCAGGCGGCCATTTTTATTCAAAATTATTTTTCGAATTAAACTGCATAAACGTTACATTTTTAGAAAGATCGTTCAAAATTAATTAATATTTGAGAGATCACTTACGTTCAATTATTCAATATTCTGAAATAACTTCAGTTGAAATTAGGATCGCAGTTCAAGTTCTCTATCCATGAAAGTAAACAACAACAACAAAAAAAGATTTTTTTGTCGTGAACGTTTAAAATATCAAACCATGAAGTGTAATAGTTCGTAAAGCAAGTTCTCCGCGAATGAATTTTTGGACCGCTGCTTGGATGTAAAAAAATAAATAAATAAATAAATGAATAAAATAAAAATTGCACCATTGAGACAATCAAAGTTTACCATAATTCTGCGCTATACAACTCAACTTCCTTCCAGATCTTTTCTTGACGTAAGATGTAATAATATTTAATGAATGAAATTTCGAAACGAATTCTCAGTTAATTTGGTTTTTATACATTATACTTGCCAGGAAGAGAGATCACGGAAAATTATTGGTAATCGCCAATCATGTTTACCATTGTTATGACCAATCGCGTTCAAAATGGTAATTTAATATACATTTATAAAATACATAACATCATTAAATACATTTATGTTAATTTTCGCAAATGTCGCCAATACCATTTTTTTAATCGCGGATACTAGCTTTTATTTTTCACGTGTGCAAAGTAGAAAATATATTGTTATTTTGAAATCAAATATTTTGATTTATGATATTATTTCTTATTTATTTTCTATTTTAAATTAAAAGTGTGAACGACATGTATTTTAAATTGTATGTAATATACATATTTTAAATTAAAGCTAAGTATTTTAACTGAAATGAATGACATATTTATAATTTAAAATTAAATTGATGCAGTATGAACAGTGGTGCTGGGAGCAATATTTGGCGATTTATCATTTGCTCCCGGCTAATAAAAATACCCATCATTAAAAATAGTAAATAATATGGAATCAAACTAAAATAATACAAAAAATATCAATGTGTGTTACAATGCTTAACATACATTTAAGAGAGACCAAACTGGTCGCCAGTGGCGGCTAGTTGAGTTATAATGAAAGTACTATCGGTTTTCTTAGGTCACAAAATGGTATACATACCAACATAGGGGAAGACCGCCTAAAAAGATCCTAACGGGCAAAACGATCCACATACGTTTTCTTCCAGACAGGTCGCGCTATTTACAGGGTAACACATAAGCTAGTTGTGATAAGTGAAGAAGAAGCAATGGCGGTATTCAAGTGATCGCAATATTACGCTTCTGATTAGAATTCTTTGAAAAATTGGGTTTTATAACATCTGTTATAAGGTAAGCACTAACTTTCACATTTATTTAGGTATACAGTCTTTTATGTACAGAAATATGACTTGGTTCACTTAATGGAGTATGTTTTTAAATGGGAATTACACTTATGTATTGTCATAATTACTTTTATATCCTTTATTTTGCCGATAAAAAAACAATTTACAATTATTTTAAATGAAGGATCATTTTGCCCTTTGGTGAGGGTAAAATGATCCTTTGGACACTTTTTAAAAAACGTATATTTTTCTTTAGTCAATTTTGGTTTAAAGTAGTATTAAAATATGTTTCTAATGCAAAATATAGTGTAAAATATACTAGCCAAGGGCCAAAGTTTTATTTAAACAGTTATGTTATTTTACACAAGATTTTCCCTTAAAGGGATCACTTTAGGCCACTTTCCCCTAATAATAAAAATACCAAAAGCTCTTTCTGGGAAGCTAAAAAAAATACTATCATACACACATACCTGTGGAATCATTGTAAAAGTAGCAAAAACAGATTCAGGGGACCTCGAAATGAATGTAAAGATACACAACCATTTTCATAATCGGGTTTTTGTCATGATAAAAAGACATTCCTTACACTGTGTGCTGTCTGGAAAGTAAATTTAATTACAGTTGGAAAACGGTTACTGTGGAAATGTGGTGTTTTATAACCAAGCAATACATGTAAACAATTAAATTAACTAGTTGTTGGGGGCCACCGTAATACTTACCCATAATGGATATGCATAACATAAAATATGAAAGTAAAACACGTGTAAAATTTTTATAAAATGCATTGCTCGAATAAAATCGTCGCTTGATGACGTGATAAACTTTAAATGCTCTATTACTGAATTGCGTAAAAGAAACATCTTTATAACTCTAAAAAAATTATAATCATAATAACTAAGAGTTTATTGCGTCGGATTAAGCGTCTCATTTCCAATTGAAATATATCTTTGAATAGAAATTTGGATGAAATACAGGGTCATGAAAAATCGAAGAGTGTGGAAAATAGGATTCCAAATATCTCGGCAACTCATTATCCGATCGACTACATTCTTTATGCAAAATTTATGTTTTTTTATTGTCTTTTATATTTACTCCTTAAAATAAACAATTTCGAAAAATTTTATGTATCTTTTATCAGAAAGAATATTTCGAGAGTCCGAAAAAAATACTTCCGGATAACTGAGGTTACTGAAATTCAATAGATTTCTTCTCACTATTACATATACCAAATTTCAAGTCTCAATTTGTTCGGGAGATAGAGCGTTTACAGACATACACACACACAGACGGACGGCAATTTTTTTTTCTATGTTTTTCTGAATCCTCAGAGTCTGAAACGTGGAAGTACGTCAATTTTTTCCGATTTTCAAAACAATTAAAAGACTTACCGTATACTACGTATGATGGGTAAGTAAAAAATATTTTTTCATAATGTAAATATTGTGTTCCCAGAGCCTGATAAATCATGTCCGTGGCCTCTCATAGCAGCATTTTTTTTTTTACTATTTTGTCAAGTTTATTAAAATCTTGTTTTTCGTGACACATTATTTATTTTTAATTAAGTGCTTTGTAAAGTTAATGTGCTCCAGTTGCAATAAGTAATCTTTTTTAATTTTGTTAAATAAATAATTACTGTCACAAAAAATTGAAACTTCTTAACAATTTAAAACGTTGCAATGCATTTAGAATGTTGTTTGTGTAACACATATATACAGGGACCACCAAAGATCCCATTCCTTATCCTCGCTGTATCAAAAACGCGTCGGAATTTAGTAAAACTGAAAATCACGTCTTCAATTTGAGGGGTTGGACTCATTTGGTTATATAACAAGTTGTGTCAGGTGGACTTCAGGGGCCACGGAGGGGGGGGGGGGGTCGAACTTTTAGATTTTTAAAACTAACACCTCATTTTGACATAATATTTGGATTGTTTTGTAATTTTCGGTGAACAAATGACTTCCCATTTGATATTTTAAGGTACAATTTACCGAACAATTCAAATATGATGTCAACATCAGGTGTTAGTATTAAAAATTTTAAAGTTGGTCCTCCCGGGGGACAACTCTGCTCCCTGCGCGAAATATTTTTCAACCAAATGAGGTCTTTTTAAATTGATTGGTCGTGCGTTTTACAGTTTTCCAAAAATTTTATGCCTTCCGAGATAGAGATAGGCGGGTGGGACTTTTGGTGGGCCCTGTATATTCTTTTAATATCTGTGAGAAAATCTTTAACGTAATTATCATACCATCTATTCCATGGACAAGATAAAAGAGGTTAGGAATATGAATTACTAAAATTAAATAGAACAATTTGTAATATTAACTGCAGAAAACTAAATTCAGCAACATCATTCAATTAAGACTAACATTTAGTGTGTTACAAATAATTTACGAAAAAAAGTCAGATCCCTACACATCATGGTTAATAACCTGGCGTGTATGTAGTGTAAAAATGAAATTTTAATAAAATATTTCTCACGATCTGCGAAAACACTGGCAAGATGTTAAATAAGTCCAAAAGAGTATAAAAGCATATTTTATAAGACTTATTATTATTTTTTTAAAATAAGACCTAAAAATGTACTTTTCTAGGGAAAAGACAGATTTTTAGACACATGCTTCTTGGAAAATCATACGTTGAAGACATTTTTATTAGAATAAAATCTTTTAAATTAGACAATATACAAAACAATCGAAAATACAATGAATACAGTTTTTATAATAATGATGCCATCGTTTCTTTATTCCATGAAATTAACAAGAAAGAAAAATCATGAGTCAAACATGGATTATGAAACACTTTCCAACAAAATCAGAATACTGTAACCAAACTTCGCTGCTTAATATGGTGAATGATTGTGTCTAAGTAAACAAGTTGGAAAATACATAATGCATTTGAAAACACCATTTCAGCAATAACCATGTGTAGTCAGAGAAATATCCGAATTCTTTTGTGCAGCACCTGTATATGATCTATTGAATTGTATATATACTACATAGTATGAAAAAATTTAGTTCAGTTAGGAAACGCATAACACAATTGAAAATTACCCTCCAGCTATTTCCGTCAATAAGTGAAAATGTTATTTTGTGTGTCTCTGTAAATGAATGATATGTGCTATGTACACCCTACTCTGTAGTAATCATCTTGTAGTGCACCTCAGTGATGCATATCAATTTCAATATGTTTGAAATAGGGCAACATCATAAAAATGCACAGCAAACTATTTATCCCCATAGACCATATTGTAACGACATTCTTTTGAGTGCCCCTGTAAACGAACTGTTAACCCCTTCGCGACGAGCGTCTTTACAGACGAGTTCTTTACAGAATTTATAATCTTTTACCACCGGTTTTTCAAAACAGAAATTTTTGCCTAATTGAATCGCAGAAATGCTAGGATACATAAGACAAAGCTTACAATAAAAAATAACTGGTGGGAATAATCAAGGATTCTGAGCATCTTATGCGTCACGTATACGTGTCGCTCGTCCCCAAGGGGTTAATGCTACACACTTCATTTTCAATACTGAACATGCCATGGTAAACCTCCATAATATATATCAATCACATGGAGATCTGACTATATTTACACGGGTTAAAGCATGGACAGACAGACAGACAGAAAAGCCTAATTCACAAACGTTTTTTCAATACCGAACATGCCATGGTAAATCTCAATAATATATATCAATCACATGGTGATCTGACTATATTTACACGGGTTAAAGCATGGACAGGCAGACGGACAGAAAAGTCGAATTCATAAACGTTTTTTCAATACCGAACATGCCATGGTAAACCTCAATAATATATATCAATCACATGGCGATCTGACTATATTTACACGGGTTAAAGCGCGGACAGAAAAGCCGAATTCATAAACTTTTTTCAACTAAATTGGAAAGAGTTGAAAATGATTAGCTGAAATGGTATGTTAGCTTGCATTTTCTTTCTTAGACTAAAAAAAGTCATGAATATTTTCATTTCGTCGGTTTTTAGATTGAATTTGGTTTTTCCCGAATAATTAATGACTTAGGAAACCTTGTTGTTAGGCGATAAATTTTATCGGCGTTTCATTGGATAATTAATTTCGAAGCTATGTTGCCTTTGAGAGAATGTCGCACGATATTTCTAAAAAAAAATTAATTTTCGCTTCATAATGTATGAGGTGGAAGCATTTAACTCGTAAAGATAAAAACTATTTTTTAATGAGATCATATGCATCGTGAAATAGATAATTTTAAAGCTTCCAGTTTATCTTATTTTACAAATCTTATATATATACATTATATTTTAACTTATACAACCGAATGCGTCGATGGTTCGTTAAAAATTAAAAATGTATATGAAAATGAAATGAAACATATAATTTTGGAAAAATTGTGTCTTACACGAAAAGCATCAGAGGAAGTTTTTTAATAAGAAAATTAAATTATATTTCGAAAAGTGACCGATATATGATGACGCTAATATACAATGTTGAAAATTTTATCAAATAGCAATGAACGCGAAAGTATTAACAGGACAATTAATTATCCTTTCCATAGATTTATTCAAGCAACTAATCATTTCCTCCACTTGATATGGAGTGACTAAAGCGAATCACAACACATGTGATAGAAGAATAAAGCATGTCCGGATAGATTCCACAAACGGCCTGCTGAATGGTATCTTTCAGTTTTGCTAATGGGAAAAAGAAGAACCAGTACACAAGCGAATTTTAAATAACCCCACCATCAAAGCTCTATCAATATAAAGTCTTTTGACCATGTGTATGTATACCATATAGACCGGGAGGCGGCAGCACAGACAATCACCTCATCGAGTTCACGGCTGAAATTCCAGAAATAGTTAAAACTTGATTCGCATATTAAAACGCAATCGGTCTGCCAAGTCATATCTTGGTGGAAAACACCCGAAACCCGATTTTAGCGGTTGGCTCGTAGGTTTACCATTGTGTGTTCCTGCTCCCAGTCCTCCGTGTTTTCACACCTTTGGGTGCAGGAAAACACAATGGTAAACCTACGAGTCAACCACTAAAATCGGGTTTTCAGGTGTTTTCCACCAAGATACTTCCCCACTGAAGAAGATCGCGTTAGTGATCGAAAGTCTCGGGATGTAAATGTTTGTATTTTAACGTTTTTAACATAATTTGTCACCTTTTAAGTATGTTTTAATGTATATTTTATTGACTTTAATTACAAGGTGAATATTTCATTCCACTTCAATTTCGTTATTTATTTATTTATTTTTCGAAATTTTCTGTTAAGAAATATATAAATATAGATAATAAATTTAATTTCTAATAGGTTTAATCTGAGTCCCTTTGTTGAACGATCACATTACACCTTGAGTTTCAAGATAAAAGAGTTTTTCTTTAAATATCAAGATTTATTTTGTTCCACTCCTCGATCACAATCTTCCAGAGCCCAACCAATGTTTTTGGAATGTCGCTTATAAAGAGCTTGTTTTAAAAGTCCAAACGCACAGTAATAATAAGAGACACGTCGGAAGACTTGGGTGGGATGCATTTAACTACAATAGCCTCAATTCCGGTTTCATTCCTTATTTTTTCTAAATATATCAGTAGGTTGTAATTGCTTCATATCCATTTAACTACATTTTGGTGCGAAAATTTAAAATTCCCTCTCATCATATATATTATTTCTCCTGTCAACACTCCTTTTTCTAAGAAAATACGAAACGCATAACGACGAATGAGATAGCATATGAAAGGATTTTGAACAGGCTTCTGACATAGCACACCTAAAATTTCGTTAAAACATGTTTTTGATTAAAATTTGCTGAAAATTAAAAATTAAATCGGCATTGTTTTCATAAAAGAAATGAAAGGTTTTCGTCAATTTATTGTTGCCACAAAAATAAAATACCACATTATATGATGCTCAGCAATTATTATAAAAAAACACCGCACGGTTTTCTTTTTAATATTTATGATTAAAAAACGAAATTGAAATTGAAATGTTTAGATTTATATTTCTACGTCCCATGTTTTTCTCGAAGCGGATGACGTCATCCTCTAATGCAGTCAAAATACGATTGTTATTTTTTTTCCTCTAGCGTGCCTTTTGCAATCTTGGATCAGTTTTTACTCTAACTTTGATGGAATAAATTAGATAATGTTCTGGCTTGACTAAAAACTAAATGTTGTTTACAGATATATTTATCCTTAATTTTTCTGTAGAAGTTTAAACCTGCATCTAATAAATATTACATATTGATAAAAAATGGTACTTCTCTATTATCCCGTCGACCACTTTTCATAACAAAAAATTATCGCCAAATAAACGGGAGAACGTTGCCATTGGAATATCAAAATAAATAAATAAATAAAATATAAGAATTTAAGGACACAATTGTTATTTTAATTAATAAAATAACTAATAAAACAGTAAAACATAATGAAAAATACACGCAAATATCGAATTAAAAACCACTTGATGACGTAACAAACACGTATAATGCTTCTGACATCAAGTAAATGGGATTGCATTTTTGGCGTTTAATCTTACAGTTTGGCGATAGTTTTTTGCTATGAAAAGTGGTCGACGGGATAATAGAGAAAAGTACGTAAAAAATATTAGATTTCAGTGCGAAATCCTCGCACGGGCCCTCCTTAATCGCCAAATTTGTGAACTTAGAAGGAGTGAGTGTGTATTCAATAGGGTGTTTATCCCTTTAAAAAAAGAATACGATTTACTCTTCCGACTTAGCCGGAAGGACTTGGTATTCTTGTTCTCCTTTTTTAGTGTCATAGCACATCTTTCTTTTGAAAATAAAAGTAAAAATAAGAAGAAAAGATAGATTGTATATTATTCGAGAAACTTGTTCGGTAACTTTAAGAATTTTATTTGAAAAAGTTTGATAAAATTCTCTCCCGATAATGCACCGTCACCGTTTCCCTAAATAAAATTTACCATTTCGAATCTGTAAAGACATATTTCTCCCACAAAATCTAATAATGAAAGGTTTGAAAAAATATTTAATATATTTTTAACTAAAGTGGAAGGGAAAATGTTAGAGCAAAGAGTTTTAAAACGTTTCGAATTAAAATATCTGATCAAAAATAACTCTTTGCAAATTCTCCCCCTCCCCCTTCAAACCATAAATTAAAAATGTCACCTAAAAAAGTCATCATCTAAAAGTGCAATGTTAAATGAGTGTTCATGATAGTTCTTATTTTTTTTTTACCAGAAATCTTAAGAACTTTAAACGAAACTAGATGGAACCCGTCAAAACTTGACGAAAAAAAAATTATATAACAAATAAACAAACAATAAACAAACAAATAACAAAATTATAAAACAATATCAGTAAAATAAGCTTCTTTATTATTTAAGAAGTATGAAACAGTCTTTCAAAAGTATTTTATTTTAAAAGTTTTTTCCAACAGTCAAATACAGTACTACTTCCAATGCAAACTCCAAACAAGCAATTCGTAAACAACTGTGTAATGCAAATCAGTTCGACATTACTGCCATATTTATTCCTCACGGCAAGAGAGTAAATTTCATGGATCTATGAAGTATCATATAAATTGTATATTCCTACGTCCATTTCATATTTAATAAAATAAAAGAACACAGTAAATAAAGCACACATCTCCCCCCCCCCCACCGCTGTGATAATGCAACCAAAATCCTATGCACATATGCATTGCATCTGCCCAAAGGCACCGTCGAAATTCGACGTTAAAAAAGTTTTAAAATGTTTAAATAGAAAGTTTTAAAATGTCGTATTTAATCACTGTTTGTTTCAAATTCGTATCTTCTAAAACGCATCCATTGTTTTAAGCTAACCAATTTTTATGTTAAGATGGAAAAATATTTTTTTACAATAATAAATCAATCTGCAGATGAGGGAGATTTTTAATGTTTTCAAGTGTAATTTATTTGTATGGTTTCTTCGTTTCCTTTACATAATCCGGATGATTATTCCTTTTCCATTACAGTCGGGGATCCTTTTCCTTCTTATACAGTTAAATATCCAATCGATCTTTAAAAAAAATCATCAAATACAGTTCCTAGCATATTCTGATGCAACATATACATCAATGAATTCAACGTATCAATTTTATGTTAATCATAAATTTAAAATAGTTTAGCGCCAAAATGGTTTATCTTATAGATAATCTGATCTTTTGATTTATCAGGTTTTATTATTATTATTATTATTATTATTATTATTTAACTTTTCATGATGGTTAGGGAAATCTATTTTCAATTGTGGCAACTTTCCCAGAGGCTATTTTACATTCTTAAAGCAAACTGATGGTCATTGTTAAGATAGAATTAAAAAACGTTTCATGCTTGAAAATTATTTAAAAAGTCGTTAAATTAAGCGGCCGTTTTCAAATAAATTTCAATCGAAAGCTAAATTTTATTCTAATTGGTGGTGTAAGAATTTAAATTGTAAAATGTAGTAAAAAATAAAAATTTGTAGTATTTAAAAATGATGTAATCGCGATGAAAGCTAAAGAGGTTACGCTGTTTGTTGTCACAACCGTTATACATTTCTAAAAATTGCCACTGTATTTTGGCTGGCGTCCAAAAGTAGACTACCATTTTTTGACATCGAAAGAGAAATTCACAGTGAAAGAAATAGGACTTTGCCGCTAATAAGGAACTGAAATAAACTTATAACAAAACTAACAAAATAATTTCTATAAAATATTAGCCTTACATTGTTTTTTCTAGCTACAAATACAATCATTACTTCAAGTTTTTTACCAAAACACTATTTTTAATGATTTTAATTTTCCTGAAATCCTTTAATTTTGTGAAATTTTTTTATTAAAAAATGCAATCTTCTAATCTATAATTAAAAAAAAGTAATTGGTAACATGTAGTCAAGTTATGCAATCAAGATGAAGCAACCAATAAAGGCCCCAGTTCTAATCTTTAAAATTAAAAATTTCGGTTAAAATTACGTCATATTAACACAATCATATAAAATTTTCTTTTTAGTTTTATCAATGTTAAAATGCATTTCAAGCTAAGCATTACTTAATTTTCATAGGCGCAAACTTTTCACAAGTACTTTATGTACGTTGTTTTTATGCTTAAACACCATGTATACAAATAAAAATGTATTTTGTATTTAATTGTTTTGAAAAAATGGCATCAACAAAGTTATAATGCATAATGATAAAATAAACCCAATGGACAATATTCTCGTGACGTCACAATAAATATGAATTTTTATTAGCTTATAAAACACGCGGATAAATATTTTTACCGAAATTTAACTTGCAAAATAAAAATTTCGGCCTAAAAGCCACGTGCTTTTAATATTTATTATTTCTCTTTTATCTCGCAACCACGGAGTTTCTCGTTACTCTGTGCCTGGCAACAGTGGGCGTTATCGGATTAACGACTTTATGACGTCATACGCAGAAGTAAAAGTTTAATTTAAAATTACTGCTAATTAATTAAATTTTCGAACAAACGAATGCGCGATAACAAATCTGTGTCCAAATATCTTTCATGTAAAAAAAAGAATGATGCAATTTGATGCAGTAGTTTATTCTCACGGATTGTCGAAAGAAAACGCTTAGCGTTTTAAATATATAGATGTTTTGACAATATTGTATTCGGATAATGCAGCTTAGTATATTTTAGTGCCAAAATACTGAGAGTGTAGCGTAGTTTTGGAAGCTACTTGTGTGACGTTGAATAAATGTTGTTAAGTGCCGTTATTATATTAAGAAGATGAGAGAGTATAGGGTATTTTTATTTATTGCAGTTGTGAGTTAAAATCGCAATAGACCCAGCACAATAAAGTATGCTTGCGTTGTTTGGTCTTAAGAGAAACACAAATCAAAAGTAAATGAAATAAATAAGCTTACTTAATTCTTGCAATTAGAGACGTAGGTAAAAAGGAAGACACTTCTTTTAAAACTAGAATTCAACTTTATTATTTCTTGAGAAGTAGGAAGATGGAACAGTGAGAATAATAGTGACTGCACATCATCTTTAAGATTCTTTGGCTGACACCTATAAAGTCTTTTTTACCTGATGATTAAATTCCTTTCTGGTTAATTCAGTGAAGATTTTTTAAATTAATTTAATAATCTATAGAATATTACGTAAACAAAACTTTTGAAATACTACATTTAAATTACGACAGCATCCAGCATTTTTAAAGAATATTAATAAAAATCTAGGATTCGCGATTGATCCCCGGAGAAGTGGCATATTGCCGCATTCTCGGACACTGAGCCGAAGGCTCGGATCAAAGAGCGCGCTTTCTAAAATATTTCCAGCATCGTTTTCATTAAAATTCTGTTATAAAAATGGTGACATTGGTATTAATGCCAATGACTGGGGAACACACAGTGTTGAATTCAGACACTTTTCTCCGGGAGGGATTTCTGTGGCCCCGGGGGGGGGACATTATAGAGTTCCGGGGGGGGGGAAATTCCACGTTTTGACCATTGAAAGCATAAAATCTTAAATCTTCCGGGGGGGACATTTCAATGCTCCAGGGGGGACATTCCCCCCGGGCTACCCCCTGGATTCAACACTGGGAACACAAATGTGAACGCAAGCTTAATTCAGATTAATTTGCTGATTACGGATGACGCTAAAATTAAAGAGACAAATAAAAAACTCATTAATATTTGACAATTAAAAAAAGCCTTTTAATTTGAGGACAATAGACACACCCTTTTCGATTGCAGCGCTAATACGGCCGAAAGCCTAAACCATGACGGGGAAGCTCTGAAATTTTCGACGTGGAAACAGAAAAATAAAGAGCGCCGTGCGGCGCATGCGTATTATACACACAAGCGAGGAGCAGCAAAGGTGATGAAGCTAGCACCTGTGTCGAAATCGAAAGTAAAGCTACCATGGGGTAAAAGTTTTTCAATGAAAACAGAGAGCCCCAGCACACGCGGCTGCCGATTAAATAGGTTTAAAAGAACGGCAATCAAACTGTAAAGATTATTAAAATATCGCGTAATAAAATACAAAATTACATTGAGCTGAAATAAAAAGTAATTAAAAATAAAGAATGTGATAACCTTATCACACCCGCCCCCCCCCTCCCAAAAAAATGAAATGTCCGCTTCCCTTCTCTGCCCTCCACAACACAAAAAGTTGAAAATATTTAGAATCTTAAATTCGCGTGTCCTTCTTGTAACATAACAATGAGTAAAAAATCAATCCTCTAATCTACATTCTTCCTCTCTATCTAAAATTTATACTTCCCCCTCCCTCCTTAGCATACAAAGTTTAAAAACTTTAAAACTCTTTATAAAAAAGCATGCTCTATCGGTTGCTCTCTTGTAATAAATAAATAATCAGCCATTTAATTTATCTCTCTACCTCCCAATACGTCTGCTGCCCCCTTTACCGTCAGCAAAAAAATCTTGAAAACTCTATTTAAAAAAAAAATATTCCAATTTATTGTTCTTTATTAATAATAAATAAATAACAAATCATTTAAATTGCAACCCCCTGGCTTCAAAATTCATATTTCCCCCTCATCCCCACAAAATACAAATTTTAAAATTCGTAGAACTCTTATTTGAAGGAATCTTCTGACCTATTTGTAGCTCTATATTAAAAATAAATAGATAGTCTGTCACCTAAATTTTCTCTTTACTCCAAAAATGTCTGCCCCCCCCCCTCCCCCGACCACAAATTTTAAAATATCTCAAAATCTACTTTTTTTTTTTTTTTTAATCTGCGATATTTGTTCTCTTTAGTAACAATAAATGATGATCGATCATTTAAATTACCTTCGTTCCACTTCAGCCTCTGTCTTCCCACCCAGCAAATAGTTTAAAATTTTTAATATTATTATTTTTTTTTTAAATGCTGCCCTATTTATTATTTTGTACTAAGGTAACTCATCTCATCTACATCATCTCATATAAGTATCACTCATCTAAAATTATCATCCACTTTGAAATTCTTGTTCTATCTTTTCACCCCTTTTTCTGGGGATGGGGAATGGAAAATTAACGGGAGAGTTAGATGATTATTTATTTATTATTGCTACAATTTAACAATACAGCATAAAAATCTTAAAAAAAATAGTTTTAAAAAAGATTTTAAAATTTGTGTGCAGGTTAGGGGGGGGGGGGAGGAAGGGAGAAGCAGGGTTTTTTTATGTGTGGAGGGAGAAGCAATTTCGATAATTATTTAATTATTGTTGCAAAAAAGTTATAAATAGAGCAAAAAAACTTTTTTTAGACTTTAAAGTGTGTACCTGGAGAGGGGGGGTAAAGAAATAATATTTTTTGGGGGAGGGGATTAATTTAGATGGTTATTTAAATATTGTTACAACAAAATTACAAATAGAGCAGAAAACAATTAAGAATTTTAAAGATTTTAAATTTTAGGAGATGCATTTGGAAGAGAGAGAATCTTCATGAGATTAGGCTGGGGGGGGGGGCAGGGGAAAGAAGCAGATATTTTAGGAGGACGGGATAATTTAGGTGGTGGATTAGGTTTATTTATTGTTAGTATATAGTATCTAATACGACGGAAAATAAATTTAAAACTAAAGAGTTATAAAGGTTAAACTATGCATTTTTGGTACCAGAGGGAGGGGTTGAAGTGTGAAGCAGTAATTTTGAAGGCAGATTTATACTATTGATTACTTATTGTTACAATAAAATAACAAATAAAGAAATATATGAAAAAAAAAGATTTTTAAAGATTTTAAATTTTATACGAGGGTGAATATTAGGGAAAGGGAAAATTTAGATGATTCTTAAAAAAAAGGAGAAAAAAATGAAAATTTGCCTAAATACGGAAGATTTTCGCGCCCTTTTTACTTCTAAATTAATGATGAAAAGTGGTTTTTAAATAATTTTCTTTTTTTTTTTAAATTTTGATCATAAGCCCCTCTCCAAAATTGATTACTTTTTGCTTTTGAAAAAGTGGGGAGGGTTTGCATTCGGGATTTTACGGTATATATAGATAGATATATAGATGATATAATATATATATAGATATAATATATAGATACCAATTCTTATTTAACTTTTTTAATTTTTGAAAGCTTAAGGGGTCGCCAGATGAAATGAAATTACTTTCTTCCTGCTAAGTTAAAAATTTCCCGAAATTCTCTTCCTGTTGAAAAAAAAAAGTAGGAGCAGAAAATTACTTTAGGTGTCTTGAGATGAATGATTAACGCACATTTCATATTTTCAGAGCATTTTTACAGTTCGCCAAAAGTGGACAGAAAGAAATGCGAAACTGTCCAATTGAAGAAGATGAATCTGTTTTTCCGGTTGTCAAGACAACGACATAATTTATTTTTCCCCCCACATTTCGCTGAGACGGTGGCGTTTTAGTTTTCTTATGTGTATTTGCGGAATGGATGCGTTTCTTGGGCAATATTCATTGAATATGTTTAAATAACACAGGACTTAAATGTAAAATTCTGCTTATTAGCTTTTTAAAAATTAAGAATAGAAAAATTTTACATGGTCTTTTAAAATATATAGTCCTAAAAAAAATATCCCCCGCCCTCCCCGCACTATTTTTAGCTCGAATTACTAAATGCTATTCTTCGATTAGATATGCATAGATTCTAAACAATATGCATCTACATATAACATTTTGAAATTAACTTTTGAAAACCAGTTTAAAACTTTAAAAATTTAAAAAAAATCTAATTTTGAGATTTAAAAAAAAAAATCTACGTTTAACTTTATGCCTGGCATTGCAAGGAATTTGGCCAGAAGTTTTAGAATTACAACTGTTCAATTTTTTAAATATTTGTATTTATTATTATATTGTTTTAAAGGGAATGCGAAAATATCAATATGCTCATAATGAACAGAGGAAAGTATTTTCAACTAGGTAAATTATATCCAAATATCAATCCGTTATCAAATACTTATTGTCTGCATAAAATTGCTCGAGTTTCCACGAAATTTAAATGTGTTTTAGGTATTGATTGTAATATTTTTATTTATTTATTTATTAGGTAGCTTTCAATACAAAAAAGTATAAAGCTACCTATTGCAGCCGTTCGGAGGAAAGCAGTTCCGGAAAATTTCGATATATTTTCACCGATCATGACCCCCGGACCCCAAAACCACCCTCCGTCCAAATGTTGATTTATATATATAGATATATTCATATACAGCGTGTCCACCTATAACCTGACCGACCTTTATTTTCGCAACCGTTGGTCCTAGATGCATACTTCCAATTACAAAAAGGGTTTAAATAAGGTAAAGAATTACTTTTAACGTGATTTGGGTCAAGAAAAACATTTATTAAAAAAATACGAAGGTTACTGTGATACTAACAAGTACGACAAAGAAAGTCCCATTCATCTAACATTAAAATTGACCGAGTTCTGAAACTTTGAAATTCATTACTTACACCACTTTTTTGCATCTAAAAAGAGATGATTTCGGCCATGCTTTCAGGGGTCGTATATAAAGTACTTAAACTTACTTCAAGGTATCTGCGCTTTTAAATAAATCGTACAACTATTACGATTGAGTTATTTTTTATTAGTTAAGTTTCAGATTAATTAAAATAATTGTAACTTAACATATGTTTTATTTTGAAAGGATTTGAGGCTATGATCTCTTTT
The DNA here is from genome assembly GCA_963931845.1 of Maratus michaelseni. Classification (NCBI taxonomy): domain Eukaryota; kingdom Metazoa; phylum Arthropoda; class Arachnida; order Araneae; family Salticidae; genus Maratus; species Maratus michaelseni. The sequence goes on along the minus strand of OZ007593.1, from coordinate 378,750,278 downwards.
AACAAAAATTATGTTATTTTCATAAGGTTTTATTTAACTTGCAACGATCGTCTTTCCAGTTTCAAATTTGTACTCGAAGTTTAAATCACTTTCAAATGTCCGATCGAAGTTAAATTTTACATACTGACTTAAATTCGATGGCAATGTAATATTATTATGATTTTCGACGCTTTCTATCTTATACATATACTTATATTAGAGGATAACACAAAAAAAATTCGTATAGCTTATCGTCAACAAGTTTAAGAAAGAGTTTTAGATTAGATAACATAAACCTGCGATGGTTGTGTTTTTTAAATTTTAAAATTACGTTTTATGTATTTTTTAACGCTGAATAAAAAAAAATTACCTTCACTTTTAACTATCATATCAGGATTTTTCGCAAATCGTAAATTTCATGGTTAAAAAACAGCGAAAAATCTTATATTATAAAATAGATGTAAGACTTTTTTATTCAGTTTAATTTTATTATATTCAATAGTTTATTCAAATTTTTGGCTTATACTGGGTTTCTTGCAGCTAAACAGCTCAGGGGTCCGATGAGGTTGGGAGGGGAGGGGGGATCAATTTTAACTTTGAGCTTTTTAACTTTGAAATTTGCGATTTGAGAAAAATCCTAACGCGATGGTTTAAAATAAAGGTCATTTTCGGATTCAGCACTAAAAAATCCATAAGAATCAATTTTCAAAAGATAAAAAACATGGCACAACCCAAAATTTGAAAGACCGTGTAATCTAACAGCATTTTAAAATCTGTATCATTTTGTAAAGAATTGAGGCTGTTGTTTTTCATCCTTTTATTTAACAAAAAATCTGTTATTTTTATCCTCTTATATGTACAGTACAAATTTTATATTTTGCATTAATATGTCACAATGATTATAGATTTCACAATTATATTAGATTGCAATGTTAATTTTTCTCTCAACTATTTTTTTTATGTATCTGACGATTATTTGTATTTCTACTACATTTGTGAATGACCCCTATTTCGCAGCAAAAAATTTACTCCAACTTTAAACAGCTATTATTCGGTCAATTTTAATGTTAAATGAATGGGACTTTTTTTGTCGTACTTGTTAGTGTCACAGTAAATTTTTACTAAATATCACTTATAGGACCGGGGGACCGTATAAAAATTTAACTTTCGTATTTTTTAAATAAATGTTTTTCTTGACCCAAATCACTTTAAAAGTAATTCTTCACCTTATTTAAACCATTTTTGTAATTGGAAGTATGCATCTAGGACCAACGGTTGCGAAAATAAAGGTCGGTCAGGTTATACGTGGACACGCTGTATATATATATATATATATATATCTGACCTATGTCATACGATAACGCCCGTAATTATGAATCGATTTTGATGAAAATAATTGTGTGTATTAAGGTCACTAATGTCTCGACCGAGTTCGTTGGCCAGCTTGGTCCGCCATTTTGTTTCAAGATGGCGGCCATTTAAAGATGTAAAATAACTTAAAATCTAAAATAAATATACAAAAAATTTAAAAATTCAAATTTATTTTTTAATTACGTGTTAGGTTCCAGAGCTTTTTTTGGTTTACCTCTACCTTAAGAAATGGCTGAGATAGAGCAGTTTGAAATTCTAGTGTGGCTGACATTTTGAAACAAAACAGCACATTAACGCGATTACTCGCAAATTATTTTCTTTCATTGTTGTAATAATTTTCCCAATCATACGCATAAAACTATATATTCATATCCGTTAACGCCAAAATTGGCGACATTGGCGACAAAATTGGCAAAATTGGGCGACATTTGGCGAAATATCGCCAAATTTGGCGATCAAAATAAGTCTTCATAAATGAAGCCAATTTGGCTATTGCTCAATAATTTGGCGAATTTCTTATTCAAATTCAGTATTAACGAATCTTTTGTAAACGTTTCTTTGCATTTTAGCTTGCTGTTTTCGTGTAACATTAGCTAAAATTTTAAAACGAAGATATAGGAAAGCTACCTTTTCCTCCCGGTACAGGCCGGAAGGACTTTTTTTTTTTTAACTGGTTACCAAAACGAAGAATATTATACAATTCTTTTTTTTCTATGTATACCATTATTTCTATGCATAACATTCAACGAATGCTTTTTTTTTTTTTTTTTTTTTTTTTTTTTTTTGGAAAAACCTGTCTGTAGATGGTCCCGTTACAATGTCACCGGGATCTAACTACAGTATAATTGTCTATTTTCTTGCCTTTTTTTGACTTTATAAACTTTTTTATCTTCGTAAAAATTGACAAATTAGTACGAAATGTTAATATGATATTTTATATATATAATTTTTAAAATAGTCAACTTTTAGGACTTAACACATTATATATATATAATTTTTAACTTTTATAGAGGAGATGGTCCAAAAACGGGATACCACTTTCATTTTGACCCCTTCTGATTTACCTGCTTACTGAAAATTGATATTTTAGGTGTCACATGTTTCTAAAAATAGTCCTGAAAGGGTTATGAAGGTTCAAAACGTTAATAACCAGTCTTAGTTTTCCAAAACAATTTTGTTCCAAAAAAGTCCTTTCGGACTGTACCGGAAGGAAAAGTTAGCTTTCATAGTCTTTTTTAGATAGCTTTCAATACAAAAAAGTATAAAGCTACCTATTGCAACCGTTCAGAGGAGAGCAATTCCGTAAAATTTTGGTATATTTTCACCGATCATGACCCCAAAACCCCAAAACCACCCTCTGTTCAAATGTTGATATATATATATATATATATATATATATATATATATATATCTGATCTATGTCATACGATAACACTCGTATTTATAAATCAATTTGGATAAAACTAATTGTGTGTATTAAGCTCACCAGTGTCTCAATCGAGTTCGTTGGCCAGCTTGGTCCGCCATCTTGTTTCAAGATGACGGCCACTTAAAGATTTAAAACTAAAATAAATTTACAAAAAAGTTAAAAATTCAAATTTATTTTTTAATTAAGTGTTAGGCCTTGATACGAGGATTCCAGAGCATTTTTTGGTTTACCTCTATCTTAAAAAATGGCTGAAATAGAGCAGTTTGAAATTCTAGGGTGGCTGACATTTTGAAACAAAACAGCACATTAACGCGATTACTCGCAAATTATTTTCTTTCATTGTTGTAATAATTATCCCAATCATACGCATAAAACTATATATTCATATCCGTTAGCGCCAAATTCTCGCCAAAATTGGCGAAATTTGGCGAAATATCGCCCAATTTGGCGACCAAAATAAGTCTTCATAAATGAAGCCAATTTGGCTATTGCTCAATAATTTGGCGAATTTCTTATTCAAATTCAGTATTAACGAATCTTTTGTAAACAGTTTCTTTGCATTTTAGCTTGCTGTTTTCGAGTTTAGCTTAAATTTTAAAACGAAGATATAGGAAAGCTACCTTTTCCTTCCGGTACAGGCCGGAAGGACTTTTTTAAGATAATGCCAAAACAAAACTGTTGCAGAATCCTTGTATGACGTAGATAACGTTACACTGACGTGTAACATTTAACAGAGATATTTTTTTCAAGTTATAATTTTTTTGTATATCTTTTTGAATTTTTAAATTTTTTTAATTAGCCATCATTTTGTAACAAGAAGGCGGATGAAGCTGCCCAACGAACTCGGTCGAAACCTTGGTTTGTCCTATACACATACTCAGTCACATCTGAATCGGTTCATAAATAAGAGAGTTACAGCATCACATACGTCAGATATATATCAACATTTCAACGGAGGCTGGTTTGGGGGTCATGATCGATGAAAATATACAAACATTTTTTTTAATTTCCTCCGAACGGCTGCAATAGGTAGCTTTTTGTAATGAAAACTACCTAAAAAAAAGGGAAAATGACTGTTTTTCAAGGGCTGGTCCAAATACAGGTTACATACTAATTGATTTCGTAATACATAAAAAAACACAAAATTTTGTTCAAAAATCTATTAAATACTTAAATACTTAAAAATCTTAAAATTTCAAAAAAAAAAAAAAAAAAAAAAAAAATGCATTTTCTTTATTTTTCTTTTCTTCTTTTTTTAAAAGAAGAAAGTATTGGATTTCGTGAAAAATTTCGACTTCCGGGTTTCGATGGATTTGTACGTCTTAAAAGGTCCTGAACACGATTTGACTGTTTTTAGAAAATATATGTCTGTCTGTATGTGACACAAATTTTTTGGGAGCTCTATCTCTAGAATTAATGCACGGAATTTAATAAAACTTTGGATTTATTTAGAACTTGATATAAATTGGAGATCATTAGTTTTTGGTGTAAATCTCCCAATAGGTGGCGCTCCTATGCTGCATTTTTCAGAATTTACGCGATTATAGTGATTGCCATATCTCAAGAACTAATGCACGGAATTTAATAAAACATTAGATTCAGTTAGATCTTGATATAAATTGGTGCTGATTCGTTTTTGGTGTAAATCACCCAACAATAAGTGGCGCTGCTATTTTGCATTTTTCATGATTTCCGCAATAACTCTATCTCAAGAAATAATGCAGGGATTTTTATCAAACTTCATATTCAGTTAAACGTTAACATAAGATATTGCTTATTAGGTTTTCGTGTAAATAGTTCAACAGGTGGCACTTCTAAGCTGCATTTTGCAGGATCTACACGATTTCAGTGATAGTCATATCTCAATAATTAATGCACAGAATTTCATCAAACTTCATATTCTGTTATACCTTGACATAAGTTGGTGATGATTTGGTTTTCGTGTAAGTCATATGACAGGTGGCGCTGCTATACTGCTTATTTGGATTCTAAAATGCATAATTAAAAATATTACGCTTTTTGAAATATTAAAATGCATGAGATAGAAGAAAGTTTTGTTACTGGTGCATCCGACGAGTTTTACTTGCAGAAGTCACAGATGTATACCGATTTTTCCATTCCAGCACATTTGGAATGTTCCCAACCTCCATACTTTTATCACTGAATTCAAACATCCCCTCTAAAATCATCTGTAAAGTGCCCATCGCAGAAAATGCATGCTGCATTGTCGTCACCAAGTTTATTCTCCAGAGGATCCGTCTACTCGTCATCTTCGTCGGTGTGGCAGACCGTTTTTAAAGCATCCAGTACATCTAGTTGACGGTGTCAGCAGCTATTACAAAACAAACATATCGATCGAAACAGCTGCTCTTCATGAAGCTAAGTACATCTACTCTGAGGTAAGATGGAAACCACTTGCTTTACTGAAGAACTACGGGAGAGATTGAATTTGACATACGTTGAAAAGTTTTGGGTTCTTCAAAAATAGATTTTCTGATGAAAACGATTCCTACAAACCCACGTGAGTCAAAGACCAAGGCCATCTACTCACCACTCTTCTCTCACTTCTTGCTGTTCCGTCCGGTGCCATTCTCAGGGCCGTGCACAACCTTCTTGCAGCAAGTAGTCCGTATTTAGACCCCAGCTCGTTATGGGTACATTTCTTCTACATACTGGCGTGACGCCTTTTCATATACATTTCGAATTCGGGTTGGGTTATAACGACCTGTGCAGGACTCCGATGTGCTTAACAATGCCGTAAAAACTGGAAGATAAGAAACAATTCTGTAAAGATTACTTTATTCAATTTTTTTTCAAAAATATTTACTTCTTTTCTGATGGTAATCGGTCTTCTACTATTTGAATACTGAGTTAATAAAAAGTTCATTCCCAAAGTATGACTATATTCCCATTCAAATTGCCACCATGAATCTTTTTTTCTTGCGTCTTGAAATTAAAATGGATTTTTCCAGCGATGATAAATTATCTGGAAAGTGCTTTTGTTCCGCGATAAGCTTCTTTGCCATTGTTAATTTTGAAACTAAATCACGCTAGACAGAATCATAATAGCACTCCGATTATGGAAAACTTTGTTATGGCGATGATTGATTTGTGGAAGAAAATAATCTTTTACTGATTCATTTATGCATGCAACTCATGTCAAATGCAAATTAAACACTAACAAATTTATTAAATTTTAGCTGAATCAAGATCATGTAAAATTTCTCATTAGTAATTATTACTATCATTTGTTGAACACAAGATTATTATATCTATTGTTTGTATTAGAAGTACTTTTATAAAAGTATGTAGGTAAATACATAAGACAGATCTCCAAGTGCACGGCGGTCATAAAGAATCTTTTTCGATGTATGAATCCCTAGCAGCTGCTCTGTTCAACGAACCGAAATGAAATGTGAAATATAGTTAGTTGAAGGTGCGCGCTCGATATTGTGGTGAACAAGAACAACGAAGCTTGCACGGTTACGGTTACAAGGGCAAAATTTCGTAATTTTCGAACGGCAACACTCGCTTTTATCCATCTCAAAATGATCAGCGTATTCAAAAACCATAAATGGCGTTGTAACATTACATGTAGCACGACAAACAGCGACGTAGGATACATGCAAAGAACCACATTATAAACAACCTAGAGCAACAGAGACGAGAGGAAAATAAAAAGTTTTAATGAGATTACAAGTTTTCCAGACTGCTTTTTAAAGGTTTTCCACAAACGATGATTTGTGTAGGGTATTCTTTGACTGGTGCTTGTGCATTTCACCTTTGTTTTGCTATTGGTTGTTTACAAAGCTGTTTTTTGCATGTGGCTTATGTCGCCATTTTTGGTGCTACACGTACCGTTCCAACGCCATTTATGTTTTTTCAAACGCTGATCATTTTGAGATGTGAAAACATGGGCGTTGCCATTCGGAAAGTTCGAAATTTTGTCACTGTCAATGTATTTTAAAAATTAATAGTTTTTCAAGAAATTTTAACGTTTCTAGTACATATTTAAAATTTTTGGATTAGGTTTTTAGGTTGATTTCTTTAGAAATCGATCCATTGCCAATCATATATATATATATGTATGTGTGTGTGCGTATATGAAGTAAAACTTGCCATCAGGATAATACTACTAAATAAATCCTACACCTAATTGGTACAGCATATTCATGTAGCAAGTATGTTGGATGAGTTCGTTAATCAAGAAGATTCGGTAATTAGCTCATAAATAAAGGCATTTACGGTCAATGCGGGGTATATTTTCATTTTATTATAATTCATTAGGCGGGCTGCGCACATATAGATGTTTGGTTATGGGGCCCCGTTGCCGTGTATCTCTATTCCTTACCCTTATATTGAAAGAGAATGAAAAATACCTCCATAACATAAAGGACATTTCTTATGTAGTGGTGAATAATTTATATATATATATATATATATATATATATATATATTATAATATTATATTATAATATATATATTAAATCATGTTTTTCTCAAATCTGAACTTGATATTTCTTGACACATTCATTCATTCAGCCATTTTGATACTTCTTATCTATATACTAAAACTAGTCGTTGGGGGCCACCGTAATACTTACCCATCATGGATATGCATAATGTAAAATATTAAAATAAAAAATGTGTAAACTACTTATAAAATGCATTGCAATTCAAATAAAATCGAGGCTTGATGACGTCACAAACTTTAAAGGCTCGATATTACTGAATTGCTTGAAAGAAACATCCTTATAACTCCAAAAATAATAATTCTATTAACTAGTGGTTTATTGCATCTGATTAAGCTTAAAATTTTCAATTAAAATATATCTTTGAAGTGAAATTTGGAGGAAATACAGGGTCATGAAAAATCGAAGAGTGTGGAAATAGGATTCCAAATATCTAGGCAACTAATTATCCGATCGACTTCATGCTTTATGCAAAATTTGTTTTTTTATTGTCTTTTATATTCATTTCTTAAAATAACCAATTTCGGAAATTTTTATATACCTTTTATCAGAACGAATATTTCGAGAGTCCGAAAAAAATAGTTCCGGTTAATCGAGGTTATTGAAATGAAATAGGCTTCTTTCCATTATTACATACTAAGTACATACCAAATTGCAAGTCTCTATCTCAATTTTTTCGGGAGATAGAGCGTTTACAGACACACAGACGAACGGCAAATTTTTTTTTCTAAAAATATGTTTTTCGGAATCTCCAGTGTCTGAAACGTGTAAATCCGTCAATTTTTTTTTTTCGATTTTCAAAACGATTACAAGACTTACCCAATACTACGTATGATGGGTAAGTAAAATCGAATAGCATTTCTCTGTTTTCGTTAAAGACTAAGAAAGTTTTAGAGAATGGTGCTAAAGTTGGAGATTAAGAAAGGTGTTATAAACAGAATCAATTGATTATAGATAAAATATATTTATAGTAAAACTAGGGGGCCTACCCCCTGCGAGCTACGCTCGCCAACCCCCGCTCAGACTTCGAGGCATCTAAAAACATGACAGCGTGCTTTGTTTTAAAAATATTGGTAAATCTGTAATTGGGTTGCCATGCTTTTAACGTTTTAATGGGGCATTTTTTTATTATCATGGCCTCATACACAGCTCTTGCGACCACTAACGACTGTTTTCGGGATTGATAAGTAAAATCAATTACACCTTGAAAAACCAGCTTGTATAAAATGGTTAGGTCTAAATTGTGGCTACCTCTCGGACTTTTATAAAAACGATCTGTATTCTATTCTTCCTTTGCATTTAAGGATGAGAAAAATTCCATCTGCTTGTGAATAACATTAAGAACCACGGTATTGAAAAGTACTATGTTATAGACATTTTCGGTAACAGGTTTTAATTTTCTCTCCATCATGCATATTTTCATGTTATTTTAAATATGTAAATTATTATTTTAATTAATATGTATATACGAATTTTCTAATAATTATTTATCATACAAAATTAATTAAATATTTTGTGCATGCATGCCTGCATTTATTCGGCATCAATTGATGAGATATTTAAACAAATTTGCTATCCACGATAATTTTACACCATGTTATGTCACTTGAATAGTGTCCATAAGAAAATCGGGTACTTTTCCAGTATAGGATCCTTTGCTTTTAGGTTTGGCGTAATTCGAGTTTAAAAAACGAATAGATTCGTTAATATACATATATTTTTTTCCAAAAGTTATGAAAAGAAACCCAGTGAACTTTTGGTGCTTTTCTATTATAGGGGTCTTGACGCTTTTTTAAAAAGCTTGGCGCAATTCGGGCATCAGAAAGTGAGATTTGGTGCCAAATGACATAAACAGCCATGGAAACAAACTCGACGATTTTTTTTGTTTATATGCGTATTTTAATATACGTATATTATTATTGTTTTTTCTATACAAATTACTTCTGATTACATATAAAATAGGATAAATGACATTTTACGCTAAACAAATTATATAAATATTGAAAAAATGCTTCTGTATATGAAATGACAAAGTGAATAGGTTGACAGAAAGTATGTTGCCAAATTTTCCTTTTCCGCCAAGGCTATTTTCTCTGTTTCGTCAAGGCCCCATATACTGGAAAAGCACCGAATTTTTATGCTTGTTTATACATGTATTTATATATATATATATACAATTTATTTATAATTGTCTTTCAATTTACCTCTTTTTGTACATAAAAATAGATAAATGGCTTCTTTATATTAAATAAATTGTTAAAACATAAATGACGTCATTTGGACGAATTTATTCAAAATATTTTCAGTTTATAAATTAAATTAAATGCTGACAGAGACGATTGAATCCTGACGATAGAAATGTGATTTTTTTTTCAAATTTTCATGAAAAACATAATTTAATCACAATCTTGTCTTCATTATCGATTGAAATAAAAGATAAATTCAATTTCAATTTGAAAATGACGAATAAAAATAAATCAATAATCCCTATCGGGATCCTTTTCGATTTTTTTCCCTTTTTTGTCACAAAAAAACTGAGTAATTAGTTGCCATCATTACTGAAATGTCATTAAAATTAGAAAAAAATTAATATCTCGAAAACTAATTCCAATTTCAAAAATCTATTACCAGTTTTGACATTCGCGGATTTTTATGGACAGTTGGTATTAATTTCACCATCAAGCGTTTAATATTTTATTAAAAATAGCCCTGAAACATAATCAGTCATTTAATCAGTTGTTTCATAAAATCGTTTCATAAAATCGTTTCACAAATTCGTTTCATTAGGATTTTATATATATAGGGTAGATAAAAAATAACGTTGAATTCTAAAGCATTTGGATATCAATTTCTGCAAATTTCATAAACTAAATGACTTTGTTAATGTGCCAAGAAGATTCGCAATGTTCAGTAGTATTATTATTTCTCTCAAGAACAGCCTTAAATACATTAAATTCAAAATATTGCCGAATAATAATACAACATAAAAAAAAAAACTCGTAATACTATTTTTCCGTTTTAAATTGTGCAGAAATCTGATTGTTTGTTTGTTTAAGTTTAAAATAAGTGCAAGCAATGATGTGATATAAATAAAAATATTTTTCTTGCTGCAATTTTGCGTTCTTTATTTAAAGAAGCATTGTAACTATTAAGTAACTAAGAACTTTTTTTAATACAAGTGCGAAGAAGTATGTGAACATCTGTGTCACAGGTGTCACAGTGACAACAGAATGGAAGGATCCTAGAAGGGGCTGTACATTTAATAAAATAGGCAAAAACCAAGAGAAATTTCCTGCTTTTCGAAAGGGCTAGAATCAATCATTCGCTAAATGACCAGCAACACCGGAAGTTATTGAGAACGTAATTGCGCATCAAAATGGCGTCATTTCTGCTTTTTTCAATTTCGGAAAGGGATACCTGTCACTTGACACTAACGGTCATTTAACTGTCTTTTTTTTGGATCAATCTGGAACACCCCACCTTCAGTAACGTATAACCTGTCTCCGCCCGTCTATGTCATTTTAAATGACAATCCGTTTTTTAAAAAGGTTTTCTAACTAAGCAGGTTGTAAAACTATTCATGCGATTTATCATTCCACAAAATTTCATCTTATAGGATGTCATAGAACTCGAGACGTGGTTTTACATTCATAAGCGAAGGGGAAGAACAGGGGTACAATTTTCAATTACAAATCCTTTTACCAGTACATATGTAAAAAAATATTATATTCCACAACATTTAAAAATAAATAAAGTCGACAAAAGTTTATTTAAGTTTCTAAATTGAAACAAAGTCGGTAACATCGTTTTTCAACTCTTTTAATTTTTGTTATCTGCAGACCTAAATGAATATTAGGATTTTATGAAATGTAACTTCAAATAACCCTTTTATCCCAGATGGAAAAAAAAACTGAATAAACGCAGCTTTTCGATTTCTTATCAGAAAAGAAAAGAAATCATTACTTAGACGTATCATGCTTATTCGATAAAAAAATTCTTATCTCAATTTCCCCGTCTAACGTGGTGAAAACCTGTACATTGAAATAATAAAGAATTGCTTCCGACAGTCCCGATTTTGTTATGGTTTCACGAATTTTAGAATCAAACAGAAATATTTTTAGCTTGAAAAAAAAAAAAAAGTGCAGAAGAAAGAACACAATAACAAATAAACGCAGCTTTTTGATTCCCCATTGTTTAAAATGAGTGTTTTTACATTTAATTTGCACCAAGAAAAGAACGTGAAATTTTATTTTAGCGAGTTGAGTTATGCAGAACTTCACTTAACAGAATTATGCTAAACTCTGGCTGGCTTACAGGTGCGACGTACTTTCGGGTACGAGAAAGCGCTGCAAAATTCATCGCTGGTGAGCTTGCTTTACGAATGATTTCCTCCGTGGTTTAATATATCTGTCATTCATAGAAGAATGAATCAGTCGATGGAATGAGATAGCTGGTGGTCAGCCGTATTTCAATTGAAGATATCTCGAAATATATACATATTTGAATATAACTCATCTCTAAAGAAAAAAAAATCACGATCTTTATATCATGCCAGATTGTGCTATTTTTATATTTTTTTTCCCAAAAAGTAATTTTGCGAAAAATGGGCTGACTGCCTTTTGAAATGTAAGCGGTCAGCCCCGTATTTGTTTCGGATGGTCACGTGATACGCGCTTTTTAAATATAAATGTTAAATTTCCTGAAAATTTTATCATTTCAATATTGAGTTCATTTACCGTTACTTAAAGTATCAATATATTCATATTGAAAACTGCATCACAATTCTCTTTCTTCGTAGTCTCGAAATTAAAATTGATTTTTGCAGCAGCATTGAATTATCTGAAGGGTGCTTTTGTTCTGCGATAGATTTCTTTGCCATTTCATTGGATAATTAATTTCGAAACGATGACAGGTCTGAGAGAATTTCGCGCGATATTGAAGGGGAATTGAAGCTTAATATTCACTTCCTAATCAGTGTGAAGAAATCATTAATTTGAGAAGGAATCATTAATAATATTACAGATAGTTTCTTTTTATTTTGCTTTATGAGATAATATAATCAGCCGCAAAGCTTAACCCCTTCGCGGCGAGCGTCATTTGCAGAACATTTAATCTTTTGTCACTGATAATTCCAAATAGAAATTTTTGCCTACACTGTTAAAAATTTGCAGCAAACTGTCCAGTCATTTGACCGTTTTTATAGAATATGGTTACATAAAAGTAATTTAACTGTATTCTTACCATATTATTGCCCATTTTATGGTCAGAATAGAGTTAAATTACGATTATGAAACATTTTCTATAAAAACGGCCAAATGACTGGACAGTTTGCTGCAAATTTTTAACAGTGTAGTTAAATCTCAGAAAATATCTGATTAAATAAAGTAAAATTTACAATCATATATATATATTACTTCCGTTTGCACCATCCATTTTTCTATGAATTTACCATATGTACAACAATGAATGAGGTATCATTCGAAAGGTTTTTGAAGCGGCTTCTGACATAGTACAATCACATTTCGTTAAAACATGGCTTTTGATTAAAAATTGCCATTAATTAAAAATTAAATCGGCATTGTTTTCATAAATGAAATGAAAGGTTTTCTTCAAATGAGTGTTGCCACAAAAATAAAATACTGCATTATAGTATGCCCAACAATGATTATATAAAAAAAATAGTACAAAAAAGATAGTACAAAAAAGATAAAGTATATATTTAAATTTCCAATTAAATTTTCATCAGGACTGAAACTACGCCTTAAATCTTTAACTAGCCCTACAAAGGATGTGAATTTTCTTTTCACTTTGCTTAACAGCTTACAACCAACTTGAGTGAAAAATGTGTCCAGACCGGGGATCGAACCCAGATCCTCCGATTCACATCCTTTGTAATGCTATTTAAAGATTTAAGGCGTAGTTTCAGTCCTGATGAAAATTGAATTGAAAATTTTAGGAATTTATTCGTATCATGTACGGGGTTGCAGCCTTGCCAACATATATTAGTGAAAGAGGTGCCAGACATGATGTCGTCCCAATGGCTTAATTGGTAAAGCACTTGGTGCGCTATACCAAGGTATCTGTGTTCGATCCCCGGTCTGGGCACACTTTTCATTCAAGTTAGTTGTAAGCTGTTAAGGACAGTGAAAAGAAAATTCAATCCTTTGTAGTGCTAGATAAAGTATGATTTCTTTGTACAGGTTTATTTTATATTTATGGTTAAACTGAAATTGAAATGTTTAGAAGAAACAGACACCATCGATCGATCGAAGCAGTGGTATTTCACGTGTACAATAAAATGCATGCTTTGTTATATTACATTAAATTGTATTTTAAATGCATTCAATTTATTTTTCTTGTTTCATGTTTTTCACAAGGCGGATGACGTAATGTTTTAATGTAGTTAAAATACGCTAGTTTTTTTTTTTATTTAGTAGAAAACTTTTTTTTTAACATACTAAAGAATAGCGGTTTGAAAGCTGATGGATGCACTGTTAAAAATAATCTACTGAAAAATAAGAACTTCTATGTACTCGTTTTTTTTTTTTTTTTTTTTTTTTTCTTTAAGTAGAATTGCTTCAGAAACGAAATTGCTTCAAATATAAGTGACAGTCCGGACTGAAAAGTAAGCTTGTGAATAAGTATTAATATTATTTCTTGTTACTCTATGTGTATTTATATACATACTTATGTTCGAGTCCCTGTATGTACTAAAAAAAAATTAGTACATGCGTTTCTCAAATTTAAGAGTTAAGTACTCAGAGCAATTATAAGATCGGAAAATACTCAAAAATGAGTACATTTTGCAGTATTCAGTTTTAACAGTGTGTGTATGTAATAAATGAGTTTATATATAGCAGAAGCATTTCAAATTTGAACCCAAATGTAATCGTTGCAGATTCTTGTATGCATTTATGGAGGAATACAAATTTGAAGCGAAAAATATTAATATTTGATTCATTTATGATTTCAAAAATAAGTACATACAGAAAAGAAATTTTAGATTCGAGGCCAACTATATTCATTATCGATTCCTTTATGTATTCAAAAACTAGTACTTAAAAGTATAAATATTTCAGGTTTAAACTTAACATAATCATAATTGATTGATTGATAAACGTATTCAAATATGAGTACACATAGAAAATAAGTTAAAAATTTTAAGCCAAATATATTCATTATCGATTCCTTTATTTATTCAAAAACTAAAACTTAAAAGTATAAATATTTCAGGTTTAAAACTAAACATAATCATAATTGATTGATAAACGTATTCAAATATGAGTACACATAGAAAAGAAGTTAAAAATTTTAAGCCAAATATATTCATTAATGATTCTTCTGTATATTCAAAAATGAGTACGTACAATATACATATTTCTGAATTAAAACTTAATATAGTCATGATTGAGTCATAAATATATTGAAAAATGAGCACATATAGTTATTTCATTAAAAAATTTTAATTGTGTGTATACTTAAACTTGATTTATAAATATATTCAGAAATGAGTACATATATTTTGTATTTTAAGTCTATATACTCATGTTTGAGTCCTATATGTACTCACAAATATGAGTATGTGTGTTTCTATACATACTTATGTTCGAGTTCCTGTATATACAAAAAAAAAAAGAGTACATGCGTTTCACAAATTTAAGAGTTAGGTACTTGAAGCTATTATAAGATCGAAAAGTACTCAAAAATGCGTACATTTAACAGTGTGTTAGCGCTTCGAAAAAAGAGGGTCAAGCGGTAGACACGATAACTCATAGTTGACTTAATATAGAACAATGAGACAAAATATTTTTTTAAATTCAAAAGCAAGTGAAATACGTAGTCGTTTAAAAAACATGTATTTTTAATGAAATGGCATCAATTTAATGTAAAATGTAAATTTTCCAACAATGACTTCGTTATTTAAAACGAAAAACGAGATATCAATATTTCAAAAAAATCTTACGTATTTTACTCGAAAAGTATGTGACGATTAACTATCGAAAAGATGAAATTCATCGATTTAAATTTTGCAAAGTTACACTTTAAAAATAAATTGTTGATTTAACTGTATAATAAGCACACTGTAAAAAAAAATCTCATACGTTCCGTTTTGGAAAAGTCAACTACTTGCTTTTTCTGAAACGAATAGATTCATTTTGAGAATGAAAAGTTTTACGTCATAATTGATAATACGTCATAATACGGATACCAGCTGAAAGATTTCCCATAGTTTTTGAGATGTTCCGTATTCAAAACGGAATAAAATGAAACCTGAAAAATCTTTTCAGAATTTAAACTTTTCGCTTCAGATGCGAAACGTTCCTAGAATGCAGTAATACGCTACCGCGATCTATTACTGCTTGTTTGACTGTTTATTGCTGTTAATTTTACGGTATAATACTGGAAGCTGGGATGCCAGTATTACCTGTAAAAAATTTTTTTCAGTGTAGAGTGTCCGTCAATCTTAAAAATGCTTTTGTGAAAAAAAAAAATGCTTTAAGTTTTTTATTATTGTTTACTTGCTGTGTGTGCTCCACTTCTATAGCTCCAAAATTACCATTATGCTTTCGATATCAGATTTTAACTAATAAAATTGGATTTTCGGATGTATAAAGAGTATTTTAAATGACGAAAGGGAAAAAAAATCGGACTTTTGAACACATCTATAAGTGGTGAAACCCCTTGATGTCGTAAAATCTGTTTTTGCCAAAATCTTTTCAACCAATCAAATTATGTAGCCCATTGACACTACTCACTTTTTAAAAATAATCCAGTCTCAAAATTCAAGACAAGAATATTATCAGCATATATTTTTAATCAAATTAATATTTCAGAGAATAATGCCACCACCAATTGTCCTAACGGTTAAAAAAGTGATCATTAATTGAAGAGGTGGGAGATTTCTACTCATTTTTTGTATCTTTTTGTTGTTGTCCTTAATGGTTTGGAATTAATGTCCATTAACCTTTCATTGCACGTACTTTTTTTTTTTTTTTTTTTGGAAGTATGTTTTTTTTTATACTTATATTTAGGGTTAAATACCACAAATTTTAAAGAGTAATTCTTTGTATTATTTAATACTAGACATCTGTCAATTATATAAGGCGAATATTTTTATTTAAATATAGTGGTAGCATGGAATTGAATTTACTTATTCAATGATTTATGTACGCATCGCGCAGTGCACAGTTAAGTTTGAGGTACCGGTATGTGTAAATATTGTGTGTAAAAAATAACCATACTAATTTCAAGCTAACCAAACAATCGAATGTAACTAACTACGTATATGCAACATAAAACATTCTTCATTAAAAATAAATTAAAATTTAAATGCAAAACCTTTAGAGTTTTTATCAAATATTTAAAATGTTTTCAACATGTAGATATTTTAATAAAATATTAGGCTTATGGGAAAATTTCATACCCTTTGATAAATTATGCTAATGTCTAATTAATTTATTTACTATTCAGAAATTTCTTAAGTTTTATTGTATACTTATGATTTTCCCTAAAGTTACACATACAAACATTTTTATATTATACTTTATGAATTATTTTGAAATATAATTTAAAAGATCTGAATAAGTAAAAACATTGATTAAAGCAGAGCATTATGGAAGCGTCGTCGTTGATTTAAAAATGTATGAAATCATGCTTTACAACAGGTTAGACCTATGTGAAGTGTATATGAATACGGAATTAAAAATAAAATATGCATGAAATGCCTAGAATAAAAACGTTCAAAATATTTATGAATTTTATGAATATTTTTATTATTTTAGAATATGGAACACTTTTTGAAAGAAAAAGAGAGATAGAGAATATTTAAACTTAGAAAGCATAATTTCTCAAACATATAAGGAAAGTATCATTAGGGAAAATAAAAATAAAAAATTACACATTTAGAAGAAGGCAAACAAAAGGAATATTTTAAAAGTTTTCATTTTCGTTCCTTTTAAAGAGTAAAGTCTGGGGATTACTTTAAATGAAAAACGTTGTTTTGAAGAACAATTATTTATTTATAAAGCATAGACAATCATGGGGATTTTATAATGCTGTATGTTTTATGCAGTTGCTTTGAAAGTAAAAAAAGTAATTAAAATTAATGCAACTGGTTTTTCTTTATAACTTAAAATTCTGGATAAAAGTTTCTTTTTTTTTAGAAACTAATCGACAGAATTATATTTTTAATCTTAAGGGAAAACTATCTTGAATAATCACGGTATTTCACATAGGAAGGATCTTTTAAGCTTTTCCATAGTTTTCTAGTATGAATGCTAATCAACAATGCATAAACACAGGTTCATATGAACTCAATTTCTGAGATGGATATTTAAATTATTGATAGTTTATATAGTATTTGTCTCAAAAATAAAAATCCAAAATATTGTTGAAATATTTAAAAACTTACCTTAATCGCGCTCTTACATCATACCTAGTAGTTTACTAATCAGATATTCTTTTTACACACGATGAAAATTTTATTAATAAACGCTTGTTTGTGATGAGACTTTAATTCTCGACTTTAAATATGTTCTTTTCACCAGTTTCATCCCTCCTGAATAGAAATATATGCTAAAAATATTAATAAACAGAAAACATTATTAACGTATTTAAAGGGAAAAACCCGGAATGTTGTTCTGTTATTCCACCCTATCTGCTAGCAGCAGGAGTTCAGAATCAGCGGTCAGAAGCATGAAAGGCAAATGAAGCTTGCAAGGCAAAAGTAAAAAATAGTCCGTGTTGACAATGTCAGATATTAGTATTCTCATTTACTATATTATCCAAATGTATGTTTTTATAATTAAACTATGCTTATCTAATTCATAAATAATTCACTAATCATGTAAGGGAATGCGACAGACAGCATGTTTTGCCATGAATGCGAGCTAAAAGTACTGTCACTGTATCCTTCCGCGTTGACCGCTGGAAAGCATGTTGGGCATTAGGAAGACAGATCTCTATTACATAAAAGGAAATAAACGCAGTATTATGTAAGTAATATTGTGATATTAAAGCTATTCTAAAATTTTTTGTTTTCTATCACTAGTTTTCAAAAGTTTCGATTGTACAAAATAAATTAAAAATGCAGAGAAAATTCAAAATTTCCTCATTAAAATATAAAATATTGATTATCTTTGAATGATTCAAGTTGCAAAAAGATTAATTTAAAACGTCATCGCAATACAAGTTTTTAATTCAAATGATTATGCTACACATTGCTTGTCGATTGCTTGAATCCATGCTTCCTTAATATTTTCATCTTACGGAAAATAATGCATGGATACTTTAATTATCCTCTGTGTCAAAATAGTCTGCTCGACTGTCAATATTGCAGAAAGGCACGCAACACCTCATATTTGTAAAGATATACAACCAGAATAAAAAAAAATCATAGCACTGTATCATTCACGTGTTCTATAAACTGCAGTTTGTTGTTCTAGTGTTGACCATGAGACGACAGACCGCCCCTTCCAAAATCAGCACGCAGCAAATCCGCGAATGGTCGGGTCTTTAGTATCATATGTTGGTCTAGATTTTAATAACTTAAAAAAATATTCAAAATATCATTGATGACCTGCACAAAAAAATAACTAAAAATTTTCAAAAACAAAATACTAGTAGCGATTTGAAATAAGTGGTTAAAATTATTTTTTTTCAATTTTGTCAAAAAAATAATTTTATTTTAAAATATTTTTTGGATTAAATTATTTCTATTTAACATTTACATAATAATATACAAAAACATTTTTTTAAAGTTGATAATATATATTTTTTTTGTTTTGGGGGGCCGAGTCCCCTATCGTCTGAATTGGAACGTAATAAACTCCAAAACAACTTTACGTAATGAAGAAAATCATGGTAAGATTTTATCCGGGAAATAATTTTCACAATCTGTTTGAAATGAAGTTTTGAATTCTAAATGTCTCCGAGACACATTACAATTCCGCTAGCGTTTTACATGAATTTTATAAAAAAGTTGGGTGTAAAATGCAATAATGTCATAAAGAAGTGACGAAATTTACTTCATAATATAAAGTCTCAACGAAAATAGAACAAGCATTTTATTTCGAACTATATTTCACAGGTTTTAAGTACATTTTGAAGTTGTAAAAAATTGTCGCATAGAGTAATAAAAGGATAATTTGATATCAAAGAGCATACATACAGTAAACTCTTATGCATACGTATACATACATCATACATACGTATACATACATACATACATCCCATACATACGTATAGTCTGTCCAATAAATTCACAAACAGAGGTCATAAAATCAATCCGTATTAAGTACAATCAGGAAAAAAAAAGAGAGAACACCCAAGTTAATTCTGCTGCGAATCAGCTTGCGACTGATACCAATCGATTGGTAATAGTGTCTACAAGTTATTTCTATGCTTAAAATTTGCGCGGAGAGTCGTCTACATATAGAAATTGTACCGAACTAGAAAATGTTCAATAATAACATATAATTTAAATATCAGATTAGGATTTTCTAGTAAGTTTTACCTCAGAATATAAAAATGAAAGTGACTCGGTGCAGTTGTTTAGGAATTATGAAGGTTTAAAGATTGAAACTCTTAATGTTAAATTCATTTTTAATCGTTGCAAAACAGATGCGGGTAGTTTTTAAAGCAAAGATTAAAAAGATACTTGGCCGAATGAATATCGCATATTTGGAGTTTCTAAAAATCGATTTCTGTTTAAAAAAAATCATAGTTTACAATTAACATTTGTTTCAAAAAGTGTGGAATTATTTTTCAAAAAAAAAAAAAAAAAAAAAAAAGGAATTGTAACCTATGAATTTTTTACAACAGAAATCGATTTTCTAGAAGCTACAAATATGTGAAATAAAAACTACAGTTCATTCTGTCAAGTAGATTTTTATTTATTCTTAAAAAACTATCCATGTTGCAATCTGTTTTGAAAGGAATAAAAATAAATTTAACATTAAAAGTGTCAAACTTTAAACGTGAATAATTCCTAAAGCACTTTAATCAGGCTTCGCAGCGTAGAGGTAAATTTTATTGTTCCTACCACTATTTTGAAAATATTACCTTCATCATATAGTTCTATTGCGTATGTTAATGAAATTTATGTGAAAGATTATTTATTAGGGATACTGGTAGGAACTGACTTTACTGAATGATTTGCCGTTTGGTATCCTTAGGTAAACGTTACCGGATAATCCTAATATATTGTCAAAAAATGGTGTTAGTTATGGAAAATTTGGAGTTTGGTACAATTTCTATATGTAAACGACCTCCTACACAAATTTTAAATATAGCATCAACTAGCAGACATCATTACTAATCAATTGGTCACATTTTGTGAGATGATTTACGAAGGAGTTCGTGTGGGGGTGTATCCTTTCTATTTCTATTGCAGATTTTATCAAACGTAAAAAAAACAGCGAATTTTACATAATGGAGTTCAGTGCCCACGCCAAACACCACCACCTATAGATAATGTATGGGTAGTGTTGCGCCAAATTAATGTATTGTAAGAGAAACGTTTGAAAAATAAATACCATGAATGCAGTCATGAAATTAGGCGTGATTTTCATGATAAACATTGAATGATTATAAAAGAGTTGTTTTCTTTTTAAACTACTTTTTTCTTTTATACTTATTTAAAATTTTTGATAAATTTGCATTAAAGGCTAATATGATTCTACTTTTGCGATTTCAAAAGTACAATATCTTTAATCTCCTCCTTTTGTTCACCTACATATTTTATCAAGCACATTATCACATCAAGTTACCGTATATTCCGTCGTATAAAGCGCACTTTTGGTACAAGGAAATTGATCGAAATTTACAGTTGCGCGTTATATGCGAGTTGTAAAATTGAAAGATTTAAAATTAAGTAAAACAGACTGCTTGTGAGTTATAGGCCCCCTAATAAAAGTCGGTTTATCGGCCGAATAAATTAACTCGCAATAATAATCGAACGTAAAGGTCAGCACCTCATCCCTAGCTCTTTGTGTGTTGGTCAAACAGGGCTTCCAAAAGGAAGAAGACGTGATCGATCTACTAGATGTTGAGAAATTACAGTAATTAAAATTAACTAAAGACATTAACTCTAAAAAATTAAATATTAAAGTTCCTGCGTTGTGATTTCGTCGATGACCTACATTGTATAGAGAGACTGGACAAAGTACCGAAAAATAAAATACTTAGAACGTAATAATCACCAGTCATTCTGCTAAACTAACTAAATAATTAATAGACAAATCTATTCGATGCAAGATGGGTGTTAATTCATAAAATGTTAAGACAGAAAAGAAATTAACATAACATATCTTTATTTAAAAATATTATTTATAAAGACATGCAATAAAAAAGCAAAACATTAAAAATCAGAAGAGAATTTAAGAATACACCGTAGAGATTAACAAAGACAATTTTTGGTAGAAATTAATATTAAATTTACATATTTTTTAGTCATTAGCACAATACATCCGTCTCTGCTAAACCAACTACATAAATAATAGACATGTCTATTCAATGCAAAATTGGTGTTAATCCATAAAAAGTTAAGACAGAAAAGAAATTAACATAAAAACATTTATTTATTTACATATACTATTTATAAAGACATACAACAGAAAAGCAAAGAAATTGAAAGATAATTTAAGAATACTCCGTAGAGATTAACAAAGACAGTTTCTAGTAGAAATTAATATTAAATTAACATATTCTTTAGTCATTAGCACGATAATAGAATATGAACATTAATTAACTCATAAAATTCGTATTTACAAAGTGGTATTAATTAAAAAAAATTAAAGATGGGGCTGCATCGCACCACCACAGACGATCATAAGAATTAAAAATTTTATATTAAAAAGCAGTTTATTTATTTACAAAGAATTGCATACGTTCCGAGCCTAGTAATGCATCACGATACGGATTACATGAAAAATACTAACCATTATGTTTTTTAATGTTCTTTTTCATTTTTTGCTGCATTATCTTTCCAAAGAAGGGGGTGCGTGATATAAGGCGAAAATACCCCAAAGTTAGGAAATATACTTTTAAAGTTTAGATCCGTGTTATACGACGGAATTTACGGATTATTGATTTGTTTGACAATAAATCATAGTCTTAACACTTTTTTTTCTTGACATAGACACAAAATGATTCGAGTGTATGGTGGTTAAGGTAATTATTGTGAATCCGAATAGAAATTTTACTGAAAATTTAATAAAGTGTTAAAAATTGTCTTCCAAAATTGACAAATAAGCATTTTTAAGTGCTGCATCAAGATAGTTAATTTTATTTGTATAAAACTTTATTTCGCGTTTTTCTTTCTTTCTTTTTTTGCTGGTATTTGGAGACAGATGTCTTTTTACCTCGCTATGCCTAGGGGTACATACTGAATATTGTTTATAATCTCATTTTAAAAACTGCACATTTCATCTGATTTTTATTTTTAGAGAAGTATTAAATTGTTGTGAAAAATGTAATAGAATGTCTTGTCCGCAGCTAATATATAAGAGAATAAAAGTAAAGGAAACTTGAAATTATCTTACACTTACCAGTTTTTTTTTAAAGATTATTATGTCCCACATTTGTGATTTATTAATTATAATGATTTAATCTCCTCATTTTGTTCACTTATATATTTTATTAAGCTGTTCACATCAATTCATTTGAATCAGTCGTTCTAGTAAAGGCATTTGTCATAAAATTAAACTTTTCTGGAGACACAAAAAATGTTTTTTGAGAAACATAAAGGTATTTATTGATTTATTTATTTTTAGAGAAGTATTAAATTGTTGTGAAAAATGTAATAGAATGTCTTGTCCGCAGCTAACATATAAGAGAATAAAAGTAAAGGAAACTTGAAATTATCTTACACTTACCAGTTTTTTTTTTAAAGATTATTATGTCCCACATTTGTGATTTATTAATTATAATGATTTAATCTCCTCATTTTGTTCACTTATATGTTTTATTAAGCTGTTCACATCAATTCATTTGAATCAGTCGTTCTAGTAAAGGCATTTGTCATAAAATTAAACTTTTCTGGAGACACAAAAAATGTTTTTTGAGAAACATAAAGGTATTTATTTATTTATTTATTTTTAGAGAAGTATTAAATTGTTGTGAAAAATGTAATAGAATGTCTTGTCCGCAGCTAATATATAAGAGAATAAAAGTAAAGGAAACTTGAAATTATCTTACACTTACCAGTTTTTTTTTAAAGATTATTATGTCCCACATTTGTGATTTATTAATTATAATGATTTAATCTCCTCATTTTGTTCACTTATATATTTTATTAAGCTGTTCACATCAATTCATTTGAATCAGTCGTTCTAGTAAAGGCATTTGTCATAAAATTAAACTTTTCTGGAGACACAAAAAATGTTTTTTGAGAAACATAAAGGTATTTATTGATTTATTTATTTTTAGAGAAGTATTAAATTGTTGTGAAAAATGTAATAGAATGTCTTGTCCGCAGCTAACATATAAGAGAATAAAAGTAAAGGAAACTTGAAATTATCTTACACTTACCAGTTTTTTTTTTAAAGATTATTATGTCCCACATTTGTGATTTATTAATTATAATGATTTAATCTCCTCATTTTGTTCACTTATATGTTTTATTAAGCTGTTCACATCAATTCATTTGAATCAGTCGTTCTAGTAAAGGCATTTGTCATAAAATTAAACTTTTCTGGAGACACAAAAAATGTTTTTTGAGAAACATAAAGGTATTTATTTATTTATTTATTTTTAGAGAAGTATTAAATTGTTGTGAAAAATGTAATAGAATGTCTTGTCCGCAGCTAATATATAAGAGAATAAAAGTAAAGGAAACTTGAAATTATCTTACACTTACCAGTTTTTTTTTAAAGATTATTATGTCCCACATTTGTGATTTATTAATTATAATGATTTAATCTCCTCATTTTGTTCACTTATATATTTTATTAAGCTGTTCACATCAATTCATTTGAATCAGTCGTTCTAGTAAAGGCATTTGTCATAAAATTAAACTTTTCTGGAGACACAAAAAATGTTTTTTGAGAAACATAAAGGTATTTATTTATTTATTTATTTTTAGAGAAGTATTAAATTGTTGTGAAAAATGTAATAGAATGTCTTGTCCGCAGCTAACATATAAGAGAATAAAAGTAAAGGAAACTTGAAATTATCTTACACTTACCAGTTTTTTTTTTAAAGATTATTATGTCCCACATTTGTGATTTATTAATTATAATGATTTAATCTCCTCATTTTGTTCACTTATATGTTTTATTAAGCTGTTCACATCAATTCATTTGAATCAGTCGTTCTAGTAAAGGCATTTGTCATAAAATTAAACTTTTCTGGAGACACAAAAAATGTTTTTTGAGAAACATAAAGGTATTTATTTATTTATTTATTTTTAGAGAAGTATTAAATTGTTGTGAAAAATGTAATAGAATGTCTTGTCCGCAGCTAACATATAAGAGAATAAAAGTAAAGGAAACTTGAAATTATCTTACACTTACCAGTTTTTTTTTTAAAGATTATTATGTCCCACATTTGTGATTTATTAATTATAATGATTTAATCTCCTCATTTTGTTCACTTATATGTTTTATTAAGCTGTTCACATCAATTCATTTGAATCAGTCGTTCTAGTAAAGGCATTTGTCATAAAATTAAACTTTTCTGGAGACACAAAAAATGTTTTTTGAGAAACATAAAGGTATTTATTTATTTATTTATTTTTAGAGAAGTATTAAATTGTTGTGAAAAATGTAATAGAATGTCTTGTCCGCAGCTAATATATAAGAGAATAAAAGTAAAGGAAACTTGAAATTATCTTACACTTACCAGTTTTTTTTTAAAGATTATTATGTCCCACATTTGTGATTTATTAATTATAATGATTTAATCTCCTCATTTTGTTCACTTATATATTTTATTAAGCTGTTCACATCAATTCATTCGAATCAGTCGTTCTAGTAAAGGCATTTGTCATAAAATTAAACTTTTCTGGAGACACAAAAAATGTTTTTTGAGAAACATAAAGGTATTTATTTATTTATTTATTTTTAGAGAAGTATTAAATTGTTGTGAAAAATGTAATAGAATGTCTTGTCCGCAGCTAACATATAAGAGAATAAAAGTAAAGGAAACTTGAAATTATCTTACACTTACCAGTTTTTTTTTTAAAGATTATTATGTCCCACATTTGTGATTTATTAATTATAATGATTTAATCTCCTCATTTTGTTCACTTATATGTTTTATTAAGCTGTTCACATCAATTCATTTGAATCAGTCGTTCTAGTAAAGGCATTTGTCATAAAATTAAACTTTTCTGGAGACACAAAAAATGTTTTTTGAGAAACATAAAGGTATTTATTTATTTATTTATTTTTAGAGAAGTATTAAATTGTTGTGAAAAATGTAATAGAATGTCTTGTCCGCAGCTAACATATAAGAGAATAAAAGTAAAGGAAACTTGAAATTATCTTACACTTACCAGTTTTTTTTTTAAAGATTATTATGTCCCACATTTGTGATTTATTAATTATAATGATTTAATCTCCTCATTTTGTTCACTTATATATTTTATTAAGCTGTTCACATCAATTCATTCGAATCAGTCGTTCTAGTAAAGGCATTTGTCATAAAATTAAACTTTTCTGGAGACACAAAAAATGTTTTTTGAGAAACATAAAGGTATTTATTTATTTATTTATTTTTAGAGAAGTATTAAATTGTTGTGAAAAATGTAATAGAATGTCTTGTCCGCAGCTAATATATAAGAGAATAAAAGTAAAGGAAACTTGAAATTATCTTACACTTACCAGTTTTTTTTTTAAAGATTATTATGTCCCACATTTGTGATTTATTAATTATAATGATTTAATCTCCTCATTTTGTTCACTTATATATTTTATTAAGCTGTTCACATCAATTCATTTGAATCAGTCGTTCTAGTAAAGGCATTTGTCATAAAATTAAACTTTTCTGGAGACACAAAAAATGTTTTTTGAGAAACATAAAGGTATTTATTTATTTATTTATTTATTTATTGAAATGCACACTACAGACGAATCCATTTACAGTGTTGCAAGAATATCATATGAAAAAAAAAAAAAACCACACATACATACATACATACATATATATATATATATATATATATATATATATATATATATATAAACACATATCATGTACACAAATACATCACGTACAACACGAATACAAACACAAATTAAAAGATTGACAGTTCTGAACATTTATCCTTGAAGGCAGAAAAGGACCTATAAAAAATATCAAGATGCACAGAGAATTCATTAAATATTTTGTAAAATTTATGTAAAGAGAAATTACCAACATAATTATATTTAAGAAATGGTAATTTAAAAAATTGAGTACTGAGGGATCTGTTCGGTACATTGAAATTAATAGAATTAAGTATTTCGCTGCAATCAATCATGTTATTAATAACTTTGAAGTACCTATCTTAAGTTACAAAAAAATATGAGCTACATTAGTTGACATTGTTGAAATTTCTTCATAATCTAAAAATTATGTAATAAAAATTAATTAAACTTTGGGACAAGTGCCCTTTTTATAATCAAATGAGGTTAAATTATATGAAAAAGATAGTTTGACTTAAAATAGTTGAATATGTATTATAAAACTTAAAAAAATATATACTGAGCAAATATTTAGATACATTGATTGATACATTATGTGAGACATGGAAACTATAGTGTAATTACTTTTTTAAATTCATAAATAGGTTGTTGAATTTCATTGTTTGGCCATAAAGAAATTTCTTCATAAAATGCTTTAAATTCGTCAGGAATATAGATCCTGAAGCCATTTAAATTCTCAATTTTTTTGGCATTAATAGGAACTCGTCCTTCATATGCTTTTCAGTTGATAACTCAACTTTATATTTTAGCTTAAGTGAGAACGACTTGCTGTTTAACCCATCAATCTATTATCTTTTATAGTGACAATGCCCGGACTGTTAGATGTATAGTCAAAATGCATAAAGGTTGCTGGTTGAAAGCTTACTTTAGCATTTTTTGAGACACTAGAAAAGGAAGTTAGGATTGTCAAACGGAGGACTTACTTTTTTTCTTGGTGTTGGAGGGGGTGGAATTGCAAAATTCTACGTAATTTTTTTTTTTTTACTAGGGGGCTTTGCCCTTTACGAGCTACCCTCGCCAACCACCGTTCTGACACCGCAAACTTTAGAAACACTCTGATTTGATCAACTCTAAAACGATTACGGATGATTGTATTATAATTAAAAAACCAGTGGCGATCTGCTGTAAACGGGTTTCCATTCATTTTCCTTTGACTCAGGGATTTTAAAGTCGAATCAACTGCTGTCGAAACATCAAACAACTGTTTTCCTGATTGATTAAATAAGATTAATTAAACATTTAAAAATCAACTTGCGTAAAATGGTTAAGTAAACAATCTCGCTGCATCGGAGAATTTTATAACGATGCTATAGAAAATTGGTTACTTCTCCAGTATTCCGTCGACTATTTTCTATAAAAGAAAAGAACTGTCGCCAAAATATATAATTTAACGCCAAAAGTGCATGACGGTGGCGTCGCGTTGTATTCAGTTGTCATCATTTATTTCATCGAGGGATTTTTAATTCAACGTTTATTTGTCTTTTTGGTATCTCTCCATTATCCCGTAAAGCAATTTTCAGTGAAAAAAAAAACCTATCATTAAATAAACAAATAGAAGAATTTTGCTATTGGAATCTCAAAAATAAATAAATAAATAAATAAATAAAATTCAAGAAATTCGGAAAAACCCCACTCACCAAAGTGTCAACTATCAGTAAGTTTAAACAGTAAAATTTAGAATATATTAATGAAAAAAGAAAAAAAATAATCTTGGATATTTATTTACATTATTTTTCTTAATTATCCCTCTCGGATGGTGAATAAATGTTTGTGACGTCAGTCCAAACTGATCTATTTTATGTAACTGTTCATCGCAACATTTTTCAATGCCTTTTCCTTTTTAATATCATGGCACTACCGTTTAATGATGCAATTGCTATTTTAATTAATGAAATAGTTAATAAATCAGAAAAACATAATGCAAAATATATGTATATGTCGAATTAAAAACCACTTGATGCTATAACAAACACATGTAATGCCTCTGACGTCAAGTGAATGTGACCCCACGATCATGCATATTTGGTGTTAAATCCTATAGTTTGGCGATAGTTTTTTGTTATGAAAAGTGGTCGACGGTATAATGGAGAAGTACCATATTTTTAATGATATTTTAACAATTTATTAGTTATTTCAGTATTTCATAGGTAATTATTAGACGTAAAAATATAGTTTTTAATTGAGAATAAATATTATTATTTATATTGTTTTAAAATTTGCAATAATAGGTAAAAGATTTGTTAGAATAAATTAATCTCTCGTGTAAATATATTTTTTTAATTGAAACTCTTTAGAAATATTGTTATTTGAGCATTTTAAATATGACGGAAGATTCCCTACTTAATGCTTTGAAAACGTGTACTAATTTAATTCTTTCTCTTTTTAATATTCACGCGCAACTACATTTCTTATTACGTAGTTTTCTACATTTACTGCTTTTAACATCTGATCATTTAATTATTATTTAAAAGTTTTATTTCTGTTTTTAATAGTCACGTGTAAATACATTTCTTAATTGAAAGGGAATATTATTATGTGCATTTTTTTTACAAATTGGCAGCAATTCAAATGATGGAATTTATGAAATATGAAATAAAACTTCTTCAAAATAATGAAATTTTTAAAAAAAAAATTGAAATATAACCTAAAAAATTACTCAAATAAAAAAAATAATTGCAGTCTGCACACCGCAAGCTTGTCAACTATATCCTTATAAATTATGGTTAAATTCGTGTGCATAGTTTTCGTTCCTATAAAACTTTTTTAAGAGAGCTATTTTGATCAACTTTAATATTTGATATCTCTTAAAATAATTCTTTGATTTAAAAACTGTCTGCTTCAGCGTGCTTATCGAACATTTCCTTATAAAACTAACAATTCTCATATTTCTATCTTCAAAATTTTTCTGGATATTAGTCCAGAAATACTTCAAGGCAGAAAATCTTCATTGACAGCGGCTGCGGCAGCGGTGGTTACTTATTTTTAATATAGAGAGATTCCTCCCCCTTGATTCTTCTGAAATTCCTTCTTTTTTTGAACAGTGATAGCAGCCATTTATCAAAATTTATTATATCGTCCATCTCAACAAGAGTCATGGTAATTTTCTTTTTTTTTTTCGTGTATTTAATGTTAACGGACAATACTCTTTTACATCATATATTTGACCAACCTTTTTACAGCTCTGTTTATAATGGAGAAATCATTTCTGAAAGGACACATGTCCATGAACAAGTGCCTTTTCAATACTGAAAGTTGTTTTCTTCTTCCTATAACACTCTGACCACCGAAAAAAAGGGGAAAATTAAAATGTTTTTTTTTTCTGTAATTTTTTTTAATTCTGAAAAGATGATTTCTCAAATTGGATACAAAAAACTTAATTATGTATATATAAATATAATGCTTGAGATTATTAATCATTACTCAATGTTTTAAAATGAGCATTATATCCATAGAATTATATTAATTTAAATAATGCTTCTATTGCAGTGAAACCTATAACATAGTGAACGGATATATCAGTTAAAGATAGAAAAATAATATCTAGATCCGTATTAGTGCTGTGCTCTTTCTTTTTACAGAAGTGATAGAATATGAAGAAAATTGTCACATTCTGTAATAAAACCATTTTTGACAATTTTGGGCTGCAACTTGAAATTATCTTACACTTATCAAAATTTTTGAAAAAGTTGTATTAAAAGTTTTTAAGACCTACATTTGCGGTTTTAAAAATACGATTATTTAATCCCCCCTTTTGTTAAACTATATACAGGGTTATTCTAAATGATGAACCCATTTTCAAAAAATTGTATTTATTAAAGTACAAATCCAAAATGAACAATCTTTATACAAATGAAAAGAGGAAGTTTCAAAGTGTTTTTTTAAGACGTTATAAATGTACGAAATGTACTGCAATTTGCGACTCACTTCTTGCGAACTCAAGAGCGCAGAAAACTTTGTTCTCCACAGTAGCCATCTCACTCACAACTGACAGTGAAACGAAATCGCGGTCTATTGCCGCACGACCTCTACCTGCCGCCTCTGGAACCATCATCGCTTTGAAAGCCGTGCACTCAGTAACAGCATATACGCTTTCTCGTGGGTAAGACGAGTTTGGCTATCGCGTAGATGTTTGCCGTGCAGCAAACGGTGGACACATTGAACATTTATAATGTCTTTGAAACTTCCTCTTTTCAATGGTATAAAGATTGTTCATTTTGGATTTGTACTTTAATAAATACAATTTTTTGAAAAAGTGTTCATCATTTAGAATAACCCTGTATTTTATTAAGCTGTTCACATCAATTCAATTATAGATTTGTTAAATGCTAAACGATAGCCTTATCAAAATAACACGTCATTTTTGAGGAAACCTATAGGCAGTTTGAAATTATCTTACATTTATCAAATTTTTTTAAAACGTTGTATAATTCACTCGAAAGGTTATTGAGGCCTATATTTGCGGTTTTAAAAATACAATTATTTAATCTCCCCCTTTTGTTAACCTATATATTTTATTGCGCTGTTCACATCAGCTCAGTTATAGATTTGCTTACTAAACGATAGCCTAATCGAAATAAAACAATGAGATTTTTGAAGAAACCTATAGGTAACTTGAAGTTATCTTACACATCATAATTTTTGAAAACGTTGTAATAAATTTTTTTGTGACTTATATACATTTGCGGTTTTAAAATACAATTATTTAATCTCCCCCTTTTGTTAATCTATATATTTTATTACGCTGTTCACATCAGTTCAGTTATAGATTTGCTTACTAAACGATAGCCTAATCAAAATAAAACAATGAGATTTTTGAAGAAACCTATAGGTAACTTGAAGTTATCTTACACATCAAAATTTTCGAAAACGTTGTATTAAATGTTTTTGTGACCTATATACATTTGCGGTTTTAAAATACAATTATTTAATCTCCCCCTTTTGTTAACCTATATATTTTATTACGCTGTTCACATCATCTCAGTTATAGATTTGCTTACTAAACGATAGCCTAATCAAAATAAAACAATGAGATTTTTGGAGAAACCTATAAGTAACTTGAAGTTATCTTACGCATCAAAATTTTTGAAAACGTTGTATTAAATGTTTTTGTGACCTATATACATTTGCGGTTTTAAAATACAATTATTTAATCTCCCCCTTTTGTTAACCTATATATTTTATTACGCTGCTGTTCACATCAGTTCAGTTATAGATTTGCTTACTAAACGATAGCCTAATCAAAATAAAACAATGAGATTTTTGGAGAAACCTACAAGTAACTTAAAGTTATCTCACACATCAAAATTTTCGAAAACGTTGTATTAAATGTTTTTGTGACCTATATACATTTGCGGTTTTAAAATACAATTATTTAATATCCCCCTTTTGTTAACTTATATATATATATATTTTAAGCTGTTCACATAAAATTAAGATTTGTTAGATACTGAACGATAGCCTTTTAAAATGACACAATGAAATTTTTGAGGAAACGATGCTTGAAGGGATAATTGCGAAACTGAATAGAAAATTTAGTGACATTTTAATAAAGAGTTAAAAATTCTCTTTCAAAATAAACTTTGATAAATAAGCATTTTATTGTGCCGTAGCCAGATAGCTAATTTTATTTGCATTATTTCGAGATACTTGCTTCGATTAGAATTGCCTCTCTTTCGAGATACTTGCTTATATTTTGAGACAGATGACATTTTATCTCACCCTGTTTCGAGTTGAATACTGATTACTGTCCATAATCTCATTTTAAAAACTGCAGACATATTGACCGCTGATTTAGCTGCAGTAACAGAAGTTTTAAATTGGTGTAAAAATTATATTGGAGGAACACATGAGTCTTGAGGGTAAATGTGCTAAATATCTGTCTATTTGATTTAATAAATATGAAAAAAATACTGTGTATTCTCTCTCGTTTAAATAATACAAGAATACTTTAAATAAATAAAGAATACTTTAAATAAATACTTTAAATAAATTTTATTATAAACTATTCGCGAATATCAGCGAGTATCATTTTATAAACGGGTTTGTATATTCGAATTTTTATATTGTCTTAATGTTTAATTTAACTTGCGATTATTTATCAGTATACTATTCTGTTCAATTTCTTTAAAAATGAGTTAAAAAAGCAACATTAAATTGGTAATCTATCTTTTTTTAAACTCACATACACATATTTATGTATAAAAGAGTTGAGAACCACCAATAATTTTAAGACTGTACTCCTATGTGTATGCATATCATATTCTAAAGCAAGCATCTTGTAGTGAACCTCAGTAATGCATACCAGTTTCATTATGTTTGAAATAGTGTAACAAAATTTTAAAAAAGTGCAAACAGTTTTTATCAGTAGACCAGTATGTAACGGAATTCTTTGTGTAGCCCTGTAAACGAATAATAAATGCTTTGCACATCATATTCCACAGAGTGCTTGTTTTAGTGCACTTCATAAATGCATATCAATTTAACTATGTTTGAAATGGTATAACATCATTAAAATGCACTTCAAACGATATTTTTCCATTGACAGCAATGTAACGGAATATTATTAGCTGTCCCTGTAAATGAACTATAAATGCTACACTCTCCATTTTCAGTAGCGATTGTGTTATAGTAAATGTGTAACATTATGTAACCAAATTCTTTTGTGAGACCCTTTTAAAGGATGATAATATGCTTTCCACTCCATAGATATTCTGCAGAACACTTTTTTTTGTGCACCTCAAAAATTCATATTAATTTCATTATGTTCGTAATAGTGTAACATAATTAAATTGCACCGCAAACGATACTTCCCCTCGAGAATAATTTCACGGAATTCTTTTGAGTGTACCTGTAAACAAATTTTAAATTCTACACACTTAATTTTCAAGAGCAAACATGCCATAGTAAATATCATTAATATATACCAATAACATGGCATTCCGAGTTTA
Organism: Maratus michaelseni; assembly: GCA_963931845.1. Classification (NCBI taxonomy): domain Eukaryota; kingdom Metazoa; phylum Arthropoda; class Arachnida; order Araneae; family Salticidae; genus Maratus; species Maratus michaelseni. Next base: position 378,716,893 of record OZ007593.1, on the reverse strand, counting down.
TTTACGAGGGTTAGAGTATGGACAGACAGACAAAATGAAGTCGTAAACACTTTTCAACTATGTTGGAATGTGTTGAAATCAGATTAAAAATATCGTTTTTGTATATTTTGAAATTCTGTAATTTACGTTTTTATTCTCATTTTAATGTTTAATTACTTTCTGTATCATATAATTTTCATTATAAATTTATTAAGTAATAAACGATAGTCTTACTACTTCATTCTAGACAAAGTGGGATTTTTGATGGATTTATATTGAAGCTGTATAGAACATTTGTTGAAAATTTAATGAAAAGTTAAAAATTCTCTGCCAAAATAGATTTTGTGAAATAAGCATTTTTCAGTGACTCCTAAAGTTAGTTAACTTTTATCTTCATGAGATTTTATTTCGAGCTTGTTGCTGATATTTTGAAGGAGATGTTTTCTCTCGCTATGCTTACGGCTGAATACTAAATATTGTTTATTATCTCACTTTTAACGCTTCCAACAAAGTCGAAAAGTATTTATGACTTCAGTTTGTCTGTCAATCTATCTGCCTGTAGGTATTCTAACTCGTATAAAAATGTACCCAGATTGCCATGCAATTGGTATATGTTATTGAAGTTTACTATGGCATGTTCGGTATTGAAAATAAAGTGTGTAGCATTTATAGTTCGTTTACAGGGCATTCAAAAGGACTTCGTTACATTATGGCCTATGGGGAAAAGTCATTTGCAGTGTATTTTAATGATATTACACAATTTCAAACATATTGGAATTGATATATATCACTGAAGCGCACTCCAAGATTCTTAGAATTTCAAGAATGAGGTATGCATAGTACATTTACAGGGACTTACAAAATAATTCGATTGTAGTACTGTACATGAACGATAATTGCGGGCATGCGCATTTAAAAAAATATTTTCTTTAAATTTTCATTTACAACCGAATATTCAGTGTATTGATTTTAAATTTCAGTATACTGGTATTCGATCTCTGGCGCGTTTCTAAGTTTTCTGAACTTTCATTGAAAACTGTGCATGTTATAAACAAAAAACAATGCGAAATAATTTAGAATTTGAAAATTATTGCCTTTATATTTTGTTAATGCACGTGCTATTCTTAGAAAATACATAAAAAGTCTATGATGTCATACACTCACGCACAATTTTTTTTTAATCGGTTAAAAAAAGGAAAAAAGACGCGAAATTTAGGGGATTTTTTCCTTTAATGGCAACCTAGCCATTGTATGAAGTTATTGGTTTGGCGCGGGCTTGAAAATTGCGCCAACCAAAAAGTCGCCAAACATCGCTGCGTGAGTGTAAAGCATCTGTTCCCATAAAAATATTGCATATGGCAAATAACATAATTTGTAAAAGTTACAGATAATGCAGAACAGAAGCGTCCAACCTGAGGCTCACGTGTCGCAGAGCTACAAATATTTCCGAATAGTATTATTTGCCGAATTTCATGAAAGAAAATATGCGAATAAATAAGTTTAAAATTACTATTCGGAAATAGTGATGTCAAGCTACCCTTGGCCATAAAGGTTGGACTCCCCCTGATTTAGAGTATTTTACGATACAAGCTGATCAAAATAAATTTATTTTGTTATGCAATTTGTTATTGCTCTCCTGAAAGCACTATGGTAGGCAAATTTATGTCGACTATTAACTTTGGTTATTTATTTAAAAAGTATCTCACAATCAGCAAAACCAACCAGTTTGAATTGATATACATTTAGACAACAAAATAAAAATCGGGATCGTATAACTAAAATAACAAATATGTACTGGTAAAGGGGAACGCGAGAATAGTAAAATGCATAAATTCTCACGCTAAAAAAAATAATTTTAATTAAGAATTATATAAATTAAACTGGAATTGTGTATTTTGGACTTAAAAGCTCTCCGAAGAATAATTATAATTCATTTTAGAGACATTAAACATTAAATTAATCATAGCAAAATTTACCGGGAATAGCTGATCTATACATATCTGAAATATAAATAACACCAGACCTAAGAATACGTAATACACACATACTACTGAAAACGAAAGATAATTAAAATTATAAAATTTATTTACACATTAAGATTTACTTACAGAAATAAAGAAACTAAAGAAAAGAAAACATACCCTATCTCTAAATTCAATCAGTGTATTCTCTGCAGACAATTAATCAAGCAGGGCGGTCGCTCTGCCAAGCCAAGCTTTAAAAAAAAAAAACGCCACACAAACAACGCCAAGAACTGAACTAGACCGCTACTGCTTATTTACAGGAATCAACTTCGCAATGTTAAATCGACAAAACATGCCAGATTAAAATATCAGATATATAATAAACCAAGCGTCGCAGAAATAAAAAACGAAAACTAGAAGAATCTAATGAAGAATTTCTTCAATTTAAGACCAAACTCATCTTCATAAGTGATTTATAAACAGAGATATAGATTTTTTTTTAAAAACGTCGAGTTACTTAAAATGATCACTTTTTTCTTCGTCAAACTTTTTTTTTCAAACAACCTACAGACCTTAATATTCGGCAGAATAAAAAGAGAATTGCATTTTTGGACAAGTAATTACGTAATCTGTGTGCTTTTATAAAATTCAGTGTAAAAAAATATTATTTTCTATCCTTAATTAGAAAAAAACTGTTAATTAACTTGGCGATTAAAAAATTATGTCAAAACAGATACAAAACCCGCCAACGACCATGTACCATCTATATATCTATATAATAAAACCGTAAGTCATGTAACTGTCATCAACAGTTCCGGGATGTCCGTTTTACTTTTTCATATGCCAGGCGGCCATTTTTATTCAAAATTATTTTTGCAAATAAAACTGCATAAAAATTACATTTTTAGAAAGATCGTTCAAAATAAATTAATATTTGAGAGATGACTTACGTTCAATTATGTATACATTCTGCAATAACTTCAGTTTAAATTAGGTTCGCAGTTAAAATTCTCTATATATGAAAGTAAACAAAGAAAAAAAGATTCATTCGTTGTGAATGTTTAAAATATTAAACCATGAATTTTTGGATCGCTGCCTGGCGTAAAAAAAATAATCCGCACCAGTGAGACAGTCAAAGTTTACCTTAATTCTGTTCCATACAACTCAACTTCCGGATCTTTTTTGACGTAAGTTGAACTCATGTAATAATATTTAATGGATCAAATTTCGAAAATAATTGTCAGCTTTTATTTTTTGCGCGTTCAAATTAGAAACGATACTTTAATTTGAAATCAAATGTTTTGATTTATGATAATTATTATTTTTCTATTTTCTATTTTAAATGAAAAATGTGAACGTCATGTATTTTAAATTGAAACAGCTGTCACGGACGCACCGGGGCTGGCGCGATTTTTGTTTTGCGCCAAATATGTTTAAGAATCTCCGCATTAGCGAACATATTGCAAGTGATAAGCAAACGAACATGAAGCATAAATTCTTAAGTGGGTTAAGCGGTTTTTGTCAAGAAAGATGAAATACATAACAACAAAAAATATGCGAAATGCTACCGCGATCGCAAAAGTTCTTGATTTATCTATTAGATTTTTCCAGTTATGCGAGGGATTAAGGAAAAAAATAAATTATGATAAAAATAATTTGTTACAATGCTTAACATACATTTAAGGGCGACCAAACTGGTCGCCAGTGGCGGCTAGTCTCTGTAATAAAACCGTAAGTCATGTGACTGTCATCAACAATTCCGGAATGCCCGCTTCACTTTTTCATATGCCAGGCGGCCATTTTTATTCAAAATTATTTTTTAGAATAAAACTTAATAAATGTTACATTTTTAGAAAGATCGTTCAAAATAAATTAATATTTGAGAGATGACTTACGTTCAATTATGTATACATTCTGCAATAACTTCAGTTTAAATTAGCCTCGCAGTTCAAATTCTCTATCCATGAAAGTAAAAAAAAAAAAAAAAAAAAAAAAAGATTCATTCGTCGTGAAGGTTTAAAACATTAAACCATTAAACCTTGGAGATAATCTTTCGTAAAGTAAGTTTTCCGTGAAAAATTTTTTGGAGCGCTGCCTGGCTTCAAAAAAATAATTCGTACCAGTGACACAATCAAAGTTTACCATAATTATGTGCTATACAACTCAACTTCATTCTTTATCTTTTCTTGATGTAAGCTGAATGTAAACAAATACAACTCCTGTAATGATATTTAATGAATCAAATTTCGAAACAAATTGTCAGTTAATTTGGTATTTATGTATTATACGTGCAAGGAAGAGAGACCACTGAAAAAGATTGTTAATCACCAATCATATTTACCATTATTAATGACCAATCGCTTTCAAAACAGTAATTTAATATACATTTACAAAATACATAACATCATTAAGTACTTTTGTGTTATTTGGGCGCAAATCTCGCCAATAGCATATTTAAAATCGCCAATACCAGCTTTTATTTTTCGCGTGTGCAAATTAGAAACGATACTTTGATTTTGAAATCAAATGTTCTGATGGAACAGCTGTCGTAGACGCACCGAGGCACTATATTAACTATAGAGTTGCAATATAGAGAGAAAAAACGGGTTGCTGTAATTAGAATTATAGGCGGTAATGTTGGCGTGGCGTATTTACAAGTTACGGATCTTAATAGTCAGTAGACATTAAGCAGAAATGCCAAAATAAGGGAATTATGCAGTTATGAAAACTCCTGAACTATATCAAAATAGGAGAGCAGAGAAAAACAGAGTCGAACAGAGACCAGCATCTAGAAGGAAGTTCGTGAATTTTAATCAGATTCTACGCCACGGGTCAAAAGTGCTGATAGCAAATATGGTTTAAAAGGAATGTGATTATCAAAACTGGCTTCCAAAAGTTCAATGTTTCACCAAACCATACTCGAAAATTACGTGTTATAATATGCACCCCGATTATGTCACATTATTCAAGACGTTTTAAATGAGAATAATGATAGATTTTCTAATCTTCCGTAATCAAGTCTACAGCCAAAGTTAGCGAGAAACAAACAAACAAACAAAAGAATATTGGCAACAATATGGTTCAGTGTAAATGTGGATATCATTAAAGACTTTCACAAAATAGACTTCAATGCACCAAATCGTATTAACTAAAATACGCAATTTGGCAATGGATCCAATTACGGAAAACTACTTAATATGTTTAAGAATCTCCTCATTAGCAAACATATTGCGACTGATAAGCAAACGGATATGAAGCATAAACGCTTAAGTTGGTTAAACGGTTTTTGTCAAGAAAGACGAAATACATAACAACAAAAAATATGCGAAATGCTACCATGATCGCAAAAGTTTCTGATTTGTCTATTAGAATCTTCCGGTTTGGCGAAGGATTACGGAAAAAAATAAATTATGAATAAAAGTAACGTGTTACAGTGCTTAACATACATTTAAGGGAGACCAAACTGGTCGCCAGTGGCGGCTAGTCTGTATTATAATAGCACAAATCAGTTACAAGTTATAACAACATCAAATTTCATCTGCAAGTCAGCCATTTTCTTCTGAAGATATTAAAAAAAATAATAAAACTTCATAATTATAAGAACACACATTTTATCAAACAATTAAATATGACTGCAAAATGTGGCAGATGACTGTTTCCAACAAGAATAAGAATGAGAAATTCCCGTAAAGCGTATCGATCTGGGTGGCTCAGTCGCAGAGAGTCGGCACGGTATGCGTAAGGTCGCAGGTTCGAGTCCTGGCCCAGGTCAATTTTTCACTCGTGTTTGTTTAGTGCATTTAATTGTCTGATAAAATGCGTGTTCTTAAAATATTGTAAAATAAAGTAATCAGACGTAGTGTTTATGCTTTAAAAAATATTTTAAATATATAATATACGTTTTTGAAAGATCTTTAAAAATAAATTAGTTTTTGAGGGAAGATGTACCTTCTAAAATGTATACATTAAGAGTTATCGGTATTTAAAATTTCTTTCCAAACGTAAACAAAATTTTTGAAATGAATTAAATGTGATTCATTTATTTCTAAAAAAAAAAAAAAAAAAAAAAAAAAAAAAACGGTAAAGGACAGGCATTTCGTTCGCAGGAATACCTTTCACGTCATTTTTCTATAAATTAATGAAATCCAGTTGTTAAATTATTTTTGTTTTAGAAGTGAAATTTCCATTTAAATTTATTGTAACAGTACAATGTTTAATTGAATAAAATAATGTAAATCTAAGAAATTGCTAAGAAATTCCAAACATGCACAGGGCAATGCAAATAAATAAATAAATAAACAAAAAATAAATAAATAGATAAATAAATAAATAAATAAATAAAAATCAGCTTTCATAAATTCAAAAAATTGTTCATATATCTCAATTACAATCTAAAGGAGGGTTTATTTTTATATTATTCTACATATAATAGTAATTTCAGCAAATATATTAAATTCCAATGCGATCTGTTTTAAACTTTAAGATAGTTTATAACACATGATAAAAAATTTATAAAAAAGAATGGCGCGTCACAGTTCGGGGAGAGGATGGGGAGGAGCGTGAACAAAATTAGGAAGTATAATAAGGCTATCTGTTTGAAACTTTACGATATTTTATAACACATAACATAAATTTTAAAAATAAAGCTGCGTCAAAAATTATAGGGAGGGGCGGAGCGCGTTTTGCCTACAAAAGGGGGGGGGTGACACTTTTCTAAATTTTAACGATATCCGTCATGTCACATATCGTTACAAAGGACTGTGACCACTTATTCATGTTATGCACCACAGGTGAAACCCCCACATTTTGCGCCCCCCCCCGACACTAATCATGTGATATATTGTTCGAAAGGCCTGTGACCGCTTATTCATATAATGTATCTTCGGGGTCCATCCTCCCACTTTCACCCCCCCCCCCCCAAAGGGGGCACTTTTCTAAATTTTGCCGGCACCTCTCATGTGATATATCGTTGGAAAGGTCTGTGAATGCTTAATCAAATTATGCAGGGGGGGATGTATTTTCTGAATTTTGCACATATCCCTCATGTGATACATCGTTGGAAAAGTCTGTGACCGCCTAATCTTATTACGCATCTCCGCTGTTCATCCCCCACTTTGCTCCCCAAACGCCATTAGCTTTCACCACCAGTGGGCGCTTTCCTATCTCTGTTTCTATGGGTCGGATCACGACGGGGTATGGCTCATTCGACTCGACATCTATAGAGCTTTCCGATTTTAGTTCGTTTTTTCACCACCAAGGGGCACTTTCCTATCTCTGGTTCTATGGGCTAGATCACGACGGGGTATAGCTCATTCGACTCGACATCTATAGCCTTAACGATTTCAGTGCCCGAGGTTTGTATAGAACAGATTGCGCTACCTGGTGGTGGAAGATAGAACTTGAGCGTGCGCAGCACGACTGCTATACAGTGCCGAAGGCAGCCGGGACCCGTCTCGGAAGTTCGTTTGTTTAGATGTTTATACAATTCGATGTGCAAATTAAGGGATTATCCGGTGCCGAAAGCAGCGTGGAACCAGGTCGGAGGTTCGTGGTTTATCTTATTCGAGGTTTTAAAAGGATTGAGGCCCCGGTGTAAATTAGGGGCCCGCTAGCGGGCGAAGCCAGCTAGTGCTAATAATAAAAGAGCGTGATATCACGTTTGATTTCAAATGCAGCGCTGACACGCTATGTACGTATTCCATTTTTATTCTTTTAATGGATTAGTCAGTGATATTTTTTAACGGAGGATAACAAGTATTATAACAAGCCACATTTAGTATGTTTTTTTTAAGAGTGTAATTAATTTAATTGAAAAATCTACTGCTATTTCTAGTTAACCCTTTAAACAATGACTGAAAGTAAAATGTAATTTTAAATTATTTCTCATGTTTAGATTATTTAAATTATGTTCAATATATTTAAAAAAAAGAAATGATATCTACAAAAACAACTTTTCAAAAGTAAAAAAAAGCCAAGCGTAAAAAAAAAAAAAAAAAAAAAAAAAAAAAAAAAAGTTGTGGCTGAAAAATGGTGTGATATCAAATTTCCAAGCTATTATATTGCTTATTTAACTTTTTTCCATTAAATAAGTTATCATATATATAAGTCGAGTGCCTACGTATATGTTAATAGAAATCGTTTTCTCCTGTACTAAATACATCCTAACGAGTTTCTGAAAATTCATTTTTTTTTCAAATTATGCATGATGGGCTTGGCGGCCATCTTTCCATATTTCTAAGCACCCAAATTTCTAAAATAAAAGCGTAATATGTTTGCAATGTAATATTTTTATAAAAATTTCGAACTTCAGATTCTAACTACGGACAGATAAATTAGATAAGACTGATATTTTGATAAATTGACTTTTACTAGTTTGAAATTAATAATTACTCTAAAAAATAAATCATAAGATGAATCTTTAAGATAAGTCATCATTATCTTAAGAGACAATTTTCAGAGCATACAAGTCTATAAATGAAACTCTTAAATATTTGCTTAAATAACAATTTTGAACTTCGGATTTTAACTACGGATTTGGGTGGTTAGAATTTTGTGAATAATATGCAAAGATGGCCGCTAAGCCCATCATGCATAATTTGAAAAAAATTGAATTTTCAGAAACTCGTTAGGATGTATTTAGTACAGGAGAAAACGATTTCTATTAACATATACGTAGGCACTCGACTTATATATATGATAACTTATTTAATGGAAAAAAGTTAAATAAGCAATATAATAGCTTGGAAATTTGATATCGCACCATTTTTTAGCCACAACTTTTTTTTTTTTTTTTTTTTTTTTTTTTTTTTTTTTACGCTTGGCCTTTTTTTAATTTTGAAAAGTTGTTTTTGTAGATTTATTATACAATATTAAATTGCGAGAAATGACTTTCTCCATAATTAACATTTTACTAATATTTTTAATTATATTATAATAGTGTCTTATGCTTTTTTAATTTATGCTTGTTTTCTGCTTTTTTTAATTAAATATTTAAATGAGTTTCTAAAATACATCTGATCCCTAATTACAAATATACATTAAAATAAGGTTTGATACATAACAATCGGAATACCTTGTTTCCAGAAATTGGATGAGTATCCTTCTAATGAAGAAATATCACAATGGATCGACGTCATTGGTTTGCACAAATTAAAAAATTACTGTGCAGGATCTCGGTGAGATCAAACTTTATTAATTATTAAAATACTCATTCGCAAGAAAAGAACACAGAGGTTAATAATTTCTGTAGGGTGCTGATCTTATACTATCAGCTTAAAACTAATGGCATGACACAGTTGAAATGAACTTAGGCGTCAGCTATATACTGTTGATAATTCGACATGTAAGTCAAAACTTCATGCTGGCAGAATAAATAACGTATCTGCTACTTAAAGAGAGTCTAAATTTTTAGACTGCTAAGTACGACTGTTACTTGAGATCTCTTGTTCTTGACTGCTAGGTAAGACGTTCATCATAGATCTCTTATTTACTATAAAGTATTTCCTACTTTTGTAAATTACATAGGCGTGATTTGTGTGACATATTGGTTCTCATTGATCAGAATACACTACTATCATAGAACTACCGGACATTCCTATTTGTTGAGTGATTTACATACGCCTGGTCATGTGCTCTAAAGAGGGGCCCCAAATATCTGTGGGACCGGAGACTTTAATTTAAGGTTGTAAAATATAATATAATAAAATAATCGGTCCTTTACGATCCTTCAGACGTGCAGTTTTATTATCCCCAATAAATTGATGTATTGCTCCATTCTTTAAGAAGTGTCACAGTTAGCGTGAAATGTCTGGGATCAATGCTTGTGTGGTCCTTTGCTGTAAACGACCTTTTCTCTATGACGACAAATCATTGATAATATTCCTTATTAAATACATATATAAACAATCAAAAGTCAAATATGCTATAGTATACACTTGTAGGATGAAAAATATGTAGCATACATACTTTTGTGACTTCTAGTTTATTTTTAATAAAATTGTAAATAGTTCGAATAATGCTTTATACGCAAAAGTGTCCATGATATCAACAAAAAGATGAAGAAGTGTAAATCTTCTCATCACACTTGCACTAAATTTTCGATGGAAAGTGTGATTTCAAACATATTCTTTACATTGCCTAAGTTAAAGAACAATGCATGAAGTATATTATTTAATAAATTCCAAAAAATTCTAAAACCGCAAGTTTGTTACAACTTTTAACTATTTAGAGCAGGGGTTTTCAAACTATGGTACGCGTACCAGTACTGGTACGTAAAGCTCTGGCTACTGATCCGCAGAAGTCCGATACTAGTACGTGGAATAAAATACAAAATGCAGCATATTATTATGGAATCGAAAACGGCTTGTATTTACTAACTTGAAAAATTTCAAAAAAATAATAGAATGCGATTTACGATCTGTAAACGCTTTTTCTATTTTTTTGTTACGAGAAATGTTTGTTATAGTAGACTTGCTGAAATTCGCACTCCAACGCTTTTGATACAATCTGCTTTACAGAATTAAAAACATTATTATTATATTTATATAGATAAAAATTGGAATTTTTAATAAAGACCTAATTTTAAAATTAATGAATGAATGAAGTATTTTTAATTAGCGGAAGAACTGTTTTTAAACATCACTACATAGTATAAAACAAAGTCGCTTTTTCTGTCCCTATATCCCTATGTACGCTTAAATCTTTAAAACTACGCAACGGATTTTGATGCGGTTTTTAACACTTTCCAACCTAGTTGAAAAGTGTTTATGTCTTCGGTTTGTCTGGCCGTCTGGCCGTCTGCCGTCTGGCCGTCTGGCCGTCTGGCCGTCTGGCCGTCTGCCGTCTGCCGTCTGCCGTCTGTCCGTGCTCTAACTCCCGTAAATATGCTCGGATTGCCCTGCAATTTTTATATGTTATAATCGTTATCTATAGCATGTTCCCTATTTCAATGGAAGTGTGTAGCACTTATAGTTTTTTTACAGGGACACTCAAAAGAATTCCGTTACATTGCGGTCTATGGGGAAAAATCATTTGCGGTTTATTTAAATAATGTTTCACTATTTTAAACGCACTGAAATTTATATATATCACTAAGGTGCATTAGAAGAAGCTTAATATGGAATAGGGTGTGCATAGCACTTATACTTACTTTACAGGGACAGTCAAAAGAATTCCGTTACATTACGTCTATGGAGAAAAATCGTCTGCGGTTTATTTAAATAATGTTTCCCTATTTTAAACGCAATGAAATTTATATAAGGTTCATTACAAGAGACTTACTACAGAATATTGTGTGTATAGCAGTCATCGTTCATTTACAGGGACACACAAAAGAATTCTCTACTGTATGTTAACAATAATTGCTGGAAGTGCGTTTTAAGTTACTGAACGCTATTTTAATTTTAAATCGCTTTTTGTCTATTACGTGGTGTGTATAAATTCTGTAGATCCTATACAGGGAAGCACAAAAGTTCAGGAACACATTTCCGTATTATTTAACTCCAGACGGAGAATTTTAAACTGTGCTACGTGTTTCCTAACTGAACTAAAATTTAACATCCTATGTAGTATATATACAAATCTATAGATCCTATACAGGGCTGAATAAAAGTATTCGGATTACTTAGATGTTATCTTTTAGCTTATTAAAGAGTATGACTCGTAAAATTATTTTGGAAGCGTTGGAAAGTGTTACATAATCTATGCTTGACGCATGATTTTTCGTTCTTGTTTTTAATAGATAGAGTGATTCAAGAGGAAGGTTTATATGCATAATAACATCCATTAAATAGTGGAGAAATACTGTTATTTTTGAGGTTTTTAATGTGATGTCGTAAATAATTTCATTTTTTCCGCTTATACATTGCAAACGCAGGCTGAACCCTACAAGATTTATCAAAATAATGTACTAATTATTGTACACATTAAAAAGGTCTACAGAAAACACAAAGAGATGAAGGTTTTCAAGGTTAACCCGAAGCAAAGCGAGGGAGGGCCGCTATAAATATAAAAGTTATTTATGAAATGTCAATATTTTGTTTGATTAAAGGTTCGTTAAAAGAAATTGACCAGCGTAGCGGGCGTAGCTCGCTAGTGATTTATAAATTGAACTATCTGAAGGTAAAGTCTGAATAGGAGGAACTTGTGTAAGTAAAAGGAGTTAAAACAAAATAACATTCCAAGTGCAATTTATAACCCAGTGTTCTTTTAGGTAGCTTTCATTACAAAAAGCTACCTATTGCAGCCGTTCGGAGGAAACAAATTCCAAAATAATTTGGTATATTTTCACCGATCATGACTTCCAGACCCCCAAACCATCCTCCGTTCAAATGTTGATATATATATATATATATATATATATATATATCTGACGTATGTCATGCTATAACTCTCTTATTTATTAACCGACTCGGATGCGACTGAGTATGTGTATAGGACATACCAAGGTCTCGACTGAGTTCGTTGGCCAGCTTCATCCGCAATCTTGTTTCAAAATGACGGCCAGTTAAAAAATTTTAATTTTTGAAAAGATCAAAAAGGTGTAGAAAAAAATTATAAATTGAAGAAATTGTTTCCGTTAAGTGTTAGATCGTGATACAAGGATTCCGGAATATTTTTGTTTTGGCTATATCTTAAAAGATGGCTGAGATATGGGAGTTTGAAATTCTAGGGTGGCTGAGATTTTGAATCAATCTGATTTTTGTTATGCTGTAACTTTCATGCTGAAATTCACATTCAAATTCAGTATTAACGAAAACCGGGATTGAATCTTCTATAATCGGGTTCGAAGCATTTTATCTTCGGGTGTTTACGAAAATGAGTTGAATTTTTAAAAACATGGGCTATGAAAGCTACCTTTTCCTCCCTGTACAGGATGGAAGGACTTTTGTACTAGAAGAGCTTCTAGGAAGTGTTAAAATAAAAGTCTTATTTCAAACATAATTCATAAATTGATGATTCATAATTCATTGTGTTGATTGAAATATTTTTCTTCTTTTGTACAAAAAGTGTTATAGTTTCCTCGTATTTCATGGAAATTAGTTTTTAAGAGAGTAAGGTTATTTAAAATGGTCAAGAGAGTAAGGTTAGTTAAATCAAACAAAAACTGTGGTCATAAGCAGTGCGGATTTGAGGTAAAGTATTGTACATAGGTATTGAGGTGGTATATACATAAATCTATATATATATTTGTCTTACGTGGCGCGGAAATAGGGCTGAATTTCTACCTTATCGTTGGCAACAACCGTAGTTTCCAGAGCTCAGACCAATGAACAGACAAGATTGTGTTAGCTCCACCTCCAATATGGCTGTCATTGTCACCAGAGCAGTGAAACTCAAGCTAGCAATTATTAAAAATAAAATAATATGAACGTAATCCACAGCGTCTGAGATGATTCCTCATTTTAATTATGAGTAATATTGTTAATTTCAAACGAATTCTCAACTCTCATTTAGAATTTATTTACGAATTTCACTCACACAAAAAATCGGAGATAATAAAATATAAACTTTCTAGAATGCCCCTGCTGCCATCTGTTGCTGTTTTATTGAAGTAAAAATAATTTCTTTTGCAGAAATCTATAATCAATTAGAATAATAAAATGTCGAACGAAATTTAAACAATCATTGATGATAAACTATCTTCCTACCACGTAGTGTTTTTTTTTTTTAAATTAATTTAAGCCGTGCTGTACAATATTATAGGTGCAGTAAGTTTTAAACTAATTATGTTTCCAAGATCCTTTTTTCATAGTATTTAAATGATTTATATGCCCATTAGTAGCATCAGCTAAATGCATTTTTAGTTGTGTTTTCAACGTAGTTTTCAATTACTTTTCTACATTAAAAAAATTGTCAATTTCATATGTTCAAATGATTTATTATAGTACTTATTCCGGCTAGAATTACTAGAAAAATAAAAAGGGGCGAGCGAGCGAAGCGAACTGGGACCGCGTAGCTGTCTCAATATGTGAATTGCTTTGCAATTCACGGGGGGTTGACGAGCGTTAGCGAGTAGGGGGCTGAGCCCCCTTGTATATGTAGAAACTTGCAAGTGTTTGCCTAGTGAGCGACATTTTTGTCGCATTCAAAGGTATGCAAATTATGAATACGGTTGTATTGAACCTATGTGAAATGGGCTAACTACGCTTTGGATAAGAAATTCGCAGGACCTGATTAATGCCGAGGCCGACTAGGCCATAGCTTAGGGCCCACTACTGATGGGAGCCCCCAAAATAAATAAAATTGTTTACAAAAAGTTTATTAAAAATGCAGTTTTTTAGAATTATTTCCCCCAAAACCAAAAAAGATTTTGATTAACTTGGTAACCATATCATAATATCTAAGGATAAACAGTGAATACTCCCCCATCAAATTTTTAGCTATTACCTTGGTTTGAGACTGGCTCCGAAAAGGTACTGGGCCTTGGGCCCCACATGACCTTAATCAGGCTCTGGAAATTCGTTTCTCATTTGAGACACCCTGCCACTGTATCTCACGGGAGAGGAAAGAAGTGAACTTATTCAGCTCTCCTCTCCTGCGATAGATTACTGGTGTCAACATTCAAAAGGATAGATGTAACAGAATTTTTGCTGACGAGAATATCAGAGTACCGTCTAATATCGTCAAAGTCTGTTTATGTTTAGCACAACATATCTCTGTGAATGTGCTTTTCCCCCCCTTTGTTATATGAAAAACAAGTACTGGAATAAACTAAACATCGAATCTGACTTATGACTAAAACTTCCTAATATTGAGCCGGACATGAGGAAGTTGTGCTTGATAAAACAAGCCCACCCTTTTTATTAGCCTGCTACAACAGTATATGAATCAGTGTGCGCTAATATGTCATTAAGTATTGTGGCTTTTTTACTATACCAAAATACTATATTTTGATATTGTATGCATTATTAAAATTTAATGATGATACAACTTTTAACTTGAATGTTATTATAAAGTAGTCAATTTAGTAATGTAATCATTCATTTGTAAATGCAATAAAACCTGCTATGATGGAAATACAAAAGACCGGAGAGATATTTCATTTTAGACAGGTTTTTTTCTATATTAGCTTTACATTTGTTACCTGTTGGTACGCGGAAGTATGAACTTCGATTTAGTGGTACGTCGGTCTAAAAGTTTGAGAACCCCTGATTTAGAGTATTTGTTATGCAGAACCACTTGTCCTATATCCATAAGAAATATTAAAATTTCAGACAACAAAAAGATTCAAATCATGAATTAACAGATTATATTTCTTTATTAACAATTTTTTCACTGTAATACTAAATCTGATAGTGAACAGTAGTTGCTATAACGGTTACATTTTAAGCCTTAACTGGTGATGCGGTGCCATTTAGTCGCCACATATTTTTATATAACGGCTGCCCAATTGGAAAGTGGACACGTGTGAGTGCCTCAGAATGACTGCAGCTATAGCAGCGCCACCGAACAGGGATATAAAGGGCGATAGGAGGTGTGCACCGCGTACTGCTTTAAACAGTGAAACCTATTCGTGGTAGAGGAAATAGTTCGAAAGTAAAGTCGTGCCATACATGGATGCGTCCAGATAGAAACAACGCGCGGTAGTACGGTTTCTAATTGCGGAAGATGATCATTATCAATTCAATAAAATACTGCAGTACTCTGACGAAACTATGGAAAGCAACGACCAGGCCTTCTCACACAACAAGTGATCCTTCTCCATGACAATGCCTGCTCACACGTCTTTCGTGAAACCCGGACGACCTTAAGCAAATTCCGTTGGGAAGTGTTTGAGCTCCCGGCGTACAGTCCAGATTTGTCATCCTGTGACTTCCACATCTTTGGGCCATTCAAGAGCCTACACTAGTCACAGGAAGAAACGCTCAATCTAATGTTAAGTCTATGGGAAGGTTATTTTCAAATTTTCTCACTGGCATTTTAATATTTTGAAATGATTTTTTTTTGTTTTTTGCATAGGATAACTGAGATCGATCTCTAGTATTGTTAGTTTTTACTTTTTTGATTTTGGTTAAAGTTTTTTTATAAGTTTAAGTTTTTGGTTAAAGTTTTTTGGAACCGGTTGGATTCTGTTCTGAAAGTGAAAGTACCTTTGTATAAAAAACTGGAACCAAAATCGAAAAAGTAAAAAGTAACAACATTAGAGATCGACTTAGGCAACTATCCTATACAAAAAAAAAAATTTAAAAAAAATTAAAAATTAAAATGAGAGCGAGAAATGTGAAAATATCACTTAACAACAGTTTGCGCGTTTTTTCGCATGACTAGTGTAGGCTCTTAAGAGATCATTACAAGGGAAACATTTTCATTCGGATGGTGAAGTGAAGCAAGCTGTGCAGTACTTCTTCAAGAATCAACTGCGCTATTTCTACAGTACAGGCTATCGATTCAGCTGCTGTCGAAACGAAGGGACCTGTGTTACAACGCCCATGGCGATTTCTTTCGATTTCCAATAAAGGTATTTTATTTATTCTACTTGTCCAATTTTCATTTGGGCAACCCTTATACTTCTGTAATTTAGTCACCAATCAGTAAGACTGAGATAAAAACTAGTCGGATGTGTCAATCCCAAAACTTTCTTCTGTCTCACACAGGTTTCGCATACACTAAAAAGAATCAGCACCCATTTATATCAAGGTCTAACTGAAGCTCAAGTTTTATTAAATTCCGTGCAGTATTTCTTGAGATAAGACTATTGCCAAAAACGTGTAAATCCTTCAAAATGCTGCACAGCAGCGCCAACTGCTGGATGATTTTTACCAAAAACTAATCAGCACCAATTTATATCAGGGACTAACTGAATCTAAAGTTTTATTAAATTCTGAGCATTAGTTCTTGAGATAGAGCTATTGCGGAAATCGCGAAAAATGCTGCTTAGCAGCGCCACCTGCTGGGCGATTTTTACCAAAACCTAATCAGCACCAATTTATATCAGGGACTAACTGAATCTAAAGTTTTATTAAATTCCGAGCATTAGTTCTTGAGATAGAGCTATTGCGGAAATTGCGAAAAAAGCTGCATAGCAGCGCCACCTGCCGGGCGATTTTTACCAAAACCTAATCAGCATCAATTTATATCAGGGACTAACTGAATCTAAAGTTTTATAAGATTCCGAGCATTAGTTCTTGAGATAGAGCTATTGCGGAAATCGCGAAAATTGCTGCATAGCAGCGCCACCTGCCGGGCGATTTTTACCAAAAACTAATCAGCACCAATTTATATTAGGGACTAACTGAATCTAAAGTTTTATTAAATTCCGAGCATTAGTTCTTGAGATAGAGCGCCCACAAAATTTTTGTCACAGACAGACATTTTCTAAAAATAGTCAAATCGTGTTCAGGACCTTCTAAAACGTATAAATCCATCGAAAACCGGAAGTCGAAAATTTTCATGAATCCAATACTTTCTTCTTGTAAAGATAGAAGAAAGTAATAATAAAGTACATAAGTGATATATTTACTAATTTAATCAACTGACAAATGCAGTCATGTGAAAATACTACTGTTTTTATAAAAAAATCAAGTTATTAGTTATATATATATATTAGTTATATATATATATATATATATATATATATATATATATATATATATATATATATATATATATATATATATATATATATAAGTTATAATATTATCTTGGCGCAAAATGACATTTTAACGCTAGTTGCGCAAACAAATTTCACGACGCCAGTTAACGGTTTAACTGTAATACTTTTTACTTTCTTCTATCTTTACAAGAAGAAAGTATTGGATTCATGAAAATTTTCGACTTCCGGTTTTCGACGGATTTATACGTTTTAGAAGGTCCTGAACACGATTTGACTGTTTTTAGAAAATGTCTGTCTGTGGGTCTGTCTGTCTGTCTGTATGTGACACAAATTTTGTGGGCGCTCTATCTCAAGAACCAATGCTCGGAATTTAATAAAACTTTAGATTCCGTTAGTACTTGATATAAATTGTTGCTGATTAGTTTTTGGTAAAAATCGCCCGGCAGGTGGCGCTGCTAGGCAGCATTTTTCGCGATTACCGCAATAGCTCTATCTCAAGAACTAATGTTCGGAATTTAATAAAACTTTACATTCAGTTAGTCTCTGATATAAATTGGTGCTGATTAGTTTTTGGTAAAAATCGCCCAGCAGGTGGCGCTGATATGCAGCATTTTGCAGGATTTACACGACTTTAGTGATAGTCATATCTCAAGAAATAATGCAAGGAATTTAATAAAACTTGAGTTTCAGTTAGACCTTGATATAAATTGGTGCTGATTCTTTTTAGTGTATGCGAAACCTGTATGAGATAGAAGAAAGTTTTGGGATTGATACATCCGACTAGTTCGTTTGGGAACCACGTAGAAAATTAAATTTCGAAAACTTTCGATGTGGTTGAATTAATCTGTTTGTTTTTTGTGCGGAAATTCATCGTTCATTTTGTTCACAACTCTAAAAGCAATGAGGATATTAATCTGTGTGTTTTTGTGCGGAAATTCATCTACATTTATTCATTTACGAAATCGTAATGATTTATATTTTTCACTGAACAGTTACATATGGTATTTCTATATTAATAGAATAAACCTTCAACGGAGATAATTTGTGTCAAAGAGAAAAAAGTTTGGATAGGAAGACAAAATCGCAATTCATTTATTCAGTCAAAATTACAGCTTGTCTCACTAGAACCTGAACTCAAATTTTTGTTCACAACTCTAAAAGCAATGAGGATATTATAGAAAGATTTTCATCAAGTTAATGTTGCTTTATATGAACTATGAGGGCGTCATGCAATGTGTCAGGAGGGAGGGCGTCCCAAGTAATTTGTACATTGCCCTATATTTATCGTAAGCTGAATTTCGAATTACTGAGCCTCTAGGTCACCAAATGATGGTAGAGAACTTCTCATAAAGTAATCGTACTTTACAGAAAACAAAGTAAGTCTGTCGAAAATATCATTGCAATATTTTCATAATTGTTAAAATTGTGAACAAAAATCCGGTTTGGTTTCGAGTGAAATATCTTCTATTTTCTGAATGAATTAGTGGATTGTGTCCTTGGTTTCCAGTATAAAAGTTGTTTGATATGAAGCGTTTTATCACACCTAGAAATTTCTTCCATTAGTTGCGAAGCACTCTGTATAATCATCTAATTCTTCTAATATGCACTATATACTTTATACTACGTATTGTGTATAAAATTAATAAATTTCTATTCTGTTTGAGGCCCCACCAGTGGCTGAGAGGTTGTGCTCTCGAAGCTGGTAGACGGGAGGTGCTGGGTTCGATCCCAATCGCGCCCGCCGGCCTAATCGTTCGGAGTTTTCGTGGTTTTCTTCGAGCCGTGGATTTATCCATGCGTAAATACGGATTAGGTTCCTTTAGAAAGACCCCCACGTAGGGCACTCTCCTCGGGCCTATATCCCTAGTGTAGATAATTGGCCGTCAATAATCAACCCAACCCAACCCTATTCTGTTTGAACTATTTTTGTTACTTTAAAATGCATTACACGTAGCAAATATTTCTTTAAATGTGTTTCGTAACAAAAATAAATTTAATATTTGTTTATTTAAACTTTCCGGAATGTTAATGTATTAAAATCGATATCTATAACGAAATTTCTAACCTAATTAAGGTTGTATGTGCCTCTAAATGGGAGCAAGCATTTTGAAGTGCGATTTTGAATATATATCACGCAATACTATAATTAAACGACTCGTTTGCTTCAATGAAATACATTACGGAATGATTCCTCTTACATGACACTTACCTATAAATTTGGTTAATTAGGTGCTGTCATAACGTGCCTGCTATTTCCTACATTTCCGGAAACACGTTAGTAGCATTTGGTTATAGTAGTTGTATACTATATATACAGATAGCTAACAAGTATAAACTAGTTTAATTAGTTTAAATATACGTTGGGTATAACACATTTTATGCACTTACACACGACACTTAACACATGAAGTCTGTCGAAAATATCATTGCAATATTTTCATAATTGTTAAAATTGTGAACAAAAATCCGGTTTGGTTTCGAGTGAAATATCTTCTATTTTCTGAATGAATTAGTGGATTGTGTCCTTGGTTTCCAGTATAAAAGTTGTTTGATATGAAGCGTTTTATCACACCTAGAAATTTCTTCCATTAGTTGCGAAGCACTCTGTATAATCATCTAATTCTTCTAATATGCACTATATACTTTATACTACGTATTGTGCATAAAATTAATAAATTTCTATTCTGTTTGAACTATTTTTGTTACTTTAAAATGCATTACACGTAGCAAATATTTCTTTAAATGTGTTTCGTAACAAAAATAAATTTAATATTTGTTTATTTAAACTTTCCGGAATGTTAATGTATTAAAATCGATATCTATAACGAAATTTCTAACCTAATTAAGGTTGTATGTGCCTCTAAATGGGAGCAAGCATTTTGAAGTGCGATTTTGAATATATATCACGCAATACTATAATTAAACGACTCGTTTGCTTCAATGAAATACATTACGGAATGATTCCTCTTACATGACACTTACCTATAAATTTGGTTAATTAGGTGCTGTCATAACGTGCCTGCTATTTCCTACATTTCCGGAAACACGTAAGTAGCATTTGGTTATAGTAGTTGTATACTATATATACAGATAGCTAACAAGTATAAACTAGTTTAATTAGTTTAAATATACGTTGGGTATAACACATTTTGTGGTGTAGTTTAACAATTTTTCCCTATTTTATATAATGTGTTACTAATAATAAACTAATTAAATATTAAATTTTAAGATTTTCTGATGTTTATATGTTATATTAATTCTGAATATCTAAAATATCAGAACATCTTTGAAAACTTTTTTTCTCTTATTCAACGATGCAACATTATTAATACTTTTCTCTTAAATGGAAAACAAATGCAATTTATTAACTTTACATAAAATTAATGAAATACTTTTGTAGAATAAAAACTACTGTAACAGGCGATACCGTCCAGAAATAGTTAATGCTTTGACTTCGTATAAAACTTATGTGCAAGTGCATCTGCTTCCTCTGTCGGAGCTGTTGCATGCTTAAAAAGATTCCTCTCGAATCAAATGCCAGATCAATTCCATGTCGAAAAATGAAGATGTCTAAAATTATGATATGTTTTCGAAATTTATAGATAATTGAATATATATATACAAAAAAATTAGAAAACCAAATTTATGTTTTGTTTGCCTTAAGCAAGAATAACGGAGTTTTTTTTTTTTTTTTGGCCTCCATCTTAAAAAATGGCTGAGATAGAGCAGTTTGAAATTCTAGGGTGGCTGACATTTTGGAACAAGTCAGCAGATCTCAAAATTAAAAAAAAAACAGGGATTAATTTTTGAGTTTTAGTGAAAGCGTTTTCTCGCAAATTATTATCTTTCATTGCGGAAATCGTTTTCCCAATCATACACATGAAACTATAGATTCGTATCCGTTAGCGTCAAATTCTCGCCAAAGTTGGTGGCGGTTTTGCGAAATATTGCCAAATTTGGTGACTAAAACTAAGCCTCCATAAATTATGCGAATTTGACTATAGCTGCCTAATTTGGCGAATTTCTTATTTAAATTCAGTATTAATGAATCTTCTGTAATCAGGTTCTTTGTATTTTAGTTTGCTGTTTTCGATTAACATTAGCTAAAATTTTAAAACGAAGATATAGGAAATCTACCTTTTCCTTCCGTTACAGGCCGGAAAGACTGTTTTATTTATAGCATATTTTGCTTTAATTCATCAGAAAATACTATTTGAAGTTACCAGTATTCTAATGCACTAAAATCGATAGCTATAACATAATTTCTAAGTTAATTAAGGCTGTATATGCCTCTAAATGGGAACAGGTCTTTCAGAGTGTGATTCTGAATATAGATCAAGCAACACTCTAATTACATGGCTCGTTTGCTTCAATGAAATGCATTACGGAATGATTCTTGCTGCATGGCACTTATCTATAAATTTGGTTAATCAGGAACTGGTGCAACATGTCTAATATTTCTGACAGGTCATGAAACACGTAAGCAGAATTCAGTTGTAATAGTTTTATACTAGAGTTATGTAGTTGAGAAATATTAATTAGTGTAATTACTTTAAATATACGTTGGATATTGGCTGATATAACATATTCCATAGCGAGTTTAATATTTTATTTAGTATTTCACAAACTGCGTGGGAAAGAAAGATTTAATTTTAGAATGATTTTTTGACGTTTATACAGCCATGGAAAAAATTATAAGGACAAGCGAAAAATTGCCAAATGTAGGAGCCGCTTGGCTTGAAAATTATGCAAATATTTGTATAATAAAAAGGCTTGAAACGGAACATTTCCAAACAAACTTTAAGTTGAAAATTTGGAAAATCATTACAAGGCATGAGTTTAAAAGGTTTTAATAGCTTGCTGCTCGCAAAAAATTATAAGGACACGCATTTCTTTTGAAATCGCAAATAATAATTTGCATATATGGTAATACCATAGGATTGTTTAAAGTAGCCAAAAACTTTGAAGTAAACAAAAATATTACGTCTGAACATATTTATATTTATATTAAAATCATTAAAATTACAGACATTACATTACAATTACATAAAACATTAAAAACATATTAAAATTGGACGTTTCGTATTTACATGAAAATCCCTCATCAACAAACATTTGAACTGTGACTTACGTTAAGAAAAATGTTTGTTGATGAAGGATTTTCATGTAAATCCGAAACGTCCAATTTTAATATGTTTTTAATGTTTTATGTAATTGTAATGTAATGTCTGTAATTTTAATGATTTTAATATAGCCTAAAACTGTTGCGCAGTAAGATTGTTCAGTTTCTCTCGTTCTTCATCATGCCAAACACATATTATCTGAATTTGAAAAGGGAAAAATCATCGCTTACAGAAAATGTGGAATGAGTGGACGTGAAATTGCAAGTAATACAAACATATCTAAAACAGTTATTTATAATTTCTTGAAGAATCCAAAAGATTATGGCAAGAAGAAGCATACAGGTAGGCTTGTTTCTCTGACTATGCTCCAGAAAGGTAGAATTGCCCGTCGAGCTTGCATAAAAAAACAGAGTTCTACTCAAATTAAAACAGAAATGAATGCACCATGCACTAGCCGAACAGTGCGTTATGTTCTGGAAAAGAATCCCAATGTTAGATATTCTAAACTACGGTCACGTCCACCACGTCCAAAACTACATAAGAAGATTAGATTGGAATTTGCTAAGAAACACGTTTCTTTTGGATCTCGCTGGAATGATGTGGTATTTTCGGACAAAAAAAATAATTTGGACGGACTAGATTGTTTTTGCCATTATTTATGTGATTTACAAAAAGATAAACCTGCTGTTTTCAAACGCCAATTCAGAGGAGGTTCTGTGATGGTGTGAGCAGGTTTTCCAGCCAATGGTACAACACCAATTGTGTCCATTCGAGGACGTATGAATTCAGAATCATATGTGGATATGCTAGCTGAAAATATATTGCCTGAAACACCCCTTATCACAGGTGGTGATTATTTGTTTCAACAAGACAATGCAAGTTGCCATGTGTCTCGTACATCATGTTCATGGTTCGAGGCCAATTCTGTCCAAATTTTGGATTTGCCGTCAAAAAGCCCTGATTTAAACCCCACAGAGAATCTGTGGGGCATTTTAGCTAGAGAAGTATATAAGCAGGGCACACAATATTCAAATACAGACGATTTGACATCATCTACAGAATTAGCGTGGAAAAACATTTCTAAACAAACTTTAACTGGAATTTCTGAGTCAATGATTGAACGATTAATAAGGGTCATTGAATTTAAAGGTGATTTTTAGAATATTAATTTATATCCAGACATATTTCATTATGTCCTTATAATTTTTTCCATGTTTCACGTCATATATTTCTATTAATTTATGATTTGTAAATTTTATTGTAATTTAATTTCGTATTAATAGGTTACTAATGTTTCCTAATTATGAGTAGTAAATTATGTTTGATTTTGTTTTCAGTTGATGATTACTTTAATACATATTACTCATTTTTCAACGTGTTCTTATAATTTTTTCCATGGCTGTATGTTAAATTATTTCTGAGCATGTAATACTTAACTAACTTTCTAAAAATACATAAATTTCTTATTATTCTTCAACGGTGCAACTTAATTAGCACTTAGCTGTAGAATTGCAGAACAAATCGACAAATATAATTTTTTAACTTTATACAAAATTAATGAAGTGGATTTGTAATTTAAAACCTTCTGTTACAGATAATTATCGTCTATGAACAACTGACGCGTTGGCATATGAAACTTTTGTGCAAGCTCTTCTGCTCTATCAGATGGAAATGTTTTATATAAAACACATGATACTGGTGATAGAAGATTAAACGTTCAGTAAAGTATGCTCGTCGCAAAGGGGTTAATACATGATATTGTACTTGAAGAGACGTAAAATCTGAGTTTTGCCTTCAACATCAGTAATTTTATCATAGCCCTACGCAAGGTTGTGCAGTGAAAGGCCGAATCATCCCTAAATCCTTAAAAAAAAGTCCTTCCGGCCTGTACCGGGAGGAAAAGGTAGCTTTAATAGTCCATGTTTTTAAAAAATCAACTCATTTTACTCAAACACGCGAAGCTAAAATGCTTGGAATCCGATTATAGAAGATTCAATCCCTGTTTTAGTTAATACTGAATTTGAATGTGAATTTCAGCATGAGAGTTACAGCATAACAAAAATCAGATTGTTTCAAAATGTTAGCCACCCTAGAATTTCAAAACGCCATATCTCAGCCATTTTGTAAGATAAAGCCAAAACAAAAAAATTTCCGGAATCATTGTATTACGATCTATCACTTAACGGAAACAATTTTTTCAATTTATAATTTTTTGTATATCTTTTTGAATTTTTGAAATTAAAAAAAAAATAACTGGCCGCCATTTTGAAACAAGATGGCGGGTGAAGGTGGCCAACGAACTCGGTCGAGACCTTGGTATGTCCTATACACATACTGAGTCACATTCATATCGGGTCATAAATACGAGAGTTACAGCATAACAAATATCAGATTATTTAAAAATCTCAGCCACCCTAGAATTTCAAATTGCCATATCTCAGCCATTTTTAACACTTTCCAACCTAGTTGAAAAGTGTTTATGACTTCGGTTTGTCTGGCCGTATGGCCGTCTGCCGTCTGCCGTCTGTCCGTCTGTCCGTGCTCTAACTCCCGTAAATATGCTCGGATTGCTCTGCAATTTTTATATGTTATAGTCGTTATCTATAGCATGTTCCCTATTTCAACGGAAGTGTGTAGCACTGATAGTTTTTTTACAGGGACACTCAAAAGAATTCCCTTACATTGCGGTCTATGGGGAAAATCATTGACGGTTTATTTAAATAATGTTTCACTATTTTAAACGCATTGAAACTGATATATATCACTAAGGTGCATTAGAAGAAGCTTAATATGGAATAGGGTGTGCATAGCACTTATAGTTACTTTACAGGGACAGTCAAAAGAATTCTGTTACATTACGTCTATGGAGAAAAATCGTCTGCGGTTTATTTAAATAATGTTTCCCTATTTTAAACGCATTGAAATTTATATATATCACTAAGGTGTATTTCAAGAGGCTTACTACAGAATAGTGTGTGTACAGCAGTCATCATTCATTTACAGGGACGCACAAAAGTTCGCGAACACATTTCCGTATTATTTAACTCCAGACGGAGAATTTTAAACTGTGCTATGCGTTTCCTAACTGAACTAAAATTTAACATCCTATGTTGTATATATACAAATCTATAGATTCTATACAGGGCTGAATAAAAGTATTCGGATTACTTAGATGTTATCTTTTAGCTTATTAAACGGTATGATTTGTAAAATTATTTTGGAAGCGTTGGAAAGTGTTACATAATCTCTGCTTGACGCATGATATTTCGTTCTTGTTTTAGATATAGCCAAAACAAAAAATGTTCCAGAATCCTTGTATCACGTTCTAACACTTAGTAGAAACATTGTTTTCAATTTATAATTTTTTTGTACATCTTTTTGAATTTTTAAAAAATTTAAATATTTTAACTGGCCGCCATTTTGAAACAAGATGGCGGATAAAGCTGGCCATCGAAATCAGTCGAGACCTTGGTATGTCCCATACACATACTCAGTCACATCCAAATTCGGTTCATAAATAAGAGAGATTGGGTGGTTCACCGCCATTCTATCTTGGTCGCGTGCGGAGACGCAAGCATATTTACATGGCTTAAACTTTTAAAACAGTTTTTAATCTTTTCAAATTTGGCACCGATGATGGAGCTTTAGAGGCTCCGAAACAGCTGTTTGCTTTTTTCATATTTTTTTATTTGTGTTATTTTTACGTTGATCATTTATTTTCATATAACGGAACAAATTTCAATCCACCTATTTTAAATTTTTCGCTCTGTTGGAATAAACCCCAACTTTGATACTCCAACCATTGAATATGATTTACTTTAGTAGTAAAAAACTTTCCTCTCTTCATTAAGACTCTATAAATTCTTTTTAAGACTAAAATTGTTTTGAAAACAACTTGACTAAAAGGGTAGTTAAATATATAAATATTTTGAGTTACAACAAAAAGATTTCTGTTAAAAATAAGCGCGATTCTTCCCTTGACGAATAATTCACGAACATTATTTTCATATTATTTACCACCTGCCAATGATTTATTAGGTAACACGCATAAAATATTTTGTATTACATATTCTGACACTTTCAGTGCTCTAAGGGGAAAAAACACTTTTTATGGCTTCATAGAAAAGGGGATCCAACATGCATGAACGGACAAATATATATTTTGTACAAAATAGTTTATTATTTATGACTTGCAGTGATATAACGCTGACCATCATTCTTCATAAAATGTATCTGTCAAGTTTGCTTAGAATGAAATATCTAGGAACATAAGGTAAATTCATCACGCCTAAATCACGTAGAATATTATTCAAAGTTTATTTCACCTTTCTTCTAGAGGGAAAGAGTAAAAAGGCTTTAACCCTTTATCTACCGAATTATGAATAAGCAAATTGTTCAATCTCAATAATTATCTTCCTTGATGTCAGAAGGTATATTAGACAATTTATATTATAATAATATGAAATTTAGATAAGGTTTTTCATTAAAACTGATTTAATAATGCGG
Organism: Maratus michaelseni; assembly: GCA_963931845.1. Classification (NCBI taxonomy): domain Eukaryota; kingdom Metazoa; phylum Arthropoda; class Arachnida; order Araneae; family Salticidae; genus Maratus; species Maratus michaelseni. The sequence goes on along the minus strand of OZ007593.1, from coordinate 378,689,768 downwards.
TAGTAATAGTTCTTGTTGTGAAATATTTACAAGAATAATTAGATTAATTAACAGAGAATGCTGTTAAGGAAATATCACAATTCTTTATCGGAACAATGTAAATAAATGTATTTTGTGATCCTATCATTAAATAGAAAGGTTTTTATAGTTGTAAAATTTTCATATAACAATTTTTAAAAAGAGAAGATATACACCTATGTAAAAGGTTGAGAAAAATATCACTTTATAAAATATTTAGCTTTCACTGTTTTGCTGTGCTTTCTAAATGTGATCCAGAAAAGTATTTTGTATAAAAACAAAACCTTATTATCATTATTAGACAGATTAAAGAAATTTTATATAAAGTTTTCTCTAATGGTACTTAAAAGTACCGTCAGTAGATAAAAGGTTAAAGTGTGTTTGATATATCTGAGCTATTCATGTAATTCCTAATTTCATGATACGAAATAGATATATGTGCATATTTTTGACCTAGTAATTTTCAGAAAAATTAATTTTCTGATAATTAACAATATTACCGCACAAAACTGTAAAACAAAACAAACAAACAAACAACAACAAGAAAAAAATCTAGGAATGTTCCTGGAAGGATGGCAGCTAGTAGCCCAAAAATATTCGAGGAACTTTTTTTAATATACACTGGTGTCCAGAAATTAAGGAGCAGTGACCAATTTCAGACATTTCTTCGAATATCTACTGAAACGCGTGCGGAAATGCCCATAATGCTCTTGAACTTTGAGGATTTAAGGAACATGTTTGACTTCATGTTTTTCAGTGAAGATTTTCTCGCGAGCACAATTAGAGAGGACAATGATAGTTTTAATAATAAAATAATATTTTCGATCACCCAAGTAACAGAAAATGCTAAAAATGGTCTGTCACTGTAGCAAATGACTATGTAAGCTCTGTTGAAAATTTGTATGCATTTGTATAATCATAGCACGCATATTCGTGAAGATGTTAAAGTATCTGTGAAAAATTCAAAAGTTTTTTTATAGCATGCTGAGTTTTCAGCCGAATTTAACACCTCTTTCCAAAAACTTGACACAAAATCGTAGAAATAGTATACTATCATTAAAATATTAATATATTGAATATTTGATCAGATATGGGTATTTGTATGAAATAAATTTTAATTGCGCATGCATGAAATACAGCAAAAATGCTTTGTCATGATTTGATAGACAATACTACAGGGCAACTCATATCAAAAGACCAGTGAAATATCGTGAAAACTCAAAAAAGTGCAGCAATAATTGATAAATTGAGAAGAAAATCCCATATAATCTTATGGGATTTCCTCCTCAATTTATCAATTGTGACAATGCCAGGGAAAAGAAAAAATACCTCTAGAGCAGGGGTTGGTACAAACTATGGTACGCGTACCATTACTGGTACTTGAAGCTCTGGCTACTGGTACACAGAAGTCCGATACTGGTACATGTAATAAAATACAGAATGCAACGTATTATTATGGAATCAAAAATAACTTGTCTGTATTGCTTGGAAACTTTAATAAAATTTTCAAATGCAATTTTGGATCTGTAAACGCTTTTTTTTTTTTTTTTTTTTTTTTTTTTTTGTTATAGCAGACTTGCTGAAATTCGCACACATCGCTTATGATGCAATGAGTATTCCAGAATTGAAAACATAGTTATTAGATTTATATGGATAAAAATTGAATTTTCTAATAAAGACCTAATTATAAAATTAATGAATAAAATATTTTTAATTAGCAGAAGAGCTTTTTTAACCCCTTGAAGGGCACCGGTATATTATATATACCACTTAATTTTAATCCCAAAATATCACAATGACACCAGAATTTTATAATCAAATTTTGAATTTATAAGGTACACGAGGAAAAGCTTTTACTTACTTTAAAATAAATTCGTTCATGAATCCTGGTGTCCATCAATCATTCCAATATTTTAGCTACAAGAGTGCTTTGCCCCTGAAGGGGTTAAACATGCTTTATAAATTGAATTATCTGAAGGTGAAATCTGGAAGGTTGGAAGTAGGAGGAGCTTGTGTAAGTAGGAATAGTTAAAACAAAATAAAATTCAAAAAGTAATTTATAATCCATTGTTCTTTTTTTGCTGGAAGAGCTTCTAGGAGGTGTTGAAATAAAAGTTTTATTTCAAACATAATTCATAAATTAATTCATTCTTAATGTTTCAAATTTTAATTGTTTAAAAGGAATATAGCCAACATAGTCAAAAAGTATCCCAGCCGGGACTCGAACCCGGGTCATCAGTATAGCGCACTGACGTTCTACCAACTGAACCCCTTGGAACGATACCCAGGCTGGCACTTTTTACTATCACACGTTGGCAAGTCTACAAACGCAGCACCAGATGGAATATTTTTCCGTGAGCCACCAACCCTGGGGAAAACACGAAACTAAAGAGAATACAGCATCGATAATTGAATACATCTATTTCTATTACTTCCAAAATTTTCCATAGAAAATTTCTCATGCTTTGCATTTATAATATTTCAAATTTTAATTGCTATGGAATTGAAATTTTCTATGGAAAAATTTCCAAGTATTAAAAATAGATTAATTCATTCTGTTGATTGAAATATTTTACTTATCCTGTACAAAATGTGTATAATTTCTTTCAATTTCACGAAAATTAATTTTTAACAGAGTAAGGTTATTTAAAATGGTTATCTGAAATCAAACAAAAACTATGGTGATTTGCAGTGCGGATTTGAGGTAAAACATTGTACATATGTTTTAAAGTAGTGTATACATAAATGTATGACGAAACTTGCAAGTGTTACCTAATGCGCGACATTATTGTTGCATTTAAAGGTATGCAAATTATTAATACAGTTGTATCGTGCCTATGTTAAATGCGCTAACTAAGCTTTGGACAAAAATATCGTTTCTCATTTGAGACACTCAGCCACTGTATCTCACGATAGAGGAAAGAAGTGAACTTATTCAGCTCTCCTGTGATGGATTACTGGAGTCCACATTCAAAAGGATGAATGTAACAGATTTTTCGTTGGCGAGGATATGAGAGTACCGTCTGATATCGTCAAAGTCTGCTTGTGTTTAGCACAACATATCTCTGTGAATGTGCTTTTCCCCCCATCGTTATATCAAAAACAAATACAGTAATAAACTAAACATCGAATCTGACTTATGACTAAAACTGCCTAATATTGATCATAAATAACCTGGTATTTCATTTGATAAAACAAGTCCACCCTTTTCATTAGCGATAAAAGCAAATTAGTGCAATCAGCCTACTGTAACAGTATATGAATCAGTGTGCGCCAATATGTCATTAAGTATTGCGGCTTTTTTCCCATACCAAACACACTTTTTTTATATTGTACTAGCTGACATGCCCGGCGTTGCCCGGATCCGTGATAATAACCTTAAAAATACCTAAAATCAATGTTGAATGATTTTATATTTTTAAATGAAAACATATCCAAACGAAAAGGACAGTCGTTATAGTTATTGCCGATTTAATGTCGATTTAATTTCTGACGTTTTGATATATTAAACTTTCAATTATGACCAAAAGTTCCTGAGGAAACCTAAATAATATAAAGCGCTCCCCCACCTTTCCTCTTTTAAATTCAAAATAATATACAATATTGGTCAATTTATGAGTCCCATTCGCAAAAAAAATTCCAAAACCTTGTTTCTAAGATGATTATATTAAAATTAAATAAAAATAATACAATCGTGGCATCATAATTCATTTATATATTTTAACAGAGTAGTAAGGCTACTATAATTTGTGACTCGTTACTATAGCCAGTATACGTCAGGACACATGGCCGTTATCATTATATTTTTATACGTGAAGATTTCGCTATGATACTCCATTGTGAAATTTGGTAATTTTTGAAATTCAATATTTGAAAAACGGCATAATCATTAGATTTGAAATTTATATCAAGAAAAATACAATCTTTTACCTTTCTAACGAAGTTTGTCTAAAAATTTTCTGACAAATATTTTTCGAGCCATTAATTTTTTCAGTAACTTCAAATGTTTCATTTTCCGAGTTTAATCTGTGGCAACGATTATCGAAAATCCCAGTCGTCAGAAACGCATAGCTTTTTATTAAAGAGGATGCATTATTAAAATTTAATGGTGATACTACTTTTTTATGAAGCAGTCAATCTTAGTACCAATTTAGCAATGTAATAATTTATTTTTAAATACAATAAAACCTGCTATGACGGAAACACGAAAGACCGAAGATATATTTAGTTTTAGACAGGTTCCTTTATACAGGTTTTTCTGTATTAGCTTTACGTTTGTTACCTGGTGGTATGAACTTAGATTTAGGGGTATGTCGGTCTAAAAGTTTAGGAACCCCTGCTCTAGAGGAACATGATCCTGATATATCTTCTATTCAGGATAAGGATATCCCTTTGAAACTGAATGCTAATAATTATACAACAGTTCCATTAAAGAGACAAAAATATTGTTAAATATCCGGTAGAAATTATTATTATTAAAATACATTTTTTCATTTAGCTTATGCAGTCATATTGCGTATCTTACTTTATTGTGTAGGAAAAGTGGACTTGAATGAGATAGAGGATGAATGTAACAACAAAAATGTTTATATGGTCTACAATCATAAATAACTTGGTATTTCATTTGATAAATGGTAGCACTGAGATCGTTCAACAGATATTGTTTCAAAACAGTACGTATTACAAAAAATTAGAATATTCCATAAAGTGTATTTTTCATCAACCAAAGTAAGTTTTCTGTTTGAGCTTTAGATCATTTAATAGATAAAATTTTAAAATTTTACAGATTTTGGCACACTAAAATGTTATAATCTCTTGTTATATTTATATAATAAAAGTGGAAAAATACTGTCAATATTTACTAAAACTAATATTTTGAACATTTTTATGAAAATAGTAATCTCAAATATTTTATTGATAGGATTTTTAATTTTTACAAGAGATATAAATGCATAATATTAATGAAATAATCTTTATTGTAGATCTATATTGCCATTTTTATTGTAGATATTTTATAAGGTAAAAGTATTTGTTACATAAGATATATTTATTTTTTGAGTCCTTTATTTTATATGGAACTACAATCCAATGTTTGCTATACTTAAAACAGTAAAACATTAAAACATATGTCCTCAATAATTGGTAAATAAAATACACCATTGTACTATAGAATAAAATGTTTATGGAATAAAATGAACAATATGTATGCATTATAACAATAATTATTAAAATTAAACAAGATTTTTTTTATTGAAACTGTCGTGTCAATAAGTTATTAAATGCTGAAATATTCTTTTAATTAGTACTTTAAAATTAACAATAGTATATACTTAAAGTTACTGTCTAAATATGAAAATTGTCTTAGTCATCCACATTCTGCCCTACTTGTTAAATTATATAGATTTATTGAATATATCTGGTGTGATGAGAATGAAGAAGACGGTGTGTAAATAATAGATAATTTACTGTTGTCACTATGTAGAAGTTGACATACATCATTATATCCGTGGGGAACATTTGAATCATTGAAACAAAACTACGTTTTTCACGGTTTTTAAGGAAATTGAAAAAATTGTCTTATTTTTGAAATGTCGTACTGCGCTTGCTATTAAGTGTATAAAAAAGTTGTAAATATGAAAGTTGTAGATAATTTTTGTCTATTTTGTCAAATATTTGTTTTAATTCTTTTAATGTTATTGTGTTGGAAGTTTTGTAAATAAACTCCAATTTGCTAATAATATTTATTAATATCTTTTGATTACTTTTTTAACTGACAAATTGGCTGCTTTAAACCCAGTACTTTGTTTGATTTCTTGTTTTGTAATATGTATTGTAGATGGCAGCACTATAATATAGTATAATATAGTATACATATTGTTAAAATTATTTAATTGGTATCTAGAGGGCAGAAATTGTTATTTTATTTGCTTTTGTTTTATAATAATTAGAAAATTATTTAGGATATTTGTTTTTCACAATTTTAAATATGTTTTTAAATTTTTTAAATATTTTCAGTGTGTTTTAAAACTAATGGTTTTGTCTGGTAAAATTTTGATTTTTTTCTTTCATCTAAGATACCTCAACTTAACTGTTTGTTTGATCACGGTTTATTGCTTTGACATGTGCTAGGCTAAATGTGTTGGAGCATAGTATGAGCTGTGTTGTATAATTTGTTTGTGAGTATTTTTTTATCATCTATACACTATTGGTTTTTTATTTTATTTTCCATTTGTTTTCTTGTGTTAATGCAATATATCTGGCAGAAATATACTGATCTTAGCATATTTGCCAGTATATTTTATGAAATATTGCATTATTTTTTAGACATGTGTAGAGTTCTGCCAGGCTGATGATTAAGCTTCACACATGTCTTTTTTTCATTTCGAATTATATTTTAATTTCATTTGATATCCAAATTCCAACTTTCTTACATTATATGGCATATATATCATTATTTTATAAACTTTCTTTACAACTTTCAGTATTTTTGTCTGCGTACTATAACTGAAATGGCGCATTGGTAATCTTATGTTTGCACTTGTTAATTTTTTGTATTAACTTAATGGTATTCTGTATACACTTTATGATTACCTATCTTAAATAGGAGATTAGGTTAGATTTGTTGTAAAAACTTGTTTAATGTATTTTTGAAATTCAAAGGTATTAAAATTATATATAATATATATATATATAACTGGCGTAAGTAAACATCACTGCAATGAACTAGAGTCATTGTAAAAAAAAATTATTTTTCTCATATAGTGTCCTTAATTGCTAACGTTTTTTTCAAATAATGACTTACAGAGTATAAATATCATAGTATACTTTCTGTTTGTCATATATATATATATATATAAACTATCATTATTTTAAAAGTATTGTTTAGAAATTCTTTCTAAATCTCGCTTTTAAATTCATGCTCAAAAAGTTTTATAAAGTCTGCAATCTTTTGTTTGTTTCACGCAATAGGATCAAGTAATCAATTGTGTAATTTACAATTAATTATTGAAATATCTCTTTAATCAGATAGAAATACTTTTTTAAAAGCTTTTATATTTAACGGTTCAATGCACTCATTTTATCAGATTAAAATTCTTGTATTTGAATTTAGTGCTGTAAAGCAAAGTAAATTAATTAAATTTACTTTGACAAAATACTTAAATGCATATTTGATGGTAAAGATAAACATCGACTTTAATGATAACAGCGTGTTTTATTTTTGGACAGATGAAATCGCAATTAGCATGGTAATTGACGTTTTAGTAAGTTGATGCAGAGGATAGTTAAGCGTAAGTATTTTCTTTTTTCGTTTGAATAAATAGTCGTTTATCTATCCACTAATTACTAAATGTTTGATTGGAAACAATACACCTACTCAACATAAGAACTTTTTTTTTTTAGTCAGTGGCAGATAAATAATTATTATCTTGTACCTTCTGTTCTTGAAATAATTCATTTGATAAAAGTAACTAAAAAATATTTTTAACTCAGCACTGGAATATTTTATGAATATAAGACACGTTGAAAAATAATAACCCTCTTTTACAACAGTTAATTATAGCAGAAGTGCTCAAAAACTATCGGTACAGATCCATAGAAATTTGTTTTAAGATATTCAAACATTAAAAAAATATGCAAACAAATAAATACTTAAATTCATACACTGTTTGCAAATCTATTTTATATTTATACAGCCATTCTACATTTTTGCATTCAAAAGAGAAAATAATTATAAATTTTATAAGAATATAATTGGAAGAAAATTCATAAAAATAATGATTTTTAAAAAGCTTGTTCTAATTTTTCCACTGAAAAGAATGACGTAAACAACATCGACAGCAGTCTAAAGCTGCACTGTGGTTTCTACAGGGTAGGCCAAAAGTCCCGCATCATAGGAGTTTTTTAATTTTTAATTTGGTTTTTTATTATTTTTTTAATTTGTAGGTGAAAATGCTGACTACTGAAGAGCGTGTAGAGATTATTCTACTTTTTGGGAGAGAAGGATACCCCAGAGAAACGTTGCAGCAGAATTCAATCAGAGATACCCTGAACGACAACCAGTCTGGCAAAGCACCGTGAGTCGACTGCTTAATAAGTTCAAGGTGCCAGGAAGTGTGGTAGATGCGCCCAGATCTGGACGGCTAAGCACACCAGTAGAGGTGGAGGAAACTGTCTTGGCAGAGTTAGTGGCGAGTCCAAAGAAATCAACTCGCCGAATCAACTTGCAAGGGGGTGTTCCTCGGACAACTATCCGGCGAATCCTGAAAAAGCACAAGTTTCACCCCTATAAGTTGCAAGTGATGCACCACATGACAGAAGATAATCCGTGAGACAACCATATTGAGAAAATATTGTAACAATACATGTTTTTCCTATGATGCGGGACTTTTGGCCCACCCTGTATATTATTCCGACCATTGGAAATATCAGATATTTTCTGATAAACAGGTTTGTAATATAGAGTGTAGATATGTCCATTAATGCTAATTTAATAGAGTTTTTTTTATATGAATTTGGTGATAGATGAGATTTTTTCTCTTTTACAAGATATTTTCAACTAAAAAATCTAGTGCAGCATTATTTCACGTTTTGACAGTTTCATACAAGCAAAAAAAAAATGAACTGACAAAGATGTCTCGGGATAAGCCCAGATGGGGCTTGTGCTATGAGTGTGACAGTAAATGGTCCGATCAGCTTTGTTAAAGTTAATTCAACACTTGTAGTTTAGACACACTGTTGCATTCACCCTCTGTCACTGAAAGGCGGACACTAGAGATAACTCATAAGGGTCATGACTCTCCTTCCCTCTGAACAAAAAAATATTCTACACAACAATGCATTTTTTAATTATATTAAGCATATAAACAATATGCTCATGAACGCAAATAAAGTCCAATAAAAATGAATGGATTTATAGGTGTTATTCTTTGTGCAAAAACTTTGAACAACGTTTTTCATTTTATTATATATGTGATACAGCTTCCGTTATAACTAATTGCTCACTCATAATGATATTTCCGTGACTATCGAATTCGGAATAAGCAATGCTCCGGAATGCTTTTGTAAGAATTTTTTTTGCTTTATTAGGATCTGAACAGATCTGGCAAATATTAGGCATTTTTGAATGTGCCTGAAAATTTTACGCATTAACAAATGCAAATTACTTCGTTAATTCGTCACAAAACAGCCAGTTTGGAGCTGTAGACAAACTTAAGAAAGAAAAATTGTTCATGAATATGTGTGATCCTACCCTCTCAAAAAAAAAAAAAAAAAAAAAAAAAAAATTAGTAATTTAACAAATTACAACAACCATTGATAAAATGTTCCGAAAGCTTAAAAAAAAGGGAAAAAAATTTCGTCATTCGATTGTAAGCAATGCGCCATTCCATCATCGCATGTCGATGTCGCAGATGTTTCAACCACCTAACGATAAACGTAGCGCGATACGTAATAATATTTAACAACGACGAACAACTATATGAAAACATTTCGTCTGAACCATCGCCGCAGTTATCATAACCGTTGCACACTGCTACAAATAAACACATTTTCCATTACTACAGTTGAAGAGATCCTGGCATTCACTGCCCTCGCAAAAATATTCGTCGGAACCATCTACAGATAAACACACTTTCCAATTACTACAGTTGAAGAGATCCTGGTATTCTCTACCCTCGAAAAAATATTCGTCTGAAACATCTACACAATCAATTTCTCCATCGCAGCCCTGACAGCGTTGAATGCATTTGTCAATCGATTGTAAACATTGCGCCTTTCCAATATCGCATGTCGATGTCGCAGATGTTTTAACCAGCAAACGATAAACGTTGCGCGATACATAATAATATTTAACAACATACTGTCTGGGAGAATTGTTTAAACGAGTAGGTTGATAAGAGAAGCAACTTAACGCTATTGAGTAACATTAAACCGTGCAAGTAAACGGAAAGTGCTAACCAATATATATTAGCCAATATACCTTAATATTTTATCGGGTTCTTCCTACAATAACTTTAGCTCTGGTTTAGATTTATGTCTGAGCTAAAGTTATTTTGAGGAAATTAAAGTTGAAGACCCCGTTTTTTGATTTATAAAACGATTTCTCATACGACGTCCATTTTTGAATTCGGCTTTTTTTGGTATAAGATAGTTTGCATATATACTTTTGGTAAATTTAACATTTTTGAAACGAGTTTATGCATTTCTATTGCCTATTCAAAGAAAAATTCTTCTAAAGTTACAGAATTTCGTTAAAAATTCTCCTAAATTACAGAATTTCGTTAAAAATTCTCCTAAATTACAGAATTTCGTTAAAAATGCTTTAAAAAATAAAGTGACGACGCCAAGAGGTCAATTTTCCACCGAAAACAACAACCATTTTCCCAATGGTTAAAAAAAAAAAAAAAGGATATGGTCCCTTTTTCTAAATGAAGGGATGGACTGGAGTCACTCATTGCCAGACAAATACCCTCAGATTTGAAGACTATTTTCAACGAAGTTGTTTTTAATGAGGAAATCGAGGATCGAAATAACTATTTTTACATACCGTCAACCGGGATGACTTTGACATACAAAATTCTCGCATATTTGAAAATAGTAAAAACATATACTACGAGATCGCATGTCCAAGGTTAGTAGGTGCTTAAATTGGGAAACGTGAAAAAAATTATTACGGTTTAATATTATAATATTAATTATATTAATTATTAATATAAAATATAATATAATTATTAAATATTAATTATTTTAACATTAGTTATTAGTATAATTTTTTTCGCGTTTCCCAATTTAAGCACCTACTAACCTTGGACATGCGATCTCGTGGTATTTGTTTTTACTATTTTCAAATATGCGAGAATTTTGTATTTATCATTAAGATCTGAAGATATCACCGATAGTTGTGAACGAAACATATGTCATTTACATTAAAAAAGGTATTTTAAATATTCTGTGTTATGTTTTTTATCACTTTAAGCATTATTGGACATTAATTTAAAGTTAACAAGTGATTGTATTAATATTATTTTTAACAGCAGTGATGCCGAACTCAATTAGTAAAATCATAGCTGCCAACTTTTGCGCTTTTTTGTTACCCCTAAAAATTAATAGACATTTTTGCCTTATTGAATCGCATGATTTCGCAGATTTACTAAGGTAAAATATACTATAAAATTTTAGTGGTAGGAAAAAAGCGCAAAAGTTGGTAGCTATGGTAAAATACTGAATTATTTATGTAACACTGACAAAGAATGTGAATTAATTTTCACTTTCTAAGCAGCGTACAACCAAGAGAGTGAATGTGTCCAGAAAAAGTGTCAATTTTTCATTAAATTTACGCGTAGTTTCAGTCCTGCTGAAAAAATTAATTGGAAATTTATGTATTATCCGATGCTGAGAATTTATTCGTCTCATGTACGCCACTGGGTAGTGTGCTCATGTATGATATTCCATCTTGCGCTGCGAAGTTGCAGCCTTGTCAACGTATATAAGTGAAAAATGCCAAACTGGATGTCGTCCAGATGGCTTAAATGGTAAAGTACTTGGTGCGCTATACCAGGGTATCTGGGTTCGATTTTAGGTCTGGACACATTTTTCACTCTGTTGGTTGTCGCTGTTTAGCAAGTGAAAATTAATTCACATCCTTTGTCAGTGTTATTAAATTTACGCGTACTTTCAGTCCTGCTGAAAAATTTAAACAATTTATGTTTAAGCTACTGCTGTATTCTATCAGAATTTGGCGTTAATAATTACTTTTATTCTAACAAATTTTGGTTATTACACGTTTTGTCTTTATCCGAGGGGCGGGACAAAGTCACCTCGTGGTGTACAAAGTAGTCCAGGTTGAAGGTACCGAAAATAGTGGTTATTACAGAGAAAAGTTTTAAATCATATTTTTATACTGCAGGATGAAGTAAGACTGTTCTTAACAGATTCCAAATTGGATTTTAAAGATCGATTCAAGGATTTTTGTTTAAAAATTCTCTTCAAAATGACGTATATCACAGATATTTTTAATTACCTGAGTTTCAACATTAATTGTCTTGTCAGTTAGTAACTATATAAACATAAATTTATCAGTCAATAATATATAATTATTTAATCAATTTCACTCTTAAATTGAATATTTAACAAAAAGTTAAAATTTCAGTGCAAATTCACCTTGTTTAATAATTAAAATTTATAAAGATACAACTAAACGTAAATATATTGCCTGAAGGTGCGTAAAAATATACATAAAACATTTAAAAGCACATTAAAGTCCTTTTAAAAAATCAAAACGTTTTTAACCGAACTACTTGGTCATCATCAGTGAAAAACTAATAGTTAAGTTGAGTTGTTGTCTCTTCGCGTTTTTCTAGCTTGCCCGGAACAAACCATTTTACTTCAAAGGTGTGAAATATAAGGTGGGATGGGAAAGGTCGTTGAATATTTCAAAAATAAGTACAGGTTAATAAATCATGTATTAATTCATTCCAGACTGCGTGATTAACCTGTACTTATTTTTGAAATATTCAATGATCTTTCCCATCCCACCTTATAGTCCACACCCTTGAAGTAAAATGGTTTGTTCCGGCAAGTTAGAAAAAAGCGAAGAGACAACAACTCAACTCATCTATTAGTTTTTCACTGATGATGGCCGAGTAGTTCGGTTGAAAACGTTTTGAATTTTTAAAAGGATTTTAGTGTGCTTTCAAATGTTTTATGTATGTTTTTACGCACCTTCAAGCAATATATTTACATTTAGTCGTATCTTTACGAATTTCAATTGAATACTTAACGATACACAGAAAAGTAATTTAAAAACAAAACCATCATGAATTAATGATGAATAGTATTTAATATTTTGTTTTATTATAATATATTATTCAAGCTAAAAATTATTAAAGAAATGTATTAGTTATTTCAATAAATTGAAAAGAACACACTAAGCTGTACTGAGGTTTAATTCAAAGGAAAACTGAATGAATTCAACAATTTTCTCCGTGAACACATGATTGCTGTTTTAACTAACTAGAAAGATTTTCTGTGATGAGTTTAAAGATTCGATTAACAAAATATTTCATTCAAACTTTGTAGTTGTTTCAAATTCTTGACGTTTCTGTTATTACAAAAGTGAAAATTCATTATTTAAACCACGTCAAATGCATATTAAGAAGTACATATTTCATTGTAATTCATGCAGTTCTTAATATTGTATTATTCTTTGTGACAATCATTTTCGAACGACGCGGCACGCATGGCGACTTAATTAAACTAGTGAATTCTCGGTTTGTAAGCATTGCGAATGTTCTAGTGAATTTGCTGTTTGCAAAAACTCAGAATTTTCACGAGAAATCATAAAGTATGGTTTCTCGTGAATTAAGTAATTTTGTTAATTTCTAAACTATTTCAGAACAAATGAGGCTTTTACTTTGTGAATATTTTAGTGAAATAAGTTTACAGATAACAATTTTATAATTGCAATGGTTGTTCTCATTTTCTAAAATGCATTCCCTAGTTATGTAATTACATTATCCCATTGGTCTGTTTATCAATTTTCTCAGTAACCTTTCTGGAATGTCTAAATTTTTCAAATTAAATTAGGTTGAGTGCACCAGTAATTGACCAACTGGACACGATACTGTAAAAAAAATATAACAATAATGCACTGGTTATATCAATTTTGGTTGGAGGAAAATGTATATAGCATGTAATGAAATACATTATTATAAGCTATAATTGCAAATAAAGCTGTGATTGGATATTAAAATAGACTAATAAAGAAGTTTTTCACAAATATTCAATTAAATAAGTACCCACTATTAGAAAAAAAACCCATGACGGCTTGGCCTACAGGCACAAGTAGATTTCGAAGACACAGGTGGGGCGCCTGTTTATTGGGAATTGCAGAAGAGAAATCTGCCCGGATATGGCAGTTGCGACCGCCCACTTCAAAATATACCTGTGTCTGTAGGCGGAGCCAGCTGGGAATTTTTTTTTTTTTTTTTTTTTTTTTTTTTTTTTTTTTTGAGTTGGTTCTATAAAAACCTGTCAACATAAAAGTTGTAGATAATATTAAGAAGAATTATAATAAATTTAAGTGGATTTGATATCTTGTGAATGGACGAAGTTATGAATATTTGTCTTCTTAAACCCCCCATTTTTCCCTCCCTTGACGACATTTTTAATGAAATCAAAAATCTGTCATACATAAATTTTTGGACTTTTTCTTAGAAGTAACAATAACTTTAAACGGATTCGATATGTATCATAATTAAGAAGTTATGGGTTTTTTCTGTTTTCACAAAAAGCTCCCCCATCCCCCCCCCCCACCCACCCACACACACTGGTCCAATTTTGTCCATTAACGAACTTGACCGAGCGATTTTATGCCGCTTGATTGTATGTATCAGTTTGGAAGAGATTTGTGCAGAATTATGGAAGTCATCGTATCCATAAAAAAGTGATATAGATAGATAGATACATAGATAAAATTTTGAACTGGGAGTGGTTTTGGGTTCCAGGAGTCATGATCGGTGTACATATGCAATTTTTTTTTCAGAAATTTCAACTTAGGGGAGAATGTAGTGGGTAGTTTTTCTTACGAAATCTACCTAAAAATGGTATGTTCACAATTTTTTTTATATCAAGTTCAATTTTAATCCCCTAGCTCATTAATTGAGGCGTGAAGGTGATTTATTTTTGTTTTAGGTACTTAATCTTTTTAAATAACGATTTATATAATTATTAGCGATTGTTCAATTGCTGAATCACAAAATGTCAACTGCATTAGCTTTTGACAAGAATGTAAAAATACTGAATTTGTGTTTATTTTCTAATTTAACTGATCATAAAAATTCTTATGTATATTGCAGTTATTTTTCGTGGTGAAGACGAGATTTCTCCAATACTTAAAATGTGTGATTATATACTAAATGTTCTTGGTCAGTTACTGCTTAAATGCCTTTCCCAGTAGTTTAGTTTATTCACACAAACCTTAATTATTTGTAACTCTAAATATAGATTATTTTTAATGCATAGACACACATAATATTCACTATTTTCATCTATATTATAACGCAAAGCCTGATTTAGAATAAATTCAATTTTTGTAAATAAACTGGCATATATAAAGATAAACAAAGAGTTAATATAAAGTTATAAAAATATTTTCTTTGTTTAAGAAAGTATGTAATATTGATGCATTTATAGAAGAGTAAGCAAAAAAATATTTAAAGTATTCTGAAGAGGTATTGAAATTTGTAATTATTTTATTGCAATAATAATTGAAAATAGAAAAATTAGGAAAACTGTCGGGAGATTCAATATTCATTATTCTAATTTAATAAATAAAATAGAAAGGAAAACTCCTAAGTTACATAAATTTGGGCATCCAAAACTCTTTACATCTGCAGTAAGAACACATTCTATGCAACTTATCAAGTTCAAATACAAAAAACGATTTAGAATAATAGTAATAATAATAATAAAGAATGCTTTTTGAATACAAACGCTAATTATGCTAATACGCTAAGGATTATCGCAGTTCACTTCATAAAAATAAAGCAGTTGATTCTTGATTCAATGATTTATTAAAATGTCATCCCAAAATTGAAAAACACTGATGCAGAAAGTATTAACGTAGAGCGAACACAGGTTAATGTCATCAATTTTTAAATAGCACAGTGATATGTCGTGTTCCTTATTGTGTATCTTCTTTTCCTGAGTCAGATGATTGCTGATTTTGATCTGATATTACTTGACACAACACTGTAAAACTAAAAATAAAAATGAATTAAAGATAGTTTTAATATTTTATAGACTACGTTTCATATCATTATGATGATAGTGCTCTATTTGTATTAAAATCGATTATAGTGTGTGCAATGTATTCAGTAAAGTATTTTTTTATCCTCTTAACTTTCAAACGTCGATAACTATTGCGGTAATAATAATGTCTTGATGTAATAAAGTAGCCATGAGCTTTTTGATGAGATTTATTACATCGCCTCCTAGCGGCAAATTCGCGAGTTAACAAATGTACGTGGAAAATTATATCAGACACGGGAAAATGGTCATTTAGAAAATTACATAATAGCATCGATTTAGTACGAAAAGGCATCTTATACACACGAATACTAAGTATAGTACGAGTAAAACGTTCATTTTTTGTTTGCAATTTTCAACATTTTTATGTCATGAAACACCCCAAAAAGCAGACAATATCGCTTTCATAAAAAAAAATTCCCAAAACACTATTGATTGAACACTGCAGATTGGGGAATGGCGCTAAATACACACAGTGACAACTAGTTCTTCCTTTATGACGATGTTTGCGGCGTAAAAATTTGAAAATCCCAAAAGAGAATACACGTGTACTATTCTCCGCAGATAGATACACAAAACATCTTTCCGTATGAAATCGATGTTGCTGTAGAACTTTCAAATTAACTATATTTACACATCTCCAATAGTTTTAAAAATCGGTGCGCTAACTCATTATTTTTGGCTAGGAGGTGCTGAAAATATAGTCTCACCGAACAGGGCATGGACACTTTATTGTACATAGACACCATATTTATGACAGTAGCTGAAGACATTTCAAAGTTAAGGAGATGAAAAAGGATTTTACTGCATGCCATGTATTTGCATTTAAAAAATGAAATCGTTACCATTGAATCTCCATTAGTTTTTGAATTATTGATTTTTTAAATGTTTTCTTATTTTTATATCACACGATATATATGTATTGTAGCAGTAGTTTTTAATACGAATATTTTGGTTTTGATTTTTTACACTGAAAGGAAATGGTCAATTCTCCTAGTACAGACTGGTCAATCTGCCTGGTTATCTCTGTCCAGGTGGCAATTTAGTGGTGCAATATTATTTTCCAACTTATACTGTTATTAATTAAAAATTATAGAAAAGAAAACGGGAATTTTTTTCGGATTAGCAATTCTAAAACATTAATTGGTATTTATGCTTATTAGCAGAAAAACGTGTTACTAATTTTAATTATTAAAATTGAATAAATTTACACTAAATGGTCAATTACAGATGCATTCATCATACATCACGTTTTATACCAGCGAGTTTTCCGTAAAAATGCCTGCTTTTGACTACACTCTGAAATAAATCTCGCCAAAAAACGTAAAAAATATTATCAGCAAGTTGCTGGAACAACACCCGGATTGTTTGAAGGAATTTTCTTGTTATTTGACGAAATTTTTGTCTTTTGATTGGAGATTTTCATGAAATTTTGAGCTGAGATTTGCGATGTTTCTGCATTGGGGAAAAACATACATATGTAAAAATTACCTTTCTAAAACGAAAAAGGTGCTTGCAGCAAAGTTGCCGGAACACTCCATTCATTTGATGGAAATGAAGCTTAGATTGGACAATTTCAGATAGTTTTTATTTTAAATTGGTGAAAATTCCGTTTTTGAGGGAAATTGGGAAAATTAAAGAGAAAAATTTCGTGAATAACAGTATATAATCAACAGAGAAAAATATGTCATCTCACGGATTTTTTTAGAGTGTAAAATACTCCTCAAGCAGATTGATTGGATAATTTTACTATTTTACTTGCATGTAAAAAACATACTAATTATTATTATTTGAGGAAATCATTCTTGAAGTCACGATTCATGTAAATTCTTTTGACAAAACTTTTCACGATAGAATGAGTTATGGATAATTAAAAAATATCTACAAAAATTAAAAAATAAGTTGAAATTATTCAAACTATTTGATGCATCTTAAGACAATGTCGAGCAAGTAACTGAATTTATGTAGACCGTTACTAAATGTCTTTCAAAAATAAGCAATAGCTTTCTTACGAAGCCTTTTCAACTGTGATGTCTTGGACCAGGGATTTATTAGAACTTATATTCAATGTAATTTTTTTAAATTCTGCGAATCTGACTAGCACTTTATTTAAAATATATATATATAAGTTAAAACAGATTATAAAGAAGTGAGGGGCACATTTCTTACTCTGTGGCATTTGTAAGTAATTAAAAAGATATTGGGCTTCATAAAAATGAAATATGTAACAAATCTGTTTTCTCATCTGGACAGAGTATTAAATATTTTTGTTTACTGTATTCTAGATTACATCATTATTGGTTCATTTAATTCTCGAATTTTTTCATGTGACAAAGTTAAAGAAATTTTCCGCTCGCATTTTAATAGTTTTAAATGTTTTAATTTATTTATTTATTTATTTATTTTTTGCTTAGGATATCGGAGGTCGATCTCTAACGTTGTCAGTTTTTACTTTTTCGATTTTGGTTCCAGTTTCTTTTATATAACGGTACTTTCACTTTCAGAACCGGTTCCAACTAAGGCTCCTATAAGGGGAGCTGACGCATATCCTTTCTGTTGCCCAAAATAACCGCCATATTGTGACCTAGCTCAGCATTAGGAAACCGCCTGAGCATGAGCAGGTGTTCGCCGTCCCCGTTACTGTCACTCGCCGTCCACTAGTACGGTAAAAAAACCGGTTTTAGCTTGGTTTTTGGTCCACTGGGTTATTAAATGGTAGTATGATTAAGCCTGTATTATAGGAGCTCTAGTTCCAACCGGTTCCAAAATTAAAAATGTCCGCTTACAAAAAAAAAAAAAAAAAAAAAACTGCAACAAAAATGGAAAAAGTATAAAATAACAACGTTAGAGATAGACCTAAGATATCCTGAGCAAAGAAATCATTTAAAAATATTAAAATGCGAGCGAAAAATTGAAAATAGCCTTCCCATAGATTTAATATTAGCTTGAGCGTTTCTCCAACTAACTAGGTACAGATATAGGTACGTTCTTGGTGTCGTCATTAACCGGTTTCATTCTTCTGTGACGGCTTGCAACAGCTAGTGTATCGTAAGGCTCCTATAATAGGAGCTGACGCATATCCATTTTGTTTCGCATTATTCGGGTCTCAGTTCAGCATCTCAATCTACCGCTGCCGGAGCTGGGGTTGCCTAAGGCCTCGTTCCTCCACCTTCTGAAAGAGGCTGGATGTTAAATGGCGGAAAATTAGCTTGGTTTTTCGACTTTGAGACACATATCTGCGAGGATGCGTCAGCCTGTATTATAGGAGCTCTAGTGTATCGGTGGCGGAAGTATATCACCGCCGGTGGTGACCATATCTAAAACTAAGGTATCCCTTCAAAGGCGGGCATTTCAAAGTTACTTGTCGATGTAAAATATTTTATTTTGTTCTGTTAATAAGCTAGTTACTTATGTGGAGGCAAAACTTATTGAACAACCCTCGTATATTCTGCTACTTTTGAGTGCACAGTAATTCAAATAAAAATAAAAGACTCCTCATACTTTTTAATATCCATTTTCTCGCAGAGAGATGCAGAATATACTAACTGTGAATTTTGTTTTCTGCAATAAATTTACCAATAAAAAGAGCGAAAGAGGTTTCCTCTTTATTAAAATAAAGATACATTTTACAATTTTCAACATAAATACCAAAATTTAATATCGTATGTGGATTCTAAGGTTAATTTTAGAGTCACATACCAAATTTAAATTAAATTCGGTGAAAATGTTTTGGATTTATGAAGAGGCGAAATTTTGATTTCCTAATGTTAAATTAGTTTTTAACACTTTAATTCAAATGTGCTGTAATAATTATTTTTTTCCGTCTTTTTTTCTTTTGATTGGACATTAAGTACCCCAAACATTATAGTTATTTGTTTTTGAAAAAGTTATGTATGAAATGTAAACTATAAAATTAATATTCGAAACTATATATATATAAATTATAACCCGTTAAAATATATTCCAAAAAACTTCAAAATATATACTAAAACACTTTAATTGCTTAAAAGACGTCAAATATAAATAAAAACATTAAAATATTGACATGTTTCCATTGATTCACTCAATCATCATCAGAACACATACGAAATACAAATACAACGTACACAAAAATTGGAATGCAAGATTATTCTCTATAATAAAGTGAAGATAAAATGTCCTCTATAATTTTAACATCGCTCACTGCTCCATCTGTAGTCTGCTTCCCAAAGTTATCCAAATACGCTATACGCTCAAATACGCTCAAATACGCCATATACGCTCAAATACTTGGAATATGAAATGACAATGTATCATTACACACTTTTGAACCTCTTATATAAATCTCTATGGATTCTCTCACAAAAAGCTGTAAATAAAAACCAGATCTATAAATCAATTTTCCTTCATTTGATAGGATGTTAATACTCTCTTATTTTACTAAGTTTTGATAATGCCGTATCGCCACTGTTATATTTAACATCTGCAATATGTTCTTTACATCTAATTAGATATAAGGAACATATTGCAGATGCTAAATATAATATTATATTTGGAGCAGAGAGCGATGTTAAAATTATAGAGGACATTGTATCGTCACTATATTACAGAGACTGATCTCGTATTCCAATTTGTGTGTACATTGTATTTGTATTTCGTATGTGTTCTGGTGATGATTGATTGAATCAATCGAAATATGTCAATATTTTAATGTTTTTATTGCTATTTGCTGTTTTTAAGCATTTAAAGTGTGTTAGTATATATTTTGAAGTGTTTTGTAATAAATATAGTGTTATTTTTAATGGACGTGAATTAAGACTTTTTCTTTGTCTGCAATATAATAAATTATAACCGTTAAATGTTTTGACAAAAATAGATTTTTAGAGACTTGTAACATGCAGTTACAATTTTTCAACGTATTTCCTCATACGGTTATGAGTTATGGTTAAAAACAGAAACAAAAAAGAAACTATTAATAAATGTAACACCAGTATTAAATACTTGATAGAATATTTAAAGGATTATTTAGCATTTTTAAAATACTATCTGTTTTTCCTATTGAAAATTATTAATCAGATTTGCATTAAATTCGAACCTTACAATAAAGCATTTCCTTTTTGGAAGAGTCCTCAGACTTAGCTAAATTTTTAATACTTAAATCTCCGGAACTAATAATAGAATACTAGGTGACTCAGCCACCTACTCGCTAACGTTCGCCAACCGCTTTGAATTGGGAAACAATTCACATTAAGATTGCTACGCGGTCCCAGTTTGCTTAGCTCGCTCGTACCTTTTTGTTTTTGTAGCAATTCTAGCTGGAATAAGTACTACCATAAATAATTTTAACATATTAAATTGACAATTGCTTTAATATAAAAAAAGTAATTGAAAACTTCGTTGAAAACACAATTAAAAATTCATTTATTTGGTGCTACCAATGGGCATAAATCATTTAAATACTATGAAAAAATGATCTTGGAACACAATTAGTTTAAAACACATTGCACCTATAATATTGTACAGCACGGCTTAAATTCATTAAAAAAATCTACGTGGTAAGAAGATAGTTTATATATATATCATTAATCATTGTTTAAATTTCGTTCGACATTTTACTTTTCTAATTGATCATAGAATTTTGCAAAAGAAATTACTTTTTACTTCATAAAGATAGCAACAGATGGCAGCAGGTTCAACAGATGACAGTTGATATTTTTATACTCTCCAATTTTCGTGTGAGTGAAATTCGTAAATAAAATTTAAATAAGAGTTGAGAATCATTTGAAATTAACGATATTGCTCATAATTAAAATGAGGAATCATCCCAAACGCTTTGGATTACCTACACGTTATTTTATTTTAAATAATTGCTAGTTTCAGTTTGACTGCTCTCACACTGGCTGCCATATTGGAGGCAGAGCTGATGTTACCCAATCTAGTCGGTTCATTGGTCTGAGCACTGGAAACTACGGTTGTTGCTAAACGGCAAACTAGAAATTCAGCCTTATTTCCGCGCCACGTAAGAGAAACATAGATATAGATTTTTAAAAAATTACACTTGGTGTAAATTGAGGGTCTTGATTCGTATTCAGATGTCAAAATTAGATGTTATTAGGGAAATGTTCTAATTTGATCTGTCTTTCAATATGGACTCTTGAACTTATTTTCCTTTATAAGAAAATCTAAAGGAGACTTAACTTTCCAATTAAATGGCATTTTATTTTCTCTGTGACATTTTTCAAATGACGATTACATTTTATGTTTTTGAAACGATTGCTTGTGTCTCAGGATACATTTTTTTTCTAAGTAAAACTCATCAGAATCGATTTCCAGAAGTATAATTCTCCCTCGTCACTTACAAATAATACTAAGTAATACTAATATTGTTTCATTTATTAAAAAATACACCTGACAATTCAATTGTACTTTTCTTGCCTGAATTAGAAAGAAAAATAATTTCCACTTCCTTTTTGTTC
Source organism: Maratus michaelseni (assembly GCA_963931845.1). NCBI lineage: Eukaryota > Metazoa > Arthropoda > Arachnida > Araneae > Salticidae > Maratus > Maratus michaelseni. Next base: position 378,667,488 of record OZ007593.1, on the reverse strand, counting down.
TTTTATATATAAATGACTGAAAGTTTATTTCCGAAAAAAGGCCCCTAAGTGAAGCCTGATTATAAATAAAAATGTTTTTTTTCCCTAACTTTAGAATAAATATTTGTCGCGATTGAAAAACTATTCTTTTTTTTATTGCTAGGCTACAAACATAAAAGAAAAACAAATGTATTTTTTAAAACCAGAAATACAAAAAAGTATTACAACATTTATTTTCTGGAAGAAGTTATCCCTAGAGATGGCACTTACTTTTTTAAAGTACTTCTAAGAATTATACACATACATTTTTATTTTATTGACAGCTTATAATAAAAAAAATGTTATGCATAAAAGTACGATTAATCTTTTAGAATAAAAAAAAGTTGTATATTTTTATTGCATTTTTTTTTTTAAATTATAGACACGTCAGCAAGTGAAGAATTAATTTAGCATCGAGTTAGAATTTATCTAGGATAAAAGAGATAGATGTTTGTTTATCTGTCTGTGCGTGTGTGAGCTGTGGTCTGAAAAGACCGCCGCGCACAGACTTACAATATTTTGCAAGAAGATACCTGTATGTCTGAAGTTACGCACCTCGAAGTCAGTTTTGGATTTTTCTTTTTTTAATCAGATTTTTATTTAATTTCTTTTTTTATGTTTCTTTCTTTCTTTTTTTTTTTCGTTTTTTTTCGCGTTTTGCGGTATTTTTTCCACATTAGTAATTAGAATCAATCCGGTTTAAATATTTTATCCCAATACAGTAAATTTTCTCCGCCCTTTCAATAAAGTTTATTCGGAAATCGTACAGTAATTTTTTAATTTTATGAGAATTTTTAGAGTTTTTTCGCGTTTTGCGACGATTTGTTGACATTCACAAAAGGAATCCGGTTTCAATCTTACAGCCAAATGTAGTACATTTTGTCTTCTGCGATTTTTGAATTTTTAGCGATTTTTTGTGCGATGTTCAGGGTTTTTTTCGCGTTCCGTCACGATTTTTTGACACGAGTAAAATAATCCAGTTTCAATCTTTTAGCCCAACATAGTAAATTTTGTCCTGTGCCATTTTTGAATATTTTATGGGATTTTGTGCGAATTTTCGCGTTTAGGGGCGATTCTTTTACATTTGTAAACAGAATATGATTTCAATAATTTATCCCAATATTGTAAAATTTGTTCTCTGCGATTTTTTATATTTTAGCGATTTTGTATGCAATCTTTAGCATTTTGTTTTCGCGTTCCAAGGCGGTTTTTAACACTTTCCAACCTAGTTGAAAAGAGTTTATGACTTCGGTTTGTCTGGCCGTCTGCCGTCTGCCGTCTGTCCGTCTGCCGTCTGTCCGTGCTCTATCTCTCGTAAATATGCTCGGATTGCTCTGCAATTTTTATATGTTATTGTCGTTATCTATAGCATGTTCCCTATTTCAACTGAAGTATGTAGCACTTATACTTTTTTTACAGGGACACTCAAAAGCGTTCCGTTACATTACGGTCTATGGGGAAAATCATTTGCGGTTCATTTTATTCATGTTACACAATTTCAAACACATCGTAATTGATATATATCACTAAGGTACATTACAATAAGCTTAATATGGAATAGGGTGTGCATAGCACTTATAGTTACTTTACAGGGACAGTCAAAAGAATTCCGTTACATTACGTCTATGGAGAAAAATCATCTGCGGTTTATTAAAATAATGTTTCATTATTTTAAACGCATTGAAATTTATATATATCACTAAGGTGCATTACAAGAGGCTTACTACAGAATAATGTGTGTATAGCAGTCATCTTTCATTTACAGGGACACACAAAAGAATTCTCTACTGTCTGTTAACAATAATTCCTGGAAGTGCGTTTTAAGTTACTGAACGCGATTTTAAATTTAACTCACTTTTTGTTTATTACGTGGTGTATATAAATTCTGTAGATCATATACAGGGAAGCACAAAAGTTCGCAAACCCATTTCTGTTTATTGACAGAAACTCCAGAAGGAGAATTTTAAACTGTGCTACGCGTTTCTTAACTGAACTAAAATGTAGCATCCTATGTAGTATATATACAAATCTATAGATCATATACAGGGCTGAATAAAAGCATTCGAATAATTTTTCGAATATTGTATATGTTGGAAATAAATGTTGGAAATTCCTGAAATTACGTTTTTAAATATGTTATGCGTTTTCCAACTTGTTTACTTCGATGTTATCTTTCAGCTTATTAAACGCTAATGATTTATAAAATTATTTTGGAAGCGTTGGAAAGTGTTACATAATCTATGCTGGACGCATGATTTTTCGTTCTTGTTTTTTTCTACATTCGTGAAAGGATTCGGGATTCAATCTTTCTCCAGTTTCAAATTCCACGCCCAATACTGTAAATTTTGTCCTTTGTAGTTTTTCAATTTTTCGCGTATTTTGTATGCGATTAGAATTTACTGGCATTTCGCGGCGATTTTTTGGCATTTGTTTTCTGAATCCTAAAGAACTCTCCGGTAAATTTTGCTACTGCCCTAAATGAATTCAAGTTAGTAGAATGCCATATTGGTTCCTATAGCAACGGCGATGCTGAAAATTTGAATTTATTCTCCGACGAAATAAATATCCAGATAATTCAAGGTTCGCTTGATACGAGACCGGAGCAGGTGTATCCCGCAAGAGCGTATGCCGCCGAAAACAGCATGTGGTCCCCAAACCCAGTTTTGTTTAATTCGAGATTCGTTTGGGAGAAACCAACCAACGAAGTGGGAAAAAAACTGCTAGTGTAAAAATATAGGACAGTTAACCAGATTTATTTTGTTTTATTCCCCAGAATACACAATAATTTAATATCGTGCGGATAATATAAATAATCAATATAGTTAATAAATCAAAAATCTTATTAATTAATAATTCTTTGAATTCACAATGCAACTTTATTTATGGAGAAACCAACCAACGAAGTGGGTAAAACACTGCTAGTGTAAAAATATAGGACAGTTAACCAGATTTATTTTGTTTTATTCCCCAGAATACACAATAATTTAATATCGTGCGGATAATATAAATAATCAATATAGTTAATAAATCAAAAATCTTATTAATTAATAATTCTTTGAATACACAATGCAACTTTATTTATGGAGAAACCAACCAACGAAATGGGTAAAACACTGCTAGTGTAAAAATATAGGACAGTTAACCAGATTTATTTTGTTTTATTCCCCAGAATACACAATAATTTAATATCGTGCGGATAATATAAATAATCAATATAGTTAATAAATCAAAAATCTTATTAATTAATATTTCTTTGAATGCACAATGCAACTTTATTTATACGCATTTTATTTATTGACCAAATTTATTACTGACTACATTCATTTATTTATTCATACACATGTATTCCGGATTCTTAATTCCTTAGATTCCTTTATGAACCACACTGTAAAAAAAAAAAAAAAAAAAAAAATCCGTGAAAAATAGGAAAATGTACTGGCAACAAAGGTGCCGTCTATTCTGCGTTACTTCACAAAACGTCTGTTTCAAGATGAAAATTTTCCGTTATTCAAGACAGAAAATGTCCGTTTTTAGAAATAAAGAAATAAATACGAGCAACAGCGCATTATTAACAAACGATCTATATAACAATTATATATACTGATGCACATGTATACGGGACAGGTATTTGTATTGCATATTAGCACATCCATGTTTTATCGCCTTGCCTCTAGGGTTCGAACCTTGGTACTCCCCATTAGAGGATGGTGAATGTTCTGTCCAAATCCAACGACTTGGTTATTGGCTAAAACATCAATCACGAAAATTTAACTGAATTTTTTCCGTTTTCTCTCAATTGAAAAAGAACATTTCTGTTTGGCTGTTTTGGAAGGTACACTATCAGAAATACTTTTTTCAAGTCAGGGATATTTTACTGGTAGGCAGTGCTACTGGTATATATTCGTTATTTGAAGAATGTCCGTTTCTTTTTTCTCCGTTACAGGAAAGAAAATATACGTCAATTGAAGAAAGAAAGCTGGGCTAAAAAATATTTTCTTGTACGGTGCTGTCATCTATGAATTCTTACGGAAATACTTATTTACTTTATTACTTAATATATTTTAAGAATATGTCGCTAACCTTGGAGTTAAATCAAGGATTTGACTTTTATAAGTCTCGTATCTGAACCGTTGCTCTATCAGTTGTTCGGTAAAGGAAGAGTTTGAAATAAATATATGATGTTTTCTTCAAATGGATATGACTTGATTAATTTGTTGTTTAGAAAGCTGGGAATTTTGAAGTTAGTTTCGGGAAGATTTCGTTGTTATAAGACGGTGGTTGGAGTTTTAATACCTTAGCATTAATAGGGATAAAAATATTAATTATACATATTTTTTACTAAATTGTTAGATGTAAAATACGAATATTATATTTTTAATTAAATTCGTTAAAAAATGCTTGCTTTTTTGAGTAAAAAGGTTTTTTTTTTTTCATGTAATATTTTACTTTTAACTCATACATATACGTATATTTAAATGTGTATATTTAGAAAATATTTTAAATGCAAATATTTTTTTTTATAACTTTAAAAAATAAATTGGAATACTTTTAAATGAATGAGAAAATTAATTGTTAGTTTTTTTTTTTTTTTACATTCGAAAAATTTTTTTTTTTGTTTCTTTTTTTGTTTTAAAATAAATAATAAATCTTAATTTATAGAATTTTTGGTTTTTCATTTTAAAATTAAATTTGAAGTTTATTATTGATAGAGCCAATACGCAAGGGTGCAGGGAATAAACGGTTTTTTCCTCTTTCTCGGACTTATCAGAAGAATTCACGGAAAAAGCATGTTTTTTTAGGAGAACGGAAATCATTTGTTAAAAAATGAAGAATAATTTTGTGTCTAAGGACGAGTTTTTCTGACAGTGAACATTTTTGTTTTTAGTATTCAACGAGCAATGATGAAAAGGAAATATTTTACGTTTAAAGACAGAAATTTTACAGAAAACCACTTGTATATATACCGAATTTTTTTTACAGTGTATCGCCATATTGAACAGATAGCACAGGACATAACTTACAGCACAAAAAAAAAAAAAGAGGGAGATAATAACCACGCATCTCGCGATAAAACAGAGGTGTCTAGATTTGAAATCTCAGTCTTGGAGGCCTTTTTAAGGGGACATTTCAGTAAAGTAGGTTTTCTTTCATATATCGCGAGATTTTATGTTTACCTATGAATAACCTTAAGCAGGTAATTAGTCAGTACCTAATATAATTAACAAAATTCGATTTCCGGTATTATAATGTTCACGTTCAATAACGACATATCACGTTTCCAAAAATTATTGTCCAACGTTTTAAGTATTGATAAAAAGGCAAAACACTGAAAAATTTTTACTTGGGCAAAATCTACAGATTTTATTATATTCTTTTAAATATTTATAATTTAAGAAGACAATTTTTAAAAACGCAGTACGTTGGCTTCGGTACATTGGTATGTCTTTTTTTAATGGTTAAAACAGAATTTTGAAAAGTATATCACCTGTTTAAATTTCTTTATACTCCGTCCGTCTGTCCGTCCGTCTGTCTGTCTGTCTGTCCGTCTGTCTGTCCGTCCGTCTGTCTGTCTGTCCGCATATAACAACTCAAAAACTACCCAACCAAATGGTTTGCAATTTAAAATATATTATCTTTGCAGAATTTTGTCGAGACATTTCAAATTTTATTAAAATCGAATCAAAACTTTAGGAGATATTAATAAAAATATTTATTAAGAAATTTGATTTTTTTTTTTTTAAATCGGTGCTTTTTTGTTATAGGAGCTTCCGATGGATGTTAAATCGTCAAGCGACCGAGATGCTTATTTTATGACAGAAATTAATCTGCAGACGATATAATTCATTTCACAGAATAAAAAATCATCAAGATCTGAATATTTATATAACTAGCTGATACATATATATCTGAATATTTATATAACTAGTTAAGATATTTGTATGAACAGTGTCATAAAATATATACTTAACTAGCTGTTTAACCCGTTCTACGCACGGGATATCATGAATTTAATTCTAAAACGTGCGTACGAACGCACCTCGTTTGTAACGTTTGACGTACAATTTCCAACTTGTTATTTTTCTAGTAATTCTAGCCGGAATAAGTACTACAACAAATCATTTGAACACATGAAATTGACAATTTTTTTAATGTAAAAAAGTAACCGAAAACTCCGTTGAAAACACAACTAAAAATGCATTTAGTTGATGCTACTAATGGGCATATAAATCATTTAAATACTATGAAAAAAGGATCTTGGAAACATAATTAGTTTAAAACTTATTGCACCTATAATATTGTACAGAACAGCACGGCTTAAATTCATTTAAAAAAAAACACTAAGTGGTAGGAAGATATTTTATCATCAATGATTGTTTAAATTTCTTTCGACATTTTAATATTCTAATTGATTATAGATATCTGCAAAAGAAATTATTTTTACTTCAATAAAACAGCAACAGATGGCAGCAGGGACATTCTAGAAAGTTTATATTTTATTATCTCCAATTTTTTGTGTGAGTGAAATTCGTAAATAAATTCTAAATAAGAGTTGAGAATTCATTTGAAATTAACAATATTACTCATAATTAAAATGAGGAATCTTCTCAGACGCTTTGGATTACGTTCATATTATTTTATTTTTAATAATTTCTAACTTGAGTTTCACTGCTCTGACACTGACCGCCATATTAGAGGCGGAGCTAACACTATCTTGTCTGTTCATTGGTCTGAGCTCTGGAAACTACGGTTGTTGCCAACGATAAGGTAGAAATTCAGCCCTTCCGCGCCACGTAAGACAAATATATATATAGATTTTTGGATGGGATTTCGCGATCAGCGAAGATAACTGAAACGCCCCTTAATATAGTTATTGAAGGAGTGATAGAAACAAACACTAGATTGGCGACATTGGCTTGTCTCATTTTATCGACGAATCTGTTTTTGATCAAAATATTTTGAAAGGGTCGTCAATCATGAACCGACAGACGCGTAAGCATTACTTTTATAGAAATAAGTAGAAGGTCACAATCTGTACAATTATCTCTTAAAATAAAATTTGTCGTGTGAGAAATGTTAATGCGGGCGTCTGATGAAGATAATATTTTTAGTCTTCATTCTTTTTTTCCTCGGTTTCATACTTTGTATTCTTGATAACGACAAAAATGCTAGATGTATGTTAACTTTTGCACATTAACATTTTCATAAATATATATCTATATACATCTAACATCTTATATATGTAAGATTGTGTATATTTATGTAACGTATGCTCCCTCGCTTACATATATAAGTAAATATGTGTTGTGAGGAGTGTCCCCCAAATGGGGTTATTGCGTGATTTTAAAAATGATGATGAATCCTTGCTTTAGATCATTCAAATTTTAATAACCATATGCCGCTGCCATATGTCGAACTGTTGAGGTCTTACTGTACTTCGGTATTAAACCCAAAGAGGTAAGAAGGTTTGCTTATCAGTTGGCAGTTCAAAATGATATGAAGATTCCAGAGCAGTGGTTGAAATGGGAAATGGCAAGCAAAGATTGGTTCAATCATTTCTTTAAACGTCATCTAAGACTTTCAGTTTGCTTCAGTTTGTTTCAACTTACTTTGTCATCAAAATGTAAATTTGAAATCTTTTGTAATTTTCCATTTTCATAATTAATAAAACAGTTTTTTGTGTTTGATATTCAAAAAACAGCCATTTGTTCTTTTCTTTTTGGCCCTAAAGTTGCACTCTGGTTTTCTTTCGAAATAGGTTTTGCGATTAGAAACTATTTTTTGTTTGCAATTAACTTCAATAAAGAAAAAAAAACGAAAAAAAACACGTATTCCATATTACTCCACCTTGGGTGCCAACTTGCCCCTTTGCCGGGTAAGTTTTGGCATAGACGTGGGGGTGGAAGACGTAAAAAATAAATATGGCAAAACGATTTTCGAAATAATTACAATGGGCCTTAGTATCCAAGATGTGTACCTACTAAAATCTATTTCCAGATTTAAAAAATCTCCTACCAAAAATATTAGAAAAAAAATTATGCCAACTAGCACCTCTCTACACTATATACAATTCAGTGTCAAGTGAATTCTACGAAAAATAAAGTTCTATATCATTATTTTGAAAATTAATAAAAGTCATAATCGGTCAAACTTTTCTTGAAAATATATCTTGAAAATTATTAGCTTTTTATTCATTTCTTCAAATGCACTTTCAAAACATAGAGCTTTGCACTAATACTGGTTTTAAATTATTTTTTTTTCATTTAATTTAAGATATCTTCTCTCTTTTATTTACAAATTATATGGCTAAATTCATATTTAACCCTTTCAAGAGCAAGTAATTGTTCTTTTGTAATTTTGAATTCCTATCAGAATTTTCGAATAAATTTCATTTCAAGATAACGAAATGCAGTTTTATGAAGTTTTTGCACCAAAGTTACAGAAGTAAAATTTCATTCAAAAATTCTGATACAAATTTTTGTGAAAATTATGTGGTATAAATAATATACCAATGATCCTTCAAGGGGTTAAACGTGTTTCTGAAAATCCATTACCTCATCTTATTGTACTTAAATTAAATAAGCGAGAATAAAAGTAGCTCTGTGTTACAGCTTACAAGAAATATTTTGACGGATTGTCTCACTTTTATTTTTAATTTTAAAAGTTTGCTCACATATAATGGCTATTTAATAGAAAAAAGTGGCAAAAGACTTTAAAAATACATAATTCAACTTCGACTTTAAGGTTATAAACTGAAAGAAAATGCTATGCAATCCATCATCTAGAATTGCATTATTATTATTTTTTTTAGGTAGCTTTCAATACAAAAAAGTATAAAGCTACCTATTGCAGCCGTTCGGAGGAAAGCAGTTCCGGAAAATTTAGATCTATTTTCACCGATCATGACCCCCAGACCCCAAAACCACCCTCCGTTCAAATGTTGATATATATATATATATATATATATATCTGATCTATGTCATACGATAACGCTCGTATTTATAAATCATTTTTGATGAAACTAATTGTGTGTATTAAGCTCACCAATGTATCGACCGAGTTCGTTGGCCAGCTTGGTCCGCCATTTTGTTTCAAGTAGCCGGCCACTTAGAAATTTAAAACTAAAATAAATATACAAAAAGTTAAAAATTCAAATTTATTTTTAAAATACGTGTTAGGCCTTGATACAAGGATTCCAGAGCATTTTTTGGTTTACCTCTATCTTAAAAAATGGCTGAGATAGAGCAGTTTGAAATTCTAGGGTGGCTAACATTTTGAAACAAAACAGCACATTAACGCGATTACTCGCAAATTACTTTCTTTCATTGCTGTAATCATTTTTCCAATCATACGCATAAAACTATATATTCATATCCGTTAGCGCCAAACTCTCGCCAAAATTCGCGACATTTGGCGAAATATCGCCAAATTTGGCGACCAAAATAAGTCTTCATAAATGAAGCCAATTTGGCTACTGTTCAATAATTTGGCGAATTTCTTATTCAAATGCAGTATTAACGAATCTTTTGTAAACATTTTCTTTGCATTTTAAGTTGCTGTTTTCGAGTAATATTAGCTAAAATTTTAAAACGAAGATATAGGAAAGCTACCTTTTCCTCCCGGTACAGGCCGGAAGGACTTTTTTTAAATTTCTTCTGAAAAGATAAACTTTCTCTTTGGTTAGTGAGGTATAAATAACGAATAAATACCTCTTTTCCAGTACATTCAATTTAAATTATATTGAAATATACTAAACACGATTAAACTCTAAACTAGAGTCATTGTAGCAAATTTTCTTTTTTCCATAATATATTGTCCATAAAATGTTAAACATTTTATAAATAACTTCAAACAATACATACATGTAGTAACATTATATATCATGTTATATATATATATTATAAAAGACGATCTTTTTTTAAAGTAATGTTTAGAAATACTTTACTACTAATCCCCCTTTTAAATTCACTAACAAAAATGTTATAAAGTTACATGCAAACTTTTGTTTGTTTAATCACCAATTTCATTAAATATTTGACTGTTGTTTGTAGATAAAAGCATACAAAGTAGCTTAATTATCTTTTAAGTAAGAAGAAATTTTAACTTAGTCTCTCAAAACTTTTTTACACCAGACACAATAAGGCGAAGGATTCAATTGTGCAATGTAGAATTAACTATTGCAATATCCCTTTAATCAAGAAGAAATACTTTTTTAACAGCATTAATCTTTAACGTACTTATTTTATCAGATTAAAATTCTCGCATGTGAATTTAGTTTTGAAAAGGGAAATAATTAATTAAATTTACTTTGACAAAAAGCTTAAATGCATATTTCACAGAAAAGATAAACATCGACTTTAATGATAACAGCGTGTTTTATTTTTGGACAGATAAAATCGCAATCAGTGCAGTATTTGACATTTTCATAAGTTGATTTAAGTTGAAGATATTTACAGAGTAATTATTTCCTTATCTTGTTTGAATAAATAATCTTTTATCTATCCGCTAATGACCAAATGTTTGATCGGAAACAATACGCCTCCTCAATATTATAACGTATTTCTCTCTCTTTTTTAGGTAGCTTTCAATACAAAAATGTATAAAGCTACCTATTGCAGCCGTTCGGAGGAAAGCAGTTCCGGAAAATTTCGATATATTTTCACCGATCATGACCCCCAGACCCCAAAACCACCCTCCGTTCAAATGTTGATTTATATATATAGATATATCCATATATATATATATATATATATATATATATATATATATATATATATATATATATATATATATATATATATATATCTGACCTATGTCATACGATAACGCTCGTATTTATAAATCAATTTTGATGAAACTAATTGTGTGTATTAAGGTCACCAATGTCTCGACCGAGTTCGTTGGCCAGCTTGGTCCGCCATTTTGTTTCAAGATGGCGGCCATTTAAAAATTTAAAACTAAAATAAGTATACAAAAAATTAAAAATTAAAATTTATTTTTTAATTACGTTTTAGGCCTTGATACAAGGATTCCAGAGCATTTTTTGGTTTACCTCTATCTTAAACAAGAACGAAAAATCATGCGTCAAACATAGATTATGTAACTCTTTCCAACGCTTCCAAAATAATTTTACAAATCATACCGTTTAATAAGCTAAAAGATAACATCTAAGAAATCCGAATACTTTTATTCAGCCCTGTATAGGATCTATAGATTTGTATATATACTACATAGGATGCTAAATTTTAGTTCAGTTAGGAAACGCATAGCACAGTTTAAAATTTTCCGTCTGGAGTTAAATAATACGGAAATGTGTTCGCGAACTTTTGTGCTTCCCTGTATAGGATCTACAGAATTTATACACACCACGTAATAGACAAAAAGCGAGTTAAAATTAAAATCGCGTTCATTAACTTAAAACGCACTTCCAGGAATTAGTGTTAACAGACAGTAGAGAATTCTTTTGTGTGTCCCTGTAAATGAACGATGACTGCTATACACACACTATTCTGTAGTAAGCCTCTTGAAATACACCTTAGTGATATATATAAATTTCAATGCGTTTAAAATAGGGAAACATTATTTAAATAAACCACAAACGATTTTTCTCCATAGACGTAATGTAACGGAATTCTTTTGACTGTCCCTATAAAGTAATTGTAAGTGCTATGCACCCCCTATTCCATATTAAGCTTCTTGTAATGCACCTTAGTGATATATATAAATTTCAATGCGTTTAAAATAGTGAAACATTATTTAAATAAACCGCAAATGATTTTTCCCCATAGACCGCAATGTAATGGAATTCTTTTGAGTGTCCCTGTAAAAAACTATAAGTGCTACACACTTCCGTTGAAATAGGGAACATGCTATAGATAACGATTATAACATATAAAAATTGCAGAGCAATCCGAGCATATTTACGGGAGTTAGAGCACGGACAGACGGCCAGACTGCAGACGGCAGACGGCCATACGGCCAGACAAACCGAAGTCATAAACACTTTTCAACTAGGTTGGAAAGTGTTAAAAATGGCTGAGATAGAGCAGTTTGAAATTCTAGGGTGGCTGACATTTTGAAACAAAACAGCACATTAACGCGATTACTCGCAAATTATTTTCTTTCATTGTTGTAATAATTTTCCCAATCATACGCATAAAACTATATATTCATATACGTTAGCGCCAAAATTGGCGACATTGGTGGCAAAATTGGCGACAAAATTAGCAAAATTTGTGACATTTGACCGAAATATCGCCAAATTTGGCGACCAAAATAAGTCTTCATAAATGAAGCCAATTTGGCTATTGCTCAATAATTTGGCGAATTTCTTATTCAAATTCAGTATTAACGAATCTTTTGTAAACGTTTCTTTGCATTTTAACTTGCTGTTTTCGTGTAACATTAGCTAAAATTTTAAAACGAAGTATAGGAAAGCTACCTTTTCCTCCCGGTACAGGCCGGAAGGACTTTTTTTAAACGGTGATAGATAAATTATTATTATCTTGTGCCTGCTGTTTGTTTCATTACAATAATTCATGTAGAAAAAAAGAATGAAAAATCATGCGTCAAGCATAGATTATAAAACACTTTCCAACGCTTCCAAATTACTTAACAAAACTTTATCATAAATAATATGATAAGATCACTTGTTAACTTCATAATATAATAAGATCACTTGTTAAAGTGTAATTATTGCTTAAAGTCATAAAAAACGTAACACAAAAGGTTTAAAAATACCTTTTAATGTAGGGTGAAACCCCCAGTTATTGACACCTAACCAATAACTGACACTTCAGCTGAAATCTAATTCAAATATGTACTTTTTTTTTTGTTGTAAATTTCTGCAAAGTAATGTCTTCTAGTGGTAACTTATCTGTCTTAACTACTACGACGAGCCAAGTTACATACAACAAGTTGGAAATTGTACGTCAAACGTGACAAATGAGGTGCGTTCGTACTATAGCTAGTTATATAAATATTCAGATCTAGATAATTTTGTTGGGGTTTTATTTATTAATTATTTTATTTATATTATTTTAGGTACTATTACCTTTTACTAAAATTTGAATGAATGCAAATTACCTATGACTAAAAATTGAAATGAATCCTGTCAATATGCACATTTACAAAATTATTGTCAAACTAAACTAAATTTAGAAAAAAGTAAATGGATTAAATTAAACAGAAACATTTAAGATTAACAGAATTTAAAGTTACCTGAATTCTAAATTTTGGATTCAAAACAGTACAAGAATTAATCATTTGAAAACACTGACAAGATTCTCAATTTGCACTACATTCAATTCCCCAACAATCAGCATTGTGAATTCAAGAATTAATATGATGTGTAGCAACACGGAATTTTCATCGACATAACAATTTAGACTAAATGAAAATTTTGGAATAGAGGGGACAAAATCTTTCTTTTAAAGAAAGTACAAAAAGGGGAGGTATAAAAATTGATGATATAAGTTAAACAAAATAATATTTAACAAATATTAAAAATGCAAAATTAATTCCAAGAATTCACAACACTGTAGCTGTGATCGTATAGATTATTCATTGTTTTAGAGACCAAAAGTAAATAATTAAATTTTAAATAAAGAAATTCATTATAGTAAAACACTTCTCACAAGACTTTAAATCAAAATATTAAAATTACTTTATATATAAATTCAGACATGTATGTCCTATAATTAATTAAAGGATAGTAAAAGGTCTCAGTTAAGTAAACAAAATAAGTTTGAATATTATTAATTTTAACAATTGGTAAGATAACAGTTTACTTTCATCAAGCTCAGTGCTTGAAATATTATTCAGAATTTCATGATTAAGGAATACAAAAATTTACTTTAATTTATTTATTTATTTATTTATTTATTTATTTTAGAATTAATATTTAAATCAATTAAAAGACATTAAGTAAAAAGATTAATATAAATCCTTGGGAGATTGATTCTCATAAGTTAAATAAAAAGTAAAATGCTGAAAGCAAACCTTTTGAAGTAATTAAGAAGATAATAGTAAAAGAAAACAGAGAGAGAATTGTCTGAGTATTATATTTATTTACAGAAATATGTCATCATTGATTTTCATTGATTAAACTAATCATTCACTTTTACGTGATGCGTCATAACTATAATCATGAATAGTAAAAGCTATAAGTATTTACAGAAGAAACATATTTAGAATCAGGAATACAATACAAGTGATCATATTAATCAATTAAAGATATAAATTATATATTTACCATGGGATAGTAGTTGGAAATGACGGACTTTGTAAATTTTACACATATGTGGATTTGACAGTTCTTTGATTTACTCCTAAGTTCCCACAATAAACCTAAAACGTGAGTCTAAGGATTGAGATCCATAAAATAACGTTCACCAGAATCATTTCACAGAAGTAACTTCGTTCTTTAGTACTACAGCTGAACTTATAATCAACACCTTTTTTCTCCTTTTTTTTTAATCACAAGATACGATAGAGTTCTGTCATCACACTCATCATCTTTAGTAGGTGTTCGGCTGATTACCGGGGAGATCGAAATTATTTAGAAACCCATAGTAATGAAAAGGGAGAGATGAATCTTAATAAACTTAAGATTGACAATTTATTGCGGGTTAAAAGGCCACACTAGGAGTTCTCTTTACGAATAGAGCAGAAGAAGATGTATTCTGACCAACCCTGGTCGAATAACTGGTCAAGGATTTGGATGTTGCACAGTGCATTCTCATTAAGGATTTGTCGTTGTTGTGTTTGAGGGAATACACACTCGCTGTATTAAATCATAACATCAATGCAACACTCGGTGGAGATGCCGAGGTAAATACTATTTCTTTCCTCCATTCTGCCTCGATCATCACTTCTCAGTCCTACTATATCTGGACGTCTTAGCACTTTTTTTTATCTAAAAACCTTCTGTCCTGCCTGGCAGGCAGGGTGGGGGAAGCACCCCGCATACACACCCTAACTCTTCGCGCTTCACAACATCACTGCCTCTACTAACTAACTCGCCGTTCCCTTGGTAACGCGTGGACCAGGGGGTAGAAAAAAAAACTCAGCGCTTATTGGATGAGTGGGGAGAGAGAATAACACGTTTATTGGATGAGTTGTTACTAGGTGAAAAAATCCTAGCTTCAATTCTTGGAAATAAGCCGTCCGTTGGGCTCCGCTTAAAAAACAGCTGTGCGTTGGGTCACACGAAAAAAAACCACTCGCACACTGGCACCTGCCATTCCTGCCATTTCGTAAACAACGATAGAAAAGCAATATATTGTTGTTATCTTCGTAACAGGCTTTCGAAATAGTTTTATGACTCTCTTTTCTGAGGGTAATAAAAGTTGCATACAATACAACTGACAAAAGGGCTTCAGCTATTTCCATGAATTCTTACAAAGGCTTTGTGTACGTTATCCAATCTGCCTGTGTGTGTTCTGAATTTACAATCACTGAAATTACGTGATAATTTCAAGTAAAAGTTGTTTGCGTGGTAAGCTATCTCACAGTTTCGTGTGGGGTTCAAAAGGAAAAAGAAAATCCTGGGTGGGCGTGACTTACAGAAAAATAAAGATATTTGGATTTTGAAAATAAGAGTTTTAATTAATAATGTTTAAGAATTATAAGAAAAAAGAGGAGGGGGGTTTGTTTAAATATTAAAACAGAATGAGTTTATAAAAAGGGAAATGTTTTAAGATATTAATGAAAAGATAAATATAAAAATTTAGATTAAGCTACCTCTAACAAGAATCCCCCGTCTCTATTAAAAAAAACGCAATTTTTTGAAAAATAAAAAATTTTTTGTTTTTTAAGTAAAAAGTGCGAGTAAAAATTTAATGGATGCGGGAGAGATCACTAAATGGGGCCTAACATTTCAAACAAACCAGACATCGGTCCGAAGAATTACTAAGAAACACCTAGCAAGCCTACCACTCAAGGCATACAGTCCGGAATGCATAACCTGAGTTTGCATACATAAAACTCTCCTCACTCGTCAACAAAATCCTAGACACACCTGTAGAATAACAAAAAAAAATTAAAAGATGAACACAAGGCTGGACATTGCTTTTGTCACCACTAACCTTATCAGCCGAGAAGATTCCACATAATGCATTTACCTGGACACTGTTTGCTAAACCAAAAAAAAATTTTGAGTATTGACAAAATAATTTTTTTTTTTTAAAACCAAAACAAAATTTTGGAAGAGAACATTGCCAACCGAAAGAATCGCCAAATCCATTACATATTACAATAATAATGGATAGTAGTTGGAAAGGACGGACTTTGTAAATTAAGAAGATAATAGTAAAAGAAAACAGAGAGAGAATTGCCTGAGTATTATGTTTATTTATAGAAATATGTCATCATTGATTTTCATTGATTAAACTAATCATTCACTTTTACGTGATGCCTCATAACTATAATCATGAATAGTAAAAGCTATAAGTATTTACAGAAGAAACATATTTAGAATCAGGAATACAATACAAGTGATCATATTAATCAATTAAAGATATAAATTATATATTTACCATGGGATAGTAGTTGGAAATGACGGACTTTGTAAATTTTACAATATGTGGATTTGACAGTTCTTTGATTTACTCCTAAGTTCCCACAATAAACCTAAAACGTGAGTCTAAGGGTTGAGATTCATAAACTAACGTTCACCACAATCATTTCACAGAAGTAACTTCGTTCTTTAGTACTACAGCTGAACTTATAATCAACACCTTTTTTCTCCTTTTTTTTTGAATCACAAGATACGATAGAGGTCTGTCATCACACTCATCATCTTTAGTAGGTGTTCGGCTGATTACCGGGGAGATCGAAATTATTTAGAAACCCATAGTAATGAAAAGGGAGAGATGAATCTTAATAAACTTAAGATTGACAATTTATTGTGGGTTAAAAGGCCACACTAGGAGTTCTCTTTACGAATAGAGCAGAAGAAGATGTATTCTGACCAACCCTGGTCGAATAACTGGTCAAGGATTTGGATGTTGCACAGTGCATTCTCATTAAGGATTTGTCGTTGTTGTGTTTGAGGGAATACACACTCGCTGTATTAAATCATAACATCAATGCAACACTCGGTGGAGATGCCGAGGTAAATACTATTTCATTCCTCCATTCTGCTTCGATCATCACTTCTCAGTCCTACTATATCTGGACGTCTTAGCACTTTTTTTTATCTAAAAACCTTCTGTCCTGTCTGGCAGGCAGGGTGGGGGAAGCACCCCGCATACACACCCTAACTCTTCGCGCTTCACAACATCACTGCCTCTACTAACTCCCCGTTCCCTTGGTAACGCGTGGACCAGGGGGTAGAAAAAAAAACTCATCGCTTATTGGATGAGTGGGGAGAGAGAATAACCCGTTTATTGGATGAGTTGTTACTAGGTGAAAAAATCCTAGCTTCAATTCTTGGAAATAAGCCGTCCGTTGGGCTCCGCTTAAAAAACAGCTGTGCGTTGGGTCCCACGAAAAAAAACCACTCGCACACTGGCACCTGCCATTCCTGCCATTTCGTAAACAACGATAGAAAAGCAATATATTGTTGTTATCTTCGTAACAGGCTTTCGAAATAGTTTTATGACTCTCTTTTCTGAGGGTAATAAAAGTTGCACACAATACAACTGACAAAAGGGCTTCAGCTATTTCCATGAATTCTTACAAAGGCTTTGTGTACGTTATCCAATCTGCCTGTGTGTGTTCTGAATTTACAATCACTGAAATTACGTGATAATTTCAAGTAAAAGTTGTTTGCGTGGTAAGCTATCTCACAGTTTCGTGTGGGGTTCAAAAGGAAAAAGAAAATCCTGGGTGGGCGTGACTTACAGAAAAATAAAGATATTTGGATTTTGAAAATAAGAGTTTTAATTAATAATGTTTAAGAATTATAAGAAAAAAGAGGAGGGGGGTTTGTTTAAATATTAAAACAGAATGAGTTTATAAAAAGGGAAATGTTTTAAGATATTAATGAAAAGATAAATATAAAAATTTAGATTAAACTACCTCTAACAAGAATCCCCCGTCTCTATTAAAAAAAAACACAATGTTTTGAAAAATAAAAAATATTTTGTTTTTTAAGTAAAAAGTGCGAGTAAAAATTTAATGGATGCGGGAGAGATCACTAAATGGGGCCTAACATTTCAAACAAACCAGACATCGGTCCGAAGAATTACTAAGAAACACCTAGCAAGCCTACCACTCAAGGCATACAGTCCGGAATGCATAACCTGAGTTTGCATACATAAAACTCTCCTCACTCGTCAACAAATCCTAGACACACCTGTAGAATAACAAAAAAAAATTAAAAGATGAACACAAGGCTGGACATTGCTTTTGTCACCACTAACCTTATCAGCCGAGAAGATTCCACATAATGCATTTACCTGGACACTGTTTGCTAAACCAAAAAAAATTTTTGAGAATTGGCAAAATAATTTTTTTTTAAACCAAAACAAAATTTTGGAAGAGAACATTGCCAACCGAAAGAATCGCCAAATCCATTACATATTACAATAATAATGGATAGTAGTTGGAAATGACGGACTTTGTAAATTAAGAAGATAATAGTAAAAGAAAACAGAGAGAGAATTGCCTGAGTATTATGTTTATTTACAGAAATATGTCATCATTGATTTTCATTGATTAAACTAATCATTCACTTTTACGTGATGCCTCATAACTATAATAATGAATAGTAAAAGCTATAAGTATTTACAGAAGAAACATATTTAGAATCAGGAATACAATACAAGTGATCATATTAATCAATTAAAGATATAAATTATATATTTACCATGGGATAGTAGTTGGAAATGACGGACTTTGTAAATTTTACACATATGTGGATTTGACAGTTCTTTGATTTACTCCTAAGTTCCCACAATAAACTTAAAACGTGAGTCTAAGGGTTGAGATTCATAAACTAACGTTCACCACAATCATTTCACAGAAGTAACTTCGTTCTTTAGTACTACAGCTGAACTTATAATCAACACCTTTTTTCTCCTTTTTTTTTTAATCACAAGATACGATAGAGGTCTGTCATCACACTCATCATCTTTAGTAGGTGTTCGGCTGATTACCGGGGAGATCGAAATTATTTAGAAACCCATAGTAATGAAAAGGGAGAGATGAATCTTAATAAACTTAAGATTGACAATTTATTGCGGGTTAAAAGGCCACACTAGGAGTTCTCTTTACGAATAGAGCAGAAGAAGATGTATTCTGACCAACCCTGGTCGAATAACTGGTCAAGGATTTGGATGTTGCACAGTGCATTCTCATTAAGGATTTGTCGTTGTTGTGTTTGAGGGAATACACACTCGCTGTATTAAATCATAACATCAATGCAACACTCGGTGGAGATGCCGAGGTAAATACTATTTCATTCCTCCATTCTGCCTCGATCATCACTTCTCAGTCCTACTATATCTGGACGTCTTAGCACTTTTTTTTATCTAAAAACCTTCTGTCCTGCCTGGCAGGCAGGGTGGGGGAAGCACCCCGCATACACACCCTAACTCTTCGCGCTTCACAACATCACTGCCTCTACTAACTAACTCCCCGTTCCCTTGGTAACGCGTGGACCAAAGTGTAGAAAAAAAAACTCAGCGCTTATTGGATGAGTGGGGAGAGAGAATAACACGTTTATTGGATGAGTTGTTACTAGGTGAAAAAATCCTAACTTCAATTCTTGGAAATAAGCCGTCCGTTGGGCTCCGCTTAAAAAACAGCTGTGCGTTGTGTCCCACGAAAAAAAACCACCCGCACACTGGCACCTGCCATTCCTGCCATTTCGTAAACAACGATAGAAAAGCAATATATTGTTGTTATCTTCGTAACAGGCCTTCGAAATAGTTTTATGACTCTCTTTTCTGAGGGTAATAAAAGTTGCACACAATACAACTGACAAAAGGGCTTCAGCTATTTCCATGAATTCTTACAAAGGCTTTGTGTACGTTATCCAATCTGCCTGTGTGTGTTCTGAATTTACAATCACTGAAATTACGTGATAATTTCAAGTAAAAGTTGTTTGCGTGGTAAGCTATCTCACAGTTTCGTGTGGGGTCTCAATAGGAAAAAGAAAATCCTGGGTGGGCTTGACTTACAGAAAAATAAAGATATTTGGATTTTGAAAATAAGAGTTTTAATTAATAATGTTTAAGAATTAAAAGAAAAAAGAGGGGGGGGGGTTTGTTTAAATATTAAAACAGAATGAGTTTATAAAAAGGGAAATGTTTTAAGATATTAATGAAAAGATAAATATAAAAATTTAGATTAAACTACCTCTAACAAGAATCCCCCGTCTCTATTGAAAAAACACAATTTTTTGAAAAATAAAAATTTTTTTGCTTTTTAAGTAAAGAGTGCGAGTAAAAATTTAATGGATGCGGGAGAGATCACTAAATGGGGCCTAACATTTCAAACAAACCAGACATCGGTCCGAAGAATTACTAAGAAACACCTAGCAAGCCTACCACTCAAGGCATACAGTCCGGAATGCATAACCTGAGTTTGCATACATAAAACTCTCCTCACTCGGCAACAAAATCCTAGACACACCTGTAGAATAACAAAAAAAAATTAAAAGATGAACACAAGGCTGGACATTGCTTTTGTCACCACTAACCTTATCAGCCGAGAAGATTCCACATAATGCATTTACCTGGACACTGTTTGCTAAACCAAAAAAAAATTTTGAGTATTGACAAAATAATTTTTTTTTTTTAAAACCAAAACAAAATTTTGGAAGAGAACATTGCCAACCGAAAGAATCGCCAAATCCATTACATATTACAATAATAATGGATAGTAGTTGGAAATGACGGACTTTGTAAATTAAGAAGATAATAGTAAAAGAAAACAGAGAGAGAATTGCCTGAGTATTATGTTTATTTACAGAAATATGTCATCATTGATTTTCATTGATTAAACTAATCATTCACTTTTACGTGATGCCTCATAACTATAATCATGAATAGTAAAAGCTATAAGTATTTACAGAAGAAACATATTTAGAATCAGGAATACAATACAAGTGATCATATTAATCAATTAAAGATATAAATTATATATTTACCATGGGATAGTAGTTGGAAATGACGGACTTTGTAAATTTTACAATATGTGGATTTGACAGTTCTTTGATTTACTCCTAAGTTCCCACAATAAACCTAAAACGTGAGTCTAAGGGTTGAGATTCATAAACTAACGTTCACCACAATCATTTCACAGAAGTAACTTCGTTCTTTAGTACTACAGCTGAACTTATAATCAACACCTTTTTTCTCCTTTTTTTTTGAATCACAAGATACGATAGAGGTCTGTCATCACATTCATTATCTTTAGTAGGTGTTCGGCTGATTACCGGGGAGATCGAAATTATTTAGAAACCCATAGTAATGAAAAGGGAGAGATGAATCTTAATAAACTTAAGATTGACAATTTATTGCGGGTTAAAAGGCCACACTAGGAGTTCTCTTTACGAATAGAGCAGAAGAAGATGTATTCTGACCAACCCTGGTCGAATAACTGGTCAAGGATTTGGATGTTGCACAGTGCATTCTCATTAAGGATTTGTCGTTGTTGTGTTTGAGGGAATACACACTCGCTGTATTAAATCATAACATCAATGCAACACTCGGTGGAGATGCCGAGGTAAATACTATTTCATTCCTCCATTCTGCCTCGATCATCACTTCTCAGTCCTACTATATCTGGACGTCTTAGCACTTTTTTTTATCTAAAAACCTTCTGTCCTGCCTGGCAGGCAGGGTGGGGGAAGCACCCCGCATACACACCCTAACTCTTCGCGCTTCACAACATCACTGCCTCTACTAACTCCCCGTTCCCTTGGTAACGCGTGGACCAGGGGGTAGAAAAAAAAACTCAGGGCTTATTGGATGAGTGGGGAGAGAGAATAACACGTTTATTGGATGAGTTGTTACTAGGTGAAAAAATCCTAGCTTCAATTCTTGGAAATAAGCCGTCCGTTGGGCTCCGCTTAAAAAACAGCTGTGCGTTGGGTCACACGAAAAAAAACCACTCGCACACTGGCACCTGCCATTCCTGCCATTTCGTAAACAACGATAGAAAAGCAATATATTGTTGTTATCTTCGTAACAGGCTTTCGAAATAGTTTTATGACTCTCTTTTCTGAGGGTAATAAAAGTTGCACACAATACAACTGACAAAAGGGCTTCAGCTATTTCCATGAATTCTTACAAAGGCTTTGTGTACGTTATCCAATCTGCCTGTGTGTGTTCTGAATTTACAATCACTGAAATTACGTGATAATTTCAAGTAAAAGTTGTTTGCGTGGTAAGCTATCTCACAGTTTCGTGTGGGGTTCAAAAGGAAAAAGAAAATCCTGGGTGGGCGTGACTTACAGAAAAATAAAGATATTTGGATTTTGAAAATAAGAGTTTTAATTAATAATGTTTAAGAATTATAAGAAAAAAGAGGAGGGGGGTTTGTTTAAATATTAAAACAGAATGAGTTTATAAAAAGGGAAATGTTTTAAGATATTAATGAAAAGATAAATATAAAAATTTAGATTAAACTACCTCTAACAAGAATCCCCCGTCTCTATTAAAAAAAACACAATGTTTTGAAAAATAAAAAATATTTTGTTTTTTAAGTAAAAAGTGCGAGTAAAAATTTAATGGATGCGGGAGAGATCACTAAATGGGGCCTAACATTTCAAACAAACCAGACATCGGTCCGAAGAATTACTAAGAAACACCTAGCAAGCCTACCACTCAAGGCATACAGTCCGGAATGCATAACCTGAGTTTGCATACATAAAACTCTCCTCACTCGTCAACAAAATCCTAGACACACCTGTAGAATAACAAAAAAAAATTAAAAGATGAACACAAGGCTGGACATTGCTTTTGTCACCACTAACCTTATCAGCCGAGAAGATTCCACATAATGCATTTACCTGGACACTGTTTGCTAAACCAAAAAAAATTTTTGAGAATTGACAAAATAATTTTTTTTTTAAACCAAAACAAAATTTTGGAAGAGAACATTGCCAACCGAAAGAATCGCCAAATCCATTACATATTACAATAATAATGGATAGTAGTTGGAAATGACGGACTTTGTAAATTAAGAAGATAATAGTAAAAGAAAACAGAGAGAGAATTGCCTGAGTATTATGTTTATTTACAGAAATATGTCATCATTGATTTTCATTGATTAAACTAATCATTCACTTTTACGTGATGCCTCATAACTATAATAATGAATAGTAAAAGCTATAAGTATTTACAGAAGAAACATATTTAGAATCAGGAATACAATACAAGTGATCATATTAATCAATTAAAGATATAAATTATATATTTACCATGGGATAGTAGTTGGAAATGACGGACTTTGTAAATTTTACACATATGTGGATTTGACAGTTCTTTGATTTACTCCTAAGTTCCCACAATAAACTTAAAACGTGAGTCTAAGGGCTGAGATTCATAAACTAACGTTCACCACAATCATTTCACAGAAGTAACTTCGTTCTTTAGTACTACAGCTGAACTTATAATCAACACCTTTTTTCTCCTTTTTTTTTAATCACAAGATACGATAGAGGTCTGTCATCACACTCATCATCTTTAGTAGGTGTTCGGCTGATTACCGGGGAGATCGAAATTATTTAGAAACCCATAGTAATGAAAAGGGAGAGATGAATCTTAATAAACTTAAGATTGACAATTTATTGCGGGTTAAAAGGCCACACTAGGAGTTCTCTTTACGAATAGAGCAGAAGAAGATGTATTCTGACCAACCCTGGTCGAATAACTGGTCAAGGATTTGGATGTTGCACAGTGCATTCTCATTAAGGATTTGTCGTTGTTGTGTTTGAGGGAATACACACTCGCTGTATTAAATCATAACATCAATGCAACACTCGGTGGAGATGCCGAGGTAAATACTATTTCATTCCTCCATTCTGCCTCGATCATCACTTCTCAGTCCTACTATATCTGGACGTCTTAGCACTTTTTTTTATCTAAAAACCTTCTGTCCTGCCTGGCAGGCAGGGTGGGGGAAGCACCCCGCATACACACCCTAACTCTTCGCGCTTCACAACATCACTGCCTCTACTAACTAACTCCCCGTTCCCTTGGTAACGCGTGGACCAAAGTGTAGAAAAAAAAACTCAGCGCTTATTGGATGAGCGGGGAGAGAGAATAACACGTTTATTGGATGAGTTGTTACTAGGTGAAAAAATCCTAGCTTCAATTCTTGGAAATAAGCCGTCCGTTGGGCTCCGCTTAAAAAACAGCTGTGCGTTGGGTCCCACGAAATAAAACCACCCGCACACTGGCACCTGCCATTCCTGCCATTTCGTAAACAACGATAGAAAAGCAATATATTGTTGTTATCTTCTTAACAGGCCTTCGAAATAGTTTTATGACTCTCTTTTCTGAGGGTAATAAAAGTTGCACACAATACAACTGACAAAAGGGCTTCAGCTATTTCCATGAATTCTTACAAAGGCTTTGTGTACGTTATCCAATCTGCTTGTGTGTGTTCTGAATTTACAATCACTGAAATTACGTGAGAATTTCAAGTAAAAGTTGTTTGCGTGGTAAGCTATCTCACAGTTTCGTGCGGGGTCTCAAAAGGAAAAAGAAAAATCCTGGGTGGTCTTGACTTACAGAAAAATAAAGATATTTGGATTTTGAAAATAAGAGTTTTAATTAATAATGTTTAAGAATTATAAGAAAAAAGAGGAGGGGGTTTGTTTAAATATTAAAACAGAATGAGTTTATAAAAAGGGAAATGTTTTAAGATATTAATGAAAAGATAAATATAAAAATTTAGATTAAACTACCTCTAACAATTTTTAATTCTGTGAAATGAATTATATCGTCTGCAGATTAATTTCTGTAATAAAATAAGTATCTCGGTCGCTTGACGATGAAACTTCCGAAGCTCCTATAACAAAAAAGCACCGATTTAAAAAAAAAAATTCAAATTTCTTAATAAATATTTTTATTAATATCTCCTAAAGTTTTGATTCGATTTTAATAAAATTTGAAATGTCTCGACAAAATTCTGCAAAGATAATATATCTTAAATTTTAAGCCATTCGGTTGGGTAGTTTTTGCGTTGTTATATGCGGACGGACAAACGGACCAAGCGACGACAATAGGTGCTATTTATATAATTACGAACGCACATAATAATGGACTGAATGAACAATTATGATTGTAAATAAATATAAGGAGATGTAGAGCTTTTACAAGATAATAATTAAAGTTGAGAGAAAACTATAAATACATAACAATACTAATATAGCTCACTTATCAAGCAGGGCGGTCGCTCTGCCAAGCCAAGATAAAAAAAAAGCGCCAAACAAACAACGTCAAGAACTGGACTTTAGACCGCTACTGCTTACATACAGCAATCAACTTCGCAATGTTAAATCGACCAAACATGCCAGATTAAAATATCAGATATAAAATGAACCAAGCGTCATAGAAAAAAAAACGAAAACCAAAAGAATCTAATGAAGAAATTCTTCAATTTGAGACCAAACTCATCTTCATAAGTGATTTATAATCAGAGATATAGATTTTTTTTAAAAACGTCGAGTTACTTAAAATGATCACTATTTTCTTCGTCAAACTTTTTTTCCCAAACAACCTACAGATTTAAATATAGGACATAAATGAAAAAGGATTGTATTTTTGGACAAGTAATAACCTAATCTACGTGCTTTTATAAAATACAGTGAAAAAATAAATACATTTCTATCCTTAATTAGCAAAAAACTGTTAATTAACTTGGCAACTAAAAAATTCTGCCAAAACAGAGATAAAACCCCGCCAACGACCGTGTACCATCTCTATAATAAAACCGTAAGTCATGTGACTGTCATCAACAGTTCCGGAATGCCCGCTTCACTTTTTCATATGCCAGGCGGCCATTTTTATTCAAAATTACTTTTTCGAATAAAACTTCATAAATGTTGCATTTTTAGAAACATCGTTCAAAATAAATTAATATTTGAGAGATGACTTACGTTCAATTATGTATATATTCTCCAATAACTTCAGTTGAAATTAGCTTCGCAGTTCAAATTCTCTATCCATGAAAGTAAACAAAAAAAAAAGATTCATTCGTCGTGAAGGTTTAAAATATTAAACCATTAAACCATGGAGATAATCGTTCGTAAAGTAAGTTTTCCGTGAAAGATTTTTTGGAGCGCTGCCTGGTGCGTCAAAAGAATAATTCGTACCAGTGACACAATCAAAGTTTACCATAATTATGTGCTGTACAACTCAACTTCATTCTTTATCTTTTCTTGATGTAAGTTGAATGTAAACAAATACAACTGATGTAATGATATTTAATGAATCAAATTTCGAAACAAATTGTCAGTTAATTTGGTATTTATGTATTATACGTGCAAGGAAGAGAGACCACTGAAAAAGATTGTTAATCACCAATCATATTTACCATTATTAATGACCAATCGCTTTCAAAACAGTAATTTAATATACATTTACAAAATACATAACATCATTAAGTACTTTTGTGTTATTTGGGCGCAAATTTCGCCAATAGCATATTTAAAATCGCCAACACCAGCTTTTATTTTTCGTGTGTGCAAATTAGAAACGATACTTTGATTTTGAAATTAAATGTTCTGATGAAACAGCTGTCGTAGACGCACCGAGGCACTATATTAACTATAGAGTTGCAATATAGAGAGAAAAAACGGGTTGCTGTAATTAGAATTATAGGCGGTAATGTTGGCGTGGCGTATTTACAAGTTATGGATCTTAATAGTCAGTAGACATTAAGCCGAAATGCCAAAGTAAGGGAATTATGTAGTTATGAAAACTCCTGAACTATATCAAAATAGGAGAGCAGAGAAAAACAGAGTCGAACAGAGATCGGCATCTAGAAGGAAGTTCGTGAATTTTAATCAGATTCTACGCCACGGGTCAAAAGTGCTGACAGCAAATATGGTTTAAAAGGAATGTGATTATCAAAACTGGCTTAAGAAAGTTCAATGTTTCACCAAACCATACTCGAAAATTACGTGTTATAATATGCACCCCGATTATGTCACATTATTCAAGACGTTTTAAATGAGAATAATGATAGATTTTCTAAATCCCGTAATCAAATCTACAGCCAAAGTTAGCAAGAAACAAACAAACAAAAAAAATATTGGCAACAATATGGTTCAGTGTAAATGTGGATATTATTAAAGACTTTCACAAAATAGACTTCATTGCACCAAATCGTATTAACTAAAATACGCCATTTGGCAATGGATCCAATTACGGAAAACTACTTAATATGTTTAAGAATAATTAATATGTTTAAGGGAGACCAAACTGGTCGCCAGTGGCGGCTAGTCTGTATTATAATAGCACAAATCAGTTACGGGTTAATCATATCAAATTTCATCTGTAAGTCAGCCATTTTTTCTGAAGATATTTTTTTTTAATAAAACTTCCTAATTATAAGAACACACATTTTATCAGACAATTAAATGTGACTGCAAATTGTGGCCAATGACTGTTTCCAACAGGAATAAGAATGAGAAATTGCGGAGTTAGAATCTAGATCTGTGTGGCTTAGAGGTAAAACGTTAGCACGGTACGCTGAAGGTCCCAGGTTCGAGTCCTCGCGCATGTCAATTTTTCACTCATGTTGGTTTAGTGCATTTAATTGTCTGATAAAATGCGTGTTCTTATAATATTGTAAAATAAAGTAATCAGACGTAGTGTTCATGCTTTTAATATATATAAAATTTACATTTTTAGAAAGATCTCTAAAAAAAATTTATTTTGTGGGAAGAGGTACCTTCTGAAATGTATACATTAAGAGTTATCGGCATTTAAAATTTCTTTTCAAACGTAAACAAACTTTTCGAAATGGAATTGAATATGATTAATTTATTTCTATAAAACCACGGTAAAGGACAAGCATTTCGTTCGCAGGCTGAGATCCTTTGACGTTCTATAAATTAGTGGAATACAGTTGTTAAATTGGTTTTTGTTTCAGAAGTTAAGTTTCCATTTAAATTTACTGTAAGAGTACAGTGTTTAATTGAATAAAATAATGTAAATCTAAGAAATTGCTAAGATATTTTGCTACTTTTCACCATTAACTACGTTTTATAAAGATTCGCCAATCAATGGGATTTAATGCTAATAATAAAAGAGCATGATATCACGTTTGATTTCAAAAGCAGCGCTGACGCGCTATGTACATATTCCATTTTTACTCATCTCATGGATTAGTCAGTGATATTTTTTAACGAAGGATAACAAGTATTATAACAAGCCACATTTAGTATGTTGTTTTAAAGGATGTAATTAGTTTAATTGAAAAATCTACTGGTATTTCTAGTTAACCCTTTAAACAATAACTGAAAGTAAAATGTAATTTTACATGACATTCTCATGTTAATTTCATAGAGTAGATTATTTATATTATGTATAATCTATTTTTTAAAAAAGAAATGGTATCTACAAAAAATAACTTTTCAAAAGTAAAAAAACAGCCAAGCTTAAAAAAAAAACGAAACTTGTGGCTAGAAAATGGTGTGATATCAAATTTTCAAGCTTTTATTATAGTACTTATTTAACTTTTTTCCATTAAATAAGTTATCATATATATAAGTCGAGTGCTACGTATATGTTAATAGAAATCGTTTTCTCCTGTACTAAATACATCCTAACGTGTTTCTGAAAATTCAATTTTTTTCAAATTATGCATGATGGGCTTGGCGGCCATCTTTCCATATTTCTGAGCACCCAAATTTCTAAAGTAAAAGCGTAATATGTTTGCAATGTAATATGTTTATAACAATGTCGAACTTCAGATTTTAACTATGGACAGATAAATTGAGGAAGACTGATATTTTGATAAATTGATTTTTACTACTTTGAAATGATTAATTACTCTAAAAAATAAATCATAAGATGAATCCTTAAGATAAGTTATCATTATTTTAAGACACAATTTTCAAAACATACAAGTCCATAAACGAAACGCTTAAAATATTTGCTTAAGTTACAATTTTGAACTTCGGATTTTAACTACGGATAGGGGTGCTTAGAATTTTGTGTATAATATGGAAAGGTGGCCGCCAAGCCCATCATGCATAATTTGAGAAAAATTGAATTTTCAGAAACACGTTAGGATGTATTTCGCCACAAGTTTCGTTTTTTTTTTTTAAGCTTTGCTGTTTTTTTACTTTTGAAAAGTCATTTTTTGTAGATTGAACGATACAGAAGAAACCAGTTAACACAATTTAAGTACAGCAATAATACCAGAAAGCAAATCTGAGAATACAAGTACCGTGTACTAGTACTAAAAATAATAGTAAATAACATAAGTGTTTATATAGGAATATGTACATGTACTGAAAATAATCAAAATAAATCATATACCACCATGAGATTAGAGAAGTACTACTGAAACACAAATTCTAAAAATTAAAATTTTGATGATATAAAAACTGAGAAAACAATTTACTAAATATACTGAGCAATACTAAATAATATTTTGTGATATTGATCAATAACTATACTATGTAATGCTGAAAATACAAAATTCCGAAAATACAAATTCTGAAAATACAATTTACCAATCATACTGAACAGTACTATATAATACTATGTGATACTGAGCAATAATACTACCATGTAATAATACTGTATGATGCTGAAGTAGATAATGGATAGAAGTAAGTACTAAATGAACACGATTACTTATTACACGACCCACGCGTGTTTAAAAAGTTTCTGGACCCACATTAATTAATAAGTAGGTATTTAGAATATTTCGTATAATTTATCCTACGGAAAAAGCACGATTTGGAACAAATCTAATTCACTAGAATAGTAATAGTTAATCTTAACGTGAAAGTGCAATAAGTACAAAAATAAATTAAATAACTAAATAAGTAATAATAATGAAATCTTATTTTACTACGAACGGAAAAATATGTTCTTTAATGAATATACCAAAGAAAAAAAACTTTAAAAGTGCGACTTACAACATTGGTCATCGAAGGAATTTATATCGGTATTGTAACTTGTTAATTTTAGCTTAAAACTCATTTTTAATTATCTATTGTTCATTACCCCACCCCCTGTGTCGTTCAACAGCGGGATTCTTTATTATTATTTTTTTAAACCTCAATAAAGGGATCCGAGAGAGACATCTATATTCTACAGACTTGGTTCCTAGTTTGAGCAGTCCCTCTCGGGCAATAAAGTTACCTTTTCATAAATCTTTTCATAAATTTATCTGTATTTTTTCCCAACTTTTTTCTTTAAAGCTTTCCCATATAATGTTTGTTGCATTTTTACATTTGAAAAAAAAAAAAAAAAAAGTATATATATATATTTTTTTTTTTGATGACCTGATTGATTCTTCCCCGATCCCTCTAAACATTGCCGGTGACTAATTGGTCAAGAACTACAGTTTAGGAACCGCTCATATGATTAAATTTCTATAGCTAATACTTTTTTTTGCCACTACTTTTTCCGAATAATAATCTTTACCTTTCTTAATTGCAGAAATATGCTATTAAATAAAATCGCCAATTTCTGCGATTAAGTAATGCGAAGATTATCATTCTGGAATTACTATTAGTAAATCGTGATGACAAAAGAGTAGCAGTTGTCAGCGATGCTTTTCTAATTTGAAGTCATTGTACAGTTTTAATGTCTGTATTTCAGCTAATCAATTTCTTTTAATTATTTTTTATTAACATTTATTTTTGCTTTTTGCATACCTAAGTGTATTGTATTTTAGTAACCTTTTAACGAATTATTCGATGTTGAATTTTTAGATGAATGCTGAATAGTGAGCCCTCTAAAAATGGAGAAAAGCACTACAGTGTTGGCTTCTGTCTGGATATTTTAACGCAGCACTGCAACAACTCTATTTGGCGCCAGGTGCGAAACCCCTTGTTAGTTTTTTTTACAGATGGTAGATGTATGAGCATCGATTAGTGTTGGTGCCGATTAAGCTTGTCAGCGCCTATTCTAACTGATGGTGACTGGTGCGGCCCTGAGTTTTAAGTTAAAGATAACATGAGAATGTCCTAAGTTTTAAATGTAATTATTACTTTATTGTGGGTCATTCTTTTTCTAAATAAATCATTTTCACAATAAAGTTTGTCTCTTATTGTGTATCAGACACAAAAAGTTAAATTTATTTTTATTGTTTTTTTGGTGAGTATTTTAGAGATAAATGCAAATATGTTTTATTTTTATTATATTAGTTTGCTTCATAACCAAGAATGTTTTGAAATACACAACTAATATATTAAAACACAACTAATATATATTTTTTAATACATTCCTAAAAATACCAGACGTACTGATTTTTTTTTAAATCCTAGGTTTAAAAAAAAAAAACTTTTAATACGGGTTAATTAAGTTTTTTAATACGGTGTTACTTTAAGAATTAAGAAGTATTTTAGTATTTCACAGCATGTTTTAAAAATTATAAATGTAAAATTCACTTGTTCAGAATTTTCAAATGATTTCAAATACAACAATTTATTTTATATTTTTAAAGAGGTTGTTTCAGGTTTCTAGAATTAAATGAAACAAATAAATGTTATGGGAATGTCCTGAGTGTAATTTTTTTTATATTTGGTGATATTTCTAATTTTTATTGTTTTTAATAATAAAAATTTATAACAATTAAATTATGATATTAAATATTGATTAGCAGAAAAAATAATCAATAAACTAAAACTTGCTCTGAAAATTTATCTAACTAACGTTGCTTGTCCCATCAAAATCATTCAGCAGAACCCAAGTTATAAGCAGCCGGAACGATATTCCCATTTGCATTATATACATATATCTATAGTAGATAGAAGTAGATAGAAGAAGATGTAGTGTATGTATTTTCAGATAAGTTGTCTCTCGCATATCGATTCGCAAAATCCAGAAGTCACTTTATTGAGTTCATATCTTGTGAGTCTAGACATAAAAGATGTTTTTCGAAATAAGTTTTAGTATAAGAAATAGTACAAATAGAATAAACTTCATTTACGTTCAGTACCACAAGCTCTCTTTAAACACTCCATAAATCGGTTCCAGGGATTAAGGTTAATCGATATAGTGAATCTCGCAAGTGGCAATTCACATTTGCAGGCTTGTAACAGAATTTGCATCAACGTAATTAATCTGCTACAATCGAAATTTTTCCTTCATTTCTGCTTTGTGCTACATACATAAAAATAAACTAATGGAATCGTAAAAATTTTCAACTTTCGTTTTTAACACTTTCCAACATGGTTGAAAAGTGTTTATAACATTAGGTTTATCTGGCCACTTGGCCGTACTCTAATTCTCGTAAATACAGAGTGCATAGGAAAGTCCCTTTAACCTGAAAATATTTGCGAACGGTGAGAGCTACAGCTATACAAGTGAGGTTACGGTATAGTAAAGCGACTACGCCCAACCATATGTAAACGACAAAAGCGCCCCCTAGTGGCGAAATTTGGAAGATAGCCATTGCAAATCGAAAACGAAAAGAGATAGAGCAAAATTTCCAATTAGAAGGTTTTAGAGCATCAATTAATTAGTACGAAAAGACATTTGGTTCACACGGATAAGATAAATAGTCGCCTGTATACCCAAAAATGTCCTAAATCGATGCACTCCATTTTGTGTAAACGTTTGAAAGTAATAGCCAGAAGTATGAAGAAATATGCACAATCTATTGCATAAATACATACTTATGTCGATACATTTTGATAACATCATACAAAAATAAAACGAAAAAAGACAAACTGTCTCACAGTGATAAAAAGTTAATGTTCAGTATGTTCGAAAAGTTCGCCATTGCTCACGATACACGTTTGTATTCGTGAGAGTAATTCTGCATGCACGTTTCTCAGCATGGAATGTATTACACTATTGAAAGCATCTTCAATACGACGACGTAGACCCATCAGACTTGTAGGTGGAGTTGCATAAACCTTATCTTTTATGTAACCCCATAGGAAGAAAGCCAACGGAATGAGGTCCGGCGATCTTGAAGACCATTCAACACTACCACCATACCCAAAAATAAAAGTTACAAAATAAAACCACTCGCACATTCGGATTCAAATTATCGTCTGCCAAAAGTTTATGCTACGAGAATATGCTGTTTGTATCAAGCGAGCGTCAACACGTTTTAAACAACATTTTAAATGCATGGGAAATGAAAGTTTTACAGACGTTACAGCACAGTACAACGTCACAATCTGCAGCTACGCAGTGCTACATTTCCGAAATGTGAATATGTAGAGTAGAAGCGTCGCGCATCGATTTCGACATTTCTGGGAATACAGGCGACATTTTATCTTATCCGTGTAAACCAAATGTCGTTTCGTACTAATTAATTGATGCTTTCAAACTTTCTAAAAGGAAATTTTGCTCTATCTCTTTTCGTCTTCGATTTACAATGACTATCTCCAAATTTCGCCACTAGGGGGCGCTGCTGTCGTTTGCATTATGTCGGGCGTAGTCACTTTACTATACCATTACCTTACTTCCATAGCTGTATCTCTCTCCGTTCGCAAGTATTTTCAGGTTAAAGTGACTTTCCAATACTTGGACAGCACTTTAATTTTTATATGTTATTGACGTTTGCTATAGAACGATCAATATTGAAAATGATGTAAGTGGAATTTAAAATTTGTTTACAGGAACAATAAAAAGTATTCCGTTACATTACAGTCAATGGGAAAAATCGCTTCAAGTATGTTTTAATGATGTTACACAATTTCAAACGTAATGAAATTGATATGCATTTATGAAGTGCACTGAAGCATGCATTCTGTAGAATATGGGTGCAAAGTATTTATTATTCATTCAACACGGCGACACAAAAGAATTCTGTTACATAATGGTCTATAGACCATTAATTAAAATACGTTGTGAACATTTATGGGATGGAATTTCATCAAACTTCATATTCAGTTAGGCTTTGAGATAAATCGGTCTTGATTAAGTTTGAATGTATATCGCTTAGCCGGCAACAAATATGCTTTTTTCCCCAAATTTACGTAGTAGCTATATCTCGGCATGTATTTCATGGAATACCACTAAATATAATATGTAAGATATTCATTAAAAGTTATTTTGATTTAATATTTGGCTTTGTTCACTTGGCTGAAGCGTTGCTATGCTATGTTTTTGTGATGGATATTGTAGCTATATTTCAGTTTCTATGATGTAGAAATAAACCTAATTTTAGAATTGAAGTTACTAATTAAAGTACGTATGTCTCTCCAATTTTGTATTTAAACACCCCATATTTGGACGCTCTTGACTTGTGTTTATTTTAATGACTGATCAATCTAACTCCGAGTAAACTTTTAAAAAATGCACCCTACTTCGTAACTATTGGTCTGTAACAACGCTATTTAAATAAATATAGTAGAATTGTAAGTATTGTGATGGCCACAGCATACTACTTTAGTGTACTTCCACGCATAACGTTTCACTGGATGCTCCGATTTTCGTAAGTCTACTTTTGTTGGAAAGGGCTCGCTCTGGTCCCGTTTCAACATCATTAGGATCCAAAATTATATATTTGTCTTTCTGTTTCTTTTCTGGTTATTTCATTTTGACTTAATAATCTCTATCTTTCGTTAAAATTAGCCAATCCTTACAAAATTTGAGTATGATGTTAATGTAAATACTAATGTTTTTTAAAACTGTTATTGTATCGTGTATAGTTTTTTTTGGCGGGGTGGCGGGGTTTGGAGGGGGTTACATGAACACTTCAAAAAACTTTCAGTGCCATTGTTTATTGCGTGTTGAACTGAGCGACATTTGAAACAATAATATTTAACGTGAATAATATCCTAAATCACTTTAATTCTCAATTTCAACAATACAATTTTGTCACAAAAAACATCTTTTTGTGCCAAACCAATCTCATTATAATACCCCAGTTGGCATGAAATAAGTAAATGTCTGTGCAATAAGGTAGGAAACAAACTCTTCAAGTCGGTTTTACTTTTTTTTCTTCAAAATTATTTGTGACAATTAACACCTTTTTATGCATTTCTTCAAATATACTTTCAAAGCATAGAACTTCACACTAAAGTAATTTATTTATCATTTAACTGAAAATAATATCTTCTCTTTTTCTTATAAATCATATCGATAAATTCATACTTGAAATTGTCACTGGAAACCAATTACCCGTCTTGTTTCATTTTAAATAAGTAAGCATGTGTGGAAATATTTCTGTGCATTCTGCAGCTTACAGTAAATTTTGAAGGATTATCTGATTTTTTAAAGAATATTTAAAATACTTTCTTTGTTTATATAATGGCTATAAATAGAAAAAAAGTAAAATCATATTTCGATGACAAAACACTAGAAAAGGTCATAATGGAACTTGCTTTTAGACTATAAGCTAAAAGAGAATGTTCTGCAATCTATCATCTAACATTACATTATTATTTTCTTTTTCATATCTTTTCTTTTAAGAGGATGAAATTTCCTCTTGGGTTATTAAGGTTTACATAAAGATTAAATTGCCTTTTTTCGCTTCTTTAAAATATTTTAATCATCTCGTACATGAATTATTTTAAAACTGATGAAAAACATATATTTTTCACTTAACCTCTTCAGACCTGAAGTACACAAATGTAAACCTCTATTTTTTTCTTCATAAAAAACAAACTGCTTCATTTTTAAGGGTTTCGTTCATCTCACGAAACCCTATTTCTCCCGCTCCGTTCTCTGTCCGTCACAGAGCCGTTCTCAGAAACTATATAACTTACAGGCATGAAAATTTGTGTACTTATAGATATGTACTAACTACCTACTATGAAGCTCAAAAAATTAAAATTTGAAAAAAATCGTATTATTTTAATATAGAGAGATATAAAACCAAAATTCTAACAGTCTTTTCCTATTAAATTTAAACATTTTTCGTTATACAGTTGCCAACCTTTAAAAATCCACAATAAAATTCTTTCTACAATAATTAATTTTCTATTGAAAGATTTCCACGTTAAAAATGAAAATGAAATAAAAAGTTTCACCAATTGAAAAAAAGATTAATAAGACATCCTATGGGTAATAAAACGGAAATTTTCAAACATTTCTCCATAATACAGGGAGTATGAGAATGTGTATGTACAGAAACCAGCTTAATATGACGTCATTAGAAAATTAAAAAGAATATTAATCTGACGTCATAACGGATTTTTCAAATGTTTGAGAATAATACTAAGCGAGTATCAATATGAGTAATAGAGAATAGTAAATGTATGAGTTTGAGGAACGTATTGAATCATGCTAAAAACCCGATTATGGAAATATTGGAGTATTTTAACATTTTGAAGGTGTACAACATGTTTAATTTTGAAATTGATTTTTTTTTAATATCGCGTTTAGTCCACATGACAGATATTATTATGACAGAGTATAATAGCGGGCTTCGCCCGCTATCGGACCGGTTCAGATTTTCGAAAAACGAGAAAAATAGACCAGTAAATTTTTACTTTATAAAAAAATGACTTTTTCTTTTTTTTTTTTTCTTTTGGAAAATGAAATTTATTTGGATTTGTTAAAGAAAGGATAAAGTGTTTTGAAAGGAATATTAAAAGAAAAACTTTATGCGATCTTCGATCACACTTACCCACTTGTTTACTTTATTTCTATATAGCTAAATGTTTTTTTTTTTTTTTTTTTTTTTTTTTTTTGTAACAAAACCAATAAATGGCAGCATGGATGCTTATTTCCACATAAAATGAATGTTATTTTCATCTCATTTTACAAAAATCCTTTCAAGACAGCGGAGCCAAGAAAATAATAAATTCTCATAATTATTTAACTTAAACGCTTTACAATAGAAAAGTTCGAGGATTTGTAGATCACCCACTTGTTTACAGACAAGAAGCATTATTAAACGTCATTACGAGGCTTATATGTGGTAAAGGGGTAAAAATTAAATGTGTGATGCGACTGTGATGCGACATCATATCAGGTTATCATGCACGAGAGAGTCAAATAAAAAATATTTTTAACATGTTGTTCGATTAACCTCTTCGTAACAAGCGTCCTTTTTGAAAGTTTTAACCTTTTATTACCAGTTTTTTAAAGTAGAAAATTTTACCTGATGGAATCACAGAAATTCTCTGATTAAATAAGCCACAATTGTCAATTAAAATCTACTTAGGAATAATCAAGGGTTCACAGCACTTTATGCGTCACGTATACGTGACGTTCGTCGCTCGTGAAGGGATTAAAAGTAATTTATATTTTTGTGCAAATGAAATACAATTATTCGAAGTAATTTACCCAAATATTTTGTTTTGTTCTTTTTAATAAAGTAGTATCTTTGAAGTGGATAATACATGAAACATGCGAACATTCGTGTTTATAATACGTTCTTGCAAAAAAAATCTGTATTAATTTCAGCATATAAAAACATTGTATTTCTGATTGAGAAAACGTATCTATTATAAAGGTTGGAAGTTTCATCAAACTTTTAAATCAACATGTAAATTGTTACGGAATTTTTGTCACTGAAATTATTACTGAAAAAGACCATAAGATGTTGCCGTCCCAGAAATGAACCTGCAGAACGTTATTACAGTTTAATTGTTAAAGTTGCTGCTTATTCCTTATTATCCAACTGAACATTGAAGGCGAAAGAAAGAGGTATTATAAAGTTAGTCTTATATATGTATCTGCAGAGAAAAATGTCTACTAATTCACCATAACTCTTGAATTATCTAACTTAGTTTAACGAATGATGTGTTGAAATATTAGACAAGATTTGATTAGAAAAGAAAAAAAAAAGTATAAGGATTCGTATTGAAATTTTCAAAGTTTGAAAACAGACTGATAGGTAGACTGCCACTCAAGAAAATAAATAATAATAGGTAAGACACATTCATGCTCACAGCTTTATCGTGTGACTTTTAGAATTGAAGTTTTGATTAACGTTATTTTATTATTATTATTATTATTTTTCTTTAGTGGACAACCAAATCTTGATATTCAGGACATTTACGGTGACTGTAGTAGATATTTATGATTCCCCCACACCCCACACTAAAAAATACGAGGGGTATTTTTAAAGTAAGTGCCGTTTTGAAATAAAAAAGAAACAAGTGTAATTTTCGTAACAATGTTATTTTCATATGAAAGTCTGTACCTCAATCTGTTTTTCTACATAATTTCCGCCAATATTAAGGTACTTATCGTATCGTACAACTAGTTTTTGAATCCCCTCTTCATAAAAGTCTGCCACCTGATTTGACACCCACTGCAACACGCTCGTTTTGATTTGACATCATCATCGTCGTTGTGGCGAACACATATTAAAGATACTATTAGATTCCATTACTCTATGGTAGCGAAGACCGCCGAGATGTTTCTTCAAATGCAGGAACATGTGGTAGTCACTGGGTAGTCACCTAAACGTTGGGTTTTGTGAACCTCTGACAGCATTTTCGGTACCCAGCGTGCGCAGTTCGGTACAAAGCTTACCATTCCGTCGAACATAACGTGTTGTCCATAATCTTCATCAATTTGACGATGAATTTCAACCGCTTTCACGCCTTTAGCACTCAGAATACGAATTACAGATCGTATTTCACAAGCGGTGGAGCCTTTTTAAGTACTCAAAAGCAAACGTTAACACGGTCGAATGTTTCCGTAATGGCGCCTATGACTTGCCAACAGATGTAGGTAAACAGCGCGCACGCGCGGAATGCCGACTGCAGCGCCGCCACGCCGGAATTTCAAAACGGTACTTTCTTTTAAAATAACCCTTGTATTATCAAAACGTAGACCAAAAAATTTTCATGGACTCTAGAAAGCTGTGAAAGACAGTGGAAAGAAATACAGTTATCTATCCTTAATACTAAAATTAGGACTGTTGTCGATTTAAAACAAAGGAGGTCGTATAATATGTTTGAGCGTTTACACACTTTTATATTTAATTTTTAACTTTTGTAATTAAAGTTTTGTATGCAAAGATCAAATTTTGTAATCGATTTTTCACTCATTTCTTTATATAATATAATCATAAATTATGTACATAGGACAAAATGACAAATAAAACATTTTAAATCTTTTACAACTTAATTATAAATTAATATAATAATTTCAAGGCATTTTACCATTAGCCGACCGCAGGTAATAAATCGCCAAATTTTCTTTATGGTCACAACTGTTTACGGGTTACAAAAGCATTGGAGATTATTAGGAACAAAACCACTCTCGTTAAAATAGGCTGTGAAACTGCAACAACGAAATATTTTAATCACTAAAAAGTATAAATATAAGTAAAAAATAACCAGTGCAATAATTTTTTAAAGAAAAATACTCTTTTATTAGTTCCAAGTTTAATATTAATTAAATTATGACTATATGTAGAGAACACAATTTAAAAATTCTGAATAGATAATTTAATTTTTTTTTCGATTTAAACAACGCATTTTTTCCTGTTGTGATATTTTAAAATAGGCACAGAGAAAAAGAATTGGTTTAGTAATAGTACCATTATAAAGTTCACCAGGATACAAAAACTGCATGCTTGTCTGCTTAAACGTTTTGAGGTATTATTTTGATTTTCTAGTTTGTAATGGAATTCGTGAACTACAGCCTTTGGATCTTCTCTCCTTAAATCACATAAATACTTTGATAAATATGGGTAAGGAAATTCCTCTTACCTTGATTGGTCCATAATGATAACGGCGTACCAGGAGAGGAAGTATCCAGCTTTAATTTATTTGCGTTTTTATCCAGTTTGATATGTGGATATTATATTAATTCACTTAAGAGATCCATTCATATCTGGAACTATTATTTTTAATAGAAAGAAAAAGTTACATTTAAATACAAAAGTTGTTGCATTAAAGAGAATTATTTACATATTAAAAGCAGAAAAATATTCTGCCACCTTATTGCTTTAAGAGCATTTTAGAGACTAACTAAAGAAAAAAGTTTATCGTTCATGAGTCTTTTAGAAATTGCACCACATATTTAAACACTCATGATATCAGTGGAAAAAAAACATTTTTTTTTTTTTTTTTTTTTTTTTTTTTTAAATCTGATGAAATGTTAATGGGTAATATTCTTGATTACACAACTTAAACAATTATTTATGAATGTTTATCGTTCAGGAAATCAGTTATCTCTAACAGTTTGTAACTAGAATTTTATGCCAAACCTCTCTGTCTAAACTACGCCAACTGATGCATAATACAGTAAGAAACAAACCGTTGCAATCAGTTTCATTTTTTCACGAAAAAATACTTCTGAAAATTATGGTAAAATACTATTAAAGTGAAGTACTATCAAACCGAACACGTGAAACAAAAACATTTACTGATAAAAATTTATGTATTAAAAATTTTCAAAGAATATCGAACACACTCGATTAACCAAACTTTTAAAACAACACAAATTTATAACGCATAAACATGTACCTTCTCTAAAGCTTTTATATGAATAAAATCTTTTTTATCTGCAGATTAAAGATATTTCGCATCATTATGTTAAATACAAAGTATCGTTTAGCTCTGAATTCAATAATTTACAAAGAAAATTAATTTTTATCAAATTCTTTAATATTATACGAATCATTGCAGATCAAAAAGAATAGTTTCAGTTAGCGCATTCAAAAAGATCTCGCTTGAGGAAAGACTAGAAATTATATTAAAAAATATCTTTTGATCTTTAATTATTATTATTATTATTTTTACGATTTAAGAAGACATATTCTTTATAAAATATAAAATTTACCTGACAATGTGTCTTTTGACATTTAGAAGCGTGTGTTGATAATTTTTAAATAGTATTTAAAAGAAATTCGAATTCGATAACAGGAGTAACGTCGATTAATTGTTTCATTTTATGGAAAATTCATTTTTATTTTATTGTTCAAATTAAATTCAGAAATGTTACACCTCTTGAAACTCATAGACTTTATCGAAAACGGAAAAACGCGCTTTCAGTGCAAGAAGAAGTTGAATGGTCATAAAATTTGAAGCATCATAACTTGGTAAGTATTGGTCGTCCAGAAATTGTATTTTTTTACTGTTTTACATGTTAGATTATTTAGAGCATGAAGAAAGTTTTTCTAAATATATCTCATAGAACCCAGGGATCGTAAATATTTTTTTATTTAGTAACTTAAAAAAAATGACATAAATGGATTTTTATATGATAAGGAATAACATTTCAAACTTTTTTGCAATTGAAATTATGTGTTTAGAACTAACGGCTTAAGAATTAGCTATTGGTCAACGATAAAAAGGAACACCCTGTATATTAAAATGAAATAACTAATATTTTAAAAAGAGTTAAAAAAGAAATTTAAAATTATTTATGTATAATGCATTATTTTTCTAAATATTATAAAGCAGTAATAATAATCATAGCCGTAACTATTATTTTTGTTTTTTGATAATTTTTTGCAGTATTAAGCATTAAGGTTATTATACCAAAAATAAGATACAAGGAACAACACTTAAAAAAAAAAAAATAAATAAATAAAATGTCGATTATTATCTCCCAAATATATTTTGAAAATTAATAAACTTTTATTATTATTTTTTCTAATGTACTATTAAAATATAGAATATTAATCTTAATACTCCTTTTTAATTTATTTATTTCACATTTAACTGAAGCGTAAAATTTTCTCTCATATTTAAACGTGTCACAAGGTATCACATAGCTTTTTTATTTCATTTTAAATACATAAGCTAATGGAAAAGAATTTCTGCGTATTCTGTAGCTCACGAGAGATTTTGAACGATTTACTGACTTTTTTTTTAAAATTTTAAATGGCAATATTTTCACATATAATAGCTATAAATAGAAAAAAGTAAAATCATATTACGGTGACAAAAGACAGGAAAAGCACGTAATGGAGCTTTAGCTGTAAGTGTATAAGCTGAAAGAAAATATTTTGCAATCCATCATCTAGCATTACATTATTTACTTTCTTTTTCTTTTTCATTTCTTTTAAAAGTAAAAAGTTTTCCCTTCGGTTATGAAGGAGAGTAAATGAAGAATAAATTCCTTTTCTCGGATTATTTAAAATATGTTTGTATGGAAGATTTTCTTAACATGTCGTCAGATTAAAGAAAACTAGACCTACCCGCAAAGGGATTGGGCTGAGCGATTTTGCTGAGAACATAGATTTAATAACTTGTGACAAGTGAAGACAATAAAATGCTATCTATAATTAATTAATTTAAGATAGAAATTCACATAATGAAAATGCACACAATATACAAGTTACAATTACAAAATATCATATATAAACTATTACATTTTTAGTTATTACTAGCTGTTACCCGTGACTTCGTTCACGTAACATTAAAAAAAGAATAAATGCATTAACTTAGTAAAACATTTCACTTGATAATTAACAACATATATAATTAACCAAATCTTTATCACATTTTATAGGAGACCATACGGTATTTCTTTGCTATAGGGGCCTTGACATAACCCAGTCTTAAAAAAGTGAAATTTCATGCCCAATAATATATACAATCGCGAAAATGAAACTGCAACTAATGCAAAAAGGAGGACCAAGTAAAATCGTGAAAATTGAGGAATTCCTCTTCGTAAAACGAAAAACAACATTGGCAGAATTCTTCTATACAACAGTGCATTTTAGGTGGTATTTGGTGTACAATTTGTATATGTGTGCATTGCTAAATGGGCATTATTATATTGTTTATTTGCATAGACATATGTTATATATTTCTTACTACATTATCTTGTTTATGTATATATTAAATTAAGTGCTTCACGCTAAGTGGTGTAAATAGTGAACAAACTGCTTGTGGATTTTATAAATTGATAGATATTTCACAAAGATATAACAATCTGATGCGATTCTAAAATGTAAATAAAGGTTGCTAGAAAGTACTTTAAATTCTGCCCAATTTAACCTCGATATTTTCTCTATCGCGTCAAGAACACTATAAGAAAATAAATACCGACGACACAAATCTGATAATCTAAATTTACATATTTTTGTTAGTATATATAGGATTATTTTGATTTATTTCATGCGCTTGAAATTTTTTACGCTTTCTCTAGGGTTAGGTGTCGAATAAATGTACTTTCTTGTTATTTTATTTTGCCATTTCTATTTATTCTATTTTCCATTCATTCCATTTATGGATATTGATTTCATTTACATATTCGTGTCAAAGAATATTCTTTAAAGTTATTATCAGGATTAGGATAGGATTCGATTAGGGTTAGGATTAGGAATAAAAATTGAACGACAATGGCATGACCGATTCAGGTTTAAAGAATGAACCAGGAAGTCTATTTACATCATGAAGCAATAAGAAAATTAGAAAATTATCGGCTAATATTTTTTAATATGTTTTACAGTCATAGTTGGCATCAAAGGGGAGCAGGGAAATGATCATCTAAAATATCATTAAGTGTTTACCAAGCAAAAAACAAATCTGGGTACAACAATGTATTTAATTTTGCGCCAAATTTCACTTGATAAAAAAAAAATCAAATCAAATTGACTATGGACATAATTACAGACCCCTAACCTTCCTATTCTCACAAATGTTCTACCTATATGTAAAAAAAATTCTACTGTATAGAACGCGCTTTCACGTTTATAATGTTATGAATTGGCACGATCGGCTTGTTCAAGTTTACACAATTCGGCTGGAAGAAAAGATACATTACTTTTTTATTTCTTCTTTGCTTTTGCATTACGCGAATTTGTTGGTAAAATTGATTTTCTTTTCGATAACATTGTTGTTTTTTAAGTTTAAAAAATATTGTAATTTTACTTAAACATTGCTTTGAAATCTATGCAATTTTTCTTATCCTGTAAGACTTTACAAAAATCTATTATGAAACAACTTTAAAAAAAGCTATATTTAAAAAAAAAAAAAAAAAGTTTTTCCTATTTTAAAACTAAAAGAAATGTAAAATTAAATTCCGGTTCGAAACGACGATTTACAAATGTGTTTTCGATTGTGGGAAAATGATGGAGGAAAAATGCTGTTACTTCGACACAATCATATTAAATCTTTAGCTTTTATGAGAAAAGCAACTTTCTTTTAAAAGATATAGTTATTTTTATTAAGATTTTCTGATTTTCGATACGGATAATTTTGCGATGCATATCATTGACATTTGCCATCCATTTTTTTTTTAACTTTTTATAATTTAAATTAAAAATATGCTATCTTTATGTTAGCCGTGTGCAGACGATAAATCGCCAACCTATCCCATCATTCGTATTGAATTCATTTAAAAATATAAATCTTTCACTCATTTCATTTAAAACACAGAACTTTAATTTACAACACATACATTTAAAATACATATATTACGTACATTTAAAATAATTCCTTTCATGTGAAAAAGAAAAAGAAAAAAAAAAAAGAAATTAATCACAAATAATTTGATAACCCAAGATCATTTTATTTCAACATCAAAACAAATCTGTTTTATTTTTCTATATATGACATCATATTCGCTTGCTTTCCATAATTACTCGTATTTATGCACTTTGTATTATTATCAAATATTTGAAAACGCACGTTTTATTTCTAATATGACATCATTTCATATTCTGTTTAATTCTTAAATAATTCATTTCCTTTTCATTTTTCACGTGGAAAATTTTCACTTGAAAATAAATTGTTGATTAAAAATTATTACTCAGGGGTTTTATTTATAT
Organism: Maratus michaelseni; assembly: GCA_963931845.1. Taxonomy (NCBI): domain Eukaryota; kingdom Metazoa; phylum Arthropoda; class Arachnida; order Araneae; family Salticidae; genus Maratus; species Maratus michaelseni. Next base: position 378,622,722 of record OZ007593.1, on the reverse strand, counting down.
TGGCAACGATAAAGTATTAGCAACGGTAAAATAAATTTAACCATTTTAAAAAAAGCTGCAAAACCGGGCCATTTGGGCCAAACCAACCAAACCAACCAACCATTGTAAAATATACGAAAAAATGTCAATTTATTCTGTATGAAAATAATGAAAATTTTAATTTTTAAGAAAAATATTGAAATAAAATAAACGAAAACCAGCCTATATTCATTTGAGGGTTATAATCAACTTATATGCAAAGATACAGGATAATTAAATGCTTCATTTTGACGCTGGCTTCAGCCTAACATTTGCACACAATCAGATTTATAATATTATTAGGATTACCCCCCCCCCCTTTTTTTTAGTTCTGTTTAATGAGTATATATATATATATATATCTACTAATTAAACTAAATATATATATATATATATATATATCTACTAATTAAACACAACATTAAACAGAACTAAAAAAAGTCCTTCCGGCCTGTACCGGGAGGAAAAGGTAGCTTTCCTATATCTTCGTTTTAAAATTTTAGCTAATGTTACACGAAAACAGCAAGCTAAAATGCAAAGAAACGTTTACAAAAGATTCGTTAATACTGAATTTGAATAAGAAATTCGCCAAATTATTGAGCAATAGCCAAATTGGCATCATTTATGAAGACTTATTTTGATCGCCAAATTTGGCGATATTTCGCCAAATGTCGCCCAATTTTGTCGCCAATGTCGCCAATTTTGGCGTTAACGGATATGAATATATAGTTTTATGCGTATGATTGGGAAAATTATTACAGCAATGAAAGAAAATAATTTGCGAGTAATCGCGTTAATGTGCTGTTTTTTTTCAAAATGTCAGCCACCCTAGAATTTCAAACTGCTCTATCTCAGCCATTTTTTAAGATAGAGGTAAACAAAAAAAAGCTCTGGAATCCTTGTATCAAGGCCTAACACGTAATTAAAAAATAAATTTGAATTTTTAAATTTTTTGTATATTTATTTTAGATTTTAAGTTATTTTACATCTTTAAATGGCCGCCATCTTGAAACAAGATGGCGGACCAAGCTGGCCAACGAACTCGGTCGAGACATTAGTGACCTTAACACACAGAATTAGTTTCATCAAAATCGATTCATAATTACGGGCGTTATCGTATGACATAGGTCAGATATATATATGGATATATCTATATATATAAATCAACATTTGGACGGAGGGTGGTTTTGGGGTCTGGGGGTCATGATCGGTGAAAATATATCGAAATTTTCCGGAACTGCTTTCCTCCGAACGGCTGCAATAGGTAGCTTTATACTTTTTTGTATTGAAAGCTACCTAAAAGGGGTGGGGGGTAGTAATAACTAAAAATGTAATAGTTTATATATGATATTTTGTAATTGTAACTTGTATATTGCGTTCATTTTCATTATGTGAATTTCTATCTTAAATTAATATATATATACATATATATATATATATATATACATATATATATATATATATATATATATATATATATATATGTATTTGACTTTATGTTATTAATATTATTATCATTATTTATCATTATTTATCATTGTATTATCATTATTAGGGTTATTCAAATTTTCTGAGAAACTCTTCTTTATCCTAATCTATACTATTATATAAAGAGGAAACGGTGACTAACTGACTGACTGACTGACTCATCAACGCCCAGCCGAAACTACTAAAGTCAGGGTCACGCAATTTGGACTGTAGATTGCTGTTATGGCCTAGGCAAGCAATAAGAAGGGATTTTTGAAAATTCCCCCCCCGAAGGGTGTTAAAGGGGGGTTCGAATGTTTTAGGTCATTTTGCCATATCTCAGCAGCAGTTATAGGTAGGAGCTTGAAATTCCAGAAAACAAATCTACTAAAAAAATGACTAAACACCTATTTCAGCGATTTTAGAAATTCCCCCCAGAAGAGGGTTAAAGGCGGGTGGTCGAATGTTTTTAAGTGATTTCGCCATATCTCAGCAGCAGTTATAGGTAGGAGCGCGAAAAAAAGGAAAACGAATCTACTAAAAAAATTATTAAACACCTATTTCAGCGATTTCAGAAATTCCCCCAGAAGAGGGTTAAAGGGGGGTGGTCGAATGTTTTAGGTCATTTCGCCATATCTCAGCTGCAGTTATAAGTAGGAGAGCGAAAATCAGGAAAACAAAGCTAATAAAAATGATTAAACACGTATTTCAGCGATTTCAGAAATCCCCCCCCCCCGAAAGGGGTTAAAAGGGGTGGTCAAATTTTTTAGGTCATTTCGCCATATCTCAGCAGCACGAAAATCAGGAAAACAAATCTACTAAAAAAATGATTAAACACCTATTTCAGCGATTTTAGAAATTTCCCCCCGAAAGGAGTTAAAGGGGGGTGGTCGAATGTTTAAGTCATTTCGCCATATTTCAGCAGCAGTTATAGGTAGAAACGCACAAATCAGGAAAACAAATCTAATAAAAAGGGATTAAACATGTATTTCAGCAATTTTAGAAATTCCCCCCTGAAGGTGGTTAAAGGGGGTGGTCAAATGTTTAAAGTCATTTCACCATATCTCAGCAGCAGTTTTATGTAGGAGTGCGAAATTAAGGAAAACAAATCTACTGAAAAATTGGTTAAGCACGTATTTCAGCGATTTTAGAAATTTCCCTCCAAACGGGGTTAAAAGGGAGGTCGAATGTTATAGATCATTTCGTCATATCTCAACAGTAGTTTTAGTTAGGAGCGCGAAAATCAGGAAAACAAATCTACTAAAAAAATGAATAAAACACGTATTTCAGCAATTTTGGAAATTCCCCCCAGAAGGTGGTTAAATGGAGGGGGAGGGAGTCAAATTTTGTAGGTCATTTCGCCATATCTCCGCTTTTATGTAGGAGGGGGAAATTAATCAAAACAAATCTACTAAAAAATTGGTTAAACCGCGACCTACGTTATACATGGCCGATGCATGACGTTTAAAACGTCACATGGAGTGGATCATTTTTACACGGCAATTGGTGCAAAACGGGGGCCGCGCCGCTTTGCACCAATCACCGTGTAAAAATGATCCACTGCATGTGACATTTTAAACGTCATGCACCGGCCGTGCATATCGTAGGTCGCGGTTAAACACGTATTTCGGCGATTTTGAAAATTCCCCCCAGAAGGTGGTTAAAGGAGTATTCAAAATTTTGGGGTCATTTCGTCATATCTCAGCAGCAGATTTAGGTAGGAGCGTGAAATTCAGGAAAACACATCTACTAAAAAGTGGATAATCACGCATTTCAGTGATTTTAGAAATTCCCCCCGAAGGGTTTTAAAGGGGGTGGTTTCGAAAATTTTAGGACATTTCGCCATATCTCAGCAGTTGTTTTATGTAGGTTCGCGAAATGCAATAAAACAAATGATTAAACACGTATTTCAGTGAATTTAGAAATCCCCCCCCAAAGGTGGTTAAAGGGGGATTCGAAAGTTTTAGGTCATTTCGTCACATCTCATCAACCGTTTTTAGTAGGAGCGCGAAATTCAGGAAAACAAATGTACTAGAAAAATTACATTGTCTACCCGTGCAAAGCCGGGACGGGCCGCTATAATATTATAAATCCGATTGTGTGCAAATGTTAGGCTGAAGCCAGCGTCAAAATGGAGAATTTAATTATCCTGTATTTTTGCATATAGGTTGATTATAACCCGGAAATGAACATAGGCTGGTTTTTGTTTATTTTATTCACATATTTTTCTTAATAATTCAAAATTTCGTTATTTTCATAGAGAATAAACGGGCATTATTTCCCTTTAAAATTTAATTAATCCTTTTACGTTGCTAAGCATTACCGTTGCCAATAAATACAAAACCTGGAATAATAATTTTTCCTCAATAATTATTTTTCAATTGAACGATTTCCACGTAAAAACGAAAATGAAAAAGAATTCAAAAGATGATGAATTGCCATGATATTTGAAAGCAAATATGGAGTATTTGTTGTTATACATGAAGTATGAATATCAGTGACGTTGAGAAGACATTTTCTGTCAAAGACTGCGATATAATTAGATAGAAAAATGAATAATAATTATATTTTTAAGAAAAGATTTCACTTGAACCATGGAACTATGAAAATGATCCTCCTTGGCTTGGACAAATGTGACGACATAAATAAAACCATGTATTTTCAAATATTCCTAATAATATAAGGAGCATGAATATCAGTATATAGTAGTATGAAAGTAGATAGATAATGGACGTAACATTTAAGATGAAAAACTGAAATATTTTTTGATCGATACTGAGATCGATTGAGCTTGAATATCAGTTACATACAGATGTGAGTTTTCTGCTAAAATTTACGTCATGATTGCAAGGAAAAGAAAATTAAAAATAATTATATAAATACAAAGGATATGAATTAGTACTTTACTGCACAGCGTACAACCACAAATTTAAGAATTATATTATTAAAAAGATATTTCTCTGGGGGAAAAGTAACGTCATCATATTGTAAATAAAACGTGAATTTTCAAATATGTTTTAAAAGGAGCGTGAATCAATTCCATACATTAATAATACAAAGATCAGTAAGTATAGAAAGTAGATGAGTTTCACGCCATATTTAAAACGAAAAATAGAAATGTTTTTTTAGCGATACTAATTATTAAGCATGATTATCAGTTATATACAGATGAGAATTTTCTGCTAAAATCACATCATAATTTGAAGAAAAGAAAAATGAACACGAATCTATTATATTAAAATCTGACCATCTGTTTGTATTTCGCAACTACTCTTCTTAGACTATCTGACGCAACGTGATTTACTTAACATCGGTTATCATTGATAGATGGTTATCATTGAGGATGTCACACAAACTCTCAGAATTTAAAAAATTGAATTAGATTCCAATATATTATTATTATTATTATTATTATTATTATTATTGTAAATTTTTAACGAAGTTTCTCTAAAAACGGCAAGTAAATTACTCCATATTTGTGGATAGAAAATGAGAAATAAAACGGATCAATATATTTTTTACGCCGTTTTCTCATTAAAACTGAAAACAGAATTTATTTTCAATTTGAATAGATGGTGAAAACAAAATCTTGATTTCAGTAAATTATCCGAAAAATAAAAACATATTTTCACATATTCAAACTTCATGAATCAATCTTTTCTGCAGAACAAAAATCGTCTGTCAACATATTGTCTTTTAGAAAACAAGATTTGTTTCAGCTATACATTAAATCAAGGAGGTTGAATTGAATTTAAAGAAAAAGCATATAATATTTCCAATTAATTATTTTTGAAGGACGGTTGTTAAAACGTTTCACAAAGCGTTAAAAATAAAATGGTTTATCAGGTAAAATTGACATTTGTTTTTACCCAATTCGTCGATATTCACGATTTTATTTGGCCCTCCATTTTGAATTGGTTGCATTTTCATTTTCGCGATTATTTGGTACAAATTTTCACTTTTTTAAGACTGAGTTATGTCAAGGTCCCTATAACAAAGAAATACCGTATCGTTTCCTATGGAATGTGATAAAGAGTTAGTTAATTATTTACGTTTTTAATTATCGGGAGTGAAATATTTTGCTTAATTAATACATTTATTCTTCTTTTAATGTTGCGTGAACGAAGTCACGGGTAACAGCTAGTATAAAATATTCTTATTGGTTTGGTCCTTAAAAATTTGTAGAAATCAGAACGACGACATTATAATTTTCAGTCTCTTTGGTGAACAAGCTATTTTTATTCTATTTTTTTTAGTTTAAGGCAGCACCTTTTTTTCCATATGGATACTTCAACATCTCTTTACTTTCTTAGGCTTTTAGATTTTCTTTTCTTGGATCTTTCACCTTATTCAATGAATGCCTAACAATCGTTTTACATTCCTTGGAATCTGAAATGATCATTCATTCGAATCATTGTTCTTCTTTGTGAATATGTATGCGTTTTTGGGTTGCGAAACCTATGCACTTCAGTTCCGATTTTAATTAAGAGAAAGAGCGTTTGGAACATTTTATTCATCCTCTTAAAATACCATTATTATGAAAATGGGTAATTTTCAAGAAAATGTAACTTTTATTTAAGTGTGGTAATTTTTGCTCTTTTATGCTTTTAAATATCTGTCTTCAAATCTCAAAGATCAAATAATTTTGCAGCTATTCAAAAAAAAAAAAAAAAAAAAAAAAAGAACAAGTAAATTTAACTTGTTTGAAGCTTAGAACAATAAATTTCCATAAAATATAATTAATTACTCCGATTTTTAAAAACATAATAAAGATAATACAAAATAGATTTAGTGTGTCGTTTTTAAATAGCTTCAACAAATAGTATTACTTTTATTCCAATCGAAATATCTGAAAAATACTCACATGTGACCAATTTGTCATTATCTATAATGAATTTCCTTCTATTTCAGTTCATATTAAGAATTTAAATTAAAAAGTTAGACTTAGTAATTTGAAATGCTTACATGACAATGTGGAACAGCAATATTTGTGTAGCCTTCGTTTTAAAAGAGCGGGTATATGCCAGACTATTTTCAATAAAACCACAACATAAATGTCTTGATTTAGAACAGCGTTCCAAGTTTGAAGGGTCTCAGTTGGGTTATTGTTGACTCGCCAATCTCACCATTCCCCAACGATTTACACAAACTGCCTACAATCGGCTAACTTTGTGTTCTGCTTAGGGAGAATATAAAATAATCGTAGAATAATACATAAAATGTAAGAGCCAGTATATTTTGTTGGATAATTTTAATTTAAAAATTATTACGGCAAATTTGAAACAATAAATATCTATTAATATATAAAATATGTCTTAATCAATGGATAATTCAAGAATGTTTCTTACAGGAATGAGTGCAAATATATATATATACCAGCAGGGAAGACCGAGCTATGCTCGGTCAAAATTAAATTTGAGTTCAAATATCATGACCCATGACCAAAATGACCCACTAATTGAATTTTCTCGAACATGTGACTTAGCCCAACAGTCTTCTCGTGCCCGAAAACCATAGGATGCAAAATTTAGTGTAAATAGTCTGAGCCGTTTTTAAGATAAAATAGCTTGACCCATAATGACCCATCACCAAAATGACCCACTAATTGAAATTTCTCGAACATGTGACCTAGCCTAATAGTCTTCTTGTTCTTCAAACCTGTAGGGGGCTAAATTTATTTCAAATCCTCTGAACCGTGTTTAAGATAAAATAGCTTGACCCATAATGACCCATGACCAAAATGACCCACTAATTGAATTTTCTCGAACATGTGACCTAGTCCAACAGTCTTCTCGTGCCCGAAAACCATTGGATGCAAAATTTAGTGTAAATTGAGCCGCTTTTTAGATCTTGACCCACAATGACCCAGAAATGACCCACTAATCGAATTTTCTCGGACATGTGACCTAGCCCAATGATTTTATCGTGCTCGAAACTCGTAGGACACAAAATTTAATTAAAATCGTTAGAGCCGTTTTTTAAATAAAATTAATTTGACCCGCGTTGACCCAAAAATGACCCAGTAATCGAAAGTTCTCGAACATGTGACCCAGCCCAATAGTCTTCTCGTGCCCGAAAATAGTCGGATACAAAATTTCGTCAAAATCGTTTGAACCGTTTTTTAGATACAATTAGCTTGACCATGACCCAAAATGACCCACTAATTGAATTTTCTCGAACATGTGACCTAGCCCAACAATCTTCTCTTTCCCGAAAACCATTGGATGCAAAATTTAGTGTACATTGAGCCGCTTTTTAGATCTTGACCCACAATGACCCAGAAATGACCCACTAATCAAATTTTCTTGGACATGCGACCTAGCCCAATGATTTTATCGTGCTCGAAAGTCGTAGGACACAAAATTTAATCAAAATCGTTTGAGCCGTTTTTCAGATAAAATTAATTTGACCGCGTTGACCCCAAAATGATCTACTAATCGAAAGTTGTCGAACATGTGACCCAGCCCTATAGTCTTCGCGTGCCCGAAAATGGTCGGATACAAAATTTCGTCAAAATCGTTTGAACCGTTTTTTAGATACAATTAGGCCAACGACAATGGCCCAAAATGACCCAAAATGACCCACTAATTGAATTTTCTCGAACATGTGACCTAGCCCAACAGTCTTCTCGTGCCCGAAAACCATTGGATGCAAAATTTAGTGTAAATTGAGCCGCTTTTTAGATCTTGACCCACAAGGACACAGAAATGACCCACTAATCGAATTTTCTTGGACATGCGACCTAGCCCAATGCTTTTATCGTGCTCGAAACTCGTAGGACACAAAATTTAATCAAAATCGTTAGAGCCGTTTTTTAGATAAAATTAATTTGACCCTCGTTGACGCAAAAATGACCCACTAATCGAAAGGTGTCGAACATGTGACCTAGCCCAATAGACTTCTCGTGCTCGAAAATGGTCGGATACAAAATTTCGTCAAAATCGTTTGAACCGTTTTTTAGATACAATTAGCTAGACCATGACCCAAAATGACCCAAAATGACCCACTAATCGAATTTTCTAGAACATGTGACCTAGCCCAATGGTTTTCTGGTGTCCCAAAACGGTAGGATACGAAATTTCGTCAAAATCGTTAGAGCCGTTTTTAAGATAATTTTTGCATATGTATATATATATATAGAGAGAGAGAGGTGTTAAATACAGTTTTTGGGATAATCGTTGTGAGTGAAATATATTGTATATTCTTAATGGTTTTTTATTTCCTATTTAAATATTTCCAAATTTTAATATTTCCAATTGTTGTCTGGTAATAATTCAGTGTACCTGGATGATTCTACTGATCTTAGCATTATGCCAGTAGAATTATGAAACACTGAATTATTATTTAAAACACATGTGGGTGCATCCAGGCTGATGAGTACATGTGCATGTGTTTTTTCATATCCAATTCATATTTAATTCTCATGTGGTCCAATTTTCCATTGTATATGGTTCATATTTAATTTATTAATCCATTTGTATTTACTTAATTGCAACTCCAATTTATAATTTTTTTTTCCCTTTCTCTCTATTTTTTTTTTCTTTTTTCAATATTCTTTAGGTATGAGTAAAATTTGGCCAATTACCATTGAAGCACAAGCTATGGTAATATTATGTTTGCACATGTTAATTATTAGCTATGTGGTATTCTGTATACACAATATCATTAATTATCTCTTTGGAGATTTAAGTAGAATGATAATAGAACTTGATATGTTTTTTGAAATTCATAGATATTATAATTATATATATATATATATATATATATATATATATATATATATATATATATATATATATATATATATATATATATATATATATATATATATATATATATAACCACCCACAAGATTTGCTCGTATTAGAATATATGATATGATATATATATATATATATATATATATATATATGTGTGTGTGTGTGTTTGTGTATGTTTAAACATTTCACATCATTTGGTCTTTAAATTATGTAAGTTATAAATAGATACAATTTTTATTTTATTTGAAGGATGACACATTTTTTTTTAAATTTTATGCATGTCTTATTTAAAACTCGTAAAATTAAAAAACTCACAAAATTTAAAGACATAAATCATTTTTCTTAAAAAATTATTTGTTAATAAAATGATGATGTTTTTACGAAATGAACGCTTATGAAAATCGTCAGTAAACAATTTCAATGATAGCTATTTATATGCGATTGGCAATATTAAACATATACAAAGTACAACTAAAAATGTTTTATTTCTGTAGCCTAACTATTATACATATTTAAAATGTTCACTGTACATTTACGAAATATTATCTACCTACAACAAAGAATAATTTAAAATGTAAAGCCAATAAACTGAAGGCTCTCAGCGCTGTTTATTTCTACTAAAGACCATTTCTTCAGATACTGGTGAACTCGGAACAATAACACGAATAAAAGTACATGTTAAATGGAAGCTCATAAATGCACTATAAAAGTGTTATAATATTTAAGACAGAATCGTTTCAAGAAAAGGTAGTTTTAAAATAAAGTCGATTGGTTGAGACACGTTATGTTCCTTAAAAATACCAAAAGGGAACGTGTTTCTTTAAAAGCAAAGCTTTCTTCACATTTGATCTTTATAACATTTTCCAAAATAGTTGAGAAGTATTTATGACTTCGCTTTGTATAGTCGTCTGGCTGTCTATCTGACTGACCGTGCTCTTACTTGCGTAAATATACTATATTATGATATATATAATTGAGGTTAACAATGGTATGTTCGGCATTGAAAATAAAGTTTGTAGTATTTATAGTTCGTTTACAGGGACACTCAAAAAATTCCGTTAGATAATTGGATATGGAGAAAAATTGTTTTCAATCTATTTTAATGATGTTAAACTCTTTCAAATATATTTAAACTAATATCAAGCACTGTGTTAGATTAGAATATACTTAGTATAGAACATGGTGTATCTAGAATTTATCGTCCATTTACAGGGACACACAAAAGCTTTCAGTTACAGTACTGTCTATGAGTGATAGTTGCTACAAGTGCGACATCAGTTGTAGTGTACATTTTTAAATAAAAAAAATATTTTGCATATTACTTGGTGCGTATAAATTCTACAGATAATATACAGGGATGTATAAAAGAATTCGGGTGCCTTTCATTGACGGAAATTGCTGAAGGGAAATTTTCAACTGTGTTATGCGTTTCCTAACTGAACTAAATTTTAGCATGGTATGTAATATATATACAAATCTGTAGAACATATACAGGGTATCGCAAACGAATTCCAATACTTTCCCGACTACTGTTGATAATAGCTGAAATTGGGTTTACAAATGTGTTATTCATTTTACATATTATTTTCTTAGACATTCTCTTTCATCTTATTAAACGAGAAAGTTTTTTTAAAGTATTTTAAATATGTTGAAAAGTGTTTCGTAATCAATTCTTCAGAAATTGATTTTTCTTTCTTGTTTAAATTCACACTTTAAAGAATACTTTGTAAGTACTGTATCATAAAATATCACAATATTTAAGTATTATTCGCCATTATTTGTGTTTCAAAACTGTAAAATGCGTCTGTAAAACATAACGCAATAAAATATGACATAGAATTTTAAGTCTTGTCACATAATACAATTATTCATTTAGGTAATGATCCTAGACTATGAAAACAGCTGCCTCTTTCTGACACTGTCATATTTTGAACGTAACATAAAATTTATGTAGGAACCGAAGCATTTCATGCACCTTCGAAACATTTTAAATTCAACCCAGTTCCCCAGAGAAATTTAGAACAAGCTTTTCCTCATAAAATCTGAGCAGAACATGTTTCCGCAATTTCTGGTTGTAAGGACTTTATCAAAGGATGTGATAAGCTGAAGTTTTTTGTATATTATTTGTGTATGTTATGAGTTTATGTTTTAAGGTCATGAGGTATTATATACAGTGTTATGTATATTGACATATATTAGTGTAAATTTAATTCATCTGATTTCTGAGATTTCGGAGATGAGTTTGCTAATTTCAGCAAATATCTAAGAAATTTCATTAACTTTGCTTACATTAAAATTGAACATTTCATTAAACTTCCTCTCATCTTTTTAGTGAATGCGTAAATAAGACTACTGAAATTAATTGAATCAGTCATTCTAGCAAGGGCACTGCTCCTAAAAATGAACATTTCAGGAAACATAAAAATGTTTTTCTGAGAAATATAAAGGTACTTTTCTTCACGTACGTTACAATAAATATGAGTTGACATTGTTGAAATTTCTTCATGACGGATAAATTATAAAATTTGGGGCAAGTGTACTTTCTATAATGAAATTATGATAAATTATATAAAAAAGGATAGTTTGACTTAAAATATATAGAATATATATTACAAAACTTACAAAAAAAGATACATTGGACAAATATTAAGTTACACTGATTGATACATGATATGAGACATGAAAAAACTATGCTGTAATTACTTTTTTTTATTCATCAACAGGTTGTTAAAATTCATAGGTTGGCCATAATGAAATTTATTCATAAAATCTTTTTATTTCGTCAAGAATATAGGCCCTGAAGCATTTTAAGTCCTCAATCTTTTTTACATTAACGGGGACTGGTCCTTCATATGCTTTTTCAGTTGGCAAATCAACTTTTTCTTTGAGCTTACCTGAGAACGACTTGCTGTTTAACCCATCTATGTATTCTCTTTTAGTGACAATGCCCGAGCTGTCAAATGTAGGGGAAGGTGGTCTAAAATGATCCCCTTAAGGGAAAAACTTGTGTAAAATGACATAAATGTTTAAATAAATCTTTGACCTTTTGCTAGTATATTTTACACTATATTTTGCATTGTAAACATATTTCAATAATAATTTAAACCCAAATTGAGTAATGAAAAAAATAATTTTTTTTTAAATGTGTCCAAAGGATCATTTTAATCCTCACCAAAAGGGCAAAATGATCCTTCATTTAAAATATATCGTTGTAATGTAATCGTTGTAAATATAATCGTTGTAAATTGTTTTTTATCGGCAAAATAAAGGATATAAATGTAATTATAAGTAATTATAATTATAATTATAGTTATAAGTACGTAAGTGTAATTCCCATCTAAAAACATACTCCATTAATATATTTCTTTTAAATGCTAAAAGGTGTAGATTAAAAAACATAAAATAACTTTTATTAGGTGGTTTGACATGTTTCGGCTCACTCCGAGCTATTTTCAAAAACAAATGCGATAGTGATGAACAAGTGAGCCGAAACATGTCAAACAACCTAATAAAAGTTATTTTATGTTTTTTAATCTACACCTTTTAGCATTTAAAAGAAATACATTATTACAAGGTGCTATAATTTATTATATTGTTATACTCCATTAAGTAAACCAAGTCATATTTCTGTACATGAAAGACTGAATATCTAAATAAATATGAAGGTTTAGTGCTTACCTTATAACAGATGTTATAAAACCCAATTTTTCAAAGAATTCTATTCAGACGCGTAATACTGCGATCGTATGGATACCGCCAACAGTGTTGCCAGATTGGGGAATTTCTCCAGTGTTTGGTTGATTTTGAATTATCAAGGGGAATTTTTGGGGGGACAAGTATTAGTAGGAAAACTTTGGTGACTGGTGTATAACGCAACTAAGAGGGAGATATAAATGGGGAAAATAGGGGAAAATACTTAAGATAGGGTTTTCGGCATTGACTTTTCAAATCATTCGGAGAAATAGAGAGTGAATGGGGAAAAATTTGCGTTCTGATGCATAAACCAAAACTTTTGGGGAAAAGCTCAGAAATTTGTTTTCATTATTTCACGTTTTCAGGTTAAAGTTTACTTTTAGCCATCTGGTAATACTGGATCTCGATTCGTGTATTCGGAAATAGAAATTTATCAATTATTAATCATTATCCTTGTGCTCGTCGTTTACAGTTTACAGATGCTTTAAGTTCTAATTATTATTTATCTAATTATTATATCTATTTATCTTTTCATAATTCATGTTATTTTCTACAAGAAAGTAATCGATCTAATAAAAATGTCGGTTTAAAAGTTCGTTAATTTTTATTTATTTATTTATTTATTTTGTAAATGGGGATTTTTTCCAAAAAAAAAAAAATGATTTGGGGAGAAATTTTGAACTTAAATTAGTTAAATATTTTTTGATATAATGGTAACTTTAAAATTTAAAATGCATTTTTTTCAGTAGAAATTGAGTTGGAGACCTTTTTCTTTGAAAAAAAAAAAAAAAAAAAAACACTGTTTTGGGGGAAATTTCAGAACTTGTAGGTGAACTGACTTTCGACTATCTGGCAACACTGACCGCCATTGCTTCTTCTTCACCTATTACAACTAGTTTATGTGTTACCCTGTAGATAGCACGACCTGTCTGGAAGAAAACATATGTGGATCATTTTGCCCGTTAGGATCATTTTAGGCCACCTTCCTCTATATTCAAAGTGCATAAAAGATGTTGGCTCAAACCGTACTTTAGCATTTGTTGAGACAATTCTCCCTCTTGATTCTTGTGAAATGCCTTCACTTTTGTACAGGGATGGCCTTCAATTAACAAAATTTTACCTTCTCACCACAGTGAACTGATATATCTGCTCACTATGCTGTAGGTTTCATTGCAATAGAGGCGTTATTTAAATTAATATAATTCTACAAACATAATGTAGTTTTAAGACATAAACTAATGATTAATAGTCTGAAGAATTACATTCATTTACGTAAATTAAGTTTTTTTATATCATGTTTGAAATATCATTTTTTTTTAGCATTTCAAAAAATACAGAGAAAACAACATTACACCATTACATTTTGTTCGGCGGTCAGACGGTTAATATATATCTACTTTACTTAATGTAATTTAATGTATATATTTATTTAAGATATAAAGACATTTAACATATATAAAATTTAATATATATAATGAAAATTTAATATATATAAAATTTAATGTATGTAATAAAAATTTAATATACAAAAATACTTCATACAATTTATCAAAGACGTCCAATACTGAAAGTTGATTTCCCCTTCTTTTAAAGATAGAGAAATAATATATAGAGCCCGGAACAGTCCTATTTCTTTTATATAGAAATATTCATCCGTTGAATGTATTAGATTTAAAAACGTGCGCACATTAGCTCTGTTCAGATATTTAACACGATGTGTAGAACCTCGTAATTTTGAAGAAAAGTTAGGTAAAAATATCTTACTAATCTAGTGCTAATAGTGCTAAATCTGACGGAAAATTTAACCTTTGAATCTACGATTATTTTCTATGGACCATAAGCACGAGGCTAACGAAAAAGAAAGGGCAACCGCGGTGCTTTACTCGTATCTTTTTTTACAGATCGCGGGAGTCACGTGATGCTCGAATGCACCAATGAATGTGTACAAAAAGAGCATCACGTCACTCTAGTGGTCTGTAAAAAAAGATAATTGGAATGCACCGCGGTAGCCTGTGTTTTTCGTTAGCTTCTCCATAAGCATTTCTGACGTCATCCAACGCCATGATGACGTTTTTCTTTTATACAGCTAATCAGCGGGCGTCCCAATTTTTTCCCACAAGCGTTCGAGCAGAGCGAATCAAACATGGGTAATTTCCCACACGCATTGCGTGCTCCTCCCCGTTCGTGTGGTTCATTGTATCTTTAAAGTTAACGAAGCAAGTTTTCTAATGGAAGATTATAAAGATTGATGGGTGAAACTGTTGACCTGTGATTGATTAATTAAAGTTTACCAAATCAATCAAGGATACATGCAACACTTATTCACTATCTGCGCAGGATATTTCGTAAACCGATAAAATTTCGGCACAGATATATAGGGATTCATAAAATTAGTATAGATTGTTTTACAAATAAGTAGAAATATATATATACATCAGGCGATTCACAAATTTGAAATATATGGGAAAATACTTAATCACTGTCGAAACATAATGTTTTATAAACTTGTAAAAATCTCTGACGTGATCTACATATCCGATACACATGCTAACTGATAAAATACAATTAATTTTTAAAGACTAAAACATACTATGATTCCGAAAATATAACCTCTTGAAAAGTTTACTATTCTCCTTTGAATTACTCCTACATAACGTACATTTCACTGACGATCTTTTGTTTATAGCCTATGTGAATTGCTTATTTTGTACATATGTTATATAAAGGAACGACTTGCAGCATAGCATAGAGATAAGCATATAAATTTTTATGCTAAGCGAACTTTACAAGTACCTTAAAATGGGTTATTCTAATGCTCATAGAAAAAGTTTCAGAACAACACCTGACCACAGTGGTGCAGATTGATTGCACTCACAGCGCAAAAATAATATAGCAAGTGATCTTTTTGTACGCAAAATATCTTTTCGAT
Organism: Maratus michaelseni; assembly: GCA_963931845.1. Classification (NCBI taxonomy): domain Eukaryota; kingdom Metazoa; phylum Arthropoda; class Arachnida; order Araneae; family Salticidae; genus Maratus; species Maratus michaelseni. The sequence goes on along the minus strand of OZ007593.1, from coordinate 378,606,855 downwards.
AATTTTGCCATAGAATTAGATCTAATGAGATTAGTAGGTATAGGAAGAGATGTTAGTTAGTTAAAAGATACAAATAATATTTAATTACCGGATTTTGATTCAGTCATGTTTGAAAAAAATAGACAAAGTTTACTTTTATATATTCTTCAATTTTTTTTTCTTCAGGTAAGAATGCCACGTACTTCAAAACTTGAAATTGAACTATTTATACTTTAAAATGAAACATATATTCATATCAATACGTGGAAATGTCTGCAACATTTTGTACGTCAATAGTAACGTACAAATTTACAATGCTAATGATATTCAACCAACAGACATTATAAAAAAATTATTTACTAATGTAACGACTTATTTTAATTAACAATTCACTAGAACAAAATATATTTCATATCAATTTCGTAAAAAGAAACACGATGATCAACACTGATTGACACATTTGATATTATACGGCGAAGTTGTTTACAAACATTATTATTTCTAGAAAAATTGTATATATTATGATTATTTATGCTAAAGTAATTCGAAAATTTAATTAATCGAACTGTATTAAGCGCCTAATACGAAAATTTCTGTTTCTATTTCTACCGATCATCGGTGCCGAAGATATCGCTCTTATCCATCTTAGAGCCTGGTGCCGGTTATCCGGTAAGTAGAATTATGATGATGAGGTGACTCTTCAAAGCAAATCTCAGAAATGGATTATCGAATCATTGAGGTACTTTCACGATAATTCATTTTCTTCCAAACTAAACATACGTTTACATTCTAATGCTGCAGATGTTAGACTTAATCCGAAAATCGTTGTAATTTTTACACACACCACATTCAAGTAACACGTAAATATGGAGAATGTTTACCTTTCTAGAGTTAAAAAAATACGAATGTGGTAAAAAGAATCAAAATAGTTAACTTTTTTGTTTATATGTGTATTTATCACATATTTTATGTACTATTTTATTTTATTTCAAGCATATTTTATAGATAGTTATATTACCATATCTCTATTTAATGCCTGAGGGAGGCCACTAGGCTTGGCGAACCATACCGTTGAGCGTTTATTGCCTTCCCCGGATGTCTCCCCGGCACACAAGGATTTGGTGGGCGACTCCAGCGGCCGTCGGGCAGAGAAGCCTCCAACGAAGCACTTGCTCGTCTCTCAAAGAAGAACGCCCCCGATGAGCAGAACGTCCACAAGAGGCAAAGACACGTGCGCTGCCGGAAAAAGTCAGGCAAACCGCAGCACCAGCCGGCCAGCACTACCACCATTTATTTAAAACAATAATAGGCGACAGTATACATACTAGGCCCAAAGGCCAGTCCTGCCGGGCCTTAGCCCCGCGCGACAGACGGCAGAACTAGGAATAAGAGGTGATGAAGCAATTAACAAAACAAAAGTCTGTCGCTGTGACCAGCGTCACCACGTGACAGGCAGCGACAGACAGACGACTGCACCATCTGTGCACTGTGCAGTCCGCGATGGTGTTGCAGGGGAAGCAGTCCATTGGTACGACTGCACCAAAAATACAGTTCGTATGGCTGCTCAACTTGGGTGGTGTGGCTGGGAGATGCTTGGTGGGTCGATAAGTACAGTGTAGGGGCCTTGCTGCTGCTAACGTCCGGGAGTCCACGGCTGTGCTGCAGGTGGGTAGAAGTGACTGGCAGGCGGGTTGAAGAACGGATTGAACCAGTAGTTACTGCATCCTTCATGGCTTGGGCTTGGGGTAGGTTTGGGCAAGAGCCATATATCTACTGTACATTGCACATATTTAAGGCAAATTACACAATATTTATATTTTACTACGTAAATGAAGAAAATCCCATGATTATTGTTAAAGTAGCACGATTCACGGACAACTTTTCAATAAAAGACCTTTGAAAAGATATTAATTCAATTTTTCAGGTCATTTATAGTTTGTATTGTGAAATTTAAAAATATTTGTTCAGAAAACTGGAGATCCGATTGTTGGTTAAAAAGGCAGAAATCGAATTGAAAACTAGTCACAGTTTTTGTAAGCGTTTACACTGCTATATATAGCTTTCTACTTTTACGTCATTTCCTTACCAATATACTTTTTAAAAGTAAATTTCACTATATTTAATTGCAAAATTTCGGGAATTAAGTAAGAAAAGAATTACTATTAATATATAATGGTAAGAAAAAAGTGTAAACGTTGGGAGCTATGCTGCTATATACTGTATGTGGAAAATTTAAAAATATGTTTTTTGTAGATTGATGGTAAAAATTACTGCTTGCGCAAGAAATTTTGTATAATGAAAAACAGATTGTGTAGTCCAACCATACGTGCTTGTGATCAAATAATAGTAGGGTAGAATATTCATTCTAAATGATAACCCCTCTTTTTTTATTGCAGATTCGGATTTTACGGGAAAAAATACGTAACTTTTCTATTGAATATTTTCTTTGGAAAATCGTAGATGGCGCTGTGATCGAGTAAAATGCAGTGATAACTGTTTCAATTGAAAAGTCTGGAAACGATGGAATAACTCGAGAAATATACATCGGATTGAAAAACGGAAAAACACGAGTTCAATATTTTAGAAGAATGGAAATTTTGTATCCCTAAATAGATTTTTCTAAAATATTGAACACATATTTTTCCGTTTTTCAATCCGATGTATATTTCTCGAGTTATTCCACCGTTTCCAGACTTTTCGGACACCCTGTATAAACGATACATTATATACATAGTAATAACAGTTTATTTAATTAACTTTTCATATTTGTATTAGAATTGAATTTTAAATTTTAATATTTAGTGCATTTATCAAGATTTTATGTATTATATTTTTTTCTACTTTGAGTTGTTAGATAGAACTTTTAATGTAAACATATCTGACATTTTTATACTGAACATTTCTTAAATAAATTGATATGTGTCTCAAACAGTCTTCTCACGATGAAAATTATGATAAAAGGAAATATAATTACTGAAGATTTTTTATACAAAATTTTCATATTTTCATGTTTATGCAACACCATCTAAAAAATTTCAACAAAAAATATGAAACCTTCAAACACTGAATTATATTCAAGCATCAAATTGACAATGACATGAAAATTTGATTTTGATTAAATTAAAGATTAAATTGGTGTTGCTTCCGTTATAGAAATATACAGAGAATTATTAATTTTCTTTAGGTATTATATGAAAATAAGATAATTGTAATATATTTTAACGTATGAAACGTAAAATTGTCATGTAATTTTTTTATATTACAAAGAATATGTCTTCATTGAATATAACAAATAATTAAAGTTAAAGCAGTATATTTTAAATAGATCTTTTGTTTCTGAGATATTTAGAGATCGGCTAAATAGACATATAGTTTTGATGTGCAAAAATTCGTATAATGTTACAAATTTGTCAAAAATTTTAAATTCTACATTTAAAAAAAAATCATTATTATTTTTTTTATTTGATTTCTTTTTTAATTATTGAAACATAAGTTAAATTATTATTTTGTGGTATGTAATAGTTCAAAATTCCTTTATGCCAGAGAGTAAAGATATTTTATTAATATAAAAGATTTATAGAAGGTTATTTTTTTGTTCTTTGTTAATTTGTGTTATTTCACCATTTTTATTACTCGTATTTATAAAAGCTTCCATGAACATTTCTATAAACGATTTTGACGGTGCGTTATCAAATTTTTCATACATTTCTATTTGTAAAGGCTCTGTTTGATAGTCCTTATTCGTAACCATTATTTTACATATATATTTTTTTAATCACAATACAAACAATTTTAGATAGGGAAATTTTATGCCACTGCCCTCCCACAGCTTTCCTAAAAGTCTGTATAAAGTTTTCGCCCGATGTTGGGATAATGCTTTATTTAAAAGTCCATGCATGCACCTGGGGATTTAACAGGAATGTTAAAAAAGTGCATTCACTTGATAAAAGTTTCTTATTTTATTTTTATTCAAAAATTGATAGGGGGTTTAGAAGTGAGTTTTGTGTGTTTCTTTATGAGGCTCTTTTAAATTATGGTTTTATAGATAATGAGATGATATTTCTTCTTTAAATATTTTGTATAAAATACTGTCCTAGTAGAATGTGAAGCTCATTTTCATATTTTTATTCCCTTTTATTTTCCAAAATGCTTAAAACAATCAATAGTTTCCTTTCAGAGAACTTATTTTTTAAATTCTCTAAAGAGCACTTTAGGATTTCTTTTTCCTTGTTTTAAAGAAATAATTGCACTTTCTTTTATTACAATAGTTTAAATAAAGCCTTGTTTAAATAAAGTGTTGCATGTTTAAATATAACATTGTTTAGTGTACCAATATTTTACTATTTTTCTCGACCTAAATGCTGCTGATGTCGAATTGTACAGCGAGTTCTACTTTCAGCGAAATGTCGTGGAGATAGACGATGAACTTTGTATTTTTTCCTATTTTTTAGTATTCAAATAATTATTAATTATTTTTTTTTATTGTTGAACTTGAATATTTTGATGAATTTCCATTTTTTTTTTTTTTTTTTTTTGGATTGCCAGACTTTTTTTTTTTCCAACCTTATCTCGCAAATATTCCCAGACTTCAATTTTTCTTTGGATGTATGTTTCGAAGTATTTTTTTTATTTGTAGACAAATTTTGACGTTCTTAACATTTCATATTAATAATGTAATTCACTGATTATTTAATAGCGTGCCTTTACAGCAGTATTTTTAACTAACAAAATAAGCGTATTTCTTTTTGGAAAGAAAAAAAAACTGATTGCTTATTTAAAAATAACATTTTAAAGTTAAAAAACTTTCTAGTAACAGGTTAGCAGTTGATAACTTGTATTTTCACAGTTAACTTTTCTAAAACTCACGTTTAACTTCTGTAAAAATAAAATTATTTTGTAGCATACAATTTTTTTTTAACCAGCTTGTCAAAATCATCCCATGTCCAAACACAATCGTTAACACGATAATTTTATTCTTCCCAAATGCTTGTTCCAAATGAAAATTTTCTTATTACTTAATTATGACATTCTTTTTACTTTACTTTTGCATACTAAAATTTTTAAACATGATATTTTTTAAAAAACAAAAAAATGTCACAATGTCTTTTATAATACACTTTTCTTGTTTTAGAAGAAGAATTAGGAAAGTTGTACAATCCGATCTTTTCAAAGTAGTGTTGTTTGAATATCGTACTTGTTATAAATTAAAATAAAATTGGTAAGCCTCATGAATATAATTTTTATAAATATAATCTTTATAATTACATTTTCTAAATACATTTTAAATGATTCCCAAATAATAAAGAAACATAATTCAAATATATATTTTTTTAATTCTATGATTGGAATTTTAATTAAATGTATAGCTATACGCAAAATCCATATACAGCTTTGCCAATAAATGTATGTAATTCAATATATTTTGTATTTAGGTTAAAATACTGCCCGGGTAGCAAATTAAATGAGTTTTGTAAAAAAATCATTATTTTGTGGTCAGCGTTTCAATAACATGTAGGGTGAAACTCCCTGTAACTAATACTTTAAGGATTCTTGCTTGTTCAAATCACTATAACAAAAATTTAAATCTATTTTATACTTGCATTTGCTTTTGAAATGATAGTAAAGATATATTAAAAATTATAGTTGGCAAAATTTTGAAAAATTATATATTTTATTATTAAAATTAATTTTATTCATAAATATGGTCAAAAACTCCAGTTACTGACACACACACCTATTTTGGAACACCGCTAACTGACACAAAATGAACCAGTGACTGGTACTTTATTTTAAAAGATTAAAATGCTTTAAAAAAACTTTATTCTTTAATATGAAAACAAAATACATTAATATTTATTATGAAAAGTGTGATTTAGTAAGCTGTACTGCATTATTAGTAATACAGAGTATATAGTAAGAGTATATAGGAGTCATATTTAGTACTGCATTATTAGTAATACAGATATCCAATAACTGACATTTATGAACCAGTAACTGACACCGGAAAAACAACTTACATTTTAATGGTGTATACTACAAGATAAAATGAATTTATTACTATGCATTTTTAAACAGTTCAAATAATAGATTTCAACTTTCCTTAATATAACTAATAATTAACACATCTGCCAGAGACTGGTGAAATGAAATTCGAGGAACCAATAACTGGCACCCCCCATTAAGCTAAATTAAATAACTATAAATCCTAAATCATGGCCCTAATATAGCACATGAATCTCTAAACTAATTTCTACTGGTATAACTTTAAGAGAAAAGTTTAAGATGGTTGCATTACAAATAGTTTAGAAAAACACTTTCTTAATTTTAGAAATAAGATGGTTGCTTCAAAATGGCACTTTTTGTATTCTCAAAAATTTCTTACTCATTGAATATGTTCACAACAAAATGCTTATTTTAGTTAGACTTTTGCTCAAGTGTCAGTTACCGGTTAGGTGTTAATAACTGGGGGTTTCACCCTATTAGTTCTTAAATTCAGAACTTTGTATAAAATGTGTCTCTCAATATATTGCATTATAATATCACTTCTCTAAAACAAACATAATTTCCTCCTGGAATTTTTTACGCTATGTTTTTTAACTGAATTTGAAATTCGCTACAAACTCAGTGCAGTGATGCATTTGTGAAAAATTCAAGTGTTGGGTCGTTTAAAAGTTATCGACCGATATAAATTGAGCCATCTACTTTTTTAAAATGTAGTATATCTGGGTTTGCATTGTTTGCCTTTTTTTTAACCCTCTTAAAAATTGTTGTTTTTGAAATGCTTTGTTTATGAATAATTAGTTTAAATTTAAAGTGTCAAATTTCAAATGCCCAATTCATCTGAAAGTGATTCTGCGCTAGATAATTTTAATTAATTTTTGTACACTAATGTGAATTAAACTTCGTAAAACTCGTTATCATGAACTTTTGGAAAGTAAAGTGAACTGACGTTAAAATACGTCTTTTAACGCCATTCAAAACAGTAAATAAAGTATTGAAATATTGAATATTGAGTAGTTCAAATAAATATATTTTGAATATGCTAGTAAAATTATTTCCAAATTGAAAAAAAAAATTAATAGAAATATCTCCACTAGGTTATTTTATACACTAGTGTGAATTAAACTTTCTAAAACTCGTTATCATTATTGAAATAATTGATTTTCAGAAAGATAATATTTGTGATACCTTTTTTATATTAATCGAAAATATGTGAACTGTTGCGTACAGTTTTTGTTGTATGGTTTCGGAATTAAAGTTTAAGAAATTTTTGCGTTTTTATTACTGAATAAAATAAATCAAAAGAATTTACGTACCTCTGATTTGAGTCGGGTGTTCGATTCCAGGATGAATTTTCTTGTATCAATTGAATTGAATCTAATAATGAATCACATGGTAAATAATAAATGAGGAATAATCGTTGACTTTATGAAGAATCATTTAGATTATATTCTGTGATTTTAGTGTTTCACTGATCACACTTAAATTTGCATTCCACGGCACGATTTGAAGAACAGAAGAATTTTTATTCTGCATAAAACCCGAAGCATTTTCTTAGAATTAACCATGTATATTAAACTTGAAGAATTAAGGCATAATTTCACGATAATTAAAACTTGAGAATTTGATCCTATTCACATTTTTAATAAGTAGAATATGACTTCGAATGAGAATTTATAATCTTTACAAACAATCAGAATTTACGTTCAGAATAACGCAGAATCATAACAGAATGAACTTTTACATTACTGTCCCGCAGAAAAGAAGCAGGCTCGCATTTAATAAAATCTAATAAAAAAAGAATGAAAGAAAATTAATAATATATTACAGACAAATAATGACAGAATATTTTAAACATAATAAGAATTAGAGTTCTAGAATAGTTTAAACTTTATATAGTATGTTTTTTTATTTATTTAATGTCTGACGTAAATCTGGAATTCAAGCATATTCTCTTTCAACTGTTTCTTTGGTGCTGACATCTAGCGGAAAGACTTACAGTTAAAATCGTACATCCTCCACCCCCGGCAGGAGAGGGGACACCTTTGATATAGGACGCTTTATGTCACCGTCAACTGTCTTAATCAGGACAACCCGCACAAGATTATCTGTTCCAGGATAAGTCTTTAGAATTCGACCCAATTTCCATTTCATGGGCTGTAATCTTTCGTGAACTATCACCAAATCGCCTTCTCGAAGATTTGCACGTGGAGTAGTCCATTTTGGACGCTGTTGAAGATGTTGCAAATATTCGCTGGACCACCTGCCCCAAAATTGATTTTTTGCTTTTTCTATTAAACGCCAACGAGCATTTAACGATATTTTAGGATGATTTGATGATTCTGGAATGTCAAGAAGAGGTGCTCCTATTAGAAAATGACCCGGCGTTAAGGCACGAGGATCAGAAGGATCTGAAGATATCGGAGTTAACGGTCTGGAATTTATGCAGCTTTCTATTTAACAGAGTAAAGTAGTGAGCTCTTCAAAATTGAGTACGCTTGATTTTCAAGCTCTCACAAGATGAGTTTTTGTGAGTTTCACAGCTGCTTCCCATAGACCACCAAAGTGTGGTGCATATGGAGGGATGAAATTCCAATTAATTTTTTGGGTGGAAAGAAATTTTTGAAAGTCTCTTTCCTTCAAGTATTTAAAGAGTTGTTTTAATTGGTTGGACAGACCAATAAAATTTTTTGCATTATCTGAAAAGATATCAGAGGGCAAACCTCTGCGTGCGATGAAGCGTTTGAAAGCTGCTAGCAAGGCTTGTACAGATGAGTCGGATACGAGTTCAAGATGAACCGCTTTCGTGCACATACAGACAAACACTGCTATATAAGATTTAAGCTTGATTTTTGATCTTGGCATATTTGGTTTGGTCAAAAAGGGACCAGCAAAGTCTAAGCCCACCTTGAGAAATGAACTAATTGGAGTGATTCATTCAACGGGAAATTTTCCCGTCATTTGTTGGCAGGCTTGTGCCTTAAGGCGTTTACAAAGCACACATTTATGGAGCTCTTGTCGGACTGTTGAACGACCATTTACAAACCAGTAATTCTGGCGAATTGTAGAAAGCACTAACTGTGTGCCTGCATGTAAATTTTTTTCGTGTACATCCTTTATTAATAATTTAGTAATGACACTGTTTTTAGGAAGAAGAATAGGATACTTTCTGTCGAAACTGAATGATTCATGTTGTGATAGACGACCGCCCACTCTTAATTTATCAGCTGAATCTAAGAAGATATTCAACGATAGCAATTTGCTATTGCTTGGCAAAGCTTTATTTTCTTTTAATAATTTAATTTCTGCATGAAATTCATAATTTTGAATTATTCTCACTATAGAAATGGTAGAACTAGATATTTCTTGTGCACTCAGATTTCCAATCTTTCTTGTAGAATTCTGTCTAGAATTCTGAATAAATCGCAAACACCATCCTATTACGCGTACTAATTTATTAAAGCTTGAAAATTTTAGAATAAAGTCTCGTAAGACATTTATTTTTGTTATGTTACTGACAGAGTTAGCTTCTTGATCTAATTATTCAGCGATTGAACTGTATAAGGGGATTGGAATTGGTTCTTTTGACGACAGCCATGAAGGCCCATGCCACCACATCTGATTATTGAGGAGTTTTTGCGGTGGAATACCCCTGGAGGCTACATCTACAGGATTTAGCGTTCCTGGAACATGGTTCCATTCGGCTGAAGACAGTAATGTTTGCAGTTGACGTACTCTATTTAATACGAATTGATTTCCCTTTAAAGGAGGCGATTTTAGCCAGCAGAGCACTATTTGGGAATCTGACCATAAAAATACAGTATTTATGCTCGTGGATAAAGTATCGACGATAGTTGAGCATAGTTTTGCTAATAACAGAGCGGCGCAAACTTCAATGCGTGGTAGAGTTTGTGGCTTTATGGGATTTACCTTTGTTTTTGCAGCAAGTAAATTGACAAATATTTCGTTAGGAGTGATAACTCGTAAATAAGCGACAGCAGAGTAAGCTTTTCCTTAACCGTCACAAAAACCATGTAATTGAATTTCAGAGTCCTTTTTATGGTATGAGTTAGTATACCGGGGAATTTCAATACATTCTAACAAATGAATTTCTGCCAAAAATTGATTCCAACTAATTAAGATTGAATTTGGGATTTCCTCATCCCAAGAGATTTTTTCTTTCCAGAGGTTTCGTAGCATTATTTTTAAACTAATAGTTATAGGAGAGAGAAAACCTAGAGGATCGAAGATTGTTGATACCACTGATAGAAGGTCTCTTTTATTTTTAACGTCTTTCAACTCACTAAACTTAATTTTTAGCGTATCATTAGATGAATCCCAGAGCAAACCCAGCATTTTAACAGCTTCATCTTCCTTGATTAAAGTTTTTGAAGAAGCTTTAAGCTCATATGGTAAATGAGAGAGTACTTCAGGATCATTTGAGGTCCATTTTCGCAAATTAAAGCCTCCGCCTTTCATCACATTAATAAGTTCTGTGACTAGAGACTTAGCATTTTCTTTGGAATCTGAACCCGACAACAAATCATCGACGTGGATATTGTCGAGAATAATTTTTGAAGCCATTTTAAAAGTTTGTTCGTTATCTTTGCTAACGGATTTAAAGTTCTAATTGCCAAAAATGGTGCACAAGCAGTGCCATAGGTTACTGTTAACAACCGATAGATTTGAATGTTTTCTTTAGGATCGAACCGCCATAAAATACGTTGGTAATCTACATGTTTTAGATTGATAAGAATTTGCCTGAACATTTTTTCGATGTCCGCACTAAAGCCTATTGGATGCATTCTGAATTTCAATAATAACTGAAAAATATCCGGTTGTAATTTCGGCCCTATCTCCAAATAATCACTTAACGAGCGACCTTCTGAACCAATTGCGGATGCATCGAATACTACTCGAAGTCGAGTTGTTCAACTATCCTCTCTTATTACCCCGTGGTGGGGGAGATAAAAATGATCTGGATTTGAAATTTCTGAGGCTGGTACGAGTTCCATGTGTCCCAAATCAATATGCTCTTTCATGAATGACGAATATTGTTCCTTAAGTGCGGAATTTCCTTGAAGTTTATTTTCTAAAGGAATTGAAACGCTTTAAAGCTTGAGATTTAGAATTTCCGAGAACAGGTTTTGATTTAAATGGAAGATCCACGATATATCTTCCTGACTCCGTGCGTGATACTGTTTTTATATAATTATCTTCTACTAGCGAAACTGGATCATAACTAGGAACTGATTCGAGTTCCCAAAATTTTTGCAATTAAGAATTTATTTGCGTCGTAACATCACAACTAACAGAAGAATTGTGATTTGAATGATTCGAATAAATTACTCCCGATAATATCCAACCCAGTTTCGTATTAACAGCACTCGGTGTTCCCTCAGGACCTAGAATGGACTCTCCGATTATTATGTTAGCAAACAAATCCGCACCTATGAGTATATCAATGGAATCGGACACATGGAAATTGGGATCCGCCAGATTTAATCCTTCAATATGAGGCCAATACTTATTAGTAATCAGAAAGTTCGGTAAATTTGTTGTGATCTGATTAACAACTAAAGCATCTAACTGAAAAGTTTCGTTATTAATATGCGGAGAAAATGTTAAAGAAACTTCCTGAAGAGCCGTCTCTGCGACTAAATTGTTGATATCTGATATTTTATGAATTGTAGTTCTCAAGGGAAGACCTAGCTTTCTACAACACGATTTTGAAATCAAACTCCTTTGAGAAGCATTGTCAACAAGTGCTCTACACTGAACGACATTACCTGTGCTAGATTTCATATTAATCAGAGCGGTAGATAATAAGACATTATAATTTTGCATAGATGACTGAGACTGCGCACTATTAGACACAGAAGTGCCTGGTACATTATTATTCCCTACCTCCTGACTGGTTTGAACAGTTGTATACACATGTAATAATGTATGATGTTTTTGTGAACAATTTTTACAGTTCATATTTATTCTACAATTTTCCACTTTGTGATTTTGACGTAAACAATTTTGACATAATTTGTTTAATTCAACAATTGTCCACCTCACCTTTACTGGTTTAGAATTAAAAACGGAACATTTGAATAACGCATGATTTTGATTGCATACTACACAATTATTACTATTCCTAACAAATGCGCTGTTTACTAGGTTAGTTTTAGTGGCTCCTCTGTTAGAATCTGGAGGCCTTTTTACAAAATTGGATTTATTTTCTACTTTAATGAATTTTGATTCTTCTACACCCCTAGTCTCACGTTCGATAAATTTTCGAAATGAATCTAGGTCTGGTATTTTATTATTGTCTGACATCAATTCCCATCGCTGTTGAATCGGCTGATCTAACTTAGTTAACATGAAATTCATAATCATCAAATCACTCAACGCATTAGACTCTAACCCCACTGTTTTCAAATTACGAATTGCCTCATTACAAGTATCTAGTAATTCTAATAAAGATTTTGAATTATTAGCTTTGAGAATTTTAGCAGAAAATATTTTATTTATCTGGCTCAATGCCAGTTGACTTTTGTTGTCGAATCTCTCACATAACAACTCCCAACATTGATCCAAATTTTCCTCCTTTAATGCAAATCCGCGAATTAATTTTGCCGCACTTCCACAGACTGAAGAATGCAAATATTGCAATTCCTCAATATTTGACAAATTTTCATTCTCTAATATCGTCGACTTAAATAATTCTTTGAATGAAATCCAATGTTCTTTCTCGCCATAAAAATGCGGAAGATCAAACTTCGGTAATTTTACCAAGGAAGTCTGTTTAACTTGAGAATTCAAATGAATTTCGTGCTGAGAATCGACCTTAGTTTTTTCTTCTAATTCCACTAAAAAATCGCATATTATTTCTTGATACTTCAAATACGCATCTAAATTATCATCATTTTCTTTGGGCGACAGTTTTTCAAAGGCTTGCGCGAGAATATTTTCATACGGCAATACTTTCGATTTCAATATTTTAATTTTTGCCTACTCATCAGAATTAGACTCGTTCACTTTATTTTTAAATAAATCTATTTCTTTACATATTCTTTCAAAATAAATTTCTTGTTTCGATTGCTTAGTCATTTTTAATACTTAATATTTACAAATAAGCACTATAAATTGAATCAGATTGTGAAAATTCGTAATCAAAATACCACCCATAAAATATACAATAATACCACATTCAATAAAACATAAAAGCATAAACCGAAATTGAATTTTTTTTTACCTACTTCAACCACTTTTTTTTTAAATCTAGCACAGATAGAAACTACGGTTTAAGAACGGATTCCACGTAGAAGCTCATGGCTACGACTCGACGGACCAGACTTTTTGTATAGTTTCGGAATTAAAGTTTAAGAAATTTTTGCGTTTTTATTACTGAATAAAATAAATCAAAAGAATCTACGTACCTCTGATTTGAGTCGGGTGTTCGATTCCAGGATGAATTTTCTTGTATCAATTGAATTGAATCTAATAATGAATCAAATGGTAATTAATAAATGAGGAATAATTGTTGACTTTATGAAGAATGATCTAGATAATATTCTATGATTTTAGTGTTTCACTGATCACACTTAAATTTCCATTCCACGGCACGATTTGAAGAACAGAAGAATTTTTATTCTGCATAAAACCCGAAGCATTTTCTTGGAATTAACCATGTGTATTAAACTTAAAGAATTAAGGCATAATTTCACGATAATTAAAACTTGAGAGTTGGATCCTTTTCACATTTTTAATAAGTAGAATATGACTTTGAATGAGAATTTATAATCTTTACAAACAATCAGAATTTACGTTCAGAATAACACAGAATCATAACAGAATGAATTTTTACATTACTGTCCCGCAGAAAAGAAGCAGGCTCGCATTTCATAAAATCTAATAAAAAAAAAAAAAAGAAAATTAATAATATGTTACAGACAAATAATGACAGAATATTTTAAACATAATAAGAATTAGAGTTCTAGAATAGTTTAAACTTTATATAGAATGTTTTTTTTATTTATTTAATGTCTGACGTAAATCTGGAATTCAAGCATATTCTCTTTCAACTGTTTCTTTGGTGCTGACATCTATCGGAAAGACTTACAGTTAAAATCGTACATCTGTTTCATACAGTGCTATGGGTTACGGCCTGCTTTAAAGAACGTGGAACCGATAGTATGGGTTAGCTCTTACCACAGCATCAAGTGTTGGAAAAGTTGAGAACAGTATAAACAAACACTAGATGTACTCGTCTGAACTTGACAGTAAACAACTTAAAAGTTCCACAAAAAAAAGGTTTACAACAGTATTAAAATGACAGAAATTTTCACTGAATATTTGTTAGCAATAGTTCAAAGAAATAAAAAAATCTCCTTTTTAATTGCTAAAAAGTGCAAAATAAAAAGATTATAAATAGTAAAATAGGTTTTATTAGACTGTTGACATATGTTTCAGCTCAATCTCAGCCATTATCGAAACAAACAAAAATATTCTATAAAGGCACGGTCTATGAAGTTATTTGAAACGCAATTATTTAATTTTTCATGTACGTTAAAAAAAAATACACACGTTATTTTTTTGTTTTATTTAGATGTTTATTTCATATTTGTAAAAATGGAGTAACTCGAGCCACAATTTTGGTAAATTAAATGATGCTGCATCCTTACATATTGTATTTTCACGTGTTACAATCTCAATGGTTTCTCTCAAAATGAATTGATAGTGTAGATTGCAGAGAAAAATTATTTTACTTTCATTGAAATTTATTTGGATGATTTCTCCTGATATAATCTTGCCAGGGCTGTGGTTTTTCTATTATACTTAATATTCTATCATTTTAATTATATTATAATTAGATTAATTATATTAGAATATTACTCTTAATTACTGTATATAATTTAACACTGTGCATTTATAGAATATTTTTGTTTGTTTTGATAATGGCTCAGGTTGAGCTGAAACATATGTCAACAATCTAATAAAACCTATTTTACTGTTTATAATCTTTTTACTTTACACTTTTTAGCAATTCAAATAAGTTCATAATTACAAGGTGTTATGATTTGTTATATTTAATAACATCTCATTTTAAACGTGTTGGGGACCAGCTGTTTATTAACTGTCTTTACACGGATACAGACAACAGAACATTTCTCAGATAAATCAATTTTCAGATCCAAAGAAGAGCAAACCCATTTTTTTTTTCTAAAAAGTGTTACAAATAAAGAAATTTTTGAAGTTAAAATATTTTATTAGTTTTCTCAAATATAAACATTTAACTGCCTTACAATATCAATAGATGGCACTACATTTTATAAAATATTTTTCCTTCTTCTTCTTCTTCTTCTTCTTCTTTTTTTTTTTTTTTTTTTTTTTTTTTTTTTTAACGGAAAATAATCATTTTCTTTTCTTAATATATATGTCTTATCGATCAATATTGTAGTAAAATATATACAAAAAATTATAGTTCATTTCAATTTATTTAATCAATAATTACATGTCAAAGCTTCTAATTTAAAAATTAAAATACAAAATCATTAATTAAAAAATAATGAGGATGGTTAATATTTTCTTAATAATAATGAAAAAAAAAATCTATAACTTTTCCTCCTGAAATAAAATATAATTTACATTCTTGAATTGAGCTATCAGAACACTAACAATATATGAGAAATATCTTATGCCTGAATCGGGGTTCAAACACACGTTCCTATTAGAGAACCAGTATACCTCTTTCTGGCGATTAGACCGCTAGACTATCTCGACTTCGCTCAGTACCCCTCTAAATGGAAACCTGGTCAAGACTGGGTTTCTACCCTGTTTAGCGACAGAAAAGTTATATGAACTGCTCATTGTGCATGTCCGGATTAACCGAAAACTCTTAACAGATCCGCTTTGCTTTCTATATATACTAGCTGACTCCCGCCCAGCGTTGCCTGGGCCCGTGATAATAAATAATTTAAAAAAAAAAAACATCGTTTTATTATTATTTTATATTTTTAACCCAATTTTGTATGAAATTATATTATAAAAAGAAAAATTGGCGAAAAATATTGATATTTAGTGACAAAAGTGCTCATTTTCTTTTCTTTTTTTTCTTTTTTTTTCTTTTTTCTTTTTACCTAGGGTCGTTTCATAGTTTTAAAATAAAAAAGTTCTTTTTGTCCGAACTCTTTCAAATCTTTATTGGTGATAAATAAAACGGTTTTACAGCCCGTGTAAAAATTTCGTGAAAAAATATTGTTATCTAGTTGTAAAAGAAATGTTTTCTACTCGCTTTTTTGTTTGCTTGTTTGTTTGTTTTCGCGTCGGCTCCTTTAACATAGCAATAAAAAAATTGCTCTCACCTTCCAAACTCTCTGACATTTCAATAGGTTATAAATATAACTGCATCAAAACTCTCTTTAAAAGTTTGCGAAAAAGTATGCATATTTAGATGTGAAAACATGAGTTCTTTAATAAAAAAGCTTTAGCTTTCAACCTGAGAGCAAAAATAAATTAGAAGGTCTATGCTTTCAATGCAATGGTACGACTCCATCCGTTTTCAATAAACACTTTTCAATCCCCCTAGGCTAAACATGTGAGGGATAATCAATCAGGTTTTCCGTTTCTGAGGGAAGAAGCCTTCAAAATAATGTTGAAGCATGCGCAAAGAGACGATTTTTATGTGGATTTGACAGAATGCGCTTTTCATTTTAAATATACATGTAGATAGATAGATACTCTGACCTGAATAAAAGTTTATAAATGTCAACGGGGACCACTTTTAGCGTCGGCTGTAACTCGATGTTAAGTGAATAAAAATAACTCGTTTGCTTTCAACTGGAGCTACTTATTTTTGTCTCACCTTGTAGAAAATATTTTTTTCGCTTTATTTATTTTTGTGATTTTATACAGATCGTTCTCTAAATGTATGAACATACTCTGTACCAAAGAAATATTTCGAAATTATTTGTTCAAATTTATCTATTGAAATTTTATTGATTTGGACACACATACAAACAACATTTGATCTCACTTGAGATGTAATATTTCTAACTGGGCGAAAAAGTGCAGGCCAGGATTCGAACCCGGGATCCGTTGGCTGAAGCCGCCAATGCTCTACCAACTGAGCAATTCCTGACGAATATGGATGAACTAATTCACCCAAATAATCTTAATGATCATAGCATCTGGTCAGATATCTAAATCAGCACAACAGAATAAATCACACTTAATGGGACCTCCAGTAAATACTGGAAACGTGATTACACTAGATTAATTTTGACACAATTATCCTAATTGGTAAAGAAATCATATGAGATGTAATCTTCCCAACTGGACGAAAAAGTCCGGGCCAAAATTGGCAGCTTCAGCCAAGTGATCCCGGGCTCGAATCCTGGCCCGGACTTTTTCGTCCAGCTGGGAAGATTGCATCTCATATGATTTATTTACCAAATAGAATAATTGTGTCAAAATTAATCTATTGATATCATTATTGAGATAAGTGATAAGTAATAAGTAACATGCAATCAAGATAAGTAATTATGATGAAATTATCATTTGAGGATCTGATATTACGGAATGAACAATTTGCAAAAATTACGTCACTTTGACACAATCAAAGAATTTTCTTTTTAATGAGATCTAAATGAAAACATACCCTTTTCACTTTTATTGTATTGATCCATTTTACTTACCCATCATACGTAGTATAGGGTAAGTCTTGTAATCATTTTGAAAAAAAAAAATTGAAAGATTTACACGTTTCAGACACTGTAGATTCCGAAAAACATATTTTTAGAAAAAAAAAAAATTGTCGTCCGTCTGTGTGTCTGTAAACGCTCTATCTCCCGAAAAAATTGAGATAGAGACTTGAAATTTGGTATGTACTTAGTACGTAATAATGGGAAGAAGCTTTTTGAATTTCAGTCACCTCGATTATCCGGAATTATTTTTTTCGGACTCTCGAAATATTCGTTCTGATAAAAGTTATATAAAAATTTTCGAAATTGTTTATTTTAAGGAGTGAATATAAAAGACAATAAAAAAACATAAATTTTGCATAAAGCATGAAGTCGATCTGATAAGTAGTTGCCGAGATAGTTGTAATCATATTTGCCACACTCTTCGATTTTACATGACCCTGTATTTCATTCAAATTTCAATTCAAATATATATTTCAATTGGAAATGAGACGCTTAATCAGATGCAATAAACCGCTATTTAATAGGATTATTTGTTTTGGAGTTATAAGGATGTTTCTTTTACACAATTCAGTAATGGAGCCTTCAAAGTTCATGACGTCATCAATCCACGATTTTATTCGAATTGCAATGCATTTTATACGTAGTTTACCCATTTTTATTTTAATGTTTTACATTATGCATATCCATGATGGGTAAGTATTACGGTGGCCCCCAACGACTAGTTTCCTATACTTCCGTAAATTTTGTGCGTGTAAATGAATTACAGTCCCTACTCGTAATGAAGTTTCGTTCTTTAATTAAAATTTTATCTAACTCGAAGAAGAAACATGTTTTACAAAGAGAGATTTTGGATACATATAAAACGTGATATACTAATTACACGATTCGTTTACTTCAGCGAACTGAATAACAAAAATTTTCCTTTTACATAACACTTATAATTAAATTTGATTAATACCATCGTGTCGCCACATATCTGTCTTCCTCTGCTGTTGAGAATGCACGCAAGTAAAATTTAGCATAACTTGTATAACTTAAGCGCTAGCGTTTGAAGAAATTTATATCAACTTTCAATTTATTAGGGCTTATTGAAAGTTAACTGATGTAAAATGTTTCATCAGGAACTATAAATACTTAGTACAATGTATTGAACATTTTTATTTAATAAAATAATGTTTTGGGATATTCAGTGTAACTTCTTAGATAGAATAAGCATTAAAGTAATACATTGTAACGAGATGGAAATCGACGACATTCGACGATATTTTTTTTTTTTAAGTAATGATTCGATTGAATTTAAGATAAACCTACAAAAATAATTACAATAAAAAAAGCAATCTTACATTGGCTAGTATAACCCATAAAACAAAAAATTATTTTAAACTGGAGTTGCCAAATACTATTTCCATAGTTATATTTTACAGACGCATTTTACAGTTTATATACACGGCAATAATACTTAAATAATTTGATATTTTATGATACGGTACTTACAAAGTATTCTTTGAGGTGTGAATTTAAACAAGAAAGAAAAATCAATTTGTGAAGAATAGATTACGAAACACTTTTCAACACATTTAGAATACTGTAACGAAAATACTGTTCTGTAATAAACATTGCTCGTAAAAAAATAGTTCGATTATCCGGTCACCAGTGGAATCATTTAACCATTTCAATTAAAAAAAAGTAGATGCAATTACAGCGGGATTTTAATCGATTTTGTTCTCTAAGCATCTCAATACTTCTTTCGGTATTAGAAAGTGTAATTTTTAGGATTTTCTTTTTGAATGTTTATCATGTACACGAGTGATTCTCATGAAACATGTAAATTCCAAAAAGAAAACTTTTAAAATTGGTAATGCTTAATTATCATTAAAATGTATACGTTTGCTTTAATTTATTTCAGTTTGTTTGGTTGATAATTATTACGAAATGAAAATTGCCATTATAAAATTTCATTACCTTGAAATTTGAACCATTATCTTGGTATGTACTGGTTTGGACATGTCAGGACAATGACCGATAGGAATCATGTTTGCATATATATATATATATATATCTTCCTTCGTTTTTCACACATGTGATTTAATTATAAATATCCATATATTTAAAGCTGTTTGGTAATTCTGTCAAATCTATTCCATCGAAATTCGATCGAATACGCATGCGTCAAAAAATCACCGGCCAATGAGGTGAGGATCTATGACTGTCTCTACAAACGTGTTTGGGATCGTATCATCTGTTGTTTTTTTCTGTTGTCGCGTTGCGTTAAACCTAGGAAGATATTTATCTAGAACTCACTGTGGAGTGTTTAGAAGGTATTTATTTTATTTATTTATTTTATTTATTGTAATTTGTATGAATACTTAGATGTCCATTTCGGATTTACTGTTTAAAAATGAATTTAGGCTCATAAGTTGGCGAAATCCCGATGGAAATTTTCTTTTTAGATCTCTATCATTTTGTTTATATAGTACAGAAAATAATTATTCAAACGTGTAGAACACGTAATACAAAATTGGACCACTTATGGTCTGTTTATTATCGGGAATGAATCTTATGGTGTTCCGATTGATAATGAATTCGATTATGTAAATATAATGTCAAAAGACAGTACGCACGGTAGTAATATTTTTATTATTATGTGTTCGAAAAAAGCAGAATCTGAGCATCTGAATATAAGTTATAAAATAAACAGAAATATATTATCTCTATTCGATTTAAAAGTTTTGTCATTACATAAGTGGGCTATTTTATTTGTAAAGAGTATGTATGCATTATATTGTTTGTATGTATACAAATCTTTATAATGTTTTGATTTGCAAACTCTTAATATTTGAATAATGTTTACATTATATTTGTTTGTATGTATACAAACAATATATGTATACAAAGAAGTATATATACAAACAATGTATAATGTATCATGTAACAATATTAATATTTACATTGTATTGTTTGTATGTATACAAATCTTGAATGTTTTAAATGGGCAAATTTGTAATGTTTTTTCTGTTATTTTTTTTAAATGTCAAATAAAGATAAATTTTCAAACTTGGTATAAATAACTTAGGTACTTTTCTCTATTATCCCATTGACCACTTTTCATAACAAAACAGAAATATATTATCTCTATTCGATTTAAAAGTTTTGTCATTATATAAGTGGGCTATTTTATTTGTAAAGAGTATGTATGCATTATATTGTTTGTATGTATACAAATCTTTAGAATGTTTTGATTTGCAAACTCTTAATATTTGAATAATGTTTACATTATATTTGTTTGTATGTATACAAACAATATATGTATACAAAGAAGTATATATGCAAACAATGTATATAATGTATCATGTAACAATATTAATATTTACATTGTATTGTTTGTATATATACAAATCTTGAATGTTTTAAATGGGCAAATTTGTAATGTTTTTTTATGTTATTTTTTTTAAATGTCAAAAAAAGATAAATTTTCAAACTTGGTATAAAAAACTTGAGTACTTCTCTATTATCCCATCGACCACTTTTCATAACAAAATACTATCGCCAAACTGTATGATTAAATGCCAAAATTGCAGTCCCATTTACTTGATGTCGAAAACATTATAGGTGTTTTTTATGTCATCAAGTGGTTTTTAATTCAACATTTGCGTGTATTTTTCATTATGTTTATTTGATTTATTAGTTATTTCATTAATTAAAATAACAATTGTATCCTTAAATTCTTATATTTTATTTATTTATTTTGATATTCCAATGACAACGTTCTCCCATTTATTTGGCGATAGTTTTTTTTTTTTTATGAAAAGTGGTCGATGAGATAATAGAGAAGTACCAAAACTTAATTACGTATATGAGTATATTCTTTGACAGTATTAATCATTACTCGATATTTTAAAACTGCATCATATTTGTAGAATTATATTAATTTAAACAATGCTTCTATTGAAGTGTGAAGAACCATATACCTCTATGAAGAACCATATATTTACATAGTTGTCTTCATTAGCAATCGGAACACCATAAGATTCATCCCCGATAATAAACGGACTATAAGTGGTCCAATTTTGTATTACGTGTTCTACGATATTTTTACATACATTTAAATAATCATTTTCTGTACTATATAAACAAAATGATAGAGATCTAAAAAGACAATTTCCATTGGGATTGATTTCGCGAACGTTAAAAGAGCCTAAATTCATTTTTAAACAGTAAATCCGAAATGGACACCTAAGTATTCATACAAATTATAATAAATGAAATAAATAAATACCTTCTAAACACTCCACAGTGAGTTCTATATAAATACCTTCCTAGGTTTAACGCAAAGTGCAAGAAAAAAACAACAGGAGATGATCCCAAACACGTTTCTAGAGACCGTAATAGACCTTCACCTCATTGGCCGGTCCTACCGGAAGATTTTTTTTTATGCATGCGTATTGGGTCGAATATTGTTGAAACATTTGACAAAATAAGCAAACTGTTTCCACCTAGGTATTTATACACAATACAACAAATAAAATAAATGCCTTCAAAACCCTTTTGATCATCACATCAGCGTGCAAGACAATTTTTTTACCGGAAACCGTTTGATGAATTTCATTATTTTTCCGTTATCGATTGACAAATTTTACGATTTTACCGCTAACGATTGCTGAATTTCACAATTTATCGACTATTGATTAACGAATTTCATGATTTTTTCCATGAACATTTGTCGAATTGCACAAAAAAAATTAAGAATATCGTCAAATTGTCTTGGGTAAAAAAATTTTGAATATTGTCAAATGCCATCGAGAAAAAAGTCTCTTTGTCAAATGATTTTGAAGAAAAAATCGGGAAATTCACAAAATGGTTTCGGAAAAAACTTCACCAAATGGTTTCAAAATTCTTTGAGTGACAGCGGGAAAAAAAATTTCATTTTACATTCAATCATCGCAATTGGCGAGTGTGACTAAGTTTAGCCAGTGGTGGCAATAACATCAATCACCAATTTCCAGTATTACTCGCCGATTGGTGAATGTTAATTTTGTCTTATATCACAAACTGTATTTACATATACTACTAGATATAATGATTATGAACCATGATTTTTCTGTTATTGGGCGAGATTCATGTTTTTTCAGCAATTCTTTGACGAAATTAGTGTTTTTTCAGCGATCCTTTGAAGAATTTCTCATTTTTCTCACGATCCTTAACGAAATTCGCATTTTCCAGCAATTCTTTGATAAAATACATTTTATTCCGCAATTTTTAGACGAAATTTAGTAAAAAAGCGTGATCTTTTGGTGAAATTTCCTTTTTTGCGATTCTTTGACAAAATTTGCTTATCTTTCGCGATCCTTTTGCATAATTACGTTTTTTCTGTGGTCTTTTAACAAAAGTCATGTTTTCCCATTATCCTTTGATAAAGTAGTGTTTTTTCCTCAATCATTTGACAAAATCTGTTATTTTCCCCCCGCGAAGATTGGTTAGATGTTTTTAGTCTGCAGGTGCCCTAAAAAGTCTGTGACGCCCGTTGCTGCATCGCACACATTCTTCCATGGGGCATCGAACGAAGTAAATTCAACCTAAAGAATCATTGTTTCATTCCTGACATTTCTCGAAAGAAACAACGTTCAACTCATTGACTGAATTGTAAAGGGCGAAATGTGTCAATTAGCAGAAAGTGCGCAATTTGTTCGTTCATGGAAAAAATCGTGAAATTCGTTAACCGATAGTCGATAAAATTCGAAATTCGTCAATCGATAGCGGAAGTGCAAAATTCATTAATCTACACAGTGGAAAAATCGCAAAATACATCAACTGGTTTCGGGAGAAAAATTTTTCGAATATCGTCGAATTTCTTCGAGAAAAAAATTCACAATCTGCCAATTTCGGGGATGAAATTTACCAAATGGTTTCAAAATTTGTCGCGCGACAGCAGAGAAAAAAAATCTTTTTCCATTCAATCATCGCAATTGGTGAGTGTGACTATTATGTTTGACCAGTGGTGGCAATAAAGTCCATTGCCAAATTTTCAGTATTACTCGCTGTTTGGCAAGTGCTAATTTTGTCCTATACTTCAAAACCCTTTTGATCATCACATCAGTGTGCAGGACAATTTTTTTTACGGGAGACCATTTGATGAATTTCGTGATTTTTCCGTTATCGATTGACCAATTTTACTGCTATCGATTGTTGAATTTTATAATTTATCAACTATTGATTAGCGAATTTCCTGATTTTTTCCATGAACGTTTGACGAATTACGCAAAAAAAAATAAGAATATCATTAAATTGTCTTGGGTAAAAAAAAATTTAATATTGTCAAATGCCTTCGAGAAAAAGGTTGCAAGTTGAAACGGCTGTGACTTCTTTTTCATGTTATGCATCTCCGGTGTCCATCCCCCCCCCCCCCAAGTGGGACACTTTTCTAAATTTTGCACATACCCCTCATGTGATATATCGGTGGAAAAGTCTTTGACCACTTATTCATGTTATGCATCTCCGGGGTCCATCCCGCCCCATTGTTGGAAAGGTCTGTAACTGCTTAATCATATTATGCATCTCTGATGTCCATCTCCCCACTTTGCCCCCCCCCCCCAAAGGGTACTTTCTAAATTTTGCCCATTACCCTCATGTTATATATCATTGGAAAGGTCTGTGACCACTTAATCATATTATGCATCTCCGATGTCCATCTCCCCACTTTGCCCCCCTCCCTCCCCCAAAGGGTACTTTCTAAATTTTGCACACAACCCTCATGTTATATATCATTGGAAAGGTCTGTGACCACTTAATCATATTATGCATCTCCAATGTCCATCTCCCCACTTTGCCCCCCCACCCCCCTAAGGGATACTTTTCAAAATTTTGTTGACACCCCTCATGTCATACATTGTTGGAAAGGTCTGTGACTGCTTAATCATATTATGCATCTCCGGTGTCCATCTCCTCACTTTGCCCCCCCCCCCCCCAAAGGGTACTTTCTAAATTTTGCACATTACCCTCATGTTATATATCATTGGAAAGGTCTGTGACCACTTAATCATTTTATGCATCTCCAATGTCCATCTCCCCACTTTGCCCCCCCACCCCCCTAAGGGATACTTTTCTAAATTTTGTTGACACCCCTCATGTCATATATCATTGGAAAGGTCTGTGACCACTTAATCATATTATGCATCTCCGATGCCCATCTCCCCACTTCCCCCCCCCCCAAGGGATACTTTTCTAAATTTTGTTGACACCCCTCATGTCATATATTGTTGGAAAGGTCTGTAACTGCTTAATCATATTATGCATCTCTGATGTCCATCTCCCCACTTTGCCCCCCCCCAAAGGGTACTTTCTAAATTTTGCCCATTACCCTCATGTTATATATCATTGGAAAGGTCTGTGACCACTTAATCATATTATGCATCTCCGATGTCCATCTCCCCACTTTGCCCCCCTCCCTCCCCCAAAGGGTACTTTCTAAATTTTGCACACAACCCTCATGTTATATATCATTGGAAAGGTCTGTGACCACTTAATCATATTATGCATCTCCAATGTCCATCTCCCCACTTTGCCCCCCCACCCCCCTAAGGGATACTTTTCTAAATTTTGTTGACACCCCTCATGTCATATATCATTGAAAGGTCTGTGACCACTTAATCATATTATGCATCTCCGATGCCCATCTCCCCACTCTGCCCCCCCCCCGAAGGGGTACTTTCTAAATTTTGCATATTACCCTCATGTTATATATCATTGGAAAGGTCTGTGACCACTTAATCATATTATGCATCTCCGATGTCCATCTCCCCACTTTGCCCCCCTTCCCCCCCCAAAGGGTACTTCTAAATTTTGCACACAACCCTCATGTTATATATCATTGGAAAGGTCTGTGACCACTTAATCATATTATGCATCTCCAATGTCCATCTCCCCACTTTGCCCCCCCACCCCCCTAAGGGATACTTTTCTAAATTTTGTTGACACCCCTCATGTCATATATCATTGGAAAGGTCTGTGACCACTTAATCATATTATGCATCTCCGATGCCCATCTCCCCACTTCCCCCCCCCCCGAAGGGGTACTTTCTAAATTTTGCACATTACCCTCATGTTATATATCATTGGAAAGGTCTGTGACCACTTAATCATTTTATGCATCTCCAATGTCCATCTCCCCACTTTGCCCCCCCCCAAGAGATACTTTTCTAAATTTTGTTGACACCCCTCATGTCATATATTGTTGGAAAGGTCTGTAACTGCTTAATCATATTATGCATCTCCGATGTACATCTCCCCACTTTGCCCCCCCCAAAAGGGTACTTTCTAAATTTTGCACATTACCCTCATGTTATATATCATTGGAAAGGTCTGTAACTGCTTTATCATATTATGCATCTCCGATGTCCATCTCCCCACTTAGCCCCCACCAAAGGGTACTTTCTAAATTTTGCACATTACCCTCATGTTATATATCATTAGAAAGGTCTTTGACCACTTAATCATATTATGCATCTCCGATGTCCATCTCCCTACTTTGCCCCCCCCGTACTTTCTAAATTTTGCACACAACCCTCATGTTATATATCATTGGAAAGGTCTGTGACCACTTAATCATATTATGCATCTCCGGTGTCCATCTCCTCACTTTGCCCCCCCCAAGGGGTACTTTCTAAATTTTGCACACAACCTCATGTTATATATCATTGGAAAGGTCTGTCACCACTTAATCATATTATGCATCTCCCATGTCCATCCCCCCACTTTGACCCCCCAAGGGTGTACTTTTCTAAATTTTGCATACACCCCTCATGTGATTTATCGATGGAAAAGTCTGTGACCACTTAATCATATTATGCTCCCCACTATGAAATTTGTCAAGTTAAAGCTGTCGGCGGCGCAGTTAATTGAATGTGTAAAATAGTTTCTTTAATTGTATAAAACCAATACTTCATAAATAGAGTTAAGTAAGCATGCATTCGCTTACCTGATTGGACGATCAAAGCACTTGGAGTATCCAAATTGTTAAATCCAATAAATAGATTGGTGACGTGTTGCAACTTCCTCACGTATATTATTATCCGTTAGAGTATTCCGGATTATC
The DNA here is from genome assembly GCA_963931845.1 of Maratus michaelseni. Taxonomy (NCBI): domain Eukaryota; kingdom Metazoa; phylum Arthropoda; class Arachnida; order Araneae; family Salticidae; genus Maratus; species Maratus michaelseni. Next base: position 378,580,092 of record OZ007593.1, on the reverse strand, counting down.
TATCAGATCACTTCTGCAAAATAATAAAATTAGTTTCGTTGAATAATCACTGTAGAATTAATAGAGTATTTCCTTTCGATTAAATTTAGGTTTAATATACGTTTTTTGATTACATAATTACACAGAGCATTTACATCGCTCTGACATTTTCACACACTACATAATTAAATGAAATTCACACAACAACTGACTAAAAATCTAAAGAGTTTTTTTTTAGTCCTTGGTAGCCTTGGATGACGTCACTGGGAAAAAGCACATGATAGCACGTGATAATCATTCTTTCACGTGGGCGTTTATTCCATGTACATAGCTGAGTTGAAAACAGTTTATGAATGGGTTTTTCCGACGAGATAATTAAAGTTGTTTACTGCAAATTTAAAGTACTTTATTATTATCTGACGATTGAAGAGTAGTTGATTCCGAATAGAAGATTACCCTTTAATTGGAATTTCCGTCACTCCCCCTTAATCTTCTATGTAGGATAAGGAAGTAAGTTCAGATTGTTTCGGTGTTTAATGAATTCAGGTTTGGGGTTGGGCTTGGTGAGTGAATCTGCGGTCATAAATTCTGTGGGACAATACTTTAAATCTATTATTCCATCTTCCTTGAGTTGTCTTATCGCGTGGAATCTGATATCTATATGTTTACTTTTTCGAGTATGTTTTTCACTTTCAACCATTTTTATACATGGCTGATTGTCCTCGTATATTGTTATGGGTTTCTGTTGTGGTAAATTTAAATCTTCCAGGAGTTTTATCATCCATAGTATTTCCTGTGCTGCGTTACTTACAGAAATGTATTCAGCTTCTGCTGATGACAGAGCAACGCATGTCTGTCTTTTCGTTGTCCAATGTATGGGACATTTTCCTAACATAAATATATTTCCGCTGGTGGATCGTCTAGTTTCTGGATCACCTCCCCAATCTGCATCTGCGTAAACTTCGAGAATAGGCTTATTTTTCGAACTTAGCGTCAGGTTGAGGTGTTTTGTGTTGTTTAAGTATGTTACGATTCTTTTGACTGCTTTCCAGTCCTTTTCTCGAGGGGTTTCATTTCTACGGCTGAGTATATTGACCGCTGCTGAAATATCTGGCCTGGTTAATGTTGAGATGTAGAGTAATGTTCCCGTTGCTTGTCTGAATTTAATATTGTTAGGTAATAGATTTTCATCATCGTTGAGTCGATTGTAACCTGCTTCCATAGGTGTGCTGTAAGGTTTTGCGTTTTGAAGATTGAGTTTATCTACCAATTCTTCAATTTTTGAATTTTGGTTTAAGTAGAAATTTTTATCGTCTCTTTTTATATTTATTCCGAGATAGTTATTGACTTCTCCCAAATCTTTCAATTCATATTCCCTTTTGAGATTGTTTATTAATTCAATTATATCTTCGTTTTTTCCGGCGATTAACAAATCATCCACATATACTATAATGTATGTCGAGTTTTCACCATTTTCGCGTATAAAAAGACATGAGTCAGATGTACTTTGTACAAAATTTAATGCTTTAAGACTCTCGGAGATTTTCGTGTGCCATGCTCTGGCGGCTTGTTTGAGCCCGTATATTGCTTTTTGTAATTTACATACTTTGTTTTGTTGATTTGGAGCTATATAGCCTTCCGGCTGTTTCATGTATACCTCTTCTTGTAGGTTTCCGTGTAAAAACGCTGTATTCACGTCGATATGATTAACTTTAAGGTTATGATTTAATGCTGCTATGAGAAATGCACGGATTGTGGTATGAGAGACAACTGGAGCAAAGGTCTCGTCATAATCTACTCCGAATTTCTGACTGTATCCCTGTGCCACGAGTCGTGCTTTATAGGTTTGCACTTGGTTTAGGTTGTCGCGTTTTAATTTAAAAGTCCATTTTGAACCTATCACTTTCTTTCCTGGTGGCGGATCGACTAATGTCCAAGTTTTATTTTTAGCTAGGCACTTGATTTCATTTTCGGTGGCTTTGAGCCAATTTTCCCTATCGTGTGGATTTTTCATTTCCATGATATCGTTCCAATTCTTTGGTTCATTTGATTGTGTGTCTTTAACTAAACAGACAAATCTATCTGGTGGTACTCCTCTGTTAGATCTATTTGACCTTCTTGGTTCTATTTGTGTTTGTTTGGACTCGCATGGTTGTTTTTCATTATCATTAATGTCAATTTCAATGTAATTTTTATTCTTCTCTTCTTGATTTCTATCATCAGTGGAGATTTCTTCGAGATTTGAATCTTCCTCAATGTTGTTTGAGTGTTTTATTTCATGTTCTATGAATTTTACAGTCCTGGCAATTATTATTTGTTTGTCCTTTGTGTGTATGCGATATCCTTTGGAACGTGTGTCGTAACCTAGAAAAATACCTTCTTGCGCTCTATTATCTAGTTTTCCTCGATGTATTTTATTAATGTAAACAAATGCTTTACATCCAAAGGTTCTTAAATGGTTGAGATTAGGTTTGATACCTTTCCATAGTTCGTATGGAGTTTTGTCGTTCGCTCTTGTTGGCAATCTGTTTTGTAAATATGTCGCTGTGTGTATTGCCTCTCCCCAAAATTGTTTATTTAAATTTGCTTCTAAAAGCATGCTACGTGTCATATCGAGTAGGCTTTTATTCTTCCTTTCTGCCACGCCGTTCTGGCTCGGGTTGTGTGGAATTGTGAATTGGTGTAATATCCCGTTTTCCTTTAGATAATTCTCTATTTCGTTGCTATTATATTCTCCTCCATTATCGGATCTTATTTCTTTTGGTTTTCTACCGAATTGATTATTTACCATTGCAATGTATTCTTTTAATTTATCAATTACTTCGCTTTTCTTAGATAGTAAGTATATAGTTGTATATCTCGAGTAATCGTCGATGAATGTGAGAAAATATTGTTTTTCTCCTAGTGTTGGTGTACTTATAGGTCCACAGACGTCGCTGTGTATTAAATCGAGAACTTTGTTTGCTCTATTTGTAGCCGATTTTGGATATGGCGCGTCGTTTAATTTAGATTTGATGCAGGTTTCGCATAATTTATTATTGTGTCTGCAGTTTTTAATTTTTATTCCGGTAGCTAGCTGTTTGTTAACAATTGTTTTGATTGCTTCATAATCACGGTGTCCTAGTCTTCGATGCCATACTTCTAAACATTCTTTATTATTATTACAGCTTAGTGTGACGTTTGCATAGTTTTCTGCATTTTCTGAGTGGTTTGTTTGTTCGATTATGTATAAATTATTTTTGTTCTTCGCTCTTATATAAATTTCACCGTCGAACGTTAAATCGCATTTGTCATTTTCAAAGATTAATTTGCATCCATTTTTAGTTGCTTTGCTTACGGATATTAAATTGGATTCTAGTTCTGGGACGTATAGGACTTCCTGTAGTCTTGTGAGTTTTATTTCTCCATTTGGGGATTTCGTTTTTATTAAAACGTCGCCTGAACCAAATGCTTCGAGTTTGTTGCCGTTTGCGATGGTGACTGATGATTTTTCAAAATTGTTAAATTTATCAAATAACCTCTTATCATTTGCAATGTGTGAGGTACTGCCACTGTCGAGTATCCAGTTCTGTTTTCCTAATTTTTCTGTTATTAGTACGCGATCTTCGGATTGATTAGTTTTTGAGCTTATTTTCTGATCATTCGCGTTATCGTGACAGTCAGTATTCTCTTTATAATTCTCTGTGTTTTCATAGCATAGTGATGATGAAAAAGGTTTAGCTTTATTTTTATTATTAAAGTTATTCACATTTTGATATGTGTGTTTGTTTTTGTTGTGCTGTGTGTATCTGCTCTTGAGGTGATAGCACTCGCTATTATTATGATTCGTCATCTTACAGTGACTGCAATATTTTGAATTTCTTTTGTAGTCGTTATAAGTGTGTTTTCTTTGTGTTTTAAATGCCTTTTCAGAGCTGTTGTTTTGTTCAGACATTTCTTGTCTGCGATTATACTCATCTATGAGTTTACTTCTGATAAAATCTGGGGATAATTCGGCTTCGGGCCTTGCCTCTAATGCTGTGATAAGCGTGTTGTAGCTGGGCGGTAATGAACATAGAAATAGTGCGGATATGTGTGAGTCATTTATATTCTCGCCTATGGCGGATAATTTATCTACTATTTGTAGAATATTTGTTATATGATTTATCATATTACCGTTTTCGGGCAGTTTAGTACTGTACAGTTTTCTCAATAAATACAGTTTGCTACTCAAATTTGCTCTTTCATGCGTACGTTTGAGAACTTCCCAGGTTTGCCTGGCTGTGGTAGAATTTTTTACATGCACAATTTGTGCGTCATCTATGCTTAGATTAATTAAAGCTCTTGCTTTTCTATCTTTTTTGTTCCAATCCTCATTTAAAGGAGTTGGTGGTTGATCACTTATTACTTCAAATAAATCTTCTTTAATGAGAAGCATTTCGAGCTTAAATTTCCAGTTGGAATAATTGCTCGAATTTAGTTTCTCGATGAATTGGCTTTCTTTAAATGTAGCCATTTTTATTTTCTATCTTTAATTATTTTTAAAGATATTCAATTTAATTTAATACGAATCGCTTTTCTTTGCGTTCGTTTTTATTTTTTATAAAGCGAGTTTTTTCAGCATATAGCTAATGTGCTTAAAATTTTTATTTAATACATACTATCAGTCTTTCATGATCTGTCGGCGGCGCAGTTAATTGAATGTGTAAAATAGTTTCTTTAATTGTATAAAACCAATACTTCATAAATAGAGTTAAGTAAGCATGCATTCGCTTACCTGATTGGACGATCAAAGCACTTGGAGTATCCAAATTGTTAAATCCAATAAATAGATTGGTGACGTGTTGCAACTTCCTCACGTATATTATTATCCGTTAGAGTATTCCGGATTATCTATCAGATCACTTCTGCAAAATAATAAAATTAGTTTCGTTGAATAATCACTGTAGAATTAATAGAGTATTTCCTTTCGATTAAATTTAGGTTTAATATACGTTTTTTGATTACATAATTACACAGAGCATTTACATCGCTCTGACATTTTCACACACTACATAATTAAATGAAATTCACACAACAACTGACTAAAAATCTAAAGAGTTTTTTTTTAGTCCTTGGTAGCCTTGGATGACGTCACTGGGAAAAAGCACATGATAGCACGTGATAATCATTCTTTCACGTGGGCGTTTATTCCATGTACATAGCTGAGTTGAAAACAGTTTATGAATGGGTTTTTCCGACGAGATAATTAAAGTTGTTTACTGCAAATTTAAAGTACTTTATTATTATCTGACGATTGAAGAGTAGTTGATTCCGAATAGAAGATTACCCTTTAATTGGAATTTCCGTCAAAAGCAACTATAAATTTTACTTTTATGGTATTATCAAGTTGTTTGCCGTCAAATTTTGACGGGTTCCATCTAGTATATATATATTATATTTATTTATTTATTCCATGTTTTCTTCATTGTTGGACTTAGCATATTTGACGCTGTATAAAAGGATACTATACCTGTGTGTTACAATATATTATTGAATTAAAATTTATATAATTCATAATTTAATAAGGACAGAAAAATACATGATAAAAGTCTACAATCTCTAATTTTCAATTGCTGTAGATGGCAATTGTAGTAATTTCCAAATACTGATTCTTGAAGCCATGCTTTCAATCATTTCATTTAAAACTATTTTAGTGAAAGTTTTTATTATGCATTTGTTGCAACTGTTGCCATATTAGAAAACAAAATTCCTGCCCCCCGCCCGGCCCAAAAAAAAAAGACATGGAACTCAATGACAAAGGTTTTATATACAATCACATATACACAAAGAGTGTCGTTTCTGTTTCCATTGTATATATATAGTGTAAAATATTAAATTTTGAATAATACTACTGGAAAGAAAGTACATGTGTATTGTGGTATTTTTTTAAAATTGTTACAATACAACACATAACCTATTAAATATCTGGAAAATGACCTTTCTTATTTTTAAAATGATAATTTTATACTTTTTCTGTAAATAAATGTAATATTCTTAGGAACATATGTTTATACTCATGCAATCATGAGTAAGTATAAAATAATTTTAATTCATCATATCAAGTAAAGTAAAAAGGAAGAACAAATATGTAATTGTCATCTTTCAAAATAATCACCCACATTCCATTTCTTGAGATTGTTTTATTTTTAAAATTGTTTCATGTAACGCCGTCATCTTATTTTATTTTTTTCAAATGGTAGTTTGAAGATTATTAATTCTTGCGTACTATTCTTATTAAAATTAAGGAGTTATATAGAAATAAGAATTTTTTTCTAATAATATCTCTTTTTTTACTTAATATATATGAATTCTATTTTTATTTTTCTTCTTCTCCAAAAGCCTTTTTTTAAAAAAAAAAAAACTTTGTGGGCAATTTAAAATGTTTTGACATCTGGTGATGACTACCAACTCTATCTTCTTCAATGAAAACGGAGCTTCTGTATCGATTTTGAAATATATTTCTAGTTAATCTGAACATAAAAGTACGGTACTTTGACATTTAATTATTCTTCGAAATAAAAATTTCTTTTTACTGATAAGTTTCAACAGAACAAGTTCTATGAAGCTTTTACTAGTTTAAATGTTTTGGATAGTTGAAATTCTAGTGACAGTCAAAGAAACAAAACTAGTTTTCTATTTCACGTAGAACACTAATTATAAAGAAATATCAGTTGTTCAACAGTATGAAAGTTGTTCATGAGTTTCATAATAGTTCAGAATTTCAGTTGTTTCATCCCGATATGAAACACATAACACATAACTTTATAAATATATATATGCTGTAAAATGTACAAAGATTTTGAATAATGGTTCCTAAATTTTAAAAATTAAATATCACGAATATAAAATAGGAAGAAGATGATAATTTGACAAATTGACTAATTCTAGTATGCATAAATTTTCTAGCACTTGATAACACAAAGACTACAAAAAGAATAACTATTAATAAGAAGTTAAAAGGAGTGAATTATTGGAGCTAATTTGAAATCCACGGATTATGTAAGAATTAACCAATGTGCTTTTATAACATCATATAATGTCGAGCTAAGAGTAATCAATACCATGTTGTTTATATCTGGTATACCCACTCTGCCTTGGCTACTACATGACGTGTTTAAATTCTATTACTATAAGTTATACTGTTGAAACCGCTTTTACTGAATTTGAAGGGGTCATGAAATATGCAAACGTCATATGCAAATTTGATATAATCAGTTTCCTCAAAACATGTTCAAATTTGCATGGAATTTTAAAAAGTTCGATTTATCCAATAATTCGGTTTAACCTGGCTCGTATTATCCTGCTTCTACTGCAGTAGGGAATATATTTTCAGATTGGTATTTACTAACAGAGTGTCCTGAAATGTACTGACGGTTTTGCAACTTCAATATCAAAGAAAAAATTATTCAAATTGTTATTGTACAGACTTCAGTTGTACCTGCTCTTCTAATTTAAAAACAAATAAACGTTTAAACAGCTATTAACAGTTATTCTTGAAGGAAATTATTTGATGAAGTTGGGAATTTCTTTACTACACTTTACTGTTTTAATTCTAAATATCGCAGACAGTTTTCCTTTGCTATCTCAAATTGCTGGAAAGCTCAATCTCGCGTATGAAAGTTTACCAGATTTTACATTTTATTCTGTTTAGCTGTTAAAATGAAAAAGAAAAAGAAAAAAAAAGGTTTGCATTTGGAATTAGCAAGCTTACTTGGAACAGTATTACACTTTTAGACTGTGTTGTGATATCTATTGCTGTTACGTCTTTTGAAAATTTGATAGAATAATGATTCTGGTTTCCTAAACAAAAATTGTTTTCCGTAGTCAGCTCTACTGCTTCTTAAAGAAGATTGTAACCTTGATATTGAAACACACTACATATACATATTAAAATACTAGTGTATATTTTAGGGGGGAAAAAGAACTAGAATATAAAATAGTTTTATCTTTTCAAAAAAAAAAAGTTTTTTTCAAAATTATTTATTTAGGATATATTTGAAATTCTAAAGAACATAATTCAAATGAAGATATTTGAAAAATCCCCTTACGATAATTCAAGTTTTAATTTAAAAAATAGTTTTTTTTAAACAAAAGATTTTAAAAGTAGAAACAACTGAAATTATTCTAAATTCTTATATAAATTACTAACAGAGCAAACAAAAATGAAATAAAATCCGAGATAAAAGGAATCCTTAATACAAATAGTTTCTCGCATGTTTTAGTTTGACGATTATCGAATCTTAAAACTACAATTTTTAACACAATATTTTTTAAAAACACTGTAAATTGGACCCTGGAATGCTACTTTGACCCAAAACAAAAATGGGTTAAATCGTATGGATTTACTGTGTTGAGAGTATTGGCGTGATTCACCAATACTCTACAGCTAACAGCACTAACTATAGAAACATAGTGCACTTTAGGACTGTTTTAAAACATTTTTTATTTGGATTCAATCAGTGCACTCCTTTGTCGAAGTAACCCCAAATTACGATACATTAGTTTTCGAAAATCTAGGATTCTTTTAGAAACTACTTAACAACATCAGGACAAAAATTCCAATTCATGTAATGACTTTTTTCATAAATTTATGGATATATATATAAATAATAAGACTTCAACATCTAAACTCAGTAAATTGAAAGTTCAAAAAATATAATTTAGAAATAATATTAATTAGATGACAATGAATTAAAGAATTAGGCTGCTTGTTAGTTTTGGACGAATCTCGAATTAAAAAATAAAAAAAATAACACAGGTTCTCTTAAAATTGCAGTAGCTTTGAGAAATCTAGACCTTCTTTAGAAGATACTAACCAACATCACGTAAACAGAGTCTAATTCATGTAATCATTTTTTATACAACGTTTATAAAGAAATTAGAAAATGATTTCATCAACATTCACAAACAGCAATATTTAATGTAACAAACATGTAATTTATAAATAACATTAACCCCTCGCTCCCAATACATCTTTTAGTGGTGGATATATTTTTCGTAGAGTTATTTCATGTCGAAGCGAAGGATTAATTAGACGAAGATACATCAAAGAGAAAACATTATACATAAAGCTATTAATTAGAAAGCTAGTCACAAATTCTGTTCTTGTTTTTAGTATTGTATCCTTTACAAATTAATTCTATTCAGAGGAAGTTCAATAAAGATTTTGGTCAAGTTCTTTAATATCATAGTCGCAGGGACGGCGAATCTACAGTACGCGTGCCATTAGTGACACGTTGTTGAATATTTTCAGAAACGTATTGATTGAGATTCTAAATCGAGATGCATAAATTTAGACTTGCTGAATTTGTCTAAATTCGATTGGTTGTGAATTGAAAAACTGAAATGGAACGCAGTAATTCCAATCTAATTCAATATTGGCGGAAAATGTTTTTCAAAACATGAAAGGATGCGAAGATAACCTGAAAGGAAATATCAGGCATTATAAGCAAAATTTACGATGATAAATTTCTGACAATTTGGAATTCAATGCTACATAGGAATAGCTGTTTAAAGACGCTGGGGCTTGCCATTTTGATAATTTTCCTTGCGAGTCATTATTTTCGAAAATTAATAATATGAAAACGGCAAGTAGAAACATCTTGACAGAAGACTCCAGTTCGGTTTGCAACCTCTTGAAAATAAGTAAATATGAACGATATCAATTATTCGGCCTCTAGGATGCAGTTATAGAAATGACATTAAAAAGAAAAAAAATCTCAAATGTAACACCGTATGTTACCCTTATATTTTAATCCTGAAAATGAAATTCCAAATAATTTTGATTCATTATTGTTTGATAAAATAATTGTTTTAGTTGCTGGGACGTCATGGTTATGTAAAATATTTTTTTGGGGGAAAATTGACGCTCAGATGCGAAAAGGTTTGTCCTGTCATAGTGTACAAAAAAAGTCTGTTGATCTGTAAACAAACAAACACACAAACAAAAAAAGGAAAAAAAATATATATAAAAGAAAAATGCATCGTGCGACCTTTAACCTATTTGCATTATTAGCGCATATAATCATGTATTTCAGGAATTTCCTTTTTATTCATAAATTCCGATTTCATTCCAGAAATTGTGAATAGTAATTTTGTTTTATGTAATGACAGGTGTTTCGTGATTACATAAAGTAAAAATTCTTTTTTCAGAATTTTCGGTATGGAATCGGAATTTCTGAATAAATAGGAAATTCCTGAAATGCGCTAATGATGCCAATGGTTTAACACCAGCATGGCCACAAATTTAAATTTGACCCAGACCAAATAAATATATTTTGATTTGATCAAAAAATTCTTTATAAAATAAATCAAATATATGCTACTAAGTTAAATAGTAATATTATAGCACCTTGTAATAATATATTTCATTTAATGCTAAAAGGTGTAAACTAAAAACATAATATACAGTAAAATAACTTTTATTACATTTTTGACATGTTTCGGCTCACTCCGAGCCATTTTCATAAACAAATGAGAATATTACATAATTGCACGGTCTTTGAAGTAATTATTTGAAATACTATCATTTAATTTTCATGTACTTTTTAAAAATTACGCACGTTATCTTTTATTTTTACTTGGTTGTTTATTTCCATAATTGTAACCATGGAGTAACTCGAGCCACAATTTCGGTAAGTTAAAAGATTCTGTATCGTTCCGTATTGTATTTTTGCGTGTTACTATCTCTATAGTTTCTCTTGTTATTGATGGATAGTATTGACTGGAAAGATTAAAGAATTTTGAGCATTTTAACCGTTTTAACATTAAAAGAAATTAGTTTAATAGTATTAATCGAAAATTCTGTTTATATAAAAAATTACAAAATTTATATAAAAAATTTACAAAAAATTATAAAAAAAATCTGTTTATATAAATGTATGTTTATATGGTTTATACGGAGTAGAAATGCACCAAATTTTATATGCGAGTTTAATGAGTAAAAATGTATAGGCTGATCAAATTTTAAATTTTAGTCCCCAATAGGTGGCGCAGTTCTGTTTTTTTTTAATTAACTGATCATTGTAACTCAATATTAAATTTGTAGAAATTCCCTATGCTTTATATTCATTATATTCATTATTTTTGATGCAATTATAAATTAATATATTCGAATAGTATAACAGAAAGTTTTGTGACGGCCACAGCATACTAGATTTCTTTACTTATCTTTAAAAAGTATCAAAACACATTTTCTGTCAAGTACAAGAGATGGCAATCTATTTTTAAATTTTAAAATGTTATTAGCACAAAAGCAAAAATCCGTATTTTAAGTTTATTTTTCTTATTTCAAAGTCCACCGTCCCCGTAAAAATGTTTTTTTCTCATTGTATAATGATTTATTTATTTATTTATTTATTTATTTATTTATTTATTTATTTACTAAGTGAACTTCGTATTTATTATAACATTAAAAATATGTTAGAAATGAATGCTGTAGAATCAAACATAAATGAAATGCGACATATATAGGAACTTTCTGTCAAATTTCTTCGAAAACATTTTAATAGACTAAATACTTTATAAATCCGTACAAAAGTGAAATATATCACTGAGCCTTAACTACGAACACAAACATAATTACCATACAGTATATCTCTCCTTGATATAGCCGTATCCCTTTCAAGTTTGTCTAAAATGAAATACGAATAACTGCATACACAAATTCAACTCTCCTAAATCAAATGGAATGCTATTTCAAATTTACTCCAGTTTTATTCTGAAAATGTTTGCTTTCTTAAAAGTGTTGATAGATTTCCTTAGAAGGTGCAAATAGCTTTCCCACTTTCACATTGTGAGGTAAAATGTCATCATATATATGATCTGTACAGTACATAAAAAAAATCCGAACGATGGGTATAACTTCTCTTTTAATAACTGCAAAAATGAAAGAAAAGTACCGTTTTAATTCGTGTAAAGTTATTTATAATTGTATGCAGTTTATTTTATCATAAAATAGTCGTCTAGATACTAAATATCTGACATACTTTCATTTTTCAAATGGTAACACTCAATTTTGACACTTTATTTGAGTTTCTTCAATAAAAGCTGCCCGGAAAAAGATGTAGCTTATGCACTTTTTCTTAAATATTCAGAGTTACACTGCAAAAAAAAGTGTTGATTTTACAGTATAATACTGGCATCCCAGCTGCCAGTATTATACCGTAAAATTAACAATAATAAACAGTGAAACAAGCAGTAGTACGCTGCCGCGTATGCGCGATACCAAGATTTATCGCTGAATTATAAAGCATATGTATGACATTATAATAATATATGATATATATGTAACATTTCTTGACGTATGTGGCCAAGTTATAGTCATATACGATGCATATATGATGCATATATGATGTATATATATGGCATGTGTATATGATGTATATACGACATGTAAGACGTAAATAATATGTGTATAATGACGTATATGGCACATATAGGAGTGTTTGTAATATATATATATACGTATATAGGATGCATATATAAGCTTTGCGATGCTCTTGGCGAAATCATAACTGCAACCTTGGCATAATCATAATTGTGGGGGCCGCTATAACACGAAAGTACGGTAATTTTTTTTTTTAAGCTTTCGGAACATTTTCCCAATGGTTATTGTAATTTGTTAAATTATAATTTTTTTTAAATTTCTTTCTTTCTTTCTTTTTTCTTTTCTTTTTTTTTTCCTGATTTTTTTTAATTTTCTTTCTTTTTTTCTTTTCTTTTCTTTTCTTTCTTTCTTTCTTTTTTTCTTTTCTTTTCTTTTTTTTTTTTTGGCGTCCATTACTCGTATATTACAGTTTCGGTTGAAAAGTTTGAATTATTAAACAGTTCATAAATTTGATGCCAATGTATCAGTAAACTAAATTCATCGGGAAATTTTCTTTGATGATATCACTAAAATTTGTTTCAAAATATGTTGAAGGCTCTCATTTTTTAAAAAAGTGAAACTTAAAAGATTAATAACTATTGCTTATTTCATAAATTTATGCTATTTAGCTTTTTAAAATCAGAAATTTAAAATTTTTATAACACATTTTCACTGTAAATTAGTTAAAGACGTTCGGTCTGAAATTAATTCATTTGCATTCTGTGAACGAATTATTAATTCAGTTTACATACAGAGCTTAATTAAGATTCAGAATGTTGCAATGCAAAATTGACGGTTTGTATTCATTTGTGACAAGTCATTTTTGTTGAAATTTTCTGAATGAGAAAAACATGTATGTGAAGGGTTTTGTTTCGTGTAGTTTTGCAATTTACAAAAAAACATGTAATTTAAAAGTGTGAATAAGAATTTCATTTCCTGCGTCTCTAAGAACCGGATATTAATGCTAAGGAAACCTACAACTAAGTTACTACCTACGCATTCATTTATTGTAGCAAATACTGGAAAGTTTGTTGACAAAATGCTTTGTATAGAAAATTAAAATGAGTATGGAATAACTAAGTAGTTGAAGATGAATTCTGCTTGTAAATAAAAAAGGATACAAAATTAAAACTATTTTTATGCGTAATTTTGTTTCGTCCAGAGTTTTGTGAAATATCAGGCTCTAACTTTTCTTTTTAACACTTTCCAACCTAGTTGAAAAGTGTTTATAACTTCGGCTTGTCTGCCGCCTGTCCGTGCTCTAAATCACGTAAATATACTCGTATTGCCCTGAAATTTTTGTATATTATTATCGTTTACTATAGCGTGATCCCTATTCAAAATGAAGTGTGTAGCACTTGTAGTTTTTTTACAGGGACAGTCAAAAGCATTCCGTTTCATTATGGTCAATGGGAAAAAATCGTTTCAAGTGTATTGTGATGATGCTACGCCTTTTGAAACATGATGAAATTAATATATAATTAAGAAGCGCACTAAAATATGCTTTTTGCAGAATATGTGGTAAAAAATATTTCTTATTCATTTACAGGGCCACACAAAAGAATTCTGTTGCACATTGTTCTACGGAGAAAAATCGTTTTCAGTATAATTTAATGATGTTTCACCATTTGAAACATAATGAAATTACAGTATACGTGCAATAATTACAGTCTATGTGTGATAAGTCCGTTTTCAACATTGGTTTGCGTTTTTAAGTTTAACTAAATTTCTGCATAGTACGTGGTGTGTTTAAATTCGGTTGATTATATACAGGGCTACACAAGTGAATTCGTAAGTATTGCACATTATGGGGGTGAATTCCTTAGGACAGTTTTGAACTGTGTTACGCATTTTCTTGCTGAACTATAGTTGGTAGAAATTTGTGGAAAATAAATATATTCATATACAGGGCTACCCAGAGAACAAGGTACATTGTCGTTTATGGTTGGTAATTGCTGGAAGTTTGTTTTAAGTTCCCTTATGAGTTTTTTAACTGAATTAAATTTTAGTTTAATATGGGGTGCGTATAAAAGTCTTTAGATAATATACAGGGTTGTACAAAATATTTCGAGTTCATTTCCATCGATTAGTGAAAATTGCTAAATGTGAATTTTCTAAATGAATTTAATTTTATCATGCTATGTAGGATATACCAAATCTATAGCTTATATACAGGCTGAAGAAAATAATTCCACTACATTTTTGATTGTGGAATGTAATTACTAAAACTGGACTTTTAAATGTGTTATACGTTTCATATACTGTTTACTTCACCTTATTTAGCGGTAAAGTTTCGCTACAGTATTCGGAATGTGTGGGAAAGTATTTCACAATCTATGTTTGACGCATGATTTTTCGTTCTTATTAAATTCATAAACATTATTTTCGTCGTTCACAAAATAATGTATATTTATTGTAATTCCATACATGCCAATCTTTCGTTTTTTATTTTTTATTTTATTTTTTATTTAGTTATTTTTTTAAATCGAAAAAACGTTTATAGCCCAGTAAATCTTTTTTAATTAAATGCATCTTGCTTCCCTGCAGTAGTCATTTGAAATATACTTGATTTGATTCATTAAATAAAATTTTCTTTTCGAAAATGTTTATTTAAAAGGGAATCTCCCGCTAAAATTCGGAGATTTGGCAATCATGTAGTTCCAACATTTATTAAAGCAAATAAATACGAGCAAAAGGAAAATACAATTTTATATAATAACGAAATTAGCTGTTTCAGAGAATGAAATCAAACATTTGCTTATAATATACTAGCAAGCTGCGCCCGCTGCGCTGGTCGGTTTCTACAAATGAACCTTGAATCAAACGAAATATATCGTTTAATTTGACCTGGTATCTGATCTTGTATTTGACCAATCTGTATATTTACCTGGAATATATTTCCACATTACTGAAAAATGACGTCATTGCGCTATTATATTTTCTAATGTGCATTCAAAATTTTAGCTGTTAAGGACCAACTCTTTTATTTGGTCTTTTACAGTTAGGGTTTGCTAAATAATGATAAAAATATATGCAATATACTAAAACCATCACTAAAAATTATCGAACTAACAATGCAAACAAATTAACTAACGAAATCCATTCAGTAGAAGTTTTTATAAAGACTAATCATTGATAATCGGGTTCATCTGATTATAGAACTTTTCCACATAACTCTAAATTTAACAGAACGATATGAAATATACTAAAACCATCCTTACAAATTATCTACTTAACAATGCAAGTCGCAAAAAATACGCCCAGTAAATACTTTCAAAAAGGCTAATCTTTCGGTATCGGGTTCACCTGACTATATAACCTTCACACATAATTGTTTGACTAAGCAACGTAGAACAATATGTAGTACACTATAACCAATCCTGAAATAGCATCTGATTAACTAACAATACAATTCTCATCAAAATCCGTCCAGTAGAACTTTTTCAGAAGGCTAATCTTTAATAATCGGAATCATATATTGAAAAGGCTAATATTTGATAAAAAAATGGTCACCCGATTTTCGAATTTCCCCCTATAATTCTAGAACTAAGCAACGTAGAATGATATGTTATATAATAAAACTTTCCCTAGAAAATTATCTAACAGTGTAGATTCCATTGAAATCCATTCGGCAAAATCTTTTAAAAAGGCTAATCCTTCATAATCGGATTGATCTGATTGTAGTACTTCCCATAATAATTCTATAACTAATCTACGTAAAACGATATGTTATACAATAAAACCTTCCCTGAAAAATTATCTTACAGTTTAAGTTCTACGAAAATCTATTCAGCAGAACTCGAGTTATAAGCAGCCGGAACGAAATTTCATATATGTAGAAGTAAATAGAAGTATACTGCTATTAATATAGTTTGCATTTGAATAAAAAAAGAGAGGTACTTTTTGGTTAGCCGGGCGCCAGTGATATATGTACGTATATAAATATACATGTATATACATATATATATATGTATATATTCATACATATAAGTGTATATATATATATGTATGTATATGTATGTATTTGTGTAGATATGTGTGTGTGTGTGTGTACATGTATATATCTATCACTGGCGCTCGGCTAACCGAAAAGTACCAAAAAAAATCCTGCAAAAATGCTGTCGTACACTTGAAAAAACACTTTTTGGCTTAAAATCTCTCATAAAAATTCTTTTTCTTTTTTTTCTTTTCTTTTTTTTTTTTTTTTTTTTTTTGTTAAATAAAATTAGCAACAGTTTTTTCTTTTATTTTTCCAGATGTATAGCCATTTTAATTCTTTCTGCAACAAAAATATGTCACCTCATGTTTATGTCACCTTTTGGCTTAAAATCAAATTGTTTGGGGTCAAAAGTAAAATCAAAATCGCTAAAAACAAAATATAAATCGCCAAATCCAATTTGTTTCAATAGCAATCTTGCCCCTTGAATAATTTTTTTAAGCATTACGACCATTCCCAATCATGTTTAAATAAAATATTTTCGTTTTATAATATTATCTCTCATCAAAACTCTTTCTTTTTTTTTCTTTTCTTTCTCTTTTTTTTTTAATAAAATTAGAAACAGTTTTTCTTTTTTTTTCCGAGATGTATAGCCTTTTCATTTCTTTCTGAAACAATAATGGTTTCCAAAAAATTAGCAATGGTAACCTTTTCGGCCAAAATAACAGAACTTTCTATCATAATTCTATAACTAATTTACGTAGAACGTTCTGTTGTATACTAAAACCTTCCCTGAAAAATTATCTATCGAACAGTGCAAGTTCCATCAAAATCCATACGGCAGAACTCTAGTTATAAAGGAACGGAACGAAATTTCCGTTTGTGGATATATATAGTGGATAACTTAAATAATGTGATATATTTTGGAATTTATTTTAGTTACGTACTGATATAATTATGAAACAAATGAATATTTTCCTACTTGAAGAAAGTTATATAATTCAAAATTTCCACATATACAATTATTATAAGTTATACAATTCTACATTTATATATATTTTTTATATTCATAGGAAGAAAGTATTGGAATCTGGAAAATTTTTGACTTCCGGTTTTTGATTTATTGACACTGTGGTGATTAATTAAAATAATAGATGGCAACATCAAAAGTAACAAGTATGCAATTACACTTATGCAAGACTTTGTGATCAAAAATCTCATAAGTGTGATTTTTGGGTCCCCAGTTTCTGCTTATATCTGATTTTTAAGAAGTGTTTTATCAGTGGCGTAGCGTAAGTGGGGAGGGGGGGGGCTCGATCCCTTTACTACCAATATATTTATACACTACATTTGGCCTTATTTATTCTTTGAACATTATGAATTAAACAAAGCCAAATGTAGTATATAAATATACTGGTAGTAAAGTGATCGAGCCCCCCTCCCCCTTCGCTACGCCACCGTGTCTTATATTATGCTCAATTTGCATTTCTAATAATCACTGATACATTTCAGAATGATTATTTGTATATAGTCACAAACTGTATTGAAAAATAAACATATGTCAGTTTTTATTAGATAAAACACAAATTGTAAGGGGACAGAAGTGGTAGCGGTAGTAGTGACATTTTTTGAAAATTTCCTAGTTTACTTAAAAAAGAACATTTTTGGAATGTTGTATACACAATTTTCAAAGCCATATTAAACCTACGATTAAATGGCTAGGTATTGGTTAATCTATAAATATCAATATTTATATTAACAATGGTGACAGTAGTGACGTTTAATAAAGGTACGCTTACCCATTTCCAACTTTTTTTCAATCCAGAACATCTTTTTTATGAACAAACAGTAAGAAATGGAGACTTTAAGTAAACATGTGCTCCCCTACTGAAAACAATAGTGAAAATGACTGCATACTGTCATCTGTTGGAAATATGAAGAAATTCATACACCGGGACCATAGTCACCAAAAAAGTGAGTGACACTACTTTAAACACAGCAAAAACGAATATTACTCATTTAATTCCTATAAAAAATTACATTTTTATGCTCCATGAAATTTATATTTATAATAAATCCATTGGTTTTACAAAATTCTTTAATAATTATTGTTTATTGATGGTTTTAATGATCGAGTTATGGGCTGAGGACAGGTGACAGTAGTGACATTTGAGATATGTAAATTAAATTTTAAAAATTAAAAAGAAATCAGATTTTTACAGTATAAGTAAGTAACATAATATTTTATAACAATCACAGATAAACGTTTTAGCATTAAATTTGAATTTTTATTGCAAAGATATGCCGAGAGGTATACCGGGGACTGAGAAATTACACTAAGGAGATTTTCGCTCATGTATGCAGTAACAAGTAAATGCAATGATTAATTTTATCCGCGGATATGGACAAATACATTTTCCTGTATGCTTTGTATCAGAATATCTATGTTATGAAATGTTGTGTTCACATTTCAGTGAAATAAAATGTATTTTCTTTTGAAATATAATAGTACTTGACTCTCCTACATAAGTTTGTAATCTATAAACATTATACACGTTTTGGGACATTCTAAATACAATTTGACTATATTCAACTGCTGTTTGAATATGTTTGTCTGCCCATGTGTTACACAAATGTTTCGGGCGCTGTAGCTCAAGATCTAATGTACGACATTCCATGAAACCTCATATTTGATTAGACCTTTACATAGATTGGAGCTGATTATATTTTGATGTATATTACCCAACTACTTTCACTGCTATTACACATTTTTCATGCGTGATATGTATATCTCGGCATATATGAATTAGAATTGCACCATACTTTATATATAAACTGTTTATTAGGAAATATGGATTTAATTTACTCAAAAGGAGGTTGCTAAGCTCTGCTTTTTGCGATGAATATTATAACTCTATCTTATTTTCTTTTTTTGGTAGAAATACTCCTAATAATAAGATTTAGTGTATTCCAGTTTTGAATACTTAACAAGAGGTACGGGTGTATAAAGTAGTAAAAAATCTCTCATAACTAGCGACAGGTAAATAAAGTTGAAAACTTTGTCGATATAATATTGATATATGTTGAAAACATAATACAATAAACACACCATCGCCGTTCCGGATTATATAATACTACTTATACAGGGTGTATCTGAAAAAATGGGCAAAACTTTACGAAGTGACAGAACACAGTTATACGAGAAAAATTCGTCATAGAATGTATGGTCGGAACGTAAGCGGTGAGAAGTTAACAAGTAGTTTTCCACTGCCGCAGTTAAAGAATTAACACACGAATGAGAGGAGTTACTTCAGAAAAAAATTTATTAACGGCAATGTAATTAATGTACATGCTCAAAGAAATTGCTCAAAAAAGCTTCCACCAGCTGCAATGCACGCTTCATACCTGCGGGATAGGGACAGACGCACATTTGCGAAGACACCAGGTATTTCTCGAATATACCCGGCAACAACGACAATCCTGGCGACTAGATGCATATCGGTTTCAATGGGACACTCGTATATTAGGCTTTTTATATGGCCCCACAGGAAAAAATCCAAACACGAGAGATCCAGCGATCTCGGTGGCCGAGCTATGGGACCACCTCGACCAATCTATCGCCCTGGGAACATTGTATCTAAAGTGTTCCGCACATCCAAGGCAAAGTATACAGGCGCACCGTCGTGTTGAAACCACATTCTCGACTTGATGCGTGTTAGAATCGGACGCAACAGCTCCGGCAACACTTCTCATAGGAATGTGTCATACCATTTACAACGCCACCTAGCGGCTCACGCAGCCAAACATTCCATGACGAAATATGCTCGCATAGCTGCGTTCTACCACCCCGTAATGTTTTACCCACTTTTTCAGATACACCCTATATATCTGATACAGATACACCCTGTATATATGTTTATTGCGCTCTTTACATCTGCGCCAATCCGGCTAATCTTAACACTGAATTGAACTATCTGAAATCACTTACCCTTGCTCCTGGGTACAACCCTCTTTTGTTGATAAAGCTCATTAACAAATTCAGTATTCTGAGACGCTATTTATAGATTTTAAATGGTACTTCTGAATCCACTTCTTTTATGTTACCTGTCTATTATCCACTCTGCTTTAAAATCTCTAAAATCCTTTCACGTTTTGGTTTCAAAGGTATCTTTAAAATTATTAAGTAAATTAAATTATCTTCTCTCAAAGATCCTATTCTTATTGAGTACAGCGTGGTGTTTATTTCATCCCTAGCTCTTGAAATCTCTAATAAATGCATTGGCTAAATTAGAGAGTTCAGAAATATAGATTCAGGAAGCACACCGCCAATACGTTTCTAATCAAGGTATTTCGAAGTTTTCAATTTACTTCACACTGCTGGATATGGTAATTGATTCAATTTCTCTAAGACTAATGTTATATCTTCTCCTATCTCCACTTCTCGCCTGGATTTTCATGAAAGTTTTTTAAACAAATCTTTTTAATCTTTTAAACAAATCTTTTTTCTTTTTAATCTTTTCGAGATGAAATGACAGTATCCTGTCATTTCATCTCGAAAGTTTGAATATTCATTTTACAATCCTTCTTTCTTTCATTTCCCAACTCTTTTTTTTCATGTTTTATGATTATAACCCACCTTATTTTACGACAAAACAATGGAAGCGACTCGGAATCGAAATGAGTTTAACATTTTTTGATAAATAAATTACTTATCGAGTTATAAGCGATTCGTGTCATGTGACGACCAGTTTTTCTCCTTTCTTAGTGCTACCGTGATGGAAATTCGGTTCAAAACGCCGAATTTGACAGCATTTTCTGAATGATCTTCTGCCTTTACCAAAAAAATGGAAAACGTGTTTCGATTGCAAAATTTCTGAATAAGAACACCTGCCGATTTGATACATTTGCGAACAAAAAGGAATTAAAAAATGTGTCATAAAGTAGCCAGTTTGGATTTGAGAACAGCCTTAAAAAACTAAACGGGTCTGCCGTGTCGAAAAAAAAAATTAAGTGGGCCGAAAGGCCCAACATAACAAACTTAAAAGTGTCGGACTAACCCAGCAAAAATGAATAATTTTCAATTGGACCTTGCTGGGCCGAGAATCTATATATATAAAAGCCGTTCTTGGTATGTATGCATGTTCCTTATACAAATCTACAGTTTTTGTCCGATTGAAACGAAACTTTATGTAAATATACTTTAGAACACGAGTAAAATTACTGTCAACTTAAAAAACTTCTCAGATAATTCTTTACCACATTTTTCAAACATTTTCCATAGTTTATCATTACAGATATCTATTTTTTTCCCTGAATTTCTAATTCAATTTCTTTCCCGTTGCCATTAAAAGGAACTGCGTATCTATATATATATAAAAGCCGTTCTTGGAATGTATGTATGTTCCTTATACAAATCTACAGTTTTTGTCCGATTGAAACGAAACTTTATGTAAATATACTTTAGAACACGAGTAAAATTACTGTCAACTTTAAAAATTTCTCAGATCATTCTTTACCACTTTTTTCAAACATTTTCCATAGTTTATCATTACAGATATCTATTTTTTTCCCTCAATTTCTAATTCAATTTCTTTCCCGTTGCCATTCAAATGAACTGCGTATCTATATATATAAAAGCCGTTCTTGGTATGTATGCATGTTCCTTATACAAATCTACAGTTTTTGTCCGATTGAAACGAAACTTTATGTAAATATACTTTAGAACATTAGTAAAATTACTGTCGACTTTAAAAATTTCTCAGATCATTCTTTACCACTTTTTTCAAATATTTTCCATAGTTTATCATTACAGATATCTATTTTTTTCCCTCAATTTCTAATTCAATTTCTTTCCCGTTGCCATTCAAAGGAACTGCGTATCTATATATATAAAAGCCGTTCTTGGTATGTATGTATGTTCCTTATACAAATCTACAGTGTTTGTCCGATTGAAACGAAACTTTATGTAAATATACTTTAGAACACGAGTAAAATTACTGTCAACTTTAAAAATTTCTCAGATCATTCTTTACCACTTTTTTCAAACATTTTCCATAGTTTATCATTACAGATATCTATTTTTTTCCCTCAATTTCTAATTCAATTTCTTTCCCGTTGCCATTCAAAGGAACTGCGTATCTATATATATAAAAGCCGTTCTTGGTATGTATGTATGTTCCTTATACAAATCTACAGTTTTTGTCCGATTGAAACGAAACTTTATGTAAATATACTTTAGAACACGAGTAAAATTACTGTCAACTTTAAAAATTTCTCAGATCATTCTTTACCACTTTTTTCAAACATTTTCCATAGTTTATCATTACAGATATCTATTTTTTTCCCTCAATTTCTAATTCAATTTCTTTCCCGTTGCCATTCAAAGGAACTGCGTATCTCTATATATAAAAGCCGTTCTTGGTATGTATGTATGTTCCTTATACAAATCTACAGTTTTTGTCCGATTGAAACGAAACTTTATGTAAATATACTTTAGAACATTAGTAAAATTACTGTCGACTTTAAAAATTTCTCAGATCATTCTTTACCACTTTTTTCAAACATTTTCCATAGTTTATCATTACAGATATCTATTTTTTTCCCTCAATTTCTAATTCAATTTCTTTCCCGTTGCCATTCAAAGGAACTGCGTATCTCTATATATAAAAGCCGTTCTTGGTATGTATGTATGTTCCTTATACAAATCTACAGTTTTTGTCCGATTGAAACGAAACTTTATGTAAATATACTTTAGAACATTAGTAAAATTACTGTCGACTTTAAAAATTTCTCAGATCATTCTTTACCACTTTTTTCAAACATTTTCCATAGTTTATCATTACAGATATCTATTTTTTTCCCTCAATTTCTAATTCAATTTCTTTCCCGTTGCCATTCAAAGGAACTGCGTATCTATATATATAAAAGCCGTTCTTGGTATGTATGTATGTTCCTTATACAAATCTACAGTTTTTGTCCGATTGAAACGAAACTTTATGTAAATATACTTTAGAACATTAGTAAAATTACTGTCGACTTTAAAAATTTCTCAGATCATTCTTTACCACTTTTTTCAAACATTTTCCATAGTTTATCATTACAGATATCTATTTTTTTCCCTCAATTTCTAATTCAATTTCTTTCCCGTTGCCATTCAAAAGAACTGCGTATCTATATATATAAAAGCCGTTCTTGGTATGTATGTATGTTCCTTATACAAATCTACAGTGTTTGTCCGATTGAAACGAAACTTTATGTAAATATACTTTAGAACACGAGTAAAATTACTGTCAACTTTAAAAATTTCTCAGATCATTCTTTACCACTTTTTTCAAACATTTTCCATAGTTTATCATTACAGATATCTATTTTTTTCCCTCAATTTCTAATTCAATTTCTTTCCCGTTGCCATTCAAAGGAACTGCGTATCTATATATATAAAAGCCGTTCTTGGTATGTATGTATGTTCCTTATACAAATCTACAGTTTTTGTCCGATTGAAACGAAACTTTATGTAAATATACTTTAGAACATTAGTAAAATTACTGTCGACTTTAAAAATTTCTCAGATCATTCTTTACCACTTTTTTCAAACATTTTCCATAGTTTATCATTACAGATATCTATTTTTTTCCCTCAATTTCTAATTCAATTTCTTTCCCGTTGCCATTCAAAGGAACTGCGTATCTATATATATAAAAGCCGTTCTTGGTATGTATGTATGTTCCTTATACAAATCTACAGTGTTTGTCCGATTGAAACGAAACTTTATGTAAATATACTTTAGAACACGAGTAAAATTACTGTCAACTTTAAAAATTTCTCAGATCATTCTTTACCACTTTTTTCAAACATTTTCCATAGTTTATCATTACAGATATCTATTTTTTTCCCTCAATTTCTAATTCAATTTCTTTCCCGTTGCCATTCAAAGGAACTGCGTATCTATATATATAAAAGCCGTTCTTGGTATGTATGTATGTTCCTTATACAAATCTACAGTTTTTGTCCGATTGAAACGAAACTTTATGTAAATATACTTTAGAACATTAGTAAAATTACTGTCGACTTTAAAAATTTCTCAGATCATTCTTTACCACTTTTTTCAAAC
The DNA here is from genome assembly GCA_963931845.1 of Maratus michaelseni. NCBI lineage: Eukaryota > Metazoa > Arthropoda > Arachnida > Araneae > Salticidae > Maratus > Maratus michaelseni. Next base: position 378,555,678 of record OZ007593.1, on the reverse strand, counting down.
ATTTTCTGTGACGCTTCTTTGTTAGTTAGTGTATATCTTTATATGTCTTATAACTATTTATTAAAGATTCGTTTCTTTAACACACATCATTTATTAACTACATTACACAGAACAAACACTTAACAATAAACATAAATCTATCCAAACAACATTTTATCCCAGTTCCAAAGTTTCTGCCGTTGCCAAAACACAGCAGATAAAAGTTGGCTATCATGCGTTGCCATTTTAGTGTAATAGTTTTATTTTAATACACGACAGTTTCCTCCCCTTTCAAATTAACAGCACAATCTTTTAGGAGGTTTCCGGATCCTTTTAGATCGTCTTAGTTGCACTGGATTTTTGACAACTTGGGGTGTGCTAACTGGAGGAGCACTTGGAGGTGTGACTGTTGGCAGTGATGGAGGCATATCTTTGGCGATATCCTCGGAGGTCGTAGGTGGCTCAGTCGACGCTTCATCTGTCTCCGTTGAAGTCACTGTTGGATCAGATGAGACGTTCATATTGGTTACTCTTGGTCTATACTGAACATCATTGTCCACTTCTTCACCTGCTGATCGAATTTGATCAACATGTCGCCTAACCAATTTGCCTTGAACATTTATGGTATAATGTAATTCACCATCTCGGCTGATGATACGACCGAATTTCCATTTTGAATTAGCTGCAGTGTAATCTCGTACAGCTACTTTTTCACCCACTTCAAAATACCGATCATTGAAATATATATCCTTCCTAATTTTATTCTGAATTCTTCCTTTAGTATTAGGAATTAAGAGGTCAATTCTCGTACGAATCTCTCTTTTTAAGAACATACTTGCTGGAGACTGCATTGTAGTCATATTCGGTGATTTCCGATATTGTAACAGAAAGCAGTTGATTTTTTGATTGATACTACCAGGGTAGTTTTGCATTGCTCGAAGGGATTGTTTCAAAGTGTGTACATACCTTTCTGCTTGACCATTGCTGGAGGGCTTGAAAGGTGCACTCGTTTTATGAAAAACTCCATTATTTTTCATAAATTCTTGGAACTCATATGAGGAAAACTGTGGTCCGTTGTCACTGACTAACATGACTGGTAATCCAAAACGAGCAAAACAATCTCTTAGACATTCTACTGTTTTCAAGGCAGTTGTCGATTTCATAGGATAGACTTCGAGCCATTTAGAGTGTGCATCTACAATTAATAAAAACATATGCTCAAAAATTGGCCCTGCAAAATCAACATGAATTCTTTCCCATGGAAAACTTGGATACTCCCAATGGTGTGTTTTAGATTTTGGAGGATAATCTTTAATCCTGGAACAATCTGTACAATTTTTAACAACATCTTCGATGTCTTTATCTATGTTTTTCCAATTGACATAGGATCTGGCTATTGCCTTCATTTTAACAACTCCTAAATGTCCTTGATGAAGTTCTTCCAAAACTTTTTTATGGTATTTTTTAGGTACACAGACTCTTTGGCCGTACATAATGCAACCATCCTGGAGAGTATATTCGACTTCCTTCCCTTTTAGAGAAGTTCCCTTTTTTAAAGCATTTAGCAAGGGTGCCAAATCTTCGTCATTTGCAGTTTCTTTGGCTAAATCTCTTGCTGTTATTGGAAGTGTTTCAATTTGGGAAAGTTGGAAAACTGAAACATCATCCTTTAATTCTAAATCTTCAGACCTTAAGGGTAATCGTGAAAGACAATCTGCATTACCATGATCCTTAGTATTCCGATAAATTATGTCGAACTGATAAGACTGTAGTACTAGAGCATAATGCAAAAGTCTTGTAGCAGACAAAACTGGAAGACCCTTTTTGCAAGCAAAAATTGCCACGAGTGGTTTGTGATCTGTAATGAGAGTGAATCGATTTCCTTTTAGGTAAAGATAAAACTTTTTCACAGCCCAGACTAGAGCTAGAGCTTCTTTATCAATCTGTGAATAGCGTTGTTCAGTTAGTGAAAGTGTTCTTGAAGCAAATGCAATAGGCCTCTCGGAACCATCTGGAAATTTGTGAGAGAGCACTGCCCCCAAACCGACTGGAGATGCATCAGCTGCAAGGAAAATAGGAAGTTTTGGATCATAGTGTGCTAATACTCTATCTGAACAGATTTCATCTTTTATGTTTTGAATTGCTTCTTGACACTTTTTATACCAAATCCATGGAACACCTTTTTTTGTCAAGTTGTGTAATGGATATGCTAAAGTAGCAAGTTTGTTTGAGAATCTCGAATAAAAGTTAACTAATCCCATAAAAGACTGAATTTCTTGAACGTTCTTAGGAATTTTAGCATTCTTAATTGCAGCAATCTTTTCATCTGTTTTAGATAATCCTTGTGCATTTATCTTATATCCCAAAAATTCAATTTCATTCTGGAAAAATTTGCATTTATCTTTATTTATTCTCAATCCATGTTGACGACATCTATCGAAAAATTTCCGTAATCTTGACAAATGTGTCTGGAAATCTGGTGCTGCGATCCGTGCATCATCATAAAATACTTCTACTCCTTCTAAATCATGCAATACACTTTCTATATATTTCTGCCATATAGCAGGTGCTGAGTTAATTCCAAACATTAGTCTTGTGCATTCATAAAGTCCTTTATGAGTATTAATCGTTAATAATTTTTGACTGTCAGGGTGAACCTTCATTTGTAAATAAGCTTGACTAAAGTCAATCTTTGAAAATATCTTACCATCATTCAGTGAAGCAAAAATTTCTTCTGTTTTTGGAAGAGGATGTCTTTGAATTTTTAGATTTTTGTTAAGAGTGACGGAATAATCAGCACATAATCGAATTTTCCCATTTGCTTTAACTACTGGTACAATTGGAGTCGCCCAATCTGAAATATTCGACTTTTTGATAACTCCGTCTTTCTCAAGTCGTTCTAATTCCTCTTCAACACGCTTTTTCATTGCAAACGGTAATGGTCTCGGTCTGCAAAAAACTGGAATGGCATCCGGTTTTAACTCAAGACTGCATTCATAATTTTTTATTTCGCCCAATTTTTCATCAAATATGTCTGCGTATTCTTCTAACAGTTTTGTAAGATTTCCCTGATTTACAACTGTAAGAGCTTTAATCCTTACCCAATCTAAATTGATTTTATACAGCCATTCTCGACCCAAGATAGTGTCTAAGTCTTCTTTAACAATATATAAATTTAAGTACTCTGTTTGATTCTTATATTTTACTTTAACTGTTGAGTAACCCAGGGGTTTAAGAGTTTCACCATTATAGGTCATAAATTTCAAGTCTGTAGGACATATTTTTTTCTTCGAAATATCTTTAAATCTCTTTAAACTCATTACTGATACTGTACCGCCTGTATCGACTTCCATTTCAACCGATTTACCTTCAATTTCAACAGTTACTATTATGGGAGGTCTTTTAGGAAATTCTTCTTTCATGCAAACGCTCTCTACTTCTAAACTATGAAGTGGAATTGAATTTTGAACTTCTGAATCATGTACATGAAACTGTTTTTGCTTCACCATTTTGTTTGGTTTAGCCTCCTTAGAATAATAACAAGCTCGTTCAATGTGGCCAATACGCTGGCAAACTCTACATTTACTTGCTTTAAACTTACAGTTAAATTTATTATGATTTGATCCGTTACATCTAGAACAATGTACTATGTTATTTTTCTTTTGTGTGTTCTTAGGTTGTGGTGTTATATTTTTTCCCTTATATACACCAACGGCTTTAATTTCCTGTGGCTTACCAATTATATCATTAACTCCTTTATTAGCTCGTTCCATTGCTAAAGCGATCTTAACTGTTTTATCGAGATCGATATCGTCTTCTTCAAATAGCCGATCTAGGATTGCCCTATCTCGTAAACCACTAACGAAAACATCTCTCAACATAGTATTCAACATAAGTTGAGTGTATTTGCAAGGAATTGCTAAAGAGCGAAGTTCAGCAAGATAAGAACTAACGCTTTCCCCTTCATGTTGTTTCCTGTTTAAAAACGTGTGTCTACTAGGTATTATTAATGGTTTCGGATTCAAATGTTCTTGCAAAATTTGTTTAAGCGCTTCATATTCCTGATCACTGGAATTTTGTGGAGCAAGAAGATTTTTTAACAAGTTATATAGATTTGCAGATAAACTTGATATTAGTGTTTTTGCGCGTTTTTCCTTAGGAACATTTTGTATATCTAGAAAGGCTTCAAACCTATCCATGAAAGTATCAAAACTTTCTACTGATTCATCATATTTCTCAAATTGTACTCCAGAAACCTTATTATTCTTTAGGGTGCTATCCCCCTTTAGCGCATCCATTAACGCTTTATTTTGTTTAATTAATTCTTCAACTAATTGTTCCATTTTAATAGAATAATAAGATTTTCTTACCTTCTTCCAATCTTCCGAAATTGAAGTAGTAATCTAAAGTAGCAAGATTACAAAACTAGAAGCATCAACGTTTAACTCGTCGCCAGTGTGACGCTTCTTTGTTAGTTAGTGTATATCTTTATATGTCTTATAACTATTTATTAAAGATTCGTTTCTTTAACACACATCATTTATTAACTACATTACACAGAACAAACACTTAACAATAAACATAAATCTATCCAAACAACATTTTATCCCAGTTCCAAAGTTTCTGCCGTTGCCAAAACACAGCAGATAAAAGTTGGCTATCATGCGTTGCCATTTTAGTGTAATAGTTTTATTTTAATACACGACATTTTCCATAGTTTATCATTACAGATATCTATTTTTTTCCCTCAATTTCTATTCAATTTCTTTCCCGTTGCCATTCAAAGGAACTGCGTATCTATATATATAAAAGCCGTTCTTGGTATGTATGTATGTTCCTTATACAAATCTACAGTGTTTGTCCGATTGAAACGAAACTTTATGTAAATATACTTTAGAACACGAGTAAAATTACTGTCAACTTTAAAAATTTCTCAGATCATTCTTTACCACTTTTTTCAAACATTTTCCATAGTTTATCATTACAGATATCTATTTTTTTCCCTCAATTTCTAATTCAATTTCTTTCCCGTTGCCATTCAAAGGAACTGCGTATGGGCAATATTTTTATAAACCAATTTCAGATTAACTCGTTATAATTTGAAATCTGAAAGTGACGTCAATTTTTTCAGTTGTAATTTTTTTTCGCATATTACAAAGATTACTATAAGTGCTTTAAACAGCATAGTACTTATATTTAAATGAGTTTGGAGAAAAATAAATAAATTAGCTCTTAATTTTACAAAGGCAAATTGTTTCCACTGGTTTGTTAATATTAAAGTATATTTCCTAAGAAATAAAAACATATTTTTTACGCTTTCAAACTTTATTATTAAATTTATTCAACATAATCAAAAATCGTCTGTCAAATATTGACATTTAGCAATCATTACATCGTAACACTTTTCAGCTTGAGCCTCAACCAAGGAGGCATTTTTAAATTCCTTGGATGTAGGTGGACAGTAGATGTCCTATTAATAAAAATTGAATTTAAAGAAAACAATACAGTGTTTTCCATTATTTTTTCTTCAAAAATTGGTGTTAAGACAAATGAGATTAAATGTAAAATGGTTTATCGGAAAAAATCTTTTCCTCTTTCTTTAATCATTTTTCATTTTTTTAAATATAAAACATTTATTTTAATTAAAAAAATTAATATATTTTTTATAAGTTCGGCAACGTGGTGACATTTTCATCTCACCAGATTCGAAATTATTATCCAATTCTTAAGAAAACACTATATTTTTGAAAAATAATGTGTTGCATCAAAAATCACATAATTTCAAAACGCAATTTTAGCAAATTCTGTTGAAGGCGGTATTAAAAAAAAACATATCTTTCCACGCTCAACAACTCAAAATTTTGAGACACATTTTCAGACTCATTTTTAAAAGTAAAAACATGAAACTTGGCGGCGTGATTTATGAAGAGATTTATAAGGGACCCATGTTTTTATTTTTCGTTCAATTAATTAGAAATTGATTTACAAACAATTATTTTCACTGTACGATATTTTTTTTTTGTTTCCAGCACTATCGCTTCGGGAAATTCGGTTCCAAATGTCCATTTTGACAGCATTTTTTGAAATATATTCTGCCTTTATCAAAAAATCGAGACAATACAGACATTATAAAGTTCCTGAATAAGAGAACCTGCCAATTGGATGCATTTTAGAGCAAAAATGAATATAAAAATGTGTCTCAAAATAAGCAGTTTGAATTTGAATACACCCTTAAATTACATTGTAAATATAATTCGTAGTTAAATTTAGTATCCTTATATATTATTTATCCTGTCAACATCCCTTTTACTCAGAAAATATGAAACGCAGAACAACGAATGAGATACCATATGAAAGGTTTTAGAACAGGCTTCTGACATAGCCCACTTAACAATTCGTTAAAACATGTTTTTGATTAAAATTTGCTGAAAGTGAAAAATTAAATCGGCATTGTTTTCATGAAAGAAATGAAAGGTTTTCCTGAAATTATTGTTGCCAAAAAAATAAAATACCACATTATAGGATGCTCATAGCAATTATTATAAAAAACACCGCACGGGTTTATTTTATACTTATGATTAAAAAGCGAAATTGAAATTGAAATGTTTAGATTGATATTTCTAAGTCCCATGGTTTTCCCGAAGCGGATGACGTCATCCTCTAATGCAGTCAAAATACGATTGTTAATTTTTTTTTTCGCGCGTGCCTTTAGCAATCTTGGATCAGTTTTTAGTCTAACTTTGATGGAATAAATTAGATGATATTCTGGCTTGACTAACAACTAAATGTTGTTTGCAGATATTTTTATCCTTGCTTTTTCTTTAGAAGTTTAAACCTGCATCTAATAAATATTACATATTGATAAAAAATTATACTTTTCTATTATCCCGTCGACCACTTTTCATAACAAAAAACTATCGCCAAATAAACGGGAGAACGTTGCCATTGGAATATCAAAAAATAAATAAAATATAAGAATTTAAGGACACAATTGTTATTTTAATTAATAAAATAACTACTAAATCAGTAAAACATAATGAAAAATACACGCAAATGTCGAATGTAATACCACTAGATGACGTAACAAACACGCATAATGATTCTGACATCAAGTAAATGGGACTGCATTTTTGGCGTTTAATCTTACAGTTTGTCGGTAGTTTTTAGTTATGAAAAGCGGTCGACAGGTTAATAGAGAAGTACCTAAAAATATTAGATTTCAGTGCGAAATCTTCGCACGGGCCCTCTGGTTTAAGAATATTGTTTAAAAATTTTTATGAGTACAGTTGTATTAGATTGCTTTAATCGCTTCCATGTTTTAAATACAAATGAGCGTGTGACGTCACGCACTCAAGTAAAGTAGTTTTTCTGAATTAACTGTAGGCGAAAAGTAACAGAGTTAGTAATTCATAATTTATTATTTCCCACACATAATATAATGTATTTTAACTATTTGAAAATTACGAGAAACCTGGAGAAACGACAAGCAATTTAGCTCAACGTTTTGCCTACGTTAAGTTGACAAACATGCACATTCTCAAATGAATAAAATGCATGACAAACATGCACATATTTTAAATCATGTGCCTGTTTTCATTCACAAAATATTAGTATTTTATAGCAATTACACAAAGTAGCGTAATTTCCACAGAATGTAATGGTCGCCAAAGTATAAGTTTAACATCCTTTTACCGTACAATTTTCCAAAATATCAAATTACTTTAAAATTACTTTAAAATCCATGAAACATCAGTAAATTAAATAACGCTTTTCAAACGAATAACATTGAGAGTACATTTATTTTATTCGACCGCATAAAACTGAATGTGCTATGTTTATTAATAAATGTCTTTACTTTATAAAGATCAAATAAGTTAATCTTTCGTAATTAGATTGGACACAGATTTAAAAATATACATGCTTTAAAATTATTTTAAAATCCATAAAAAATCAGTAAATTGAGATAAACTTTTCAAACTACATTTGAAAGTGCATTTTTTTCGAATTTATAGTTTAAAAAATGAAATTATGTGGTAGTAGTTACAAATATGTAGTACATGTAAAATTTAATGGTTAGGTCGTTGCTACCGTCCATATGGTGTCGACATTACTGACGGATATGTTTTTGCTTTATAATGTAGATAGATGCCATATAAAAGCGCAATTTCGCAAAATGTTACGACATTTGGTAATTTTTTTTTCTTTGTCAGGAAAATGGTATATTTTTATATTGTATGCGAAAAGAAAATGCGCATTCTCATTTATAAAGCTGAGAAATTTTACTATGGTTGAGTTAAAGTAACTCTTTTTTTTCTAATTGTCTTTTTTATCGATTTATGGTTGAGTTGGGTTGATTATTGACGGCCAATTATCTACACTTGGGATATAGGCCCGGGGGGAGTGCCCTTCGCGGGGGTCTTTCTAAGGGAACCTAACCCGTATTTACGCATGGATAAATCCACGGCTCGAAGAAAACCACGAAAACTCCGAACGATCAGGCCGACGGGCGGGATTGGGATCGAACCCAGCACCTCCCGTCTACCAGTTTCGAGAGCAGAACCTCTCAGCCACCGATTTATGGTTGAATATGCACAAATCATACTGTCGTCATTGTTATTGTCGTATTATTGTATTTTAATTTATGTTATCCCGGGCAAAGCCGGGTGGTTCTGCTAGTAAATTATAAATGCGCTGCATAAGCCGATGCTATTTTGACAACACCATTACAGAAATTTAACATATCCAGATTAGAAAAGTACATCGGACAGTTATTACATCGTGTGTGAGCTCGGACTTAATTTTTTCAGCAGACTCGGACTGGCTCAGGCTTACTTATTTTCTACATACTCGAGCCGGGCCGGGTCCGGACTTAACTGTTCCAAGGACGTGTCGGGCAGAATTTTTCATTTTTTATGTTAAAATAATAGTGATTTTTTCTAGTGGAGTTAGTAGTGACTTTTTTTTAACGAGAATCTATGGAAATACAATAACGTAATAAATTACAGAGAAATATTTTCAAAAATCTGCTTTTTCTTTATTACAACTTTAAAAGTTATTATGTTTTAACCATCTTTTTTGTTTTATTCTAAACTACATTCGTTTTTACTTTCTTCTATCTATAATAGAAGAAAGTATTGTAATTGAAATTTTTTTCGACTTCCGGTTTTCGACGGATTTACACGTTTTAGAGGTCAGAGATTCCGAAAAACATGTTTTTACAAAATGTCTGTCTGTCCGTCTGTCCGTCTTCATTGTATCATCGAAAAGTGTATGAAGTTATGCTTCAAATTGAACCTATTTTTTTTTCTATGTTTTTGGCTATGCCAAGCAGGTTCTATTATAATTTGGGGATATTTCGACGAAGGAGGGGGGGGGCGCTGTGATCGATATTTTTGTTCCATTTTCACTATTGTATCATCGAAAAGTGTATGAAGTTATGCTTCAAATTGAACAACATTTTTTTTCTATGTTTTTGGCTATGGCAAGCAGGTTCTATTATAATTTGGGGATATTTCGACGAAAGGGGGCGCTGTGATCAATATTTTTGTTCCATTTTCACTACTGTATCATCGAAAAGTGTATGAAGTTATGCTTCAAATTGAACCACATTTTTTTTCTATGTTTTTGGCTATGGCAAGCAGGTTCTATTACAATTTGGGGGTATTTTGATGAAAGGGGTCGCTGTGATAGCAATTTAAAGATTTCAAATTCAAAAAGATGTGCAAATTCAAAAAAATAGAAATCCTAAAACTTTTTTTCGTTGAATGTTCGGCCTTGATCCGGAGAATCCGGAGCAATTTTTGTTTTGCCTCTATCTTAAAAAATGGCTGAGATATAGCGGTTTGAAATTTTAGGGTGGCTGACATTTTCAAACAAGACAGCAGAATTCATCCATAAACGGATTTAATTTATGAGTTTTAGTTAACATGGTTTCGGCAAATTTTCTTTCATTGTTGTAACCATTAATCTTATTATATGCTTATCACTATCTATATATATATTAGGCTATCGTACGTGGCACAGAAATCGCGATTATTTCTTTTTTGCCGGTGGCAACAAGTGTTTTGTTTTCACTAATTTGCAAATATTAAGAAAAGTATTTGAGGAATCGATTTAAAACTCATCACACATTATGTAGAAAAATTTCCTGCAAAAAAATTTTCTGTGCATCGAAAATGCGATTTTTGTAAAATTGGGGCTGTATTTTTTCTTACTTTTTGTAAAAAAACTAGCTACTTTCTAAAAAGGAAAGAAAATAAAGTGCGAAGTCAAACCAAAAAACGCGCCATTTTATTACCAATTTAAACATTAGCTCCATTGTTTACCTTATGCAATTTAACCTCATTGTTGTCCGCATCTTTATGACGTCAATGTTACTGATGCACATATTTGTGATTTATAATATAGAATCGATAATAATAAATGAATAAAATAATCTTATAGAGTGGAGATTTCCGTCATACCCTACCTCTCAGTTTTAGAGATTCAAGATCGCTAACAGTTTAGCGTTGCATAAAGATGCATAGACTTTGTTCTAAATTTTAAATTTTGAAACTTACAGAAAATATATGTACCCTTAAAACAGAGAGAGAGTTAGCAAGGTGGCTGTTACAGTTTGGCGAATGTCAAAGAGGGTGGGGAAACTATTAAGTTGCCCCCAATTTGCTATCCAGATATACATGATTCAGTTCCAGTGCATCAACTTTTCAGTGATATCGGTTTTAGGACAGTGACACCTCAAAAGCTTAAAGGAAGAGCCACACTAACAGAGACAAATAATTTGTCACTTGAAATTAAAAATCGTGTTTTACAATGTATGCTATGAACGGAAAGAGTTTATGAAAGCATTGACATGATCATAAATTATGATCCACAAGATCAACTTGCATATACTGGAGAATTTTTAAACAGTTTAACACCAATTGGAATGCCACCTCATAAACTGAAATGAAGGCCAGGGGCCATCATAATGTTATCAAGAAATTTAGTACCTTCTAAAGGTCTGTGCAAGACTTATAGTTAGTAACTTACAGAATAATGATATTGAAGCAAAATAAATTGATTTCAATATTAATGAAACTTTTCTTACCCCTCGAATACCACTTATTCCATCAGAGAATAATATACCTTTTACATTTAAGCGTATACAATTTAGTATCCGATTAGCTTTTTCAATTATTATAAATAAATCCCAGGGTCAAACTTTTGAAAGAAATTGCTTAGATTTGTCAAATCCAGTTTTTAGCTAATTGTAAGTTGTATGTTGGTCTTTCAAGAGTTAGATCTTTTGATTCAGTTACTGTAGTATTTGTGAGCTTTGAAATTTACAATTGTGTGCATAAAGAAGTTTTCGATGCTGAAAAAAAAAGATAAAAATATTTTGATAATTGTGAATGATGTAGATACTTTCAATATAATGTGTATACACTTTTTTAATTTTAAAGAGTATCCAGTAACTATTGTGTGCATACAAAGGTTTTTATATGCATGATGCTGAAAAAGTACCTCTGTTTTCATATTTCTAAATGGCGTTCGTATCTTATGATGTGTATATATTTTTTTAATTTCAAAGTACCCAGTCCTAAGTGAAGAAGTTTTTATGCGTAGTATTTATACATATAATGCTAGAATTCGTATTCTAATATGCTTATATTTAAAAGAGTAGACACTAGAGCGCAGATGCTCTGCGCGGGATCGACTAGTATATTTATATTCGCCAACGTCAAATTCTCGCCAAACTTGGCGACAGTTGGCGGAATATCGCCAAATTTGGCGACCAAAATAAGTTGCCATAAATGAAGCCAACTTGGCTGTAGAGGACTAATTTGGCGATATTCTCATTCAAATGCAATGTTGACGAGAACTGGGATTGAATCTTCTTTATTTAGGTTCCATGCATTTTATCTTCGTGTTTTCCAGTAAAATTAGCTAAGATCGTAAAACCAAGGAATAATGAGGCTATCTGTTCCTGTCGGTTCAGGCCAGAAGGACTTTCCGTAGTTTAGTATACATCAGTTGATCGCATCCCTATAACCCGACGATTCGCAAGCAGATGACTTACAACAGATTGACGAAAAATATTCATTTTATTGGCGATGTGATTAGCGAATTTTGAAGTATTAACATGACTGAGATAGAAGAAAGTTTTGGGATTGGCGCATCCGACTAGTTTAATGAGTCTTTATTTGAGGATAATAGTCTAAGAGTCTTATTAATGATCACTTGATCATTTATGTTTCCATTCTGTTTTCTATGGCTATGACTTGAAGACATATAGTCTAAAATTTACTGTAAAATTTTCGTATAAATATGTATGATGTATATGCTAAAAGAATTTTAAATGTGTGTTAAGAAAAATCAGATTTTTTTTTTTTTATATACAAATTGAGTCGGGCTGTGAACTGTGAAAATATAAACGGTCCGGGGCCGGGCGAACTTTTAGATTTTACACTGGGTCGTTCCAAGATAGCTCTAGTACGGACTGCACCGGGTCAGTGTCTGGAAATTTCGGCCCATGCAGATCTCTATATTGAAGCTATGCAATTAAATTATATCATTTTCAATAGTGATAATAATGCAAAGAAACTCAAAAACATGCATAAATTTTGTCACGATTCAAACAAAGTTACAGAAGTCGGAGAGAGAACGGATAAATAGACAGACATGACAGGCGATCCAAAATGATAAACATTTTTAAACTTTGTTGGAAAGTATTAAAAATTAGTGCTTTATGTCTTAAAATTGTTAATTTATTAGCTTGCTTATCCCTTTAAAAAATAAATAAGTTTTGGAATAAATCTGCGTTTTCCCGCGTTCTTACCGTCCCCTTGAAAATAAAAAGTGGGGGGACGCCGTCTCTCCTCGACTACACCACTGCTATAGAAGTATGTTTAAAAGTGTTAAAAACAACAAGAAAATTTGAAAATGTCAAACGTAACATGCAGCAGTGGATATCTTGCGGTGTTATTTGTTTGGAGCGTACGTCCGTTGAATATTTGAAAGACTCATCAGCTTATGGGGTGTTATTTTTTCAATTTTTGAGAGTCAACATTCATTTCCTATATTTTGAAAATAATTATGTTTTTGAGAAAAATAGTCAAAAGTGAATGCATTATGTAATTTTTTTCATGTAATTTATAAAAATTGTTGGAAACTATTTAGTACCTAATATAAATAGAACGAACAATTGTTTCATCCCTTTATATTTATAATTTTTAACATTTAAATCATCAGATCATAAAAAGGAAAAACTAAATATATTTAACTTCGTTAATTAAGTATCTCAAAGCACGTTTTAGTTTATCTTTATGTAACATATACACTTCTGTTACAGATAGATCATCAGCGTAACCTATGCTAACAAAAAAAAGTTGTTTGTCTGTCTGTGCATGTATGTGTATGTGTGCGATGGCTTTCAAAATGTAGCGCACGTAGAAGTCTGAAGATTTTGATGAGGCTAGTCCAATGCAGGTCCTGATGCACCTGAGACTTTTGATTTTTTGATAATTAGCCGAGATCGTAATTAAAAACTCATCGAAAACGCATTATTTTTTCTGAAAATCACCAAGCGCGCCTCCTGCGCATGCTCAGCTCAGAGCTTTCTGGAGGACTTAGACCCAAATGCAATTTATTTATTATTTTTTTAATTATTTTATTTATGTATTTTTTTTTTTTTTTGCCGTTTGTCTTAACGTCTATCCGCCGAAACATTTGGGATACGGAAAAAAGGAAGACAAAATGTTAAATTTCGCACGTTTACGTCTTAAACGCCGCGATCAGTTCTATAAATATTGTTGTTAATACTTAGAAAAAAACCCAAAAAAGGTCGTTTTCACGGTTGACTTTATCTTCCTTTCGGCAACGGTCCCCTGAGTCTCGATTTCAGAGGTACCGATTCCCCCAAAATACATATTTAAAGCTGAGATCTTCTTTTCTTCCACCGTTCAATCCGTTTTGAAATCTACGAATTGTAACCCTTTCGAAAAAATTCACGACTGCATGTCATTTCCCGCCTCCCGAAGACGATCTTTTTTCTAAGCTAAAATTAATAAAAAGTCAGTATTTCAACACAATCGTTATAGAACATCTCGGCAGAGCGGATTTACTTTACCTATCAAAATTTCGAAACGTTCGAACGAGTAATGTATTTAAAAAAAAATAAAATCTGAGGAATGTTCGATGAAAACGCTGAAACGCTGGGTGTTTCGGATGAGTCAGGGGTGCTTTGCTCGGCTTTGGTTCATATTTGTACTACTAAATAGGCATTTCTTTTCAGAAATTTTATAGATTGCTTGATACAGTTATATTTATAACCGGTTAAAATTTCAGAGAGTTCGAACGATAAGAACCATTATTTTTGTTACGGTCATAAACCCGAGGCTGAAAAAATAATGCGAGAAGAAAACAATTGTTTTTTACAACTAGGTATCAATATTTTTTCACGAAATTTTTACACGGGCTGCAAAACCGTTATGTTTATGACCTATAAAAATTTCAAAGATTTCGATCAACAAGAACTAGTTTTTTAACCTATGAAACGAGTCTACCTGAAAAAACAAGTAAAAGTCTTCTTATGAGGGCCTTTACCACTAGATATAATTGTTTTTCTCAAATTTGTCGTTTAAAAATATAAATTATACACAATCGGGTTTAAAGATATAAAATCATACAAAATTTAGGTTTATTTAAGTTTATTATCCGGTCAATGCCGGGCGGTTAAACTAGTAAGAATATAAATTTTATGCAAGCGAAACTTACTATAAAGTTTCTCAAATATTTTAACATGCAAATTACCTTATGCTTCAAGTGTTCCTTCTTTATTATCGCTTTAAGTTGAAGCATTGTATGAAACTCGAAGACATTTCCATTATTTCCCAATGACTTACCTAACAACTTTATTTAATTAACAAAATTCGATATTGAATGCGCCACTTTTGAAAATAATTCTCGAGCTATAATTAATAAGCTTAATTGTTCGTCTCGACATATTTCACATTTCCCTAGAATATCCCTTTGAATTGTCTCTGGAGTGAAATAAATATATAATAAGTTAAATTAATATACATGAATGACGTTGAAATATGCTGAAATTGAATAATGAATAATTCATCATTTTTAAATTTGCATTTAAATACCTTTCTATTCAGACTAAATTTCACTTAAAATTGTGTTTGTTTAGTTTGTTTTTTACCTTTTATGAATTAAAATGAAACCTTGTTTTTAGATTTTTCATAGATAAATAAAAAAAAGAAATAATTTAGATAAGCTTTTTCGAAAGACTTTTGATATAAATTCAATTTTAATGCAGAAGCGAAAAAATGGACATAAATTTAATTTAATTTGAAAAATGACCATCAAAAGCAGGGATGTCACTCGGGACTATTTTGGCTAAAACTATTTACAACTGAATATATATATATATATATATATATATATATATATATATATATATATATATATGTTGCTGTAGACATGTATGTGATGCACTCTCTGTGCAATCACTTGTTATTTATAACTTCATTCGAAGCCATTCAATCATTCCATAACATGTATTTGGTAGATGATTAGCCTACATCGAACTCTCCAAAAGTAGCAGGCCTTGCTAATAAAAAACTTTACTAGCATATTATTACGTAAGCTTTTACCCTCGTCACTGTTTAATTGGATACAGGATCGAAAATAATAGGTGTTTTTCCCATTAATTTGACTCAGACACAAATATCCATGGTGGAAACATGTTTATTCGTCATACGATATTTCACATAAGCAGAGCATCAGTCATCAACGAAGAATTCTTCCTATTGTTAGAAGCTTAAATATACCGTTCCACCGTTGCATAAGTTTACGTTACGGATCGATCATGATCTACATGGTTAGGTGTTGAATTAAAAAGAGCTTTCCGTATTATTAAAGAAGACTTAACTTCTTGATGACGGTCGCTTATTTTAGAAGCAACCCAAAACACACAAAATTCCAACTTCCAGACTCTTGGAATGTGTTTTATACTGAGTGCGTAGGTATTTTTTACCGCAAAAAGAGGTCTACCGTTTATCCAATTGAGAAGCGAAAAAGAGGAACTACATACTCTAGAGGCGTAGGAAAAATAGGTGTACATAAAGGCACTCCCGAGAAAATGCGCGAAAGTTTTTAGAATACGGAAAGAAAAAAAATGGCAATAAAATGAAATTTGCAGAACAAAAAACTCATATTGGTGTTTCAGATTGCAATAAAAATGAAAAGACCTTGAAACTAAACAGACGGGCTTCGAAAGAAGAAAAAAAAATAATACGTGAATTGCTCTTTTTGAGTAGGATTTTGAAAGGAGAAATAAAATATTAATGGACGCAGTTAGATGAATTTAGAAGTAAGGACAAATGAATGATTGAAATATTTTTAAGACAGGGAAGAATTAAATAAATTAGTGTTGTAAATTATATTAGACGGGCATCCGTTTTAGAATACTTTAAGATAGAACGGAATTTTAAATTTCATAATATATGTATACATTTGATCGTGATTTATTTCTGCAACGTATGCAAGAAATACTGGTAGCCATCAGTGGCACTCTTTAAGTTATCTAAAATTTTGTTTATTATGTATTTTTTATCTACCCTATATATATAAAATCCTAATGAAACGAATTTGTGAAACGAATTTATGAAACGATTTTATGAAACGACTGATTAAACGACTGATTATGTTTCAGGGTTATTTTTAATAAAATATTAAACGTTTGATGGTGAAATTAATACCAATTGTCCATAAAAATCCGCGGATGTCAAAACTGGTAATAGAATTTTGAAATTGGAATTAGTTTTCGAGATATTAATTTTTTTCTAATTTTAATGACATTTCTGTAATGATGGCAACTAATTACTCAGTTTTTTGGGACAAAAAAGGGAAAAAAATTGAAAAGGATCCCGATAGGGATTATTGATTTCTTTTTATTCGTCATTTTCAAATTGAAATTGAAATTATCTTTTATTTCAATCGATAATGAAGACAAGATTGTGATTAAATTATGTTTTCCAGGAAAATTTGAAAAAAGAAAATCACATTTCTATCGTCAGGATTCAATCGTTTGTCAGCATTTTATTTAATTTATAAACTGAAAATATTTTGTATAAATTCGTCCAAATGACGTCATTTATGTACTCGCAAAAGAAAGGGGGGGGGGAGAAATTAATAGTAATTATTATTTATTGATAACGTTTTGTTATTTTTTTGTAAAATTTAACTAAACGAATTTATAAAATCACTAATTCGGATATTTGAAACGAATATATAAAATAATAATTGACCAAATGAACGGAAGGAGAATAAAATATCCTGCTTGGTTTTTTCTGCCATGTTTTTTAAAAAAGCATCAAGACCCCTATAATAGAAAAGCACCAAAAGTTCATTGGGTTTGTTTTCATAACTTTTGGCAACAAATCTATGTATATTAACGAATCTATCCCTTTTTGAAGCTCGAATTACGCCAAACCTAAAAGCAAAGGATCATATACTGGAAAAGTACCCGATTTTCTTATGGACAGTATTCAAGTGACATAACATGGTGTAAAATTATCGCGGAGCGCAAATTTGTTTAAATATCTCCTCAATTGATGCCGAATAAATGCAGACATGCATGCACAAAATATTTAATTAATTTTGTATGATAAATAATTATTAGAAAATTCGTATATACATATTAATTAAAATAAATAATTTACATATTTAAAATAACATGAAAATATGCATGATGGTGCACTAAAATAGAGAGAAAATTAAAACCTGTTACTGAAAATGTCTATAACATAGTACTTTTCAATACCGTGGTTCTTAATGTTATTCACAAGCAGATGGAATTTTTCTCATCCTTAAAGGCAAAGAAAGAATAGAATACAGATCGTTGTTATAAAAGTCCGAGAGGTAGCCACAATTTAAACCTAACCATTTTATACAAGCTGGTTTTCAAGTTGTAATTGATTTTACTTATCAATCCCGAAAACAGTCGTCAGCTGTGTATGAGGCCATGATAATAAAAAAATGCCCCATTAAAACGTTAAAAGCATGACAACCCAATTACAGATTTACCAATATTTTTAAAATAAAGCACGTTGTCATGTTTTTAGAGGCCTCGAAGTCTGAGCGGGGGTTGGCGAGCGTTGCTCGCTGGAGGTAGCCCCCCTAGTATATATATAAAGAAAACAAATGCAGTTGAACTCGTTTAATACGAGTACGCCTACAATGAGGGCATGGTTAAAACGAGCAATATGCACGTTAAGAAGGATTAATTATTTAAACTATATTAAAATTTTCACAGTTCCTACGAGCTACAAAAATCAGGATCACGGCTAATACGAAAAAAAAAAACATCGGTTCATTTAAATGTTTCTTTCGGCAAAAAGTATTTTAGAATTAGGAATTAAACGCATTTTTTATCAAACAATGTTCTCTCTCAACGATAATAATTTAACATTACAACTGTCTGTCAAAATATAGGCTAACTTGGGGGTGAGAAGACGTATACTACAAGATGCTGTGTCATGTGGTTTTCCTTATGCACTGGCGCTGTAGGGAAACGCCACTCACTCGTGTGGAAGAGGCTTCCCTACTGATACTTTTATTCCAGTTTGCGTTGTTTTATTCAAATTTTAAATAGTGATTTTCTATTGCTATTTCGTCTTAACCCCCTTGGTAAGTGTCCAAAATCTTTTACGCTTTTTCTTTATTTACCTATATAAGTCATAGTTTAAACATCAGAGAAATAAATCTGATGTTTTTAGAGAGTATTGGTGTCTACCTTTTCAGCCAAACGTAAATGGCGGCTTTGGTGTAATGGCGTAAATGGGATTAACTCTTCTTCCCTTTAGTAGGGAGTCTTCTCCAATACTTTGGGGTGAGTCGATGAAAATCTTTAGGGGGAAGATGCCGTTTTTTTCCATTTCCTGGTGGTTTTTTCATTACTTTAAATTACTTTTGGGCATTGATTAAAATGTCAACGATTTTAATCATATGGTTTAAAGTAGAGATTAAATCGTTATTCCATTTCCTGGTGGTTTTTTTCATTGCTTTAAATTACTTTTGGGCATTGATTAAATTGTCAACGATTTTAATCATATGGTTTAAAGTAGAGATTAAATCGTTATTCCATTTCCTGGTGGTTTTTTTCATTGCTTTAAATTACTTTTGGGCATTGATTAAATTGTCAACGATTTTAATCATATGGTTTAAAGTAGAGATTAAATCGTTATTTAAATCATCTGATTTTTTAAAAATCATTGATTAAAATTATTAATTTTGTAAATGTTTAAAATAACATAAAAAGTATTAAGAAAGTGCTACCGCACAAAATGGGATTGTGTCTCTTCAAGCACGGGAATATTTCCATAATACAATAGCTATTCCAAATTGAGCTTTCATTGGGTCCAACGAAGAACATGAGTCACAGCACCAGTTTTTCAAGGAGAAATCCACTCCAAAACGGTCGAACAAACTATCAAGACCATGCGCTAAGCAGCAGATTCAAAAAATTCTCACAACCATGCACATCACTAAAATGCTCCAAATAGTCGACTGGCCTAACAATCAACTTGCCATTAAGTGATAAAGAAGATCTAGTGCCAACTGCCGAAAATATAACACAATCTTCACCAACAAAATTTCTGCAATAAATTTCACCTGTTCCAGTTTATGAAAAGAGAAAGCATAAGAAGGCAAGAATCTCAAGTTCTTACATCATCAGAAGTTATTGAAGAAAATAAAATGAAATGGCAAAAACAAAAGAAGCTTATGAAGGGAAAAATGTTGAGAATGGAAACAAAAACTAGACCTATAAAAGCGAAACCGAAGCAGAGAGAAAATAGCAGCTGCGAATTGCCAGATGTCTCAAGCCTTTCTAAAAAGGAAGTGTTTAAGAATGATTCAAAAGCTAGAAAACGTGAATCTGCAATAGACGATGATATGGGTGATGATGAAATTCCCCACCATGATTCAGAAAATGAGAATCTCTTTAAAATGAATGAGAATGAATGTTCAGAGTGTCTAGAAGAGTACAATAAAACCCCGAAAAAATATGATTGGATCAAGTGCATTCATTCTAACTGTTGGTTGCATGAAAGTTGCTCAAAGTTCCTAGTCAAATGTACAGTTTTAAGCAGAGCTGAGATATTGCTGAAAAAAGAAGAGGAACATATGAAAAACACTAGCGAAAAGGCTGGACTCTAAAGCACTTTATCTCAGTGGCTTTGTCATATTTCAGCTTGTTATAAAGATTTAAAAATTAGCATAATTAAGTGCCATAATACTTTTAAATGTTAAGTAGAACAGAATCTTTTTTTTCGAATAATAGATTGTTTTCTATTAAATTGCCAATGTTTGTAAGATTCACATTTTTGTAATTGTCGAATACTAAGTAAGTAACAACTTTAGTATGTCTAAAATATTAAAGTTACTTTTTTTGGTTCCATTATGTGATTTGGTTGTCACTTTGCGCTAGATTAACTTAAATACGCACGCGCAGCCAAATACAAGAGACAGAGGAATGAGAGTTTAAAGTTTTATCGGAGGTTAGAGAGTTCGAAATTTTATTCGAAGCTTTTCGAGGCGTCCAATTTCCACTACTTGTTTTCCTTGGCTGTCCTGTTCAAACCCAGTGATATTTGTACCGTACCTAATAAGATCTTTGGTTCATATAATAACATTTTTCTTCGACACTATCATCGTATTAATTCTAAGACCACATAATGTAAATAATATTTGAAGCAGAGACTGTCACATACAGATGTCTAAATAATCATTTTAATCACGATTTACTAGAGCATTCCTCCTGTTTGGTTTTTCCTGATTATGTAAAAAAGCTTTTGAGACACAAAATTTGTCTGCTTACTTCTGGAGTACACACATTTTCTTAGTAATATCTGAGTGATACAACCATCCGATCTATGCCAGGGTGTCGATAGAGGGAAACCCAACCTAAAACAGATTTCGCCAACTGCCTTTTAAGCTCCAATATGTCAATATATCACATATATATTCACTGATGCTGGGTTTAATTCGTCTCATGCATGTCACTGAAGATATGTGTTCATGGTTGGCTCTCCATCTTGAGCTGCAAAGTCGCAGCCGTGCCAATATAAAATGGAAAGAAAATATAGACTGGAAGTCGTCCGGACTGGGGCTCCAAATGGTAGAGCATTGGTGCGTAATAACAAAGGTTCTGGATTCGATCCCTGGTCTGGTCATTTTTTTCCCTCTTTTGGTTATACGCTGAGTAGTAAATGATAATTCATATCCTTTGTTATATAAATAATCTCCAGCGTAATTTCAGCTCTGCTGGAAAACTTTATTAACTTATAGATGTTAATAGCTTGCGAATAGCACTGGCTATTTTAAATCCGTACAGCTTATAAAGGGCTAATTTTGAATTTTTTGATAGTTAAGATTTATTTGCTACACCTTGGAATAAAAAGTGTATGTTCTTGAGAGAAATAGATGGAAATCAACGTATTATGTAATTCCATTTCATTTAGTTACCAGCTGCAAATGAACTGCCGTTTTTCTACAGAAGTGAAGTGTTTTTGAAGTTTTTCTACAGTCAACTGTAGATTTTCTGTAATGCAATCTCGACTGTAAAAATACTTCAGTTATTTTGTAGTTAATGTGAAGTATTTTTGCAGTAATTTATTTCAAAAATATTCTGAGCTATTATCTGCAAAAATACTGTAGTTTATGTGAAATCATTTTACAACCATCAATTAAAACTTAATCAGGCTTTACATTTGTCGTAAAACTGCAGTAAGTTTGAAGTATTTTTACAGTTATTAATTCAGAAGTATATTTTCTGATGTATCTGCAGTATAACTGTAGTTACTGTGAGGAAATTTTGCAGAACTTACTTTATAGAAAGCTCCTGTTATATTTTCTGTAGTTTATCTGCAGTTTTAAAAGTGATGTTAAAGCTTTTCAGTTTTTGTTATTGTTGCATAACCAACTAATTACTTTATTAATAATAATTAATACTGTTTTCAAGACTTGTTATTTTCAAGACCTAATTTGAGCACCTGTGAAAGTTCTCCCCTCCCCCCTTCTTTAAGTGAAACAAAACAAGTATTCAAATATATTAAACTTTAATATTAAAAATATATATATACATATAAAAATTAATCAATGTTGTTTATCGTTAAAATGTTAGACCTAACCAGGGACCGACTTACAGACTTCGGACACCCTGGTCAGAAACATAATAGCGCCCCCCTATAACATTTTAAGTGCAAAACTAATGCATTAAAAACATATCATCCATTATACTAATTTACTATTTATACAGTATTATATCATTATCTTACGCATTAATTTAAAAAATGAAAGTGCTATGAATCATAGACATATTATAATTCATACTATAAAACTCAATTAAAACGTTTAATTATATGAAATAATTAAATATATATACTTAATCGTACAAAGAAAATAAAACTAGTTCGCAAATTAAGTCAATTTATTTTTTAAATTACGTATTCATTTACAAAGCAACAACTAATTTTCTTATTTTATTCAGCAATTAAACTTATTTTACAAGCTTTAACAATATAAACTTGTCTCTCGAAAAAAAAAAATAAATAAATAAAAAAGTAAATAATAATAATAATAATAATAATAATAATAATAATAATAATAATAATAAAACAGAAAAAAACTAATTCGCAAATTAATTCAATCTTTTTTTTAATTACGCATTAATATAAAAAGCAACAACTGTTTTTCTGATTTTATTTAAAAGTTATTAATTATTAAGATTAAATTAAAATTATTTCACTGGCTATAAAAATATAAACAGGTACCTTCGCAAAAAATTTTTAATAACCTTATCAATAATCACTTCACAAAATTACTATTAATAAAACAGTGTCTGTCATAAAATTCTCTTAATAAAATACGTCTCTTCACAAAACCTATTTTTATAATAGCATACTATTTTTTAATAATTTTCATTTTCGAAATTACTATTTATTAATTTTTTTAATGTTAAAATATATAACACATTTAATATATATATATATCTTCTAAATTAATTCTGTATATACATAAATATTCGCTAAGATATTTATTCCTCACCTTTAAATAATAAATTAATTTCAAAGTACACACGCACAGAGCATTTATAAAAATTCACCTCAAAATCCCATCTTTCACGCCGTCACATTATCTGCCAACGAAAAACATTCCTGCTTATCTGATCACCCACCCCTTATGACTCCATACAATCAAACCTTTAACAAGACCCAGTGGCTCAATAGGTAAGACGCTCGACTTCCAAACGTAACGCCCTCAGATTGAATCTAATCTCCGCCAGTGGGGAAAAATATTCTTTTAAAATATTTACAAATAAATATGTTAAGATGACTCACTTAATATGTTAAGATGGCGCCACAAATTTTTTGAAAAATTATTGTAGTTTATAAACTGTAGTTATTTTGCACTTTTATCAACTTAAAAAAATCTGCAGTGATTTGGGCCAAATAACCACAGTTTTACAAATGCAGTTTTTTTAAAAGTTTCATTGCAGTTCATTTTTTAGCTGGGTTGACACAGAGTGTTGGGGACTGTGACATGTTCTATACAACAGAAAATAAACTTTCTCTTCAAATTATAATTTTTAACGCCATGTGCATTAATCACGAGTGGAACACGTGTAAAGTAAGCTCGCAAGAATTCCTAAAATTTTTTCACTTTGCTACCACTTTTTTAAAACGATAATCTTATTGTAGATTTCTATCGCAGATCTTAAAGGAATCTTCAGATTATGACGCATTCAAATCACAAGCGTCCAAAATATTCTTGCATTATTGACTATGAGCATTAGTACTCATCATTCTGCAAATTTATCTCTCTTACTTTTATATAAATTTGTAATTTCCTAACTTATTCCTATGCTATACCAAAAAATAAATAAATAAATAAAAATAAAATTTATATGGCCTAGTTTCTTAATTAAAATTATTCCTAAGCTATACAAAAAAAAATGTTTGCCCTTTTTAAGTGCTTTT
The DNA here is from genome assembly GCA_963931845.1 of Maratus michaelseni. Classification (NCBI taxonomy): domain Eukaryota; kingdom Metazoa; phylum Arthropoda; class Arachnida; order Araneae; family Salticidae; genus Maratus; species Maratus michaelseni. The sequence goes on along the minus strand of OZ007593.1, from coordinate 378,531,667 downwards.
TTTTGTTAAGGCTTAGCTTTGCCTGCCTCACCTGGCATTTATGTGCTGGTTTTGAACATGTTCCGAACCCTATTTTACACTTTTACAACTTTTTTTCAGTAGTTAATTTTAACTACAGCTATACCATTTTACACTTTTACATTTATTAGACTCTATCCTTAATCTCTTTTGCTTTACTTTTTTATTCCCATTGTTTAATTTTACTTCTATTTTGAATTCTTCTTTCTTATGTAGTTAATACTACATTTAACTTTTCCCAACGGTTCAATATTTACAAGACACTTTACTCACAAATAGACTGGGCATAAAGTTGATTGCAACTCCGAAATCCCTTAACCGACATCAACTGTTCGGCAACTGTTTGGTAAAGGAATCGACCACAAAGATGTTTGTTTGGAAATTTCTGTAGAAAATACAGAAAAAATTAGGAATGCTGCGAGCCCTGCTTAAACTTTGTCTCTTGAATCATTCCAGAATGTGACTCGTGGTAAATGAAATATACCTGGTGAATCAATTACGGGCGTGACTCGTGATTAATCCACAACATATGGGGTTAACTAATCATTTTAAGTACATAACTAATTTGAATAAATAAAACCATAAGAGGTTCATATGTAAATCACCATATCGTTAAAAACTGGAAAACAAAAATATATAATATTGTTCTTTTATTGAAATAAATATATCAAAACAGTTTTAGTTTATTTTTGCTTGACATACCAGCTTGAATAGACAGATCAGATAGTACTTAAAATTTAATTTTTATGTGAATCTTTCTAAAAGTTTCCAAACATCTTACGATGCAGATTATTTTATGCTTCAAGCGATTGTTATTTAAGGTAAAACCCCCAGTTATTGACACCTAACGAGCAACTGACACTTGATCAAAAATCAAACTCAAATAGGCATTTTGTTATAAAATTCTGCAAATTAATGTCATTTAGTGGTAAATTAGACACTTATTTTTATTTTGGAGTCATTTTATTCACCACTCGACGGCCAAGAACATATTCAATGAGTAAGAAATTTTTGAGAATATAAAAAGTGCCATTTTGAAGCAACCATCTTATTTTTAAAATTAAGGAAGTGTTTTTCTAATCTATTTGTAATGCAACCATCTTAAACTTTTTTCTGAAAGTTATACCAGTAGAAATTAGTTTAGAGATTCATATGCTATATTAAGGCCATGATTTAGGATTTATAGGTATTTAATTTAGCTTAATGGGGGGGGGTGTCAGTTATTGGTTCCTAGAATTTCATTTCACCAGTCTCTGACAGAGGTGACAGTTATTGGTTATATTAAAGAAAGTTGATATCTATTATTTGAACTGTTTAAAAATGCATAATATTAAATTAAAATTCTCCTGTAGTAAGCACCGTAAAATTTAAGTTGTTTTACCAGTGCCTGACACCACATGTCAGTTACTGGTTCATAAATGCTAGTTATTGGATATCTGCATTACTAATAATACAGGTCTAAATATTATTGCTATATACTCTTACTATATATTCTACATTAATAATAATGCAGTACAGCTTACTAAATCCCACTTTTTATAATAACGATTAATATATTTTGTTTTTGTAACAAACAATAAAGTTTTTTTAAAAATCATTTTGCTCTTTTAAATTAAAGTGTCAGTCACTGGTTCACTTTGCGTCAGTTATTGATGTTTCAAAATAGGGATGGTATCAGTTACTGGAGTTTTTGACCATATTTATGAATAAAATAAAATTTTAATTATAAAATGCATAATTTTTCAAAATTTTGCAAACAATAATTTTTTAATATATCTGTACTAACTTTTCAAAAACAAATGTAAGTATAAAATAGATTTAAATTTTTGTAATAGTGATTTGAACAAGAAAGAATACTTAAAGTGTCAGTTGCTGGGTGTTTCACCCTACTACTGTTTTAAGTTGAAAGAGTATATGAAAAGACATTTTCATGATTTCCCAATGACTGACGTAACCACTTTATTTAATTAACAAATATCAATATTCAATGAGCCACTTTTGAAAATAATTCTCGAGATATAATTAACAAGCTCGATTGTTCGTCTCTGCATGTTCTCTAAAATATCCATTTAACTAGCCACTGGAGTGAAATATATATATTATAATGAGTTAAACGAGCATACATGAATTATGTTCAAATATGCCGAAATTCAATAATGATTAATTCATCAAATAGAAATGTGCATTTATTTTATTTTCTATTATCATTTTAAAGTTGTTTTATCTTTGCTTGGTTGTTATTCTGAGTAACAATTTCACGTATTACATTCTCTAAATTTGAGAAATTATGCCAGTTATTTTCTTGAGATTCCCATGTTTATGAAAAGTTCTTCTTTTTTAAAATTTAAACTATCAATTTCTTTCGAAAAATGAGGCTGAATATCGATTGGTTCTTCACCATTTTCATCTCTACTATGACGTCATCAAACTTTATCCGAGGCTAACGAAAAAGACAGGCTACCGCGGTGCATTCCACTTATGTTTTTTTACAGACCTCTAGAGTGACGTGATGCTCTTTTCGTACACCTGCATTGGTGCATTCGAGCATCACGTGACTCCGGCGGTCTGTAAAAAAAGATACGCGCAAAGCAACGCGGTAGCCTTTCTTTTTCGTTAGCCTCGACTTTATCTTTCTGACGTTATCTATTCATTGTAGCAGTAAGCATACGGGGAGCAAATTAAAGTTCGGGTACATTCAAATAACTCAAATATAATAATAATGAATGGATAAAGCTAGAATGAGGGAGTAAATGTTTTCTTATAGTAAAAAGACTATACGCTATCCTATCAGAATGACTGCATTGCCCCTAAGTGGCCTATTTTGGAAGTTATCAACCGTTTCTCGTTAACTATGAGAGATAGCAAAAAAAATACAATTACAAAATTGTAGAGCATGCACAATTTAGTTTGCTATAACGTCTTACAATGCAAATATTAAATTACGTCTTACATGCAAATATTAAACTATATTAGAAATTCTTAAAAGTTAATTTTGCGATAACCAATCACCTGCTTAAATACATCACTAATCACTTGTAGACGAGGCTAACGAAAAAGAAAGGCTACAGCGGGGATTTACGCGTATCTTTTTTACAGACCACGGTAGTCACGTGATGCTCGAATACACCAATGAAGGTGTACAAAAAGAGCAACACGTCACTCTAGCGGTCTGTGAAAAAAGATAAGTGGAATGCACCGCGGTAGCCTGTCTTTTCCATTAGCCTCGCTTGTAGAAGTATGACATTACAAGCCAGATGCATAATTAATAATAAAACTAACACACGTAAGCAAAGTCTCATTAATGTCAATATGGAAATCAAGTTATGTATGCCCAGTGTGTTTACTACTGGCAGTATCTCTCTAGTCTAAAAAAGTAACTAACGCTGCTGTCACCGCAGTAAATGAATTGTTTGTTAACCGCAAGTCTTTCGCGGTTAATATCAAGAAAAGTATTGCAGAATAAAAAATTAAAATTGGTAGAGTTATTGATCACGCTGAAGATAACATGCTGAAGCAGACAGTTTTTAAAACTAAGAATTAATTTAGGAGCTATTTAATGTTGAACTAGGTCAAAATAGTTCGGTAAAAAAGGTTTTACAGGAACAAAAACTATGAGTAGTAATTTAACCATATTTTGCGGGTACGTACTTGACAAGCTTGCGGTGTACACTGTACACGGCACATTTTCCATATATATTAATAAATATTTATTTTATATTTAGAAAAAAGCCATTTTTTATACTATTGACAATTTGCAAAACATTGCAAATAATAATATTCCCTTTAAATTAGAAAGTGTATTTATACGTGACTATAAAAAACATAAATACAACTTTAAAATAATAATTGAATTATTACGCGTTAAAATCATTACATAGGGAAAATTACGTCAGAAAAAATGTACTTACACATGAATATTTGAAAAAGAAATAAAACTTTAAAATAATAATTAAATTGTTACGGGTAAAACGGGGAAAATTACGCCCTGTTTAAAATATTGAAATAATAATATTCCCAACCAGTTTCAATTTAAAAATATATTTACACGAGATATTTAATCCTTCTATATTAAAAAAAGTAATCTGGAACTGAGCCAAAAACGAAATGGACCAATCAAATTTTGCGTAGATATTCAGGGTTATTCTCATCGCTTTTTTACTAGGGACTTTTTTGAGGAGCTATTACTTTTTTTCTAGCCATCCTACGGATTCGAAAATCATACCACCAGACGCGAAATGTAACAAGATTTCAGAAATTAAAAAAATTATCACGGTCGGACAATAAAAACTCAAAAAATCCTTAAAAAACGAGTAAAAAATATTTTATTGGAAAAGTCATTTTTTTTTATATTGTGGCCAATTTCTAAATAAGCGCAAAAGATTATGTTTTAAATCAAGTAAAAATTGTATTTGCGCGAGACTATAAAAACAATAATGAAAGTTTAAAATAATAATTAAATGATCACGTGTTGAAAGCAGGAAATAAAGAAAATTACGTCATAAAAATTGTGTTTACACATGAATCCTTCTATATTAAAAAAAAGTAATCTGGAACTGAGCAAAAACGAAATGGACCAATCAAATTCTGCGTAGATATTCCGGGTTATTCTCATCGCTTTTTTACTAGGGACTTTTTTGAGGAGCTGTTACTTTTTTTCTAGCCATCCTACGGATTCGAAAATCATACCACCAGGCGCGAAATATAACAAGCTTTCAGAAATTAAAAAAATTATCACGGTCGGACAATAAAAACTCAAAAAATCCTTAAAAATCGAGTAAAAAATCTTTTATTGAAAAAGTCATTTTTTATATTGTGGCCAATTTCTAAATAAGCGCAAAGGATTATGTTTTATCTCAAACAAAAAATGTATTTGCGCGAGACTATTAAAAACAATAATGAAAGTTTAAAATAATAATTAAATGATCACGTGTTGAAAGCAGGAAATAAAGAAAATTACGTCATAAAAATTGTGTTTACACATGAATATTAAAAATAAAAAAAAAAATTAAATGAAAAAGCATTATAACCAGGTAAATGAAAAAGCATTATAACCTGATTACAGAAGAAAGTCGCCGTTCGTGATATCATCATCATCATCTTTTTAAAACAGGATACATTACCAGGTTTTAAGAGGCTGTGAAATCAGAACGGGGGTTGGTGAGCGTAGCGAGCAGGGGGCAGAGCCCCCTAGTTATTTAAAGAAAATTACCTATTGTTGCATATTTTAAAATAGTGCAAATAATAATACTACCTTTCAATTAAAAACTGTATTTTCACGTTAATATTAAAAAGAGGAAGAAAACATTGGTGAAAATTACGTCATTTTGAAAACCATACATTCAAATCGTCTTATTTAAAACAATTTTCTTATAGCGTCTTTATAAAATTCCATGAAGCAGCGATATTGTTTACTTAGCCATTTTATACAATTTGATTTTCAAATGTTTAATTTGCTCCTATTTAATCAGTCACGCAAACAGCCGTTAGAGCTGTCGTGGCAGCAACTGATTCGGCATTAAAATCGCCCAGTCAAAGGGAAATGAATGGAAACTCGATTACAGAAGATCGCCGCTGATCGTTTAATTATAGTTCTATCTTTTATAGTCTCTAATATTTTTAAAACAGAGCAAATTAGCGTGTTTTTAAAGCCTGTGGTGTCTGAACGAGGACGGCGTGCGTATCTCTTAGGGTGCTGAGCCCCCCCCCCCCCCCCCTAGTTATTGTATAAATTACGGAACTTTCCATGATCGAGATACATTACATAAAATAGATTTAACAATTAAAAAAAAAATGAATTGCATTCCATAATCCAGAACACAACAATCGATACAAAAATGTTTTATTTCTGTGATGAAGTTGACTTCCTAAAAAATAGCATGAATTATATTTCACAATCGTAGCAATAAACAACACTGACGATTGAAAAAAGCTTACTAATTTAGAAGAAAGTTCTGTTGTTATGAAATTCAATCGTATTTCCAAGAGGTTAAAAAAAAATACTTTTCTTTCCAATTATAAGTTACGAAATATCTTTCAGCAATATACTACAGATAACAATTTATTGGAAAGATCTTTGTGTAAAATATCTTGCAGAAAAATTTCCCTTTACCGCATCCACTTTATGTTATGAAACCTTTAAATCTAAAGGAATCGACAGTAATGACAAATGTTAATTATATAACATAAAGCTTTCAGGAATTTCTCTCGAGCTAAATTAAATTTTCTCAAGTAACGGAAAATGTTGAAGTCTTTTATATTATCTTATTTTTAATATACGAAATACATTTAATAGGCATTTTTTAATAGGCATTTTTCATTTTTAGCGTAAAAAAGAAGAGAAACAGTGTTTTTTTTTGTCTTGTGTTAAATTACATGACAAAAGAAATGCTAGTATGTAGAAAAACTTTTAGAAAAGTAAATTGTCTGAAAGGATTATCCACGTAAGCAGCTTAAGGGAAAAATTAATTTTGCTACATGCATAAAAACATTGTGAAATTTTGTATTTAAAATGTAAAGAAATGTAGTAAAAAGTAATTCTTCCAACATATTATTTATTGTAAAACAACAATAGTCCGTATTTAAAACACATGAATACTTAAAAACTAGTCGTTGGAGGCCACCGTAACACTTACCCATCATGGATATGCATAAAATAAAATATAAATATAAAATATGTGTAAACTACTTATAAAATGCATTGCTCTATTACTCAATTGCGTAAAAGGAACATCCTTATAACTCCAAAATTGATAATCATATTAACTAACGGTTTACTGCGTCGGATTAAGCGTCTCATTTCCAATTAAAATATATCTTTGAATTGAAATTTGGATGAAATACAGGGTCATGAAAAATCGAAGAGTGTGGGAAATAGGATTACAAATATCTCGGCAACTCATTATCCGATCGACTTCATTCTTTATGCAAAATTTAGGTTTTTTTACTGTCTTTTATATTCAGTCCTTAAAATAAACAATTTCGAAAATTTTTATATACCTTTTATCAGAACGAATATTTCGAGAGTCCGACAAAAATAGTTCCTGATAATCGAGGTTACTGAAATTCAATAAGCTTCTTCCCATTATTACATACTAAGTACATACAAAATTTCAAGTCTCTATCTCCATTTGTTCGGGAGATAGAGCGTTTACAGACACACAGACACACAGACGGACAGCAATTTGTTTTCTAAAAATATGTTTTTTGGAATCTCCAGTGTCTGAAACGTGTAAATACGTCAAAAAAATTTTCGATTTTTAAAACAATTACAAGACTTACCCTATACTACGTATGATGGGTAAGTAATAGAAATAAATGTTTTTAAGACGTTCTCAACATAGTTGAAAATTGTTTATGACTTCGTTTTGTCTGTATACAATCTGCGCGTATTCTAACTCTCGTAAATATGCTCGAATTGCCATTTATTTGATATATGTTATTGAGGTTTACTCTGACATGTTTGCTATTGAAGATGAGGAGTGTAGCATTTATAGTTCATTTATAGGAACACTCAAAGGAATTATTTTACATTATGGCCTGTGGAAGAAAAGTAGTTGCGGTGTATTTTAATGATGTTACTCTCTTTCAGACATAATGAAACTCATATCATTTCTGAGGTGTCCTAAAACATACTTTTTCTATAATATAGAGTGCAAACAATTTATCATTCATTTACAATGCACACAAAATAATTAATGGTACTTCATGTTAGCCGGGCGCAGGTTATAAATCGTTAAATATTCTTCTCATTGATATCATTCATATTTCGATTATTTCATTTAAAATATAAACCTTTCATTCATTTAATTTAAGATACATAACTTTTATTGAAAATACATACATTTAAAATTTATTTAATACGTTTAATAACGTTTAAAATACACATATTATATACATTTAAAACACAGACCTTTCACCCATTTTATTAAAAATAAAATAAAAATAAGAAAAATAAGAGATAAGACATAATACCATAAACGAAAGCATTTTAGTTTATTTTCAGAATTTTTATTGTTTCTAATTTACACACGCAAAGAACAAAAAATGGCACTGGCAAGAAAAAAATACTATTAGCGAGATTTACGCCAAGCTAACATAAAAGTACTGAATTGAGTTATTTAATGATCGGCGGGGAAATATTATTTGCATCTTATTTTAATGATGTTACACTATTTGCGACATAATGAATGAAACTTATACACATTATTGAGGTGCACTACAAGTTGCTTACTGTAGAATATGACGTCTGTAACGGCTATCGTTCGATGACAGATACACAGAAAAGTTTGGTCTACAGTATTGTCTATGAGCGATAAATGCTGAAAGTTCGTTTTCAGTTGTGAGATGCATTTTAAAGTTTAATTAAATTTTTGCATACTATGTGGCGTATATAAATTTAGATAACATACAGACAAACACACACACACACACACACACACAAACAAAAGGCGTAAGTTTTAAAATTTAAGAGCGTGAAGTGCGTAAGGATAATTTTTAATTGAGTTATGCATTTTTCAGGTTAAATATATTTAGTATAATAAGAATATTATTATACTAATTATCTATACTAATATTATAAAGGAGTAAACATTTGTTTTTTTGTTTGTTTGTTTGTAGGGGGTAATCTCTGGAACTACCGAACCGATTTCAAAAGTGATGATGGCAAATTGATGGTGACAACCGCTGTTCCAACATAGGCTATATTTTATGTCGGTGCGACTAACCTCAGGGGGTGCAGGAGCGAAAAACATTCTAAAATTGCGATTTTTTTTATACTGAAAGAACTAGAAATTTGAAATTTGGCATTGTAGTTACTTATAAGATGTAAATGCTCTCTAAGAACAAAATAAAATAAAAAATCGAAATTTAAAAGGGTGAAATGAGCGAAAAGCGTTCTAAAAACATTCTAAATTATAATTTCTATGGAATCTCTGGAACTACCGAACCGATTTCAAAAGTGATGGTGGCAAATTGATGGTGACAAACCCTGTTCCAACATAGGCTATATTTTATGTCGGTGTCACTAACCCCAAGGGGGTGCAGGAGCAAAATACGTTCTAAAATTGCAATTTTTTTTATACTGAAAGAGCTAGAAATATGAAATTTGGCATTGTAGTTACTTATAAGATGTAAATGCTCTCTAAGAATAAAATTAAAAAAAAATCGAAATTTAAAAGGGTGAAATCAGCGAAAAGAGTTCTAAAAACATTCTAAATTACAATTTCTATGGAATCTCTGGAACTACCGAACCGATTTAAAAAGTGATGGTGGCAAATTGATGGGGACAACCCCTGCTCCAACATAGGCTATATTTTATATCGGTGTCACTAACCCCAGGGGGTGCAGCAGCGAAAAACTTTCTAAAATTGTCATTTGTTTATACTGAAGGAGCTAGAAATTTGAAATTTGGCATTGTAGTTACTTCTAAGATATAAATGCTCTTTAAGAACAAATTAAAAAAAAATCGAATTTAAAAGGGTGAAATAAGCGAAAAGCGTCCTAAAATCATTCTAAATTACAATTTCTATGGAATCTCTGGAACTACACAACCGATTTCAAAAGTGATGGTGGCAAATTGGTGGTGACAATCCCTGCTCCAACAGCCTCTTTAATAAAAAACTATGCGTTGCTGACGACTGGGTTTTTCACTAATTGTTGCCACAGATTAATCTCGGAAAATGAAACATTTGAAGTTACTGAAAAAAATAATAGCTCTAAAGTATTTATCAGAAAATTGTTAGGCAATCTGCGTTTGAAAGGTAGAAAATTGTATTTTTCTTGATATAAATTTCAAATGTAATGATTATGCCATTTTTCAAATATTGAATTTGAAAAATTACCAAATTTCACAATGGAGTACCATAGCAGAACCTTTATGCGTAAAAAGATAATGATAAGGGCGACGTGTCCTGGCGTGTATATTGGCTATAGCACGAGTCACAAATTATAGTAGCCTTATTATTCTGTTAAAATATATAAGATTATGAAATGTCAATATTTTGTTTGATTAAAAGTTCGTTATAAGAAATTGACCAGCGTAGCGGGTGTAGTTTGCTAGTATAATTATATAATATACTAATATTATTAATATCATTATTATATTTTTTGAATATAAATAAATTGATATAAAGGGCTACGCAAAGAAAGAACTGGATACATTGCCATGTATGGGTGGTAATTTTTTGAAAGTGCAATTTTAGTTATGTGTTTTCTCCCTAATTAAATTTTAGTTTATTATGAGGCGTTTATAAAAATCTGTATATATTATAAAGGACTGTATAAAATTATTCGAGTGTATTTACGTCTATTGGTGGAAATTGCTGAAGTGAATTTTTGATATGTTATGCGTTTTGTAACTAAGCTAAATTTTAGCACATTATCTAGTGTTTATAAAACTATAAACCATGCACAGGGATGCACAAAAGAATTTGCATACCTTTCCGGCTGTAGACAGTAATTGCTAAAATCTGGCTTTCGAAAATTTTATGCATTTTCTATGTTGTTTACTCGAATATCAGATACTTTCGCTTTTTCAAAAGGTGACGTTCCGTTGCAGAATTCTGAACGCATAGAAAATTGTTTCATAATCTATGCTTGGTGCATGTTTTTTCTTTATTGTTGAGTATTTTCTAGGTTTATAATAACTTCGTTTTTTTTTTTTAAATATATATAAAACGAAACTCATGTAGTCACACGCAGACTTGATGCATCCGATATAGTTAATTAAGTTTGAGGAATATAATACGTTAGAGGAATATAATTCCTATATCTAGCTACTTATATTCATCCAACTATTTAGAAAAAATATTTCAAGATCGCAAGTGGACATTTATTAAACAATTTTTCCTGAATTCTGTAAGATGTAAAATGATATATATATATATTTATGAAAGGATTGTTATTAAACATATATAAGGGCTTATATTTTCGAATGTCATGCACTGATTTATGACGCAACTGTTAATTTTTTAACACTTTCCAACATGGTTGAAAAGTGTTTATGACTACAGTTTCATTGTCTGCACTCTGCGTCTATACGTACTCTAATTCTCGTAAATGTACTCGGATTCCTCTGTAATTGATATACGTTACTGAGGTTTTTTATGCCATATTTGTTATCGAAAAGGGAGTGTGCAGCATTTATAATTCGTTTACAGATACACTCAAAAGGATTCTGTTATATTATAGTTTATGCGGAAAAATCATTTACAGTGTATTTAATGATGTTACACTGTTTCAAACGTAACGAAGTGATACGATTTTCTGACGTATACTAAAACTTACTTTCTGCAGAATATGAAGTGCAAAACATTTATTGTTCATTTACAGGGCCACACAAATAGTTAGAATGGACAGAAAAAATTGTTTGCAGCGTATTTTCATAATGTTACACTATTTCAAACATAATGGAATTTACATACAGTGTTGAGGTGCTTTACAAAATGTTTATTGTAGAATATGACGTGTATAACAGTTATCGTTGGTTTATAGGGACACACAAAAGATTTCCGTTGCAATACTGTGTATGAGCCATAAATCCTGAAGTACGTTTTCAGTTGTGGTGTTTTTAAATTTAACTGAATTTTTGCGTATTACGTGGAGTATATAACTGCTATAGATCATGTACAGGGCTATACAAAATAATTCCTAAGCATCACTGTGTATGATTTGGAATTGCTTATAAGCGTTTTGGAATTGAGTTATTCATTTTCCAGCTGGACTATATTTAGTATACTAAGACATGTTCATATAATATAAATAAACTAATATACAGGTATACGCAAATAACGAATTACATTGCCGTCTAAATGCTAATGATGGTAATTTCTGCAAAACATTTTTAGTGGTGTTATGCGTTTTTTTTCCTGAATTAAATTTAAGCTTAATATGAGGCGTGTAAGAAAATCTGTGAATAATATGCAAGCCTATGTAAAATTGTTCGACTGCATTTCCATCTATTAGTGGAAAGGGCTGAAAATGAATTTTGGACTGGATATGTGTTTTCCAAATAAGCTATATATTCTAGTATGCTGTGTAGTGCATATACAGATTTGTAGATAATGTAGAAGGATGCACAAAGTAATCCGAGTACCTTACCTGGTATGGATGATAACTTCTGAAATCTAGCTTTGAAATGTTTTATGCACTTTCAAAGTTGTTTACTTACATATCGTCTGTCACCTTTTAAAACGGCGAAGTTTTGCCAGAGAATTCTTGACAGAATATTCTAATGGAATACCTTGTTGGATAGTGTTTCATAATCTAGACATGACGCATTTTTTACTTTCTTGTTGAGTATTTTATCGATTTATAATATCTCCAATTATTGAAATATATTAAAACGAGACTCGTGTAGTCGTATGCAGATTCGACTTTTATTCATCCAACTATTTAGACAAAATATTTTGAAATTGTACGTACAGATTTTTAAAACAATTTATCGAGAATTTTGTAACCTGTAAAATGATTAAAATATACATACTTAACGAAAGGTTTAAGCACATAGATGTACTTATATTTCAGTATGCTATGCACCGGAATAAGTTCTTTTTTAATACATTCCAATATATTTGAAAAGTGTTTAGGACTTCGGTGTATCTGTCTGTCGTCTGTCTGTGCTCTAACTTTCGTAAATATACTTGAATTGCCATGTAAATGATATATATATTATTAAGGTTTACTGTGACATTTTCGCTATACCCTATTATTCTATCTACAGGGTGGTTATAGTTAAAGTTATACTACTCAGACCAATCTGGAGCCCTTTCTGGTTGACCGATTTCGTTGAAACTTGGTATATACTTTATATGGACCATGGGGAAGAGAAATATCCAATAAAAAACTTTTCAAATTTCAACCAGCAGGTGAAAAAATGGCACATAAACAACCAGAAACATGAACTGGAAACGTAAAACTTTATTTAATCGCAGAATTTGTTCAATGTGCATTACATTTGTATAAATGCCATATTTAAAGCGTATTAAAACATTTTCAACAGAAAGCAAGCACAACACACCATGTCGCTTCAATTCCTCAAGAATCAGTTCGTGCTTTTGTTGAACATGTTTTAACACGCTTTGAACATGTTACTTTCCCAAATGGAATGCACATTGAACAAATTATACGATTAAATAAAGTTTTATGTTTTCAACTTGTGTTTTCGGTTCTTTATGCGCCATCTTTTCACCTGGTGTTCGAAATTTGAACTATTAATTTTTATTGTATATTTCCCTTTCCCATGGTCCATATAACGTATATACCAAGTTTCAACTAAATTCATTAACCAGAATGGGCTCCAGATTAGACTGAGTAGTATAACTTTAATTATAATTATAATTATAATTAATAATGTAATTTATTATACAAGGTGGTTATAATTAGAACCAGCAAGTACAATAAATTATGACGATCGCTCAGCAATCTATTTGCAATTAATAATTTATATAAAATACCTTTTTATAAATAACTCTCAAAGAAAATTTTTATTTGCCACATCACCCTATTTTATCTAAACTTTAAATCTAAAGGAATAGACAGTAATGAAAAGTAATAATTATGCAACATAGTGCTTTTAAGAATGCCCTGTGGGTTTAATTAAATTTTCTCAAGTTACGAAAATGTTGAAGACTTTTAAATTCTTATTTCTTGCTAATACGAAATACAATTAACAGGGATTTAGAAATTTTTTCGATTCATTTTTTACACAGAAAAAGAAAAAGAATGTAATTTTTGTTTAACGTTAAATTACATGACAAAAGAAAGACTAACATAGAGAAGCTTAAAAAAATAAATTAACTGAATGATTATACATGTAGGCGTCATAAAGAAAAATTAAATTTTGCTACATGACTTAGAGACATTGTGAAATTTTGTTTTAAATTGTAAAGAAATATAATAAATAGTGTTTCTTCTAACTTTTAATTTTTTGTGAAACAACAATAGCCAGCATTATTAAAAATGGGTACTTAAAAAAAACGAAATATATTGATTTTTGAGTTTTTATCTGGGCTTCTAATAACTCCGATTTTTTAGTACCAATTTTGAAAAACACACGTACTTTTTATTAACTTTCTTTTATACGAGTATATGTAAGAACAAAGTACTAAAGTAGTGAAAATTATACGTTTTGGGATGTCCTAAACGCAATTTACTTATTCTTTTAAAATATCTGCTTGTCTGTTAGTTTTTGTGTGAGACATATTTTGTGGCCACTCTGCCTGTTGTTGTTGTTGTGGCTTATCCTCCAACTGTCTGACGAAGTCAGACAAGATCCAATAGACCATTAATCCTTAGAAATTCAAGAACCAGAAGGGTAAAAGCATATAAGTCTTCCCTGGAAAGACCCAAGCAGTCCAGAATGTGCTCTGCAGAGGCCTGTTGAGCTTGATATTTAGAGCAGATTTCAAAGATATTTTTGCCTTCAAAGAACGAGATACTTTTCATGTGTCCATTTGCCAATCTTTAAATCGCCGTTCGAGAGGCTCTGTCACAGTTGATAGCGAACGAAAAGCCCGGTTCTTTGCCCGTGTACCAGTGGTGGCTGGGAGGGAGCTTCCACTCCTTTGAAATTTCAAATTTAACTCTAGATTGATGCTCTGAGTTGGTAAGGACTGACGAGGAAGATATAGAATGACAACAACCCTCCTTGGCCAAGCGATCAGCTTGCTCATTGCCATAAATGTCTACGTCGGGTGGATTCCACTGAAAATGAGCATCATGGAGCTTTGAAATAATTTTGAGTTAAAGAAGGATGGAAATACTAGTTTTATCTCCAACTGTAATCCAATTGTGAAGGTGTTGAAGGGATCTGCGACTGTCTTAAAGAATCCAGAGGTCTCCAAAGTCCCGCTCGCTGAGAATAGCCTCAAGGCCTTGTTCAATTGTAATAAGCTCGCTTTTAAAGACTGAAGAGAAATCAGGGTTACGGAGACTGATGGACAAATTTTGTCCTGGTTTCTCAATGTAGATCCCACTACCAGCGTGTCGTCCAATTTACTGCCATCCGTATATAATTTTATGGCGTTATCAGGGATCTCATTTATAACTTCTAATGCCAACTGCCTGAGATGAGCTGGTATAAGGTCCTTCTTAGTGACCGGAGCAAAAAAAACGAAGTATATATTTATGTTCTTTTTTTAAATAAAAAATAAAATTTAAATTACAGATATATTTATAGAATATTTTTTAATAATTGCATTATAATATGGATTGATTTTCTTTTATTTTGGGTTTAGGGTCGGCTTTGGTTTAAACTGCGTCGAGCGCGGTTCATGTTATGAAAATTATTTTGTCAGGTTTGGTTGGAGTTTTGGATCAGCAAAAAAAAATTTTGTTGGACTCGGATCGGGTTGCAGATTGACTTAAAATTAAATTGTCGGACTCGAGTTGGACATAATCGGATTCGTACAAGTCTCTAATGTGGATAAGAATAAAAATTTGCTACAAAAACAGTAAGGTAAGTTGGTGATAGAAATTGGAAAATGGAAGGTAGGCATCAAATGTAATTAAATGTAATCAAATGTATCTTAGGTTTCAAATTGAAATTTCTAGTTCCAATTTCAAAAATCATTTTTAACATAGGTGTAACATTATATGCTGCTTTGTGGAAATTGATAGCATTCGAGAAACAGGTATTCCAGGCTGAGGACACTAATAAATACACTATAAAATCCCTTCGGAAACGTTTCTGAAAAATACGGGCAGCGAAAAATACTTTATTTTTATAAATAATTCTTTAAATTTTGGAAATGTATTGGTTTCTGGGGATTCAAAAGACAATTTAACACGCTATTCGGAATTTATGATAACTCAGAAGATTATAATATATTTTCGTTCGTGGTTATAGTATATTTTCATAGAATAAGAAACATTGGTCTTTGAAACATTTTATCACAATATCACAAACACAACAATTTAAACCCAAATAATTTAAATTTTTGATTAAAAAAACAGCACTTCTTCGTAAATAACCTTAATTTAATTAATGTTAGCAAAATGCATTAATTTTACACGCAAGATTTAAAAAAAATTAAGACACTTCTAAAAGACGAATTAATTAAAGAATTTACTCGGTAACTCACTTGACATTACGGCGGAGAGCATACTTCCAACGTAATTAATTATTTCCCCTAAACTGAAAAGTTTATTGAACTTACTTAACTTGTAGAATGAAATATTAGATATAAAGTTTGAGTAATCGTATTTTACGCCTCTTAATTTACATTCATTCGGATGTCTCTTAAGCGATTTATTGTGTAGGTTCTTTGCCATTTAAATTAAGATACTCAGAGTTTAGTTAGGAATTTCCAAGTTGGTGTTTATGAGACCCAGAATTCTTGTTGCAATTTTTACATATTATGACAAAGATATCGTAACCATGTGGTATATTAGGATACTAATGCATGCAAACTTTTGTGTGTAATTTAATCAAATATTTTTTTTAGTTTTATGCTATTTATAGTATGAAATTTTAGGCAGAATTAAAAGTGCGAAATGTTTAGATGTTTCCGTGTAATTTCTTTGATAATAATATTACTTTTATTATATTTTTCGGATCGACAATTTCTTATACAGCTATAGAAAAAAAATGTCCTGGGTTTGATAGTGGAATGCTAAGAATAAGCTTAAAGTGAAGAAGTCCTTCCGGCATGTACCGGGAGGAAAAGGTAGCTGTCCTATATCTTCGTTTTAAGATTTTAGCTACTGTTACTCGAAAACAGCAAGCTAAAATACAAAGAAACCGTTTACAAAAGATCCCTTAATACTGAATTTGAATAAGAAATTCGCCAAATTATTGAGCTATAGCCAAGTTGGCTTCATTCATGAAGACTTATTTTGGTCGCCAAATTTGGCGATATTTTGCCAATTATCGTCAAGTTTGGCGAGAATTTGGCGCTAACGGCGTATTATTGGGAAAATTATTACAACAATGAAAGAAAATAATTTGCGAGAAATCGCGCTCACTAAAACTCATAAATTAATCGTTGATTTCAGGTAGCTTTCAATACAAAAAAGTATAAAGCTACCTATTGCAGCCGTTCGGAGGAAAGCAATTCCGGAAAATTTTGATATATTTTCACCGATCATGACCCCCAGACCCCAAAACCACCCTCCGTTCAAATGTTGATTTATATATATATATATATATATCTGACCTATGTCATACGATAACGCCCGTATTTATAAATCGATTTTGATGAAACTAATTGTGTGTATTAAGGTCACTAATGTCTCGACCGAGTTCGTTGGCCAGCTTGGTCCGCCATTTTGTTTCAAGATGGCGGCCATTTCAAAATTTAAAACTAAAATAAATATACAAAAAAGTTAAAAATTCAAATTTATTTTTTAATTACGTGTTAGGCCTTGATACAAGGATTCCAGAGCATTTTTTGGTTTACCTCTATCTTAAAAAATGGCTGAGATAGAGCAGTTTGAAATTCTAGGGGGGCTGACATTTTGAAACAAAACAGCACATTAACGCGATTACTCGCAAATTATTTTCTTTCATTGTTGTAATAATTTTCCCAATCATACGCATAAAACTATATATTCATATCCGTTAGCACCAAATTCTCGCCAAAATTGGCGACATTTGGCGAAATATCGCCAAATTTGGCGACCAAAATAAGTCTTCATAAATGAAGCCAATTTGGCTATTGCTCAATAATTTGGCGAATTTCTTATTCAAATTCACTATTAACGAATGTTTTGTAAACGTTTCTTTGCATTTTAACTTGCTGTTTTCGTGTAACATTAGCTAAAATTTTAAAACGAAGATATAGGAAAGCTACCTTTTCCTCCCGGTACAGGCCGGAAGGACTTTTTTGTAATGTGCTGACTTGTTTCAAAATGTCAGCCACCCTAGAATTTCAAACTGCTCTATCTCAGCCATTTTATAAGATAGAGGTGAAACAAAAAATGCTCTGGAATCCTTGTATCAAGACCTAACTCTTAATTAGACCTAACTTAAAATAAATTTGAATTTTTAACTTTTTTGTACATTTATTTTAATTTTAAAATTTTCAACGGCCGCCATCTTGAAACAAGATGGCGGACCAAGCTGGCCAACGAACTCGGTCGAGGCATTGGTGAGCTTAATACACACAATTAGTTTCATCCAAATTGATTTATAAATACGAGCGTTATCGTATGACATAGCTCAGATATATATATATATATATATATATATATATATATATATATATATATATATATATATATATATATATATTACAAAATTTAAATTTTTTCCGCAATTATTCTATAAAATTTGTCTATTCAATAATATTCGGTATATAACCCAGCTTATTAAAATAACTCTAATTCTTAAAATAGCCTTTTACTATCCATATGTAAAGCCAATTATTCCTAATCCACTTAATAATATTTATTCGAATGTAGTTATTCTAAAAATGGCGATAGCTTTTTTAATTTATTATTTAAATAGAACATCTTTATTTTAATCCATTATTAAAATTCATTAGTATTATTCCCGTGTGGTCAAATTGCTATAACTTCTTTATTTAAATGCTAAAATATCGTATCTCTTAAAATATTCCGCTCAAAAAACCTTATTTCATAAAGTTATCCTATTATTAAATATCAAATGTCTATTAAAATATTTCCGAAAAACTTTAATTCTTTCTTTTTTTTTCCCCTTTTATAAAGATTCATTTTCTTTTCTTCTTATTATTTTTATTACGTATTAAATTCGAAGTTTAGCTACAGCCTCAAAAACAGATAAGCTCGTTTGTTGATATGACAGGCATCTGGTACGAGATTATGGAATATTCTGGAAGGGCGTAGAAAGTTTATTGCATTTTACAACAAAATAAATCCACCGGAAATATTGATAAAGTTCCAAAAGAGACCTTTTGATTCGATAGAAGTGGGTCACGTGACGTATCCTGTATTATTACGCAAGCTAGTTTAAAAACACGATCATCCTGATTCGGAGAGGATTTTTCGACGCTGGTGTTTGCTAAAAGAATCGGGACGGATTCTAGAAAATAATGGAACGTTGTATTTTTTTTTTGTTTAGCGTTGGCTAATGAGCATTTTCCCTGAAGAGATGTCTTAAACTGGAAATAAAAGGTTCTTCAACAAAAATATGGACTGACATTTCTTGTTGTTGATGATACCACCCGGCCGCCTGATGCGAACTAAAAGGGAAACCAATAACATAGCTAACCCTATTTATCACGAGCACGACTGCCTTCTTCCCGGATTTGAACTTGGAAACACGACATATATATATATCAACATTTGAACGGAGGGTGGTTTTAGGGTCTGGGGGTCATGATCGGTGAAAATATATCAAAATTTTCCGGAATTGCTTTCCTCCGAACGGCTGCACTGTAAAAAAAAATCCGTCAAATTTACGGCAAAAACTGCAGGCAGCAATGTTGCCAGCAGTTTTTACGTAAAAATAGCAGTAAAAATCGATGTAAATTTTATCGCATATTTTCCGTCATTTCAACGGTTATAAATGTAGTAAATTTCACAGACATTTTTCCGTACAATTTACCACAAAAAGTTCTGTAATTTTAACAGTCCTATTTCCGTACAAATTATCACAATAGCTGTTGTAATTTTAAAAGCCATATTTTTTTTTAAATCATTGATTTTAATCAACTTTTATTTTTAGATGACTATTAGAATAGTCATAAAGTTCATCGCTTGTTTGAAAAACATTGGAATTCATTATTTTATGTATAGAAATTCAATTCCATATAAAACATTTCTTTACTGCTTTTTATATGATATATATAAGAATTCAGAATTTATTAATAGGAATTTTTTTAATGTGGCAAAACTGAAACATCAAATATTCATTATAATACTATGTGTAAATACATTATATATAGAGAGAGTATATTTGTAGTACTAAAAAAAGAAACACTTCAATTCTGAAGGACGAGAAGAATTTAGATAATATATATATATATATATATATATATTTTAGATAATTGGACTAGAATTACAAGCTTACATTTATCTAATACAAATATAAAATACCATTTGTAATTAAACACTGATATATAAACAACGCAGGCTCCTAAGCGTAAGTCAAGAAACACACCATTTTGCTCGCTTTCGTCGTCGCGCGGGAAAGAGCACGTACTTTTGAATAGAAGTTCCTTGCGCAAATCATGCTAGTAAAATGTCTTTGCGCGCAGGCGCCGATTAGAAAATGAATGATGTGCTGATTGGTTGTTCGCATGAAAGGATTTTGAAAGCGAAAACGCTGGTTAAATCTACTGTTATATTTGCGGTATTTTTACATACGGAAATATTACGTTGCGATTTACTGGAATAAATGCAGTGAATTTGATAATCATTTTTTACAGTGTGCAATAGGTAGCTTTATACCTTTTTGTATTGAAAGCTACCTAAAACAAGACAGACGCACATATATCAGTCGCGCACGAAAAAATTTCCGTAAAGTTATGATTTTCGAGTTATGAAAGCCGGAAAGTTATGACAACACGACTTTCTAAGAATTGAATTTCGAAGATAGTGAACGAACGGTAAATGTGAGCTATCTTAACACCCATACAGCCCTGTTACATCGCCGACATGTCAAGGCGCCATCAACATGTCAACGGCATCCTAAGCGCCAAAGTGCAAAAGAGTTTGAATGGGCTCTGGTTATTTCTTAAAATTACATTAATTGAATAAAATTTACAATACGATATGAATTCATCTTTATTATCGTAACTAACCGTTTTAGACAGCCATGTTTTGCGTTGAACACACGTAACACGTGTTTAAGTAAATTCTAAGTAAAGTAATTCTAAGTATGCAATGACAAGATGATATTAGAAACTTGCTTCAAACGTCTTTTTTTAATTAAAAATTTCACTTAAGTAATACCATTGAAGATTTTTGCTAAAATGTTGGCGAAATATTTTGGTTATGTGTTGTAAGATTTAATGTCTTTATGAGTATAAAGTTTTGAGATTTTTCAATATGAAGTAATACAATTGAAGTACAAAAAACACAAAAATTAAAATTTCCTACTTTCAAAACAAAACACATACAGCGAAATGCAAATTTCACCTTACTTTATTCATAAAATTCCAATATGTGACCTGCCTTTACTTTATATACCCTTATACCCCCTACTTTCATTAAAAAAATCAGAAAGTAATCTAATACTTTTTAAACATTTAAAATTTTTAAAAATTAAGAATATAAAGAATAAAAACTTTGCAAATCCAAATTTTAAAATTCTAACTTTTAAATATACATTTCGTAAAAATTATATAGTGTGGATGTACAGTTACCCGTGACTACGTTCAAGTAGTATTAAAAGAAGAATAAATGCATTAATTAACCAAACCATTTCACTCCCAATAATTAAGAATATATTCTTAATTATTATATAAATTAACCAACTCTTTGTCACATTTTATACGAGACAATACGGTATTACTTTGTTATAAGTGCTCATAACTCAGTCCTAAAAAGGTGAAATTTTGTGCCAAATAATATAAATAATCGTGAAAATAAAATTGTAACCCAAGACCCCTTGAGGGCCAAATAAAATCATGGTAATCGACGAATCGGGTAAAAACTAATGTCATTTTTACCCGGTAAACCATTTTACTTTTATCGCTTTTGTGAAACGTTTTAACAGCCATTATTCAAAAATAATTAATTGAAAATAGTACATGCTTTTTCTTTAAATTCTTCTGAATAGGGAGGAATGATTTTCCACCTAAATGCAGGGACCTTAAATCTGCCTCCTTGGTTAAATCTAAAGCTGAAAAAAACTACGATGTAATGATTTGTAAATGACAATATGTAGATAGGAGATTTTTTTCTGTAGAATAAATTGATTCAAGCTTGAATATGTGAAAATATGATTTTATTCCTCGGAAAATTTACTGTAATCAAGATTTTTTTTCACCATCTATTCAAATTAAAAATAAATTATTTTTTCAATTTGAATGAGAAAATGGAGTAAAAAAATATACAGTTGACTCTCTTTATTCTGAACACTCATGGGACCGACCAAAAATGTTCAGATTATGGGAGTGTTCATTATGGAGGGAGATTGAAAAATGCACTACTACTATTACTATGTATTGAGTTTATAGACTGTATAGAATACTTAGCCTGATTAGTCATGCCAGTTATCGAGATGGAGGTGCTGAATTTAGATATTGAGGCTAGTGCAATATCAAATTAAATTCAGTCGGATCTGTACTCTACCATCTCATTTTTTTATTAAAAAAAGTTTTACAAAACATACAATTACATATGTACAATACATTGCTTGAAAACATAATCGGTACATTACTTAAAAAAGTGAGTAATTTTAGTCTGTTTTTGCATTGTGTATACTCGTGTAGTATTCATGTTTTCTAGTTGTTTAAAAAGTGAAAAGGCTTCCGGATGATGTTCAGCCGCATAGTTCAACTGGTCTTGAATCCCTTAGCTATATTGCTTGAAGGTAATCGCACTTCTTGTTTCATCGATCTCTTCTGGTTCTGCTTCTTCACTATGTTCTTCCTCTTAAATGATGTTGTTGTCGCAATTCGGAAGGCTTCTGTCGGATTTGGGATAAGCTCCAGGTTCAATTTCAGTATGAAACTCCTGAAGAATTGACTCCAAGTCACTCACAGCTGTTGCTTCTTGATCTTCTATTCTTGATTGCTCATTCTCTCACGAAAATCCAGCTTTGTAGAAGCGTCTTTGGATTCAAAGACTTCATTCAAAGACGCTGATATCCAATGGACAGAATCGATAACGTTGGCCTTCTTCATTAGTTCGGTTGTTGAATTTGCCTCCTCCATCACTAGGGACATTTTCTTCAGAAAATGGATTCGGTAGTGAGCTTTAAAGGTCTTGAATATTCCTTGATCCAGTGGTTGGATTATAGAAGTACAGTTCAGTGGCAGGAACTTCAGGCTCACATTGCTCAGCTGCATGTTTGTATGTGATCTGGTATTATCCACAAAAAAAAGTTTTTTTTTCCTTCTCTCATCATCATCTCGTTAATGCTCTCCAACCATTGTGAGAAAATTGTGAATGTCATCCAGGCTTTTCGATTTGATTTACAGTGCACAGGTAATGATGCGATCTTCACATTTTTGAAGCATCGTGGTTCTTCACTTTTTCCGATCACAAGTGGTGTGAACTTCCCACCCATAAAACTGGCACAGAGCATGATGGTAAGTCTTCCTTTCGACATTTTTCCACCCGCACATTTATCGCTTCTTTCTGCTAGGGTTTTATTTAGAAGTGCTCTAAAAACAGGCCGGGTTCGTCGGCATTAAAAATGTCAGCAGTATCGAATTCACTTGTTATTTCTGAAAATTTTTCTTTTCCAATTCCTCGACAGTGTCGATATTTACGTCTGCAGCTTCATCTTTGATTGTTTTGAATTGGATGTTATGCCGACTTTTGAAGCGCGTCAACAATCCTTCCGATGTCTTGAATTCGTGATTTTCTCCTTTTCTGTAAAACCCAGAGCATTCTGCTTTAGCAGAGGTCCAGTGACAGCAAGATTCTTCGTTCTTATTTGACAAAATAAAACTTCCAGACGTGATTGTTTATGCTCTCATTAACCGTTTTCTTTTCGAAAATTCAACAATTTGAGGAAGGTTCATTTTCTTCAAAAGTGGCTATAATCTCTTTCTGTTTCTTGCTGAAGGTGTTGACTTACTCAACTGAAGTTCCAAACTCAGATGCAATTTGCGTTTGGCTTACTTTTGATTTTTATTTTGAACAACTTCATATTTTTCCTGAAGTTTCAGTTTTTTCTGTTTTTAGCTCACAGGCTATCAAAGCCTGAGAGCTTATGTGCCCGCCGGTTCTGTATGTACGTACGAATGTATGTATGTACGTAACGCGATAATTCTTGATAGAACTAACCGTTTTACTTTAAATTTTGTTTATACGTTCCTTGTGATAAGGCGCTTCCCTGATTAGTGTTGGAGGTTCATTGGTTAAGCATAAAGGGGGGGAAACGGGGGGCTAACCCCCCATAATTTAGATAAATAGGTTTTTCATGCAGAATTATCCCATTTTCTTCAAATTTTGTACATCATTTTGATAATGCGCTTCTGTCAATAGTTTTGGGGGTTCATTGGTTAAGTATAAAGGGGGAAAGGGGGTATAACCCCCCCCCCCTCATTTAGATAAATGAGTTTTTCATGCAGAATTATCCCATTTTCTTCAAATTTTGTATATAGGTTCATTTTGATAATGCGCTTCTGTCAATAGTTTTGGGGGTTCATTGGTTAAGTATAAAGGGGGAAAGGGGGGATAACCCCCCCCCCTAATTTAGATAAATGAGTTTTTCCTGCAGAATTATCCGATTTTCTTCAAATTTTGTATATAGGTTCGTTGTGATAATGCGCTTCTCTGAAGAGTTTTGGGGGTTCATTGGTTAAGTATAAAGGGGGAAAGGGGGGCTAATCCCCCCTTAATTTAGATAAATGGGTTTATCATGCAGAATTATCCGATTTTCTTCAAATTTTGTATACATATTCATTGTAATTAGAGACTTCCCTGATTAGTTTAAGTGGTTCATTAGTTAACTATGAGGGGGGTAACGGGGGGATGACCCCTCCCCCCTTAATATATTGTTGATTTCTTTATTTTTCGAGTGTCTTATTTCAAATTCTTTGAAATAAGAATATAATATACAATTAGTGTGAATAGCCTGTGAGCTCAATGCCCTCAGTTTAACTGGGCAGTTTTCTTTTTATTTAGATTTCCTATTTATTTCTGACATATCTGCATAAGTGCTATGCTGTTTTCCCTGCAATGATAGCGAAATGGCGAAAAAATTTGACATTTGCCGAGCAAAAAGGAAGAAAGAAACAGAAGTGATAATTTTGTCCAACCAGGTGTGTGGAAAAGAAACCATAGTCCTTTTTTGACCACTCCTCCTAACACCTGTTGTCTCTTATCTATCACTGGGGAAGTTCTGTTGAGTCTGTTATCTTTCTATTTTTAACTCAGCTCGGGAGAGGGGGAATCACATGACATGGTTTTTACATAATCTTTTTTTTATATCTCTTTGCATAAAAATTGATTGTTTTGTTCATTTCATTTAATTTAATTATCATGATTTACTTTTTGTGAAATGGCAACAGTTTTATATCTGGATTTTTTGTTTATTAAATATATAAGAATGTTCTGGTGAGATGTAGAACACGTACGTTAAAGATGTGCCTGTTTGAAAAATATTCTTTCAATTTCTTATTTATTTTTTTATTTGTTTTTGTTATAATAAATGTTTTGCTTGTTTTGGTAACTGAAGATTTTATCTGAATTATTCAA
Source organism: Maratus michaelseni (assembly GCA_963931845.1). NCBI lineage: Eukaryota > Metazoa > Arthropoda > Arachnida > Araneae > Salticidae > Maratus > Maratus michaelseni. Next base: position 378,506,350 of record OZ007593.1, on the reverse strand, counting down.
ACAAATTGCAATATCAGGTAGATGCTTAAAATTTAGCAGTGAATTTGTCTGTATTTTTTAAACGAGTTCATTGAACCTTTTTTCATTCTTCTGCAACAATTTCTTCGAATTTCCATGATGGGGGAATTCCCCGAATTCTGATCGCAAACATACATTCAGATTACAGAGAGGTGGGGTAGAATTGGGATCAAAAGTAGCGTTCATATTAGTGGTGTGGTCAGATTAGAGGGTGTTCAGAATACAGAGAGTTCATCCTTTGTTAAATCTATGGAGTTTCGCCGGGATCATCGAAATGTGTTCATAATACCGGTTCACATTAGAGAGTGTTCAGATAGAGAGAGTCCACTGTATTTTTTTTCTCCTTTTTTATGCAAAAGGATAGAGTAATTTATTTCTCGTTTTTAGAGAAACTTCGTTAAAATTTACAAAGAAATTAATATCTCGGAAACTAATTCAAATTTTTAAATTATGAGAGTTTATGACATTCACGGATCAATGATAACTGGTGTTATGTGAATTGCGCAGTGTTTGATATTCCAGGTACTTTCGAAATACAAACGGAGAGCCAGATTTTAATATAACAGATTCGTGTTCAATTTTCTTTTTCTGATAATGATGATGTGATTTATCATATGTATCTAATTGATATCCATGCTTAATAATCAGTATAGATTAAAAAATTTGCAATTTTTCGTTTTAAATATAGTATCGAATTTAACTACCTTCTATACTTATTGATCTTTGTATTATTAATATATGAAACTGATTCGAGCTTCTTGTTTTATTAAAATATGTTTGAAACTGCTCATTTTAAATTCAAATAAGAAGTCACTTTTTTCCCTAGCAAATTTCCCTTTTAATAATATAACTAGCTGGCTTCGCCCGCCAGCGGGCCCCTAATTTACATCGGTAATTTATAGCGGGCGCTGTGATGGAAATCTTTCTTTTGCGTTAATTATACGAATGTTGATTAATTATACAATTAAATAATATATCGGCTCGTAATGGAGATATAAGAATAATTTTTAGATATTCTGAAAGCAGAATCAATTTTGCGTCGTCCCGTAAAAGTTAGGAATTACTGCACCCCTTAGATTCTGAGATTGGGCCCCCCTCTAAAAAAACTCACTTGAACGTCACGTGACCTCCGTCTAAAAAATGCTCCTCGCCTCTGGAAAATCGATAACAGACAATCGTCTGGGCGTGTGTCTGCGTTCTCGCATTCCCGGCACGGAAAGAAATGAAAAATCATTTTTTATCGATCGATTTTTAAACGATTTTTTCGGTTCTAATTGCAGTACGGAAATGATTTTTCGAATTTATGAAACCGGACGCTGTCCTGCTTCCGTCCATACGACTTCCGAATTTCTGGCCCCCCGACTTCCGGAGATACGGGTCGGACCTGCACTGCGGTTTGGGGCTTAAATTGTTCCCTGGGAACCCGCTGCCTTTTCCATCCCCGTCCCGAGAGAGACCGGCAACCCCTTTCGGAGGCGAAAATTTGTGGTTTTCGATTCTTTTTCAAGTTCGGTTTCGGTCCGTAATTAAAACAGTTTTGTCGATTAATAACTCCCCGGTCCGGGTCGGACTCCCGACCCGGCCCAAACTTGACATCCGCGCCTTTTTTCCGAATTTTTCGGTCCGCGTCCGCCGTCAGTGCGTCGATTTGTCCCGGAGCCTTTGAGTGTACAGACCGGGAATGCACAGACGCACTCACACACTCACACACAGACGTTCACGGACATTAATAATTATCCGATTGTTGTTAATTTTATTTTCCCGGTAACACTAATGTGAATTTTTGCAGAAAACTCACATTTGCATATTTGCCAACTTTTACGCTTTTTTGTTACCACTAAAATTTAATAGAAATTTTTATGTTATGTAATCACAAGATTTTGGAAATTTAATAAGATAAAATTAATTATCAAATTTTAGTGGTAGTGAAAAGCGTAAACGTTGGCAGTTATGCATTTGTATGTAACTGATATCGAAGCTTATTAACCCATTAAAGCCGGAATTATTTTCGTCTTTAAAATCCAAAACTTGCATTTCACACCGGTATTTTTAAATTGGCAATTTTTGTTTGCTTTATCAAGAGCTTGCAGTCATAAAATAAAGATAATGTTTCCTTAAAAAAATACTGGTGTATTAGCAAAAAAATGGTTGAAACTTATCTGGTACCATATGGTACCGCTAGGCTTTAATGGGTTAATCAGTATCGGTAAAAAAATATTTCAGTTTTTCATTTTAAATATGACGTTATTATTCGTGTACTTTCATTAATAACTGATATTTATGCTCCTTGTATTATTACAAATATTTGAAAATGTGTGTTTTATTTCTTACATGACGTCTTGCAAGCGAAATCTTTTCTTAATAATATAATTCTTGTTGAATTTTTCCTTCAAATTATGACGCAATTTTCGACAGAAAACTTCCTCTCAATGTAACTGATATTCATACTTCATGTATAATAACAAATAATCCATTTTCTCGTTTCAAATAGCACGTCATATTCATCGTCTTTCGAATTCTTTTTTTAAATTCCTACTATTAGCTCACACTCTCTCTATATATATCTTGTTCAAATTTTCAATCGTTAATAAAATATTTTCTATTCATCCATTCAAGTTCAAATGCATATTTTAAAACTTGTACTGGATCACAATTGATGTTAATACAGTTTTTTTTCAAATATTAATTAATTCATTAAATTTAATTATTTAATTTTAATTTTTATATGGGAGAAAAAAAAATTCTCCCATTGTTTTCATAAATGAAATGAAAGATTTATCTCAAATAAGTGATGACAACACAAAATAAAATACCGCAACGATAAATTAATGTTCAATAAAGATAACGTGGGACATTCATGCTGCACGGGTTTATTTTATATATTTATGATTAAAAAGTAGGAATTGACTTAAAAAAATTATATTACTTGTTAATTTTCATATTTCACGTGGAAATCGTTCAATTAAAAGTGAATCGCTGTGGATAAATTATTATTCTTTATTTTGAATTTTTTGCAACTAGAAAGAAAAATGGTTACATTTTATGGAAAAAAATGTTTATTGATTCTCTATAAAAATAATGAAACTTTAAAATATTAAGAAAAATATTTGAATAAAATTAATAAACAAGCGGTAAAAATTCTACCTTACGACAGAATATAGATTGGCCACCCACGGCTTTTATCGTTGAGAAACTCGTCTAACTCGTTAAAAAAAAAAAAAAAAAAAAAAATGTCTGCTAGCATAAGCCAGCTTTTCCACTTTAGAATTTAGTTAGCGCTCTAAGATTTTTAGTGAGGCTGGTGGAACATATTAGGCACGAACACACCAAGTTTTAAAAAGATTCGGTGACTAGAAGTATTTTTAATAAATATAATAGTAAAAAGATGTGGCTCCAACAGGCTGAGACTTGGCGAGGTAATTGTTTTTTACAAATGTGCTGGCTTAATGACACCCTTTAAACTGTTTTTAATGGTTCAAGGCATTTAACACTTAATACATAATCTAAAAAAGGTAATGCAAAATGTTCTATGATAGCAGCTTTTATGATAGATACAGCTAAGAGAAGTTGTTTAACAAATGATGAGTTAGCATTAATTGACGGGATCTTGGAAAGCGGTGGGGGGGAGGGGGGAGCTATACAAAACGCAAGTGCTCTACGAGACCTATTTAAAATGAATCCTCACTTGCAATTGAGAGATGGGACTTTAAAAGGGATCCCCATTTTCGCCCCTCTGACAGGCCCCCCAAGAGAGATACGTAAAAACCGAGGGCGCCAAAAGAAACGGGGGGGGGGGGCTAACCTTTAGGCGGTTTACAGCTAATTTTGGTGAAATTTTGGAGGTGTCCGGCCCATAGGAACAGAGAAAAATGGAAAAAACTAAAGTAAATATGAGAAATTGAAAAAAATAAATAAGAAAAGTGCTCCTAACAGTAGACGAGAGAGGAGGAGGGGGAGAGTAGAACCAGACAAAAGTGCTTGATGAGATCAAACTTTTGATATGGTACATGACGGGGTTGAACACCTTGAATGTCTCCCCGTGTGTGTGTGTGTGTGGGGGGGGGTAACTCCGGTCCTATGGGAGATAGGGCCTCGGGTCCCTCTTAGAAATGTCGGCCTCGACGATTTTAACTTCGTTGGATCCTTTAGAAGAGGCCTACGTCCTCTGTGGGGCTTAAAGGGGCTGAGAAAGATAGGAAAAACTAAAATTTAAAAAGAGTTGAAACAGAGAACTATGTTTCTTAAGGGAGGGGGGAGTGAGAGGCGGAGAGTAGGACCAGACCATATTGCTTAACGAGATCTATCTATTGATATGTTACATGAAGGTGTTTACATGGAGTTTACATTTGGGGGGGGGGAGCACCAAAAAGGTCTTACTGAACCTTTCCCATGATTATGCCAAGGTTGCAGTTATGATTTCGCTAAGATCATCGCAAAGCTTATATTGGCATCCTATATACGCATATATATATATATATATATATATCCAAACACTCCTATATGTGCCATATACGTCATTATACACATATTATTTATGTTTTATATGTCGTATATACATCATATACACATGTCATATATATATACATCATATATGCATCATATATGGCTATAACTTGGCCACATACGTACAGAAATGTTATATATATATATATGTATATATATATATATATATATATATATATATATATATATATATATATATATATATATATATATATATATATATATATATATATATATATATATATATATATATATCATATATTATTATAATGACATACATGCTTTGTAATTTGGCGATAAATCTTGGCCGCTTGGCAGTTCATCTTTGGAAGCCGCTATAACACGAAAGTACCAAATTTACAATATATTAATGAAAAAGAAACAAAAATATTTCATGCTTGGTGGCTGCTATAACAGGAAAGTACCAAATTTCTTTTTTATTTTTCATATCTGATAATTTGCATCTATCCTTTTTTGTAATTTTAACATTTTTGTAACGATTTTATTTTCTTCTATTGGTTATTCAAAGAAAAAGTCTTCTAAAGTTACAGAATTTCGTTAAAAATGGTTAAAATAGTAAAATGCGAACATCGTTTGGTCCATTCTCGACGGAAAGCAACAACCGATATCATTATCTTTTTACGCGTGAAGGTTTCGTTATGGTACTTCATTGTGAAGTTTGGTAATTTTTGAAATTCATTATTTGAAAAACGGCATAATCATTCGATTTGAAAATTATATCAAGAAAGAAACAATTTTTTTCCTTTCTAACGCAGTTTGTCTAACAATTTTGTGACAAATACTTTTTGAGCTATTAATTTTTTTCAGTAATTTCAAATGTTTCATTTTCCGAGATTAACCTGTGGCAACGATGGATTGCTGTGACTTTTCATAAACATGAAAAATGATAGAGATTGAAAGAATAAGCCTCCCTGTGGGTGGCTAAAAATAGACTATGTTCATTTCTGGGTTATCACACAAATATATAAGACTAGCAATTCAGCTTTACATTCTTGCATAACAAAACAACACGACACAACAATTTTCCTAGCCACATCACTGCTCTACGAAAACAAACTTATTTCGGCAAAACTCACGTACCTGATCAAAGGTCTTTTTCTAGATCACGTGATGCGTTGCGCTGGGAAAATCTATTTCTCCTGGTACAGGCTTTCTGCGTTACAGATTTTCATTTAATTATAACGCATGTTGTCAGAGAATGACAAACTATGTACTGGCAAAATCATATGTTTTATTAACAGTCCTAATTTTAAAAAGAACCAGGAATGTTCATCCTAAAATTTCTGAAAATTTGAGATACATTTAAATTTGTATTAGAACTACACATTACATATCGGTATTTTTAGCTTATAGTTGAAAATTTTCAGCGTTTAGTGAATGTGTAGCATCAATATGAATTGCATAAAATATCATTACGCTAAGTAAAGATTATAGGTTAATCAAAAACCGCTTAGTCTTATTATTTCGACGAGACAATGTTAGGTAAATTCTTAATAAAATTTAGCGTGATGTATCGCTTCTGCTTTCAAATTATTGTGATGATGATTATAGTGATCATGAAAGCGAGACATTTTAATCCACGGATCCTTAAAGATAAGTAATGAGTTTAAGTTACATGATCTGTGAAATTAATCTATTATGAATGCCTTTGTTAAGTCCTGAAAAGATAAAAATTGTGATTTACCCATAATTATACATTTAGATTAATCTAATAACATTTACAGGGGTGTAGGAAAGAGAGCATAACGCAAAAAAGTCTTTCCGGCCTGTTTTCGGAAGTAAAAGGGAGCTTCCTTATTTCTTGTTTTTTAAAAATCAGCTAATTTTATTCAAACACACGAAGGTAAAATGCTTGAAATTGAATTATAGAAGATTCAATCCCAATTTTCGTTAATACTAAATTTGAATGCGAATTATGCCAAATAAATCAGCTATATCCAACTTGGCTCCATTTATGGTGATTTATTTTTAGTTGCCAAACCTGGATGAATTTCACAAAAGATCACTAAGCTTAGCGAAAATTGGCCACTGGCGGATTGTTTATACATATGAGAGTAACAACAATGGTTTCAACAATGAACGTAAATTTGCAAGAAACCATGTTTTTTAAGGCTCATAAATGAAACCTAATTAAGGACAGCAGCCACTCTAGAATTTCAAACTGCTATATCTCAGACAATTTTTAAGAAAGAAGAAAAACAAAAAATGTTCCCAAATCCTTGTATCAAGGCAGAGCACTTAAGTGGTAAAACATTTTAGATTTGTCATTTTCTTGTACATCTTTTTGAATCTGAAATAATAAAGTGGCCCACATTTTCAAACAAGATAGTGGATGAAGCTGGCCAACGAATTCGGTCGAAACCTTGCTAAGTCCTATACAATGCTCGGGAACATACAAACCGTTTACTAAATAAGAGTGCCATTGCATGACAAAAATCAGATGGTTTTAAAATGTCAGTTACCCTAGAATTTTAAACTTCTATATATTTGCCATTATTTAGAATAAAGGACAGAGGGAGGGGGGGGGACTCCACAATCCTTTATCAAGGTAGAACACTTAAAGAAAAAAAATCAGTTTCTAACTTATTAATACTCCATTTTGAATTTTTCCTTCTATATATAAAAAAAGGTTTTGGCTTAAAAATGGACCAATGAAAATCTGCGTAGATATTCCGGGTTAGTCTCATCGCTTTTTTATTAGGGACTTTTTTGAGGAGCGATTACTTTTTTCTAGCCATCCTACGGATTCGAAAATCATACCACCAGACGCGAAATATAACAAGCTTTCAGAAATTCAAAAAATTATCACGGTCGGACAATAAAAACTCAAAAAATCCTTAAAAATCGAGTAAAAAATCTTTTATTGAAAAAGTCATGTTTTATATTGTTGCCAAAACAGCGCAAATGATTATATTTTATCTCAGATAAAAAATGCATTTGCGCGAGACTTAAAAACAATAATGAAAGTTTAAAATAATAATTAAATGATCACGTGTTGAAAGCAGGAAATAAAGAAAATTACGTCATAAAAATTGTGTTTACACATGAATCCTTCTAATATCTCGAAACGTATCTGATTGGTTAGAGCTTTCTGACTTTTCTTAGGGGGAATTAACATGAAAGTAAAGAATTTTGATAGGATTGGCGCTATTAGAGGGGTTACCAAGAGGAAGAGACCCGAGTCTGTCGCGAATTTTAGCGCCAACTTGGCGATATATCGCCAAATTTGGTGGCCAAAATTAGATGCCAAAAGTGGCGCCAACTTGATGCTATTTCCAATATTTCGCCAAATTTCCATAGACTCCTATTGAAATCCAATAGCGTTTACTCGCTTACAAAAAAATCACCAAATTAAGATATTGCAATGCAACAAAAATTAATATTAGCTTATGAATAGAGCTTAATTGAACTACTTACATTATTTTTAAGCACAGACACTCGCTATTTACAATATTCGTAACACTATATATACAATTGGTTCTTGTTAGTTATCCTGTCGACCAAATTACTGTCGCCAAATTCATACATATTAAACGAGCAAGAGATTTTCCCGATTATTCATATATATTAAACGAGCAAGAGATTTTCCTGATTATGAATGATATCGTAAACGACGTGGAAGATTTTCACGAAAATTGTCCCCTGTACTAAATCGAGAACGAAAAAAAGATCTAGCTAGGTTCCGAATACAAGAAAATTCGTTTTTACAGTGTAAAACAAACTCAGCCCTGAAAATGTTTTTTGTTATAAATGGAAAAATACTCAAACGATTTACACGAAACGTGTTGCCTATACTAATTCGAGCACGAGAAATCAATCTAGCTAGGTTTCGAATTCGGGAAAGGTCATTTTGATCTATTAAAAGGAACTCAGCACTAAGAATGCTGCTATATATCGAAAACGGCACTAACAATTTTCACAAAAATTAATGACTACACTAATTCGAGCACAAGAAATCGATCTAGCTAGGTCACTAATTCGAGAAAACTCGTTTTCTGTGTTTAAAACTCGACGTGGTATAAAAAACAAGTCTTGAAACTAAATCGAAAAAGTACAGAAAGTTCTTTGTCCAGATCGACTTTAGCTATCCAGTGCCAAAAAAAGTGGGTGCTTTTCGAACCAAAATGTACCAAAAAAAGAAATAAAGGAAAAAAACATTCATAAATATTGAAATGCAAACGAGATATTAAAACAAATATATCCCACAGGACTAAAGTAAGCCAGCGCATATTTTTGTGTGAGTGTAGTATCCTCTTTAACTAATAATTGTGTTTTTAAACGGCCTCGACAAAATTTTAAAAGCGGTAAAAGAACTGAAAAAATTTAGTGATGCATAGTTACATAGATTAGATCAGCTTCTACTGACGTCACAAACATTCACCTGTCGAGAGAGATAATTATGAAAAATATTGTAAATAAATAAATATCCAATATTTTTTTTTTCTGTTTTCCTTAATACATTTTAAAATTTATCTTAATAAAATATTGATAGTTGACACTTGAGTGAATGCAGCTTTTCCGATTTTTTTTTTAAAATTCCGATGGCAACATTCACCCATTTGTTTATTTGGCGTTAGAGTCTGGGTCTGGCGATTACTTTGGCGATAGTTTATTTTATGGAAAATGGTTGACGGGATAATGCGGAAATACCAAAAATAGTTTTTTAAAAACACTCTTTTTATAAGCAACCAATGGTCATCTTGAAAATACCGCGGAATTTTTTTAACCGCAATTCATATTTTTTACGTAAAATATCTATTACAACGCATTAATTTGGCCGGGGCAAAGACCTCTATCATGAAAAATTCACTTCTTTTTTATACGTTTGCCAAGAAGCTCAAACTAATGAATTTATTTGAAATATATACTTTTTGCTCTGTTTATTTATCAACAAAAGAGAATCAGAAAGAAAAATGAAACATTATTTAAATTATCTTTTTACACTTTTAAATTTATTTGTCATCGTGCAATCGTAAATTTATTGATATTTAATTATTAATTGATGAAAGCGTATTCTGTATGTCACATTTTTTTTAACAATTTATTTTTTACTTTTAATTAACTCTTTAAAATATTGACTTTTGCCATTTCACATCGCTTAGGCCTATTTTGGCGAGCATTTTACTGTCACATAATTAAATCCGTTGTTTTTCAACTCCCATACAATTGCAGGAGTTACAGAGATATTTGGCGATTTATCACCTGTGAATGCCTAATTGAAAAAGAAAAACCAATTTCAAGTGGATGTATCATATATATTATTTCTCCTGTCAACATCCCTTTTTTCTGAAAATACGAAACGCAGAACGACGAATGAGATAGCATATGAAAGGATTTTGAAAACACTTCTGACATAGCACACTTAACATTTCATTAAAACATGTTTTCGATTAAAAATTGCTGATAATTAAAAACTAAATCGGCATTGTTTTCCTAAATGAAATGAAAGGTTGTCCTCTAAACATTGTTGCCAAAAAAAAAAAAAAAACACATTATATGATGCTCAGCAATTATTATAAAAAACACCGCACGGGTTTATTTTATATTTATGATTAAAAAGCGAAATTTAAATTGAAACGTTTAGATTTATATTTGTATGTCCCATGTTTTTCCCGAAGCGGATGACGTCATCCTCTAATGCAGTTAAAATACGATTGTTATTTTTTTTTTCTCGCGCGTGCCTTTAGCAATCTTGGATCAGTTTTTACTCTAACTTTGATGGAATAAATTAGATGATATTCTGGCTTGACTAACAACTAAATGTTGTTTGCAGATACTTTTATCCTTGCTTTTTCTTTAGAAGTTTAAACCTGCATCTAATAAATATTACATATTGATAAAAAATTATACTTCTCTATTATCCCGTCGACCACTTTTCATAACAAAAAACTATCGCCAAATAAACGGGAGAACGTTGCCATTGGAATATCAAAATAAATAAATAAAATATAAGAATTTAAGGACACAATTGTTATTTTAATTAATGAAATAACTAATAAACCAGTAAAACATAATGAAAAATACACGCAAATGTCGAATTAAAAACCACTTGATGACGTAACAAACATGTATAATGCTTCTGGCATCAAGTAAATAGGACTGCATTTTTGGCGTTTAATCTTACAATTTGCCGATAGTTTTTTGTTATGAAAAGTGGTCGACAGCATAATAGAGAAGTACCTAAAAAATATTAGATTTCAGTGCGAAATCCTCGCACGGGCCCTGTGGTTAATTTATAATTAAGTTGTGAAAATATTAAAATGTTGTATTGTCATCCGCAAAAACAATTTTCAACATAATTTATATAATTCTTGCCTATCAGGAATTGTGTTAAAAATCGATTCGAAAATTCCATGAATAAAAAAAACGTAATTAAAATAAGCTAGCAAAAAAAATAAAATAAAATAAAATAAAAAAATACCTGTTGAAAAAAATAACCGAGCGAGGATTGGTCTACTAGGTACTTGTAAGATTAAATGCCAATAATGGTTGATCGAAAATGTCACATTCACTTGACAACACGTGTTTATTTCATCAAGTTATTTTTATTTCGACGTTTTATTTATATTTTTATTAATGTTATACTAATTTATTTTCTTTTTCGTTATTTAAAATAAAATTTAAGTCAATTTGTATAATTTGGTGAGTGAGCAGGAAAAAAAAGAAAATTACGTCATAAAAATCGATTTTACACATGAATATTAAAAATAAAAAAGATGAATTAAATGAAAAAGCATTATAACCAGTTAAATGAAAAAACATTATAACCTGATTACAGAAGAAAGTCGCCGTTCGTGATATCACCATCATCTTTTTAAAACAGGATACATTACCAGGTTTTAAGAGGCTGTGAAATCAGAACGGGGGTTGGTGAGCGTAGCGAGCAGGGGGCAGAGCCCCCTAGTAAAATTAAAAAAAAAATATTAAATAGCCGCCATTTTGAAACATGGTGGCAGATGAGCTTGGCCAACGAACTCTGTCGACACTTGGGTATATACTGTTCCTGTAGCTGTGAATAGCTGTGAGTAGCTGTGTCCTGTAGCTATACTGTTCCTGTAGCTGTGTGTGTCCATGCTCAGTCACATCCAAATCCGTTGATAAATAAGAGTGCTATCGCACGACAAATGTCAGATTTTTTTCAAAATGTTAGCCACCCTAGAATTTCGAACTGCTACATTTCAATCCATTTATAAGAAAAAGGCAAAACAAAAAGTGCTCCGTAATTCTTGTACCAAGGTCGAACACTTTAAGGAAAATACTTTTTCCATTTCTGTTTGAAACAGTTTTCTAATAAAATTGAAAAGTGTTTATGAATTCGGTTTGTCTGAATGTCTTCCCATGCTCTAACTTGCGTAAATATACTCGGATTGTCACGCAAATGATATATGATATTGATGTTCACTATGACATGTTCTTTATTCAAAATGTTGTTCTTCGCGCTTATAGTTACAGGTACATGTTATAGTACAGGGACACTCAAAAGAATTCCGTTACATTACGGTCTATGGGAAAAATCATTTGCGGATTATTTTAATGATGTTATACTATTTCAAACATATAGAAATTGATATTATATCACTGAGTTTCATGACATGGGGCTTGCTATAGAATACTGTGTGCATAGCATTCATCGTTCATTTACAAGGATAATATAATTCGGTGAAAGTACTGTTAACAATAATTGTTAGAATTGCGTTTTTAGTTGTGGCACGCGTTTTTAAATTTAACTCAATTTTCGCCTATTAGTTGGTGTTTATAAATTCTATACATCATATACAGGACAACACTAAAAAAATGTCGAGCACATTTCCGTTTAATGGCGGAAATTCTTGAAGGGGAATTTTGAACTGAGCTAAGAGTTTCCTAACTGAACTAAATTTTACCATTCTATGTAGTATATATATAAATGTATTTATAGTATACAGGGCTGCACAAATGAGTTCGGTTATTTTTACGAATATTGTTGGTAATTTCTGGGTTTTTAAAAATGTTATGCTTTTTTCAAATTTTTAACACTTTCTAACACAGTTGAAAAGTGTTTATGAATTAGGTTTGTCTGTCTGTCTGTCTGTCTGTCCGTGCTCTAACTCGTGTAAATATATATGTATATTCATGCAATTGATATATGTTATTGAGGTTTACTATGGCATGTTCGGTTTTGAATATGAAGTGTGTAGCACTTATAGTTTTTTTTACAGGGACACTCAAAATAATTCCGTTACATTACGGTCTATAAGGAAAAATCATTTGCGGTTTATTTTAAGGGGCTTACTATAGAATATGGTGTGTATAGCACTTAAATTTGTTTTACAAGGACACTCAAAAGCATTACGGTCTATGAAGAAAAATCGCATGCGGTTTATTTTAAGAATGTTTAAATATTTCAAACAAATTGAAATTTATCTATGTGACTAAGGTGCATTACAAGAGGCTTACTATAGAATATTTAGAGTACAGCATTTATCGTTCATTTACAGGGACACACAAAAGAATTTGTTACTGTCTGTTAACAATAATTGCTGGAAGTGCTTTTTCAGTTGCTTAACGCTTTTTTAAATTTAACTCATTTTTTTTCTATTACTTGGTTTGTATAAATTCTATAAATCATATACAGGCAGCACAAAAGTTCTGGAATGCATGTACGTTTATTGAGGAAAATTCCAAAAGGGAAATTTTAGACTGTGCTACACGTTTCCTTTCTAAACTAAAATTTAGCGTTCTATGTAACATATATACATATCTATAGATCATATACTTGACTGTACGAAAGAATTCGGATATTTTTCCGAATATTGTTAATAATTCCTGAAATTGGGTTTTTAAGTATGTTATGCGTTTTCCAAATTGTTCACTTAGTTATTACCTTTCAGCTTATTAAACGGTAATGATTTGTAAAATTATTTTGGAAGAGTTGGAAAGTGTTACATAATCTATACTTGACGCATGATTTTTCGTTCTTGTTTATCTAGACATCATCTTTGACTTTATTAAACGGTAAAGATTTGCAAAAGTAAATTGGATGTGTTGGAAAATGTTATATAATCTATTCTTGATACATGACTTTTCGTTCTTGTTTTGTATATTATTTTGAATTTTTTTTTTTAAATTTTTAAGTGGCCACTCTTGTGAAACAAGATGGCGAATGAAGCTTGGTTGAGATCTTGGTCAGTCCTGTACACATGATCAGTCAGGTAGAAATCGGTTAACAAATACCGGTGCAATCGCATGACAAATTCTAGATTGTTTCATAAAGTCATGTTAAGTAATGTATGAAGCCGAAACAAAAATTTCTCCGGATTTTGTACCAAGATCAAACACTTAAAGGAAAAATTTTTTGAATTTCTAATTTTTTTGCACATCTTTAAGTTGTTTTTTTTTTAATTAAAAGAATTAATTGGCCGCTATTTTGAAAAGATGGCGGATGAAATTTCCCAACGAACCAGGTCGAGACCTTGGTATACTGTACGCATAAGTCACATCCTAATCGGTTCATAAATACGATGGCTACGGTATGACAAAAATCATATATGTATACATATCGTATAAAAAGTATAAAATCGGAAAACAATACCACACTGTTAAAAATTTGCAACAAACTGTTCAGTCATTCGACCGTTTTATAGAAAATGGTTACATAATCGTAATTTAACTCTATTATGACCATAACATGGGCAATAATATGGTCAGAATAAAGTTAAATTACGGTTATGTAAACGTTTTCTATAAAAACGGTCAAATGGCTGGACAGTTTGCTGGAAGTTGTTAACTGTGTATGGAGTGTGGGCGTGGATTGCTAAAAAAAAATTATAACAGCATAATTTAAAAATTTGAAAACAGCAAAAATATTAGTAAAAATTCCCGCCTAAAAATTTTTAAAATAAAAAATACCATTACGGAGAGCTGGGGTGGGACTGCTAAAAAAAAATGTTTAAAATTTCTTTAAAAAAAGAAGAAAAAAAGTGGGCTTTATGCATTTAATACATTTATTTACTTTTCTGTATTATACATATTGACCCCTCATACATGACTATATTTTTACAGCATAATTTAAATATTTGAAAAAAAGCAAATATATTAGTAAAAATTCCCACCTAAAAAATTTTAAAATCAAAAATACCATTACGGAGTGCTGAGGTGGGACTGCTAAAAAAAAAGTTTAAAATTTCTTTAAAAAAAAAGAAGAAAAAAAGTGGGCTTTATGCATTTAATACATTTATTTATTTTTCTGTATTATACATATTGACCCCTCATACATGACTATATTTTTACCCTTTAAATTATTATTTTTTTAAAAATATATTCATTTACATTATCATCTCTTATTTTATTTTTTTATCTATATTATTATTTAATATTATCTTCTTTATCTATTCTATTTTTCAGTAATTACCTACATTTTTCTTTCAATGTTATTACTATTAATTATACAAATTATTATTAATTTTTACAAAATTAATGATAAACCATTAATCTTTACAAAGAGTTTTAAGCAGATTATCCAGTTACGGAAGATTGAATGATATTATCACGAACGACGACGATAATCTGTAATTGGGTAGCCATGCTTTTCCGTTTGACTGGAGCATTTTTCGGTTCCCATGGCCTCATCCACCGCTGTCGCGACAGCTGTCGGCTGATTTTACGATTGATAAGTAAGATGAATTACATACTTGAGTATCAGCTTGTATAAAATTGTTAAGCAAAAAATGCCGATGCCTCTCGGAGTCTTATAACGACGCTATTTAGAATATTCTTCCTTTGAGTTCGAGGTACAAAAATTCGTTTGAGTCGGAACAGCATTTAGAACTGTGGCATTGAAAAGCACTGTGCATAGAAAATTTACACTTATGTTTTATGTTTATATCGTGTTTTAGATATTTTCAAGAACAGGTATAGCTTATGCATGAATTCTTTTTTAGCTCACAGGCTATCAAAGCCTGAGAGCTTATGTGCCCGCCGGTTCTGTATGTACGTACGTACGTATGTATGTATGTATGTATGTATGTATGTATGTACGTACGTACGTATGTATGTATGTATGTATGTATGTATGTATGTACGTACGTACGTATGTATGTATGTATGTATGTATGTATGTATGTACGTACGTAACGCGATAACTCTTGATAGAACTAAACGTTTTACTTTAAATTTTGTTTATAGGTTCCTTGTGATAAGGCGCTTCCCTGATTAGTTTTGGAGGTTCATTGGTTAAGCATAAAGGGGGGGAAACGGGGGGGTAACCACCCCTAAATTTAGATAAATGGGTTTTTCATGCAGAATTATCCCATTTTCTTCAAATTTTGTATATAGGTTCATTTTAATAATGTGCTTCTGTCAATAGTTTTGGGGGTTCATTGGTTAAGTATAAATGGGGAAAGGGGGGGATACACCCCCCCTAATTTAGATAAATGAGTTTTTCATTCATGCAGAATTATCCGATTTTCTTCAAATTTTGTATATAGGTTCATTTTGATAATGTGCTTCTGTCAATAGTTTTGGGGTTTCATTGGTTAAGTATAAAGGGGGAAAGAGGGGATAACCCCCCCCCCTAATTTAGATAAATGAGTTTTTCATGCAGAATTATCAGATTTTCTTCAAATTTTGTATATAGGTTCATTGTGATAATGCGCTTCTCTGAATAGTTTTGGGGGTTCATTGGTTAAGTATAAAGGGGGAAAGGGGGGGGGCTAATCCCCCCTTAATTTAGATAAATGGGTTTTTCATGCAGAATTATCCCATTTTCTTCAAATTTTGTATATAGGTTCATTTTGATAATGCGCTTCTGTCAATAGTTTTGGGGGTTCATTGGTTAAGTATAAGGGGGAAAGGGGGGGATAACCCCCTAATATAGATAAATGGGTTTTTCATGCAGATTATCCGATTTTCTTCAAATTTTGTATATAGGTTCATTGTGATAATGCGCTTCTCTGAATAGTTTTGGAGGTTCATTGGCTAAGTATAAAGGGGGAAATGGGGGCTAATTCCCCTTAATTTAGATAAATGGGTTTTTCATGCAGAATTATCCGATTTTCTTCAAATTTTGCATTTATATTCATTGCAATTAGAGACTTCTCTGATTAGTTTAAGGGGTTCATTAATTAACTATGAGGAGGGTAACGGGGGATGACCCCCCAATTAATATATTGTTGATTTCTTTATTTTTCGAGGGGCATATTTCAAATTCTTTGAAATAAGAGTATAATATACAATTAGTGTGAATAGCCTGTGAGCTCAATGCCCTCAGTTTAATTGGCAGTTTTCTTTTTTCTTTTTTAATGCCCCTTCATGCATATTTTTTGTTATTTTTAAAATGTAAATTGTTTATTTTAATTAATAAGTATATATGAATTTTCTAATATGTATTTATCAAATAGTAATTCGTACAAAATAAATCTAAAGTATTTTACGCATTCATTTACATGTTCTGCATTTATACTGCATCAAATGAATAAATATATAAACAAACTTTCTAGCCGCGCTACTTTTACACCATGTGTGATGCCCACTATGGCATCACATGAATATTGTCCATAAGAAAATCGTTTTAAATGTATCTTTTTAATATATGACATAATTTTCACCATTAAATGTTTTTCTGTTATAATAATTTAAATATTTGAAGGTTTTCATTCTTTTTTAATATTCACGTGTAAATACAATTTTTTTGACGTAATTTTTCCAGTTTACTGCTTTTAACAATGTGATCATTTAATTATTATTTGCGAGTGTTCTTTCTGTTTTTGATATTCAAGTGTATACATTTTTAAGCTGAAAGGAAATATTATTCTTTGCGCTGTTTTACAATTTCGCAACAGTTTAAAATATGATATTTTTCTAAATGGGAAATAAATCTCTATTGAAATAATAACTAGTCGGATGTGCCAATCCCAAAACTTTCGTCTATCTCAGTCATGTTAATACTTCAAAATTCGCTATCGCATCGCCAATAAAATGAATATTTTTCGCATTCTGTTGTACTTCAGCTGCTAGCGAATCGTCGGGTTACCGGGATGCGATCAACTGATGTATACTAAACTACGGAAAGACCTTTTGGCCTGAACAGACAGGAACACATAGCCTCCCTATTCCTTGGTTTTACGATTTTTGCTAATTTTACTGGAAAAAACGAAAGTAAAATGCTTGGAATTTAATTAAAGAAGATTCAATCCCAGTTCTCGTCAACATTGAATTTGAATGAGAATATCGCCAAATTAGTCCTCTACAGCCAAGTTGGCTTCCTTTATGGCAACCTATTTTAGTCGCCAAATTTGGCGATATTTCGTCAACTGTTGCCAAGTTTGGCGAGAATTTGACGTTGGCGAATGTAAATATATAGTGATAAGCATATATGATAGGAACAATGGTTACAACAATGAAAGAAAATTTGCCGAAACCATGTTAACTAAAACTCATAAATTAAACCCGTTTATAGATGAATTCTGCTGTCTTGTTTCAAAATGTCAGCCACCCTAAAATTTCAAACCGCTCTATCTCAGCCATTTTTTAAGATAGAGGCAAAACAAAAATTGTTCCGGATTCTCCGGATCAAGGCCGAACATTTAACGAAAAAAACTTTTAGGATTTCAATTTTTTTTGCATATCTTTTTGAATTTGAAATCTTTAAATGGCTATGCAGGGTGCAACGTAAGATCTTTTTTAAGATCAAATTCAACACTGCATTGATTGCAGGACACTTTTTGGTGAATTTTCAAATGATTGGTCAAAATACTTTTTCTACTAAAAGCTTTGCTACAAATCTCACAGGTGAAAGGTTTTTCGCCGCTATGGACTTTTAAATGCCTATTGAGATCGCAATTGCGTGCAAATGACTTTTTACATTGAGGGCAAGTCTGAAAAGATTAAAAAAGCTCCAATTTAATTTTTAAAATGAATTTTGAACAAACATTTTTCAATCGAAACTTAACAAACAACATTTACAAACCCCGTTAAACATATCTTTTTTTAAATAATTTTTTCCCCATTACAATACATCGTTTACAAACTTCATTAATCATTTACTCTTTTTCAGAATTTAAATAATAAAATTTTAAAAAGTTATTTAATAAAATAAATCGTTTACGACTCCCATTAAACATGTTTCTTTTTCAAACTTTAAAAAATAATTTTTTCACCCCCTCGTTCGCAAACCCCATGAAACATATATATTTTTAAACAAATTTTCATTATGAAAACAATCTATTTTTAAAATTGTAACTATCAAAACTTTTTGAAATAATAATAATAACTAACCTTGTTTGCATTGCTCATGTCTGTACTGGTAGAAGGCACAGAGGTCACAGATGATAAGAAGTGTTGTAGAGAGGAGTCACCCACACTCTGCAAATCATTAAATAAACTGGGTGGTAACTCTTGCATGATTTCTTCGATGAGAGGTGTTTCCATAACACTCTACAAAACAAACACGTTCATATTTAAAAAATGTCACGTACACTTACTACTCTATTTTAAATCATAAAATCATAAATGTCAACTTTGACAGCATTCTCTAGAAATGTGTCTATCTTTACCGAAAAATGGAAAACGTGTTTCGATGACAAAGTTTATCGATAAAGATTTATGGAAACAAATTTAAACTATTCGCATACAATTTTAAAACTAGCAAATTTGACAACATTTTCTAGAAAAGTATCCACCTTTATGAAAAAATGAAAAACGCGTTTCGATAAGTTTCTCAATAAGACTATCTGCTTTTTCAAACAAAAATATTTCAAAGTTTATGAAAACAATAAAGAGAGTACTTTATCAAAATATGTTACGATTGTTAATCTATTTGAATATTAAATGGGAGAAATTTTATCCCATATACACAAATATTTCAAAGTTTTTTGTAAACAGAAAACTTTAAAGAAAAAATATGTTACAATTGCTAATCTATTTCAATAGTAAAAGCTTAAGTTAGAAATTTGTATCATACAAATATTTCAAAGTTTTCTAAACAGAAAAAAAAAAGAAAAATGCATTACGATTGTTTATCTATTTCAATATTAAAAGCTTAAGTTAGAAATTTTATCATACATACACAAATATTTCGAAGTTTTTCTAAACAGAAAAAAAATAAAAATAAAAATGCATTACGATTGCTAATCTCTTTCAATATTAAAAGGATAAATTAGAAATTTTATCATACATACACAAATAATTCAAAGTTTTTATAATTAGAAATAGATTAGTTTAAACCATTTTTAAATAGTAGAAAAGTTAGATTAATTTTTTATTTAAGAAGTGTCGAAAATATTCTTTTTAAGTATAAAATATTCAAATAGCTTTTAAAATATCACAACAATAAATAATTTAAAATATCATAGCAGAAAATGTAAAACTAAATTTGGATTAAGAACAGACGAAAATATTCTTTTAAAATATTAAACATTCAAATGGCTTTTAAAAAATCACAACAATAAATAATTTTAAACCATTTACTATACTATTCTGTTAAATTACTAATCTTTTTTAAAGATAATAGTTCAAACAAATATAATTAACTTACTTCAAAATCCTGTAACGCAGAATGTAAATCTTGAGTTGAATTATCCATAGCTAAGTTGAAATAATCCTTCAGCACAAAAGCACAAAACTTGAAATATCCTTTGAAATAACTGATAAGCACTGGTGATTAAACACTGGTCACAAATCAAATTCTAAAATAAGAATGACTTGATTTGTGAAGTGAGTTCTTCTTTATCTATTTAGACCGGAAGTTGAAACACTCCCCTTTTATCTCTCATTGGTCGAAACATTTTCTCTTATCAATTCTTATCAACCAATGAAATTTAAACATGCCTCCCTCCCTCAATTTCTTATCAGCTTGATTACGTCATCATTCGATGGTATTTTCTAGAACAAATCATGATTGCATCACTAACCAGGATTCTCGAATATTCTTAAGAAACCTTATTTCCGCTTTAAAATATAAGTTTTATCAACAAGGTAATTTCCTGTGTTAACTGAAAAACAAAGGTGTAGCTTATCGTAATATTTCTAATAATCAAAACAGGAAGTGTAAGACATTCCGGATGTGTGCGTGTTTTATCAACAAGTCAATTTCCTGTGTTATCTGAAAAACATAGGTGTAGCTTATCAAATGTTTCTAATTAACAAAACAGGAAGTCAGGCAGGTGTTTATCAACAAGGTTCTTTCCTGTGTTTAAAATTAGCAAAATAGTAATGTTATCTGAACAAACAGATGCTGAGTTTCTTGAATGTTCATAATTAAAATAGGAAATAGAATCATTCATTATTTGCGTGATTTCCCATAACTAAGAGGATTAAAGACTAATGTTACCTTAATTCTTTACTTACATGACCTAAAATTTGATAACACATAGGGTTTTGCTTTTATTTAGATAATTCTTATCGATTTGTGAAGAAAGTCTCGTTTCTGATTAATGAATGTACTTTTCATTTTTGATAACATGGTAAAGTTTAAACACAACTAGTATTTTGAGACAATTTCTTGTTTCGTAAGTGTTAGAATAAATTTTTTTTTCTATTTATGTTGTGAAAATAACTTTACAAATAGAAAATATTTAAATAGAAATCTATTTTAAACGTAGTATAATAAATACTAATTTTTTTAATAGTGTTTAAAATTAAGCTGGTTAAATTAAATTTTAATCTAATTACATCATGAAAATAACTATATAAATATAAGAGAAAAATTAGAATATAATTAAAATCTATTTTAAATAAGTTTAAGCTAATCTTTTCTAGTAAGTCTATGCTAAGGATTTGTAAACATCAGACATGTCCAAACAAGAAAAGTAAACAAAACAATGACTCACCTAATTTAACGTGCCACACAAAAACAAGTCTGGACAAGTTTAGACCAATACGTATTGACGTCACCCAACACGTCTAAACAAGAAACAGACAACTTCTAGCGAGGAAAAGGGAAGGAAGAATAACAGAGCGAGTGTATTTAAAGTTTATTTTTATCTCAAACCGGAAATGACGTCATACACCGCAAGACGGGTAGCGCCTCTAGCGGCGATGGCAGCGCCCCCTACTAAAGATAAGGTTGTAAGGTTAGTTGTGTGAAGATCAACAGCCAGAGTGGATGTGTTTTTAAGGGTAAGTGTCGAATTTTCTTATTTTATTTGTTTTTATGTAAACTCGTTACAGAAAATACACAGGATACATTTCAATTCAGTTTTATTATAATAAAGTTGATCATGTAGGTTTCAGTAATACATTAGGTTTCGTAACAGATCTATTTTTGGGTTTTACAAAATTCATTCGAGGGGATACATTTTTAGGCTTGTCCTTTAAGGCTTCTAATGATAAATATTTATTTTTTATCGTGTTGGAGGGTACTCCCATTTCACGAAGAGCCCTTAAAAATTCTGTTGGTGGTTTCACAGGTGGCTTCTTGCTAACATTAAAAATAAGATGAAACAGTTGAGCCAAGTTTGCATTTTCCAGGGTGTTTCCATTATACATAATATTTCCAGCCGGGTCCCATTTCATTTTGCTTGATTTCAGAAACTTGAGTAAATTACTAGCATGTTTCTTCATGTGTTTGGGCACTGAATTTATCACAAATTCGTCGTAAGCAGTCTCTTGGGTTGTTTCCGTCTTGTGAGGGGATTCTAGTTTAGCATGTTCCGTCTTAACAGGTTCCGTCTTAACAGGTTTCGTCTTAACAGGTTCCGTCTTGTGAGGTTCATCTTCCTCAAATGGCTTCGATCTCCAAGGAACATTAAATTCTTGTAAATTAATTTTCCGTTTTAACAGTTCATAGTACATTTGTACTTTTTCATAATCGGGTCGTGCACTGTTGAGTATTTTAGACATGGCTGCATCAAACTCTGTCATTTGCTTTTTAGTAGGCACATTTCGAGTTAACTCTTCTTCTGGCACGAGGGCATATTTAGTGGCGAACTCTATTGATAAGTCCCGTTAACACACTCAACCCAGCTGGTATTAAAATATTTAAAAATCCTCCGTTTTGAATAATCAGTTTCTTTTTTTGAAACAGAGGACCTTTCTTTATGCTAATTTTTCTAAGTGTAGTTTTATATTTCTTTAAAGTCTTTTTCTGATATTTGGATAAAGGTATATTTCCGTTCAACACATTCAACGAACATTCGCAGATAGCTTTTACCGATCGAGAAGGTAATTTTTTTAAAAGTTGTCGACGTAAAGCTTTTGGACATGTATGAATCAATTCCAAGTCGCGACGTTGTTTCTCCGTCACTGTCATGATCGCAACTGAATTAAGATGTAAATGATTTTCTTTTTAAACCCTTTTTCGGGGTATACACATACTGCGTTTGTCCGGGTAAGATTTGTGTTCTTAAGCGCATATGTTCATCCGTTTCATTTCTTAAATCCACGAGTAAATATGAGAACGGTTTTGTAGTGGCGTCTTCAAAAACTTCTTGAAAAAATTTACTTTAACTTGGGTATAACTGACGACCTAAATGAATAATTTGACTCATGTCACGACGATTTTTAAACAGAAATAAATATTGACTGTTGAGTGAAAACCTCTCATTTCTTTACCTTTGTGAAACAAATTTTGCGTGATAAATAAAACACTAATATTTAAATGGTGACTTCCCTTTGTATAAAGATAGGTGAGTCGTTCGTCATCACCACATTCCGCCATTAAATCATCTAAAATAAGAAGGGAATCTGTCCCTAAATACTTGCGATAATCTGCTGGAAAACCTTCCACAAAAGTTACATTTTCTATTTCGTCAAATAGCTTTTGATGAATTCCGTAAAACCAGACGACTTTGTCGGGAGGCGGGTTAAACATACGGGTCCTTTCTGCTAACAAATCGCGTAAAAAACAACTTTTACCGACTCGAGTGGGACCGGATAAAAGCATCGTACAAGGGTGTTGAAAGCGTGGAAACTCCATCGCTAATAAACAGACACTCATTAGAACACACTTTAAATAATCACAGACACGTTTTCCAGTTTACACAGACATTTATTGATAAAAATGAGCATAGATGCCAAAACGTTTGGCTACAAAATTATAAACTCGTCGGTCATTCGACAGATCTTCTGTGACAAAATAGGATAAAAATTGTTTCAAAGTTTTACCTCTACATAGAGAAAAAAGATAAAAGATACAATATTGCCCGCAGACGGCAGTCACATGGGTTTGTAAAACAAGCGGATTAAACTTGACTCGTGAAAAACGTTGTACATAGTTCGCTATAGGCCCTTGAAAAAAGGTAGGCTTATTCCCGTATGAATCGAAAAATTCAACTCGATGAGGCAAAGTCATAAAAAAGGCTACCCAATGGCTTCCGGGTTCTTTAGACGTGTCCACATTGCAGATAAAACAGGCAGGATAGTTCTCGATTCTTGTAGGCAGTTGATCACTTGGAAACACACCCAAAAAATAATTTCGAGTAACAGGGTCTTCTGTAAGAATCTTCTCAATTTGCAGTGAATTCATTTAGTTGGGAAAGTCGCAGATCACGTGACGTGATTTGCTAATTTCTATAATGTTTTCTAATTCAGCGTAAATGAACACAGTCGTTGTTTTTTCTAAGGCTTCGGCAAATTTAATTTCGATGCGTAAATTGCCTTGTTGTTATAAATTTAAATGAGGTCCGTCACATAAATCGGGACTTAAATCGAATACGTATAAGGTATGTCCGTTAGCAAAGTCTTCACGTGTTAAATAATTCCCAGCGTCTTGATGAAAACCAGAGAATAGACGATGATAAGCTCTTATATAATTGTTATTCTTGAAATCCAATTCCAAAGGCTTGCTCGGTACAGGTTGTCCGTCCACATAAACACTTAAAAAGTTGACGTTGTGATGGTGAAAGTAAAAGGGATTTAAATCATATTGTCCCGTATAAGCACTGTTATCTAAAAGTCCAATAATAATACGTTTCGGCATGGTTCCTAAAAACACATTATCTTGCATAAACGACTTACTACCGGTCGATATTGAATAAGTCTTACATAGAACTCGATCGATGGGATATTTCGCAGTTGTTTTTTCCAAGGCTTTGGCATGACCCAATAACACACCAGGACTGACTTTCACTTTCCGAATGAAAAGAGAGGCATGTTCTAAAATCACTTTATAGTCGTGGAAGGGTCGAGTGGCATCTTTCTTCACCATCAAACAAAACTCGGGTTTGCTTCGAGTCATTTTATTTTTCATATCCACCATATTCAGTAATAGGCGATTTTGTTGAAAAATATCAGAATGTAAAGGACCAATCATATCCAACGTTTTACTGTTTTGCGTCAGTTCATAGCGTTTCTTAAGTCCAGGGTTTGCGTTGCTAGTGGGATCCGATGATGCTAAATTCTCGTCTTTGTAAAAACATTTGCAGCTCAACAAAGTTTTTTTAGCATCTTCACTATAGTTCACTAACGATTCGAGGTATGCACGAAAGGGGTAGGTATTATTAGAAGAGGAGATGCAACGGTCGTTGGCACTCACATCCACTTGTTGAAAAACTGAATCTAAAGATTTATTGATAAAGGCAACCGGTTCACCGGCAGGTAGATCCATTCCGTCGGATTTCACAATTTTCGCTTTCACATGAATGTAAGAAGCAGATAAATCCGAGTAATCTTCACCGGTTCCTGAGATAAGAAATTCTACAGGTCCCCCATCGCGAATATTAGCGAGAGGGTGATATTCAACGTAATATCCTTTTTCAATAGCCGTTTGCGTGGGTGGGATTAAAAATAGGTCCAATTCCGATTTAGCACAGGCAGGAGAATCTCGGTGAATAAGTCCGTGTCATCTTTAGCCGAAAATATCGTGTACTTTCGCTCTCTTGAATTTGTGTTGAGTGACTACTTTAGCGGGTCGCTTTCTCTTTTTATATTGGCGACCGGAACCAATCATCGTTTTCACTTTCGTAGCCGCTTTATCTGTTAAGTTTTTTCCAGCTTCTTTAAATCGTCGTTTGGCAGCTATTTTAATGTTCTCGCCTAGGGATAGGTCGTTGAGTACATCTACACCTGTATGAAACAATTGTTTTCCTACGGCTTTCGCCCCCGACTTGAAAAGGGGTACCGCAGCACGAAAAAGAGACCGAAACAATCCGCCGAATCCATAACCTCTTTGTAAAGGGGCGCCTTGGTAATAGTTTAAACCATGTCCTAACTGCTGCGTATAATAATCTTCAAAAGATTTCGCACAACACTGGTAGGGAACCAACATCACGAGAGATATTTTTGTCGAAAGTGAAGTTTCACGTACGACCGCCCACGTTCAAATGGCGTTAATTCCCCCAGGTGCGTCCTTATAACAATTTCTAAAGAGTCGAATGATTTTCGAC
Organism: Maratus michaelseni; assembly: GCA_963931845.1. Classification (NCBI taxonomy): domain Eukaryota; kingdom Metazoa; phylum Arthropoda; class Arachnida; order Araneae; family Salticidae; genus Maratus; species Maratus michaelseni. Next base: position 378,480,509 of record OZ007593.1, on the reverse strand, counting down.
TGATTGGCATGTAATGCGGGCGATCAAAGGTCGCACAAATCACTTCTCCGTCTTTTCCAGTTACGTTCACGATTCGTAACAAGGGGGCTAACACGTCACCGACAATTTGCGGTTCCACAATATCCGAATAAATCATCAACACTCTATAATGAGCACAGGGATCTGCTACATACGAACTCGTAACAGTGTGTTCTACATTTCCATCTAAGGATTCAATTTCAGACGGTTCGAATCCCAACATCTGTGCCAGTCCGTTTTCCAAAATCACTTTAGCCTTTTCTCGCACGTTGATAGTCACTGTCTTCGTAACGTTATTATAGGTGAAGGAAATGTTTTTTTCAATGTCTTTAATAGAGATGGCTTTCAAAATATCCGGTACCGTCTCGTAAAATCCTGGGGGGATGCGTCTACCAATAGTCTTTCCGTCGTTCAAGTCAAATCCAATCAGATTGGTCGTACTATTCACATTATACCAGGTATGCGGGTAAATAAATTCCACGAGACCCACTTCCCATTCTCCTCTTAATTCGATAGGAGCGGGTAATCGAGTAACAAAATGTGAAATTTTATTCTCAGGAAAATAATTCCTAGAACTGTCCGAGGGTAATGTCAAGTAGAACGACATGTTGCTAAATGCGCTTTCAACCTTCTTGCACTCCCTTATAAGGAAGATAAATCAGACGAGGGAATCCATTGATTAAATTTGTTTGAATATCCTTTATATTTCACATGATATTCCACTCGGCCTTTACGGGTACGTTTCTCTAAAATCTTTTCAATTGTATAAGTGTCTTTCATTTGGACTTTTTGAAGTTCTTGGGGATAAAAGGTGCCTTGGATGGGTTCGTCCATCAAATCCTTAATTCGATAGACAGGAGGATCTCTTGTGACACACTCTGTCACTATAAACAGTTCTTCCGTCCAATTGGTTTCGTATCCTTTTTCAAAGGTCAGTTTCTGTTTCGAAACCCGCACCACATCACCCGGTTGAAACACACAAGGTTTTCTTTTCACATTTTCCAAGTTTCCATACAAAGTAAACCAGACATCGCTTTCGTTCTCGGGTGTTACTTCTGCTGGGGTTCTTTTGATACTCGAATGATAGGTATGGTTATAACTATCCACTAATGAGTCTAACACATCGATATAACGATAAGTATGGTTGTGGGTAAAATATTTCCACATTTTAGTTTTCAGGGTACGATTAAAGCGTTCGACGACCGAAGCTTTCGTATTATTATGCGTCGTAAAAAATTGAACAGCTTCTTGTTGCTAAATGCGCTTTCAACCTTCTTGCACTCCCTTATAAGGAAGATAAATCAGACGAGGGAATCCATTGATTAAATTTGTTTGAATATCCTTTATATTTCACATGATATTCCACTCGGCCTTTACGGGTACGTTTCTCTAAAATCTTTTCAATTGTATAAGTGTCTTTCATTTGGACTTTTTGAAGTTCTTGGGGATAAAAGGTGCCTTGGATGGGTTCGTCCATCAAATCCTTAATTCGATAGACAGGAGGATCTCTTGTGACACACTCTGTCACTATAAACAGTTCTTCCGTCCAATTGGTTTCGTATCCTTTTTCAAAGGTCAGTTTCTGTTTCGAAACCCGCACCACATCACCCGGTTGAAACACACAAGGTTTTCTTTTCACATTTTCCAAGTTTCCATACAAAGTAAACCAGACATCGCTTTCGTTCTCAGGTGTTACTTCTGCTGGGGTTCTTTTGATACTCGAATGATAGGTATGGTTATAACTATCCACTAATGAGTCTAACACATCGATATAACGATAAGTATGGTTGTGGGTAAAATATTTCCACATTTTAGTTTTCAGGGTACGATTAAAGCGTTCGACGACCGAAGCTTTCGTATTATTATGCGTCGTAAAAAATTGAACACCTTCTTGTTTTAATAATCTTTGCAAAAGCTGGTTCTTAAATTCCTGTCCAGCATCCGATTGAAGCGCCTTGGGTTTTCTCGTTACAAAAATAGTTTGAAACGCTTTCACAACTTCTTCTCCTCGTTTCGTTTTTAAGGGAATCACCCACGCATATTTAAAGAGAATGTCTATACACGTAAGTAGGTAACGAAACCCTTGATTGTACTTTTGTAAACTGATGAGATCCACCAGATCGGTCTGCCATTGTTGATCCATCGAATACACAATCACTCGATTCGTCGGAAAATATCTTCGAACCGGTTTGTGAAGCGTGTATGAATCGACTCCGCTTAACCATTTCTGTATCGTCTGCTTCTTGACTTTGCCTTTGGCAGCAAGATACAAGGCATTTACACCACCAAAATTTGCTGCGTGACTTGGAATCGGATAAATCGCCTTCATTACAACATAAAATTTTGTTACGTGATACGTTAATATTGAATCGCATCATATCGAAACAGATAAATTTCCCGTTTCATTTAAATTCAATATAAAATCCACTTTAAATTTTTCGCTACCGGTAAACACATAAATCAACGAATACACAATGCAAATTGTTATATAGAGACACACAACACTCAACACTTCCTCTCTCGAAGTCATGTTTACAAATGATACATCTTACACATGTCACACCCTTTTAAACACTTAAAATCACATTTCCCACCAACCATAAAAACTTTTATAAAATTAAAAAAAAAAAAAAAACTTTTATAAAATTAAAAAAATGTAAAAAACTAAATTTTTTTCCCCTCTCAAGAAAGAATCTAATTAAAACCCTTTTTATAGAAAAGAAAAATTCATATTAAACTTTTATAAAGTCAGAAAGTCTTATCACATTTCACTTCCTGATCCCTTACGGTCTTACTTACGGAATTACTTCCTGTCTAAAGATACTTGTTTCAACCTGTGTATTATCAACATCTGTCATTTCCTATGACCTTGCGAGGTTAGCACATCTGGTGTAGAACATCCGAACGTTATCTTCTAATTTTTTCTTTCTTTCTTACTTACTGAATCACTTCCTGTATAAACATATCTGTTATCACCACCTATCCCTTCCGCTAACCTTGAGAGTTTAGCACATCTGATGCAGAAAAATTTTCCCTGTCAAGAAAGAACCTGTTCAAAACTCATAAAAAATACGTCTCATCCTGTCCTTATCTTCTAATCCCTTCCCGTTTCCTGTCTCAACATGTCTGTTATCCACACCTGCGACTTCCGGTGACCTTCACAGTCCGCACAACTTCCGGTGTCCACACCTGCTACTTCCGGCTCCGTGACGTTCCTTCGACCTTGAGCATACGCCGCGTACGCCGCTGATGCAGAACTCTCCTTTATATCTACTTGCATGTATTAAGGCATTATGAAAAAAAATAGATTGTAGTGGCAACGACAATTCTGTTAACTGAATTGAATTCACCTCATCTTATTTGGCATGGTATATAAGACCGCAGAATTTAACATTTATAAAATATTACAAAACCACGTGACAATGAAATTGTTTTTTGAGAATGATATGTTGCATTTTAGAGTTTAATTACAAATTTATTAACAAAATATACCAGTTCATAATTCACAGGTATTTGGAATATGCATTAAAAAGTGGCAATGTAGGTCGTTTTTATGTCACTCCCACAACTCATAAAAAATAAATATTTTTGTGTAGAAAAAAAATATCCTTATATATTATTTCTCCTGTCAACATCCCTTTTTCTAAGAAAATATGAAACGCAGAACAACGAATGAGATACCATATGAAAGGTTTTAGAACCGGCTTCTGACATAGCCCGCTTAACAATTCGTTAAAACATGTTTTTGATTAAAATTTGCTGAAAATTAAAAATTAATTCGGCATATTTTTCATAAATAAAATGAAAGGTTTTCCTGAAATTATTGTTGCCAAAAAAATAAAATACCACATTATATGATGCTCAGCAATTATTATAAAAAACACCGCACGGGTTTATTTTATACTTATGATTAAAAAGCGAAATTGAAATTGAAATGTTTAGATTTATATTTCTAAGACCCATGTTTTTCCAGAAGCGGATGACGTCATCCTCTAATGCAGTCAAAATACGATTGTTATTCTTTTTTTCTCGCGCGTGCCTTTAGCAATATTGGATCAGTTTTCAGTCTAACTTTGATGGAATAAATTAGATGATATTCTGGCTTGACTAACAACTAAATGTTGTTTGCAGATACTTTTATCCTTGCTTTTTCTTTAGAAGTTTAAACCTGCTTCTAATAAATATTACATATTGATAAAAAATGATACTTCTCTATTATCCCGTCGACCACTTTTCATAACAAAAACTATCGCCAAATAAACGGGAGAACGTTGCCATTGGAATATAAAAAATAAATAAATAAATAAATATAAGAATTTAAGGACACAATTGTTATTTTAATTAATAAAATAACTACTAAATCAGTAAAACATAATGAAAAATACACGCAAATGTCGAATGTAAAACCACTAGATGATGTAACAAACACGCATAATGATTCTGACATCAAGTAAATGGGACTGTATTTTTGGTGTTTAATCTTACAGTTTGGCGGTAGTTTTTTTTTTATGAAAAGTGATCGACGGGATAATAGAGAAGTACCTAAAAATATTAGATTTCAGTGCGAAATCTTCGCACGGGCCCTCTGGTATATATTTAATTGTACAATGCGTTCAGATGGATAAGAGCTTCTTCACTCCAGTAAAAGTTTTAAGTATATGTTAGGCCGTTAAACCCTTTTACATACAGCGATAATTTTGATGTATGGGTGTCACAATCGTTATGATGGATTGAGAGTAATGCTCGATTTTTGAATTTTTTAACCACCAAAATATCTCACACTACGAAAGTTTGTAATGTTAAAGGCTATAAAAATAAAAAAAGAGAGAAAATATTTTCGAGATTTTCTAAAATTAAGTTAAGCTTTCTTACATACCAGAAACTTACTACGTTTTACACAAAAAGCAAAATGATTGAAAAGGGCTTATTTATTGAATCTTACGAATACAGGGTGTCCATAAATGGCTGTCCCGGTTTCCTTACCTGATAACTTTTGATTTAAGACTATGACGAAAAATATTATTATATATTCATAAATTACAACTCAAAAAGTTTTTTTAATAACCCAAACAAAGTTACATATGGGTAAAGTTGTATCTTATAACGTTATTAACCCCTTAACGGTCGTGCCCGTGATATTCACGAGCTGTGTAGGATATACTTTTTTAAAATTCAGAACATAACAAATATTTGTATAACAAATACTTCTAAGAAAACGTATTTTTAGTATTTGTATGAGACATTAATCTTAATCATGAGACATAAGCTTAATCATGAAAAAATATTTTCAGTAATTTAATTTATACTATTAACAATAACGAAAAAAAAATATTCGGAGGAAATATTTTTATGACTTCAATGTCAGGTAATACCATCTTCTTCACATATTATCTATTATTGATGTTACCACGGTATACCACGGTATATGGAGATAATGTGGACGTGGAATGCTTATATTGACAAAGAAAACCGTGATAGCATGTTTGTACTGCTAGTAATGGCCATTATTCATCATTAAGGTCAAATAATCATTACAATTAATTGACTAAAACTAACATTATTAATCGGTGTTTAATTCAGATATTAATTTACATTAAATTTTCAAGCTCAATTCAACATTCATATTTAAAGTAAGCCTTAGTTTGATTATCGTTCTTGTTTCACCAAATGCGCGCTGTAACTTAGTTTTATTTCATGCAATAGAAAAGAAACCTATCGTTTTAAACCACGTATGAAGTCCTTTGCGATTTTATATGGTTTATTCTGTTATAAAGTATTCGCAATATAACATAAATTTAACTTTTAAATGTTTAATAACTACAGCATAATTGAGCTGTATCTGTAAGTGCAACGTATGAAAAAAAGTGGAAATACAATTTTTCATCAATTTTGAATCAGAAATTATTGAAATATCAGTCAATTAATGTTAATAAAGAAGAAAAAAATTTTTGCGCGCCACATATATTATGAAACAATACTACCTTAATATTTCAAAGCAGTTTCAATTTTAAAGAAGAAAACTCCTAAATAAGATACTTAAAACACAATTTTAGCAATGTCCTAGTTCAGTTCATGTCCACAGTCGGTATGGTAGAGAAATTGTTTTGTGCAACCCTATATATGATTTATAGGTTTTTATGCATACCACACAGTATCAAAAATTTATTTCAGCTGTAAAACGCATAACATAAAATTTACTCACACAAAGTAAAGCGTAATTCGAACATTTACAATCCCTAGATGGCAATGTATCCAATTTATTTAATATATGAAACTATTAATTTAAAAATTATATATTACACTACGTATTTTTTTTCACATTTTCTGCTTTTTAATGTTTAAATTTATTCATTGTTACAGCTTCACAGTCAGTTGGCCTGCGTGGTTTTGGAGATCGCGGTTTGGCTCATAATTAAATCCATTGTTGTTGTAACTCGTATATAGATTTACCCAGGGCTTTACAAATTTGATAAAGTCTAGTAGCCATCAAACAATTCTAATCGCCAGTAAAAAATATTTACCACGCCCCCCCCCCACCCCCCATCGTTGATTTTCAAAAACCACATAATTTTTTAATGAATTAATTGAGAAAGAAAATAATAACAAGCATAGTTTAGAATTATTAGTTACAAAGTTTAGAATAATTTAGAAAGATAATATAAAGTAAGTTTTCTAATGAAACTTATTAAAATTATTGAAAAAAAAAAGAAACTCTGAAAAAAAAAATGTTTATTCTGTAAAGGCTTAAGCCGGCATGTTCAGGAAATGCTGATTGCCGAACGCTTTAAATGTTTGAGTAGTTGAGTGCTACAATACATCTGATTATCTGATCATATCGATGAAATAGTGAAGCAGGAAAATAATATTTTGCCTATTTTCCAGTTGAAATCAGATTTATTATTTTAAAATTTACACTGTTGAAAATTTGCAGCAAACTGTCCGGTCATTTGACCGTTTTTATAGAAAACGGTTACATAACCGTAATTTAGCGATATTCTGACCATATTTCTCCCCATATTATGGTCAGAATAGACTTAAATTACGGTTTTGCAACCGTTTTTTACAGGAACAATCAAATGACTGGACAGTTTGCTGCAAATTTTTAACAGTGTACATTTAATGAATATATTTTTGCCAAATTAATAGAAAAGTTAAAATTATTTCTTGTTTGAATATAATTTCCATGTTTCTTAATATTTTGTAATTTTGAAACATCTATAATGAGACGTCTCATAAGAATTACGAGGGGAGAGAAAAATGTCCTTTGTGCTCATTTCTTCGGTCAGCTTTGTACAAAATAAAGTTGCCATATTAAATAACTTGGTCGCCTGTAGCGACTTGGCGACCGCATTTGTTAAGCCCTCGTTGCAACCATAAAGAATATTTGGCGATTAATGACCTGTGGTAGGCTAAGGGGAAAATACCTTAAAATTAAGTTAGTAATTTATAATTAAGTTCTAAAAATATTAACATTTTGTATTGTCATGGGAAACACACTTTTGTACATAATTTTTATAATTATAGCATATCAAGAAGTTAGTTAAAAATGGATTAGAAAATTCCATCATTATTACAGAAAAACCAAGCTGATATAAATAAAAGAGAGTAAAATTCAAAGTCATGTCACTTATCACACGTTAAGTGCATTTCTTATGGATGCAGTCTTTGTAACTTTCAAGTAAAGTCAAATAACATCTCTAAAATGAATGGGTTTTTAACGATATGATTAATTATAACTAGTTCAATATTTCATGGTTTCAGCAATGAATAAGAGTTTAAATGTAGTTGAATGTCTGAACAAGTAATTACAAATCACTTTAAGTGCACTTGAGAAAGTAAATTGATCTGTAATGCATATTAAAAATATATCAATCTCTTAAACTACACTTTAGAGCGATTTTCTATTCGAAGACTTTAATTAGATTTCAAAATATTCATTTTGTAATAAATAGTGTAATGAAATTATTTTAGTGTTTGTCTTTAAAAATATTCCTATAAAATTTAACACAAAAGATAGAAGGAGACAATTTTCTTACCACATTCTTCCTATTTAACTGGCATGCCAGTACACTCAGAAAAAGGAATTGATTAAAACTACAAAACATGTTTTGTTGAGTAAAATTTTGTTGTTTTAGCAAAATTCAAGTAAAATTGAACCATTTTACTTGAATTAACAAAACATTTTTTGCTGACGATGCAATTTTTTTTTTTGGAATTGCAAATTTTTTTTTTTTTTTTTTTTTTTTTTTTTTTTTTTTTTTTTTGTTGATTCAAACAAAATTTCCATTGACCTACATTTAAACAAAATTTTTGTTTGAATCAACAAAAAAAATTTTTTTTTTTTTGCAATTCCAAAAAAAAATTTTGTATCGCCAGCAAAAAATGTTTTGTTAATTCAAGTAAAATGATTCAATTTTACTTGAATTTTGCTAAACCAACCAAAATGTACTCAACAAAACATGTTTTGTAGTTTTAATCAATTCCTTTTTCTGGGTGTAAACTCGCAGAAGACAAAGTCAGATTACCTCAGAGGCATACTATCACCAGTATTTCTGAATAGCATCCATTGTCTTATTTAGAAGTAGAATTTCTGTTATAAAAATAATGTGGAAATTACTATTCGAAAAAATTGGTGGAAGTTTGCAATTGCGCTAATCTGGCTCTGTCTCCTTCGAAATTACAGGTCTGCTGGCTAATGCAGGGGAATTAGGTATTTTAAGAGTGTTTAAGAATAGATAATTTTTACAATGGAATATAAAATAGAGTACAGAAATTAACGAATTATGTTAATTTAGTTTATTTCTTTAGTGTCAGTATCATCTTTTTTATTTTTCCTTTCTATACGTTGTATAATTTGTATTTATGCTTTAATTATATTTTAAAACTTAATAAGTAGTCATAAATTTGAACTAAATTCCATGATGCTACACTAAAAAAGAAAAAGAAAAATGTTGGATTTTACGGTATAATACTGGCAGCTGGGGTGCCAGTATTATACCGTAAGATCAACAATTTTTATTTATTTATTTATTTATTTATTGCAGTGTACAATCCAAGTAGCATCTGGGCTTGCAATACCCAATTCCACTTTACTGTTCTCGGGTTATACGACAAATCTCCATTGTTAAGTGGTCAGCCTGATGCGGAATCCTCGTTGATTAGGTTACATCATTAATTTTTAATTACGTTTTATAATTAATCTTTTTTTAAAAAATTACACCTTATCAAAATATATTTCCCTTAAAAATTTCATCTCATCTTTGAATACACACATTTTATTCTATATATATATATATATATACATACATATGTATGTATGTATGTATGTATGTATATACATACACACACTCACACACACACACACACACACACATATATATATATATATATATATAACGAGAATTTTTTTTCTAAGGTCTCAAAATTATTTTGGAAACATAAAATTACAGTTTTCTATCTCATTTTAAACAAGTACATCGAATGTCACATCATGTTAGAGTACACACAATTCTCCGCGAAAAAAAATATATCGTGAAAATTCTTAAGTTCCATCATTAATTTCTTATTCATATTTTTAATTAAATTTTGCAATTAATCCATTTAAAAATTTCACCTCATCAAAAAAAAAAAAAAAAAAAAAAAAAGTTCCCGGGAAAATTTTATCTAATCTTTAAAGTACACACATTTTAAGCGAAAAAAAATTGTCGACAGTTTTTTGCAAAGGTCTCAAAATTATTTTCGAAAAAATGAAAAATATAAAATAAATAAAATTTGTATGCGACAGTTTTTTTTCTCATCATAAAAAAACACATTGAATGTCACATCGTGTTAGAGTACACACAATTTCCCACGAAAAAAAATAATTGCTCGGAAATTTTCTAAGTCCCAAAATTAAAATTAAAAAATTAAAATTAATCAAAAATTTCTAATTTTCAAAAATAAAACTATTTTAACCAAGATCGTGTACACACAATTTCCCACGAAATAATAATAATAATAAAAAAATTACTCGGAAATTTACTCGGAAGTCCTCAAAATGCAATTAAAAAAATCAAAAATCAAAAATCATCCTCGTGTTAAAGTAGACATTTCACCTCCACTACTCAGCACCGACACGGCATCCTCCACCACCGTCACGGTCATCTCCACACCTCCACTCCAGAGTGTGCCACTTCCACAGCTCCTGATCGTTATTAGAACTATTTTCCTTCATTTCACCCTTTTCAATTTCGATTTTTTTTAGATTCTGTTTCTAGAGAGCATTTACACTTATAATTAACTACCATGCCAAATTTCAAGTTTTTAGCTCGTTCAGTATCACTAAAAATCGCAATTTTAGAACATTTTTCTTTCTTGCACCCCCCTTGGGGGTAGTGGCACCGACATAAAATATAGCCTATGTTAGAGCAGGGATTGTCACGATCAATTTACCACCATCACTTTTGAAATCGGTTCGGTAGTTCCAGAGATAACAACTTACAAACAAACAAACGTTACTTCTTTATAATATTATTATAGATATATAGGTAATGATATTTAAATGTTCAGATATAGATGTTGAACAATGGATAAATGTAAATTGAATCATAAAAGAACAAGAATTTAAAATGTTATGGAAAAGAAGTAGAAGCTTGCGCAATATTTAACATTTCAAAATGGCTAAAAACCTGTAAATTTTTTCTTCTAATAATATCGATGATAGCGAAAGCTATCAACGTATTTTTTTCGTTTTTCCGGGAGATATTATCCTCTTTTTACAGATATTTTTTTTTATCAATTGATAAAAAAAATGAAAAAAAGTTGATATATTTGCCTTTTTTCTCATAAGATTTTTGTTATTTTTTATATAGTAAAAAGCACTTCCCCATTTTTAGTGGATGAAAAATCCGATTGCGATTTTAAATTACCTATGTCAAACTTTCGATTTAAATTATATATTCTGATAAGATACTTTCTTTATTTTGCTATAAAGTAGCAAATGTTTAATATTTTATGAAAAGTCACTTTATTTGAATGAGTATCCTTTGAAAATTAAATGACAAAGGTACAGGGAAAAATATTTAAAATGTGCAAGTACCCACATTTTGAAAGTGAAATTTTTACCCTTTCCTTTGCATAAATAATGAAATTTAAAACACAAAGCTTTTTTAATAACTCGTATGAATATTAATTCAAATGATAAGAAGATTTGTTCAAAAACAAATGAGATCAGTAATTTGGTCTTTGGATTAAACTGAAATGTAAATAATAAATGTATATCTTAGGAAGCAAGATTACAAAGAGAATTTGTAACCAAAAAGTTTCATTAAAAAAATACTATATCAATAATTTATGTAGTCTCGCTAAATAGTTAACTAATTACCAAGAAATATTTTTAATGGCATTTCGATGTTTTAAATTAACAGATGATAAAAGGAAAATATTTAAAATGACAGTTTAGAAAAATGGTAAACAACACAGTTATTAATTATGTTGGCGATTTAATAATATTACTTGTATTAATGATTGAAATTATTTATTAATTTTCAGTTTTTACTTTCTTCCATCGTTTCAAGAAGAAAGTATTGGATTCATGAAAAAATTTGACTTCCACTTTATGACGGATTTATACGCTTCAGAAGGTCCTAAACTCGATTTGACTGTTTTTTGAAATGTTTATCTGTGAGTCTGTGTGTCTGTATGTGCCAAAAAGTTTGTGGGAGCTGTATCTCAGTAACTAATGCACGTAATTTAATAAAATTTTAGGTAGTTAGACCCTGTTATAAATTGGTGCTGATTAGTTATTGGTTGATATTTTGGGTTGACAGCGTTTTGGTTAACATCGCCTACAAAATGTGACGCTTGCTATGCTGCATTTTTCACAATTCCCATAATAGTTCTATCTCAAGAACTAATGCACTGATCTTCATCAAACTTTAAATTCAGTTAGACGTTGACATACGTTATTGTTAATTAGGGTTTGATATAAATCGCCCAATAGGTGGCACGTCTATACTGCATTTTTCCTGATATTTCACGTCTCAAGAATAATGCACAAAATTTCATCAAACTTCATATTCTGTTAGACCCTAACATAAATAGACGCTAATTAGGTTTTTGTGTAAATCACCCAATAGGTGGAGTTACTGTGCTCTATTTTTTGTAGTTTCCGCGATAGCTATATTTGTAAAACGTATTTAATTTTTGTTACAGACGAGTTCATTTATATAGAAGAAAGTTTTGCGATGGACACAATAAACTAGTTTTTAACTTAAAATGTAATTTTCTCTGTAATATCTGACATACTACAGATACAATTGCATAAATGTTAGCGTAATATTGCACATCTGGTGAATAATTATGTTTTAATATATTTGGTATTATTTGTTTGTGAATATTTATTTATTTTTTCTCTTTCATTCCTTGTTAATTTTTCTGCTTTAGGAAGAGTTACTGTTGGAATTCAACGCTAATTTACGCATTCCCATATATATAGCGCATGCGCAGAATGACTATATTACAAGACTGCTTTGTGAAGGATAGTATGTTGTTGAATCAGAAAGATGTCAATGCTTAGTCGCATTCCGGGATTTTAAATTCTTTTTTCTTCGTGTTGGTATAGTTAAAATGTTTTGTGTCCAACTACTCTACTTACTCTGTATGCCTCATAAATCAACATTTGGTTATTGCCAGGGAATCGAGTTTACTGCTCTGTACTTAACAGAAATTATTTTAATTCGAATTTTCGGATTTGTAACTCTTAAGCCTAAAATGAAACTAAGACCTTCGTTCTGTTAATACTCTTCCTTAATGATTCTTATTTCTGGTTGTGAGAGTGTACAATTATGTCTCAAGTAACGGTGATTGAGAATCCGTGCAAGACAATTATAATAGCTGGAAGTTCAAATCGAAGCTGTTCTAAACAAAACTGATCATTGGGATTATGTAACCCGTAAAGAAATGAAATCAGCTGAAAGAATCTCAGAAGAAAAAAAGTGGCCCCAGGCTGATCAAAAGCTTGTACTGATATATTAATTCTTGTCATAAATCCTAGTGAATTGTGTCATATTAAGCATTCTGTGACTTGAAGTGCTGTATGGAATAAACTCAAAGATGTTTATGAATCGAGGAGACCTGAAAAGAAGGCAACTCTATTAAAATTGCATCTGTTTAGAAAAATGTCTGTAAATGAACATTTGAAAATTTTCACCGAAATAATGGATAGATTCAGATAAATAGAACTAGTAATTGCCGATGATTTATTATCGATTTTCCTACTATTAAAACTGCATCTGTTTAGAAAAATGTCTGTAAATGAACATTTGAAAATTTTCACCGAAATAGTGGATAAACTCAGATAAATAGAAATAGTAATCGCCGATGATTGATTATCAATTTTCCTACTATTAAAACTGCATCTGTTTAGAAAAATGTCTGTAAATGAACATTTGAAAATTTTCACCGAAATAGTGGATAAATTCAGATAAATAGAAATAGTAATCGCCGATGATTTATTATCGATTTTCCAACTCTACAGTGTTTTTGTAAACTTTGAAAATTTTATAAGTGCCATCGAATCAATAGATGAGTTACATAAACCTGAATCTTTGAAAACTAAAATATTAGAAGAATGGGAGGCTAGATAAGGAAAAACTACTCAAGAGTCACAAAACGCAGATTATACATAAAATGAAAGACTGAATCAAGAACTGTGGAAAATTTTGTGTGCTATCTAGATAGTGGATATATATATCATAAGTGTAAAGAAAGAAATTTATTTACAAAATTTCACCCTCGTACGAATTCTACAATACAGCTTGCAGTTGATAAAACAGAGAAAATTGCAAGAATAGGAACAGTCCTAATTACAGTACCTAACGGGAGGGTGTTACTAATCTCACACTCGAGAATGTTATTTGTGTTCTTGAATTAAAAGGGGTTTTGGTGTTGCTATCAACATCAAAAGCCACAGCTAGCAATCGTCGAGTGCTTTTTAAAGAACGATATGCTAAAATAATTTAACCCAATACTCCTACACTAGTACAAGCAGTTTATGCTGCGTACATCTAAGCATCGAAATAGCTGCGATAGCAATGTAAGTGATTTTGTAAAATGGCATCTTCAATTAGGTCAAATAAATGAGTCTGATTTTAAAAGACTTAAATTTAAAAATATGGTCAGAAATTTAACCCTCTAAGCGTGTTGAACGTAATATTCCGTTAACTACGCTCCAGGTTTCACTGCAATATATGCAATGTTTAAGATAATATAATTATGTAGATTTAATGAATTTTCAAAACATTGAAGAATGATTAATACTCTCGAGGGTTACATTCATATTTGTAATTAAGTTTTATTTATAATGCTGAAAGAATCATGTTTTTTTAGCATTTAAAACAAAATGCAGAGGAAACAACATTACAATTTTACCCCTTTTCAAAACGCTCAGAGGGTTAAATTTAAATGATTGTGAATCCCTTAAAGACTGAAAATTTGCATTTAAGGTAAACACACTGTGCGTCCTTTTTCTAAAGAATCAAAATTTTAGAGTGGCGATTTATTAAATATAATTCATTCAGATTTATGTGGATCCCTGCGAGTTCTATCACATGCAGGCTGGCGATATTTTGTTGTTTTTATTGATAATAAATCACGTTACATTGAAGTTAGTTTTCTTAAAACCAATCATGGAGTTAAGAATGCATTTATTAAATAGAAAACAGCAACCTCGAAAATCCTCTAGGAAAGAAAATAGTAAAAATCATTTATAGGGATAATAGGTTAGAATATTTCGGCGCAGATTTTAATAAATATCTTCAAGAATGCGGTATAAAGCGAGAATTCTTAGCTCCTCTGATGCCTTAGCAGAATTCTAAACTCGAATGCGCCACAGGACTTTAACGGAAATGGCAAAGTTTATGTAGAGCAACGCTTATATACGCTATTATAGAGCAATCTTCCAAATTTTTGTTTTGCTGAGACACTTAATTGTGCGATATACATACGTAATCATTGCCCGTCACGAAGTTTATGCGAAAAAAAAACACCATATGAAATATTCTTTGGCATTAAGCCAATTTTATCATATTTCAAAATATTTCGGCAAAATGTTTCGTACTTAATAAAATGCCTAATAAAGAAAAATTTTATCCTCGATCAGAGGAGCATATTTCTGTAAGATATTCCAATAACTCGAACGCGCATACGCTAAAGAACAAGTATTCTAGGAAAATTATTATAAGCCGGGACGTTCAATTTATTAACGAGTTTGAAAACAATCTCCCATGCAACAGCGAAATAAAATTAATTTTTCCTTTCTCTCAAAATATGGAAAACTCGAATATAAAAACCATTACACAAGAGCCCAGAAACATTTTCATCAGTGAATAGTGAGCGAGACAGCTCTATTGACAGTGAGAGAGAAAATGATATGCAATCTGAAATTTCTAACGCCCTTATTTTCGGAGCTTGCGAAAGACCTAGAAAAACCAAAACAGGTAAAAACAGACCAAAAAAGAAATATAAAATTATTACTCTACTAAAGGAGAAACACAAGTTGTAGTAGAAAATTTATTTTCTGTCCGAAATTTTTTGAACCTTTAAATGTCTTTTTAAAAGGAAATGGATGACAAAGAATTACAATTCAATTTATTATTAGAAGAAAATGCTTGCCAAATTACTATTAGGCCAAAACATAAGAAAATTATAGGATGTAAATAAGTATTGAAAACTAAATATAAACAACATGGGTAAATTGAGAATTTCAAAGCTAGATCATTTGTAACACGGTGCTCTTAAAAACCTGGAATTGATTTTGAAGAAAATTTTCCACCTGTAGCCAGATTAAGTTTAATCCGAACTGAGATTGCTTATGTTATTCAAAATGATTTCACAGATTACCTGCTAGATTTTATTATGGCTTATGTAAATGGTGGTTTAACTGACTAAATATATATGGAGTTACTTGAAGGTTTTAAAAATACATCTAATGGTGATAAAGTTTGTTTATTTAAAAAACCTCTCTATGCGTTAAAACAATCAGGTCGTCAATGGCTCAAAAAATTAGATGTAAAATTAAAACTACTTAAATTTGTATCGTTAAATGCTGACAAATGAATTTATTTTTACAAATTTCCAATTGAAGCTATTGTCATTGTTTAAGATGATGATCTTACAATTCTTACTCAATTCAAACCATATGCTGAATACATTAAAGATCAATTAACGAAATCATTTAAAATGAAAGATTTATGTCTATTACGCAATTGTTTGGGCATAGATCCATGCAAAGCAGGATCAGTATTAATATTACTCAAAAGAAGTATACTGAAAATATTCTGAGCAAATTTAACAGTCAAAATTCAAAATAAATATCTACTGTTTACAAAGATAGAAAGAACACTGGCGTCCAAAAATTAAGGTACAACCAGTCTTTTGTGTCTAATTTGAAAACAAATGAAGATAAAAACATGAAATTTAGAAAAATTGTGCTTTAAACAGTTACTTATGGAAATTTACTTAATTTTAACATCAAGCATGGTTTACAAATAAAAAATTACATTTTTTTTCAAAAATCCACTGTTTGATAAAAAAAAAATAAATAGCAATTTTTTGCGAAGTCTGACCCTACTTGTAATGAATTTGTGGCATCGACTTTCCATACTGTTAGATAAGTTGTCGGACACTGGAAAGGGAAACAACTTCCATACATAGAGCAACGCTTCTTCCAGCTCATTTAACGACTTTGGATGAGGACTTACGGCAGCCACCTATCTGATGTGATAGTCCTAAAAATGCTCTATAGGATCAAAGTCCAAAGATTGTGCTGGCCATTCCATTCGCTCAAAACCTTGATATTCATCGACGGCTCTAGCTCAATTCGATCAGACATTATCAAACAGTCAGATTAATTCATCACCAATAGTACCACCATACGGTGTGACAAACGGAACAAGGATCTCGTTCCGATATTTCACACCAGTCAAAATTCTTCGATGGCACACATGGAAGTTACTGTGACCAAAAGAGAGATCCCAACCCAAACCATGATTCCACCTCCTTTATAACCGTGTCTTTCAACAATGTTACATAGGTAGAATCTGTTGCTTTTTCTTTTCAGATCAGCACACAAACTGAATCACTCAACAAAGCAAACCGGGACTTATATGTGAACAGTACTGAAGCCCATTGTTTTATGTTCCAGGTAACGTGCTTTCTTGGACAACATCTGAATTGTCGATTAAAAGGGTTACGCACAACGGGTCTTGCATAGAGTCTTTAATTGTGAAGACGTCTATGCATCGTAATCGCAGGTATTGCCATCCCTGTTGCTTTACGATGATCTGAAATGAGCTGAGCCACAGTAGTGATACTCCTCATTCGGGTCAAAAGAACAAGTCTTCTTGATACTGAATTTTTGGATTCAAATTGATCTCAGAGCCTTTGGACCACACTGCAAGACACATTAAGACGTCTAGCAGCACCAGCTTGTGATAACCCCATTTTCATCCATCAGATTGCCCGCCATCTTAACGAATCAAGTAAACGACATCTTCTAGACATGGACAACACTATTTTAGTACCAACAATTCAAGATCATCAACCATAAAAAAAAATTCACACAAATTCCCAAAGTGGGATATTCGCAGTTCCTCCTAACAGACATAGAAGTATCCAACACATTAAAATAATTGAGATGGGTATAATTTTTTCATAAGATTTTATTGAAGTTACTTATGATCATTCATATAAACAATATTTTTTACCTCTATTTTCATTCTTTTAATAGTAACTTTTCAGTACCTTAACTTTTGGAGGCCCGTATACTACACTGGATACATCTTTAAATATGCCAGTGGTGTTATATCATGGGAATCAGGAAAGCAATCAACTGTTGCTCTGTTCATAACTGAATCAGAATACATGGCTTTATCAGAGGCTGCTAAAGAGACTACATCTCGGACAGTTTTTAAATGAAATTCCCCTGAAATAGTGATTACGTCTACTGTAATATTGTGTGACATCCAGTCTACTCAGAAATTAGTACGGAATCTAGTCTACCATTTACGCAGAAAGCAAATAGATATCCGTCATCATTTTGTGCGAGAAATATATGATGGTGGTGAAATCGACGTTAAATACGTAGAGATAGAAAATATGGTAGCAGACATTTTAACTGAAGCCTTAAACTCTTATAAACATAAAAAATGTTGTGAATTCATAAAACTAAAAATTTTAAAATATTCAGTGTCATTTTCTATCCTTTTTGATATAAGTTTAAAGTATATATTTGTACCGGTAAATTGTTAATATTATTGTGTCTCTGTAATATGCATATGTAATATTTGCTTAATAGGAGAATGATGTTTTGTTAAGGAAATTCACGTTGTAAGGGTGGAATTGATGGAATACAATGTTTATTGTTTTTTACTTTTCGCACATATAGCGTATGCACATAAGTGACGACATTGGAAGACCGCTTTGTGAGCAAGAGTAAGTTGTTAAATCAAAAGATGCTATAGCTTAGTCGCATTTCAGCTATGTAAATAATATACTTTCTTTGTCTTAGTGTAATTAAAATGTTTTGTGTTGAGCTACTCTGCTTACTCTGCATGTCTCATAAACCAACATTTATTATGTATTTTTGCTCAAAATTCTATCGAATTAAATATGAAGTACATGGGAGAAATATCGTAGGCATTTTCATAGTTGCACCATTCTTTTTAAAATGTACAGTCGTGGGAAAAAAGGCACCATCTCTTGCAATTTAACCAGTACATTTTCTCAGAAATATGCAACAGGTTCCATTTGACGTTTGGAAGCAGTGTGCTCTTTTGGCATATGAATGCTGATTTTGAAATAGGAGTCATATACTTATAAAAATATTTTCCGATTATAATTTATTAAATGATAACACCCACTTATGCTCCCTCGTGTCAGTTCCTTGGATAAAAGCAACCTGTAAAAATATGTATTTTTGTATACTTTTTCTTAAATCTTTATAGAGTTGGAACAGGTTAAAATAATTTCGAAATCATAAAAACATAAAAGGTAAGAAAACATTTGCTCTCAGCTAATCAATCCCTGGTTCATTTCTTTAGAGTTTCAAAAATATTCTAAAGACTTCTTTAACAAATAATCAAGATTTTATTGTGGGTGACGACGCACATCTTTACATTGATAACGAAAACAAAGCTATATACAATGAAAACACAAAAAGAACTGTCACTCTAAAGTTCGAAACACTAAGCGCCGTCTTACGACTTGTGCTCTATAATTATTGTCAATATTTGACTATAATAGTCTTAGTCGCGTGTTCAAATACAACGCATTGTAACTTCAAAATATTCAAACATCACTAAAACTTTAGCAATTACATTAAAATAGCACTGTGTTTTGTATTTCAAATCTACTTTTCCTAGAATATGATGAATTATGCATTGAGACGAACAATTACTCGTAAAGAACCAATCATGTCATAATAACTCTCGAAATTTCAAAATTTAAATTACTTTCCAAAACAATAATAATATTATTACTTTAGTGCAATTTCCGTACTAGTGGCAGCTTATTTATTTTATTTTGGTAAAACAAAAGGGCAGAAAAGAGTTTTCAGATGTGTGTTAATGCCATTTTCATTAAAATTTAAAAGAATAATACATTAATAATTTTAGGAAATAAATAGCGTTTAAGATTTTCTCAAGGGCACTAAATGTGGAATTCTTCAGCAGACGAAACTTTACTTAATAATTTTTTCTTATCAATGCAAATAAATGAAGAAGATTTTTTCTCATAGTTATTCATTGTTCTTCAGCGTAACGAATACTGATGAAGTAACAAGAAAATAATTTAACAGAAGAAAGCGTTGCTTTTCTGTTTTTAAAATTCGAGATTGTAATTTTTGATTTTGTTTAATATCTATAAAAGTGTGTTCTTTTAAAAATTAAACATTTAAGCTAAAGTTTCAAAGACAAAATATTTTTCGTGGAATTGAACGATTCACATTATTACATTCCAAAGATATCACCAAAAAGCAGTTTTTTTAAAAATTCGAAACTTTCATTTCCGAAAGAACTTTTCTAAACTTTCAAAATAACTCACTGCTTGTGTTTGGAGTATTTCAAAATAGTACAGAAAAAGAGAAGAAAATAAAAAAGAAAAGCAATGCTTATAATAAAACTTTCCGAAAATAACTATTCCTTTGTTAAATGTTTAAAATTTAGTTTAAAAAAAATCTTTAGTTCAAATATTGCACATTTAATGTAGAATTATGCTTTAAATTTATCAAGAAATGTATTTTTACTAAATTCTATTTTTATTTTTTTCACTTTATTTGTTTATTTACTTTCTCCAAACATTTTAATAACTATCGTTTGTTGTATATATTTTTCTTTTTCTTATGACCAAGAATATGAGAGTATTTAGCTTCGTAATTTTTCATAAATAACAAAATAACAAAGTAACATTAATTATTCTTTCTTAGAAAAATAGTTTTAAGTTTTCAATTAATTAACACATTATGAACCAGTAAATTTTCTGTTGTTGCTAGTTTTACATGGTCTTCAGGTATATTTCTATTGAATGAATCCAAAACACGTTTTACATAGATGTTATACGTTGATTAGAAAATAAACATTGCATTTGGAAGTTATTTATTATATATTTTTACGATGTATTTTTTAAAATATGAAATTTTGTAAAACACTGTATAATATTAAGTGGAAATAATGAAAGTTGGGAATTTGAATTAGGTCGAATAGACATATTTTGAATAGGAAATTTTATTTTATAAAAAAAAAAAATCAAGTACACACAATAATAAGTGAAATGTTATTAAATAAAATTTTTGCTTAAAAATATGTTTATGTGACTTGAAACAAATTGATCCTTTCGACCTTTCTAGTGTTAAAAATATAAAATTGATATAAAAATCAAATAATTTTTTATTAAGTTAAAATAAATAGTCCTATTTAATTTCTTTTGGAACGCTTAACTAAAGCGCATAGATTTATGTATTAATCAGATACTCTCAAAATGCCAACAATGAAAAGCCTATAGTTTTCGTCATTGGCTACAAGCTGAGGGAAAAAAAATAATAAAGAAAGAAAGAAAGAAACATGAGAATTTTTATCATTCGTCTGTGTTGTGTTAAGAAGGAATATGTTTTAAAATTTATTGTATCGCGTGCTTCAAAATAGATGTTATGAATGATGAATATGATGAATAAAAAAATGATGAAACAACAGTTTTTTAACGAGATCGTTACTCGTCTGGAAATCCGTAAATATATCGTTGACTTTGTAGTACTTAGCATACATGGAATAGCAAGAAAGAGATTTTAATCTTTATTATATAGTATCCCTTAATCTTATTATTTTACAGATTTTTAATTAATACTGTTTATGTAAGTATCGTCTGCAGCGAGCTAAAGCTGCATGTTCCTTGGTTTCATGTTCTCCGAATTCATGTAAGTTTCTTTTTCTTACTTTCCGCGTTTGGCAACACTCAGTGTTCTGTTTTCTTCTTGTTTTTTGGAATGTGAAAAATAATGTTATAGAATAAGCCGTGTGATGGCTCGCTTTCTTTTGTTTGTGAATAAACCGCTTTTACAGTCAATTGTGTTTTTAGTTAAGAACCAGCAGTGTGTGTGTGTAGTTAAAAACGTCGAAACATTCTTGGTATAAGTCTAGCCGGAGCGCTAGTGAAAAAAAGAAGTGTAGAATCGAACATTTTTCTGAACTGCCGTGATGTCGTTTTGTGACGAAAGATTACCTCAGCTTGTGAGGTAAGTTAACTTTGAACATTATATGTCGTGTGTAAAAATAATTTGCTATTTAAAACTGTAGAATTGTGATGAGAATATAGTTTAGATTTAAACTAAATTTCGTATTAACATATTTTAGAGCTAGTTTTGGGTTTGATTAAATAAAAATGAGTGAACTAACAACTTTTAAAACAAAAAGAACTGCTCTACGGGGAAGTGTAACGAATTACATTAAGAAAATCGAAAGTATAATCGCAGATGGTGAGATTAATTTAACAGAATTAGAAGAAAATATTAAATTGTTAAAACAGAAAGAATCGTAACTAAAAAAACTTGATAGAGAAATTGAAGGTTTAATTACAGAATCTAAACAATTAGCGGCAATATCACTGAATGGATAGCATTTAAAGATCTTTTCAATACATGCGTAAACAGTAATACGACTATATCTAATGCTCAAAAATTGCAGTATTTGAAGGCTTCATTGAAAGGTGAAGCGTATCGCGTCATTCAGTCTATTCAAATTTCGGATTCCAATTTTGAAATTGCATGGAATCTTCTAGACGAAAGATATTCAAATAAGAGAGAACAAATTTTTGCATATATTAAACGATTTCTAAGTTTACCAACAATTCAAACAGAATCAGCTATTGCTATTTTAAATCTAGTTGATAACATTAATGAAGTTATTTGCTTGTTAGAAGTATTGAACCAAACCATTGACAAATTTGGTGATACATTAATGACTTATTTAATTTTGCAAAAATTGGATCCTTCTACAAAATTGTGGTGGGAACGTCAGCTTAAAAGCAATGAAATTCTGAAACTTAAGAACTTAATTGAATTTCTTAAGAATTACGCAAGAACTCTTCAAAATAGCAAGTTAGTGGTAAATAAGGTACCTAAATCTGTATTTCCAAATAAGAGCAATGCTTTTATAGCTACTTTGGGTTGTGGTTACTGTAAAGAAGAACATAGTTTAGCTAAATGCTCGAAATTTCTTAATTTGCTTGTTCAACAACGAGTAGATTTCGTAAAACATAATCATTATTGCTTGAATTGCCTATCTAATATGCATTTTCTCAATAAATGTAAGAGTCTAAATACGTGGCATCATTGCTTTAGGAAACATCATAGTATTTTGCACCTGGCAAATAATTCAAGGAATAAGACTCAGACGAATATTATGTCCCCACACGCACAAGAATTTATCCCTAAAAAAGTTGAGTTAGTGAGTGATAAGAGTTAGTGAGTTAGTGAGTTAGTGAGTTAGTGAGTCTGTGCCTCTCATTATGAATCAAACGCAAAGAGTAATCAAAAGAGTCATATTTTGTTGTGTACCGCATTAATAAAATTTCAAAATTGTAAACAAGACTTTGTAAAATGCAGATGTTTATGTGATACAGGCTCTCAAAAGTCATTTATTTCTAGAGAATGTGTAAACAAATTAGGATTAAAGATAAAAGATAGTTCTATTTATGTGTTATGTTTGGGAACATTTAATACTGTGAGTAATGGGGAAGGCGATTTATTATTCAGTTCTCACTTCAAAAGTGATCTTAGAGTATCAACATCAGGATTCGTAATGGATAAAGTGACAGATAATATTCCCTATGTGTCTTTACCTTCAGTCATTTGCGATAATTTCAGTGATTTAATGTTAGCTGATCCATTGTTTTACAAGTCACAAAAAATTGACATTTTATTTGGCGTAAATGTATTTATGCATTTAATGACTGGGGAAATTATCAAACGTGAACCTAACCTTCCATTTGCCTTTCATTCGCGACTTGGGTGGATAATTTCGGGTACTATAAATTTCGAACGCTGGCAACTGATCCAGTACATGTAAATCATTTAAGTACAAAAACTGACGAGTTAGTAAATTCATTCTGGGAATTAGAAAAAATTCCAAATGTGCAACCTTTATTAGTTGCAGAAAAACTTTGTGAAAAACATTTTGAGAGTTCTCATTTTAGAGAAAAATCAGGCCGCTATTCAGTTGCATTACCATTCAAACAGGATCGAGATATTTTAGGTGATTCACGCCAAATGGCGCACAGAAGATTTCTTTATCTTGAGAAAAGACTAATATCCATGCCAGAAATTTACAACCAATATGTTCAACTTATGAAAGAATATTTATCTCTGGGCCACATGGACTTTGTTTCGAATACAGATCGTGAATTAGAAACTAAACATTATTACATCCCACACCACTTCGTCTTAAACAATTCTAGTTTAACTACCAAATTAAGAGTAGTTTTTGATGCGAGTGCTAAAACAACAACAGGTGTTTCTTTAAACCACACTTTAATGGTAGGTCTCAAAATACAAGATGATTTAATTTGCATTTTATTAAGGTTTAGATTTCATAATATTGCCATAACAGCTGATATAAGAATGATATATAGGCAGGTAAAAATTCATGATAATGATAGGGATTTTCAGAGAATATTATGGAGAGATAGTCCAGATAAACAAATACAAGTCTTTCGCTTAAATACTGTCACGTATGGAACTGCTGCTGCTCCATGTCTTGCAACTAAAGCTTTGAGTTAGCAATTGATGAGGGTCTTAATTTCCCAAAAGCAAAGACTATAGTTTTAAGAGATTTTTATGTCGACGATGTTTTAACTGGTGTTGAGAATAGTCAGGAAGGTACTGATTTGATATATGATTTGCAAAAAATGGTAAAGAAAGTTGGGTTTGAGCTACATAGATGGTCCACAAATGAACCATCGCTATTAAAAAATGCTGGTTTAGCAAACACAATTAACGATAATATACATAGTGTAGTGGGCAATATGGCCACAAAAGTTCTAGGAGTGGAATGGCATCCTGATAATGATATGTTCAAATGTAATTTCAGTGATATAAATTATCAAGGTGTCCCTACTAAAAGAATTATTCTGTCATTTGTATCAACGCTGTTTGACCCATTGGGGTGGATTGCACCTTTTGTGATTCTAACTAAAATGATCCTTCAAGAACTGTGGAAATTACAATTATCATGGGATGACCCAGTACCAGCAAATATTGACCAAAAGTGGAAAATTTTGTGCCAAGAAGTCAAACTCTTAAATTCCATATATATACCTAGAAAAGTAATCTTGCCCAATTATTCTCGATGTGAACTTCACGGATTTTGTGATGCGTCAGAAAAGGGTTATTCAGCAGTTATTTACGTTAAAACTTGTGATAACTCTAACATTGATGTCAAACTTTTAACAGCTAAAACTCGCGTAGCACCACTAGAACCTGTCACGATTCCAAGACTTGAATTATGTTCTGTATGTATTATTGACACACTTAATACAGGCAGTCAGAGCTGCATTACATATAAAACCTGATTCTGTGCACGCATGGCCACATGGAATTCACAAAGTGTATTGTCATGGCTAAGATCAAATCCTAAAAGATGGCAAGTCTTTGTAGCCAACAGAGTATCTGAAATCCAATCCGTTTTACCAGCTGAGAATTGGAACCATGTGAATGGAAAAGAAAATCCTGCTGATTGTGCATCACGTGGGTTACTTCCTGCAGAACTACTGTCCCATGACTTGTGGTGGAACGGCCCACTATGGCTAAGAAGCAGTGAGGTTCCCCTGCATGAACCTATTCGCATAAATGAAGAAGAATTACCAGAAGCACGTAAAACCTTATCATTTGTAGCTTCTGAAACTGTAAAAGAACTTGATATTATATCAAAAATATCTTTGTTTTCCAAGTTGCAACGCATATTTGCTTGGATATTGAGATTCATCTCCAATTCAAAGGTAACACGTGTAGAAAGAAATACATCCTTTTTATCAAGCAGTGAAATTCAAGCCGCAACACGCTGCATTATTCGGATAGTTCAACAAGTGAACTTCAGTAAAGAAATTCAGTATTTAGAAGCTGGAAAAGAGCCACCTGCAAATAGCGGTCTCATTTGCTTGTGTCCAATTTTAGATGATAACAAAATATTAAGAGTAGGAGGAAGATTGAAAAACGCACAGCTGTCGGAGAATGAAAAGCACCCAATCTTATTACCATCAAAGCATCATGTGACTAAGATCACAATTAAACATTTTCATGAAAAATAGTTACATGCAGATCCAGAACTTCTTTCGTTAATTAGACAGCAATTTTGGATCATTACTGCTAGGTCTGTTATTCGGAAAATGGTAAGAGCTTGTGTTACGTGTTACAGATATAAAGCTCAAACTGCAAAACAAATAATGGCTGATCTTCCAGCATCCAGAGTAACACAATCACGACCATTCCATCGAGTTGGAACAGATTTTTCCGGACCATTCATGATTAAATATCGTGCAGAACGCGGTGTAAAATCATTTAAATCATATGTGTGTGTATTTGTCTGCTTCGTCATCAAAGCAGTCCATCTTGAAGTCGTTGAAGATCTTTCAACAAAGGCATTCTTAAGTGCATTAAAACGATTTATTGCAAGAAGAGGGAAACCTTTTGAGATTTTTAGTGACTGTGGAACCAACTTCAAAGGTGCAGAAAAAGAAATTAACAAATATCTATTGCAGTGCAAGCAGAATGAAGAAATTCGCAAATTTTTGTCGTCCACTTGTGAAACTGTGTTCTCTTCCTATAGAAACTAAAAACTGTGAACTGAAAACTGTTTAACATTTTTCTATTATTTTTTCATTAATTTGTTTGTATTATTAATTGTTTTTTCATTATAGTAAGAAACTAACCACTTGTTGAAATCCCAGGGGACTTCAACGGGGGCCAGAATGTTCATGTAAGTATCGTCTGCAGCGAGCTAAAGATGCATGTTCCTTGGTTTCATGTCCTCCGAATTCATGTAAGTTTCTTTTTCTTACTTTCCGCGTTTGGCAACACTCAGTGTTCTGTTTTCTTCTTGTTTTTTGGAATGTGAAAAATAATGTTATAGAATAAGCCGTGTGATGGCTCGCTTTCTGTTGTTTGTGAATAAACCGCTTTTACAGTCCATTGTGTTTTTAGTTAAGAACCATCAGTGTGTGTGTGTAGTGAGAAACGCTAAAACAAATACACTTAAATTTCTGCTATAAGATGTTAAGTAAAAACCATGAAAAAACGTTAAAAAGCTTTTACATATAAACTGTTTACATTTTCGGCTTCCCCGAATCCTTTTTGAAGACAAATGAGAAAATTCTACAGTTGCACAATCTATAATGCATTGATTTGAAACACCACCATTCACGTTTTTCACGTTTTGAACAATAGATCAGTTTCTCTCAGATTTCTTACGCTCTTTTATTTTATTTTTACTTTGATATTTATTTTTATACTCGTAACAATAGCGTATCTCAACCCATAAGTTCGTAACGCTTAATGATGCTGTGTCGTTACATATTCAATTTTTACGTTTTTCAGTCTCAATGATTTCTCTTACAATGGATTTTTATGGAGCTTTATTTTTAATAATGTATTTTTTGTTATATATTAACTTTTTAATTACTTCACCAACGTCAAGAAGTAAACAAAAATTTAATCTTCTGGGTGTACGACTATTCGAATTAAAAATGCTTTTGTTATGAATCGTTAATAATTTCATTATTAATAATTAATTTTTTTCTATAATATGAACTTCTTTATATTTTGTGTTTTACATAATACCGTATAAAACAAAGAACAACGAAATACATGAAATATTGTTCAAGTTATGTTTAAATAATGTTCATACTTAACATTGTCTGGATCAAACAATGAAATACATAAATAATTTTTCACGTTAAGTTTAAATAATGTTGCTGTTTAACATTATCTGAATCAATCTAAAACATATAAGTTATTCTTTAAGTCATGTTTAAATAATGTTCCTCTTTGACGTTATCTGGAGCAAACAATGAATTGCATAAATTATTTTTCCAGCTATGTTTAAATAATGTGCTAATACTGTCTGGATTAAGCAATGATATATATAAAAAATTGTTCAAGTTATGTTTAAAACGTGTTACTCTTTAACATTGTCTGCATCAAACAATGAAATACATAAATAAATTGTTCAAATTATGTTTAAATAATGTTTCTGCTTAACATTATCTACATCTAAAAATAAAATACTTAAATTATTTTTCTAGTCATGTTTAAGTAATGTTACTCTTCACCATTATCAGGATCAAACAATGAAATACATAAATTATTGTTCTAGTTACGTTTAAATAATGTTACTCTTCACCATTATCTGTATCAAACAGCGAAATAAATAAATTATTGTTCAAGTTATGTTTAAATAATGTTCCTCTTTAACATTTTCTGGATTAAACTATGAAATACGCAAATTATTGTTCAAGTTATATTTAAAACGTGTTCCTGTTTAAAATTCTCTGCATCAAACAATGAAATACTAAAATTATTGTTCAAGTTGTATTTAAAATGTGTTCCTCTTTATCAATTTCTCGATGAAACAATGAATTACATAAATTATTTTTTCAGGTTATGTTTAAATAATGTTCCTCTTTAACACTGTCTGGCTCAAACAATGAAATACATAAATTAATGTTCAAGTTATGATTAAATAATGTTCCTCTTTAACACTGTCTGGCTCAAACAATGAAATACATAAATTAATGTTCAAGTTATGATTAAATAATGTTCCTGTTTAACACTGTCTGCACCAAATAATGAAATACATAAATTATTGTCCCAGAT
This sequence comes from Maratus michaelseni, assembly GCA_963931845.1. Lineage (NCBI taxonomy): Eukaryota > Metazoa > Arthropoda > Arachnida > Araneae > Salticidae > Maratus > Maratus michaelseni. Next base: position 378,452,098 of record OZ007593.1, on the reverse strand, counting down.
ATGTTTAAAATTCTTCCTCATTAATATTGGCTGAATCAAACAATGAAATACATAAATTATTCTTCAAGTAATGTTTAAAAAATGTTTCCCTTTAATATTATCTGATCATTTTTCAATAAATTAATTTTCACTGAATAGTTATCCATATACTTAAAGCTAACCTGCTTTTTAGTTTTTCGTGCAAAAATGCCTTTTATAGGCATGCGCGAGCATTCAGCTAATCAGCTAGAGGCTTTTACTATCTTCAGACGCGATATTTCAGCCAATGAGGTGAAGGCTTTTTCCTCTCTCTAGAAGCGTATGTGGATTACTACGACTCCATTTGGTTGTTCGGTTGTTGAAACTTTATGGATTTCTTTTATTAAGGTATTTTTTCATTTTACCGTATTTATTTTCTTTTTAAGTCGTATGTATTTTATTACTTTGAATTTTTTATAACTAACCCTTTTTTTGAGAGAGAGAGAGAGATTTCGTGGCACGAAATTCCGCGAATCGTTTCCGATGTAAACAAGTGTAAAATTTCAGTTTTTTAAACTTTTAATATGTAATTCTGTGTGATATGATTAAATTCAGGTTTTCTCAGCGACGATCACAGTATTTTTACGAAAAATTTTTTGTATTAATCAAGCTTTTTTGGTTATTAAGCATAGCTAAACACGAAAGAAAACTTTGTTATTTTAAGATTTTGATGTGAATTATTTGCGTACATTTATAAGGCGAGTTTCACTGAATAATTCAAGAAAAAAAAATCTCATCATTATACATATTTAGTTACGCATTATTAATTATTTACTTGGCCTTTACTTTTAATATTTCAAACTTACAGCTGAATGTAACTATTAAAACATTTGAAATACTGTATTCGTAAAATGAAATTTCAGCTTAAACACTCGACAATTACTTTTACTTATGCATTATTAATTATTTACTTGGCCTTTAATTTTAATATTTCAAACTTACAGCTGAATGTAACTATTAAAACATTTGAAATACTGTATTCGTAAAATGAAATTAGCTTAAACACTCGACAATTACTTTTAGTTATGCATTATTAATTATTTACTTGGCCTTTACTTTTAATATTTCAAACTTACAGTTGAATGTAACTATTAAAACATTTGAAATATTGTATTCGTAAAATGAAATTTCAGCTTAAACACTCGACAATTACTTTTAGTTATGCATTATTAATTATTTACTTGGCCTTTACTTTTAATATTTCAAACTTACAGCTGAATGTAATTATTAAAACATTTGAAATACTGTATTCGTAAAATGAAATTTCAGCTTAAACACTCGACAATTACTTTTAGGTTAAATTAAGGTTTTTTCAGTGACGATCACAGTATTTTTACCAAATAATTAAAAGTACTACATGCATGCATCTATCTATCTATCTATCTATATTAGAAATTGTACAGGTTTCTGGTCACTATTTTGTTTACATATTTTAAACAAAAATTTCAATTTAATAATGCACTGAAAATTATAATGAATGCTTACAATTAAACACAACAACACAAAACAAAAAATTTCACAAAAACACATTATTTCCCGGATATTTTCCCACAACTAATCAATAAATTTGATGATATTTTATTGCGACTTTAAACCATGAACTTTAGTACTTTTCTGTTTTATGGACACTATGCCAAAATGTATGTATGTATGTAAATGTATGTATGTATGTTTGGCGACAATGGTGTACGTATAACGGAAAAGTGCCTGAATTATTATTTATATATATATATATATAAAATATGAACATAATTGGCGACACAGCAAGTTTTCTGGATTTCTCCCTGGCTCTCTAACCACATTGTTAACAAAACAAAAAATTCACGAAAAACACATTATTTCCCCGATATTTTCCCACAACTAATCAATAAATTTCATGATATTTTATTGTGATTTTAAACCATGAACTTTAGTACTTTTCTGTTATACGGACACTATGCCAAAATGTATGTATGTATGTATGTTTGGCGACAATGGTGTCCGTATAACGGAAAAGTGCCTGAATTATTATTTTTTTATATATATATATATAAAATATAAACATAATTGGCGACATAGCAAGTTTTCTGGATGTGAAAGGCGGAGATGAATTTCATTCATTCAATGACCTTTTTAAAAGTTTCAAGTTTGGATTGAGTGCACATGAACATAGAAACCGATACCTATTTCTATGTTTATGATTGAGTTATTTGGATATCTTTTCGTATAGCACAGAAAATCATTTCTCCCGCTTTCGTAATACAGATAAATTCTGGTGTATTTTTTTTTCTTCTTTTTATATCATAAGTACTTTTCTACTTTAAATTTTTTTAACCTAATAGTAATTGTCGCGTTTCTAAGCTGAAATTTCATTTTTCGAATGCAGTATTTCAAATGTTTTAATAATTACATTCAGCTGTAAGTTTGAAATATTTAAAATATTAAAAGTAAAGGTCAAGTAAATAATTAATAATGCGTAACTAAATATGTATAATGATCAGAATGACATATTAAAATGTGTACAGAATGACATGAAAATTTTAAAAAACTGAAATTTTGCACTTGCAACTTAATTGTAAATTTCATTGTTTACATTGGAAACGATTTGTGGATTTTAAGAATTTGCGGAACTTCGTGTCACCAAATTACTAAATCTCTCTCTCTCACTCTCCAAAAAAAAAAGGGTTAGTTTAAAAAAATTCAAAGTAGCAAAATACATACAACACAAAAATAAAATAAATACGGTAAAATGAAAAAATTACTTTAATAATAGAAATTCATAAATTTTCAACAACAACATCAAACGAACATGACAGATCGACGAACATTGCGTTTTTTAAGTGACTGATCGACGAACATTGCGTTTTTTGGGGACATATCGACAAAGTTTGCGTTTATTCCACAATCGATCGATAAAATTTTTCTTTTTTCCCTGACTGATCGACGAACTTTGCATTTATTCCGCAATCGATCGACGAAATTTGCTTTTTTCCGCAACTGATCGACGACTTTGCGTTTTTTCCGCGACAGATCAACGAACTTTGTGTTTTTTCTGAGACAGATAGACGAACATTGCGTTTTTTAAGCGACTGATCGACGAACCTTGCGTTTTTTGGGGACAGATCGACGAACTTTGTGTTTATTCTGCAATCGATCGACGAAATTTGCTTTTTTCCCCCGACTGATCGACAAACTTAGCGTTTTTTCTGCGACAGATCGATGAACTTTGCGTCTTTTCCACGATCGATCGGTGAATCTCAATCAAGTAAAATCTAAAGTCAGAAATTTATTTAACAACCTAATTGTTAAGGGTCCCTAACACATTTAATGGAACTTGAAAAATACACTGCATATATAAAACTTAACATTCTTCCCTTTTTTATAATAAAAATAAACATTTTACATAATCATTCTCAGTTGACTTAATTTTTTCAATGGTATTTTGTCATGTCTGCATTAATGTAATTCTTTAAATAACACGTAAAATAATAGTGGGGTTTAAAATTTTTTTTTCTCCCTCCCAAACATTACAACTCCCCTCCATTTAAAAATGTTGGTAGGGAGACTCCCGTCCTTGGAAAAATTGAATTTCAAGCCCTGCCTATAATATGTTTGTGTGTATTGAGGTTTGTATAGATGTTTGTGTGTGTGCTGTTTTTAATAAAGACAGTTTCATTTTTCACAAGAACCTTTCAAAAAATTCACATTCTTTGCGCAATCCTTTAACAAAATTTGCATTTTTTTTCGTGATTCTTTAATGAAATTCGCATTTTTTCTGTATCTTTTTTTTGTCGAGATTCACAATTTTTTCAGCTATCCTATGACGTAATTCGTGTTTTTTTTCAGCGATAATTTGACGAAATTTGTATTTTTTCTGCGATTTTTTTTTTTTCACGAAATTTGCGTTATTTTCCATGATTCTTTTATGAAATTTGTGTTTTTCTGTGATCCTTAGACGAAATTTTCTTTTTTCGCAATGCTTTGATAATAATCACATTTTCTCTGCTGCCTTTTGATAAGATTCATGAATTTTCAGCAATCCTTCGATGAAATTCGCGTTTTTTCAGCAATCTTTGAAGAAATTCGCATTTTTCTCGCGTTACTTTAACGAAATGTGCGTTTTCCAGCGATTTTTTGATAAAATACATTTTATTCCGCAAATTTTTAGACGAAATTTGGCAAGAAAGCGCTATCTTTTGGTGGAATTTCCTGTTTTGTGATTCTTTGACAAAATTTGCTCATCTTTTGCGTAAATCACGTTTTTCTGTGGCCTTTTAACAAAATTCACGTTTTACATGATCCTTTGATGAAATTAGTGTTTTTCCTGTGATCATTTGACGAAATCTAGGATTTTTTTCCCGCGAAGATTGATTATATGTTTTTAGTCTGCAGGTGCCCTAAAAAGTTTGTGACGCCAAACAAACAAAATTCATCCTAAAGAATTATTGTTTCGTTTCTGGAAATGAACGACTGTCAACTCATTGGCTGAATTATAAAGGGTGAAATGTGTAGGCACTGAGTATCGTCTATACTATTAACAGAGTTTCCCCTAGGTTTAAAAAGGGGCAAGGTGCTGCTGGTGAGAAAAAGGGCACTTTTTTTATTCTTAAGGGCACTTTTTGGATTTTTGAGGGCACTTTTCAGAATCTTAAGGGCACTTTTCAGAATCTTAAGGGCACTTTTTTAATTGTTAAAGCTTAAAGGTATTCTTTTGGTTTTTAAAGCCACTTTTGATATTTCAAAGTCAAAACACTCTTTTTAAGACAACATTGAGTCAGTTTTTATTATGAAACCAAATTTTTTAATGCAAAAAGGAGAAAGGGCACTTTTTTTACTGAGAGCAAGAAGGGTGCTAATTATTTTGCTGGAGGGGGCAAGAAGGGTGCTAATTATTTTGCTGGAGGGGGCAAGAAGGGTGCTAATTATTTTTATGAGGGGCAAGAAGGGTGCTATTTTGCAAACCAAAGGGCAGGCAGGGTGCAGCACCCTTCTGAAACTGTCTGGGTGAAACACTGCTATTAATGTCGGTAAACGTCTGTCTGTGTGTGTGTTGTTGTGTCTGGCGTCTGTAAGCACAAAACTCTGCATGCAGACGATGGACATAAGTGCTTTTGGTATAAAAAAATTCGGAAGGGGAGTTTTTAAAATTCACATTTTGCGGGAGAAGAGGGGTGCGAACGAATTTAAAAAATGAGTCCGCATCAATAATTATGGCGGCGGGGGGGAGTATGTTTTGCCCACACGGGGCAGAGACTTCTCTTTGCTGACACCACTCATATGATATATCGTTCGAAAGGCCTGTGACTGCCTTTTCATGTTATGCATCTGTGTGGTCCATCACCCCCCCCCCCCCGTCAATTGGGGCACTTTTCTAAATTTTGCACATACCACTCATGTTATATATCGTTAAAAAGATCTGTGACCGCTTAATCATATTATGCATCTCCGGTGTCCATCCCCCACTTTGCCCCCCCCCAAGGGGGTACTTTTGTAAATTTTGCACAAACCCTTCATGTTACGTATTGTTGGAAAGGTCTTTGACTGCTTATTCATGTTATGCATCTCCGGGGTCAATCCCGCCATTTCCCCCCTTTTAAGGGGGGCACTTTTCTAAATTTTGTTGACACCCCTCATGTCATATATTGTTGGAAAGATCTGTGACCGCTTAATCATATGCATCTCCAATGTCCATCTCCCCAATTTGCCCCCCCCCAAGGGGGCAATTTTCTAAATTTTGTTGACACCCCTCATGTCATATATTGTTGGAAAGGTCTGTGACCGCTTAATGATATTATGCATCTCCAATGTCCATCTCCCCAATTTGTCCCCCCCCCTCCCCCAAGGGGGTACTTTTCTAAATTTTGCAGACAACCCTCATGTCATATATCGTTGGAAAGGTCTGTGACTGCTTAATCATATGTATATATCTGATGTCCATCTCCCCACTTTGCCCCCCCCCCCCCCCCAAAGAGGTACTTTTCTAAATTTTGCACACAACCCTCATGTCATATATTGTTGGAAAGGTCTGTGACTGCTTAAACATATTATGCATCTCCAATGTCCATCTCCCCACTTTGCCCTCCCCCTCCCCCAAGGGGGTACTTTTCTAAATTTTGCAGACAACCCTCATGTCATATATCGTTGGAAAGGTCTGTGACTGCTTAATCATATGCATATCTCCAATGTCCATTTCCCCACTTTGCCCCCCCTCCCCCAAGGGGGTACTTTTCTAAATTTTGCAGACAACCCTCATGTCATATATCGTTGGAAAGGTCTGTGACTGCTTAATCATATGCATATCTCTGATGTCCATCTCCCCACTTTGCCCCCCCCCCCAAAGAGGTACTTTTCTAAATTTTGCACACAACCCTCATGTTATATATCGTTGGAAAGGTCTGTGACCACTTAATCATATTATGCATGTACCGTGTCCATCCCCTACTTTACCCCCCCCCAAGGGGGTACTTTTTTTAATTTTGCACACACCCCTCATGTTACATATCGTTTGAAAGGTCTTTGACTGCTTATTCATGTTATGCATCTCCTTGGTCCATCCTGCCATTTCCCCCTCCCCAAGGGGGCACTTACCATTTACTTGCACAACAGCGCTAAATGTGTCAAATGAAAGAAATTCCGCGAGTGCATGTGCCAGTGAAACTTAGCCAATTGCTGTTCTTCAACCTAGCTTTAATTCAAAGTGGGTTTTTTATTTATTTGAATTATTCTGCAAAAGTTTCAAACATTTTAAAGCAGCTATGAATTTTATTTTTATGGTACTATCAAGTTTTTTGCCGTCAAATTTTGACGGGTTCCATCTAGTTTATATTTGATGAAAAGTAACATTTCATTTTTCTTCGTCATGTTGAATTTAAAAATGTAATAAAAATATGTTACTACTAATAAACTTTTTTAATTTGAATTGAATTTTATTTAATAAATGAACCATTATGACAAAATGAACTCTATATAAATATACTAAACTTCGTACTAATTAAAATGATACTTTTAGTGTCTTCTTGAATCAATTAGAACTAAATTTTTAGTTCACGATTAGATATTTTTTAACAAACTTTGTAATAACAGTTAAAATATTGTGCGAAATTCAGCATTTATGTTAAAAAAAACATTTGTTATAATCGAAAACCTAAAAGGAAATAAAACAGCGCCATATTTCTCTTAAATATATATTTTTTAACTTAAAAAAAAGTTTCTTTATGTTGTTAGCACTGAGACGCCATTTGGGAGGACAAGGAGGCAGTTGCCACCTAAGGAATTTAGATTATAGCAGCCATCATATGTCAGACAAAAAAAAATCTTTATGCTATTTTTTAAACAATAAGTTTATCAAATTTATTAAAATAGTTCACTAATTTTTAAAATGCAAAAAGCCGAGGGACTTTGGGCATTCTAGCTTTTTTATGTGTAAAATATACCTCTTTGCAAAGTTGTTTGGAAAATTAAAAACTATGTTTATTATATAATATACAGACAAGGGGGCACATAAAGACCTTATTTCGTCACTATAAATTAAAAGAAGGTACCAAATTCTAAAGGTAAAATCGTTGTTAAATCGATTTATCTCTAAATCGCTATACTAAATGGATGATAAATTGATATAAGAAATTTTTACTTCGCCCAATCCTAACTGCCACTGATTTTCAGAAACGTTTCCTATTAGTTTTCATAGTGTATTAAACATTTTCCTCAATACGTAAAGTAGGCTTTTTGGTTACTAACAATTCTAAAACAAATATTTTCACGTTCAATAAAAATGTTTTACAGACAACCATGATAAATTAAGAGCATTAACATTAATATTCAAATTCGTATTATCTTGCATGTATAAATTCAGTTACGTAGCTGAAAATGTTTAAACTGAAAATGGATACAATCTTAAAAAAACAGATATTCAGGTTTGAAAAAATTGATTAATGCGCTATAAAAACTAGTCGGAAACGGTTTCAGAAATGAGGGGCAGCAAAGATGAACTTCGTTTTTATATTTTTTTCTTTAAATTTCTAAGATATATTGGTTTCTACTGTCTCTTAAAAGGAAGAACGCCCTTCGCTATGAGAAAAGTTGAAAGAGGTTATTGTACATTTTTGTTCGTGGCTATATTATTTTTTCGTTGATTAAGAAATATTTGACTTTTTTCTGAAGTGTAATGAACCAAGAACTTGTAAAATTTTCTATCGTAGAGTGACTAAAATTGGACTTTGCAAACATGAACTAACCAGACTGCGGATCCCGTTTTGATTGTAATCTGGCACACTGCAGACATCTCACCAGGAACCAAAGCTGACGCCAGGGTTCTAACCATTATACAAGCAGGCGGATACCATCGTGCTCTAAGTTTGCGTGTAAGCCAATTACTGCGACAAGAATCATTAAATAGTATAGTCTGTGTGTGGTCAGTCGTGACCAGGGCTTGACAAATGCGGTCGCCAGGTCGCCACTGGCTACCAAGTTTTTTGATCTGACGACCAAGTTATTTAATTTTTCGGGGTGATTTCTGTAAAAAAAAATGTCATAAGAAATGAGCACAAATGGCATTTTTTCTCTCCCTTATCCATACTCGTGCACGGTAAGCAGTGATCTTCCTCTTCAGTGATATTTCGTACTTTTAATGGAAGAACTAAATTTAAAAGGCATTTTCCAACTCATGCATAGAAAACACCATTCTTTTCAGCTATATAGCCAGCTAATATATGTCACGTGATTAGAATGTGGGGGGAGAGTGGATATTTCAATAAAACAGTAATAAATAGTGTCAATCCAGCGTCTGTGGCATTTAAAATTGGATACAATGCTAAAAAATGCTCGAGGTTTTTTATTTTCGTAAGCTTCAAATCTGATTTTTGTGTTTATATAAGTTGTCAACATAATATAAGTGATTATAAGTGATTATAAATTTTATAAGTTTCCTTAGAAAATATTGTTTATATTATCTTTCTAAAATATGTACTATTTTAAACTATGTAACTAATAATTCTAAACTATGCTTGTCATTATTTTTTCTCAATTAATTCATAAAAAAACTCGTATGTTTTATTTTAAAACAATGACGGGGAAGAGGATGGGGGTAAATATTTTTTGCTGGCGACTAGTATATATTTTTTTCTGTCTACCAGATTTTATCCAATTTGTAAAGCCCTGGTCGTGACCATTTTTTTACCTCTTCAAAAATGTCGAAAACAATGTCGCACAAAATTAACAAAAGAAATTCTTTCCTGGGAATATTATAAGCACGTCAGGGACCTACCCTTATCCTCTACTGTTACGTTCTTTTGTCCATACAAAAACGATAATAAAATTTGTACGCTAAGAGAATTACCACATAAAATAAGCCAATAAAGGCTCCGCACCCCGTCGCATTAGTGTATTTCATGTTTAAAGCAATATTTTGAATCACTCTTGACCCGTAGACAGCGTTCTAACGAGTACACAAGCAGGCGAATACAATCGTTCTCTAAGGGAGCGTATAAATCATATACTGCGACAAGAATCATAAATTATTAGGCTCTGTAGTTAGATGTGATCTTTTTATTGCTCTTCAAAGATTTCGAAGCCAAAACGCACAAAATTAAGAAAAGAAGTTCTCCTCAGAGGAGCACGTCAGAATACCCTTATCCTCGATTGTTGCGTTCTCCTGTCGTATGACAAAAGAATGACCACATCAAGCAAGCCAATACTAGACCTTGTACGCTGTCGCGTTGCTGTATTTCAAGCTTAAAGCAGTACTTTGAGAGTGCATACAGCTATTTGTTCTGATTAAGTATTGTTAGACATCGCCATGGTATGGTGGAAACTTAAAGTTTGAACCATTGTTGGAGTTTCAGCATAATCAACAGTTTTGAAAAAAAGCAAATGAACAACATTTTCGTGCTTCTTTTTCTATTGCACCACAAAGTAATTGAACATAATCAGCAGTTTTGAAAAATCAAATGAACAACGTTTTCCTGCTTCTTCTTTAATTGCATCACAATGTAGATATCCATTGAATGGATATTTTTTACATTGTAGCCCGCTTAGCACTTAAAAAACAACAGAGCTAATATTTGAAAAAAGTTTTGCACAACAATATTGAGGGACATTTAAAAAAAGTAAATCATTGTAATTCGGGTTGACACCGTTAAATCTTTTTTGATATTATTTAATGCTATATAATTAAAAATATTATATATTTCTATATTGTTAAGCTCGGATTTCATAATACGCTTTTTTCGTTCCTTCAGCGATATCGACTTATCAAAGTTTCATAGTATTTAATAACGTGAAAATTCTTATACATTTTAAATTAATTTTATTAAGCTTCAAACAAAAAATTATTAGATTATTTCATTTAATTTCGCAGTGAACTAAAGTACTAGGGAACATAAATAATTTGCGCTATTTATTCACTTCGTACATTTCTTTCTTTTGCCATCAATGACGAGAAAATTATGATTTTGATTATTTTCTGTAATAAAAATATCAATTTAATTGACATGTCTTGAAAGAAAATTCATAAATTTTAGTTTTAATATAATGCTATTTTATCACCCATAAATTGATATAGATGCTTTAAATAATTAAATAAGAATAATCTGAAACCATTAAAAGACACTTTTTTATCCGGGAGTTCTTCATTCATCTTCAGTACTTTGAAAAGGAGATTGGAATTTAAAAAGATAAAACTAGGAAATTTGAAAAATTCTTTTAACGGAATTCAGAAAAAGAAAGATTATAATTGAAATTCTTAAAAAGTTTTCCCTCATTTCGAAATAAATAAAAATTTGAAAGATAGATTATATTTTAAAGTGCTATAAATTGATAAAAAGGGCTCGATTAGAGGGCTCTATTTAATATGGTTTTGAAATATATTTCTGTGTGATAAAATGAGATGAAATTTTTTAAATGTTTCTCCTCTTATACAGATACGATAATAAGTTAAAATTTGTGTCAAATATTGAATACCGAGAACATTTTTCTTTAGTCATCAAAGACGAAAAAATGCTTTTGATTATTTTCTACAAAATGGTATGTCATTTCCATTGTCATGTCTCGAATGAAAATTATAATTTTTATTTTATTTTTATTTTTTTTGTATAATGCATCCATAAATTTATTTTGTTACTTTTAATAATTGAATAGGAATATCTTGAAACCATTAAATGACGTTTATTATCGGGCACTTCCTCATTCATTGGGGAAAAGAATTTTAAAAAGGTGAAACCCAGAAATTAGATAAGTACTTTTAACAGAATTCAGAAAGAAAGCAAAGAACATTTGAAATATTTAAACGTTTTCCATCATTTTGACAAGAACAAAATTTAATAGGTCGATGATATTTTAAACTGTTTAAGTATTGATTACTGAACGAATTAAAATTTTAAAGACATTTTAAAGGAGACGAATTCTTTTTAAAAGAATATTTTAACTTTTTGAATTAGCATTTTAAGTATACAATTATTTCAACTGCCCATGGCATAAAGAGTATAATTTTTTTGTAATTAAGGTATCCTACTACAGTTTATGCCCATTTTGTTTTAAATAAAGCAAATAAGAGTATAATTGTTGGAAAGATCTATAGACACTCATTAAAAACTGGTTACTAATTTTACTATCCCCCCATACATCTTGCTTTTCTGCAGGCTAAATACTGCATCAATATATAAATAATAAGTGATAGTAATTCACTCTGGTTAGGGTTTATACGGTTAACAAATCATTGAAAGTAACCTAAATAAAATAAAATCGAAATAAATTATCGCGTTGTGTATTTTTACGAAGAAACCCAAACAGTGAAGAAGTTACTGAAATCGATAATATCCGAATTACATTAACCATAATTTAAGGTAGTAAGAAAACTTTAAAAATAGAATAAGTAGTATACATGGTGCATGCAAAGGAAGAAACTAAGTTTAAAATCTAATATATACAAATTTATTTATGGTTAAACAAATACAAAAAAACACTATATGAAAATAATTAAAAATCTTCAATCTAACATTTTTAGGTCTCATTAAATTCATTTAGTTATCTCATTAGTTAGCTTAAATTTATTTTAATTAATTCAAGAAAAAATACTTTATACTGATACAGCTCATTTTTAATTACAATTATTACTCAGTTATTTCTATTATAATAACAATTAAAACATTCTCGAGCTTTTAAACTTCTCATAATTAACTTATACACCTTGCGTATTTTTACTCAAACAGAAGTAATTGTAATAATTAACAAAAATAATCCATTCAGACCGCCACTCTGTCCTTTAAAACAACAATATTATACTTGAACATAAATATTAAAGGATACCTGGTCACCAATTGGCTGTCAGATTGTTTCGAAGACGCAGTCATCTTAGTCAGATGGGTTGCGAACTTCAGGCGATATGCGCTTACACAAAAAATAGAAAATGCCTTTTAACGATCCTTATGGCCAAACTTAATTATATTTAAGCATAACTTTTATTGATACGGGTGTATAACAACTTCAAGTCATAACGCTGCTTTCAAACACACGATAGAAGTCATACTCCCAAAAGTCCTTTGAAAGTAATGCTTTCAGAGCATGAAGCTAATTTAAAGATACAGAGTGCTATATATATAGGCAGAACTCTCACCTAATGCTTGAGAGAGCAAGAATCCTCATAACAGAGATATCATAATACTATGTAGTAACTGTATCATCATCAATCACAGTGCTAAAGATATTCTCCAATTTTAAACTTTCGTTTAGAGGCTGTTATTTCATTCCCGTTTTCGTGGATTCGCTGTAAGTAAAAGTCCGGTGATTGGAACTTGTAGAGCCCCACAGGGTACCGCTTTTCTCATTACTGGAGGACTCGTTGCATGATACTCTTAAATAATTACTCCCACGCTGTAAATCTTAGAGCTGTAAAAGTCTCAAACCTATTGTATTCTTTAAGTTCATTCACGACACTCTGGCAACAGCAAAAAATAAATACATTTTCTTATACATAGAACTCCATATGTGATGTAAAAATAAATAATAAACACACGGATATTATTAATTAATATTTATAATACTTAAGATACATATACAGTAAATAAAGCTTAATACGTGTGTGTAAAAATTATACACATTATCTCATTTTCCTTTTCAGTTATTAGTCCTAAACTTGACACTTTCTTGTTCATTTTCAGTCATCACAAAAAAGATGATGTGGGGAATTAGAGAAGGCTGATTCTTCTCACCAATAATATTGATTGTTTCAAAGAATTTGGCATATAAAAAACAGTATAATTTGTTAAATAAATTACTTTGATACAATTTCTTTTTATTTTTTTACAATTGTAAGAAAAAATCATGCATCATTATAATTAATGCAATATAATTTATAATTACCCAAATTGTCTTCACGACAAAGATAATGTTGTTATAGTTCGCTAATTTTTTTATTAAATGTACTATTTGAGGTATTAGGATGTAATGAATTACAATCCAGAGATAAAATAAAAACGTTTATAGATATAGTATTCCAAATTGTCACTTTTGATGATTTTTCATATATTTTTTTGTAATTTAATACATAAAGATAGCTGTAATAGTTCAGAAAAATCTGAGATATTTAAACTGATAGTCTGATAGGTGATGTAATAATCAACGATAAATCGTGTGTTTCATTCATTGATTTCGGGTCGAAACAAAAACGTTATTTTAGCACCAAATGTCATAAACTGTAAGGCAGTCGAACATAAAACTGAAGGTGGAAATCCGTTGATCTATTAAGTATTATTGCTAACTTTATAAAATGATAACTAAGTAACAAGTATTTCTATAACAAGAAATTATTTTTATAATTATATTTAAAACATCTTTAGCTGGTTCTAAAATTTCTTTATAATATCCAGTAAAGTATATGTTTTTAATGTGTATTAATATTTCGAAAATGAAATGTTTCACTTCAAAGCTTGTGTTTTAAAAAGATTCTTTTTCTATTTAACCTATCTCAAAATATGTTGTATCATCATTTTGTCAGACCAGAACTGATTATTCATTTCAGTAATCAAGCAAAATACCATTCTATTGCTTAACAAAACTCCTTAAAATTCCAATAGTTCAGTTTTCTATGGTTTCTCTTCAAATACCTTTCACAATGGGCTGATAAAATCCGAATTTTCAAAATAATCTGCAACACAAAATGTCATGAATAAATTATAATCAGAAACGAATGAGAATAACAATAATTTATCAAAAAGTTTAATGTGGAAAGTGTTATGCATTTTCACGTAAAACTGAATATCATACTCGTTAATCTTAACAAATTATTTCTTTTTAGAATGGATTATACAACATAAATAACATAACAAAAGGCTTTTCCAAAATATGTATTGTTTTACTTCCTTATTTTGATGTATCGCATGCAAACTAATCCCATTAAATTTCTCGGAACATTAAACAAATGCGATTAAAAGTGTCTCCTCTGTTAATTAATAATGCATTGAACGTCTTGTGGGAATTTTTTTTATGCTTCCTTGATCTCTGTAGTTACCTGTATTTAAAGTACCTCCTTCATTAATAATTGATAAGTTTAGAACATTTATTTTGAACTGTTTCTTCCAAAAATGTAGAGGAATATGTTAATGTTGACACCATCTGACACTCAAAATTTTAATCAAAAGCAGCAAAAGTCTATTGCCGTGATAAGTTACATGTTTTAATTATTTAACTGAATACACCAAATAAATCAGCTAACTTAAAGGTTTAGCTAAAATTCATTAAGATACAACTAAATGTAAATATATTGCTTGAAGGTGCGTAAAAACATACATAAAAACATTTAAAAGCACATTAAAGTCCTTTTAAAAATTCCAAAACGTTTTCAACCGAAACCCGGTCATCATCAGTGGAAAAACTAAATTGTTGAGTTGTTATCTCTTTGCGTTTTCTTGCTTGCTCGGAATAAACTATTTTACTTCAAGGGTTTGGAAATAAGGTGGGATGGGAAAGGTAATCAATGATGCATTAATTCATTCCAGACTGCGTGGATATCATATGATAATACATCGTTACAGACTATTTCTTTTTTAGACATTATTTCTAGAGACTCTCTTATGATTGCTTCCAGGTGATTATTTGTGCGGAATATAATTTTGGATCTATTGAAATCAACTTTTATAGGTTCAGTTTGCGCTAATCTTGCTAACGCAGTGTGGGGTCTATTTAAAACGCAAAGAGATAACAACTCAACTCAACAATTTAGTTTTTCCACTGATGATGACCGGGTTTCGGTTGAAAACGTTTTGGAAATTTTAAAAGGAATTTAATGTGCTTTTAAATGTTTTTATGTATGTTTTTACGCACCTTCAAGCAATATATTTACATTTATTTGTATCTTAATGAATTTTAGTTATTAAACAAGGGGAATTTGCACTGAAATTTTAACTTTTATTAAAGGTTTAGGATAGAAACTATTAAACATTTCCATTTACGTACATAACATTCCTCCTATTCATCTTACAAAATTATTCTTAATAAAATTAAATGGTACTTTTATGTTAGCTGGACACAAATCTCGCATATAGCATTTTTTCCCTCGCCAATCGCTCCTTTAATTTTTTGCATGTGGTAAAATAGAAACAATGCTTTGATGTTGAAATAAAATGTTTTGTAGTACGGTATTGTTTCTTCTTCTTCTTTTTTTAAAAATGAAATGGATAAAATGCATTTATTTTAAATGAAAGATGTGTGTTTTAAGTGAAAAGAGTGAAAAGTTTATATTTTAAATGAAATAGATGCATTACGAATGATAGCGATATGAACAATATTTGCGATTTATCACCTGCGCCCAGCTAACATAAAGTACCAGTGAACTATACAACATCAGAAGTTTAAAAACATATATAACAAAGGCTTCTCTAAAATGCATACCTCTTACTTCCTTATTTAGAATAGATATCACTTTCAAACTAATCCCCTTAAAGAGTTCTTGAAACATTAAACAAATGCGATTAAATGTATCTTCTCTATTCGCTGATAGAGCTTTGCAAGGAATTTTTTTTATGTTTTCTTCATCATGTAGATACTTAAATTCAAAGTGCCTGCCTCAGTAATGTGTAATACGTTTAGTGCAATTAAAAACAGTGGTCTTGTAGTTGTGAAAACAAAGTAGCAGATAATTTAGTGACATTTATACGAAGTTAGTGCGAATGAAAATACCATGGTATAAAGAAAAAGTACTCAATGAAACAGCCTACAAATTGCTAAAAATATAGTGAAATCATCATAGGCTGAGATAAATTACATATTTTCTTAATTTTTTTCATAATACCAAATATATCAACTTACATAAAAAGCTTAGTATAAAAAGTGTTAAACATTTTCTTGTAAAAGCGGAATTTCAATTTCATACATTTTAACAATCTTTTTGTTACACTACATTTGCATAACAAGAGGATCTTCCACCTGTATATATATCACGATTTTCTCCATTTTGATGCATCATTTTCAAATAACTTCCATTAAAGATCTGAAGACATTAAACAAATACGATTAAAAGTGTCTTCTCTGTTCACTAATAGTGCGTTGCAAGTCTTCATGAAATTTTTAATATTCTCTGTATCTTTTGTAGTGATTTCGATTCAAAGTAAATATTCGATAAATTTCTAAGATGTTTATTATATTTGAGAACGTGAGTATCAAAACTCGCTTTATCCAAAATTTAAAAAATCGTGTTTTCTGTATCAATCTATTCTTTTGCTAAATCTACACCGAAAAATCACTGCAATTTTCAATGAAACTAGTTTTATCGTGTATATTTGGCATTGTAAAAACATGATTTACTTTCAAAACTCGCCTTATCCACAAGGAAGTTAGACACAAAACTAGTTTTAATCCTTCACATGCGTAGAGCAGCGCACGGCGAGCTTATCAGCTGCTATCACAGTAATTTCCCTTCATTCCTTTGCGACCTGTTGCTATTTTTGTTCAAAGTTTTGATTTGTTCTATTCCTACGAACTGATTAATTAAGTTTTACCGTGTATCTTGTGCGTAATGATCTTTGAATCAACTCCTGAACTTTGTGAGGGAACATCAAGAAAAACTCAAAACGGGGAAGAAGTAAATATATTTATTTGAGTTTAGCACGATCAAATGAGATACCCTCCATAATATCTTAAATCCTTAAACCTGGAAGGATTCGAAAAAATTCAAATGTTTTCTGATGGTTGTCCTGGTCAAAAAAAAGAACATCATAATGATAGGGATGACAGCAAAGTAACTCATGGAATTAGCTCCTGCAATTATTAAATAGATTGACCTTATTTTTCCCATTGTGGGTCATTCTTATTTGCTTCCAGGCAGAGTTTTTGACAGGATTGAGAAAAATCTAAAAAGGAAGGAATGTATTATCCATAATGAAGAGTATCTGGAAATTTTTTCACAGTCTGGTAGAGTACGGGAATGTACTTTAGGAAGTTCTGATTTATGATTCCAAATCAGCGGTGGCTTCTACTTTAAAACCCTGCGAGCTGAATTTCCAGTTTGCACTTGCAAAGTGCATCACCTTGTTAAAAGATAGAGGAGTGCTCCTTGTTAACGATGAGCCCCACTACAAGACAGATGTAGGCGTTTTCAAATCATTGACCAAGAGGAGAAAAAGTTTAAGATTCATGAAACCTGAGCAGATGCCATGTTCTGTCCCTGTGAAGCAAGAGAAACTTAAGGATGTATTGTTAAAACAAAAAAAAAACATTTTTGCAATAACTGGTCAAAAACGGAGGACCTTACATTCTATAAAAATATTATTTGTCAGGAACCAGAACAGGAGGAGATGGTTGAGAAGAACAAAGATGATATCCCAGAAGAAGAACTCGATGAGTTAATTAACTCATATTTTTACTTTCTTCTATCTATAATAGAAGAAAGTATTGTAATCGAAATTTTTTTCTACTTCCGGTTTTCGACGGATTTACACGTTTTAGGGGTCAAAGATTACGAAAAACACGTTTTTACAAAATGTCTGTCTGTCCGTCTGTCCGTCCGTCCGTCTGTCCGTCTGTCCGTCTGTGTGTCTTCATTGTATCATCAAAAAGTGTATGAAGTTATGCTTCAAATTTAACCTAATTTTTTTTCTATGTTTATGGCTATGGCAAGCAGGCACTATTAGAATTTGGGGATATTTCGACGAAAGGGGGCGCTGTGATCGATATTTTTGTTCCATTTTCACTATTGTACCATCTAAAAGTGTATGAAGTTATGCTTCAAATTGAACCAAATTCTTTTTCTATGTTTTTGGCTATGGCAAGCAGATTCTATCAGAATTTGGGGATATTTCGACGAAAGGGGGTGCTGTCATCGATATTTTTGTTCCATTTTCACTATTGTACCATCTAAAAGTGTATGAAGTTATGCTTCAAATTGAACCTAATTTTTTTTCTATGTTTTTGGCTATGGCAAGCAGATTCTATCAGAATTTGGGGATATTTCGACGAAAGGGGGCGCTGTGATCGATATTTTTGTTCCATTTTCACTATTGTACCATCTAAAAGTGTATGATGTTATGCTTTAAATTGAACCAAATTTTTTTTCTATGTTTTTGGCTATGGCAAGCAGGTTCTGTCAGAATTTGGGGATATTTCGACGAAAGGGGGCGCTGTGATAGATATTTTTGTTCCATTTTCACTATTGTACCATCTAAAAGTGTATGATGTTATGCTTTAAATTGAACCACATTTTTTTTCTCTTTTTTTGGCTATGGTAAGCAGGTTCTATTACAATTTGGGGATATTTCGACGAAAGGGGGAGCTGTGATAGCCATTTAAAGATTTAAAATTCAAAAAGATGTGCAAATTAAAAAAAATTAGAAATCCTAAAACTTTTTTTCGTTAAATGTTCGGCCTTGATCCGGAGAATCCGGAGCAGTTTTTGTTTTGCTTCTATCTTAAAAAAATGGCTGAGATAGAGCGGTTTGAAATTTTAGGGTGGCTGACATTTTCAAACAAGACAGCAGAATTCATCCATAAACGGGTTTAATTTATGAGTTTTTGTTAACATGGTTTCGGCAAATTTTCTTTCATTGTTGTAACCATTAATCCTATTATATGCTTATCACTATATATTTATATTCGCCAACGTCAAATTATCGCCAAACTTGGCGACAGTTTGCGGAATATCGACAAATTTGGCGACCAAAGTAAGTTGCCATAAATGAAGCCAACTTGGCTGTAGAGGACTAATTTGGCGATATTCTCATTCAAATTCAATGTTGACGAGAACTGGGATTGAGTCTTCTTTATTTATGTTCCACGCATTTTACCTTCGTGTTTTCTAGTAAAATTAGCTAAAATCGTAAAACAAAGGAATAGGGAGGCTATCTATTCCTGTCGTTCAAGCCAGAAGGACTTTTCGTAGTTTAGTATACATCGATTGTTCACATCCCTGTAACCCGACGATTCGCAATCAGCTGACGTACAACAGAATGACGAAAAATATTGATTTTATTGGCGATGTGATAGCGAATTTTGAAGTATTAACATGACTGAGATGGAAGAAAGTTTTGGGATTGGCACATCCGACTAGTTATTTTTTATATTTTGTAAGAAAATTATATTTTATTACATAGATATATATTATATTATATATTATATAGATATTATATTATATTCTTTTTTAAAGATAATTAGCACGTTACACTAATCATAAAGTATTTATGATTAAATTTCTTTTATTGTTAATTAGTTTACTTTTTTAATAAAATGTAATACTAAATTTTAATCATACTTATTTGCTGTCTTGAAGATTATTTTAAATAGAAACTATTGATTTCTTTCCTCAAACTTGATACAGATGTATTTTTAAAAGAAATTGGCTTCAAAACTTCTCTTATCCATTACTTTGCAATAAAACTCTTCTTATCCGAAACTTTTCCCCAATAATTAATTAAACTAATTAAAGTTGATTTTCCACTTTAAGACAATGGTATCATAGCGCAACTAGTTATACGTTAAAAAATTGAATTATTCGATACACGGGGTCACAGTTAGAGGTTGTATGCGATTTCCCAAGAAATCTATTTCCTGGATAAGGCGAGTTTTGAAACTCACGTCCTAATTTAAACTTACGTTTTAATACCATCATCTTCAACACTCAATGTTTTAATCAAAACCAGTAAAAATCTGATACAGCATTAAATTACACATTATCGTTACTTTGTTCATGATACAAAATAAATCAACTGACTAAAATTTTTTAAATAGAATGTGTTAAATAGTTTCATGTAAAAATAAAATAAAATTCTCATTTATCTTTTAAAAAAATTATGTTTTTTAGAATAAGTTACACAGTTTCAACATACACAACTGAAATATTCTCCAGTTCTACATACATAACTAAACCACCAGAATATATGACGCCTATCCTATTTTCCATATTTTTGGATACATCACTTTAAAACTAATTCCATTAAATTTCTTGAAACTTTAAATAAATGTGATTAAACATATTTTTATTGCGCACTATTATTGCGTTCAAAGTCTTCACTGATTTTTTCCTGTATTAACCTACAGTGAATTTACTTAAAGATCTGATGATTATAAATATGTGGAAAAGGATTTTCACTGCACCCATTTCACTTTAAATATATTAGAGTTGCAATCTTTCAATAAATTTTCTCAGTATGTGTTCTTCAATATAATCAAAGTGATCAAAATACTAAAACTTCAATATATACTTTTGTACTGGCTCGCCATTTCTTTCTTTCTTTTTTTTTTTACATTGGTGATGCTTAAGGTTAATTTCTGATTACTTTGAATAGGGTTTTCGGTAATATATTTCGTTTATTTTTAAGAAGTAAAAATGTTAATAAATAATCACTTTTACTTTATTTTTTGTATATATGCCATGACATTTTATGTATTTTTCTTAAGCTAATAACTGTTTTGAAATTCGGTTGCTACTGTCAAAGAACATTCTAGTAAAAGAATCATTCCGAAAAATATTTAACAAATTCAAATTTTCAGGAGAAGTAAAGTTTTAACATTTACTTAAATTTTTCAAAAAGTAAAATAAAATTATCAAATTTTACCATAAGACTTACATTATTGCTTGACTAAATCAGTTTCCTTCATAAAACCATTTAATAATATAGCCAGAAAATGTTCACTTTGTGTGAGTTCAAAGACATGAACAAAAGATTTACAACGTTGAAACACAGATTTTCAACTAACACAACATTAAACTACATACAGCTGTTTCAAAGGTATCCTATTTCCCTTTTATCAGTGTAAAAAATAAATAAATAAATAAATAAATAAATAAAAAGATGAAAAAAGGATTCGAAGAACCCATTCGGTTATAGCTCCGACACAGTAAAAAAAAGAATGGGTCGATCTACTAAAAAAAATTTAGTTTTTCTCATTGATCCTTGCAATTACTAAAATTTTTGTTTTGTATTCTTACTCAGTTACAGTAAAATCTGTAACAATTACTTGAAACAAGCTAGCAACGATGCCGGTGTATAATACTACTACTAATGGTTACTAAAAAATTCTGTGGAATACAAATTTACTAAACATATTTTAGTAACATCAGGTTTTTTTTACAGTGATAGTACTTGCTGATGGACTGACTAAAAATGGTAAATGTAGGAGTTTATATACCAGATAAAGCAGAATTTTATTTTAATTTTACACTGATCAAAGGCATCTGGGGTATCTTTGAAATGGTCGTATGTAGTTTAATGTTGTGGTATTTGAATTTCTGTGATTTAATATTGTAAATTTTTGGCTCATTTAATAATATGTCAAAAAAGCGTTTATAAAACACCAAAATAAACAAAAATGGTCTAAGAGTAGCCAGTAGCGCTGAAATTAGAAAGTGATATACATTCTCATGCAAAAATGAAATTATCATTTACCGTAACGAATTATTTCTTGTTACATTCTTTTATTTAACTGAACTTGGTTTTTTCATGTAAAAAGAAATTTTATAATAAATTTTTTATTCACTTCTTGATATGCTAGAATTATAAAAATGATGCTCATAGGTGTGTTTCCGATGACAATACAACATTTGAATATTTTTACAAGTTAAATAAATAAATAAATACATTTTTAGGCATTTTTCCATTAGCCGGCCGCAGGAGGTAAATCGAGAAATAATCTTTATGGTTACAACAACAATGGAGTTTATGATGCACGAAATCATGCTCACCAAAATAGGTCAACTGGCTGTGAAACTACAACAAAGAATATTTTAAACACCAAAAAGTGGAAAATATAAAATATATATATAGAGAGAGTGTAATATATATTTTTAAAAATACGCTTTAATCAATTGATAGTTTAATATTATTTAAAATATAATTATACGTTGAGAAAACAATTTAGAAATCCAGAAAAGAAATTTTAAATAATGTTTTTTTTCCTGTCCCCAAATCATAAAATAGGAACTCAGCAAGAATTGTAATTATATTAATAAGTTCACGAGCTCGCTTTCTTTCTACCAAGCCGAAAAATAGAGGTTAATTTGCCATAATTAGAATCGATGCTGAATTAATGTAACCGACGCCGAATTAACGTAACGTGTTTCGGAAAAAAAAAACATGAATTGCAGTCATGAAATTAGGTTTGATTTTTAAGATAAACATTGAATGCCCAGAAAAGAATATTATTATTACTTTTATTATTTTATTTAGAATAAACCACACTACTTCAAAATTCAAAACATAAAGCCTCTCCTGTGTGACACTTATTTTCCATATTTTAGATAGATTTCTTTCAAGCTAACCCCATTATATTTCTTGAAACTTTAAAGAAATGTGATTAAAAGTATCTCCCCTGTTCGCTAATAGTGCGTTCCAAGTCTTCAGTGAAATTTTTCAGATTTCTTCACCTTGTAGTTAATTCGATTCCAAGTACCATGTCTCAGTAATGCAGCAATTTTTGTTATTTTGGATAGATAGCTTTTAAACTAATCCCATTAAAAAGTTTACGGCACATTAAACAAATGTGTTTAAAAGTATCTTATCTGTTTTCTCTATTCTTTAATAGCGGGTTCTAAATCTTCTGAAAAAATTTTTGCATTCTACATTCTTGCTTTCAAAGTACATTGATGAGTAGAACTTAATAGGTTTAGTACATTCGAATTCAGTTGTTTTACTTTTGAAAAATTTAGCGCTGAACCATTTAATGCCGGCACCTTGTAATACTCAATGTTTTGTTTGAAACCAATAAAAGCCTAATGCTGTAATAAATTAGATATTTTCCTTACTTAGCTCATGATACCAAACAAATGAAAACACTTAATAGTAAAAAGGAACATAAGATAAAAAGATGGATAAAAAATATAAATAAAAAGGATGAATATTTTTCATTGATATTTATTTTTTAATATACAATTAAATTCTTCCATTAAATATTATATTCCATTAAATCTTCAGTCTTAATGAAATATATATATATATATATATATATATATAATATCTCCTGGACACTTATTTTCCCTATTTTCGATGTATAATTTCCCCCGTTTTTAACAAATCCCATTAAATTTCTTGAAACATTAAACATATGTAATTAGAATTATATTCTCTGTTTGCTAATAATGCATTTCAAGTCTTCGGGAAATGTTTATTTTTTTTATTATTATTATCAATGTCATAATAGTTATTTAGATTTCAAATAAATGTTTCAGTAATGCATAATGTATATTTACATTCATATTCTTCATTCTGGGACGCCTGCCTAAACGTCAAGAGTGATTTTTTCTAACAAACTTTGTATACATTTCACTCATTAAATATTGTTGTTTCTAGCTATGTATCTGTCTCATTTCTGTCCCTACGCATCTGATGGATACACACATCAAATCACTTTCATTTGAACAGCCCTCATACAGGGTGTTTCACAAAGGACCCCTAACTTTAAAAATCAATAACCCGGAAACGGTGATAGATAGAAGCATGAAACCAATGGTATGTTTATTTTAAAAAATCGTAAGAATCTTATACGTAAATCTCAAAATTTTGTTAAAAATAGCACCGATAGATGGCGCTGAGAGCGTTAAGAATCCTTCTAAATAGAGTTTAAAAGCATAGAAAGACTAGTCGTCGAAGATTTCGTCCTTGAAATCTGGCCGCTATTAGCGTATAGTGAAAATAATTCCGAAAGTGGTATATACCGGGGAGGAACGTGTGTTTATTGTGTTGGAGTACCACCGATTAAATCAGAGTCCTACTGCCACAAGGAGAAGTTTTCAAACGCGATTTCAAGTCGCAAAATGTCCAGAGGGGAAAACAATTCGTGAGCTTTTCAAAAAAAAAATCAACAGACAGGCAACGTGGCCGATGCGAAATATTTTCTCTATACGAAAATAGCAGTCAGATTTCAATGGCGAAAACTTCGACGGCTAGTCTTTCTATGCTTCTGAACGCTCTTTAGAAGGAATCTTAACGCTCTCAGCGCCATCTATCTGTGCTATTTTTAACTAAGTTTTGAGATTTACGCATAAGATTCTTACGATTTTCTTAATAAACATACCACTGGTTTCATGTTTCTATGTATCACCGCTTCCGGGTTATTGATTTTTAAAGTTAGGGGTCCTTTGTGAAACACCCTGTACATTCTATCACACTCGTAAGATATATTATAAATTTCCCAATGTGAAAATCTGTCAATTGGATGTTTGAGATCTGTAAATTGGATTTTGTAAAATGTTGCATAAATTACTTTAAAATCGAATCTTTTCAAAATTCTAGATGTTTGATGGCTTATTCTCGGAAAATATGGATATATAATTAAATTTTCATTGCGAACATTGTTAACATTAATGTGTACGTTTAATGAATTGAATCAACGATTTCAACTGGATAAACCCGGTCAATGGTCATTGATTTAATGTGGTGTAACTCTGCTTTGAGTAAACTCCCAGATGAAAAAATTTTTAAGGCGCGATGAACATAAGTATTAAAAGCAGGGGAAAGACAATTTGGAGGTAAAGAAACTGCGAATGGTGTACGATAAACAGTGGTTTGGAATGAGTCATTTTTGCGGTAAACCATAACATCAAGGAAAGGTAGTTGGTTATTATTTTCAAATTCAGATATAAACTGTATATGTTCATCTACAGAGTTCATAATGGAAAGAATATGAGGGATATCTATATCAGTAGATATCCCTCATATTCTTTCTGTTATGAACTCTGTAGATGAACACCAATAGATGATCAATAGCCATTGGCCAGGGTTATCCTGTTGAAATCGTTGATTCAATTCATAATAAACTCATTAAACGTACACATTCCAACGTTAACAATGTTCGCAAAGAAAATTTAATTATACTTCCATATTTTCCGAGAATAAGCCATCAAATATCTAGAATTTTGAAAAAAATTCGATTTTAATTTATACACCATTTTACAAAATCCAATTTACAGATCTCAAACTTCCAATTGACAGATTTTCACATTGGGGAATTTATAAGATGTCTTGCGAGTGTGATAGAATGTACATAGGTCAAGCTAAGCGCCCCCTTAAGGTCCGCTTGGGGGAAAATAAAAACTATGTTAAAAATTGTGACACTAAACAATCTGCGATTGTTGGTCGACCATTGTTGGTCTAACAATTACAGTTTTAATTTTTCAGATGGTTCACTAATTCAGAAATGCTCATCGATTTACGACCTTAATTTTTGGGAAGCTTATCATACATGGAAGAATTCCCGCAACTTAGTTAATGATATGTCCAGTATACCAAATTTTTCAAATGTCTGGCTACCTTTCATTTAATTCATCTCTTCGTCCCCCCTCCCCTTTTTTTACCTCCGTACTTAAACTCGTTTGTCTGGCCGGGTGCTTCTATTGGTCTCCTACGTCACACGCGTTTCTTGACTCCCCTGTTGCATTTGAAAAACTCACCGCCATTCAATCTTGGGCACATGCGGGAGACGCAAGCATATTTAGATGGCTTAACTTTTGAATCGTTTTTTTTTTATCATTCAAATTTGGCATTGATGACGGAGCTTTAGGGGCTCCGAAACAGTTGTTTGGCATTTTATATATTTTTATTTGTGCTATTTTACGTTGATCATTTATTTTGAATATAACGGCACAAAGTTAAATCCCCCTATTTTAAAAAACTATTTATTTTTTGGATGAATTAAAAAAAAAATTACACATTTATATATACGCAATAAAAACCATACAATAAATTTTTTTAAATGGATTGTGTTAAACAATTTCATTTAAAAAATTGAATATCATTCACATCTGAACAAATTATTCGTTTTAAATTATATTCAATTACAAAAATTTAAAAGCATACGTAACAAAAGGCGTCTCCCAGATACATATCTCTTATTTCCTTATTTTGCATATATATCACTTTCAAACTAATCTCATTAAAGAGTTCTTGGAACATTAAAGAAAGCGATTGAAAGTATCTTCTCTGTTCGCCAATATTGAGTTTTATTCTTTAAGAAATTTTTAATGCTTTTCTCATCTTGTGGTTACTTTAAAACTATACAATACAAATTTTAAATGGAACGCGTTAAACAATTTTATGTAAAAAGGAATATCATTTACATTTATCTGAACAAATTATTCATTTTAAATTAGCCATACAATTACAAAAATTTAAATGCAGACGTAACAAATGGCTTCTTCTACATATATATCTCTTTATTTCATTACTAGCAAAACCCGCGGCTTTGCTCGCGTAATTCTTGAAAAATGCCAAGTGGTATTCGTTGGCCTATTTTCATTAGAGGAAATTTTACTGCCACAGATAATTAAGAAATTACTAATTAAGCCACAATAATGTCGAAAAAAAAATCGCAATTTTAGAACGTTTTTCGCTCTTTCACCTCCCCCCCCCTTTGTGGCAGTATCACCGATATAAAATATAGCCTATGTTACACCAGGGACTGTTACCATCAATTTGCCATCATCACTTTTGAAAATGGTTCTGTAGTTCCAGAGATTTCATAAAAATTGTAATTTAGAATGCTTTTAGAACGCTTTTCGCTCATCTCACAGTTTTAAATTTCGATTTTTTTTTAGAATTTGTTCTTAGAGATCATTTACATCTTATAAGTAGCTACCATGCCAAATTTCATGTTTCTAACAACTTCAGTATAAACAAAATCGAAATTGTAGAACGTTTCTCGCTCCTGCACCCCCCTGGGGTTAGTGACATTGACATAAAATATAGCCTATGTTGGAGCAGGTATTGTCACCATCAATTTGCCACTATCACTTTAAAAAACGGTTTTGTAGTTCCAGAGATTCCATAGAAATTGTAATTTGGAATAATTTTAGAACGCTTTTCGCTCATTTCACCCATTTAAAATTCGATTTTTTTAAAATTTCTTCTTAGAGAGCATTAACATCTTTTAAGTAACTACAATGCCAAATTTCAAATTTCTAGATCCTCCATCATAAAAAAAATCGCAATTTAAGAAAGTGTTTTGCTCCTGCACCCCCCTGGAGTTAGTGGCACCGACATAAAATATAGCCTGTGTTGGAGCAGGGACTGTCACTATCAATTTGCCACCATCACTTTTGAAAACGATTCTGTAGTTCCAGAGATTCCCTAGAAATTGTAATTTAGAATGTTTTTAGAACGCTTTTCGCTCATCTCACCCTTTTAAATTTCGAATTTTTTTTTAATTTGTTCTTAGAGAGCATTTACATCTTATAAGTAACTACCATGCCAAATTTCATGTTTCTAGCTCCTTCAGTATAAAAAAAAATCGAAATTTTAGAACGTTCTTCGCTCCTGCACCCCCGGGGGGTAGTGGCACCGACATATGTAATATAGCCTATGTTGGAGCAGGGATTGTCACCATCACTTTCGAAATCGCTTCAGTAGTTCCAGAGATTACCCCCTACAAAAAACAAACAATCTTTATTTCTTTATAATATTAGTATAGATTACTTACCCATCATACGCAGTATAGGATAAGTCTTGTAAAAAAAAATTCACGGATTTACATGTTTCAGACACTGGAGATTCCGAAAAACATATTTTTGGAAGAAAAAAAAATTGCTGTCCGTCTGTCTGTCTGTGTGTCTGTGTGGTGGTGTGTCTGTAAACGCTCTATCTCCCGAACAACTTGAGATAGAGACTTGAAATTTGGTGTGTACTTAGTATGTAATAATGGGAAGAAGCATATTGAATTTCAGCAACCTCGATTATCCGGAACTATTTTTTTCGGTAAAAGGTATATAAAAAATTTCGAAATTGTTTATTTTAAGGAGGGAATATAAAAAACAATAAAAAAACATAACTGTTGCATAAAGAATGAAGTTGATCGGATAATGAGTTGCCGAGATATTTGTAATCCTATTTTTCGCACTCTTCGATTTTTCCTGATCCTGTATTTCATTCAAATTTCAATTCAAAGATATATTTTAATTGGAAATGAGACGCTTAATCCGACGCAGTAAACTGTTAGATAATATGATTATCAATTTTGGAGTAGTAGAGCATTTAAAGTTTATGATGTCATCAAGCGACGATTTTATACGGATTGCAATGCCTTTTATAAATAATTTACACATGTTTCATTTTCATATTTTATATTATGCATATCTATGATGGGTAAGTATTACGGTGTCCCCCCAACGACTAGTTTTCTATATATATTACTTTCAAGCTAATACAGCTAAAGAGTTCCTAGAAGATTAAAAAAAGCGATTAAAAGTATCTTCTACGCCAAAAGTGCGTTGTTAATCTTTTAGAAATTTTTAATATTTTATTCATCTTGTGGTTACTTAAATTAAAAGTGCGTGCTTCAGAGTAATGAGTGATAGGTTTAGTAAACTGAAATTCACTTGCTTTATCGTTGTAAAAATGCACCATAAAACAGTTTGTAACATTTAAACAAAGTTAGAATGAATGAAATCATCGTGGCCTAAAGAAAATATATTCAATAGACTTCTAAAAATTTTGTTTAAAAAACAATAAAAGACTCGATTCGCATAGAGAGTGAATTGAGAGGAAAGGAGAAAGTATTGAAAGGGTTAAAACTTTCAAGGGTTCAAAAGCATTACTTTATTTTAACACATTATTTGTTTTTAGAATAGATTGTATACTACATTTTGGCTTATAAAAGCGGTCCCCAGCTATATGTGTCTTATATTTTCTCCATTTTGGATATAACAT
Source organism: Maratus michaelseni (assembly GCA_963931845.1). Classification (NCBI taxonomy): domain Eukaryota; kingdom Metazoa; phylum Arthropoda; class Arachnida; order Araneae; family Salticidae; genus Maratus; species Maratus michaelseni. Next base: position 378,422,990 of record OZ007593.1, on the reverse strand, counting down.
GTTCATACTCATTAAAATCTTAAGATAATTAACCCCTTAATCATCGCGCCGGATAGGCGTATGCTACTTTTTTAAAATTCAGATTGCTTGATTGCCGCCAATTTTTTTGAGTAGAAAATATTCGGATTACTTGATGGAAGATAAACTAATGCGAGCATAAAGTCAATTACACTATTTAAAAAAACTGGTGGGAATCAAACAATCTGAATTTTAAAAAAGAAGCCTACACTGCCCGTGAATGTATAGGTCGCGAGGATTAAGGGGTTAAAGATCTTGGACCAAGATCTTTAATGCGATAAACATTTTTATAAAACATTGCGATTAAAAGTATCTTCTCTGTTCATTAAGGGGTGTCGTAAGAGTTAATATCCACAATGTTAAGTCTTGACATTTTGATATACCTTTACTCAGAACATATTTGAAATAGATATATGAATTTTTTTATGTATGGCAAACATATATTCGACATTGTACTGAAATGAGCTTTTAAACAATAAATTCTATGGATTGTTTTTTTTTTAATGTTCCATGGAAATTATTTTTAAAATGCAGAAAAATTAAATCTTTCAAGTTACAAAAAGTAAAATACTAATTATTATAAATAATGCAAAAATCTCATTTTAATATACACTGAATTTAAAGAGGAACGTATCACAAAAATTCTTTTGCCAACAAGCAGTAGTTTTTGAGAAAATGTACACAAAAAATCTAATTTTGAGAAAAGCATAATTTTAACAAAAAATTCCACTTTTTAAACATTTACCAGTACATTCACCATACACTAAATTTTCTGGATTATTTTGAAGATTTTCTTCTTCTCTTTCTTTTAATTCTTTTTTCTATCCTTGCAGCTTTTGTTTGCAGAAAATGTGCATGTTTTATTTTTATCGTACTTACTCTGTTGAGACGTTCTTCAGTAACTGTTGTGTATCCCCCTTGATCTATGCCTAATTTTGCCAGTATTTTCTTTATTTAGTATCAAGTAATATAATTTCCAGTATTTCAAGATTTTGCTAAAGTGAAAAAAAAAAAAAGATTTTACGGTATAATACTAGCTTTCCAGCTGCCAGTATTACACCGTAAAATCAATAATTTTTTTTGCAGTGTATATGTCGTAGGCTAATTGGGAAATCCGCCTCTTTGCAAACAGCCTATAGGCTCTTTGCAAAGAGCCGGTCTAATTGGAGAATCATTTCCCTTTTCCCAATCAGTCTGATGTTTTTCAGGCTTATTGCAAAGAGCCTAGACAGCGTTAGGCTAACTGGAATATGGTCATTTATTTCTCAATCAGCCTGCATTTTTTAGATTCATTCCAAAGAGCCTAGATAGCGCTAGGCTAATTGAAAAATGACCATGCGTATTTAGAAAATGACCAGTTCTTTGTCAAAATATGGTGTTGTACCCAACTCGAACCTGAAAATTCCATTCGAAGTCGACCCGAACCCGACAGAAAAATTCCATCGAACCGTAACCCGATCCTCAAAGCACAAAATAAATTCCTTCGAGTCCCAACCCGACCCGAACCAGAAAACTCAATTTAACCCGAAATCCGAAACGAACCCGACAAAAAGAACCCCATTGAACCGTAACCCGATCCGAACCCGACAAAATAAATTCCTTCATGTCGCAACGCAACTCGAACCTAAAAATTCGATGTTAACCAGTAACCCAACCCGAACAAGACCTAAAAATTCCATCGAACCGTAACCTGATCCGAACCCGACAAAATAAATTCCTTCGTGTCGCAACCCGACCCGAATCTGAAAATTGAAGTTAACCCGAAAGCCGACCCGAATCAGAGAAATAAAAATCCACTGATACATAAACCGATCCGAACACGACAAAATAATTTACGTCGTAACGCAACCCGATCTGAACCAGAAAATTGAAGTTAACCCGAACCCGACAAAAGAAATTCCTTCGTGTCACAACACAATCCAAACCAGAAAATTCAAGTTAACTCGAAACCCGACCAGAGCCCGATAAAAAAATCTATCGAACCGGAACCCGCTCCGAACCCGAAAAATTAAATTTCGTAGTCACGCAACCCGATCCGAAACTGAAATTTTAAGTTAACCCAAAAACCGATTTGAACCTGAAAATTTAATTTAACCCGAAACATAACACAAACCTGAAAATTTAATTTAACCTGAAACATAACACAAACTTGAAAATTAAAGTTAACTCGAAACACAAAGTTGAAACGAAGGCTGCCCGAACGTGAAAATTAAAGTTAACCCAAAACCCGAAACCGTCAAAAATTTCATCGAACCGTAACCCGATCCGAACCCGATAAAAAAAATCCATCGAACCGTAAGCCGATCCAAACCCGACAAAATAAATTCCTTCGTGTCACAACCCGATGCAAGCCAGAAAATTCAAGTTAACCCGAAACCCGACCTAAATCCGAAAAAAAAAATCCATCGAACCGTAACTCGATCCGAACCCAACAAAATAAATTTTGTCGTCACGCAACCCGAACCGAAACTGAAAATTTAAGTTAACCCCAAAACCGATTTCAACCGGAAAATCTAATTTAACCCGAAACCGAACCTAAACCTGAAAATTAAAGTTAACTCGAAACACAAAGTCGAAACGCAACTCAACCCGAAACTGAAAATCGAAGTTAACCTGAAACCCGAACCCGTCCAAATTTTCATCGAACCGTCACCCGATCCGAACCCGACAAAATAAATTCCTTTGTGTCACAACCCGATTTAAGCCAGAAAATTCCAATCATTCCAAAACCCAACCCGAACCCGACAAATTAAATTTCGTAGTCACGCAACCCGATCCAAAACTGAAATTTTAAGTTAACCCAAAAATCGATTTGAACCTGAAAATTTAATTTAACCCGCAACATAACCCAAACTTGAAAATTAAAGTTAACTCGAAACACAAAGTTGAAACGCAACCCGACCCGAAACCCGAACCCGTCTGAAAATTTCATCGAACCGTAACCCGATCCGAACCCGACAAAATAAATTCCATCGTGTCATATCCCGATCCAAGCCAGAAAATTCAAGTTAACCCGAAACCTGACCCGAACCCGATAAAAAAATCCATCGAACTGTAACCCGATCCGAACCCGACAAAATAAATTGCTTCGTGTCACAACCCGATCCAAGCCAGAAAATTCAAGTTAACCCGAAACCTGACCCGAGCCCGATAAAAAATTCATCGAGCCGAAACCAGATCCGAACACGACAAAATAAATTTCGTAAAACTGAAACTGAAAATTTAAGTTAACCGTTTTCGTCTTGACTGCAAATTGTGTTTTGTATATTTTTGTGGCAGAGGGCAAACTTTATATATGATTAAAAGAATGTGTTTATTAACCTTAATTATCAACAAGGCGCATAAATGAAATCTATCAATAAAGCAGTTTTCTTTTTTTTTTTTTTTTTATCAAATTCATTCAGCAACACATCTTCTCTACATAATGATGGAAAAATATTAAAAATCTGCCACATCTGCAGTTTTCATAGACAAAGAACTTTTCTTATTTATTTTTATAATATTTTCATTCATTAACCCATCTTCTACGTAACGTTGAAAATCAACAAAAGTCTGCCTGATCTGTAAGTGTCATTACTGCAAAAATTTTCTTACATATATATATTATAATAATGTTCTTTAGATACCGATGTTATCTGAGTAAAACTGGGAAACATAAAAAATCTGCCTCATCTGTAGAAATAATTATTGCAGAAATTTGCATGTATATTTTTTATAATTGTTTTCATTGGCAACCCATATTCCCTCATCAAAGATGAGAAAACTTTAAAAATCAACCTCATCTGCAAATTTCATTAATATAGAAATTTTCATATATATTTTTATAATAATATCATATTATTTTTATTTTTATAACAACCTATCTTTTCATCAACCTATCTTTTCAAGAACCATCATTCTGAGAAAACATTAACAATCTGCCTCATCTACAGATTTTATTAATACTTCTACACGGGATGGTTGTGAAAAATATACCTTTAAAACAAAAATGAAGTATTCACTAATCTTAAATTCTCAGCCGCGTTAATGAAATCTGTCAAAAAGACAGTTTTCTTATACATTTTTTAAAATAAAATTTGAAGTTCCTACTCCTATTTGTTATGCTAAAATTATGCATAATCATTTAATACCTTGGAAATTCTGCAATAACCCATGATTAGAATCCTTCATCGGGTCCGGAAAACCGTTTTTCGCTAAACTGACCCGACCCGCGGTTGGCGCTTATGTTCCTGTTTCGGATCGGACTAACATCCATTTTTTAGAGTTCGGATCGGGTTACGTTTGATGGATTCATTTTGTCGAGTTAACTTCAATTTTCAGTTTCGGGTCGGGTTGCGAGACGAAGGAATTTATTTTTTCGGGATCGGATTCGGTTGCGGCTCGATGGATTTTTTTGTCGGGTTTGGGTCGGGTTTCGGGTTAACTCAAATTTTCAGGTTTAGATCAGGTTGCATGCCAATGGAAATTATTTTAATGTTTTCGGTTTGTGCTGCGGTTCGCTGGAATTTTTTTGTCGGGTTCGGGTTAACTTCCATTTCCAAGTTTGGGTCGGGTTGCGACACCAAGGAATTTATTTCGTCGATTTCGGATCGGGTTACGGTTTAACTTAAATTTTCAGTTTCGGGTTGGGTTGTGGGTCGACTTTGGGTTTCGCATTTACTTAAATTTTCATGTTTGGGTTAGGTTTCGGGTTAAATTAAATTTTCAAGTTCGGGTCGGCTTTTGAGTTAACTTCAATTTTCAGTTTCGGGTCGGGTTGCGTGTCGATTTTGGGTTTCGAGTTAACTTCAATTTTCAGGTTTGGGTTATGTTTCGAGTTAAATTAAATTTTTAGGTTCGGGTCGGTTTTGGGTTAACTTAAATTTTCAGATTCGGGTCGGGTTGCGAGACGACAACAGCTTGTTGCCTGGAGCATGAATCGTATTGTATAAAATTTCTATTGCTTCAGCAAATGCGTGCGTGTTTCGAAGTTCTAAGAGTTCAAGTTCCGCTTCGTCAGGCGTATTTGATCTGTGTAATGTATTGGTTTCGCTGAGTTTCAATAAAAGTGCCGATGGCATGTGTAATGTGATTATATGATTTCAGAGTCCAGTTAGATAACTAAGCGTATATATAGAGACGCGTTTTTAAGAGAATCATCATTTTGTGTAACAATTTTAATTATTATGATGATGTCTACACGTTGGACCTTTTTCTTTACTTCTGATCGTTATTTACCGGAGTTTGATCCTGAAAAACATGTGTATCTGATTTATGCTAAAGGCAGAGATGATTATGCGGACGACGGTGAAATTTACGGTTTTGTGATTTTTAGACAAAAACAAGATTTTTCTTCATGTTGTGCTTCGTTAAAAAATGCGAGCTGGCATAGAGCATGGCATTGTAGTGACGTGTATGCCGAAGCCATAAAAAAAAATTCAAATTTTGTTGAATTCGGTACGATTACTGCGAGCGAAATTGAAGCAGTATCAGGAAGTTTGAGTCGTATGTCTATTTCATGATGAATTTTGAAATTTATTTATATTATTTTACGCATTTATGCTATTTTTTTTTTATTTGCTGATTGAAAAATATTGCATACCACTTTAGTGATCTTGCATACAGTACCCAACTGATGCTAAAAATATTTTTTATAGTCCTTGCATACATAATCAACTGATGCTTAAACATTTGTATTTATTGATCTTGCCTACACTACCCAACTGATGATTATACATATTTGTTAACTATTTAATTTATTTATTTCACAACATGAAGAGCTAAACCCTTTTTAATTTATATATTTCGTATAATTACTGACAATACATTACGACTTTAGTGATCTTGCATACAGTACCCAACTGATGATTAAACATTATCTTACTGATTCATCATTAAAGCTATTTGTAAGTTAATGTTTTTGCTTGCAAAGTGATTTCAAATAATTATTAACATGCCTGCATGTTATGTGAAATTTTAATTCCATATCGTATGCAATATTTTACAATTAATGGTGGCGGAGGGGAAGGCGGCTGTACAGGTGAGTGCAAGTGTACTGTGTTCCGTGTCCAGTAACTGTGTTTTGCCCTGCAGTGTTCCTTGTGAAAGTGATGTTTCTAGTTCGAACGCCGATGCGGGCGTGTGTTCAGATGACGATTTCCAGCCTGTCCGGAAAAAGTGCCGGTGATTTATCCGTTCAGAACCAGCTGTAGAGTTCGTATTTGTATTGAGCCTGCTCTTTTTCATGAAAAAAGCCTAATTTTGTAAATATTTGAAACAGATTTGTCGGGTTCGGATCGAGTTACGGTTTGATGGAATTTTTTTCCTGGTTCGGGTTGGGTTTCGGTTTCGGTTTGCAACACGAAGGAATTTATTTTATCGGGATCGGATCTGGTTACGGTTCGATGGAATTTTTATGTCTTGTTCGGTTTGGGTTACTGGTTAACATCGAATTTTTAGGTTCGGGTTGCTTTGCGACATGAAGGAATTTATTTTGTCGGGTTCGGATCGGGTTACGGTTCGATGGAATTTTTGACGCTTTGGGATTCGAGTTAACTCAATTTTTATGTTCGGGTCGAGTTGCGTGTCGACTTTGGGTTTCGAGTTAACTTCTATTTTCAGGTTTGGGTTAGATTTCGGGTTAAATTAAATTTTTAGGTTCGGGTCGGTTTTGGGTTAACTTAAATTTTCAGTTTCGGTTCGGGTTGCGTGGCGACGAAACTTATTTTTCGGGTTACGGTTCGATGGAATTTTTTTCCTTGTTCGGGTTGGGTTTCGGGTTAACTATTATTTTTGGGTTAGGGTCAGTTTGTGATACGAAGGAATTTATTTTATCGGGTTCGCATCTGGTTACGGTTCGATGGAATTTTTATTTCTTGTTCGGGTTGGGTTACTGGTTAACATCGAATTTTTAGGTTCGGGTTGCTTTGCGACATGAAGGAATTTATTTTGTCGGGTTCGGATCGGGTTACGGTTCGATGGGGTTTTTTTGTCGGGTTCGTGTCGGATTTCGGGTTAACTTGAGTTTTCTGGTTCGGGTCGGGTGGCGACACGAAGGAATTTATTTTGTCCTTTTAGGATCGGGTTACGGTCCGATGGTAATTTTCTGTCGGGTTCGGGTCGACTTTGAATGGAATTTTCAGGTTCGTGTTGGGTACAACACTATATTTTGACAAAGAACTGGTCATTTTCTAAATAGGCATGGTCATTTTTCAATTAGCCTAACGATAATTAGCTAGGCTCTTTGCAATGGGTCTAAAATATGTCAGGCTGATTGAAAAATAAATGACCATATTCCAATCAGCCTAACGCTGTCTAGGCACTTTGCAATAAGCCTGAAAAACATCAGGCTGATTGAGAAAAGGGAAATGATTCTCCAATTAGACCGGCTCTTTGCAAAGAGCCTAGGCTGTTTGCAAAGAGGCGGATTTCCCAATTAGCCTACGACATATATATCCTTTGTTGAAAGATGCAACTGCATCATATGTACCAGTTGATAATGTTTCTATTTGTACAGATGTCTTTTTTGGAACACGGGACCATATTACATTGTTCACACTCTCATTAAGATTTTCTGTATTCCCATGCACATATTTTTTTCCATAGTTCAGGACGTCACAAAAATTTGAATATAGGCCGTATGGTTGCCCTCACAGCCTTACATTTTTGTGATTATATTTTTTGCATAAGCTTTAGCACAATCAACAGCACGTTTATTTTCCAGATGATAAAATGTTCAAATTTCGAAACTAATTAGGGAGGTAAAATTGGCATCAATTTAAACGGGGTGAATCTGTGATTTTAACCTCTTCAGACACGAGTTACACAAATGAAATTTATCTTTTCCTCATAAAAACTAAACTATTTGATTTTTTTTTTTTTGCATTTTGACTTCACTTCTAGATAGCTGAATATTTTTGCTTTAAAACAAAATCAATAAATGGCAGCATCGATGCTGATTTCCTCGTAACATAAATGTTATTTTCCTCCGAGTTTGCAAAGTGCCTTCAAGACAGTGTGGCCAAGAAAGTAAGTAACTTTCATTATTATTTAACTTTAATACTTAACAATAAAAACTTTTGGGGATTTATAGATCATTTGCTTGTTTACAGCCATTAAACTTGTTAATGTGTGAATTTGGGTTACTGATAATTAAATTGATAGTTTAGGGGCTTGTAAATTTTAGATTCCTATTTGTGAACCTAAATTACAAGTCACCTAAAATATCAATCTCAGAAAAAAATATTTTTTCTGTCATCTGTGATGTCATTTTGTTTCTGCAAAAGCAATGAATCAGTATTTGTAGTATTATTTTAGCTTCAGGTCTCAAGACGTTACAAACAAAAATATGAATATCGGTATTTTTAAAATTTTTCCCTACAGAAACACTTTAATAGAGAATAAATTTTTTTTTAGAAAATTTGAATGTTTTAGTCATCGTTGAAGGTTCTTGGATTACAAGTAGCTGCCTCAATAATACATACTACACTGTTAAAAATTTGTAGCAAACTGTCCAGTCATTTGACCGTTTTTGTAGAAAACGGTTACATAACCACAATTTAACTATATTCTGACCATAAAATGAGCAATAATACGGTCAGAGTATTGTTAAATTGCGGTTATGTAACAGTTTTCTACAAAAACGGTTAAATGACTGGACAGTTTACTGCAAATTTTTAACAGTGTAAGTTTAATGCATCTGAATTCAGTTGCTTTATTTTTTTGAAAACGTATCAAAAACAGTTCAAGCCTAATACATTTTAATATTGAACATTTTATTCAAACACGGTAAATTGGTGTCGCGTCAATTCGTCGCACACAATTCACCGCTGAAAAATTCATTGCAGCGTCAATTCGTCGCAACGAAAATGTTTCTGAAGGCTATGATGATAAAATAAAGATAATTTAGTAAAAGTTTTTAATGATAATTTGTCTTTTAGATATAATCGCATGTAAATTGTTAGTTATGATTCTCTATATCTAAAAAACTAATTAGCATTGAACATTTTTACTAAACTGTCTTTATTTTATCATCATAGCCTTCAAAAATATTTTCGTTGCGACGAATTGACATCGCGACGAATAGATACCACGACGAATTGACGCTGCGATGAGATGTCACCGCGACGAATTGACGCTGCGATTAATTGTGCGCGATGAATTGTTCCGCGATGAACCGTCGCAACGAATTGACGCAGAAAATTTATAGTGCTATCAGACCAGTAAATTTATAGTAGTGTGATAAATTAAATATTTTCATTATTTTGGCCCATGATACCAAAATATTGCAGATAATGTCAGCTATAAGCTTAAAAAAGAATTTGTTAAACTTTTTCATATAAAAGCAGAATTTCTCTTTCGTTCCTCTAAAAATTATCTTTTTTTTTAGAATAATTATATAGCAATAAAATTTTTAAAAAAGGTTTCGTTAGAATACATATCACCTATTTCTCCTATTTTAAACATAGCACTTTCGAACTAATCCCATAAAAGTGTTCTTGGAACATTAAACAAATGCGATTAAAAGTTTCTTCTCTGTTCGTTAGTAGTGCTTTCCGAGATTTCAGGAAAATTAAAAAATATTTTTTTCGTCTCGTAGTTGCTTCGATTCTAAGTACCTGTCTCAGCAATTCGTAATAGGTTTAGTATACTTAAATTCGGTTTTTATTCTTGTAGAAATGTTGTGAAAAGTAGGTTAATGTCAACACCTCGTACCACTTGAAGTTTTATTTTAAAGGAATAAAAAGTCGATGCTGTGACAATTATATATTTTCATTAGTTGGCTCATGATAACAAATATATATACTAACTTAAAGAAATTACAAAGAAAAAGTGGTGAATATTATTTACCCATCATACGTAGTATAGGGTAATTCTTGTAATCGTTTAGAAAATCGAAAAAAAATTTTGACGGATTTACACGTTTCAGACACTGGACATTCCGAAAAACATATTTTTAGAAAACAAAATTGCCGTCTGTCTGTGTGTCTGTATGTCTGTAAACGCTCAATCTCCCGAAAAAATTGAGATAGAGACTTGAAATTTGGTATGTACTTAGTGTGTAATAATGGGAAGAAGCTTATTGAATTTCAGTAACCTTGATTATCCGGAACTATTTTTTTCGGACTCTCGACATATTCGTTCTGATAAAAGGTGTATAAAATTTTTCGAAATTGTTTATTTTAAGGAGTGAATATAAAAGACAATAAAAAAACATAAATTTTGCATAAAGCATGAAGTTGATCAGATAATGAGTTGCCGAGATATTTGTAATCCTATTTCCCACACTCTTCGGTTTTTCATGACCCTGTATTTCATCCAAATTGCAATTCAAAGATATATTTAAATTGGAAATGAGACGCTTAATCAGATGCAGTAAACCGCTAGTTAGTAGGATTATTGTTTTTGGAGTTATAAGGATGTTTCTTTTACGCAATTCAGTAATCGAGCCTTTAAAGTTTATGACGTCATCAAGTCACGATTTTATTCGAATTGCAATGCATTTTATAAGTAGTTTACACATTTTTTATTTAATATTTTACATTATGCATATCCATGATGGGTAAATATTACGGTGGCCCCCAACGACTAGTTTTAATATAAAAACAAAGAATTACTTTTCCATTCATTTTAACACTTTGAGAAAGAGAGACGCCAGTTGGTGTTGCAATATTGCTCAAACACATATGCAATATTCGTATTTGTTCAAATAGCGTACAGTGAATAATTTTACTTCAATTAGAAGCAGTGCCTTTATTATCAGTAGTAGGATAGTGGGGGTTGACCGGCCACAGCAGCAAAGAGCAGGTGCAGCTGCACATCAGATGTGCAGCAGACACTTGCCTCATAATATCTTTACAAGGTTCATATTTTCTGATTAACAAACTCTCTTCATATCAATAGTTTTTGTTCCATTTTGTTGCTATGTCTAACATTTTCTTAAATAGTTTGGTTCACATGTGTATGTATATATGCATGTACGTCTGTTTGTCTGTTTATAACTGTGTTTGTATGTATTTGCGTGTGTTTATGCATAAAATTTACAAGTTTTTATAAAAAAATTATAATTAAAAAAAAATTGCAACCTAATGTTATTAAAAAATTAAAACTTATAAAAAAAAGTTTAAACAATTGAAACTTAAAAAAAAAATTAAAAAAAATTAAAAATTAAAAAGTTTTAAAAAAAATTAAAATTTAAGTTACAAATAAAATAAAAAATAAAAAGTTAAAAAATAAAAATCTTTAGAAAAAGTTTTACGATATTAAAAAAAAAAAAAAAAAAAAAGATAATAAAATGAAATAAAAATGTTTTTAAATCATTCTCGATCTAACTGAAAAGAAAAAAAAAACGCTTTAAGAAAGTTACAAGCTAACAAAAATGTTATAAACCTTTTAAAATGATCACTTTAACATATTTCATAACTTATAATAATTTTTTACTAACCTTGGTACGTGGTTAACGCTTTAGATGGATTCAAAAATCATTTTATAATATTTTTAAACATGATAAACCTTTTTGGACCATATAAACCTCATTAGATGGTGTATGTGCGCATGCATGCGTACGTGCGTGTATGTACATATAGATAATGTTTTATCAGATAGGTATGTATAAAAGTTTTAAATAAGTACACAAAAATATAATTAACGCTTTTATTAAAACAAAATAATTTACAGAAAAGGTTTATATACAGAAAGATATTTACAAATCAGCATTTTTAATCTTCATTACAATCTTGTTTAATGTCATAATGTCCATACGCTAAGCTGGATATTCCATTTTCTAAAATGTATCTCTTATCATCAAAAGGACTTAGACTAATTTTATTTTGGGTTAGTGTATATAAATTATGCGAATCCTGGGCGATCCTTATCTGTTTCTCCATGCTTGATTTTTGTTGTTGGAGACACTCTAAGTAGTCTTCATGCTTGATTTTCTGTCGAACAATCTGTGTAGACACGCCTTTTGCGCGCTTTTTCTCATCTTTAAAGGATTTCAGTGAGTACATTTTTGATTTCAGTCCGACAAACTCAAGAGCTAATTCACCATTAAGTTCATCCTTGAACTTGCCGAGAACTTTCTTATTATCCTCAGAGTATAAATCATGTGATTTCGGATACTCGGAGAAGTCAAACAAATTAAGGTATTGTTCCATATCCTTATAAATATTGTTTGTTTGAATATGGTAAGTTAAGGAATCTGTATCAGTGAATAATAGGGTTGACCGATCTTTATATGTTTTCTTTATGAAGTTATAATGAAAATGATACATAACTAATTTAGAGAGTTCTAAAATAGCGAACCCAACATAAATAGGCCGATTCATTAAAATACTAGTTTTCAGTCGTTCTATCGCTGTCAAGTCTTCATCAAAGGTTTTAAATGATTTAAAAGTAGGCAAAGCTACTAATTTTTTTGCTCTTTTTTCACCATTACAAAGCACAATGTTTCTCCTTTTTCGAAGATTCTCCATTGTCTTCCCAAAAACAGAATTATTCAATAATTTAAAAAAATCCCTTTCAAAGGAGGACTTAGCCTCTTTACGTTTCTCAGTATTAAAATTAATATATTTCTGAAGCCAGGGTGCCTGTTTAAATTTTAAGGCTTTATGTACAGCTGTAATTTTTAAACCAAGTTCTAAATAAAATTTAAGATTACGATAATGGGTTATATAATTTCGTTTATTATTTAAATTATGTATAAGTTTAGTGGTACCCACAAATTTTCTATTGTTAAGTAAGTTTCTTGCATGAGAAGACAACATAGATTCTTTTACAGTTATCCTCTCGGGAGCAACAGGATATTCATTGTGCAGAGGGTGTAAATGTTTCGGGTATTCCAAGTCTACCTCTAAAAGGTACCCAATTTCAGAGCTATCAGATAGCGATAGAACCCACTCTTCTGTGATATGACATGTTTCAGACCATTCAAAACCACCACATGGTAAAAACTGACTCATAGCCCACCCGTATAGGTTGTTAGCATCCCAGTACATGATGTAGCTGGGTGCCTCATTTTTCCTATAATTGGGTGTATCAGGTATGTTTGCTCGAGCGTATCTTTGACTAATCATACTGATACCGCCTCGTATACCATTTTCAAACATAAGCAGCATACCTATGTCACTGAGTAACTCTAAAGATGTTTCAGACATCTTCAAACAAGCTTGCCATGCGAGTGAAGGTGCAGTGAACAGGTGAGAAGGATCAATTTCATAATACTGCTGACATAATTTCCTAAAGTTTTGAAATACGTCAGCAAGTAGTAGAACATCTGTCTTAACATAAAGGTTATGGTAATCACCGAGAGTCTTGATGTCAAATGTTTCCCATACTTTTTGGGCGTGCTGATAGCCTTTTTCATCTATTGGGTTATTGGTCAAACTATTATAAAATACAGAAGGCGGGGGAAGCTGCTTTTCATTAAATTTTTCAAAAGAAGTGAAATAATCATAGGGGTAAACCCCTTTACGTATGAGTAAAGATAAATTATTATTTTGTGGGAAATTTTCTTCAAGTATGGTGAATTGCTCAGGTTGAAGGTTTTTAACAAGTTTTTCAAATGACGTGGGCAAAAATTGAAAATAATCGATAAAAACCATCTGAATGGAAGATGTAGGCTTTCTGATTTTAAAGGTGATATAGTTTTCCATAGAAGTAGCAATAACATCGATTTCATGATCTTTAAACTTTCCAAGCTTTGTCATAATATGATGACCATCATAGTTTTTCAAGTTATGGAATATAACAGGAATTGTTTTACACTGCTTATAATTCAAGTTACATTCCACGTGTGCAGCTCCTCTGTACGCACCTGACAGGTGATCCTGGTCACGTGTGCGTTTCTCATCTAAAGTTTTCTTGCAGATATGACAAAACTCTGCTTCTTGAAATGCCTTTTCTTCCTCGGTAGAAAGCTTCATAGGTTTAATATTTAATAACTTTTGTCCTAAAATTTCCTTCTCTTGCATCATTCGATTTAAAAAATGCTCAACACAGTTTCTACCACGATATACCTGTTCTTTCTTCACACATGTGCCATCAGGCCCGATAACCACATAGGCATATCCACAAGGTAAGTGATAGGTTGTTTTTTCAGTATAGGATGCTTTAGAAGAGGGTGGGGCTGATGAAATAGGTATAAGTAAACTCTCAAAGTCCGCATAAATCGTATAGGCAACAGGATGTTGCAGATGAATACCAGAAAACTTTAATATGTTATCATTTTCACTAGGCATCCTTATAGCTTGCGCAACATGTCGAGAACAATATTCACTATGCTTATCCAATAGATCTTGTCTTGAGAATCGATGTAAACATCGATAACAATAGTAGCCAGCGGCTTTATGCTTGGTAAGATCACCTAAAAGTCTTGAAAAGCTTCTAATCAAACAATAGTGTTGCTTTTCACCATCACCAACCAATAACAAATTAATCACATCGTGATCCCTCTTTTCAGATATATACAGGGGGAAAACTTCCTCCTCTTCATATCCAAACACATTAACCCGTAAATTGTTGAGTTGTTCAATAACAGGTATCTTCTGAAGGGGTACAGGACATTCTACACTACCTAATTTAATATCATACTCATAGGGTCGATAATGTGAAACACGTTCAGGCTTTTTTGTAAAATCCATATTCAGTTTAAAAGACAAAAGGCACCACACTAAGCATTTATTGTCTTCGTTTTTTATATTCAACACTGCTTTTTTATCATCCAGTTTTTTACATAAAGGAATGTAGGAACTCGCAGCGAGGGGATGATATTTTGCAATCTTGAGTTCTAAATGATGAATTTTTCTAAGTTTCCATCCAGAGCCTCTTTGTACAAATTCTTCAAAGGATTTAATAATCTTCGAAAATCCTTCTTCTATATGTTGCGAGATAGTATCTTCTACAAGTTCGATCATACACGAACATCAGAAATAAGATTGAATTTCCTCAAACTCCTCATTATCAGTCAAACGTTCAAGTGCTATTTTCTCTACCATATACCATTTAATTGAACCTTTTTCATGAATTTCGCTTGTTAAACGTTCCTGTATTTCTGTTCGTAAATGCCTATGAAATACCTCTAAATCACTTTCCTCACGTTCATCTGGATGCAAAATCACTGTTTTAAACACATTAAGTGCATGAGAATGCTTTATGTTTTTCGACTTCGCATTAGATAAACCCATTTTACGTTTTACACTCACAAGAGGTGTTCGAGAGTGTTGGGTGCGTACATGTTGTCTCAATTCAAATTTTATCCCAAACACCTTATCACAATCATGACAAGAAAATGTTGAATTCTGATGTGACTTTAAATGATATTTCAAATTATCCTTTCGCGTAAAAACTTGATCGCACGTATTACATTTTAATGTAGACTGTCCATTGGCATTATGTATTTCTGAATGTCTTAACAAGTTTGATTTCCGTCCAAATACCTTCTGACATATATTGCAAGCATAGAGCTTCTCTTGTGAATGTATCTTCATATGTCGCTTCAAGCTGAAAATGGTTGTTAAGACTTTGCTACAAGTGGGGCAAACATGCTTCTTCTCAGCATTCATGTGGGTTGCAGTCTTTAGAGAAAAATCTTCTTTTTCAGCATGTTGATTAAAATTCAAAGGGATTTGAGATATAGTGTCTTTTTCTATAAGAATTTCAGGGAATCCATCATGCTGTAACAATCCAACACTATCATGTGCCTTTAAATGCCTTTGCAGACTTGATTTCCGTCCAAAAGACTTCTGACATTTTGCACAAGTATATAATTTCTCATCAGAATGAGTTTTCATATGTTGACTCAAATTAAAAGGAGTTGAGAATGTCTTATTACAGGTAAAACAGGGAAACATCTTAACAGGTACAGAATCTTCCACAGACATGGCTTCATCAATAGGCATGAAAACATCCATAATATAGAAACAATTAAAAACTTTAACTCTTAAAAGCAAACAACAATCTTCTCAAACGAATCACGCTGATAAAAAGCGGGGGGCACTTTAAAACACATCTAATCACTAGCGCTATGAATCATCAAATGATGAAAATCATAATTTTCCCCCTCTATTTATACCAAACCATACACCCCCACGACTCGAAGTGAAAGTTGTAGTATTGTTTGATACGGCTGTTATCAAAACCTAACATATTATGTCACGCTCTACATGCTTTCTTCTAATTTTTGAAATATAACATAATTATTGCATAATCTCCAATGTATAAAAATTTAAATTATTTAAATTAAAATTATTTAATCTCACATAAACAGAAAAGACTTAATGTATAGTTCTGGGTCTTTTAAGGTCACTCCTTATCAACACTAACTAAACAAATCCACACTTCAGTGACGTCACAAGTCTTGTATAAAATTGAATCAGAATAAGATTAACTGATAAGCATTCGTTCTAATCAGCCATTGCTCTTCAAGACATCGCATGAGACGGTTATGTTCAAGCATCTGTTGTGTAAGGTAAGAACAGTTTATTATAATATGATTTTAAATTTCTTGGGTAGATGTTAGAATTTGAGTATCTTAAAATGTTCATACTAAACGATGTGATTATGATGTAATTATACTCATGTTTGTGGTAAATGCAAGTGTGATAACTTGTTTATACTACTAAATCTATAAGAATGGTTAATCCAAAATAGTAATACTGCAACTTACAAAAATCATAATCTAAAATGAATTGACGAGAATTTACATAATTTTAATATTAAACTATACAAATTTCTAAAGTGATTCAATAAAATACAAGTGAATTATCGAGGAAAAGTGCAAAGTTTATCAATTTACATGGGTGTTAAATACGTTTTCAAGCCTTATCATAAGTAACAGTTTAATTCATGTGGCCTATTTGATTTGTTATATGTTTAACTGATCAAGATGATTACACAAGATTTAATATATTTATGAAAGGAATCATGTGATTTTTAATTTTGTCTGCTCAGTTTCAATCATATTGAAAAAGATAATGTTAACTTTTTGTGATTATCGTGTAATAGACAGCTTTCATTAAAAGGGATTTTCGATAATTTTAGAATTTTAATCTGTCAGGACACAAAGTCTATGTTGGAATTTTTCTGAGAACATGTCTGTGTTTGTATTTTTATGCCATTTTGAACTATACGAGCTTTTGCTAAGTATGTGTTTCAATTTCAATGAAAAAATAAGTGATCAATCGACTTTTTTAAGGGTGTGTTAATACAACCATGTGACTTTTTAAGTCAATAAATGTTAATATTTTAAGACGAGTGCCCCCTTATCATTAAATATTCTATTAATACCATACTTCGCTATCGTTGTGAAAGGTTATGTTTTTCGGTTAAGTTAGCTTACATTTAACTAATTATGGAACAAACCATACACTCTCATGCCTTAAGTGTTGGTGATGAAACCAGCTTAACGTGTCAAACTATAAAATAAACATATTCTTAATATTATTTTTATTCAAAATTAATATAATCTATCATTCTTATACAAAATATCTTGTATTCTTAATACTATTTTCATTTTTAAAAAATCCATACTTCTATTCAAAAATAATATAATCGATCATTCTTATACAAAATATATTGAATAAAATCACTTATTAAAAAGTTAAATGCGCACACGCTTTGTAAAATATAAACACAATTTTTTATCCCAAGAAATATCTTTATATTTCTTCATTTAGCAATCAGATAAAAAAATATAGCTAATCCACATAATTAAACCAAATATGACATAACAAAAGAATCTTACAGAAATTCCAGAAAATTCTATATACTTCTACATTAGAAAATCGTCAATATTCAAATCTTAATACTATAAAACATACAAAAATCCTTATCGGAGAGTATTTCCGGTAAAAATATCATATCAGGAAGACTCAAGTTAGAAACTTTACATCTGAGATCATTACCAACTGCCGACCACAGAATGATGAAACTAAGAATTTTAATTAAAAAAGTTACTTCTAAAATATCTCATAGATGGCGCTGATGAAAAAAATTAATTCAAAACTTGTTTTAAACACTTTAAAAATTTAAATCAAACTTCGAACTAACACCGACTAGTAGAACATTCACTTACAAATAATTTAATATATTGGATACTTCTAAAAAAATATCACAGATGGCGCTGCTGAAATATTCATTCAAAAATTTTCTAAAACAGTTTATAAAATTTAAATGTAACTTCAAACTATTGCCGAGTACTGAAACAATCACTTACAGTTATGAATATTATAATATAAGTTTTATTTCTAAAACAGCTCACAGATGGCGCTATTTAAAAAAAATCAAAACATAAAAAAATTAATTAAAAACTTATTTAATACCCTTCTACAAAAAAATTCAGTCAAAATACCGACTAACACATAGTAGAGAAGAAACAATGCTCCGACCTCCGGAGGAGCAATGAGCCGGTGGTGGTGGTGAAGTGGAATCATACTATAGTACGATGTGAAAAGAACACTTTAAAACGTAGAAGGGGTCTTAAGGGTGTACTCTCGGAGGAGGGTATAAATGTGAGGGGGCTAACATTTTTTAAGGGGGCTTAATTTTTAAGGGGGCTTAATTTTAAAGGGGAGGTTTAAAATTTCCCTGTTGGTTCGGACCGTTGTTTCTTCTCTACTATGTGTTAGTCGGTATTTTGACTGAATTTTTTTGTAGAAGGGTATTAAATAAGTTTTTAATTAATTTTTTTATGTTTTGATTTTTTTTTTTTAAATAGCGCCATCTGTGAGCTGTTTTAGAAATAAAACTTATATTATAATATTCATAACTGTCAGTGATTGTTTCAGTACTCGGCAATAGTTTGAAGTTACATTTAAATTTTATAAACTGTTTTAGAAAATTTTTGAATGAATTTTTCAGCAGCGCCATCTGTGAGATTTTTTTAGAAGTATCCAATATATTAAATTATTTGTAAGTGAATGTTCTACTAGTCGGTGTTAGTTCGAAGTTTGATTTAAATTTTTAAAGTGTTTAAAACAAGTTTTGAATTAATTTTTTTCATCAGCGCCATCTATGAGATAATTTAGAAGTAACTTTTTTAATTAAAATTCTTAGTTTCATCATTCTGCGGTCGGCAGTTGGTAATGATCTCAGATGTAAAGTTTCTAACTTGAGTCTTCCTGATATGATATTTTTACCGGAAATATTCTCCGATAAGGATTTTTGTATGTTTTATAGTATTAAGATTTGAATATTGACGATTTTCTAATGTAGAAGTATATAGAATTTTCAGGAATTTCTGTAAGATTCTTTTGTTATGCCATATTTGGTTTAATTATGTGGATTAGCTATATTTTTTTATCTGATTGCTAAATGAAGAAATATAAAGATATTTCTTGGGATAAAAAATTGTGTTTATATTTTACAAAGCGTGTGCGCATTTAACTTTTTAATAAGTGATATTATTCAATATATTTTGTATAAGAATGATCGATTATATTATTTTTGAATAGAAGTATGGATTTTTTAAAAATGAAAATAGTATTAAGAATACAAGATATTTTGTATAAGAATGATAGATTATATTAATTTTGAATAAAAATAATATTAAGAATATGTTTATTTTATAGTTTGACACGTTAAGCTGGTTTCATCACCAACACTTAAGGCATGAGAGTGTATGGTTTGTTCCATAATTAGTTAAATGTAAGCTAACTTAACCGAAAAACATAACGTTTCACAACGATAGCGAAGTATGGTATTAATAGAATATTTAATGATAAGGGGGCACTCGTCTTAAAATATTAACATTTATTGACTTAAAAAGTCACATGGTTGTATTAACACACCCTTAAAAAAGTCGATTGATCACTAATTTTTTCATTGAAATTGAAACACATACTTAGCAAAAGCTCGTATAGTTCAAAATGGCATAAAAATACAAACACAGACATGTTCTCAGAAAAATTCCAACATAGACTTTGTGTCCTGACAGATTAAAATTCTAAAATTATCGAAAATCCCTTTTAATGAAAGCTGTCTATTACACGATAATCACAAAAAGTTAACATTATCTTTTTCAATATGATTGAAACTGAGCAGACAAAATTAAAAATCACATGATTCCTTTCATAAATATATTAAATCTTGTGTAATCATCTTGATCAGTTAAACATATAACAAATCAAATAGGCCACATGAATTAAACTGTTACTTATGATAAGGCTTGAAAACGTATTTAACACTCATGTAAATTGATAAACTTTGCACTTTTCCTCGATAATTCACTTGTATTTTATTGAATCACTTTAGAAATTTGTATAGTTTAATATTAAAATTATATAAATTCTCGTCAATTCATTTTAGATTATGATTTTTGTAAGTTGCAGTATTACTATTTTGGATTAACCATTCTTATAGATTTAGTAGTATAAACAAGTTATCACACTTGCATTTACCACAAACATGAGTATAATTACATCATAATCACATCGTTTAGTATGAACATTTTAAGATACTCAAATTCTAACATCTACCCAAGAAATTTAAAATCATATTATAATAAACTGTTCTTACCTTACACAAAAGATGCTTGAACATAACCGTCTCATGCGATGTCTTGAAGAGCAATGGCTGATTAGAACGAATGCTTATCAGTTAATCTTATTCTGATTCAATTTTATACAAGACTTGTGACGTCACTGAAGTGTGGATTTGTTTAGTTAGTGTTGATAAGGAGTGACCTTAAAAGACCCAGAACTATACATTAATTCTTTTCTGTTTATGTGAGATTAAATAATTTTAATTTAAATAATTTAAATTTTTATACATTGGAGATTATGCAATAATTATGTTATATTTCAAAAATTAGAAGAAAGCATGTAGAGCGTGACATAATATGTTAGGTTTTGATAACAGCCGTATCAAACAATACTACAACTTTCACTTCGAGTCGTGGGGGTGTATGGTTTGGTATAAATAGAGGGGGAAAATTATGATTTTCATCATTTGATGATTCATAGCGCTAGTGATTAGATGTGTTTTAAAGTGCCCCCCCGCTTTTTATCAGCGTGATTCGTTTGAGAAGATTGTTGTTTGCTTTTAAGAGTTAAAGTTTTTAATTGCTTCTATATTATGGATGTTTTCATGCCTATTGATGAAGCCATGTCTGTGGAAGATTCTGTACCTGTTAAGATGTTTCCCTGTTTTACCTGTAATAAGACATTCTCAACTCCTTTTAATTTGAGTCAACATATGAAAACTCATTCTGATGAGAAATTATATACTTGTGCAAAATGTCAGAAGTCTTTTGGACGGAAATCAAGTCTGCAAAGGCATTTAAAGGCACATGATAGTGTTGGATTCTTACAGCATGATGGATTCCCTGAAATTCTTATAGAAAAAGACACTATATCTCAAATCCCTTTGAATTTTGATCAACATGCTGAAAAAGAAGATTTTTCTCTAAAAACTGCAACCCACATGAATGCTGAGAAGAAGCATGTTTGCCCCACTTGTAGCAAAGTCTTAACAACCATTTTCAGCTTGAAGCGACATATGAAGATACATTCACAAGAGAAGCTCTATGCTTGCAATATATGTCAGAAGGTATTTGGACGGAAATCAAACTTGTTAAGACATTCAGAAATACATAATGCCAATGGACAGTCTACATTAAAATGTAATACGTGCGATCAAGTTT
This sequence comes from Maratus michaelseni, assembly GCA_963931845.1. Taxonomy (NCBI): domain Eukaryota; kingdom Metazoa; phylum Arthropoda; class Arachnida; order Araneae; family Salticidae; genus Maratus; species Maratus michaelseni. The sequence goes on along the minus strand of OZ007593.1, from coordinate 378,401,356 downwards.
TTACGCGAAAGGATAATTTGAAATATCATTTAAAGTCACATCAGAATTCAACATTTTCTTGTCATGATTGTGATAAGGTGTTTGGGATAAAATTTGAATTGAGACAACATGTACGCACCCAACACTCTCGAACACCTCTTGTGAGTGTAAAACGTAAAATGGGTTTATCTAATGTGAAGTCGAAAAACATAAAGCATTCTGATGCACTTAATGTGTTTAAAACAGTGATTTTGCATCCAGATGAACGTGAGGAAAGTGATTTAGAGGTATTTCATAGGCATTTACGAACAGAAATACAGGAACGTTTAACAAGCGAAATTCATGAAAAAGGTTCAATTAAATGGTATATGGTAGAGAAAATAGCACTTGAACCTTTGACTGATAATGAGGAGTTTGAGGAAATTCAATCTTATTTCTGATGTTCGTGTATGATCGAACTTGTAGAAGATACTATCTCGCAACATATAGAAGAAGGATTTTCGAAGATTATTAAATCCTTTGAAGAATTTGTACAAAGAGGCTCTGGATGGAAACTTAGAAAAATTCATCATTTAGAACTCAAGATTGCAAAATATCATCCCCTCGCTGCGAGTTCCTACATTCCTTTATGTAAAAAACTGGATGATAAAAAAGCAGTGTTGAATATAAAAAACGAAGACAATAAATGCTTAGTGTGGTGCCTTTTGGCTTTTAAACTGAATTTGGATTTTACAAAAAAGCCTGAACGTGTTTCACATTATCGACCCTATGAGTATGATATTAAATTAGGTAGTGTAGAATGTCCTGTACTTCTTCAGAAGATACCTGTTATTGAACAACTCAACAATTTACGGGTTAATGTGTTTGGATATGAAGAGGAGGAAGTTTTCCCCCTGTATATATCTGAAAAGAGGGATCACGATGTGATTAATTTGTTATTGGTTGGTGTTGGTGAAAAGCAACACTATTGTTTGATTAGAAGCTTTTCAAGCCTTTTAGGTGATCTTACCAAGCATAAAGCCGCTGGCTACTTTTGTTATCGATGTTTACATCGATTCTCAAGACAAGATCTATTGGATAAGCATAGTGAATATTGTTCTCGACATGTTGCGCAAGTTATAAGGATGCCTAGTGAAAATGATAACATATTAAAGTTTTCTGGTATTCATCTGCAACATCCTGTTGCCTATACGATTTATGCGGACTTTGAGAGTTTACTTATACTATTTCATCAGCCCCACCCTCTTCTAAAACATCCTATACTGAAAAAACAACCTATCACTTACCTTGTGGATATGCCTATGTGGTTATCGGGCCTGATGGCACATGTGTGAAGAAAGCACAGGTATATCGTGGTAGAAACTGTGTTGAGCATTTTTTAAACCGAATGATGCAAGAGAAGGAAATTTTAGGACAAAAGTTATTAAATATTAAACCTATGAAGCTTTCTACCGAGGAAGAAAAGGCATTTCAAGAAGCAGAGTTTTGTCATATCTGCAAGAAAACTTTAGATGAGAAACGCACACGTGACCATGATCACCTGTCAGGTGCATACAGAGGAGCTGCACACGTGGAATGTAACTTGAATTATAAGCAGTGTAAAACAATTCCTGTTATATTCCATAACTTGAAAAACTATGATGGTCATCATATTATGACAAAGCTTGGAAAGTTTAAAGATCATGAAATCGATGTTATTGCTACTTCTATGGAAAACTATACCACCTTTAAAATCAGAAAGCCTACATCTTCTATTCAGATGGTTTTTATCGATTCTTTTCAACTTTTGCCCACGTCATTGGAAAAACTTGTTAAAAACCTTCTACCTGAGCAATTCACCATACTTGAAGAAAATTTCCCACAAAATAATAATTTATCTTTACTCATACGTAAAGGGGTTTACCCCTATGATTATTTCACTTCTTTTGAAAAATTTAATGAAAAGCAGCTTCCCCCGCCTTCTGTATTTTATAATAGTTTGACCAATAACCCAATAGAGGAAAAAGACTATCAGCACGCCCAAAATGTATGGGAAACATTTGACATCAAGACTCTCGGTGATTACCACAACCTTTATGTTAAGACAAATGTTCTACTACTTGCTGACGTATTTCAAAACTTTAGGAAATTATGTCAGCAGTATTATGAAATTGATCCTGCTCACCTGTTCACTGCACCTTCACTCGCGTGGCAAGCTTGTTTGAAGATGTCTGAAACATCTTTAGAGTTACTCAGTGACATAGGTATGCTGCTTATGTTTGAAAATGGTATACGAGGCGGTATCAGTATGATTAGTCAAAGATACGCTCGAGCAAACATACCTGATACACCCAATTATAGGAAAAATGAGGCACCCAGCTACATCATGTACTGGGATGCTAACAACCTATACGGGTGGGCTATGAGTCAGTTTTTACCATGTGGTGGTTTTGAATGGTCTGAAACAAGTCATATCACAGAAGAGTGGGTTCTATCACTATCTGATAGCTCTGAAATTGGGTACCTTTTAGAGGTAGACTTGGAATACCCGAAACATTTACACCCTCTGCACAATGAATATCCTGTTGCTCCCGAGAGGATAACTGTAAAAGAATCTATGTTGTCTTCTCATGCAAGAAACTTACTTAACAATAGAAAATTTGTGGGTACCCCTAAACTTATACCTAATTTAAATAATAAACGAAATTATATAACCCATTATCGTAATCTTAAATTTTATTTAGAACTTGGTTTAAAAATTACAGCTGTACATAAAGCCTTAAAATTTAAACAGGCACCCTGGCTTCAGAAATATATTAATTTTAATACTGAGAAACGTAAAGAGGCTAAGTCCTCCTTTGAAAGGGACTTTTTTAAATTATTGAATAATTCTGTTTTTGGGAAGACAATGGAGAATCTTCGAAAAAGGAGAAACATTGTGCTTTGTAATGGTGAAAAAAGAGCAAAAAAATTAGTAGCTTTGCCTACTTTTAAATCATTTAAAACCTTTGATGAAGACTTGACCGCGATAGAACGACTGAAAACTAGTATTTTAATGAATCGGCCTATTTATGTTGGGTTCGCTATTTTAGAACTCTCTAAATTAGTTATGTATGATTTTCATTATAACTTCATAAAGAAAACATATAAAGATCGGTCAACCCTATTATTCACTGATACAGATTCCTTAACTTACCATATTCAAACAAACAATATTTATAAGGATATGGAACAATACCGTAATTTGTTTGACTTCTCCGAGTATCCGAAATCACATGATTTATACTCTGAGGATAATAAGAAAGTTCTCGGCAAGTTCAAGGATGAACTTAATGTTGAATTAGCTCTTGAGTTTGTCGGACTGAAATCAAAAATGTACTCACTGAAATCCTTTAAAGATGAGAAAAAGCGCGCAAAAGGCGTGTCTACACAGATTGTTCGACAGAAAATCAAGCATGAAGACTACTTAGAGTGTCTCCAACAACAAAAAACAAGCATGGAGAAAAAGATAAGGATCGCCCAGGATTCGCATAATTTATATACACTAACCCAAAATAAAATTAGTCTAAGTCCTTTTGATGATAAGAGATACATTTTAGAAAATGGAATATCCAGCTTAGCGTATGGACATTATGACATTAAACAAGATTGTAATGAAGATTAAAAATGCTGATTTGTAAATATCTTTCTGTATATAAACCTTTTCTGTAAATTATTTTGTTTTAATAAAAGCGTTAATTATATTTTTGTGTACTTATTTAAAACTTTTATACATACCTATCTGATAAAACATTATCTATATGTACATACACGCACGTACGCATGCATGCGCACATACACCATCTAATGAGGTTTATATGGTCCAAAACGGTTTATCATGATTAAAAATATTATAAAATGATTTTTGAATCCATCTAAAGCGTTAACCACGTGCCAAGGTTAGTAAAAAATTGTTATAAGTTATGAAATATGTTAAAGTGATCATTTTAAAAGGTTTATAACATTTTTGTTAGCTTGTAACTTTCTTAAAGCGTTTTTTTTTTCTTTTCAGTTGATGGAGAATGATTTAAAAACATTTTTATTTCATTTTATTATTATTATTATTTTTTTTTTTTAATATCGTAAAACTTTTTCTAAAGATTTTTATTTTTTAACTTTTTATTTTTTATTTTATTTGTAACTTAAATTTTAATTTTTTTTTAAACTTTTTAATTTTTAATTTTTAATTTTTTTAAATTTTTTTTTAAGTTTCAATTGTTTAAACTTTTTTTTATAAGTTTTAAATTTTTAATAACATTAGGTTGCAATTTTTTTTAATTATAATTTTTTTATAAAAACTTGTAAATTTTATGCATAAACACACGCAAATACATATAAACACAGTTATAAACAGACAAACAGACGTACATGCATATATACATACACATGTGAACCAAACTATTTAAGAAAATGTTAGACATAGCAACAAAATGGAACAAAAACTATTGATATGAAGAGAGTTTGTTAATCAGAAAATATGAACCTTGTAAAGATATTATGAGGCAAGTGTCTGCTGCACATCTGATGTGCTCTTTGCTCCTGTGGCCGGTCAACCCCCACTATCCTACTACTATTATCTATATTCTTTTGAAATATAACAATAAAAAAAATCACGAATCAAGCATAGACTACAAAATACTTTCCAACATATTCTGTAACGAAACTTTCTGGCGAAAAGTGGAATCTAAAATAAACAATTTGGAAAACACAGAACCCATTAGAAAACTAAATATTAATAATGATAATAATGACGTAAATCTATACTCGGAATTTGTACGCACCAAGTAATATGCAACAAATTAGTTAAATTTAAAACTGCCTAACACTTCTGAAAACGCACTTCCAACAATTATCGCCGATAGACGATAATTGCTGGAAGTCTACTGTATTTCGGTTATAGTTGAGTACTGTAACCGAATTAATTTTTGTGTCATTGTAAATAAATTTCAGCAAGCATTGTAAATAAATTCTACCGCAAGTCTACTGTATTTCGGTTATAGTTGAATACTGTAACCGAATTGCTTTTTGTGTCATTGTAAATAAATTCTGCAGCAAGCTTCTTGTATCATACCTCATTAATGTATATTAAATTCAATAAGTTTGAAATAGAGTAACATCATTAAAGTACACTGCAAACGATTTTTCCTCTTAGACCCTAATGTAACGGTAATGGAATTCTTTTGAGTGTCCCTGTAAACGAACCATGAATGCTACGCACTTTATTTTCAATACCGAACAAGTTATAGTAAACCTCACTAACATATATAAATTACATGGCAATACGAGTATATTTACACGAGTTAAAGCTCGGAAAGACAAACGGCTAGACGACTAGACAGCCAGACAAACAGAATTCATAAAGACTTTTCAACTATGTTGTAAAGTGTTAAAAACGAACACAGAAAGTGTGTTTGTTAAGTATTGCAACAGGCACGAGTGACGTCAATACGTGAGGCCTCCTGTTTAAATAACGGAAACAACCTGTCCTCTCAATGTGTTAACAAACTCACTCATTTTAGAATAAGTTATGGAACTATAGCTTAAAAATGTACGTAACAAGGGGTGTCTCTAGATTACAGGGTGTCTTTTTTTATATTTGATAAATATTTGATTCCTGAATCGTTAGTTTTAGAATTATGGTTCCAATTTCAAATAATTTTGCAACTTTGTTATTTATCATAGGAAAATCCACTTACATCAAATTACTTATTTTTTTTTACAAAATTACCAATTTTTGTTTTATAGGGTGATTGGACTGTATAATTTATATTTAGAAAAACTATATCCATTCTCTAACATGTAAAACTGTAAAAACTCCATTCTTCTACAATCAAAACTTACCCAGTTATAAAGCTTTGAATTTTATAAATTTTCGACGTTTTTAGGTACTAAAACGGAAAAACGAGTTTTTAGTTGCGCAAAACACCGAATATACCTAAAATTCAGAGTTATATAACTCGCTACGTTTTGGTCGTACAAAAATTGAATTTGTAATATTTTACTTATTAGAGCTTAGAGAAAATTTGACTAATGCTCGTATTTACCATCTACCTCAACTTACAAAACCTGGGTCGAACGCTCAAATGGTATTCATCATTAATCTGATTGGATTTCGGCCTTCATCAGATCCAATCAGGTTAATCGGGAATTTCAATTTGAGCGTTCGACCCAGGTTTTCTAGGTTGAGTTATGTTGTGAATTAATGTAACTAATAGGACCCAAGGACTGTATAAAACTTAAATTTTGTAACTTTCACAAAAATAAATATTTTGACGTAAATGGATATTTATATGATGAGTAACAACATTTGAAACATTTTTGCGATTAGAGCTAAAACTATCGGCTTAACATCTAAAACTATTGATAAATGATAAAAAGGCAGGCATGCCCTGTATATATGAGGGGATTAGAATGAAGATGGATTAAGTCAATATTTAGAAATTTGAGAAATGAACGGTTTTTCGAAACGTTTGCACTTGCATTAAGTGGTCTAACTTGTTTTGCCCTCTAGAGACTCCTTAAGTGAACTATGACTTATTTCCCTATTGCACGGAACAAAAATTAATGTGCGTTCAGTGAAAATGTGGTTATCTAGATTTTTCAAATTTTTGACATACTCCACTGTCATTCTAACCCCCTCATATCACTAATTTCCCCTCTTTTGAACATACCCCTTTAAAACTAATCCCTTTAAAGTTCTTGGAACTTTAAATAAATGCGATTAAAAATATGGGTGTATGTCCTAGCTCATCTGCGCGTTAATAGAGCATTTTAAGTCTTCAGTATAAAAAGTTAATCTCTTTTTTTCATCTTTCTAATTACTTTATTGCAAAGTACCTTCCTGAATAATGCGTAATAGGTTTAGTACATTTAAATTCAATTGTTTTATTCTTGTTAACTTTTAACCGAAAATTGTTTAATAAGGTTTTAACATTGAGTGTTAAGAAGAAAAACTCTTTCAGGATTTCAGTATAAACATCGTTAACTTTTTCGCGTTGGAAAATTTTAAATGCTAATGAATAAATACTATTTCTCTTGTAGAAATGTTTTCTCAACATATTGAGTATGTTCTTAGAGAAATCTCTATCAAAGAAATTTGAACAAAAAAATTCTATTGCAATTAAAAGTTAGTGGAGTTCTAAATCGTATATCAAATTTGGATAAAATAATATTTGCAAATTTCTACTAGCTGACCCCCGCCCGGCGTTTCCCGGGCCCGTGATAATAAATTTAAAAAGAAACATAGTTTTTATTATTTTATATCTTTAACCGGATTTTGTATGAAATTATATTTTTAAATGAAAAATTCGCGAAAACATATTGATATTTAGTAATAAAAGTGCTCATTTTCTTGTTTACGTAGGGTCGTTTCATAGTTTTTAAATAAAAAGTTTTCTTTTTGCCCGAACGCTTTGAAATCTTCATTGGTGATAAATAAAACGGTTTTACAGCCCGTGTAAAAATTTCGTGAAAAAATATTGTTATCTAGTTGTAAAAGAAATGTTTCCTTCTCGCTTTTTTGTTTGTTTGTTTGTTTGTTTGTTTTCGCGTCGGCTCCTTTAACATAGCAATAGAAAAAATGTTCTCATCTTCCACACTCTCTGACATTTCAATCTGTTATAAATATATAACTGTATCCAAGCTCTCTTTAAAATTTTGTCAAAAAATATGCATATTTAATAGTAGAAACATGAGTTTTAAAAAAAAGCTTTAGCTTTCAATCTTAGAGCAAAAATATATTAGAAGATCTATGCTTTCAATACAATGGTAACTCCGTTCCGTCCGTTTTCAATCAAAACCTTTTCAATTCCCCTAGGCTAAACAGGTGAGAGCTAATCCACTAGGTTTCCCCTTTCTGGGGGGGGGAGAAGCCCTCAAAAATCTTTGGCGAATGCGCAAAGACACGATATTCATATGGAAAATCTGACAGAAAGCGCCTTTCGTTTTAAATATATAGATAGTTGAATTTTAAAGGCTTTCTGTTCAATTACAATCCCTGTGTTGATAAACTTTTACATTTTTAACACTTTCCAATGTAGTTGAAAAGTGTTTATGATTTCGGTTTGTCTATGTCTGCCGATGCTCTAATTCCTGTAAATATACTTGGATTGCCATGCAATTGATATATACTATTACTACGTTATTGACATTTACTATGGCTTGTTCATATTGAAAATGAATTGTATAGCATTTATAGTTCGTGTACAGCGACAATCAAAAGAATTCCGCTACATTACGATCTATGGGGGAATATCGTTTGCGGTGCATTTTAATGATATTACACTACTTCAAACATATTGAAATTTATATATATTACTAAGGTGGACTAGAAGATGGGAGTATAGAAGAGAAATGCATAAAATTCATCGTTCATTTACAGGGACGCACAAAAGAATTTGGTTACAGTACTGTCTACCAATAATTGCTTGAAATGCGTTTTTTGTTGGGGTACACGTGTTTATATGTAACTCATTTGTTGCATATTACTTGGTGTATATAACTTCTGTAGATCCTATACAGGTCTTCACAAAATAATTCGGATACTTTTTCGACTATTGACGTTGACAGTGACTGCTGACAGTGGATTTTCAAATACATTACAGTGTATTATTAACATAAAATAATTCTATCGAGGTATTTTCGGCAATGCGGTTTAAGAATTTAATGGATAGATCTGAATTACTTTCCAACACATTTGAAAAGTATTTCTGAATTCGGTGTGTCTGGATGCCTGTCTGTGCTCTAACTCGTGTAAATGGACTCGAATTGCCATGTAATTAATATATGCTAGTGAGGTTTACCAGGGTATGTTCGATATTGATTACAAGGGCTCTCAGAATAACTCCGTTACTTTATGGACTAATAAGAAAAATCGTTTGCAGTGTATTTTAATGATATTACACCATTTCAAAGATATTGAAATTTATATGCATCACTTTGGGGCACTACAAGATGCTTACAATAGAGTAGGATGTGCTTAGCATTTATCGTTCATTTAGATGAGCACAGAAATTAATTGTTACAGCATTGTCTATAAACAATAATTGATGGACATGCGTTTTCAAATGTCGTATGCATTTTAAAATGCAACTTTCTTTTTTTTACCTATTACTTGGTTTGTATAAATTAAATAGATTATAATCAGGACTGCACAAACAAATTCGACTTCAATTTCACTTATTGACGGGAATTGCTGAAAGGGAATTTTCAACTGTGCTATGAGTTTCTTAACTCAACTAAAATTTTGCTTACTATGTATTATGTATACAAATCTATAGATCCTATACAAGGCTGCACATAAGGGTTCATATACTTTTCCGAGTATTTATGGTAACTACTGGCATTGAGATTTTATGAGTTTTCTCAATTTATCATTGTTTACTCTAGTATTATTATTCATTCATTATTGTTCATTTAGTACTTACTTTATCTATTATTATTATTTACTTCAGCATCTTACAGTATTATTACATGGTAGTATTATTGCTCAGTATCACATAGTAGTATTTAGTACTGTTCAGTAGGATTGGTAAATTGTATTTTCAGAGTTTGTATCTGTGGAATTTTGTATTTTCAGAATTTGTATTTCAGCATTACATAGTAATAATTATTGCTCAATATCACAAAGTATAATTTAGTAATGCTCAGTATAATTAAGTAAACAAACCAGCTGGGTGGGGCTAGTTGAGCTTAAGGCGAAAGGTAGACCTCTCCGCTCGGTTTGACCTTTACCTTGTTTAGTTAGAGTACAGGATAAATCAATACATCAGATTTCACTAAGGGAACTCAAATATTGACACAAAAACAAGATAACCGTAAAGCACCAGGTTACGATCTAATTGACACAAGAGTAGTAAAGAACCTAATAAAACATTTTCCTGATCTGATGCTGAACTTATATAATAAATACTTTCAGCTAGGTCATTTTCCAGACGTATGGAAAAATGGTCTGGTTATATTCTTTAGAAAAAATAATAAAGATCCCCAACTTGAAAAAGCTATCGCCTAATAACTTTACTACTAATGTTGGGGAAACTTCTCGAAAGACTAATAAAAACATGAGTAATGGCATTATTGGAAAGAATATTATACCTAGATAATGTTCAGTTTGGTTTCCGAGAAGGAAAAAGTACTGTCGACGCAGTAAACTTTTTAAAGCCTAAAATCACGGAATCACTTTCAGACCTGCCAAGTCTCCGGCTGTTTGGATACCGGTATTTTAGTACAGAAAATGTTGTTTTATTTAATTGTAGCATTCTATGATTCGAAAGAACAACATTTTTCTCCAAAAAATTACAGGTGTGCAAAAAGCCGGAGACTTGGCAACTCTGCACTTTCCTTTAAAAATATTGTGGCATAGTATCATTCGATATAGATGGAGCTTTTGATAGCATGGACTGGCACATTATTTCAGATATCATTGACAGATCCCCTCTACCACCCTACGTAAAATGTCTATTAAAAAACTACATTTCTAATCACTTTATAGGTGTTGATCGATTTCTATTTATAGAATGGTTTCAAGCATACAAAGGATGCCCTCAGCGTTCGTGTCTGGGTCCCCTCCTCTGGCTTTCGGGTTGCGTATTACATCATAAAACAGTATCGTAGCAAATAATCCCTAATACTAACTTACGCTGATTTTATTATTATAACAACGGAGAACAGCAGAAAGGAACTCGAAGAAACAGCAAATTCAAGAATCGCAATCTTCTCTAATCTGTGAAATTCTATAAGTTTACAAATCTCAACTCAAAAAACAAAAGCAATGTTATTTGGTAGATATCTTTTGACTCACGGGTGCTTAACGACTGGATCTCCACGAGAAGGTGATTTCATTTCATTTCATTTCATTTGTTTAGTCAGACATCATCTTTCACCCTATTACACTGTGAAGTTTCGTTACAGTATTCTGAATGTATTGGAAAGTGTTTCATAATCTATGCTTGACGCATAATTTTTCATTCTTGTTTTGAATACTGCTTTCTTTTCTCTTCAGAGTGATTTATATATTTTTTAATTCTTTTTATAAGTTTAATTCCTACAGTGCATTTGGTGGTAACATCTGCCGTACAAGATGAAATGTTCACTTAGATGTCCAAACTTATTGTTTATTCGTAAACTGTATGTTTTTTAAAACTCTATAATAGAATTTTTTCGTTTTTAAAACAAATTTTTTGGCTTTAATTTGCTAACACAAGTCCCTGAAACTAAATAGTGAGTGCTTCAACATATACATATTTAATTATTGTAAAAAAAAGGAGGATACAATATTAGACCTCTCCTACCTCACACTAAAATGCTCTCTGTATTCTTAATGAACTTTCCAAATAAAAGATAAAATTGTTATCTAAACGTCTAAAATTCGTTTTGTCAATTTGGTAGTTATACACTTTGATTCTGCAACTGATTTTTTTTAATCTCAAAATTGATATCTATTTATGTTTTTATTTTTCTAACATCACCCTCTTAAAATTTATTCACCAAAGAATTTCACAGTAATTTTCTAAAAAACAAAAACATTTTCTATATTTCATTCTCATATAACAATAGAAGATATAATTGTGATATTTAAACTTTCCCTTGTCGGTTAATTAATTGTACACTTTCCGAAGCTCTGTAAAAGAGTTCTTTTCATTTTGAAATAATCTTCATTTTTTATTTTCTAAGATTTTTCTCTGAAAGATTATTCCGCAAAGAGTAATGCCTTAAAAAATGGCTTTTTATCATGAAATACAATTGGTACATTTCAGAATTCTTTTCGCTTAACTCGAGGAATTTTTTTTACTTTTGTCCTTTTTTAATAAAAATCATTTAAAATTTTTTCTTTGCTCTTGGTTTTTAATAAAAATTGAATTTTGCATTTATTTTTGTTAGTTAAGATTTTAAAGTTTTTCCAGCTGATTTATAGCATTATTTTTCACTAATAATGTAAAGTGCTTATATTGTTTAACCCCTTGAATTAAGATAATGTAAATTTTTCTGTAGGTTTGCATCGGGGTTTTCTTGAATAAATTATTCGTTGTACTTGCGAGAATGGGGAGGGGGTGGTTAGCAACTTTTTATTTAATATCGCATTTATTGTACTTCATCGCGCGCCTCGTAGAGGCGTGTTTTTCATTAATTGAGAACTCTAATTAATAAAAACAATTGTATTGCTCTGACTTAGACAAAACAAATTCCATTTAAGAAATTTAACATTTTTAGCTTCAGCTGTAGCGTTTTATAAATGTAATATATAGATAATACCGGGAATTTCAAATAACGATTTTCGTAAAAATTAAATTTATGTTCTTAATAAAAGTACACAGTCCGTATTCACTTGATGCATACCAACAATCAAAGCAAGTGGTTTGTTGTTGTGCACTTGACAAAGCTCCCCCTGGTGGGGAATCCTACAACGTTTTTTCTCTAACTGTGCATTCTTATCTTGGGTTAAATGGGCCCGATAACAACGGGGTTTGGATGATTCGACTTGATTTTCGATCGCAATACAGATTTTAGTTCCACCTTCCACTGCCAGGAGCCGCAGTATTTTCTGGAGTTCTAAGGGTCCGATTTCGACGGAATTTGTTCTTTCAACTCTCTTGATACAACTCACACCAGTGTCGGATGTTCGTATAGAATAAATTGCGCCCCCTGACAGTGGAAGGTGGAACTAAAGGACTTTGCAGTGCCACGCCTGTTATAGGGTGTCGGAGTCAACGGGAACACGTTTCGGAGTTTCGTTCGGAAGGTGGTTTGTTAGAACCTGCGTTATTTCACTGAAAAAAAGAGGTTTATTTATTAATGTACAGACTTTGGAAAACTTCTACGTGATAAGAAATTAATCTTAATTCTTCAGAGATCTTCACAAAGATGATCTCAATTTAAAAAAAAAAAAAAACAAGTTACAAGTGTCTACCGATCATCCTACTACCTCCTACTTGTAATAAAAACGAAACAGTTTAAGTGGAATCTGAAAGTTTTCGGTATCGTACTAGACAACCACCGTAGAATGTGGATTCATTTTATCCAAGTTAACACCGTTTAGAAACAGAAAATTTATTCGATAAATCTTTGTTTATTTGATTTCATGTTTCTAAGTGAAACTTATCTGATTTCATTCCTTAAAAAAATTTCTGTTTCGAAGCGCGGTAAAGCTGGATCAAATGAATCCCTATTTTAATGGATGGGAGGTTGTTACGTATGATTCATGTATCACACATATCCTGTCATTAAAATAATATACCGGGTGTCCTCAAATGGACTGACTGCTTTTAAAATTCAATCACTTCCAAACGGTGACAAATTTTTAAAAATATTCTTGCAGGAGTGTAATGTATGATGTCACGAGTTCTTTTTACTGAGATTCCTGATTTTAGTTCAAATTGCCAGCAATAGAGGGCGTTGCGAGCACTATACCTCCAATCGAGGCAGAAACATCAATCACCGAGGATTGATGCGAAGGATGGAGGTTCACTACATGGAGTGAGTCTCATTCACCCATAAAACTTTATTCAGAATCGGGCCCTAAGAAGAAGATTGTATTAGCGAATGAGACCCACTCCATGTATTGAATCGCCTTCCTTCGCATCATTTCTGGGTGATTTTATTTTTTGCCTCGATGGCACGCCTATTGCTCGCAGCGCCATCTATTGCTGGTAATTCGACCTAAAATCAGGAATCGCAGTAAAAAAAAACTGCTGATATCATACATTACTCCCCTGCAAGAATTTTTTAATTATCTGCCACCGTTTGGAAGTTATTGAATTTTAAAATCAGTCAGTCCTTTTCAAGACACCCGGTATATGTTGTACTATTTCTTTACTTAACACCAAGGAATTAAGTGGAACAAATCTGAAGGCATAGTACGTAATCATTGATGTTTTAGCAAATAGACGTGGAACACAATGAGACATAGAACGCTTGTACGAAGTGAAACAATGTATCACTGTTTAGTTATAAAGTTATGCATATTCCATACTTGCAAACCTTTCAGATTTTTTAAATAAAAAAAAACATTTGAATCACCAGAAAATTTAACTATTTGAATGTATATTGCATCTACGTGGTAGTCATTTGAAATTTAATCGACTTTATTCATTAAATGACTTTTATTTTGTTACAATATTTTTATTTGAACTGAAGTCTCCCACTAAAATTGGTAGATTTAGCGAGTATGATCGCGACCTACGTTATACACGGCCGGTGCATGACGTTTTTTTTTTATATATTCCGCTAACCAGGCTCCTACCTGCCCGGCATGAATGCCTAGTTTGACGGGTTAGTACCTGGGTGCGGGGCGGAAATCGCCTGATCACAGCATGGCTGTGATCCACCTAACTATAGATTTGTTGACATCGCTGCTGTGCTTGCTCTCTTGTGGTTTGCTACAGTTATCTTTGTTTGCCGGTTCAAGGTTTCTGTTTAACTTTGTTGAATTGACAGATTTAATAGGTCTAGTAATTTAGAACCTTGATCAGGTGACGAGACCCTCACCTGACTAGGTACCCTCAGAGGTATAATTCACAGGTAACTTGGAGGGCTTTGCACCCACGACGGATTTTACATGCACCAGGCGCCATGACCGTACATAGATTTTCATATTTGTCGTCTCTGTTGACTTGTCACGCTCATGGTGGATTGTCGCTGTAGTGTTTATCGCCTTTTTTAGGGGGCTGATTTCACTTTTCTTTTTTATTTGTCTCAACGTCACATGAAGTGGATCATTTTTACAGGGTGATTGGCCCACCGTTTTGCACCAATCGCCGTGTAAAAATGATCCACTCCATATGACGTTTTAAACGTCATGCACCGTCCGTGTATAACGTAGGTCGCGGTATGATATTCTATGATTAAATAATACACAAGCAATCCAAAACTCACAAAAGATGTAAACATTTAATAATTCGAAAATCATTGAAAGTAGCACGCAACGGTTTTCACATAATTTCACAAAGACTTGGGAATTTTTTATAGCAAAAATAAATAAATTAAATTAAATTAAATTAAATTATATTGAATTAAATTGTCAGAATAGTTGCATTTGTTACCAAAAGTATACACTCTAGTTGTCCCACAGTTGCTGTCTGATACTATTTAACAATGATGCTATTTCAATGCTCTATATCCTGCCACGTATGACTTTCACTAATGGCATCCGTCAAACTGAATATTTCTAATTTATATTGTGGACTTTGCGACACCGTTGACGATGCAACTGAAACACAACTGGTGGGAAATATAGTTATTCTGGGTGGGGAGGTCGTTATTAATAAAAACTACATGTATTTTTCTAAATTTCGATGAAAATCGCAACGTGCTACAGTCCATTCTTTTCGAATTATTAAAATTTTAGCCTCTTCGTGAATTTTGTATCACCAGGTGCATTATATGTTGATTCAGTATGTAATTTATGTATTTGAGATATGGGCACTTATACTCGTACATAGGCGACAATGTTCTCACCACATAGACGCCACAAACTCCAGCCACTCGATTTATCAGTATTTCGTGAGCCACATGTAGCTCACCGGCCTTTTGTGTACGCAAAACCATTAATTTATATTTATAAGAATTTGAGATAGGTATAAAGCGTATCTAAGACATTCACTGTTGTTACTTATATTTTTAAGAGAAGAAAAAATCTGCCTTGTGTGTGAGTGTTATATGTAATTATTTTAAAATTATGTTAAAACCTCATAAATATCATTTCCTTAGTCAAAAGTGCTTTTTACATGCAATCCTATTTGCGTTACAATGGTGTATATATTTTAAAATATTAAACACTAACCAAATTTTATTTAAAATTACTTTAATTTTCATTTTACGTTTTTCCATTTCAAAAATATTAAAACTTTTGCGCTGAGCATAGAAATTTATAAACGAAAATTTCTCATTATTTTAACTTTAAAACTTGGATCTTGCATATTATTAAGTTTTAAACTTATATCAGTAATAGTGATTAAATTAATTTTGTTATATTGCTTTGTTATAGCAATTTTGTTATCTAACTATTTTAATACCCTTTTTAACACTTTCCAACCTAGTTGAAAAGTGTTTATGAATTCGGTTTGTCTGCAGTCTGCCGTCTGGCCATCTGTCCGTGCTCTAACTCCCGTAAATATGCTCGGATTGTTCTGTAATTTTTATATGTTATTGTCGTTATCTACAGCATGTTCCCTATTTCAGTAGAAGTGTGTAGCACTTATAGGTTTTTTACAGGGACACTCAAAAGAATTCCGTTATATTGCGGTCTATGGGGAAAAATCATTTGCGGTTTATTTAAATAATGTTTCACTATTTTAAACGCATTAAAATTTATATATATCACTAAGGTGCATTACAAGAGGCTTACTACAGAATAGTGTGTGTATAGCAGTCATCGTTCATTTACCGGGACACACAAAAGAATTCTCTACTGTCTGTTAACAATAATTCCTGAAAGTGCGTTTTATGTTACTGAACGCGATTTTAATTTTAACTCGTTTTTTGTCTATTACGTGCTGTGTATCAATTCTGCAGATCCTATACAGGGAAGCACAAAAGTTCGCGAACACATTTCCGTTTATTCACAGAAACTCCAGACGGAGAATTTTAAACTGTGCTACGCGTTTCCTAACTGAACAAAAATTTAGCATCCTATGTAGTATATATACAAATCTATAGATCCTATACAGGGCTGAATAAAAGTATTCGGATATTTTTCCGAATATTGTATTTGTTGCAAATTCCTGAAATTATGTTTTTAAATATGTTATGCTTTTTCCAAATTGTTTACTTAGATGTTATCTTTTAGCTTATTAAACGGTATGATTTGTGAAATTATTTTGGAAGCGTTAGAAAGTGTTACATAATCTATGCTTGACGAATGATTTTTCGTTCTTGTTTACTTTATTAGCAGAGTTTTCCCCCAGGTTAAACAAGCTGGAAATTATTCGTCAAACGTGACAAATGAGATGCGTTCGTACTATAACTAGTTTCAGTGAAATGAATTATACCGTCTGTTATTATGATATCCTTAATTTCCGAAATAAAATAAGTACATTTTAAGCTGGCAACATTTTATGTTTTGTTGACATTTACTGAAAATTTCAATGGGAAACTTAAGCTTAGCTTTGAAAATTTCAGAACTTAAAATCCATATTTAAACTCTTTCTCCGTTTAATATCTATTTCTCCGGAAACATCTATCCCAAAAACTGTCGGTAGATTATAGGATTGCTATAATTAAACAATTTTAGTACCACACAAATTCAGTTTTTAAATTCAGTAATACGGAAATAATAGGACTCTATCTTAAACAGGACGTAATCACCATGGCAACCTAGAATCATTACCTATCGTGCGATATCATTGAATTAATTACATATGATAGGGTTTAATAGAATGAAGAAAACCTTTATTAATATATTTTTAAGTTTTGATTCGATTTTCATAAAATTTGAAATGACTCGACAAAATTCTGCAATGATTATATATATTAAACTAGCTGTTACCCGTGACTTCGTTCACGTATCATTAAAAGAAGAATAAATGCATTAATTAAGCAAAATATTTCATTCCCGATAATTAGAAACGTAAATAATTAACTAACTCTTTATCACATTCCATAGGAGACAATACAGTATTTCTATATTATAGAGGCCTTGGCATAACTAAGTTTTTAAAAAAAGTGAAATTTTGTGACAAATAATCACGAAAAGGAAACTGCAACCAATGAAACAATGCGGGCCAAATAAAATCGTGGAAATAAGCAAATTCTGTAAAAATATATGTCAAGTTTACCTGGTAAACCATTTTACTTTTAACGCCTTGTGAAACGTTTTAATAGCCGTCGTTCAAAGATAATGGAAATAGTATATTCTTTTTCATTAAATTCAATTCTTGTGAATAGGGACCAATTATTCGTTGCGGTCGATAATCTGAAAGGAGTAGTTGCGAAATACAAACAGGAGGTCCGATTTTGATATAATATATTTGTATTTCTTTTTCTTTTCCTAATAATCAGGGTGTAGTTTTTGCCAAAAAACGCTCATCTGTATGTAACTGATATTCATGCTTAATAATCGGTATAGATGAAGAAAATATTTAAATTTTTCGTTTTAAATATGGCGTGAAACGCATCTACTTTCTAAACTTACCAATCCTTGTATTATTATTCTAAGGAATTGATTCCCGCTCCTTGTAAACACATTTGAAAATTCCCGTTTTATTTCAATTATCTATCTACTTTCATTATACATTGATATTTATGCTCCTTGTATTATTACGAATATTTGAAAATACATGTTTTATTTATGACGACATATTTGTCCAAGCCGAGGAGGATCCTTTCCATAGTTCCATGGTCCAAGCGAAATCTATTTTCAATAATACTAGGGGGCTCTGCCCCCTGCTCGCTACGCTCACCAACCCCCGTTCTGATTTCACAACCTCTTAAAACCTGGTAATGTATCCTGTTTTAAAAAGATGATGATGATGATATCACGAACGGCGACTATCTTCTGTAATCAGGTTATAATGCTTTTTCATTTAACTGGTTATAATGCTTTTTCATTTAATTCATCTTTTTTATTTTTAATATTCATGTGTAAACACAATTTTTAGGACGTGATTTTCTTTATTTCCTACTTCCAACACGTGATCATTTAATTATTATTTTAAACTTTCATTATTGTTTTTAATAGTCTTGCGCAAATACATTTTTTATTTGAGATAAAACATAATCCTTTGAACTTATTTAGAAATCGGCAACAATATAAAAAAATTACTTTTTCAATAAAAGATTTTTTACTCGATTTTTAAGGATTTTTTGAGTTTTCATTGTCCGACCGTGATAATTTTTTGAATTTTTGAAAGCTTGTTATATTTCGCTTCTGGTGGTATGATTTTCGAATCCGTAGGATGGCTAGAAAATAAGTAATAGCTCCTCAAAAAAGTCCCTAGTAAAAAAGCGATGACACTAACCCGGAATATCTACGCAGAATTTGATTGGTCTAAATCGTTTTTGGCTCAGTTCCAGATTACTTTTTTTTTTAATATAGAAGGATAATTATTGTCCATTTTCCTTCCAATTATAACGCAGTTTTTTGACAGAAAAAGATCTTTTTAATGTAACCGATATTCATGCTTCATGTATAATAACAAATACTCCATATTTTTGTTTCAAATATCACGGAAATTCATCTTCTTTTGAATTCTTTTTAATTATCAGTTTTCACGTGAAAATCGTTCAATTGAAAATTATTTGTTGAGGAAAACGTATTTTTCCGTGTTTTTATTTATTGGCAACGATCAAAGCCCTAGCAACGATAAATTTAAATGGTTAAATTGTATGGAAAAATGTCCATTTATTCTCTATGAAAATAATGAAATTTTTATTTATTAAAGACAATATTTTAATAAAATAAACAAAAACCAGCCTATGTTCATTTCCTGATTATAATCCACCTATATGCAAAGATACAGGACCATTAATTTCTCCATTTTGGCGCTGGCTTCAGCCTAACATTTGCACACAATCGGATTTATAATATTATTAGGATTTCAAACCATTAGGTAGGGTAGTTCTTGCGCTGTTATACGCAGACAGACGGCGGACCAGACGACGACTATAGGTGCTACGTATTTATATAATTACGAACGCACCTAAAAAATGGACAGAGAGTTCTTGGTATAGGTAAAGGGCATTATTTAGGTTCTTGAGGGCACTTTTTTGATTGAAAAGGTATTTTTAATATTTAAAATTCAGGCGATCTTTTCAAGACGTAACAATGAGTAGGGTTTTACAATGCAAGCAATTTTTTGATTTAGGAACGAGAAGAGAGCTAATTTTTGGCTCAGGGACAGGAAGAGCTCTATTTTTTGGATGAGGGAAAGAAGGGTTCTATTTTTCAAACAAAGTGGCAAACGAAGTGCAGCAGCCTCCTGAAGCTGTCGGTAGTGGGGGGCGTGGGGGGGGGGAATTCATTATTAGATATGTATAATATTTTGCGGTCTACCTAAAGTAACAAACATATATTTGTGGTCCTCGAGAAAAAATGAATCAGTATGGCTGCTTTAAAGCATTTTTACAATGCGACCGTTGATGGCTGGATGTTCAGAAATCCAGGCACAACCTTGTCATATACCAGACTTATGAATGTGTCGGTGAAATCTATATATTTAAAACGCTAAGCGTTTTCTTTCGACAGTCCGTGAGAACAAACTACTGCATCAAATTACATCATTCTTTTTTTAAATGAAATATATTTAGACACAGATTTGTTATCGTACATTCGTTTATTCAAAAATTTACTTAATTAGCAGTAATTTTAAATTAAACTTTTACTTCTGCGTATGACGTCATAAAGTAGGCAGTCGGATAACGCCCACTGTTGCGAGACACAGAGTAACGAGAAACTCTGTGGTTGCGAGGATAAAAGAGAAATAATAAATATTAAAAGCACCTGGCTTTTAGGCCGAATTTTTTAATTTGCAAGTTAAATTTCGGTAAAAATATTTATCCGCGTGTTTTATAAGCGACAAAAAATTCATATTTATTGTGACGTCATGGGAATATTGTTCATTGGGTTTATTTTATCATTAAGCCTTATGACTTTGTTGATGCCATCTTTTCATTACAATTATTTTTATTTGTATACATGGTGTTTAAGCATAAAAGTAACGTATACAAAGTACGTGTGAAAAGTTTGTGCCTGGGAAAATGACGTTATGCTTAGCTTGAAATGCATTTTAACAATGATAAAACTAAAAAGAAAAATGTATATGATTGTGTCAACATGCCGTAATTTTAACTGATTTTTCAATTTTTTATTTTAAAGATTAGAACTGGAGCCTTTATTGGTTGCTTCAACTTGATTGCATACCTTTATTACATGTTACCAATTACTTTTTTTAAATTATAGGTTAGAAGATTTCATTTTTTAATAAAAAATTCACAAAAGTAAAAGATTTCAGAAAATTTAAATTATTAAAAATAGTGTTATAATAAAATTAAAAAAAAATTTGAAATAATGATTGTATTTTTAGCTAGAATAAACCATGTAAGGCTAATATTTTATAGGAATTATTTTGGTAGGTTTGTTGTAAGTTCATTTAACATTTCCCTATTAGCGGCGAAGTCCTATTTCTTTCACTTTGAATTCCTCTGTCGACGTCTCTTTCGATATCAAAAAATGGTAGTCTACTTTTGGACGCCAGCCAAAACACAGTGACAATTTTTAGAAATGTATAACTATTGTGACAACAAACGGTGCTATCGCTTTATCTTTCATCGTGCTTACATCACTTCTAAATACTACAAATTTCAGTTTTTTACTACATTTTACAATTTTAATTCTTACATCACCAATTAGAAAAAAATAGCTTTCGATTGAAATTTATTTGAAAACTGCCGCTTAATTTAACGACTTTTTAAATAATTTTCAAGCATGAAATATTTTTCAATTCTATCTCAACAATGACCATCAGTTTGCTTTAATAATGTAAAATAGCCCCTGGGAAAGTTGCCACAATTGAAAATAGAATTCCCTAACCATCATGAAAAGTGAATAATAATATTAATAATTATAATAATAAAACCTGATAAATCATAAGATCAGATTATCCATAAGGTAGAGCCTTTTGGCTCTACCTTAAAAATCCGTCCAAAAAATCCGTCCAAAAAAAAAAGAAAAAAAAAAAAAAAAAAGTTTATGTTTAACATAAATTTGATATTTTGAATTCGTTGATGTGTATGTTGCATCAGAATATGCTAGTAACTGTATTTTAGTATTTTTAAAAGATCCATTGGATATTTAACTGTATAAGACGGAAAAGATCCCCGACTGTGATGGAAAAGGAATAGTCATCCTGATTATGTAAAGGGACCGAAAAAACCATACAACTAAATTACACTTGAAAACATTAAAAATCTCCCTCATCTGCAGATTGATTTATTATTGTAAATAAAAATTCTTCATCTTTACATAAAAATTGATTAGCTTAAAACAATGGATACGTTTTAGAAGATAGGCATTTGAAACGAACAATGATTAAAGAGGACATTTTAAAACTTTTAATTTAAACATTTTAAAACGTTTTTTAACGTCGAATTTCGCCGGTGCCTTTGAGTAGATGCAATGCACATGCGCATAGGAGCTGATTCGGTTGGATTATCACAGGGAGGGGGGGGGATGTGTGCTTTATTTACTATGTTCTTTTATTTGCTGAATATGAGATGAAAGTAGGGATATACTATTTGTATGATACTTCATAGGTCCATGAAATTTTCTTTCTTGCCGTGGGGAATATGGCGGTAATGTCAAACTGATTTGCCTTACACAGTTGTTTACGGATTGTTTGTTTGGAGTTTGCATTGGAAATAGTACTGCATTTCACTGGGGGGAAAAAGCGTTTAAAATATACTATTTGAAAGACTGTTTCATACGCATTCCTTCTTATATAATAAAGAAGCTTATTTTACTGATATTGTTATAGTAATTTTTTCCCGTCAAGTTTTGACGGGTTCCATCTAGTATATATAAAACCAGCACTGTGTCAGTGTGTACCAGGTGTGGTACACAGTGAGACGAAAGTCATTTTCCCTCTATTTCTATTCACGTGTATAAGTAAATTCTGTATGCGAGATGTTCCCAATACGCAGATTTATGTATGCAGTGGCTAAATTATTTTTAAATAATTGCATCTGGTTCTTAAAATAATGTTTATTTAAAAAATATGTCTTACTGTGTATCCCCTAGTACTTTATTACCAAATTTAAATATTCTAGTTTTGTAATTTCCTTAATTTTATGCTATGAATTATGAATAAATTAATCACCATTAGAAAATTTTTGAATAATAACTCATAAAAAATATTATTGCATTCGATTCACAAGTGCTTCCTGCACACACACACAGATCTAATCTTTTCCCGGAGTAGCTTTTTTATTCTTACCATTAAAAAAAACACCATAATTCGATATAGAGTTGGTATAGAATCAGAAAAACAACGATGTTTATTTACTTACTATTTAAAATATTTAAAAATATAGCTAGCATTTTTATATCTCGTGTACAGAAAACTTCGTTTAATTTGCAAAAAAATTTGCTTGTTGCAAAATTGATAATTTAATATAATGAACAGGGTGCGTACAGTTTTACCATACTTTTTAATAGCATTCTACGCCTTATTGAACCGCAGAAAAATATTACAAATTTCTAAATAAATGAGAATAATATATATATATATATATATATATATATATATATATATATATATATATATATATATATATATATATATATGAGAATAATAAATAAATGAGAATTTCTAAATAAATTAAGAATTTTGGAATTTAAATATTAAATAAGAATTTTTTTTTTAAATCTTAAATAGCGATGGCTGACACCTTACCTCGGTGAAGTACATAAAAAATCAGCACTGTCTCACTCTGTACTAATAGTGCGCGCCTTGAATGAATACTCGATTTAAATATACTGGATTTCAAAGTAGAGAGAATCACTGAAATCAGCTCAAAAAATGGAAATATTTACTAACTCTGAAACTAATCATAGGATCCTATTGAAAATTTATATTTCAGCTAACTGCAGTGTAACGTATCTTCATTTGTCAAATTTTGGGATTGTCATTGAAAACATATGTAGTTCGTAGTTATATTAGTGTGACGATTATCCATGACAAAAATTCAAAGTATCAGATAAAACTACACGTTATCATTTTTATACACAAGAAATTACTAATTGTTTTTTATTCCGAACGCAGATGCGTTTTTATATTGTAAATTCAAAAAAACAAAAACAAAAAAAAACTTTTTGTTTAATATAGTTAATTTTATTAAGGGTAAGTAATGGTTTTTAAAGTATGCAATTTCCAAACTATGAAATGTCGAAAAATAGATGTTTTTGCAGTTTTTCCATTTTTAACAGACTACTTAAATGGCAACTAAGGGAACCGCATTAACTCAGGAACCGTTAAAATGGACTCATTTTAAATTTGCTTGTGCTCGGCCCTGATATGAAATTTTGAGCACGTTAAATTTAAAAGCGCGCTAATATATATATATATATATATATATATACATCCTATACGTTAGAATTTTTTTTCTCCACACACTTTTATTTATTTTTCCACTTACTTCAATTATCGATTCATATATTGTGAATTTTAATGAGATTTAATGGCTTTTATTCACAAAAGTTTTATTATATATATTTTTTATATAAATCAAAATTCCGCACTCTATTAAACTTATTCCATGAAAAGTTTCCCTTCTTAATTCATCCTACAACCCTAGTTTATTAAATTATTTACTGTCTTAAACAATATTCCATTTATTTAAATCTCTTTCTATTTAAAATGCTTATTTGATATTTTTTCCTCTTCAAAATATTCTAAAATCACGTCTCGTATTTATTTTCTTTATAAACCTTTATATTTCCCAACTCTGTTAAAAGACCGAAATTATTCTATTTAGAATAAAAAGAAATTTAATAAAATTTTTAATTCAGACAATTTTAAATACACAAATCCAAGATAAGTGAAAAATTGACAGGGGCAAGGACCCGAACCTGGGACTTTCAGTGTAACGTGCTAATGCTCTGCCACTGAGCAACCCCTGGTCGATCTCTTAGCCCGGCAATTTCTCACATTTATACATGTTGGAAGGATGGAGTCACTGGCTAGCATTTAGCAGCTTCAGATGACACAACAACGATGAGTGTGAGAAATTGCCGGGCTAGGATATTGCCAGAAGTTGCTCAGTTGCAGAACATGAGCACGTTACGTTGAAAGTCCCAGGATCGAGTCCTGGCCCGGTCCATTTTTCACTCATGCTAGGTTTGTGTATTTAAAATTGTCGGAATAAAAAATGTTATTATAAATAAAGTGATCAGACATATTGTGTATAAGTGCTTTAATTATTATATTTAGAAATATCCTTTATACCATTTTCTTTTTCTTATTTTTTATTCCAAAAACTCGAATCGCGCGCTTTTATTTCGCCGGAATTTACCACCTCAAAATTCTGCTGCTTTAAGTAAAGAGTTCCGGCATAGACAAGCGCTCGGATTGGTTAATTCCTATCGCCGCATTAGAGTAAAAAAAACCTGCTCTTTGGAGTATAAAACGTAATACACGAGTTTCGGAGCTGAAATTTCTGTGATATTGGTATTAAGATCAAATGTTGTTGACAGGAGTGAGAAATAGAATATTTTCGAAAATGTGATTACTATTTAACATCAAACGACATAAGTTTAAAGCATGGCTATATGGCTAAAGTTTTTAATTGTGAAAGTATACTTTGATAAGAGAGAGTCGTGGTGAATATCTACTTCTATGTTATCGTATGAAAATAAACAAAACTTTTGTTCCTTCAATGCTTCGTCTATTATTTTTGTGGGAAAACTTCCAATGAATTTTTGACGAAAATCCAGATGGATTCAAACTTATGACTGCATGATTATGTTGGTGATCTGAATAAGTTCTTCGAGATTGAGTTTCAACTACTTAAATTCTTAATTGATTAAAAAGTGCTCGTAACATATATATATATATATATATATATATATGTTATATAAAAATTTATTTCCTTCGTATCCTTCCATTTTATTCGCATTAATATTTTAAAATTAATCTAACTTCTGTCATAGTCAGTATTTCCTTAATTCTTAATAATATCTATTCCTATTTAAAGTCCTTTTAAAAGTAAATATCCGTATATTAATAATTATTTTATTCCAAATCTTAATCTAAAATTTAAGATCATTCGTAGCTTTTAATAGTCCCCCAATCTATAAAATTCCGAGACGCGTTCTCATTTCGAATGTTTTTTAAAAGCCATTTTCTTTTTATTATTATTATTATTATTATTGCTCTGATTTTTTCGCGCGCTTGGGATTTTAACTTCAAAATTTCTCCGCACCCAAGTACGGGATTCTTTACCGTCTTAGCTCCTCCTTCGCACCTCATTTGCTGGGCTGGAGCTAGCCTCTCACTCATTGGTTTGTACGCTCGTGACGTAAATTACTGTATGTCTCCGCTGAAGGAACAAAACCAGGTAGCATCTGTCGGAGCACTAGATTTTTGACGTTTTCGGAAACTAAACAAATATGTGTCTGGTGTTTTTAATTCCGTAGAATATTCAACTGGCCCAGTAACATCTTAATTCAATGAAGTGAAGCAACATTAGCCCGAGGACTATAAGTTTTAGACCTTTGGGAATTGTTTCTGTGTTGTTCGTCTTCTAATAAAATTATTTGTCTGGAGATTGGCTGGATTTATTGGAAAACTTTGGTGGACTCATTTCATTGCCTTCTACTTCGCCATACTCGCTAATATCGACTGCAACTTGCTATATCGTTGAAGAACTGCCATCTTTTCATCGAATATTATTCATCGTAATATATCAACCTCGTCAAAATGCTACATATATATATGGGGATTTTCTGTGTTTCATCATATCACATCATTTACATCTAAATAAATTTGATGTTATAGAGATACTTTTTTCTTAAATTTCATAGTTTGTGAAATCTTATCAAGTATATATTAAAATATGTTTCATAAAGATAAATAAAGCATGATTACAAAAAACTTTAAATAATAAATAGAGTAAAGCAATCCATCAAATAAAGATGGACTATGTAGTTACTCTCTATTTTCTTCGTAAGATATTAAATACCATTCCATCATTTATTTTTCCCCAGCATTCTTTAAAATAAAGAGAATTTAATCCCCTTTAATCCTTATCGTCTCTTTATTTGAAAGCGGTATTTGAATCTGTCTTCTCAGACAATAAATGCGTTTTACAAGAAAATATGATGGAAAACGATAATTTATGGTTGTTTTATTAAAAGTACTACGGCAGTTTATTTTAAATTTATAAAACAGTATGTATACTTAGTGATTTTGGGTAAAAAATAACATCAGTGTGTTGATAAAAGGAGTGTAAACATTGGACTTGAGTTTATTACACTGAAAGCTAATATTGTAACGCAACTAAATATTTTGTTTAAGTTCTTTACGTAAACCTTTATATAATAAAGAAGATAAGAACATTGATTTGTCTTCTTATAAATAAAGTATAAATTGGATCTTTTATCGTATTTTTTTTTTAATGCGTTTAAAGCATATTTTAACTAAATAAATCACATTTTAAAAATAGTAGTTTTTTTTTGTTTTTTTGTTTTTTTTGTAAGTGAAACTCCATTAAGAGTAACGGGTAAAAAGAACATATTTAAAAGTAAGTTAAATATAAATAGTTTGCCAAAATAATATTTATTGAAATTCTTAGAATGTATTATAATATATAAATGTTAAAAATCATACTCATATAATATAGCTTGAACACATGAATACGCTGCTGAAAATATTCACTATTTATAGTGATTCATACGTTTTATTGGACGATAACAAAGAAAAAAAATGGAGTGACGCCACTCAACTTTTCTAACACTGTCCAGAAAGTAAAGATACGCGAAGTGAAATCGATTGGATTTGAGCACTGTTTCTCCCATTGTGAAACTAGAGGCGTTACTTCTGTGCCACTAATGCTTGATTAGACAGCCGCAATATTTATCACTTATACTCTGTCACATTTCGTTGGTAGTTTTCTCTATAGAATCGATTGAAACATATTTTGAAAAGGGTTTGAACATGGACTAAATGCACAGTCCGCCGGCCGATTTGTACGAAAATCTACACAGTTCTTGCGACAATGGTCTATAACAAATTCGCCAAATGAGAAAGCAATCAGAAGTATATTTTGAGAGATACTGTGTAAACTCACACACACATATAAATCAAATTATGATTACAATACTTTCCTTACACTATTTGTTCTGAAATTAAATATATGAAATTAACTTTGGGCTAATTTTGAATAATCCCCATCAATGGTTGGTAAAAACTTAAGCGATATCGGCAAGAGTTATGGTTTAAAGTTACATATTTGCATCTAACATTGTAAAAAGTAAGAAACAAAAACAGCGCAAGCAAAATTATAACTCTGTAAAAGATAGTATACCCAGTACTTACCACAAAAAAACATTCCTTATTACAAGAATGAAATTGATTTTCTGCCAAAATATGACAGCTTTTTTTATGTGCACTTTGATTTTGGACGATTCACAGATTTGGCCAATATGAGATTTGAATGGATATTTCTCCAAATTATATAGTTAATGCCAATTCGGCCTTTTTTGTTTTAATTGCGACTTGTTTTTGACATCAAATTTAGCGACAGATGACGATAGTAAAATATTCTATTTCCCCTTACATTAATTTTAGGCCTTATAAAAGTTAGATAACATCTGTTAAAAAAGATACTTGGAACTTGGAACGAGTTCATAAATTATAGTTCCTGGAGCCATGGCCTTTGTATCTGTAATAAGAGCAATGTGAATCTTAGATTCCTGACCGTATACTGTAAAAAAAATTGCAGTAAAATTACGGGCAGAGGCTGGCCGCAGAGATTCCAGTCATACCCAGTAAAAAAAAAAATCCATGCCCATCATTTTGTGCAGCCCGTAACTTTACGGGGCGAAGTAATATAGCATTATAATGCACAGGGTATAATGCCCTTTAAAACACAATAACACTTTGCTTACTGTTCCGTAGCACGTAGCACGTTAGATAATCATCACAGAATCGCTGTTTTGGCGGGTTAAAATTTTTGAAACACGAGTAAAATGAAGGGTTACACCCTAGCGGAGGACAATGTATGGGGACATACCGTATTTTTGCTAACATATGGGCTAGAAATGTAAGAATATGTGGATTGCTCTTAATTTTCTAAGTATCTAAGGGATAAGGCCGCTTATTTAGTGGATCAAGACCGTTTTTCATCAAATAAGGCTGCTGCCCGTGAAAACTGAAGGGCAAACGCTCATAAATTTACAGTTTTTTCTGAGAGTGTAGCCGAAGTCCAGAACAACAATTACACTGGAAAAAACTAAATGGTCCCCAGAAGAGCAAAAAAGAGAAAGAAACAACTTAATGACCGCTTTCGTACAAAAACAAATGGAGTACAAATTATATTAAAATAATGAGATAGAAATAAAAAATATAAAAAAAATCTACAAATTGAAAAGATAAATAAAACCTATTTAAAGTAAATCTAAGGTATTAAAATAAAATTTAGAAATTTATCAAATAAAGATGTGTTATATAGTTAATCTCTATTTTGTTAATTAATTGAATGGATATCTGGAAGAAGGGTCTATGTTACACTGTTAAAAATTTGCAGCAAACTCTCCGGTCATATTACTGATTTTATAGAAAACGGTTTCATAGTCATAATTTAACTATATTCTGACCATATTATTGCCTATATTATGGCCAGAATAAAATTAAATTACGGTTATGTAACCGTTTTCTATAAAAACGGTCCAATGACTGGACAGTTTGCTTCAAATTTTTAACAGTGTACAAATTTTGGAAAATTGTGTTTTTTGTTAGAAAAGGATCTATGTGGCATGATTGATGATTACCCTGTGTAAATAATTGCAATTTCATAATATATAAGTTTGTTATCTACTTTAAATAAAATAATTAAATCAATAAACTAAAAATAATGTTATTGCTTTCCTTACTCACATAACTAGATTTTCTTTACTGGTCAATGCTTAGCATGAAGAAAAAAAAAGGAGAGTGATTAAGATCGGGAGAAGGGTCTATGTTACATGTTAAAAATTTACAGCAAACTGTCCGGTCATATTACTGATTTTATAGAAAACGGTTTCATAGCCATAATTTAACTATATTCTGGCCATATTATTGCCTATATTATGGCCAGAATAAAATAAAATTACGGTTATGTAACCGTTTTCTATAAAAACGGTCCAATGACTGGACAGTTTGCTTCAAATTTTTAACAGTTTACAAATTTTGTAAAGTTGTGTTTTTTGTTGGAAAAGGATCTATGTGGCATGATTGACGATTACCCTGTGTTAATAATTGCAATTTCATAATATATAAGTTTGTTATCTACTTTAAATAAAATAATTAAATCAATAAACTAAAAATAATGTTATTGCTTTCCTTACTCACCTAACTAGATTTTCTTTACTCGTGAATGCTTAGCATGAAGAAAAAAGTGGAGAGTGATTAAGGTCGGAAGAAGTGTCTATGTTACATGTTAAAAATTTGCAGCAAACTGTCCGGTCATATTACTGATTTTATAGAAAACGGTTTCATAGCTATAATTTAACTATATATTCTGACCATATTATTGCCTATATTATGGCCAGAATAAAATAAAATTACGGTTATGTAACCGTTTTCTATAAAAACGTTCCAATGACTGGACAGTTTGCTTCAAAGTTTTAACAGTGTACAAATTTTGGAAAATTGTGTTTTTTGTTGGAAAAGGATCTATGTGGAATGATTGGTGATTACCCTGTGTTAATAATTGCAATTTCATAATATATAAGTTTGTTATCTACTTTAAATAAAATAATTAAATCAATAAACTAAAAATAATGTTATTGCTTTCCTTATTCACATAACTATATTTTCTTTACTCGTCAATGCTCAGCATGAAGACAACAGTGGAGGGTGATTAAGGTCGGATGAACAGCTTATGTTGCACTAAGTGCTCAGGACATCGCTAATTAATGGGTTATTAATAGTTTTTTCTCATTTCAGTAAAATTTTAAATTTGTAACAAAGGACCTTCTTCCAGACACCCGTTCAATTAATAGCATGAAGACGAAAGTGGAGGGTGATTAAGGTCGGAAGAACAGCTTATGTTGCACTAAGTGCTCAGGACATCGCTAGTCAATGGATTATTAATAGTTTTTTTCCCATTTCAGTGAAATTTTAAATTTGTAACAAAGGACCTTCTTCCAGACACCCGTTCAATTAATAGCATGAAGACAAAAGTGGAGGGTGATTAAGGTCGGAAGAACAGCTTATGTTGCACTAAGTGCTCAGGACATCGCTAGTCAATGGATTATTAATAGTTTTTTTCCCATTTCAGTGAAATTTTAAATTTGTAACAAAGGACCTTCTTCCAGACACCCGTTCAATTAATAGCATGAAGACAAAAGTGGAGGGTGATTAAGGTCGGAAGAACAGCTTATGTTGCACTAAGTGCTCAGGACATCGCTAGTCAATGGATTATTAATAGTTTTTTTCCCATTTCAGTGAAATTTTAAATTTGTAACAAAGGACCTTCTTCCAGACACCCGTTCAATTAATAGCATGAAGACTAAAGTGGAGGGTGATTAAGGTCGGAAGAACAGCTTATGTTGCACTAAGTGCTCAGGACATCGCTAATCAATGAATTATTAATAGTTTTTTCTCATTTCAGTAAAATTTTAAATTTGTAACAAAGGACCTTCTTCTAGACACCCGTTCAATTAATCGCATGAAGACAAAAGTGGAGGGTTATTAAGACAGGAAGTAGGCCTATCTTGCACTATAACACATTCCATCATTTATTTTTCTCCTAAATTTTTTTTAAGGTAAAGCTAATTTAAACCTCTTTAATTCTTTCTCTTTATTTTAAAGCAGTATTCGAATCTTTCGTATCATATAATAAATGCATATTACCAAAAGAGAAATATAAGCCTATACAGGTTTTTAAATATCCCAAATGGTACTAAAATTACTTCTTGACTTTATTTAAAATTTACAAAAGAGTATGCATGCATAGGGATTTCGGGTAAAAATTATGTCATAGTAAAGGAAATGTCAAAGGATAAGAAAATCACAGAATGCAATTTGATTTTATAAGTTGAGTTGAGTTACTAAAAGCTAATGCTTTCATACATATGAATGTTCTTTCGCCAAGATTTATTTAATGAAAATAAAGATTTCAATTTCGTTTGTTTGTAAATAAAATATAAATTGAGATTTCTTTAACGCGTTTTAAATCATATTAAAATTATAGAAATGCCTGTTCCGTGCGCATTTTGAAAGTAGTACTTCATCTATTTTCTAGGTGAAACCCAAGCAAATATATGATGGGAGAAATATATAATTACAGTTAAGTTAAATAACAACATTTTCATCAATTAGATTTACTGAAAGTGTTGGAAAGTATTATATAAATAATTTGAAATTACCGTCTGTATATAATGAAAATAATATATATATATATATATATATATATATATATATATATATATATAAACCTTTGATTAAAAAAAAGTTCTATGAACAAAACTCACCAAATCTCTAATTTTTTAAAGATAGGTAAGCAAAATGTGTATACAGAATACTGTAAAGTTTATAAATAATTAACCAATTCAAACTTTAAAACCGAAGCTCCAATTCAGAGACGGCACACAGCCAAACATACCCAATAATTTTAAAGAAATTAAAAAATAAATATTTAAAATTATAAAAGATGTCAGAAGAATAATACATATATATATTTAGGATTTCTATATTTGATTTGAAGATAAAATAAATAAATAAGTAAAATTCAATTAAAAAATTTTGGGGCTAGGGTTCATAATTGGGTCCAAGTCAGTAGTTGGCTGAAAACATAAGATATGTGGGCTAAAATGTGATTTAAAGTTAGCATTTTTGCATAAAAAGCAGCAAAATTCAAGAAACAAAAAAAAAACGTAAAACACAACGTAAGTAAAATTATAATGCATTAAAGATTATATGACTATTACAAACATTCCACCCTTGCAGGAATTCATTACCTCTTTTTCACCAAAATATGACAGTTATTATTATAATTTTTTGTCGAAGACCGTGACTGTAATAGCACATTTATAATTTTCGTTAACTTCGCATTAGAATTGAATTTTGTATAGCCAAGTTTGCATTCTTTATGTCGATTTACATTTATCGCTAAAAGTGGCAATAGTTGGTGATGGTATTACATAGTTCACTTTTGTTTTATTATACTTAATTTTAAGTCTTATCAAATCTACTTTAAAATCTGTTTATGAAAGATGAACAAAATATATTTATAATAAACTTTAAGCAACAAATAAAGTAAAAGACCGCATCAAATAAAGGTACATAATACATTTTATTCCTATTTTATTCATAAAATATTAAACCACATTCCATCTTTTGTTGTTCCACAGCATTCTTCAAAATAAAAAGAATATAATCCTCTTTAATTCTCTCCTTCTCTTTATTTGAAAACACTGTTTCAGTCTCTCTTATCTGATATTAAACGTCTTGTACGAGAAAATAAAATGGAAACAAGTAGCTTATATACATTTTTATAACATCTAAATGCTATTTAGCAAATCCTTAGTTTATTTTAAATTTATAAAACAGTAGGCGGGCATAGTGATTTCCGTAGAAAAATAACGTGTGTATTCTTTTGATAAAAGAAAGAAATGTACTTAATGGAATTCTAGTTTATTATAATAAAAGCTAATATTTTTATTCATCTGAAGATATTCTTCTCTCTAAAATAAGAATTTTGAATTTACTTTTAATAAATAAAACATACATTAAATCTTTTATTTTCCTAGACGCGTTTTAAATGCATTTAAATTAAAGAGGTGACATTTTAATGTGCATTTCAAAGTAATAGTTTGCACAACTTAAAAAGATAAAAGGGAGAAGAAGAAAAAGAAGAGTTTATTTAAGTCGACGACAAATGTCATTATACACTGTAAAAAAAAGACAAATGTTTCTTAATCTAGGAGAATATAACATAACCATGAACGAAAATATATGAGGGTTATTATTAAAGTAAAGTCTGTTATAAAATAT
The DNA here is from genome assembly GCA_963931845.1 of Maratus michaelseni. Classification (NCBI taxonomy): domain Eukaryota; kingdom Metazoa; phylum Arthropoda; class Arachnida; order Araneae; family Salticidae; genus Maratus; species Maratus michaelseni. Next base: position 378,367,676 of record OZ007593.1, on the reverse strand, counting down.
CTCTTTAAATCTTGAGCCTTGCAGCAAAGCTCACGCGCGCAGACTCCCTGCATCCCTTGCGCTATAGAAGACGCCAATTGTTCACATATTCTGTCAGTGTGCTGCTGCTTCAGAGTGAGCGATAAACATATTCAGTTGATTGACCATCCCGCAGACTCTGAAATATATGGTTAGTAAACCGGGTTTAGACATCTAGAAAACTGCGAGCATTTGGGCATTCATCGCCAGATCTGTGAGGTACATGACCGCAATACAATGAGTACGTACACACTGCTACTCAAACACAATCACTCATCGAATGTTTTGTGTTGGAGCAAATTGAGCAGCCTCCCATACAGTCCTGACCATGCGCAGCGTGACTATCACCCCTTCCGATACCTGAAATCGTTTCTCCGAGAACAGCGATTCAACACTGACAAAGAAGTGGAAACGACAGTTAAGGTTCTACGTTACTAAGGTACTACAGTTCAGGCATTCTACGAGGAAGGGTTACAAAAACTCGTGATGCGTTACGACAAATGTTTCAAGAAGACATGGAAACTATGTAGAAAAGTAGAAGAAGTACGAAGAATCTTAAAGAAAACAGTTTTTCTGAATGTACTTATTACTTTTTTTTAATTGCAAAACGGACCTTACTTTAAAAAAAGTCCTTCCGGCCTGTACCGGGAGGAAAAGGTAGCTTTCCTATATCTTCATTTTAAAATTTTAGCTAATGTTACTCGTAAACAGCAAGCTAAAATGCAAAGAAACCGTTCACAAAAGATTCGTTAATACTGAATTTGAATAAGAAATTTGCGAAATTATTGAGCTATAGCCAAGCTGGCTTCATTTCGGTTGCCAAATTTGACGATATTTCGCCAAATGCCGCCAAGTTTGGCGAGAATTTGGCGCTAACGGATATGAATATATAGTTTTAGGGTCATTCCATGCAAAATGAGCAAAAATTAAAAAAAAGTCGTGGCCACATAGTAACCAATTTTAATAAAATTTTGTACACATGGTATTCATATTTAAATAGAGCTATTCAAAATATCTTGACAAAAAATAAAATATTTTGGAAGTTATGGACATTTAAAAGACTTGTGACATAGAATGGCTTGTATGGAATCGTTCAAAGTTGCAAGTTTAAAGTTCCGTATCTTGAAAATTATTTAACATAAATCAAATTTTTTCATAATATTGTAACCCATGGACAGTTATTATCATATTTATTTAGTAATAATAATTTCGTAACACCATGGTTAACCTTAAATTGGTTGTAAAAATTGAAAAATTGAAAATTTTGAGAAAATTAAAAGCGTTAAAAAAATCGAAGAAATTTAAAAACATATGTGAAATTGATGTACGATGTAATTTTACATATGAAAACCAAATTTCTCAAATTTGGAAGTTGTCATTTATTTTCTTCATCTTCAAAATAGCTTAGAAACTTTAAAAAAAATTACAAAATAACAAATTTTCCTCTTATGTATACTTAAAAAATCAAATGAAGGAAAAACGTGACATTAACAATAGTGCAAAAGCATAAAGTTCAAAAAGCCCATGATATGCTGAAAAAAAATTCAAGATTGCCTTTTGATTCCTTACATAAGAGCAAAAAGTTAATATTTGTTATGTGCTTTGGGCTATTTCACTTCAAATATCTGCGCCTTTCCATGCGTTTCTGCTATCTTGCAAAAAAATATGTAGTGCTGCCATCTATCCGGAGCCTTGATTACTATTAATTGTGTGCCCCGCTTAAATCAATAATTTATTCTACTTTAATTTAAAATATTGTTGAGGAAAAATAAACTGAAGGCAAGAATGGAAATTTCTATATTTAAAATATACACTTTTTTATCTATAACGTCAAATAATTAAAAAAATTTTGGATGTCTCCTTCGTATTCAAACAAGTAATAGAAATGTTGTTTTTTTTCTTTCAAAATTTTTCATTATTTATTTTTTTTCATTAAGGAATAATAAGGCAAGAATCAAAGTTTCTATATTTAAAATATATACTTTTATCTATAACGGCAAACAATTTTAAAATTGTAAGACCTTTCCTTCTTATTTAAACAAATAATAGAAATATTGCATTTTCCTCTCAAAATTTTTCATTATTTTTTTTTCTCATTATGGAATAAAAGGACTGTTACTAAATCACTCCAATCTGTTACTTATTATTCATTCTTAATTATAAATAATTTTTGATATAGTCTTTCTACTCCTACGGCTAATAATGAAACCTGAAATTTCAAGCATGTAGACACAACCTCGATCTTATATCAACTTTTAATGTAAGTTTTAATACTTAAATAAACAATCCTGAAATCTGTTATTTTACATTTACTCATAAATAAATATGATCTACTTATATGCTGATTTTCATTAAAATTTATGACATGTCAGCCACAGCTGATTTGCTCATTTTGCATACAATGACCCTTTAAGCGTACGATGGGAAAATGATTACAACAATGAAAGATAATAATTTGCGAGAAGTCGTGTTCACTAAAACTTATAAATTAATCGTTGGATTTTTGTAATGTGCTATCTTGTTTCAAAATGTCTGCCACCCTAGAATTTCAAATGCTGTATCTTAGCCGTTTTTTAAGAGAGAGGTAAAACAAAAAATACTCCGGAATCCTTGTATCAAGGCCTAACACTTATTTAAAAAGTAAATTTGAATTTTTAACTTTTTTGTATATTTATTTTAGTTTTAAATTTTTAAATGTCCGCCATCTTGAAACAAAATGGCGGACCAAGCTGGCCAACGAACTCGGTCGAGACATTGGTGAGCTTAATACACACAATTAGTTTCATCGAAATTGATTTATAAATACGAGCGTTATCGTATGACATAGGTCAGATATATATATATTTGGATATATATATATATATATAAATCAATATTTGAACGGAGGGTGGTTTTGGGGTCTGGGGGTCATGATCGGGGAAAATATACTGAAATTTTCCGGAATTGCTTTCCTCCGAACGGCTGCAATAGGTAGCTTTATACTTTTTTGTATTGAAAGCTACCTAATAACCCTCGTACAATAATCTGCTTCTGTTCAATAATATATAGAACAACTGAAGATGCTATATTCAGAGTGAGAACGTTTTTGGATATTGTCAGATAGTTGTTTTGGATTTGGAAACAGCAAGGTATACTTCTAAGATGTTATATCCACGACACTTGAACTATTCTAATAGACAATTTTTATGGTATTTTAAAAGACTGACCAACTTTCCTAACGATAGTAGAAGATTTTAAATCTTGAGTTTGAAAAAGCTGATCGACTCTTTTTTTTAAAGATCTTCATTTATGAATAAAGATAGTTAACAAGTCTGCAATTTTTTTAAAAAGATATGTCTATATTTTTAAAGGATACTACGAGTTTTAAACATATATAAACTTATAAATAAATAAAATAAACTTTACACCATAAAGTTTAAGTCAAGATTAAAAGAGACTATATGTGTATTGATAGAATACAAATTAGGTTTCTGTTTGTCATTCAATATTATGAACTATATAACTTATTACTTGACATTCTCTAATGACAAAAAATGGAAATCCTGCACGTAATTATCGCCAAAGAGTCATATATAATAATGTCTGATATTAAATTTGTAACATATATAATAAAATATACAATAACATATTACGAATTACGCATGATTCCGAAAAGTTCTTTATCTTAGAAACCTTAGGAACTAATATATTTTCAAGATTTAAAGAAACATTTTAAAAAACAAAGCTTCGTTTCTCTCACTGATTTTCTGAAACTTTTCAGAGTATTTTCTATGGTGTATTAATAAGTTTTCTTCCTCAATCCGACATGGAATTTCGAATGCTATCAATTCTCGTGTAAACATTTTCAAGTTCAACAAACATGTTTTACTTACAAACACGATAAATTAACAAGAGTGACATTAACATTAATATTATTTTGTTGCTTTATTTTGTATATGTCATATGTTATTTTGTATAAATTCATTTAGGCAGTTAAAAATGTTTAATCGAGAATTGATAGTTTCCAAAAAACCGATTTTAAAGTTTGGGAAAACTGATTAACACATTATAAAAGCAAATCGTAAATGTTTCTGAATGTAGGTAGCAACAGAAGAACTTTGTTTTTATAAATGCTTCTTTAAATCCCGAAAAACCATTGATTTCTAAGGTTCCTAATAATAAACAACGCTTTTCGGAATCATGAGTAACTAGAAATAGGTAATTGTGTACTTTCGTTCATGATTCTATTACATTTTTGTAGATTAAGAAACATTTGCCTTTTTTAGGTGCGTTCGTAATTATATAAATACGTAGCACCTATAGACGTCATCTTGCCCTAAACCATCTTTTCATGTTCTTTCCATGTTTTCAAAGAATTGAAGCTCCCTTACAATATTTTTGCATCTTTTTTTCTGTATTGCGCATTGATACATGTGTATTCTTCATTTTATACCCATGCATGGCTGTCTTGCACGGTTCTCTTCTCTTCTTTGCTTGCTCCCCTAATTCTTTTGAGCAGTGTATATAATTCGTTGCAGAATTTTGTCGAGTCATTTCAAATTTTATGAAAATCGAATCAAAACTTAACAAGAACGAAAAATCATGCATCAAGCATAGATTATGAAACACTTCCCAACACAGCCAGAAAACTGTAACGAAACTTCATCGTTAAATAAGGGGAAAGAAGATATGTTAGTAAACAATTTAGAAAACACATAACACCACAGTTTTCAAAATTACCCCCCAGTGTCAAAAAAGTAGTCGAATTATTTTGTGCAGCCCTGCATATGATCAATAGATGAGGATATATAGTATGATAAAATTTAGTTCAGTTAGAATTATCACATTTAGAAATTTTCGCCAATCGATGGAAATGCACTCGAAATCTTTTGTACAGCCCTGTATATTATCTGAAGACTTTTGTGCACACCACCTATTACGCTAAAAGGCATCTTAAAACTCACTTTCAGCTATTAACAAACGTAAACGACAAGGTATCTTTTTTTCGTAGCCCTGTATATGAATTTATTTACATTCCACAAACTTCTATTAGTCTACTGAGTATAGTTCAGCAGGAAAATGCGTAAACACAATTAAAGACTACCCTTAAGCAATTCACTCCAATAGTCTGTAGTACTTACGAATTTCCTTGTGTAGCCCTTTATATGGTCAACCGAGTTTATAAACACACATGTACTATGAAAAAAAAAGTTAAACATGCAAACCAAAGTTGAAAACGCACTTATCACACATAGACTGTAAAAATCGCACATGTACTGTAACCAATATCTTTTGTGTGTCCCTGTAAATAAACGCAATGCACACAAGATAGCATTTTATAGTGCACCTCAGTAATGCATATATTTTTCATTATGTTTGAAATAGTGAAATATCATTAAATTACACTGCAGACGATTTTCCCCCCATATAACGATGTGTAAAAGAATTATTTTGTCTGACCCTGTAAAAGAATAATAAATGCTTTGCACCCCATATTCTACAAAAAGCATGTTTTAATGCGCTTCATAGTTATACAACAATTTCATTATGTTTTAAATGACGTAGCGTCATCAAAATGCGCTTGAACCGATTAATCCCCATTGACTGTAATGTAACGGAATACTTTTGACTGTCCCTGTAAAAAAAACTATAAGTGCTACACACTTCTGTTGAAATAGGGAACATGCTATAGTAAACGACAATAACATACAAAAATTTCAGGACAATCGAAGCATATTTACGGGAGTTAGAGAACGGCCAGACGACAGACGGACAGACGGCAGACAAACCGAAGTCATAAACACTTTTCAACTAGGTTGGAAAGTATTAAAAATATATTAATGACAGTTTTCTTCATTCTATTAAATTCTACCATACGTAATTAATTCAATGATATCCCGTGATAGATAATGATTCTAGGTTGCCATGGTGATGACGTCCTATTTAAGATGGAGTCCTATTATTTCCGTATTACTGAATTTAAAAACCGAATTTGTATACTATAATTGTTTAATTATAGCAATCCTATAATTTACCGGCAGTTTTTTGGATAGATGTTGCCGGAGAAATAAATATTAAATGGAGAAAGTGTATAAATAGGGATTTCAAGTTCTGAAATTTTCAAAGCTGGGCTTAAGTTTGCCATTGGAATTTTCAGTAAATGTCAACAAAAGATAAAATGCTGTCAACTTAAAATGTACCTATTGAAATACGAAAATTAATCATATCATAATAATAGACGATATAATTCTTTTTTTTTTTGAGTGAAATAATAACGATGATTTTTTACATTTTCTTGTACTGGATATTTGAGCATAGTATAATTTTAATGTAACAGAATTGTAGTTAATTGTTTGTAAATGTATATTGAAACTGAATTTCAGAAAATAAAATTAATATCTATATTATGGAAATCTGTACATGAACGAAATTTTGTTTGTACTGGATATTTGCGCATAGTATAATTTTAATGTAACAGAATTGTAATTAATTGTTTGTAAAAGTGTATTGAAACTTAATTTCATAAAATAAAATTAATACCTGTAATATGGAAATCTGCACATAAAATAAATTTTGTATTCATGCATTTTTGCATAACAACAATTGCACCAAGATCTGAATATTTATAAAACTAGTTATAGTACGAATGCACCTCATTGGTCACGTTTGACGTACAATTTCCAACTTTTTTTTTCAGTGTATGTACAACTTTATATGCATAAATTTTTAATAGATAAATACATTTTCAATATTTTTATTTTTTATTTTAAAGATTTTTTTAGAAAAGTCCTAAAAAATGGAATTTTTCGTCTGCTTCTCTGTCGCACCATATTCAAGTTTTATATCAAATAAACCAATCGCCATGGAAATTGAATGCAGCTTTAAGGGCACGTTTCACCGATATATGTTTCCCTCTCTCCACTCGCGAAATCAAATGTTAATCTCTGGGCGAATATAATTAAGTGAATACTTATTACCTAATATCGAAAAACTTTTTCAACAGCAGAAAGAAGATATCAAATGCAGACGCCGTGCGTTTTTAAAAATTATTTTCCTATATTTCAAGTATTTATAAGCACATGATAAACTTTTTGAAAAGAATTTTTTTCCCAAATAAAATTTTTCGTCTTCTTAAATTTACGTAAAATGTAGGAAATTATTTTTTGAAAATGAGAAGGTTTGCATTTGACGTCCCCTTTCTGACGATGAAAATCGTATTTCGATATTTATATTAATAGTAATCACCTAATTAAAATTACCGATAGGTTAGATAACATAGGTTTAACATTTTTTGATCGGGAAGGATCGTTGACGCATATAGATGACGTTAAAGTAGATAGCAGTAATATTTCTTTTGGAAATCATCACATAAATATAGCTAATCAAACAGTGTTACCTTTCGATAAAGGAAATATTTTTAAAGTGCTGCATTAAGAAATGAAATATATCATCATTTAACTCAATTATTGCTTAATTTATGAGTATTAGTATTTAAAAATAAAACAGCACCACTCGCTTTCTTCTCCAGTAAGTAAGGTAGTAGCTGCTGCAGTGCAGTGCTAAATCGACTGGTCCAAACATCAATTAGAAACCGGCCAATTTTGGAAAAGCAACGAAAGCAACAAGAAGCAGTTAAATTATACAGCAGGAAATTAACATTGGATGCAGCTATAGATAAAATTATTCATGAAAAAATTAATTTTTTTTTTGTGTCTTCCATAATTTAACTGAACGATAAAAAGCGGAGCGTGTCAGAATTAGTAAAAATAACCCTAAAGTTATTTAATGACGGTAAGCACCGCATTATTTCTAAAGCCATAACTGGTGACAAAATATACGTACCCTTTTTCTGACATTTCAATGCTTCAAAAAATGTATGGGTCTTTGAAGATGATCTAAACAAACAATGTTTAAAAGACGACGAGCAATGAAAAAAGTAATGTATGCCGTGTTCTTCAGAAGTACAGGGCTAGTCAAAGTCATAAAGCTAGAGGAACAGAAGATAGTTACAGTTAACTGGTACACCACTAAGTGTTTTCTAGAAATTCTTCAAGGGTGACTCTTATAGGACTGATGCTTCACCATGACAATTCATCGTCTCCTTCAGCTAAGATTACAGTTGAATTTCTTGAGCAAAAAGACATGAAAGTGATAGAACATACACCCTATTTTCCTGATTTTGCCATATGTGACTTTTGGCTATTTTTAATCTAAAAAAATTACGTGGGCGTCGTTTTCATTCTGAAGATGAGATTGATGAGGTCTATAAAAGCATATTTTTCATATGTTCCAAGAAATGGATGACTTGAGGCATTTAATGTTTGGAAAATTCGCCTACAAAAGTGCGTTAACCTTGGGAGAAACTACTTGAATACTCTGACAAGTTGGAAAAAATTAGCTTTTAGCATTTAGACGTATCTCAAAAATTTCAGTGTGACCCTTGATTATATATACAGGGTAAGTCAAAATGAATATAGCGATTACAAACGGCTATAACTATTTAATGGAAAAGTATTTATCGATAAGATTAACACAGAATGTAGACGGAACTTCAAAATTTTGTGTACATACGTCCTAAATGTTCTATGTGACTTCCCTTGGTCTCACAGACAACATCTAGGCGGTACTCCATTTCACGCCATACATTTTGAAGCATTTCTTCAGTCACCGACGCAAGCGCATTACAAATGCGTACTTTGAGTTCTTCAATTGTTTTGCCCATGGGAGGCACGTATGTCGTTCACATAACCCCATAGATCGGTCGAAGTGGAGCCGACGATGTCTTCTGCTCTTGCCACCGAGATCTCCGGACTTGATACCCTGCGATTTTTTTCTATGGGGTTATGTGAAAGACAGGTTGTATGTGCCTCCCATGCCCAAAACAATTGGCTTGCGTCGGTCATTGAACAAATGCTTCAGAATGTATGGCGTGAAATGGACTATCGCCTAGATGTCCGTGTGACCAAGGGAAGTCACATCGAACATCTCTGACGTATTTATACAAAATTCTGAAGTTCCGTCTACATTCTGTGTTAATCTTATCGATAAATTCTATTCCATTAAATAGTTATAGCCGTTTGTAATCGCTATATTCATTTTGACTTACCCTGTATTTCTCAGAAAAATAAAGATTCCTTATATAAATGAATACATTTCATTTTCATAGTAAGCATTGCGATGGTTGTTTATATAAATTGATTGCATCCATTGGGTTAGAGTGAAAAATGTGCAGTTATAAATCTGTGCCTTTTGAAGTAAAACTGCAGTTAGAATAATGTGCATAACTCTTTAGCATATTTTACTAAATTCAAGTGTGTTTTAAAAATAAATTTTTTCGTATTTGGTTATTTAAATATTATACCCTCATTTTGCATTAATTTAGTTTTTCAAAATAAAAGTGTTGTTTCCATCTGAACATTTAACACCGCATATTCGGATAAATGATTTAAACCTAGTTCATTTTCTGTAAAATAGCAGTTCAATATAAGTGATGAACACTTTCTCTTCTTTCTAATGTATTAAAAAAATTAAGCATAGTTGTTGAAGTGCTCCTTTTATACTTGTGTCGTATTTTTATGACATGTTTTACGTAACTTCTGCTTCATCTGATTCACTCTTCGAAGCTAAAGATTTATTTCCGTATTAAGCATATAAAATTCACGAGTTTTATCGCTTCTCTTTTCATTCTTATCATCTGTAAAGTAATTAAAGCGTGAATTTCATACTTTTCTGTATTCAAAGTGATGTTCTTATTACTTCAAATTTTGCATGAATACTCCTGAATTAATGAGAATTCAAAAATGCACTGAAAGAATAAAATCGTGAAAATGAAAAGAAGTAGATTTCAGATTATCTCTTTAAGTTACTCGTACAAAGAATTTTAAAGTTATTTTCATTTAAGATGAATTTGTTATTTACTTATGAAATACTGACACAAAAATATTGCTTTGAGTAATATTTGAAATACGCTATTAAAATAGAGAAATGCAAAGCATTTCAAATCAGACACTCTTTTTTCTTAAGCACCCAGGGCGGGATCTACAAATTTCATAAAGTCTGGTAGTCAGCAAAAAACTTTATTCGCCAATAAAATAAGTTTTCTCCCCCCCCCCCCCCTCACACACACTCCATTGCCCAGTTCCCGTACTTTAAATTTATTCAAAGATTTTCAAAAAGCACAAGAATATCCTATGAATGAATTGATGCAGAATAATAACAAGTATAGTTTGAGATGGTACCTAATTTAGACAGATAATAGAAACTACGTTTTCTAATGACACTTATCAACATTTTATAAATCAGAAAAACATAAATAAATACAGTAAAAGCTTGACTAACCGGCATGCTTGGGTCATGCTGATTTCTGAATACTTCAAATGTCCGGATAGTTGAGCTTTACAAAAACATTACCAAGAGGGGAGGTCGGGATAGCATCCATGTAATGGTGAAGCAGGAAGACAATTTTTCTCCTATTTTTCTATCGAAGTCAATCAAATATTTCAGTTTTTATTATTTTCAAATTTGCATTTGAGAAATTTATTTTTTCCAAATGAATTGGATATAGTTTTTAATTCCATCTCTTAATATTTTATAACATTGCAGTATCTTATCCCTTTAAGACCTAACCTACACAATTGTGTAGGTGATCCTAAGGAAAAAAAAATCAATTTCCTCTTTCCCTTTTCTTTTCCTTTAAAGCTGAGCCTGCACCACACAATTGTGTAGATCCTCCTTGACATAACCTGAGAACGTAATTTTAAAAAATATTTCTTTTCAATCAAATATGATCCTATTAATTTGCTTTTAATTTCTACCAAAACTCTTCAGATCTTAAAAAAGAGACATCTCTGAAGAATTTTGGTTTAACATTGTGACTAAAACGAATAACACATGCGGGTCTTGATATAAATTGTAGGGAAGTGATTGTCGTAAATATAAAATGAAGCTTATTTAAATAATTAAGCGTCGGCTTGCATAATAAAGCTCTTTACGTTCTTGTAAAATACATCTCTATTCTAATTTAAAAAAAAATAATAATAACTAACGCTGTTACCGCTGTAAATGAATTTTTTGGGAGCGGAGGTCTTTCTAGGGTAATATTAAGAAAACTATTGCATATAAAAATATAAAAATTGGTAGTTTTATAGAGAAATGTTTGATAAAACCGCTGAAATAGACAGGTTTTAAATCTAAGAATTATTTTAAGAGCTATTTAATGTTGAAATTAGTCAAAATAGTTCCACTAAAAAAAGTCTTATAGGAACAAAAACTATGCGTAGTAATTTAACCATATTTTGCAGGGACATAGTTAACAAGCTTGCGGTGTGCAGTGTGCAATGTTTTTTTTTCGACAAATTTTTTTAGGTTTCATATTTCGAAAAAGCCATTTTTTATATTGTTACCAATTTGTAAAATAGCGCAAGTAATAATAAAACCTTTCAATTAAAAATGTATTTACACGTGACTATTAAAAACAGAAACAAAGCTTTAAAATAATTATTAAATGATCTCGTGCTAAAAGCGGTAACTAGGTACGTCATAAAAATGTACTTTCACATGAAAAATAAAAATATAAATAAGACTTTAAAATAATAATTAAATTATTACGCGTTAGAAGCAGTATATGGGGGAAATTGCGTCTTATTTAAAATGCTCAAATAATATTTCCAAACAGTTTAAATTAAAAATATATTTACAAAAGAGATTTATTTATTTCGAAAAAATCTTTGTGCCTCTTGTCGCAAATTTTAAAACAGCGCAAATAATAATATTTTCTTTCAATTTAAATTAAAAAAATATATTTACAAAAGAGATTTATTTATTTCGAAAAAATCTTTTTCTCTGTTGTCTCAAATTTTAAAACAGCGCAAATAATAATATTTCCTTTCAATTTAAAAATATTTTTTTTACGTTAACATTAAAAATAGGAAGAAAACTTTGGTAAAAAATACGTAATGTTGGAAATGATACATTTAAAACGTTTTATTTAAAACAATGTGCTTAAAGCGTCGTTATAAAATTCCGTGAGGCAGCGACATTGTTTATTTAGCCATTTTATACAAACTTATTTTCAATGCTTACTTGATCTTATCTAACAAATAACGAAAACAGTCGTTATCTGTCTTAGCAGCAATTGATTCGGTCTTAAAATCCCCCAGTCAAAGAGAAATGAATGAAAACCCGATTACAGCAGATCGCCACTGGTTGTTTAATTATAATTCAATCTTCTGTAATCGTTTTAAATCAGATAAAATGAGTCTGTTTTTAGAGTCTACGGTGTCTAAACGGGTGTTGGTGAGCATCACTCGTACGGTGCAGATCCCCATAGTTTTTTAAAAAGAAAGAAAAAAAGTTAAGGGGATGGGACTATAACAAAAATATACTCAATGGATAAAACATTTTTGTCGCCAATGGCGACATTTATCGAGCCTTGTAAGCACCCAATATCAGACTACGAGCAGCACTGATTCACAATTTGTATAACTTTTGAGCACATTAAGAATGAAAAAGAAGGTTTCACTCATGCAAATTCTGTTAGTTTTTTGTATGCTTTAATTGAATATTTAAGAAAATTGTATTTATAGAACTCATTTACCGTATATACTCGTGTATAAGTCGACCCCCCCCCCCCAAATTCTTAAAAAAATTTTTGAAATAAATTGAATTTTCGTGTATAAGTCAAACCATATTTCAAGTACATGAAAAAAAAAATTCAACGCTTTAAAACTGTATGATTATGTACAAACGAAGAAGCTTAAATTATTTTTAAACCTTTTCATATCAGTTTAATGATACTTAAAAAGAAAAAAAATTTCACAAATCTATCCATGGTAAACAACTTCTTAGACTGCTAAAATATTGTACGTTTTTGTAGGACTTTTAGAAGAGAGATCGAGAAGCATTCTAAAGTTGAACTCTTTTTAAAAAGGGGATTAAACTGTTGAAAGGGATGTCCCTGTATTGGAAGGGATTCTATCCCAAGAGAAAATGGTGCAGAACAATTACAGGGACATTATCGTTGAGCTTTTTTCTGTCATTCACAGGGGAATGACCACTGTCCGCTTTTATCTCTCTCTCTTCAACATAGACCCATATGTGATTACTTAAAAGACTAGCCGATTATATATACACCGATTATATACACCGATTATCTGCGAAAAAATTACTTTTTTTTTTACACTCTCGTGTATAAGTCGACCCCCCATTTTTAGTTCCCAAAAATCGTCTAAAATTCTTCGACTTATACACGAGTATATACGGTAATTTGTTATTTTAATACCACACATTAATTTACCACATTTGCTGTCATTAATTTACATATATATGCAAACTTAGGTTTTATCTTAATGTGCAACATAGTATCTCACGAAAAGCCATTTAAGTGCAGTTCATCTTCCAGAACAGAGTGGTTTAAAGTAAGTTTCTGAAACGCTTTCACCTCATTCAAACGCACTAATAAAATTTATGGATACTTGTTGAAGTGTTCCTTTTATACTTGCGCGGTCTTTTCATGACATATTTTACGAAATTTCTGCTTCATTTGATTCACTGTTCGAAACTAAAGATTTATATCTGCACCAGGCTTATAAAATTAACGAGTTTCGACACTTCTCTTTTCATTCTTACTCATGTGTAAAGAGTAATTAAAGTGCGAATTTCATACGTTTCTGTATTCAAAGTGATGGTCTTTCTACTTCAAATTCTGCTTGAATACTCCAGAACTAAAGAGAATTTTGAATTACGTCGAGATAAAGAAAATAAAAAGTTGGCGATGAAAATAGCTAGATTGCAGATACACATTTTCAATCGAATTCAAGAGGATTTTCAATTGGTATAGGTTTATATAAAATTTTATTCATTACTTATTTAATACGTAGTAGTATTATACAAATAAATGATGCAAAAGCCCTTTGTGAAGTACAGATTGTTAACAATGCATATTAAAATAAATCATTTATAATATACATTTATATATACACACATAAAAACAAAGTATGTATAATTACTTCCGCCTTTTTTCACCAAAATCGTATGCATCTACAGCAAGACCCAAGAGTAAGACTGTTACAAAAATTGATAGATAAGCTTAAATAAGACTGCGAATTTCATACTTTCTAACATAAAAAAATAATCAAACTTATTAATTGAAATTCTTTTTGAATATAGCTGATCTGATGAGAATAATAGAATACACAGAAAAGAAAAAATTACAAGCATATAAGGAGATAAATTTTACATTTTTTAAACCAATTTCAACTAAAACATTTTTAAGTTGGAAAATAATAATTTAAAAATCTACATTGTCATCATCAATATTAACACTGTATAATGTTAAAATAATCTGGATAAATTAATATTTAAAACCTGGAAATTTTTCTAGAGAAAATTTCTCACGTCTTCATTCATAATATTCAAATTTAAATTGCTTAATAGGCGTATAGCCAACATAGTGAAAAAGTACCCAAGCCGGGACTCGTACCCGGGTCATCAGTATACCACATTAAATATGAATTTATTCAATTGTCGATGCTGGATTTTCTTTGATTTCGTGTTTGCCACAGAGTTGGCGGCTCACAGAAAAATATTCCTTCTTGTGCTGCGTTTGTAGCCTTGCCAACATGTTATGGTGAAAAAGTTCCAGGCTGAGTATCGCTCCCAAGTGGTTAAGTTGGTAGAACGTCAGTGCGCTATACTGATGACCCGGGTTCGAGTCCCGGCTTGGGTACTTTTTCACTAGGTTGGCTATACGCCTATTAAGCAATTTAAATTTGAATATTAATCTGGATAAATTTTATTTAATTCATTATAAAAATCAAACTAAATAATATCATCAATATATCTATAAACAGGACTAAACAAATTTGGTAAAATCTGGTAGCCAGCAAAAAATTGTAGTCGCTATTAAAAAATATTCCTCTCCCCCAGTCATTGATTTACAAAAAGCATGAAAGTTGTTTTATGAATTATCGTAAAATTAATTACAAGCATAGTTTAGAATTATTAGTTGCATAGAATAATACATAAGTTAGAAATATAATATAAACTAAGTTTTCTAATGAAATTTTAACAAAATTATATATCTCGTAAAAAAATACTGTAAAGGCTGAATTAACCGGCATGTTCCAAAAATTCTGATTGATGAATGATTGAAATGTCCGGATAGTTTAGTGCAAAAAAATCTATATGTCATGAGGGAGGGAGCCATTGATGAAATAATGAAGCAAGAAAGCAATTTTTTACGTATTTTCCTGTCGAAGTCGACATTTTTTAGCATTGTATTCAATTTTAGATGCCACAGAGGCTAGATTGACTGTATTTCTTACTGTTTTATTGAAACCTCCCCCCTCCCGCCACATTCTAATCACATGACTTGGTAGTTGGCTAAAGCAGAAATGAATGGCGTTTTCTGTGCATGAGATGGAAAATGCCTTTTAATCTTGGTTCTTCCATTAAAAGTACAAGAGAAGAGGCATATCACTGCTTGCCATGCACGAGTAAGGGTGGGGAGAGAAAACATGCCGTATCTGCTGATGTTTTAAGCGAATTTTTCAAAGAAAAAAAAACAGCCAGATTAAATATCTTGGCAATTCGCCCGATAAAAAAACTTGTTCGCTCGTGGCGACCTGGTGACTGCATTTGTCAAACCCTGTCTATAAATATACAAACTTCTATTATACTCAAGCGTATATTTATGTTCAAGAAAGAGAAACAAATTTGCTGCTGTACTTGAATGATTTTTAGCCATGCATATAACACGCAACTGCTTAGAAACATTATTATTGAATGTGACGTAATTATTGTAAAAACAGAAATGACACAAATTCAAGAAAAATCTCTATTAAATTTTAGTTCAACATTAATATAAAATAAATAAAAAATCTCTTTTATAACCGTATAGAGTGAGTCAATAGGAAAGTTACTGAAAAGATTTTCGAAATCGAATACCTACCTGTATCTAATGAGGAGTGATGTACATTTTGTCCAATATTTCAAAACTATAGTCAATTGACCGGAAATGATTATTGTTTTTAAACTTAAATAAATAATAATAATAATAATAATAAAACATATATCTTTTACAACAAATTCTGAAGGGCAATATTCAAGTTTTTGTTAATACTCTTAGAAGTACAACACATAAACATTAAATTAATGGATGTTTTGTGAAACATAGAAATGATAAAAATAAAAGGCAATTTGCAATGATTCGAAAAAATGAAATTATAAGAAAATAAGGATTTGCACTGTTTTTTATAAGCAAAAAACTTTTTATGAACTGGATCTAAATCTTGATTTGATTTCATATAAAACCTTTCATTGTTTAATTCGATATTTATCTTTTCAATATAGAACTTCTTTCACAAAATTCCATAATTATTAGTTGCTCTATCAAATGTAACTATAATAAAAGGATCAGGGTCCATAAGCCGTGTTTTTGGCCCATGAAATTAGCTTAAACTCGAATTTGTTATACTAACTTAATTATTTCACTTTTTAATATTAGAAGGTTTATCCTGTACGATTTCAACAATAGTTTTTGTATTTTGGTTCGTTTTATATGACTTACACAGGATATAAGTTCGTCTTATTCGTAGTTTTTGATGAAAAATACGCAATTTCTCCTAATTTTACCTCAATCATTTATATGAGGGCAATCATGCAACACTTTCTTCTTTACATCTATACTAATATTATAAAGGAGTAAAGATTGTTTGTTTGTTTGTTTGTTTGTAGGGGGTAATCTCTGGAACTACCGAACCGATTTCAAAAGTGATGGTGACAAATTGATGGTGACAGCCCCTGCTCCAACATAGGGTATATTTTATGTCGGTGCCACTAACCCCAAGGGGTGCAGGAGCAAAAAACGTTCTAAAATTGCCATTTTTTAGCTATCAAACTGGCTATCAAGCTCTGAGAGCTTGCCAGCCGGTTCTGTATGTATGTATGTACGTACGTAATGCGATAACTCTTCATAGAAATATCCGTTTTCCTTCAAATTTTGTTTATAGGTTCACTGTGTTAAGGCGCTTCCCTGATTAGTTTTCGGGATTGATTGGTTAAGTATAAAGGGGGGGGGGTAACAAGGGGCTAATTCAACCCCCCCCCCCTTAATTTATATAAATGGGTTTTTCATGCAGAATTATTCCGTTTTCCTTCAAATTTTGTTTATAGGTTCATTGGGTTAAGACGCTTCCCTGATTACTTTTCGGGACTGATTGGTTACGTATAAAGGGGGAACGGGGGGCTAATCCCTCCTTAATTTATATAAATGGGTTTTTCAAGCAGAATTATTCCGTTTTCCTTCAAATTTTGTTTATAGGTTCACTGTGTTAAGGCGCTTCCCTGATTAGTTTTTCGGGATTGATTGGTTAAGTATAAAGGGGGGAACGGGGGGGGGGCTAATCCCCCCCCCTTATTTTATATAAATGGGTTTTTCATGCAGAATTATTCCGTTTTCCTTCAAATTTTGTTTATAGGTTAACTGTGTTAAGACGCTTCCGTAATTAGTTTTCGGGATTGATTGGTTAAGTATAAAGGGGGGAACGGGGGGATAATCCCACCCTTATTTTATATAAATGGGTTGTTCATGCAGAATTATTCCGTTTTCCTTCAAATTTTGTTTATAGGTTAACTGTGTTAAGACGCTTCCGTAATTAGTTTTCGGGATTGATTGGTTAAGTATAAAGGGGGGAACGGGGGGATAATCCCACCCTTATTTTATATAAATGGGTTTTTCATGCAGAATTATTCCGTTTTCCTTCAAATTTTGTTTATAGGTTCACTGTGTTAAGGCGCATCCCTGATTAGTTTTCGGGATTGATTGGTTAAGTATAAAGGGGGAACGGAGGGCTAATACCTCCTTATTTTATATAAATGGGTTTTTCATGCAGAATTATTCCGTTTTCCTTCAATTTTGTTTATAGGTTCACTGTGTTAAGGCGCTTCCCTGATTAGTTTTTCGGGATTGATTGGTTAAGTATAAAGGGGGGGGGGAACGGGGGGCTAATCCCCCCTTAATTTATATAAATGGGTTTTTCATGCAGAATTATCCCATTTGCTTCAAAATTTGTTTATAGGTTCATTGGGTTAAGACGCTTCCCTGCTTAGAATTATCCGATTTTCTTCAAATTTTGTATATATATTCATTGTAATTAGAGATTTACCTGATTAGTTTAAGGGGTTCATTAGTTAACTATGGGGGGGGGGTAACGGGGGGATGACCCCCCCCCCCTTCATATATTGTTTATTTCTTTATTTTTCGATGGGCTTATTTCAAATTCTTTGAAATAAGAGTATAATATACAATTAGTGTGAATAGCCTGTGAACTCAATGCCCTCAGTTTAACTGGGCAGTTTTATTTTTATTTTTTATACTGAAGGAGCTAGAAATTTGAAATTTGTCATTGTAGTTACTTATAAGATGTAAATGCTCTCTAAGAACAAAATAAAAAAGAAATTGAAATTTAAAAGGGTGAAATGAGCGAAAAGCGTTCTAAAAACAGTCTAAATTACAATTTCTATGAAATCTCTGGAACTACAGAACCGATTTCAAAAGTAATGGTGGCAAATTGATGGGGACAATCCCTACTCCGACATAGGCTATATTTTATGTCGGTGCCACTAACATCAATGGGGTGCAGGATCGAAAAATGTTCGAAAATTGCGACTTTTTTATACTGAAGGGGCAAGAAATTTGAAATTTAGCATTTTAGTTACTTATAAGATGTAAATGCTCTCTAAGAATAAATTTAAAAAAAAATTGAAATTTAAATGTGTGAAATGAGCGAAAAGCGTTCTGAAGTCTTTCTAAATTACAATTTCTATGGAATCTCTGGAACCACGGAACCGATTTCAAAAGTGATGTTGGCAAATTGGTGGTGACAATCCCTGCTCCAACAGCCTCTATAATAAAAAACTATGCGTTGCTGACGACTGGGTTTTTCGCTAATTGTTGCACCAGATTAATCTCGGAAAATGAAACATTTGAAGTTACTGAAAAAAATGATAGCTCAAAAAGTATTTGTCAGAAAATTGTTAGACAAACTGCGTTTGAAAGGTAAAAAATTGTATTTTTCTTGATATAAATTTCAAATCTAATGATTATGCCATTTTTCAAATATTGAATTTCAAAAATTACCAAATTTTCCAATGGAGTACCATAGCGAAACCTTCATGCGTAAAAAGATAATGATAAGGGCGACGTGTCCTGACGTGTATATTGGCTATAGCACGAGTCACAAATTATAGTAGCCTTATTATTCTGTTAAAATATAAAAGTTATTTATGAAATGTCAATATTTTGTTTAATTAAAGGTTCGTTAAAAGAAAATGACCAGCGTAGCGGGCGTAGCTTGCTAGTATATTATAAAATACATCAAAATGTACAATATATGTAAAAATAAAAGTGTTGCAAAGCTGCGCTTATAGTAAAATATTAAAAAATATATTAAAAATTGAGATAAAATTAGGCGAAATTGATTATTTTTCATAAAAACTACAAATAATACGAACTTTGATCTTGTGTAAGTTATATAAATTCGAACAAAATGCAAAAAATATTGTCGAAATCGTACAGGATAAACCTTCTAATATTAAAAAGTGAAATAATTAAGTCAGTTTAACAAAATCGAATTTTAGTCTTATTTCATGGGCCAAAAATACGGCTTATGGACTCTGATCCTTTGCTTGCAAATCCTTAATATAATTTAAATAATTAATATTAAGTTCCTGACATCCATAACTATTGTTATTTATAAAATTATTTAAAAATAATTCAAATTGTTGGGAAATGTGAAATTTACATTCACAAAAATGCCTCCAAATGTAAACTATTGCTATAAATTTGTTTTGTAAAAAAATTATCAGTATCATTATTGAAAACTGCTCAAGCCTTTTTAAAATTAACTTTACAATTCATTCTAAATTTGTACCAAATTTCATTACAAATTTAACATTTACATAACTAACTATATTTAAATCACTTGTAACTACATAACCGTGAAAAATATCATTGTAATCAACATAGTTTTCACTATTACAAACACAATTTAAAGATGTATAAATACCAACAAAAACAGTTTGTCTGTAATAACAAATATTAGTGTAAAAGGTTTATCATAATTATATGCAACAGAAATTAAACAATTTTTTACAGGAAAGAAATCATAAGTATCCTTAACAATTGTATTAAAATGTAAATTATCGAAAGATTTTGTCAAACTTAATTTTAAGATAAATTATTAATTTAGAATAAATTGTAAAGTTAATTTTAAAAAGGCTTTAGCAGTTTTCATTAATGATATTGATAATGTTATCAAAAAACAAAGTTATAGCAATAGCTAACCTTCGAAGGCATTTTTTGAATGGAAATTTCACATTGCGGAACGATTTAAATTATTTCTAAATAATTTTATAAATAGCAACACTTATGAATATCAGGAACTCTGTATTAATCATTTAAATCATATTATGGATTTTCAGATAAATTTTATTATAGTTACCGTTGATATAACAGTGAATAATTATGCAAATTTGTCAAAGAATATCTATATTGTAAAAGTAAACATTGTATTAAAAAATGAGAGTTTTATATAAAAACAAATGAAAATATAAATCTAGTTCATAAAACGCTTTTTGCTTATAAAAATCAGTGCAAATCCTTATTTTCTTATAATTTCAATTTCTTGAATCATCACAAGTTGCATTTTATTTTTATGACTCCTATGTTTCACAGAATGCCTATTAAATTCAAGTTTATGTGTTGTACTTGTAAAATAACTAACAAAAATTTTAACATTGCCCTTCAGAGTTTGTTGAAAAAGATATACGGTTTTCTAAAATTTAAGTTTAAAAACAATAGTCACTACTGGTTAATTGACAATAGTTTTGAAGCGTTGGACAAAATGTACTTCACTCCTCAAAAAATACAGACTTTCGATTTCAAAAACCTTTTTTAATAACAGTCCTATTGATCCACTCATCTATACAGTTTTAAAAGAGATTTTTGATTTATTTTATACTAATTATGAACGAAAAATTAATAGAGACTTTTTCTTGAGTTTGTGTCATTCCTGCTTTTACAATAATTACTTCACATTCAATAATAGTGTTTTTAGGAAGTTGTGTGGTATAGAAATGGGTACAAACTATTCAAGTACTGCATCATTTCCCCCCTTTAATTTTAACATAAATATATAGTTCGGTACAATAGATGTTTGCATATTTAAAGATATATTAATGATATTTTGATTTTTGATTTTAATTTTTATAAAGAATTCAATCAAATTTATCCAGATTTTTTAAAATTATATAGAATTAATATTGGTGATGGCAATATAGATAGTTTAGGTATTTCTTTTCATATTTTAAACAGTAGTATTAATATAGATTTTTATGATAAAATAAAAAGTTTATTTTTCTTTACAACAAGTTTACCTGATTGGTTTTCTAATTTGCATTTAAAAAAATCCTCAATACGTTAATAAATCAAACAATTAGATTCAATAAAATTTGTAACGACGATTTTAATTTTAATAAACAAGTATTTACACTTTAAGGAAATTTATTTAACAATAATAATTATCCATTCAAATTTTTAAAACATTACATTATATTACTTTTGAAGAAGAATGGGCAACGGTACAGACTGGAGGCATGGTCCAATATGGCTGCTGTTTCTAGATTTTACTATATGAAACAGCTACCTTAAAGTCCATTTTATAGAACGAGTGGTGGTGGATGCTACAGTAAAGTGAAGGAAACTGCTGACTTCGAACTTATTTTGGCTAGTCTTGAAATACTGAAAGAAGAATCAATATATATAATTTTTTAATTGCAAGCTTGTGGACGGAGGCCGAACGCTACCCCCGTAATAATATTACGGGGGTAATTGTAATAGTTTTCATAAGCATTGAAGAATATGTATAAGGTTTGTATCTTCAACTTATTATTATCTATTCAATGAAACGTTATCATGATTTTTATTGATATATATATACATTTGTTTGTGTTTGAAAATTAGCTCCACTTTGAAATACTATAATTCAAGAATTATTCACAATAAAATGTTATAGCGCAAAATGAATTAACATTTTATCTATAACCACTAATGTCAGTTTTTGACTAACGAAATGCTAATTCATATTCTACTTTGTAAAAGTGTCTCTTGTTACATTATTTTAAAAATTCCGTCCTTTTACGAGATTAGTCAGTTTGTGGTGATAAACAATATGATTTTAAAATAATTTTAGTAACTTAAAATTGTTAAAGTGGAATGCATAATCTTTCCTTACTGCTAGTGACTAGCTATAAAAAAGATGCTCTGCATTATATAAAACTAAAATGAAGATTTTATCACAGGATTAGACAAGGTGCTTAAGGCTATTTGATTTTTAGGTGCGTTCGTAATTATATAAATACGTAGCACCTATAGTCGTCGTTTGGTCCGTCCGTCTGTCCGTCCGTCTGTCTGTCTGTCCGTCCGTCTGTCTGTCTGTCCGCATATAACAACGCAAAAACTACCCAACCAAATGGTTTGCAATTTAAAATATATTATCTTTGCAGAATTTTGTCGAGACATTTCAAATTTTATTAAAATCGAATCAAAACTTTAGGAGATATTAATAAAAATATTTATTAAGAAATTTGAATTTTTTTTTTTTAAATCGGTGCTTTTTTGTTATACGAGCTTCCGATGGATGTTAAATCGTCAAGCGACCGAGATACTTATTTTATGACAGAAAATAATCTGCAGACGATATAATTCATTTCACAGAATTAAAAATCATCAAGATCTGAATATTTATATAACTAGCTGATACATATATATCTGAATATTTATATAACTAGTTAAGATATTTGTATGAACAGTGTCATAAAATATATACTTAACTAGCTGTTTAACCCGTTCTACGCACAGGATATCATGAATTTATTTCTAAAACGTGCGTACGAACGCACCTCGTTTGTAACGTTTGACGTACAATTTCCAACTTGTTGTTTTAGATGAAATAAGTGAAGTAGTCTTTGCTATTTTGGCCCAAGGACATCTTTCCATACAGAAACAGTCTTCTATGAGGCATTCATCAAAACCAAAACAAATTTGCAGAGATGTCAATTAATACTCACCCAAACATAAATTACAATAAATACACGCTTCACTGTTAAAAAATTGCAGCAAACTGTCCAGCCATTTGACCGTTTTTTATTTTTAAAAAAAAAAGCGGTTACATAATCATCATTTAACTCTATTCTGACCGTAATATAGGTAATAATATGGTCAGAATAGCGTTAAATTACGGTTATGTAACCATTTTCTATAAAAACAGTTAAATGATGGACAGTTTGATGCAAAATTTTAACAGTGTTTTATTGATACACACAAAAAAAAGGTTACATAACAATCATTTAAATCTATTCTGACCGTAAAATAGGTAATAATATGGTCAGAATAGAGTTAAATTGCGGTTATGTAACCATTTTCTATAAAAACAGTCAAATGACTCGACAGTTTGATGCAAAATTTTAACAGTGTTTTATTGATACACAACTTTTCACATTTTTTCTGTTTTAATTTCAACAACCTGTATAAATACAAAACAACTCTATAAAATCGAAAAATTTATCAAAATTTGAGCACAGTCTATTTATATTAAAACATAATTAGTAAAAATATGTAAATATACAGGGTGCAAAATGTTATCTATCGCCGACCTTTAATTTCTCAACCGTTGGTTGTAGACATATAGTTCCAATTACAAAAGTGTTTAAAATGAGGTAAATATTCATGTTGTTGCGTTAATTAAAGTAAAAAATCAATTTTATAAAAATTACGAAATCTAACTTTTTATACGGTCCCCCGGTCCCTATAATTATAATTAGTAACGGTTTGCGCATATCATAACAAATACAACACAAAAAGTTTGACTTCTGTACGACAAAAATTGACACAGTTATTAAATTTCAAAGTTTGAATTTTTTTCACATGATTTTGTCTTTCATTCAGGGATCAGTTAAAAAATTAATTAGAGTAATTCGAGATCGAAATCAGGATGCAGTGTCCTTTTTACGGCAAAACAACCTTTAGCCGGTATCGTTAAATCGGTGTATCACCAAAGATGGTTTTTTCATCTAAAAATTTGAGCTGACTTTGAGGGGTCGTATACAAAGTGAAGAATGAAATATGGAAATTAAACAGAAGAATAAATATAAATTTATTATCATATTAGAAAACGGTCTACTATAAAAAATGAATACATCAAATACCGGAATCTACTAGAGAAACTTCTCAAAGTGTTCTCCATGGGTGGCAATGCACAATTGAATGCTGGACAGTACTGAGTCCTGGACACATTGGAGCACAGCAGGCGAAACCACATTTAACCGGTATCGCTAAAACCGGGTATCACCAAAGACGTTTTTTTTCATCTAAAAATTTAAGCTAACTTTTAGGGGTCAAACAACATTCAACAGTCAAATTAGGCAATGTTGAATTCATGGGGTGGCCCGGGACGGACATTCCCTCTTCCCCCCGGAGCAATGAAATGTCCCTCATGGAAAATGTGAGATTTTGTGTTTTCAATGGTCAAAAAGTGCAATTTCTCCCCGGAACTCTCTAATGTCCCCCCGCCGTTGAAAAGTGTCTGAATTCAACACTGAAAGTATCCATTGTTATCGGAAAATAAAACCTTCCGCTCTTTTGTGAATGCGCCCAGTCAGTTTTGATTTTATCAAAATAGGGTGGAGTCGAGTTTGTTTAGCTGCGTTTGGCTGAGTGGCAATCTTAGTATCCACCTACAAGAGAAAGCAAACTAGAACTTCGGAAAATACTCATAACAGCGTAACACCCCTTTGGACTGTAGAATCGTCCCAGAGTGATAGGCGCGGTTTTCAAAAACTAACAATAGAATCGACATCACTAAGATAAAATATACTCACTAGAAACTTCATAAATGGCAGCGGAATGCAAACGACCAATCGAAATATAACGAACATAAAAATCAAGATTATGCAAATTACAATAGTCCCGCAGCACAATGCGTTCGGGATAAAACACGAACCACTAGAAGTGGACATGCTAGTCAGCGCAGAGATTGTGATGGCAGGATATACGTACACGCAATATACCGAAATGATACTTATTTATGGTGGATGTCAAAGGAATGCCAGAGCGGCTGCGAGGGTTTATTCAGAGCGTTTTCCTAGAGATCGACATCCAACGCCAGAAGCAATAACTGATGCATTGCACCGTCTTAGAGAGACCGGCTCTGTTGCACCACGACCCAGAACAAGTAGACGCACAAGGTGTAATGTTGGAGTGACACCGGAAGTGCTGGCATTCGCCCTTTTAAATCCACAAATGAGCACGACGGAAATAAGCGAGGCATGTGGATACACGCGTCAGCGTGTCTGGCAGTTATTACATGCACATGGTGCGCATCCATACCATCCAACACTGATACAAGCATTGATGTTGGTTGACCAGGACAGACGGTTTGATTACTGTAATTTCATGCTTAACACTATAGAGAAAAATCCATCGTTCCTTTGTGACATTCTGTGGACAGATGAGGCAACGTTTAAACGGTGTGGCATTGTGAACGTGCAAAATGCGCATTACTGATCTCTGGAAAATCCTCACATCGCCCGAACAGTACGACACCAGGTACGCTGGTCAACGAAGGTGTGGTGCGGTATATGGGGAACTCAGATTGTTGGACACATCTTCTAGGAAGGGACCCTAATTGGCGAACTTTACCTGCATCTACTACAAAACACGGTACGTGACTGGTATGAAGATCTGCCACTCCGAAATGCATACCAAGTGTGGTTTCAACATGATGGGTCTCCTCCGAATAAAGCATCAAACGTCCCTGCGTATCCGGCCAACGAATTCGGTCAACAGATCATTGGATATGGTGCTCCGGTAGAGTGGCCACCGCGTTCACCGGACTTGACTCCCATGGACTTCTACATTTGGGGATATTTCAAGGCACAGGTGTATGTCACTGAGCCTACTTCTCTGGTTGATCTGATGCAGCGCATCATCCTTGTCTGTCGCACAGTTATGCCTGCTATGCTCCAACGTGTCCAGGACTCAGTACTGTCACGTATTCAATTGTGCATTGCCACCAATGGAGAACACTTTGAGCAGTATCTCTAGTAGATTCCGGTATTTGATGCATTCATTTTTTTATAGTAGACCGTTTTCTAATATGATAATAAATTGATATTTATTTTTCATTTTAATTTCAATATTTCATTCTTCACTTTGTATACGACCCCTCAAAGTCAGCTCAAATTTTTAGATGAAAAAACGCTCTTTGGTGATACACCGATTTAACGATACCGGCTAAAGGAAGCTTTGCCTTAAAAAGGACATTCCACGCTGATTTCGATCTCGAATTACTGTAATTAATTTTTTAACTGATCCCTGAAAAAAGACAATATCATGTGAAAAAATCTCAAACTTTGAAATTTAATAACTGTTGCAATTTTTGTCGTACAGAAGTCAAACTTTTTGTGTTGTATTTGTTATGATATGTGCAAACATTTACGAAATATAACTATAGGGACCGGGGGACCGTATAAAAAGTTAGATTTCGTAATTTTTACAAAATTGATTTCTTACTTTAATTAATGCCACAACATGAATATATACCTCATTTTAAACGCTTTTGTAATTGGAACAATATGTCTACAACCAACGGTTGAGAAATTAAAGGTTGGCGATAGATAACATTTTGCACCCTGTATAGTTGTAGACATGGATAATACATGGAAATTTCTTTACTATTGGAATGGACCGCAACAAAACAGAAAATACCGATTCCTATTTTTCGATAAGAAATTAATTCCAGAATATCAAACAATTATTTAAAAAAAAAAAAAAAAAAAAAACAAAAAAAAACTTGATGCATGTTAGTTCAAGTGAGAGTTTGTTTCTACCAATGCCCAAAACTATTTTATCAAGTGTAAGACACTATGTTGTATAAATACTTATGGCATATGACAAAAACACAGGAAATTGTTTTTTGGTGCACGAAATACCTATTTTTCGAAACAAGGATGTATTGATATACTATCACCATTAAATCTTGGATCTATGTACAGCGCAAGCTTCACTAATATACACATCAGAAATTCATAAGGAATTGCTTTCGCATAAGATGATTCCTGTGGCACATAGAATATGTCTGCTACTTCGCTCATGCTTCCATTACAAAGTACATATAAAGTCGATAATTTGAAAAGTTAATTTTATTATGCTTGTCAGTTATATATGAAAAATTACTCAATTCGAAATGTTGCGCACGATTCTTTTTTAAAACCGAAATCGCCGATAGGATTTGTATTAGAACTTTGACAGTTAGTTTCTCACGTGATAGATCCGAATTCGGGTCACGTTATTATCTTTGTCTTATTAAAATCTATTTTTGTGGTAAATTGCATTGTAATTGATCGAGCTGAGAAATCAGTTTAGCTGCACTGTCAGAGTGGAGTGGATACAAGGTAAGCTTAGCTCGCTTTCGGCTCGTTGTGCTTCAGTTATGGATGCTTCATGAAGGTTTATTTTGTATCCACATCGTCTTTTCCTCACATGTTTTTTCAAAAATTCTACTTTTTTAATTTATGCAGAGTTGAAATCCGGTTTCCACACTTACTTTATAAATTCACGAGTTTCATATCTTCTCACTTCATTCTGACACACCTGTAAAGTAAATAAAGAGCTCAAATTTCCAACGATTCTACGCTCCAAGCAATTTTCTTTATCACTTGAAATTCCACTTCAGTACTTCTGAACAAATTAGAAATTTTAGATTGCACTTAAATGAAAAGTTTGAAAACTTCTGTATAAAAGAAGGCGTTAGATTAACTTTCCGATGATTTCAATAAAGAAGGAACAAAATATTCAATAAAGATTCTCAATTCTAACAAGGACCATTAGGTAAGTGGTACCTAGAGAAGAGATAGGGATGAAGAGAGCTTTAGTAACCCTGAAATAGAACCAATATAATAGTCATATGACTATAATAATCACGTGATATGTTATTTTCTTATCTTATATTATTTTCTTTGAAGATTCAAAATTACGAAATTTACAATCGGATTTTATCGCCAAGCGCTAGCATATGTTTGCGAAAGGAAAATATGCAAATTGCAGTATCGTTGAGTTTTCTTTTACTATTTTGAAACAGATTTTAAGTTGCTTTGCTTTACTTCGTCTATATTTTTGCACTAGTTTATTCCATAGTTCCATTTGGTATATTTCTAATTTATATTGTTAATAAAGAGTGCTCTGAAATATGTTTTACTTGAGCATGCCGTTTATAAATTAGGAAATGTAAATGATAAACATGTGTTTAATATTGTGTAGTTCCTTTTTTTACCCGAATTCTACTAAAAAGTGGATTTTTTTACTTTTATATGTTAAAGATTCCATCTATTAGAGCTAGTCCAGTCATCAACATATGTATTTGCTAATATACCTTGGGAAACAATGTTGTAAAAAATGATTAAATAAGTGAATCCAGCAGTTGTTTAATTGATTGAAAATTTAATTAATGTCCAACACTAAATACAACAAAATTGTGTTTATATTTCTCACGTATTTAAATGAGGCTTATATTGACAGGAGTATACGTATTAGTAAATAAAGAAAATTTGTTTTGAACAAATTATCCATTTTCAACAAATTATCACATCAATTTTGTAAATATTTTGCACTCCACATGCATAATCTGGATATTGACTATTTTTATCATTTTTTCACGAGCGGCAACAATTTTGAAATTGGTAAGAAAGCGATAACGCTTTCAAATCTGGAAATCGTTACATGAGTAGGACTGTTATGTTGGTATCACTTTTCAAGGGAAGGAATAACGGTAAAGCGCACTGCACTCCTATCTCTTCTCTATGAGTGAGTACACTCCGATTACTTTGATACTTTCATAGTTTAAAAATACTACATAGGCATACAAAACATCCGCATGAAATTTCGCTGATATGCATAAACAAAAATGTTTCAGCTGATTGAACTTTACAGTATTTTAACGCTTTTCTACGTATGTCTCACGCTGAAATCATCTACTAGCTTTTGTTATAATTATTCACATGATTTTACATTTGTATTACTACGTTAAACTCTTGTTAATTAATGATATCCAAAGCTTTTTACGCTATATAGGGTATCTCTTATCGTTGTCCAATACCTAAATCTTTTAGGGGTATTGTTCCAAGTGCAGAAATGTTTCAAAGGTTGTTCTGCACCATGTTAAAAGCCATTTACGTAAAAATAATGGTTTTTGATAAAAGCTATGAAATTTAAATATTTATACGGTCCCCTGATCCTAAAATGCAGTATGTTTACAAAAACTTTATATATGCTCTATTACGTAAAACAGTAAAAACTACACTTTTGTACGACCAAACGTTCCAAGTTACGGCACGGGAAAAAAAGGAGAATAAAAAACGTTTTTCAAAATATAACTCAGATCACCCAGGACCTATACAAATTTACAAAAACAACTATTTCGATGTAAATGGCTTTTAATGATAACAAAAATACCTAAAACATCTTTGCAATTGGAACTATACGTCTAAAGCTACGATTTAGGAATGAGCTATCGGAGTACGATAAGACATAAGAGTGGACATCCTACATAGTATAAAATAATTTAGATGTGTCATACCTCACAACATAAAGTCACATGATACATTATAAAAAAGCGAGAAAATTATTTCGGAAGAAAAATGTATACTGTACTTGTAAAATCCCTAAAATATTCCATCATTCAATCAGCTAAAACACTTTTGCTTATGCATGTCGGAAGAAATTTATTACGGGATTCTTTAAACACCCAAGGCATAAAAAAATTGGAATGTACTACTTACCTAACTCACTTTGTAAGATAACTTACTTTGTGAATGTTTACGCATATTTTTTAAAAAGCACATTTTCCACAATAGCCGAACATTTTTGTAAGGTCTGAATGACAGCGTATCTGTCTGTAAGTCAGTTCAGTCATGTTTTATCTTTAGCAACCAGCATTAAAATATAAATTACCAGGCGATTTCAACATCGTATTTAGGAATTAAGTACAATATATTTTTTGGAACATCGTAAAATAGAGTTATTTATTTATATATTTATTGAGAGGATGTATCAAATATAAGGAATCCTTTTTTAATATCAATAGAAATTTATTATACTTGATTTTATGGATATTATGATAAGTTGTTTACAGTCTAAAAATATTTTTGCATCGTTTTGTTCTTCATACGTTTATTTATTTAGTCAATATCATTATGAATAAACCCACAGAACCTAGTGCGGTGGAATGTCGATGATTGTCGTTGCCGCTATCTCGATGAATGCTTCGCATTTCTGGATCCTAGTGACATAGGTATTCCTCACATTCTCTCTGTTATGAACTCTGTAGATGAGCATATCCAGTTTACATCTGAATTTGAATATAACAACCTACTACCTTTCTTTTATGTTATGGTTTACCGCGAAAATTTTCATTCCAAACCACTGTTTACCGTAAACCATTCGCAGTTTTTTTACAACAAAATCGTTTTTCATCTCACCCCTCTAATCAAAAATTGGCTGCTTTTAACACCTATGTTCACCGTATATTAAACTTTTGTTCATCTGAGAGTTTAATCAAAGCAGAATTAGACTATATTAAATCCATTTCCATTGATTAGGGTTATCCTGTTGAAACCGTAGTTTTAATTCATAATAAACTCATTAAACGTACACATTTCAACGTTAACAATGTTCGTAATGAAAATTTAAATATACTTCCACATTTTCCGAGAATTAGCCATCAAATATCAAATATTTGGATACGATTCGATTTTAAAGCAATTTATATACTATGTAACAAAATCAAATTTACAGATCTCAAACATCCAATAGACAGATTGTCATATTAGGGAATTTACAAGATATCTTGCGAGAGTGATAAAATGTATATAGGTCAAATTAAGCGACCACTGGGAACAGAAAACCAGTATGTTAAAAAAATGTGACATTAAACGTTCCGCTATTGCTAACCATTGTTGTTCTAAGAATCACAATTTTAATTTTTCCGAAGGTTCAATAATTCAGAAATGCTCATCGTTTTACAATCTTGATTTTTGGGAAGCTTATCATACATGGAAGAATTCAAACAACTTGGTTAATGATATGTCCAGTACACCAAAATTTTCAAAAGTCTGGCTACCATTCATTTAATGCACTATCTTCACTCTCTCCCCCTTTTTCCTACTCCTTGCTTAAACTTGTCCAGACTGGCTGAGCGCTTTTCATTGGTCTCTTCCATCATGCGGGGACTCCACTATTTGTTTTCCAACACTCATCTCCATTCCACATTGGCCGCGAGCGGAGACGCTTGCATACTGACATGGTGTTTACACTTACATCTGTTTTTAACCTAGGCACTCATGATGGAGCTTTAGAAACTCTAAAAGAGCTGTATGTCATTTTTACGTGTATTTTATTGGTGCTATTTTCACGTTGTTCTTTTTTTTTTTTTACTTTCTTCTATCTATAATAGAAGAAAGTATTGTAATCGATTTTTTTTTCGACTTCTGGTTTTCGACGGATTTACACGTTATAGGAGTCAGATATTCCGAAAAACATGTTTTTACAAAATGTACGTCTGTCCGTCTGTCTGTCCTCACTGTATCATCGAAAAGTGCATGAAGTTATGCTTCAAATTAAACCAAATTTTTTTCTATGTTTTTGGCTATGGCCAGCAGGTGCTACTTGAATTTGGGGATATTTCAACGAAAGGGGGCGCTGCTATTGCGATTTTTGTTCGATTTTCACTGTTGTATCATCGAAAAGTGTATGAAGTTATGCAGATAATTCAACCAATTTTTTTTTCTATATCTTTGACTATAGCCTGCAGGTCCAAGTTGCATTCGGGGATATTTCGACGAAAAGGGGCGCTGCGATCGCAGTTTTTGTCCGACTTTCACTATTGTATCATCGAAAAGTGTATAATGTTATGCAGATAATTAAACCAAATTTTTTTTCTATGTTTTTGGTTATGGCCAGCAGATCTTACTTGAATTTGGGGATATTTCGCCTGAAGGGGGCGCTGTGATAGACATTTAAAGATTTCAAATTCAAAAAGATGTACAAAAAAAAACTAGAAATCCTAAAAAAAAATTCTGTTAAATATTCGACCTTGATCCGAAGCATCCTAAGCAATTTTTGTTTTGCATGTATCTTAAACAATGGCTAAGATATAGCGGTTTGAAATTTTAGGGTGACTGATATTTTCAAACAAGACAGCAGAATTCATCCATAAACGGGTTTAATTTATGAGTTTTAGTTAATATGGTTTCGGCAAATTTTCTTTCATTGTTGTAACCATTGTTCCTATTCTTATATACTTAACACTATATGTTTATATTAGCTAACGTCAAATTCTCGCCAAACTTGGCAACAGTTGGTGAAATATCGGCAAATTTGGCGACAAAAATAGGTTGCCATAAATGAAGCCAACTTTGCTGTAGAGGACAAATTTAGCGACAACTTGAATGTTGACGAAAACTGGGAATGAATCTTCTTTAATTGTGTTTCACGCATTTTAGCTTTGTGTTTTCCAGTAAAATTAGCTAAAATCGAAAGACCAAGGAATAGGGAGGCTATCTGTTCCTGTCGGTATAGGCCAGAAGGACTTTTCGTAGTTTAGTATACATCAGTTGATCGCATCCCGTTAACCCGATGATTCGCAAGCAGCTGACGTGCAACAGAATGATGAAAAATATTGATTTTATTGGCGATGTGATAGCGAATTTTGAAGTATTAACATGACTGAGATAGAAGAAAGTTTTAGGATTGGCACATCCGACTTATTCAAAATATACAATAAATCCTTGCGAGTTTTCCTGTGGAATGAAACTTATTAATCCAAGTATTGATGATGTTTATATGTTGGCGATGTGTATATTAAGTATGGGATTTTAACAGTACTAATTTTTTTACGGCCGTAATAGCTGAAAATAAAATCTAAAAAAACTGACTGATGTCGTATTGGAAAACCACTAGTGGATGTAGAACACTGTGAAGGTCGAAATCACATCGATACTTCTTTTATTAGTAAAACCAGATTCTAACTTCTAGCACAGGTGATTCCCTACAGAGGAGTGTAATGTTTACACTAGACTAATTGTAGCGAAAGTGTTCCAAAGTTTCGCCCCTCAGACTGAGGCTGGCGAAATTAGAGATTCAAAAAATATTAAAATATTGAATAAGCTGGTGTGATACAATACAAGCATAAAAAATTCTTAATAACACCCTTAAAAATAAGGAAAACACTAGGCCTTTCGAAAGAACGTTGTCTTTCTTCGTCAGGCACGAAGAAGACTTGCTACCAAATTGAAGGCAGGAGTAAGACTGAAAGCAAATGGAAGAAGAAAATAGTCAAGTTAAAGAAACAGCCAATAGGAAAGTAGAATACATCAACAAATCACACAAGAGCAATACCTAATCAGAAAACACAGAACCGAAGGAGAATTAGGAAGAAAAATTGATTTAAACAGTGCCAGAAAAGTAAAAACAATTTCCAGTAAAAAAATATAACAAAATAAATAAATAAGGGACTATTTTTTATGGTGTCATTAAGAAAGTTTTATTCTTTTATTTAAAAAAATTGCTAAACAAAATATTATCTGGGAAAAAATGATAAGAAGAGACGTTTCGCTACGCTAAAATCTTTATAAGTATAAAAGAGTGACTCATTGCCATTGTTCAGTACGTTAAAAAACCTCTGAACAATGGCTATGATTTCAGTTGTAATTAACTCAAGAATAAGAAAAGTTTTAATTCATATAAAGTTCGTTATAATTGTATGTGGTTTATTTTGTAATAAAGAGTAATTACATATTAAAATTAAACCTAACTTCTATAAAAGTTCTTCATGCCAGAAAATGTAGAAATACAAATTGGCATCAATTTTGAATGATAAGTTAGTGAGATATTTAGAAAGTAACCAATCTATGTTAAATGTAAACTCACATTTTATTTAGTCATAACTTCAAAAATAATGTATGTACTTCATTAAATTTTGTTTTATATGATACTCTCTAAAAGCCGAAACGTAAAGAGCAAGCCAATGTTTTATAAATAAGTTTTTGAAATATTAATTATTAGTTAATAATGCGTTTATTAAAAATTCATAAATATATAAATGTGCTTTTTATAGCCATCTTCAGAATCCCAAGGATCGAACCCCTCTCCCATTAAAAAAAATATTTCCTATCTCAACATTAGGTGCAGAGATATCAGCGGAATTTAAAATCGACAACTTTCAGCATCGATACTTAAGATTAAAATTGAACATTTCTTGGCTGCTGCACTTATGGACTTATATAAATTAATGCACTTGTATAAAGCAAGTAAATGTTATATGTACGTATTTATTTGCTGATGAGTATTGTTGTTTTCATTAACATATCATTGTTACATAATCTTTTAACACCTTTAGTTGAGTTATTGTGAAGTTTTCAGAGTATATTTCGTATGTTTTTCAAGATAGAGAAATGCAAATTTATATACAGGGCAAATGAGAAACGACAAATCAAATGCAATAAGAAAATATATAGGTTACTATTGAGATTTTCAAATTTCGTATAAAAATAAAAATGTATAGGGTCCCTCAAGACATTTTCCCTGTAAAGAAAGGGTAGAAAATCATAAACAATGAATTTCGAATTTTGGCGCGATTGGCTTTATTCTGCGACTTGTAGAATTGTTATTATATCTATCGTTCTTTTTTTTTTCGATTTGTTTTTGTTTTTTGTTTTTTGACGCAATGTACATGATGTGCGTGTGTGTGTACATTATTTTGATCAATGTCAAATTTGAGTATGACGGATAGTCAAAATGGCTCCGAATCAAAATGACTCAAGTTTGAAATATGTATATAGTCATTTCTGAAAACATGCACACACTCAAGAATAAAACATCATGTGCTCCTATTTGAGAGTATGTCCATGTTTCTAAAATGAGTATGAACTGACTTCTATGTGCTCATTTTTGAGTATGTCCATGTTTCAAAAATGAGTATGAACTGCTCTAATCATTTTTGAGTATGTTCATGTTTCAAAAATGAGTACGAACTGACCTTTATGTGCTCACTTTTGAGTAGGGCCATGTTTCAGTATTCTGAGTATTTGTGGTATTTCGGAATTGAAAGCATTGGGTCGTCCTATTTGAAACAAAAAGTTTAATCACAAAATGAAAACGTCGATTTACTCATATTTGAAAGTGCCATTTTTCTCAGTGTGATTGCTTTTGAAAATTATGTATCTTTAAAAAGGCTATTAAATCCTTTTGAAAAATTGTCCATTAATAGAGGAATTTTGGATATTATCGGATAGTCGGGTAATATGGATTACCAAGGTTTCTGTTTGGTAAAGTGCTGCTACCAAGCAGAAATATCATAAACTACTTACACTCTAAAAACGACATTTTAAAAACTGAGCAAAAAATACTCAAATTTTAGTATGTCGCATATTAAAAATGGCTCCGAATTAAATTGCTCAATCTTGAAACATGTATATACTCATTTCTGAAAACATGCAGATACTCAAGAATA
Organism: Maratus michaelseni; assembly: GCA_963931845.1. NCBI lineage: Eukaryota > Metazoa > Arthropoda > Arachnida > Araneae > Salticidae > Maratus > Maratus michaelseni. The sequence goes on along the minus strand of OZ007593.1, from coordinate 378,332,058 downwards.
AAACATCATGTGCTCCTATTTGAGTATGTCCATGTTTCAAAAATGAGTATGAACTGACTTCTATGTGCTCATTTTTGAGTGTTTCCATGTTTCAAAAATGAGTTTGAAATGATTCTAATCATTTTTGAGTATGTTCATGTTTCACTATTCTGAGTATTTCTGGTATTTCAGAATTGAAAGCATTGGGTATTCATATTTGAAACAAAAAGTTTCATAACAAAATGAAAACATCGATTTACTCAGATTTGAAAGTGTCATTTTTCTCAGTGTAAGAACTTTTCCAGAATGCGACTCAGAAGGCACATTTCGTCGGTCTGCGTCAGGGCGCGTTGTGTGAATAAATATTTGTTTTTTGTCTTTGGAAAGTTTCATGAGTTAATTTTTCAATATTTTTTATTTAATATTAGAAGTAATATTTTTACGTTGAAATTAAGAATAATGTACACCGGAATACTAACAATTTTTAATATTTTTTTAGCTCGCGATTCACATCAATAGACACAGAGTAATTTTTTCCCAAACCGGTGATGTCAGATTATATGGAATACGAATATCTCATAACACTCTATAATTATGGTGGCACAAATATGGATCGTTATATTTGTGATTTGTGTAAATCTGAAATATGAACTAGAGTATATTGGCTGACTATCAAGGCACTATGTTTTGATCATGCTCTTTTGATACCATTACATCTGTTTTTCCCAAATTTTGTTCGTTTTCTTCATTTTTAACCCCTTATTCAATATTTCCTATCTATCTCACAATTGCCTCAAAATGCATTTATTTTTATTATTATTTGTTTGCAAGTGATAAAATTTTCTAAAATAATTTTTGTCTATACAAACTATTCACAGATAGTTGAAGTTTGTAATTTTATTCCGTTTTCTGATTTTAAGGAATATTGGGATGTCGTATTGCCTCAAATGTGAATAATATTCCATAATACCCAAATTTCCTCTATGTTTTGAAGAGATAATAAATAATATTTACAGTATGTGCTGAAATTTAAACGTATTGGGAAACTTTTCTTTAAATGATATACATTCATTCGACAAATGTTCGTAAGAAAGCTGAAACGTCGCTGTCTCAGAAAAATATAGAAATGATGAATTATATAGTTTGCTACCGGAAGAAAAAAAATGATTCATCTTCATCAAGCGGACAGTTTCATAACTCTCTCTGAGCACTTTTGAAAAACTGTAAAAATGTACTGAAATATGAAATGCGTGTTGATTTCAAACAGAAAAAGTATCCCCTTGGTTCTTACATAAAAAGTATCTCCTTGATGGCACATTTTATTTCAACAGGAAGAGATTTTTGAGGTATTTTTCACTTTGCTATACATAGGAAGTATCTATTGAATCTACTAGACCACAAAAGCTAAAACATTTTAAAATTAAAAAGAAAGATTTTATTTTGGTCTAGAATTATACTAAATAAAAGACTTTTAATTTTTTCCGTACGAGGAAAAAGAAACATTTGAAAAACTGCCTTATTGACAGATTTTACTTACAGAGCGTAGTGGCTAATTTTTTTTTATTGTTTTCAAAGATGTATTTTATCCAATAGTACGTTAATAAAATTTAGAGATGAGGTAGGTTTTTAAAGTGTTTAATTGGCAGATTTGTTATTTTATTTCTTCGTTCTCTTTCCGCAATCGGACTGCCTGTTCCATTTTTCATGATCGCAATTCTTTTACGTTTTGTGAACTGACACGAAAAATACATCTTTTAAGGAGTAAGGTACATTTGAAATACGAAAAGTTACGGAAGAATTTAAAGCTTCTTATCTTTAAAATTATTAGACTTATATGTGCAAAGCTTTAAAGAAAGATTTGAAATCCGTATTCTTTTTAATTTTTCATTTTAGGAAATTAAATAGATTTGGTTTTTAAAATAAGTGCATATTTTGTACACAGATTGATGCTCTGCGCTCAAGGTAACAATCACATAAACCAGCCGTGGACTATATATTTTTAATATTGGGACAACGCGTGTCTAATTAAAATAACTTGGCAATAAATAAGTAAAAGAAATAATATGAATAAAACTAATATTCTTTTAATAATACGAAACGAATAAAGAACAAAGAATAAGATAAAAAGAATTGCGAATGAAGGCTACTAATAAAGAATATACGATAAAAAGAATTACAAACATGTTAGGGACTCGAGTTAAACACAATTACATAGTTTGTGATTAAATGTTCTAAACAATAATTTCGTTTTGTTTTAAAAATTATCTTTTCATTTCCTAAATCAATGTTTGCTCCATTTCTTTTTTGGAGTCGGAGCCATGTTGTTTTAAATCATTGACTGTTAGAAGTTAATTACAATGGTAGTTTTATTAAGCTAATGAGTATTAAAATAACGTGTATGTTATTTTAATACTCATCTTAATTATCTACAGTAATAATATTTTACTAAGGAAGTAGGTTATAAAAATATTACTTTCGTAATTCTTTAATAAAGCTATTATCATAAAGTCAAATTTATTGCAGTTTGTAACTTAATTTTTCTTTTTGCTTACTTCTTTAGGAAACTCGTAATTATGTGATATATACTTATTTAGTTCCACAAAAAAGCAAAAGTTTCAAAGCAGATTCAAACAGGTCTCTTATTTAACACGGTTTTGAATTTTTATCTGGCTCGAATACCTGGAAAATCCCAATTCAAACGTCTGTGTCTATATAGGCAAATCCGTTTATCTGTTCGTCCTAAGTTCGTGCTTTCATATAATTTATAACACGTCCAGCCCTTTCTCAAAACAATAAAACATATATATTGATCTCAAATTTGGTAATTTGTAATCTTATGTAATAAGAACTAAGTTTACAAGCAGTGTAATTAAACATTGACGTAGCATGTAAGTACTCAACGAAAATATATAAACTACATTATAATCTAAACAATTAAATGAAATTAAAAAAGTTGGTAGCTCTAGTAAATTAACATTATCAATGACTTTATTTTTTTTTTAAATTTTAATATTATGTGTTGAACGCTTTCTTGTGGAATTAGTGGTTTCTGACAGAATATAAAAATCATATTAGAATTTTTGATATATCATTTAATCGCACGAATTTGGCATAGAAATATTTGTTGTTTACAAATTTATTAGGGAATTTTCAAAAGATATTATGCATTATGAGCTAACATAATATTTATACCGATTTGGTATTCTACAATTACAATAAATTTACGTATGGTGAATGGGCTTTATCCTATTCAGAGCTCAGTTTGCTTAAGGGTGGATCATGAGAGCCCTACTGGGGTTGAGGGCGTGATACATAATTATATGTAATCGATATATTGAGCAATATCACATTCAGAATTCAGTTTGCTTAAGTGCGGATCCAGAGAAGGGTCATTCCATTGTGACGGGTGTGACATCCAGACAAAATTTTAAGAGCTTATATCTATATTTTGGGAAATAAATTACCTAATAAATACCTGAAAAGTATTTTAATTATGTTTTTCCATGCATATACTTGGATAATTGAGCAAATATATAACTTCAATAGCTTTCAATATTTAAAAATATAATATATTCTTATAATGATAATCCATTAATGCAGTTGTGAAGGGTGTGTTGACATCCAGACATATTTGTTTGATGTTACAAAGGTTTCTGGTAATTTCGTTCAGAGACTACGCCATATTATTGCTGCGCATGGTTCAATTAAGTATTATGATTAAATCTGATATTTTCAAAATCTTTCTGGCGGGGGGGGGGGGGGGAATCACAATTAGCAGTCACTGCCACTTCCCTCAGTGTTGATTTGGCAGTCTTTCCCATCAAAATGATAGTACTATCACTACTTACTTTAAAGTGGTGATAAGACTTTATGCCTTCCCATTTTCTGTCAGTATTTGTTTAGTTTCTAGTATTTTCACTGCTGAGACATACAATGCCTTTATTGCACCAATCTCCTGAGCACATTTTAAAAAATCCAAAGCAGAATTAACTTAAAAGTAAGTAAGTTGCTACCAACTCACAATTTGCTAAAATAATTCAAATATATATTTCATGATTTATCTTCTCTTTTTTGGCAAATTGGTATTAATATGTTCAGAAACAAGAATGATTCAACCTTACACTTCATTTAAAAAATATTTAAATATATTTCAAAACAATTTAAAATGTTATCATACCTGTCACAAGAATTTTGTCACACCCGTCACCCTAAAATTTCACACAAAATAAAAATTTAATGAATTTTTAACGTTTTGTAGTTATTACCTTGCAATAGACGCAATAGTTAGACTTTCCGAAAGTTACATGTATTTTCATGGAAAATGCATTTTGTATCATAACTTAAGCATCTTTTTTGTGACGGGTGTGACAGAGAGACAGTGTAAATATATTTGTATTAAAAATCGGGACTTTTAAATTTTTTTTTGAAAAATTAAGTGTTTCAAAAGATACACAAAGGTCACAAATAGTAATATATGCACATATATGGATAATGCTGCTGTTTTAAATATTGCTTCTGGCAGAATGAAAATACCCTAATTTACAGGCTGAAAGTTTTTCAAATTTTTCCAACTTTGAGCCTAGATAAATTATTAAAAAAATATTTTTAGAGCTTAGTTCTCTATAATTTCATATGCGTCATATTGTTACTTTTAATTTGATATATTATTTGTAGTAATAAAAGACATTTGAAATTTCAACCCTCATGTCCACTTTTTCATGGAAATGCCTAGAATCCTTTTGAGAAGTGAGGGGCGACACAGAGTTACATACAATCGATATAGTATTGTACAATAAAACTTGTGAAAATAGAACCTGACTATGATTTAAAACATTCATGGTCTCGATGAAAGTCACTCCATGTAATTATACCTGCCAAGATGAAAACCTATTATCTAATCTGGAATTTTATTTCAAGCCATAGCGTTTTTGTTTGCACATGTTTTACTATATGTAAGACGCTATAGTGAATTATTATATATTATTATTTATAAATCATAATTTCTGTTAGTTAATACATACAATGAAAGTGTGAAAACGGAACTGTTTTAAACGAAATAGTTTCATATCCGGACGAAAGGAATATCATGTGTAAGGACTATTATATATCAGCTAAAACGGAAATTTTTTAGCGATTTCCTTTTTAAAAATTTTTCTTACTTTGTAGGTCATTATTAATTGTTAACTTAATAAAAAACTAATACAGTAACATCTACTAAGACGAAATTACTTGGGACGGAAGGAAAGTTCTGTTTTAGACAGGTATCGATCTTAGCAGGTATAATTGTACGGTATTCGTTTCTTTTGGAACGTGAAAATTTTCCATTTAAAGCAGTATTCCGTATTTTTACAAGTTCTGCTGTACAATTACTACGTGTATTTTTAATAATATACAAATAGAATTACAGTAAAACCTGTTAAAATGGAATTGCTGGAAACCGGAAAAAATTCCCTTTTAGAAGATATCATAATTTCACGGTATTTCTTCCTCTGGGACCATGCGAATTTTCCATGTAAGACAGCTATCTATTATAGATTGGTTGTATTTTCAAAGATACTACGGTAATGTAAACTTTCTATAGATAAATACTGCTTTAACCGGAATATTTTCATGGTCCGGGAAAAATACCATACAATTAGCTCATACGATTGAGAACTATCTAAAATGAAACTTTTCTTTCATGTTTCTTTGATTGTTCCGTAGCAGGTTTTAATGTATATTATTACCATCAGAAAATACCTCTTTATGAAATAATTTTAGTTTTTTAAAAGTAGAAAACTTACGCTTAGAACTTACATAGAGCGATTTTCTTTAAATATTTAAAACCAAGTATTAGGATACCTTTAATTTTCGAAACAATTTCAGTAATACGTGTATCGTAAGTGAAAAAAATATAGTTATATTGACGCAGTGAAGAGAGGGGGGGGGAGGGATTTATTGGCTAAAAGACTAATTACAGATTGATAAGCATAAAAGATGGTGTGCTAGGGAAAAAAAAGGACGGATAAAGACAGCGAAAAGAAAAGCAGTTTCTGTCAGCTAAAAAATTAGCATGAAATTGTTTCAAGGCTTGATAACAAGGAGCCTTTTCACTGCAAAATTCAATTTAAAAGACAATGAGAAGCGGGTTCAGCACATTATTTTGCTGCTGTGGTTTTTCATTCTTTTTTTTTCATTTAGATCTAAAAGAAGGGAAGATACTTTTATGAAGCCATGAAACAGCTTCGTGGAAAATTATAGTGGAAGGAGAAAACTATCTGAACAAAAAGGTAAGATTTAGCACACAGTATAATAAAAAAAATTACAGACAATTCAGGTTGATTGCGTGTAAAACATTTTTGACCTGCAATATGATTTTTTTCTAAGAACAGTAAAATGGTTTTATTCTTTGGGCAGAAAAATCGTAGGAGGCTTATAGTTGATTGATGATCATCGGAAAAAACAATACCATCTCGCTCTTTCATTTTTTTCTTGCCATCAACATTTCGTAAAACTTTCAAGAAAAAAATATTATTAATTTTTAATTTTACATTAAGGTATTTAAAAAACGGACAAGTACCGAATAATCTACTTTTTTTTTTTGAAGGGGAGAGTGATTGCCTCCCTCGTTGATTTGCCCCTGGTTTGCTTGCGTTTAGCTGCTTTCTACTACACCATAAAGTATGCAGATAAGTTTCTTAATATAGCGAAAACGTTTACAAAAATTCGACGTAACTTTGTAGTTACCCAATATTTTGAAAAATCTTCCAAAAGCATTTGAAAATTTCCAATGAAGAAGCCCAGAATACAAGAGATTTACGAGATAGAAAAAAAATTCTAAAAAAAAGTACTTTTGCCACCCGTAAATTTTGGAAAGGTCTTATTTTGTTAATTTTGAAAACAATTTGCTTTTAAAGGTTTCTGAGTTTCGCTCTTTAATTTTTTCTAAAGATAAGTGAAAGGTTTCCGGAATTCTAAACAACAAGATTTAATTGGAATATTTATAAATCTTTTTATTATATCAAGACATCTATCTGCAATTTTATACGTTTTGTAGTCAATGTGAAAATATTGGTTGAAAATAATTTGTAATTCAGTTTTATTATTTGTAAGCTATTGCATTCAGCAGATGGATAAATTTTTAATGTATACGATATTCTAAAGCATCTCAAGAAGTTTATGCTTGAATTTTTTTAATGCTTTGATATAAACTGCTTCTATTTCAACAATGTTCACTATCATTTAAATAAAAAAAATTCCACATATTTCTATTAAACATTCCAGAAAGAATTTAAATAAATTATGACTGATAGCTTTAACTTAATTTTCAACATTAATTGAAGCTTTATCATATTGTACAAGAAAACAGACATTTCACAGAGTAATTTTGTATGTATTCAATAATGTAATTACATGACTTATTTGCTTTAACGAGTTTCATAATGTGATAATTTCTTGTGCTTCGTGCTTATCATTAAGTTATATTAATCGAAGAGTGTCGAAACGTACCTGCTTTTCTCGGCTGTTCACAAAGCACGTAAATATAATTAGTAACATTAACACATGTACCGGAGTTTACAAGATAGAGTAATATTAAGCACCATTAAATTTATCGGGAGAAAGTTTGTGGATGTAACAATTTATCAAGGAGTATAATGAATATGTATACAACAGAATATTTGTAATTTAAAATGTTCTTTTAAACCAATGGAGTAGCCTTAAGATATTTCACTACTTTTCTAAATATTTATACGAGTATGTTGTTTTCTAAAATATAACAAATATTTTTACAAAATGTCAAAAATAACTTGTAACGTGGATATTGTTCTTGTTGCAAAAATATGATTTCTAGAAACCACAAGATGCAGACCCTGTGCATCGCATGTTGTGATAAACCAGCCAGTTTCCCCATTTCTTCTGCTTATTTATCTTATGGTACAGAAAATGTTACTTTACATTATTATAGAAAACAAATGTTTAATGTTGTATCACATGTTGATAGATTAAAAAGTTAATGCCTGAATATTATTTTAAGAAGCATGAAAAATCTTTTAAGTTATAATTTTTATGAAACTTTATTTGAAAGTATGTTATTTGTTTGTTTTGACGGAGAAAACATTGGGATTGTGCAATATTTAGAAGCGAAAGTATATGAAATCGAAGCAAATGATAGCTCGTGTAGCAACATGTAGTTTTACTTTTGCGCTTAGCTTTAATAAAGAACACGTTTGCTCTTACTAATATAACTGTTGAATATTATATTAGCTGACACAGTTGTTTACCTTTGGCATGACTTTGATAATGGAATCTGACTACAAATACTTATCTGAAAAATTGAAGAAAACAACCTTCTACAGCACTTAGATTATTTAAATAGAGTAAGTCACATTCAAAATATTAAATAAATAAAAGTTATGGATCTATATGAAAATGTCCATCACTTTTTTTACTTACCCATCATACGTAGTATAGGGTAAGTCTTGTAATCGTTTTGAAAATCGAAAAATTTTTTTTGACGGATTTACACGTTTCAGACACTGGAGATTCCAAAAAACATATTTAAAAAAAAAAAATTTTGCCGTCCGTCTGTGTGTCTGTGTGTCTGTGTGTGTGTGTGTCTGTAAACGCTCTATCTCCCGAAAAAATTGAGATAGACACTTGCAATTTGGTATGTACTTAGTATGTAATAATGGGAAGAAGCCTATTTCATTTCAATAACCTCGATTAACCGGATCTATTTTTTTCGGACTCTCGAAATATTCGTTCTGATAAAAGGTATATAAAAATTTTCGAAATTGTTTATTTTAAGAAATGAATATAAAAGACAATAAAAAAACATAAATTTTGCATAAAGCATGAAGTCGATCGGATAATTAGTTGCTGAGATATTTGTAATCCTATTTTCCACACTCTTCGATTTTTCATGACCCTGTATTTCATCCAAATTTCACTTCAAAGATATATTTTAATTGGAAATTTGACGCTTAATCAGATGCAATAAACCGCTAGTTAATAGGATTATTATTTTTGGAGTTATAAGGAAAAACCTCTTTCAAGCAATTCAGTAATCGAGCCTATAAAGTTATGACGTCATCAAGCCACGATTTTATTCGAATTGCAATGCATTTTATAAGTAGTTTACACATTTTTGTTTTAATATTTTACATTATGCATATCCATGATGGGTAAGTATTACGGTGGCCCCCAACGACTAGTTGTACTATCCATTAATAAATCATTAAAGGCCAAAATCATAATTGTGTAACTGTTAATGAGATATTAGTATCCTTATAGTCGAATATTTAGCAGACATATTTTATAAATAATAATAATAATAATAATAATAATAATAATAATAATACTTGTTTAACTCACTATATAGTCAAATACCAGCGAGCGCTTTCTATTTTAAGTGCTTTTACGAATTCCTAGAAATGAAATTAGACGATTTTTCCTTCAATTTTAGTCTTGTAAAGAGCGTGCTTGAATTCTACTTCTCTAGTGAAAGTTTATTGACGAGTGTATTTAAGAGATTAGTAACAAATTGAAAATAAAATATTTGTGTTTACTCTACTAGCCGTTACTCATGACTTCCTTCACGTAACATTTAAAGAAGAATCAATGCATTAATTAAGGAAAAAATTTCACTCATAATATTTAGAAACATATAATTATCCAACTCCATATCATATTTTATAATAGACAATATTTTTGATGACCCCAATTTGCATATTTAGATGTTTATACATATCATTTAACTTTTTTCCATGTGCTTGAAATTTGATACGCTTTCTCTAAGATGAAGTGTGTTGAATAAAGTTACTTCCTTGTTATTCTATTTTATCACTTCTATTTATTCTAATTTACATTTATTACGTTCATGGATATTAATTAATTTATGTTTTTGTGTCAAATAAAATTGTTTAAAATGATTATGTTAGTAAATGTTTTTGATGAAATTTTTCATTAACATGTCTTCAGACACAACTTTGAAGTTCTGATCGAAAAATCAGTATGCAACATTATATTTCTATTGTAAAACACTGTCTCGTCTCGTTTATCATAGATAACTAACAGTTTAGGAAGAGGATAAACGACTGATACCGCGATTCTTTACCGACTTTTCTCTTGCGCTTTTCCATAATCAAGGTGCCCTTAAAATAATGGGGTTGGGTGGAGAGAGAATTTATTGCTTAATGATTGGCTTCGGCTCGTCACACGAACGACGTCACAGGTAAACACTAGTCTCCAATGAAAATTAAACACTAACAAGGTTTACATCAACTTTAAAATATTATTTAATTTTAGTGACGTCGGGATTCTGAAAGACTGTACGGTGTGATGAATTGTCTTCATTTAACTAATTATTGAAAACTTATATAGTCCCATAAAAATTGCATTATCCCCCTCTCAATCTTATAGAAGCCAGGCGAGCGATCTCGTAAAAATCATTAACAACAGTTCTCTCCGTAGTCATTAATTAAACTTAAACTACTTCATATGACGTTAAACAATCGATAAAGTTTCATAAAGCCTTCAGTTTTGACGTTATACTAACATTAATGGACACACAAATAGCATAGTGTTTTGAAGCCTCTTAAAGTAGCACTTCAATTACTTGTAAGGCACGGTGAATATATAGAAATGTAGATATGGGATACGATTTGTAATTGCAGTCGTTATCCACTACAAGGTTATCCGATACTTCACTGAGAAAACGTTGGTTATATCCACAAAACCAGGCCGGACCGCTTAAAAGCGAAACTTTTACTTAAAGAGAAACATTTTCTTTTTCTAACGACTAAAAGAGAGAGTAGAAACCCCCAGAAACAGAACCCACCTGCAGAGGCAAACTACCTGCAGTATAAACTTTACGGAACAAACTGTTTCCCTAGTTTAAATAATCGTTTGTGTATTTGTCGCCGTGTATTCTTTGTTTGCTATGCGTGATTGTGCATAAAAAAATAGTGTTAACTTTATTGCTATCCTGAATAAATTCTTGCAAAATGTCACAACGGTATAGGGTCTTTTAACTTATGTACTAGCGGACGATATTTAATGTATGACAGCACTTTTACCAGGGATAGTTTTCCGTACGGAGTCAACATATTTGTTTTTTCTTTCACTGCATGAAACTTGTGTCAATATGCATTTATTTTTATTTATTGTAAGCGTTAAAAAAATTAGCTTCTATACCAGTATTTTTAAAAAATGTTTCTTAAGCCTAAATAAGTATAGTCTTGATTCTTGAAAAGAAATTGAAAGAGAAATTAAAATTCATGTTTTATAAATGAATAGCCTTTAATGACATCACGTTCTTATGAAAAGCGATGCATTAACCATACATTCGTTTTAAATACGACGTCATATTCACCTGCTTTCTGTACATGCTCCTTGTATTATTGACAAATGTTTAAAAATGCCCATTACACTTCCAGTATGACGTCATGTTCATCTTATTTTTAATTATTGAAACTTTTGATTTTATTTAAATTTTTTACGTGAAAATCTTTCAATTGAAAATTAATTGGTGTTGAAAAATTCTATTGCAGGTTTTGAATTTTCGGTAACCGTAATGAAAAATGGTTAAATTTTATGGGAAATGGCTGTTATTTTTTTGGTTTTCTATTAATTAAAATTTAACGGCAATTTATTTCGGTTTCGAATTACATTAGTTGTCTCGACTGTGTTTTAGTACACTGTTGAAAATTTGCAGCAAACTGTCCAGTCATCCGACCGTTTTTATAGAAAACGGTTACAAAACCGCAATTTAACTATATTCTGACCATATTATTGCCCATATTATGGTCATAATAGAGTTAAATTATGGCTATGTAACTATTTTCTATAAAAACGGTCAAATGACTGGACAATTTGCTGCAAATGTTTAACAGTGTACGTCTGTATGTAAAAGTTCATGATTCGGGCTTAAACTGTGGATTTGTATAGAATAAAAGACTGAATGACAGGCAAATTTTCATTTTTATATGTTAAATTATATAAAACTAGAAATCTATAACCTTCACATATGCGTTTATTTGCTATGTTCAATATGTGTATGCATTTTCGTGAGAATAGAACTTATATTAATAAATATATCAACGTTTCTTGGCATGTTATTTGTCGTTAACAGACGTTAACAGATTTTAAAATTGAATTTTACGAAACTGGCAGAAAACTTGACAGAACACGAGAGAAACATTGTATGAAAATTCGAAATAAATAGATTGAAAATGCTTTGAGGTATGAGCATTTATAGAAAATAATTGAACTCCACATGCACAGAATATATCACCTTTTTTCTCATAATTTGGCAGCCCACTATATGGAACAACGTATGTAAAAAATCCAGTTAAATATAATGAAAATTCAGAATAATATTGGTGATATAGTACACATTTGAATTACTTTCTAAAAGTAGTTGGATTGTAAAGCATTTTCTACTAATTGTCATTTTTTTATCATAAACATCTAGTTTAGTTACACTGGATTACGTAAAAATTACAAATGTAAATAATGCACATACAATATTGTAACTTAGGTAAAGTACATACTACGAATTCCATTCTATTTCATTTAATTAAAGTACAATAATTTGTATTAAATAAGTCCCATCTATATAAAATCTCTGTTATTATCCAGCTGCTTTTAGAAAGTACCTGAAATGTTGCTATCTAATATCACATGCATATTTTGAAAACTTTCATCATATCTCTTAACTGGAATATTTATATAAGTATCCTTTTACAGTGGGCTATCAAAATTACGAAGGAAAAAAGTTCTTAATGTATAGTAGAGGACAAAAATATTACATTACCTGAAAAAAAACCTTTTGTAATGTTCACAGTCTATTTTGTTTGCCTAAAATTAATTCGGTTGCTTTAAAGCAAGGTATGATATAATTTGTTTCATTATGAAATTGATCCCAACCGTGAATATGGTTCTGTTAAAAAAATGTGGTAGAACTACTATATGCAGTCTAATTTTTGACTGAATAAAAGGGTCGTGATCATGGCTTTTTTCTTGTTTGTCGGAATATGCTTTATCACATAACACAGTGCCTAAATTTGATACTGCAATAATCTGTAAAATGTTTAATATATTTTATAAAATCCAGGAGAAAACTAAAAAAAAATTAAACTTATATTTTAAACATAAAGTTTTGTTTTATAAAGCAACACATTCTTTGATAGTAATTTTTTGCGTTGAAAGGACATTTTTAATTAATTTGAATTGCAATTAAAATGTAAATTTAAATGATTTAAAATATTTTCTTAAAAATTTCTAATTTAAGAAAAGAAACAGCTTTGTCTTTCCATCTGAAATGAAAGCGTTTGCTTGAAAATTCTAAAACCCTATGCAAATTTTTACTGTAAGAAAGAATAGTAAAATGAAATTCTAGATTAGAAGCATTCTGAATAAAAAGGTTTTCTCAAATGTTTGAATTTCTGAAGTTTGAATTCTAAAATACACCTCTTTAGAATACAATTACTGGAAAGAGTAAATATAGAAGTTTTGGATCAATAACAGAACATTTTAATAAAAAATTCCTTCGTAATTTTGTTTTGTTTTGTGTTAAGAAATTTTTTTAAGCAACTAGTTAGGAATAAATATTAAAATCACGAAAAACAAAATTATGATTATGAATGTAATAAAAGTAATATTTTTGAAGTGACGTTTATGAAATGGTGTTAGATTTTAGAGAGGCATCTGAGAGACAGTTTAAAATAAATGTATGCTTTAGTTATGAATAGAAGTTTAATTAAAATAAACAGATTTTGCATTTTCAGTAACGAACTCAAATAATTTAATAAAACATGCATCTTGAAGTAAATGAGTTGAAATGTGTTGTTTAACTTTAGAGAAACAAGAAGGTGCCAATGCAAAACTTTTAATTTGACAATTGTGGCTATATTGGCAGTTTCTCTTAAATTTTTCATATTTGCTCTACATTTATTAATGTTAGTGAAAATGCTACTTTACTTTATTGTAGCAAACAAATCTATACATTTAGGTCACACGTTGATAGACTAAAAAAAAAAAGTAAAAATTATTTTTTAAAAGTCATACGAATTTGGTAAATCAAATTACGGTTTTCAAACAAACTTTATCTGAAATTACTTTTTCGCACTATTTGATGTAGCAATTGTGCGATAGTTAGAAGTTCAGATATATATGCAATAAAAGCAAAATCGATAGTTGTGCCATCTAATGTTACTTATGTCTTTAGCAATAATGACGACACTTTTGTGCTTTATAATAGATTGCCTAAATTACATATTTTTATCACTATCTCAGGGGTTTATTGCATTTACTTTGTGGTGACTACTCAATAAATTTTAACTATTTAAGAGAGTTAGACAGACTATTTAACTTTTATAGATTATTTCCAAAACATAAAATATTGTGAAAAAAATATTGTCAAACAAAAAACGACAAGTTGTAAGATTGCTTGACGTTATATTTAAAAAGTAACAAATTTAAATTTTGCATATGTTTTCTATTGAAATTTTCGGATTTTTTATCTGTAAAATTATTTAAATCAGCTACAATGTAGGTAAAGAGACTTAAATTGAAAAGAAGAAAAAACAGTTTGCTCGAAGATATTTAAAATTGTATTATTTGCGTGTTACCAAAAAGATGCTATAAGTATGAAATGAAACGAAAAAGAAAACATAAGAAGTCGTTTCCCAAATTACATCAGTAGCGCCCTTTCGTTTCTTAAAATTATTGATAATTTATAAAAAGTATACTTGTGACGTTTATTTTAATAGAATGTTGTATATAATAACATGGTATTTTGTAAAAACATTGAAGAAATTTTAATGTCCTTATAATAAACTGAAGGTGAACTTACACGTTGAAGTAAAAAATAAAGTGTTTTTTTCTTTTTTTTTTTTTTTTTTTTTTTTTAGAAATTGATTATTCTTAATATTATGAATGATTTGTAAATAATAATAAATCCTGCTTCTTTGGTTTACACGACAGTTTTACGGCAGACTAGCTTGGATGACAAATTGAAACTGTTAAAAATTTATACGTAGCAGCGAGAAAAACATAAAAAATGCATTTATAGTTTTGTACAAAAACGGCCAATGTATTTCTGCGATTAAAAAATACGTTCTTTTTAGGGTTTCGTTCATCTCACGAAACCCTATTGCTCCCGCTCCGTTGTCTGTCTGTCACAGAGCCATTCTAGAAAACTATGTAACTTACAGAGTTGAAACTTTGCGTATAAATCAGAATATCAGCTGTGAAGAGCTGAAAATATTAAAATTTGAAAAATTCGTATTATTTTAATAAATATAGATAAAAAACCTAAATTCTAACAGCCTTTTCTTATTAAATTTAATCATTTTTCGTTATAGCAGATGCCAAAAATTAAAAATCCACATGAAATTCTTTCGATAATAATTAATTTTCAATCAGACGATTTTCACGTGAAAAGTGAAAATGAAATAAAAAGTTTCACCCATTGAAAAAAAGATAAATATGAAATAAAATTGATTGACATCATAGTAGTAATAAAGAGGAAAATTTCTAAGATTTATCAATAATACAAGGAGTATGAGTATGTTTATATACACAAAGCAGGTTAATATCACGTCATAGAGAATTAAAAAGAGAATCTGACGTCATATTGGAAGTTTAACAAATTTTTCAAATATTTGAGTATATTTATACAATGTACTGAGTATGAATATGAGTAATAAAGAATAGTAAATATATGAGTTTGAGATACATATTGAATCGTGATAAAAATCCGATTACGAAAATATTCGCATATTTTAATATTTTGAAGGTGTACAACATGTTTAATTTTAAAATTATTTTTTTAAATATCGCATTTAGTCCGCATGACAGATTATTAAGACAGAATATAACAGCGGGCATTTAGATATTCAAAAAAACGAAAAAATAGACAGGTAAATTTTTACTTTATAAAAACATGACTTTTTTTTTTTTTTTTTGGTTGCTGAATGAAATTTACTTGGATTTATTAAAGAAAGGATAAAGTGTTTTGAAAGGAATATTAAACGAAACCCTTTGTGAGAACTTCGATCACACTTACCAACTTGTTTCTATTTCATTACTCTTACAAATAAATAAAAATATTGGAGAAAGGGGGGTGGGAGGCACGTCAGGTTCACGTAATTCTTCAAGTGAGCATAAAAGTTTGAGAACAATTGTAAATTAATAAATTAATCCCTACGTTCATACATATATATGCAACCAAAAAGAATAAAATAAAGTATTCAAATAAGACAATTCATAAATAATAAATTTTTAACTTAACTTTCTACAAAACAAGTAATTAAACTACATGCAGATCAGAAATTAACAATTTTTTGTTTTTGTTTTTCCTTGACTTTTACGGGAACAAAGAATTGTTTTGTATTTTTAATAAATAAAAATAGAAAAGGAACATGATGCGTCTAATATCTTCTGATTTATAGGTGTTCTATGTCACAAATGCGATTAAATGAAAGATTTTAATTAACTTAGACCTTGTTATTTCCTAAATATTGTTTGTATAAAAGAGATGTTCAGGTGCCATTTGCGTTAGAGTAGAAGGAATTTCAACATTTTTAATTAAAAATGTTGTAAACAAGTTATATAACAGAAGCCTATTTAGTTCAATTTGATGTGAGGAAAATATATTAAACATGTTTAAATAAAATGTACTAATTAATATGATATTATACAATATTCTATCCGTAAACAATTTTAAAAATCATTAATACAGCTAAAAATGCAGTCAAACAATTTTTTTTTATACAAGGCTTTACTATTTTGTGAAGGGATAATTAATTTCTACTTAAAACTGTAAAAACAATATTTTGATACATTCCAGAAAATATTAATTGAACAAATTCTGAAAAGATACAACAGCATAAAGTTTTTTTTTTTTTTTACTGTGAAGATTTTTTTTTTAATCTTTGTAAATTAAAAACCTTTTTAAATCCAATTTAATAAAATGTAGCCTGTAAATTATAACAAAATATACATTTACGTTAACCGTAATAAGTAGATATATAAACAATTTTCATAAGTGACAAATTGAAAACGAACAATACTTTATCCCAGATAAAAGAAAGCTATACTGTGAATTCAAGAACACAAAACGTATTCTATTTAAACATATTGTACCGCTCCCCTCCCCCCTTCCAAGTTCAATGGCAGATGTATTTTGAATATTATATAAAATATTCATTATTATCTGAATGATATAATATAGCTGGAAGCTCTTATTATAAAAGATTTCCTCCCTAAACAATTTTAAAACTCATTTAAAACATTTAAAAATTCAGTAAAACTAAATTTTTCCTTCGACAGCGTTTTTTTTTCTTTTTTGGAGAGTTTTTTAATGTATAATTTTAAAAGATATAAACAATATCTGTTATAATATTCCATAAAATAGTAATTTTATAAATTCCGAAATGTTACAACAGCATAAAGCTTTTTTTTTTTCATGTGTTTCGCAGTGTTTTTATGCAATTTTTAACTTCTGTGGTTAATTAGCAATGGTATGTAAGCAGGGATGAAAGTGTTTTTCATTGTATTTGGGGCGGATCTCTCCTCTAAGGCATTCTATACCAGCTCTAGTCACGAAGACCGTGATAGTTGCCTGAAGTGGTGATTGCATAGAGTAAAGAGTAGCCGTTGGTAAGGTAGTTTTGAATTATATTTGAAATAAACATATTTTTGCAGCCACGGGTTGCTATTTAGAAAGTTGAAATTATTCTAACAAGGATTTGTTAAGTACTTCTGTTTTAGCTGAAAGTATCGAGAGTTTTCTTAGACTTAGTCATGGACTTTCCTGTTTGTAAGTGAATCTTTACTTAGTTGAATTTTATAGTTATTTAAAGTGGAGTGCGGGCTTGTAACTGATTTTTTTAACATTGTTTAGAATTGTGGAAGGACTCTGCCACAGCCCTGTCCGATTAGTTTAATAAATATAGTTTGAAACTCTAAATTCTTCTTATGATTGTGCTAGCCCGGAGTGTAGGCAATCCCCCGCCACAGGGCTAACAGATGATCGCCATAACCGATATTTTCAATCACTCGGTATATATAACAGGTAACTCATCATCAAGTGTACATATATTCCGTATTGTTAATCAAGAATGAATACAAATAAATTGCTTTTGCTTTTGTTACATATACTAATAAAAAAGTTACATTACCAAGTATCTTTCAGATTTCATTGAGTTTCCAATTCAAAGAAATATTTCTCATATACTCTTGTATAATAAGGCTTAGTATCGGTGTGTTTGATAAGAATGTTCTAATCCTATTTAACACTAGAAGGACCATGAGCGGTCATTTTGACCGCTACCAAATGAAACTATTTCGATTTAAAATACATTAAATATAAAACTCGCAGGAATATGTTAAATTAATAAGTCAAATATTTTTAAAGAAAAAATCTGGTGTAAAATATTTTTATAAAACTTGAGTAAAATTTCCGGTCGTTCTAGTGTTAAAATAATACATTCTTATCGAAAAATGACATTAACGACAAAAGAAAACTTATTTCCTTTATAGCAAAAATAAAACATCAAGTACATTCAATAAATACTTTGCTTCAATAAATAAAATAATACAATAGATAAAAAAAAAAACATTTTCAATAGCAGGGTATATGAATTTCACGGAAATACTTATTTATGGTATAAAGGATATTTTATATTAACATGTACTTTTTTCCATTAATGGATGTATTATCCAACTGCATTCTGCTCAGATAAATGTCACTATCTTTGCAACGTCTATTATACTTTATCTATTTATAGCCCCTCCAAAGAATATCATTCTCTATACTTTACAGATATTTTAGGTGCTAAATCGACCGTAAAGCTCAAATGATATGAGTTAAATAATAATATTAAATGCATGAGGAAGTCTTACAATAATAATATTAAGAAATTGTAGAACATGTATTGGGTGATTCGAAAAAAAAAACTAGTCGTTGGAAGCCACCGTAATACTTACCCATCCTGCATATGCATAATATAAAATATGAAAATAAAACATGTGTAAACTATTTATAAAATGCATTGCAATTCGAATAAATTCGTGTCTTGATGACGTCATAAACTTTAAATACTCTATTACTGAATTGCGTAAAAGAAACATCCTTATAACTCCAAAATTGATAAGCATATTAACTAACGGTTTACTGCGTCGGATTAAGCGTCTCATTTCCAATTAAAATATAACTTTGAATTGAAATTTTAATGAAATACAGGGTCATGAAAAATCGAACAGTGTGGAAAATAGGATTACAAATATCTCGACAACTAATTATCCGATTGACTTCATTCTTTATGCAAAATTTATGTTTTTTATTGTTTTTTTATTATAATAAGAATACTCCTTAAAATAAACAAATTCGAAAATTTTTATATACCTTTAATCAGAACGAATATTTCGAGAGTCCGAAAAAAATAGTTCCGGATAATAGAGGTTACTGAAATTCATAAAGCTTCTTCCTATTATTACATACTAAGTACATACCAAATTTCAAACCTCTATCTCAAGTTGTTCGGGAGACAGAGCGCTTACAGACACACATGCAGACACACAGACAGACGCACGGCAATTTTTTTTATAAAAATATGTTTTCCGGAATCTCCAGTGTCTGAAACGTGTAAATCCGTCAAAACTTTTTTTTCGATTTTCAAAACGGTTACAAGACTTACCCTATACTACTTATGATGGGTAAGTAATAATGGCAATTTTCTGTTAAACCTCTGATGATAGGAATATACTTCCAATTACAAAAAAAAGTATACAAATCAAGTATAACTTTTAGATAGAGTCTGTATTTTTACAAGGGTAAGATGTATTAAAATACGAAATTAAAATTTTTACACCATTCTTTTTAGATATGACATATTTAGCAAGATGCGGATAACTGTCTAGGAAGTACATTGAAAAAATCGCATTCATTTACGATCAAAACGTATCGAGTTATGGTACTTTTAATTTTATGAATGATCAGCGTTTTCCGGCACTAAAAACGTGTCTTTCAATTTCTTTTCTGTTTATCATGTTTTTATTTTTGATATTTCTATTATGAGCAAATATAAAATTATTATCGACAATGAATTATGTTTTATTATCAGGTGAGCAACTTTAGTCTTCTTAAAAAATAAATTACTATATAAGGTGCAAGTCAAAACCGTTCACAATTATCAACAAGTTGGAAATTGTACGTTAAACGAGACATAGGAGGTGCGTTTGTTTTATAACTAGTTTCTCAATGTAAAAAAAGTCATCCTTATTATTTCAGTGAAATGAATTATATCGTCTGCTATGAGCGAAATGAGTATGCCTTTTTTTACTATTATGTATGCCACGTTTACAAATGCGAATTTTTTTTCTACACCTGACAGCACTATAAAATTCAGCATGGAGATCTTGCTTTGCGAATGATTACGTCCATGGTTTAATATTTTTATGACTCATAATGAACGAATCAACTGTGTTTATTTACCCTAATGGTTGAGATATTCGGCTGTTAACGTAATTTCCACTGAAGTTATCTCAGAATCTATACATTTTTTTTAAATGTAACTCATCTCTCAAACGAACATTTTTTTGAACGATCCTTCTAAAAATTTAACTTTTATGCAAATTTATTTGAAAAATAATTTTGAATAAAAATGGCCGCCTGGTATATGAAAAAAGAACTGGTTTGCCCGTATTTGTTTTCCTCAGTCACATGACTTGTGCTTTTATTACACAGATTACGTACGATAGGATTTAATAGAATAAAGAAAACTTTTATTGATATCTTTTTAAGGTTTGATTCGATTTTCATAAAATTTGAAATGACTCGACAAAATTCTACGACGATAATATATATTAAATTTCAAACCATTCGGTTGGGTAGTTTTCGCGTTGTTATATGCGGACAGACGGACCAGACAACGACTATAGGTGCTACCTATTTATATAATTACGAACGCACCTAAAAACTTTAAAAGAGAAGAAAAAAGAAATTATACGAAGTGTAGTTTTCACATAAAAACTTTCCAAACAGCAGAATTTTTTGCAGCAAGAGAAAATAAATAGTTCAATAAGTCCCATAAGTCTGTTTACATTTTTAAAAAAATCGCAAAAATTTAACAAATTGTTGTATTTGAATGGAGTTTGCACCATAAGACAAACGGTCGAATGTTTTGTAGCCAAAAATAGTTCAAAGAAATTAAAATTTTTTTCTCCCAAAAATTTCTAATACGGCAATTTTATATATATTTTTTTATGAATTTTTGAAATATGAAAGAAATTATAGGGTATTCAATATTTTTATTACCTTCTTTTATTAGATAAAATTTTATAGAATGAAGAAAACTTTTATTAATGATGGATTTATTACCATCTCAGATATCATTAACTGATTTCAAAACAGGAAGCAGTTCAAGGACATAAACATTTGAGCACGCAAATAAATACATTAAGTGACAATAAATCATTCTATAATGAACAGACTTTTCTATTTTAGACAAATCATCCTACTCAAGATAAACAATGATATTAATATGTGAAATATGTTCGCGAAATTAGTTTTAATATCAACCCACGCATGCTGCAGCTGTCTGACGTCATCAAAAGAACACTGATTCAAAAAAACTCTTTTTTATTATTAAGTTAGTTGCCCTTTTTATCTCAATAGAGAAAGATGTAATAATTTTAATCTGTTGCTGCAAAAGGCAGCTGTATGTAAAATGTTACTTGAAATTATTAAGTCAAAATTTTAATATAATTATCTATAACAAAAGTGATCAGTCTCAGGTGTGGACTCAATATAAATAATATACTTCATTAACCAACATTTATGTTTTTAACACTTTAGTATCGTTATAAATGGATTAACGCAGTTAAAAATGTGCACCAACCAGAAGCACGAGGAATACTGATGCTGAAGAAAGATAAAGGTAAGAAATTACCTATATTATTATATTAATTGTGTTTTCATGGCCAGAATTATTATTTATTTATCTAAGTATCAGCGCGCGTAACCTACAGCGTAGAGCAGAGGCGGCTTTTTTGCCAACAGTCGATTACGAGACTGAGAAAGTCTCATATTTTAGTACATAAATAATATTTGAGAAAAAAAAAACTACTGGCCATAGATGTGTGCACATTAAAATGAAATTGAAAATTATTGAAAATATAGTTAATTATTTGATGATGAAATAAATATTGTGCATTTTTTTGTTGATATATATGAAATGTTAAACAATTGAAGAAAAACTGAAAAACTAGATATATATAAGAAGTTTTATATAAAATAATAAAAGAGCAATTCCTCTTTAATAACAAAACTTAAATAACTAGTAAAATGGCCGCATCACGTGAGATACAGCTTGTAGAAAAACTTAACGCAAGCAATTACAGTAATTGGAAATTTAAAACTGAAATGTTACTGATTAGAGAAGATTTATTCAACGTAATAACCGAAGATAGGCCCACGCCAGTCACAACTGACTGGGAAAAGAAAGACAGGAAGGCAAGAGCCATAATTAACCTATCAATTGACGATGCACAAATTGTTCATGTTAAGGGGCTTAACACAGCTAGAGACACTTGGAACGCGCTTAAAACCATACACGAACGGGCGAACCTCTCTAGTAAATTATTTTTGTTAAGAAAGCTCTATGGAGCCAAGCTCCAAGAAAACGGGAACTTAATCAAACATATAACATACATTCTAGAATTAATTGACAAACTTTCAGCGATCGGGGAAACAATTAGCGACTCCCATCTTTCAGCTTTATTGCTGTGTTCGCTACCCCCTAGTTATAATACGTTAATTACTGCCCTTGAATCACGAAATGAGGACGAGCTCACACCACAATTTATTAGAAGTAAATTAACAGATGAGTACAACAGAAGGGTTGAAAACACAGACCAGGGTGAAAATTCATCAAAAGCGTTTAAAACGCAGAAAAGATTTCCTAATGATAACTTTAAAAAAGATAAACAGTGCACGTATTGCAAATTGAGAAATCACACGTACAGAGAATGTTGGCATTTGAAAAATCGAAACAATCACCCAAATACACAAAAACAACAAACATACACAAATAAATATTACTCATCATCGTTGTGTTATCAACAATCGGATGACCAGATAGGAAACACTGACCGCGAATCAGTAAACACGAGAAATTATAGAACGGAGACAAAACCAGATAAAGGCAGCGACGCAGCCTTTCTAATAGACAAAGCAGGAAAACAAACCTGGATTATCGATTCTGGTTCATCTTCACATATACTAAACAATAAAAATGAGTTTACTAAGTTAAATGACACAGAAAAAACAGCCGTCATAATTGCCAACGGAAAAACTCTAAACTCGTTAGGTACCGGAGAAACTACATTCACGACAAAAACATCCGATGGAGGCATAAATAAAATTACGTTAAAAGAAGTGTTATATGTACCGGAGCTAGAATCTAATTTAATTTCAGTTAGTAAAGCCACAAAGAATGGATATAAATTATTATTTGATAAAGATAAATGCACGCTGTCACGAAATGGGAAAATCTATTTGGAGGCAAAAATGAAAAATAACCTATACGAAGTTGAATTATTAGAAAATGCAGATAGGAATATAGTAAATATGGCACATGAATGCAAAAGTAAAGACTGCCTGGAACTTTGGCACAAACGCCTAGGGCATAGAAATTATAATTCCATAAAGGAAATGGTTAAAGACGACTTATAGCCTACGACATAAAATTAAATAATTGCAATCATGGAACAACATGCGCAACATGCATACAAACAAAAACAAGCGATGCTCCCTATCCCAAAACAGTGTATAGAAACAAAACAGGTAGAGTACTCGATCTAGTGCACACGGACGTATGCACAGCGATAGGAACCCCCACAATAGGTGGTAAAACAATGTTTGTAACTTTCATTGACGACTACTCTAGATTTACCGTAATATACTTATTAAAACATAAAGATGAAGTACAGGATAAACTAATCGACTATATAGCTATGGTTCGAAACCAGTTCGGGATATATCCGAAAGCAATAAGATCCGATAACGGGGGAGAGTGCATAAATAGAGGGATAGAGGATTACTTAAGAAAAAGGGGCATTAAACATCAATTAACAGTGCCGTATTGTCCGAGCCAAAATGGCATTGCAGAAAGGAAAAATAGGTCGCTATTAGACATGACTAGAAGCCTACTGAGAGAAGCAGATCTGCCACAAAGATTTTGGGGAGAAGCAATTAACACCGCGAATCATTTACAAAATCGCTTACCAACAAAATCGACAAATAAAACCCCATTTGAGCTATGGTTTAATCGCAAACCGAGTTTACACTATTTGCGAACGTTCGGGTGCAAAGCTTACGTATACGTGAATAAACAACATCGAGGAAAATTGGACGACAGGGCTCAGGAAGGGATTTTTGTAGGATACGATAACAACTCAAAGGGATATCGCATATACACAAAACAAAATAAAATTGTAATTGGCAGAACAGTGAAATTCATGGAAAATAGTAAAATTAACCTAAAAGAAAGCAAAGAGACAGAAAACTCATATGACGACAAAAATTACATTGAAACAGAGCTAAACAACACAACCGAAGAACCAACCGCGTCCAACCAACCGACCAATGAACCAAGAAGATCCGAAAGAATGAACAGGGGGGTACCACCAGACAGATATGTCTGTTATGTAAAAAATAATGATACAATAGAACCTAGTAGTTGGAATGAAATACTGGAAATAAATAATCCCAGAGAAAAAGAAAATTGGCTTAAAGCCACACAAGCGGAAATAAATTCGTTGAGAAAACACAATACATGGGAATTAGTGGATCCTCCACCTAACAAAAAGGTTATAGGTTGCAAATGGACATTCAAAAAGAAATTAGACAGTCACGGAAACACTCAAAAGTACAAAGCACGTTTGGTAGCCAAAGGGTTTAGCCAAAAATACGGGGAAAACTATGACAAGACTTTCGCCCCAGTAGTGTCACAAACAACAGTGCGAACTTTTTTGGCAGCAGCCGCATATAAGAAGTTTAACGTGAGACACATAGACATAGACACAGCTTTTCTATACGGTGAGTTAGAAGATGAAGTCTATGTGAAACAACCGGAGGGTTACATTGAGAAAAATAAAGAAAACAAAGTCTGCAAATTGAAAAAATCCATCTATGGACTAAAGCAGGCAGCGAGAACTTGGAATAAAAGAATAGAACAATCTTTAAAAAAATTGAATTTCCAACAAAGCACAGCGGACTCATGCCTATACACACGAAAAGAAAACAACATCACAACGTATATAATAATTTACCTAGATGACTTATTAATAGGCGGTGAAAACGAATCAATTGAAACAATAATAAAAGCTTTAAAGCAAGAATATGAATTAAAAGACCTTGGGGAAGTATCCCACTATTTAGGCATGGAAATAAGAAAAACCCAAACTGGATACAAATTAAATCAAAGGTTAAAAATAGAAGAACTTGCAAGAAAATTCAACTTAGAAAACGCAAAACCAATAAGCACTCCCATGGATGCCGGTTTTCACAAATTAGAGGACGACGAAAACTTAATGCCTAACAACACAAAATTCAGACAAGCAATAGGATCATTGTTATATATAGGAACAACTACACGTCCAGATATATCAGTCGCCGTTAACATCCTCAGCAGAAGATGTGAAACTCCACGTTTTAAAGATTGGAACGCTGCGAAACGCGTAATTAGTTATCTAAACATCACAAAAAACCTGAACCTCACATTAAATACAAATCAAGAACCACAACTCATCGGTTTTTCTGACGCTGATTGGGCAGGAGACACAAAAACCAGAAGATCGACTACTGGAAACCTTTTCATGCTGGGAAATAGTCCGATACAATGGTACTCAAAAAGGCAAAATTGCATTGCCTACTCATCGGCAGAAGCTGAATTCGTTGCTGCAGCTAGTGCAGGACAGGAAATTGCATGGATTATAAAACTTTTAACAGACCTGGACTTACAGCAAAATTTACCAGTAAAACTGTACGAAGACAACCAGAGCTGCATCAAGATGGTGGAGAACGAAAAATTCTCAAAGCGAACAAAACACATAGACGTTCGATATCACGCGATAAAAGAAATGAAAGAAGACGGTATACTAGACCTTCGTTACTGCCCAACACAAGACATGACAGCAGACGCCCTGACCAAGCCACTGGGCAAACCACAGTTTGTGAAACATCGAGAATCTATGCAACTATTACATGATGCATCCGAGATGGTTAAGGAAGGGTGATGGATTTATAACCATCTCAGATATCATTAACTGATTTCAAAACAGGAAGCAGTTCAAGGACATAAACATTTGAGCACGCAAATAAATACATTAAGTGACAATAAATCATTCTATAATGAACAGACTTTTCTATTTTAGACAAATCATCCTACTCAAGATAAACAATGATATTAATATGTGAAATATGTTCGCGAAATTAGTTTTAATATCAACCCACGCATGCTGCAGCTGTCTGACGTCATCAAAAGAACACTGATTCAAAAAAACTCTTTTTTATTATTAAGTTAGTTGCCCTTTTTATCTCAATAGAGAAAGATGTAATAATTTTAATCTGTTGCTGCAAAAGGCAGCTGTATGTAAAATGTTACTTGAAATTATTAAGTCAAAATTTTAATATAATTATCTATAACAAAAGTGATTAGTCTCAGGTGTGGACTCAATATAAATAATATACTTCATTAACCAACATTTATGTTTTTAACACTTTAGTATCGTTATAAATGGATTAACGCAGTTAAAAATGTGCACCAACCAGAAGCACGAGGAATACTGATGCTGAAGAAAGATTTTGAAGGTGTACAACATGTTTAATTTTAAAATTATTTTTTTAAATATCGCATTTAGTCTGCATGACAGATTATTAAGACAGAATATAACAGCAGGCATTTAGATATTCAAAAAAACGAAAAAATAGACCGGTAAATTTTTACTTTATAAAAACATGACTTTTTTTTTTTTTTTGGTTGCTGAATGAAATTTATTTAGATTTATTAAAGAAAGGATAAAGTGTTTTGAAAGGAATATTAAACGAAACCCTTTGTGCGATCTTCGATCACGCTTACCCACTTGTTTTTGTTGTTGTTGTTGTCCTTTCTGTTAAAGATTTCCCCGAAAAAAAAAAGGTCAAAAGTGTTAGCGTAAAAACACAACAGAAAATATTTATTTCTTATTAATGTTTGTTTATATATCTTTTACACAAAAAAGTGGTGCATATAAGGAAGCAAAAGTACTTGCAATACTTGATATAGTTTAGAAGGGAATGCAGTAGTTTCTGATTAGATGTATCTCTCGGAAAGTAATATATTCAGCACAGTGCTGACTTTATATACAATAGAAATCACAGCCGCAGCTTAAAGACGTATATAAATCTATTTTCTGTTGATATCAAAGCTGTATAAACAAATAACAAGACCTGATAGGAGTAATGAACAAAGTTGAGTATATAGCAAGCGTGGACACTTCTTTGGAACAAGTGGTCGCAAAGTCACACAAAAAGAACAAATCACACGACTGAAGTGTTCGTACCTGCTGGCATAAGAAATACATTGAATAGCAATTAAAAAAAAAATTCAATACCAGTACTTCTAAATAGTAAATTTAATTATCGTTGATGTTGGAAAAATTTTATTCTCCGTAAAAGTAGGTTGGATTACGCGAAACGGTACTGCTTAAACCTCGCGAGGTTTGCATTGCAATCGCTCGACCGGTTTTAGTATGAGAGTGTCCACGTTTATTATGTACACATTTGCCAGGATTTACAATTTTATTTAATGTTTTCAGAGTATTTTTTCCAGTGGTTAACGTGTATTACGTCTTTACTAATATTATGAAAAATTTGTTAAACATAACCAGTTGTAAGGTAATATGTGTTCACATTTAACAATTAATAAATCAAATGACAATCAGCTGAAATATACAGGCAAAATATGCAGTTTTTTTTATGAACTTCTTTTTTATTTACGACTTTATGCATTAATACATTGTTATTATTTATGATTTATGATGCAAACAGTTAATGCGAAAAAAAAGAATTGTGTTATCCATCTGAAAAAAAAAATTGTAAACCATAGCATTGAAAAAATTTTAAAAACTAAATTGATTGGCTATCAGACTTCCTAAATGTAGCTTATGCTATATACTCTTAAATTGCGAACGTTGTTTATTTCAAAAATTTGTTATTCAAAATGGTTGCATTTTAGACACACAGTATTAAACTAAAACCAAAAACCAAAAAAATATATAATATACTTAAATAAACAGTTTACAAAACACATAACGCAGTAAAGATCCATTTTCAGCAATTGTTGTCCATAACCGTTAATGTGTGCGGATTCTTTCCTGAAAGTATATGATCTATGGAATTTATACACACCACCTATTACACTTAAATTTAGTTAAGTTAAAAGATGTATACCATACATGAAATTGCGCTCCCATTAATTATTGCTCACAGTCAGTCCTGTAATTGAATTTTTTTTTAGTGTCTCTGTAAATAAACGATAAATGAACCTTTCGATGTCGTTGTAGTGTACATTTCTCTGGAGTCCTAAGTCTCTTTTAAGATCAATGAGGAATTTATGGATACCCGTGGTGCCATTTCTGTCTCACGGAGCATCAAAATGTCCCATCGGAAAGACTTTCGTTTTTATGCTTTTTTAAGGGTCTATACTTTAGAAGAATAAATCATTTCCCTGGAAACTTGTAATGTTCCACTGGAGCTTCAAAAAAATCTCTCCCGGAGAATTATATCTGAATTTTATACTTTTTAAGATGTATAGCCTACGTTTCACTTTTTAACAAAAGGGGGAAATTCATTGTAGGATTCTTACAATAATTTCCTTTTGACTCACATTTTTTTTCTTACTTTTATTATACTTTATCATTTAAAGTCATGATGTGATGATTTCCTTAAATAAAAGATTAAAATGACTTGTACAATCATTTCAATTAATCTGATTATTATAAAGACTAATACATAAAAAGACGAAAGAAAATTCAAAATACTCATATCTAAAGCTATTGTTAATAAAAAAATGAATTATTATTCAAGAACTGTTTGAGGGTTCAAAGAACTAATAAAAACCTGTATACAGTATTATAAATAATAAAATGAGTTTTATTTTGTACGTAAAAGATTTTAAGAAGAAATGATTTCTAAAAAAGGGGGAAGAAAACATATGACAGAAAAATCTCATTTGTTTGCAATATGTTTGTTTTAATATAAATTTGCTCAATTCGACAGTATGTATTTTTTGTATGTTTGAGTATATAAATGCGTTGATTTTTATAATTTTTTTTTGTTTGAAAAAGCTCAAATTTATTTTCATGATTGCCTTTTTTAGTGAAATCTGAAAAAAGCAACTTCGTTTTTCTGTGATGTAACTTTTTTAGAAAAGACTCCAATGTTGTCTATGAAATTCGATTATGCTGGTAAGTATAGCTGCCAAACTTTCCAATTTTTCAGTACCACTAATTTCGAATAGAAATCTTCGCTTCATATAATTGTAGAATTTTTGTCGTTAAATAAAGCAAATATTTGTATTTATGAATATTAACGCTCAAAAATTGAAAGGTTTGGATGCTATACTGTTAAGATAGAAAACTGTATTTCTTCATTTAAAACTAGTTCTTCTTTCAATTATACTTTTGTAATGATTGTTTGAGATAAATATGTTAAAATTTCAAATGCACCACTTTTCAGACAGAGCCGGAAGAATTTTGTTTTTAAATAAATATAACTTTTTCTTGTTCGAGTCTATTATTTTGTGCGAAATGAAAATATACTGCAGGAGATTTTAATAATCAAATTTTAATTACTTAATAGTCATATAGCCAACATAGTGAAAAAGTACCCAAGCTGGGACTCGAACCCGGGTCACCAGTATAGCGCATTGACGTTCTACCAACTGAACTCCTTTGGAACGATACTCAGCCTGGAACTTTCTCACTATAACATGTTGTCAAGGCTACAAACGCAGCACAAGATGGAATATTTTCCGTGAGCCACCAACCCTGGGGCAAACACGAAATCAAAGAAAATCCAGCATCGATAATTGAATAAATTCACATATATATATATATATATATATATATATACAGGGTGTCCATAATTAAACGACCCTACTTTAAAGTTGTCTACAGACGAAACTATTGGTCAGAAAGTTGTGAAATTTTGTGAGCGACATAATAAAGGAATGGGAATTTGTTTAAGCGAAAAAAAAAAATAATTCAAAATTTCGCCACCAGATGGCGTTTTTAATGAATTACACATTTATAATACACTTGCGATAGTTTACAAATTTTTATTTCAACAAAGCTTTTTTCACTACATGTTCTTAGCATTTACCAGAACACACTACGGGCAACATAACATACAACTGTGGCACATGCTATCTTACGATTCCTAATGGTAGCTGAAAATGATGGCCGTCATGTGGAAAATGTTTTGTTGCAATAAAATATGTAAATGTATGCTAAATGTGTAATTAATTCATTTAAAACGCCATCTGGTGGCGAAATTTTGAACTAATTTTTTTTTCGCTTAAACAAATTCCCATTCCTTCATTATGTCCTTCACGAAATTTCACAACTTTCTGACCAATAGTTTCGTCTATAGACAACTTTAAAGTAGGGTCGTTTAATTATGGACACCCTGTATATATATATATATATATATATATATTCATATTTACCGAACCCGGGCTATACTAATGACCCGGGTTCGAGTCCCGGCTTGGGTACTTTTTCACTATGTTGGCTATACGCCTATTAAGCAATTAAAACTTGATTATTATGAATGCAAGGCGTGTGAAATTTTCTATGGAAAATTTTCCAAAGTATCAAATATGGAGATTTTAATATTTACTATTTTAAAGGCTATAGAACGCTTATCTAAGTGAATAAATATTTACTGACCCCCCCTCCCCACGCTCCTCAACATTTGTAACATTTTTGCTAATATGATAGTTAAAAATAGAATTATGTTTGCAGAATGTCTGAGAACCTTTTATGCAAAATGGAAGAGAGTCTAACATTCGCTCATCTTTAGTGTAAATAAAATTTGTTTTTTTATGTTTAAATAATTATAATATTCCATGCCTCAAGTACAATTCATAATTTGTAGAAAAGGCTTAAATAATGGAAATATTAAACGAGATTTTGGTATTTATTATTTTAGCGGTTCTCGATGTTTTATGGCTTCTGAATCATTGTAAGGACGAAAATGTATATCTGAACTTCAATTTGTAATATTTTGAGTAATACGGTAGAATCTGATGTTAAAACGAGGATTATGTCTGAAATTTGCGCAATCTTTATGCTCCGCGGGAAACAGCATTGGCATCACTGTAATAGAGCGTACAGAAAAGATATTATATGTAGATGTTTTCATATGTAGATTATAAAACAAAACCATGTGTGTCACTAACGCTGATGCCATAACGATAGTGGCGTAGCATAAGTGATCTATGCTCTTATGAAGTAAGTCGATGGTTGAGTGAGTTTTGAGTTTTGAGTACGATCTTAACTTCTAACATTTGTGCGTAAATAAGCAACCTATTTTGTCATCTTTTAAATTTCACATAGTGTATCTGTGGTCATCTATCTGGTATAAACACGGCGGTAGGAGTTAGATTCATTGTTCTTAGTCCCAATCAGCCGAGACAAAATTCGAGGATCGTTGAGCCTTCCATGTGCTATGAAGAAAACAATGTTTTACCAGTGATCTTTTAGATAGAATTTTCGACTGTGAGGCAGCCAGCGTAGTAAGGATTTGAATTTTGGTGTTTCAAATAAAGCAGTATTGGAATCCACGGGGTTCCATTTTATTGTGCTATTGCAGTATTTTGAAGTGACATTTATAATCCTTCAAGTGACGCTTTTTATAGTGAGCTAAAGCGAACTTTTCTTAGGTTCCAGCAAGCGAACAGCGTAGACAGCTCGTTTTAAGCTAGTGCTCGAATATACTGAATTTCTTGAGAATAGAATCCCCCCCCCCCCTCACTTTCAGTGCTTCAAACTTAGTTTTGATCATCGTTAGA
The DNA here is from genome assembly GCA_963931845.1 of Maratus michaelseni. Lineage (NCBI taxonomy): Eukaryota > Metazoa > Arthropoda > Arachnida > Araneae > Salticidae > Maratus > Maratus michaelseni. The sequence goes on along the minus strand of OZ007593.1, from coordinate 378,299,974 downwards.
TTAAAAATTTCCTCTCCACTACCAAACACCGTTCTTTATTGCTTTAAATAAATTGTTACTATTATGAAATCGTGTGTCATGACTACTTTTCTAGCTGACAGGCTAGAAGCAGTGGTCGAATTTAGCCGGTTCGCAACGGTTTGGTTGAACCGTTACTGGAAGTATATGATTCCATAGGCATTCGTTATTTTTTATACATACATCTTAAATGTTTTGCATTTACAGATGCAACCTTAAAGTTTTAATAAATTTTCAGTACTTCATTTTTCATGAATCTTCGAAGATTTTTCCATGCTACAGGTTATGTACTAAAATAGGTATTAAACAAGTTTAGACAATCCAATGTCTGGTTGACAGAATTTTTTTTCCAAAGTTTATATGTTCTTTAGTCCATGCCTTTAAAGACATAGCTTCATGGGAATTTCTCAATAAAATATCACGTTGAAGTATAGTATATGTTCTTTCTTAAAAGGTTCACAATCACTCTTATACTTTTTACGAAGATACAGAAAAATTTGGAATACCTTGTTATTCTGTGCGTGATTGTTATATTATTTTTTTAAGTGAAAACACACTTTAAAGAATAAAGACATGTGTGAGTTAATTGTAACTTTTAAAACTGATCCGAAGTTTTAAAATTTTAACTTTCATCAGTTTTAATAAGACACTAGTGCACTCGTGCAAAAAATTTGCATTGCAGTATAATAATTTGATATTTTTTAGATGCAGAATTAACTTCTGAAGTTAACTTTAAACTTCTGAGCAAAAATTAAACATTAAAAAAAAATCTGCAAACAAGTTAGTCAAGCCTTCCTTTCATTTATTCCATCAGTGTTGCAGTAAAAAAAAAATGATCGAAGATAGCAAAAAACACGCGCGAGAAAAAAAAAATAACAATCGCATTTTAAATTCATTAGACGATGACGTCATCCGCTTCGGTAAAAAAAAGCACAAAAAAAATCGAATACATGTAAAATACAATTTAATGTAATATGACAAAGCATAAATTTTAGGCTTCACATGACATACCACTGCTTATATTAATCGATGGTATCTTTTTCTTCTAAACATTTAAATTTAAATTTTGCTTTTTAATCCTAAATTTAAAATAAATCCGTGCCGAGACTTTTTATTTTTTTCGCACTATTTATTTATTTTTTTTTTTATCATTGTTGAGCACCTTATAATGCGGTATTTCATTTTTGTGGCGACATTGATTCGAGGAAAAACTTTCATTTCATTTATGAAAACATTGCTGATTTAATTTTTAATTAATTGCATTTAAAAAAAAAAAAAAAAAAAAAAAAAAAACACTTTTTAACGACATGTGAGAGTACTATGTCGGAAGCAGGTTGAAAAACCTTTCGGATGATATTCATTGGTTGTGCATTTTGAAGAGAAAATTAGTATTGTAGAAAAAGGGATGTTGACAACAGAACTAATCTATATGATATTCAAGTTGGCTCTCGCAAGTCTAGCGTAAGTTCTGGTAATAAAGTATGGATTTCGATACATAATCATTTCTGGGGTAGAAAATATTGATATGTTTGATGTATCGATATAATACATCTTCTATCTTTTAAAATGACTGTTAAAACAAAATCTTTTTTTATATCTCCTTTTACCTCTCTTTCATCCAATCTTTTATTTTTATTTTTATGCACGGTATATATATTTTTAAAGTACTAAATTATATATAAATAATTATAGGTTTGTTTAACCAAGACAATAAAGTACAAGCGTAAATAATACAACAGAACAAGATATAACCAAAAACTTATTTTAATCATAAAATACATAATTTACAATAAAATGTAAGCAGAGTTCAACATAATGGGAAGTAAAATTAATTGCATAGTCAAAAATAAATTACTGCACTTTATTTTGCCGTTCAAATATTTCAAAATTAATCAACTTACTTCAAGAACTCAATTGAATTTTTTGCAGTTAATTATGAGCTTTGCATTATCAAACTAAATATTTAATCATTTACTGATTATTGTGCAGATGATATAGTTTGAACAATAAAATAAAATAGGTTGTTGATGATATTTCTTTACTTCAGTTATGTTTAGTTAATATTGTTTGTTATTCATTATATCTTTCAACTAAATATTAAATTGTTTTTAAAAATATTACATTTTATCTTTTAAGTTTCTAATCGCATACGATCAGACATATCGTTATTTTTAAATATAAACAATGGGATAACAGGACACAAATAGCATTTATTTATTTTTGCTATATGATACACAGTTTTTTATGAAAATATAGAGAAAATTATTTATTATATAACAAAACTAATTTATGTAATGTTTGTTTTTAGAAAAAATTTCATTATTGGCTTACAAGCAGGGGTTCAGACGTCGTGCTCAACGATTTCCTTAAAACGATTTAGGTTAATATAGGGCCAAAAATAAATGAAATTTTAGAAGTAATAAAATGCACCTCTAAAAAGTGTGAAAAAAAATATATAATTTTGGAATGGAGATATTGCACATGAAATATTTATATACAATAGTAAATGTTCCTAAACACCAGAACGATCGTGAGCGTTCACTTTTACCGGTACAGCAAGCATATATTTCGCTTTATAACCCAGAAATTTCTTCATAAAATAAGTAAAGTATAAATTATACAAAAATGATTTCAATAAATAAGATAATAGTTTTAAATAAAATTTCTGGCGTAAAATATTTTTTATAAAACTTGAGTAAAATTTCCGGTCGTTCTAGTATTAAATTTATTAAAACTTTTATATTACAACATATTTTATTTATTTAATTTTGCTGAAATATGATTAAGTTTGTTTATTCTTGAAAACAGGCAAACATAAGAAATATGTGAAGAATGAAACTCATATACGTAAACGATAGCTTCATCAGAAGTTGCCCTTTTTATGTCACAGTAAGTATTCAAAGCTGTAAATAACTTTTAAAAAAGCAAGCTGTATCACACGTGTGTTAGAAGCTATTGCTGTTGAAGCCACTACAAAATCAAAATGCAGAAAATGCAATATTATACCACTCTGTAATTTATCAGAAATTATCAGCGCCTAATTTTTTGATGGGGGTTAAATATGGATGTTTTTATCTCCAAAATTTGTGATGAATACAATATCATTAGAATACCAATAAAATATATTCTCTACTAAAAGCATAACGAAAATATATTTGCACTTACACATTTTTCGTATATTTCAATTACTTTCAAGTTACTTTATATTTCTCATATGTTTATGTTGCTCATTATCTTTTGTTTATGCTTTATTAATTTGCACAAACAACAGTTAAAAGGATATGAAATTAATTATAATAAGTAAAGTAACTTTTGTGTGAAAACTCACATTTACTTTTAAGAAAACTATACTTCGGTAAATTAATTCTGACAATTACGTATTTATGTTGGTTGTTACTACAAAATACTGATAAAATTATGCAACGAAAAAAAATACTTCATAAAAAAAATACTTCATAAAAAAAAATGACTAAATAAATAAAATACCAACGAAATATAAAATGAAAGGGTTTAGGGTGAGAGGGCAATTACAGTTTAGGATGAGCTACACTGATCAATTTTAAGTCGCACCAAAATAATATAAGGAGACATATAATAGCTTTTTAGAGATTTTATTTTTTTTCCCATTTTTAAGAGTGCACTTTCTTACTTCTAGAATATACTTAAACTATGGCCCTAATTTTGTTTTCAAATATACAAATTGCAATTGGATGGTTTTTCCATATTAAACGCCCTGAGAAACAATCTTAGCAGAATAGTTTGTCAAAACATCAAAACATTAAGGAATATGTATGAGTTGTAGAAATATAATTTCCAGATAGGGGAAAGTAGGATAAAAACTGGTAGGCGGGTCATACCGGCTATACTATTTTCTCACTGATGAATGCTGCCCAGTTGACAGCACCTGTCTTAACTAGATCCTTTAACGTCTCCTAGCAGTGTGCCCCTAGCATATTTTGAAGAGAGTTAATATCTGTATCCGTTCAGAGCTATTGAAAAGAAATTCACCTCAAAAGTTTTAATTTTTCGCCGTCTTTTTTATTCTTTAAATAAGTCCAGCCTGACGGATCTATTTAGGTAAGTAATCCCCTGTTTTCTATAGCTTTCAAACGATATTTTGATGCTAGGTAGAAGTGTGTATGTCCAGCTCCCGAGGAGAACGACCATGTTGATTTTTGATCGTCTGTTAGGAAAAAACCGTGTATCCATGGTTTTGTATTGATTTCTGCAATGAATTGTTTCGTCATTCAAAAAGGGGTGAAGTATGGATACAATGCTCAGTCTGCAAAGATTGGGCACACGAAGAGTGCTGCGAATACGAGAAGTAAAAGCTTGGAAAGTCATTACATGACAACATTAAAAATTACTTTAAAACCAGAAAAAAAGCTATTGACCTTAACAAATGTATGTACGTTTTATAGTTGAGTTAAAGAGTTATTACAATAAAGCTTTTTGTTACTGGAAGTGTAAACATTTATTTTCTGATTAGTACCCGGTTCTTCCCTACCACCAAAATCCAGAGCTGTTTTTGATGGTTCTTGAGAACGCCTTTTCCCAAATAGAAAAGAATTATCCTATGGCAACAGGTGTGGTTTTACAATAGTCCAGATGTCCCCAAACACTTTTGAAAGGTTGTTCTAATTTTCCCGCCTTCTAGACTTTTGTCAACAAAGGAAAGCCGTTAGGTGCCTAGTTTTACCCTACTTTTTCCCCATATACATTTAAGCTTAACTAATCAGTTAACGCATATTAAACTTTAATGTTCGAAACATAGCATTATTAATACATTATAGTATAAAATGTAATATTTATCTTCTTGTGACTTTTAAAATGGTCCCTGTTGTTACACATCTAGAAGAAAATGTACGACTCATTTATAAATGATATGTTAATAAAAATATTCAGATATGGTTGAGTTCATTTTTTTAATTGGATAAAATGTGAAACTATATAGGCTGTCAAATTAATATTGTGCACACATATTGATACGTTTGTATATTTATCGCATATGTATATGTATATATATCGTGTATATATAGTTTTTATCTTAAGTCTAATAAAGACGTACAACTAATAAATACATAATTATCCCCAAATGAATTTGAAGACTAATAGTACTTATTAAATAGCGATAACTTACAGTTATCCTTGTCTTTTAATTTCAGCCGTGCTCTCCATAAAAATAGATTTCTGTACATCGATTAACACGTATATTTTGTCCATGCTCAAATGTAACATGTAAAAACAACCGGTACGTCCATGTATATCTCAGTCGCTATTCATGGTCGTTTCATCGTCCTCAGTGGTTTTAAATCGTTATTCATGGATTAATAACTGTGTTCACAAATCACTGAAGAGACACCAGGAGTGCTCCACTTACTATCAACATCAAACCGGCCAAAAATGCATATTTAAATCCATCTTTAAGTTTGAAAATTCATTGAAATATGTCCAAAATTTCTTTTTTGTTTCCTCATAGCCTTATCTTATTATCCGTCGCTTGTTACCTCGTCTTCCTTACATAAAAAATATGTTTATGAATTTCCATGCCAAAAAATTTCTCATAAAATATTTTAAGTTACGCGGGATTTTTATTTGAAGAAATTTAAACAAAAAATTTTCAAATCTGTAAAATCATTCGCAAGAGTTATAAAACTTTTATAAAAACTTAAGGTAATTTTTATTTTTTAATTGCATTTAAAGAAAAGCAGCAATTTTCTTAAAAACAAGTAATACTAATGTTTATGTAAAATAAAATTAATTTATGACATATTCTAAGAGTGGCTTACATTTATTTAACATAAGAAAATTATTTACATGTGATTGGTAATGCCGGTTACACGTATGCAAAAGAGAATTAACGTCTATTTCTGTTGATCTAATGTTCTCAAGAGCACTTCCCTATTATTCACCATATTTAATTTTAATTAATTTTCTTTTTGCATCATTTCTTGCACAAAAACATGGAGAAAAGCAACTTTTTTTTTTTTTAAAGAATTATTTATAAAGTTATTAGTATTTATGTGTGGCAAATAAACTAACCTCGACCTATTAAACTCCCGTCGTAAAAATTATTCAGTATATAAAAAAATGCAGACAGATAAAATAAAGTACGTTATATTTTCCGGTTTCGATGTTGACTTTAATGATATCCACGAAACTTTAAGCATCTTTCTTTACTATAAAAGTGTAAATTCATGCATCTTACATATTTCGTAGATTGTAATACCACAGAAAAAATAATTAAAAGTTGTTGAACCTTTTGGATTCTAATGCGAAATGTTTTAAGGTGTTTAACACATTTTTAATTTTTTCTTGCTCACATTTTTTTCTAATATCTGTGGCCGTTTGCTTTTTCATTTTTTTTTTCTTACAGTAAATAAAATTCAGATTAATATTCAAGGAAAAAATTTTGTAGCTTTTGCAATACTTATCTTAATTACTACTTTTCATGATTAAAATAATTTTTTTGTTGTTTAAACAAAAAACGGATTTGAAAAACAAACATATAATTGTACACTAGGCTTAAATATAGCAGATTCTTTTTAATTCGAACTCCAAGTGAACACGTAAAATTTTACAATAATATAAAGATCTAATTAACGCACAGTTTCAAACTATATTAAATAAAATCAATGAGGCGAAACACAATGAAAAATGTCAAAGAGGAGGAATAAATTTTTTTGTCTTAAATAATGTTTTGTGTATTTCAAAAAAGTATATATAGTAAAACAAAGCTTATTTATTTAGTGCAATAACCTTTTAAAGAAATTCAGGAACATATTTTTAGTTTGTTTTTATACAGTTAAGAAAACACTCAAATTATTTAATTGATTAAAACGCATAATTGTTGTTATTTGCTAGTAATCAACAGCGCCACGATGAATTAGAATGAATTTAACCATGATTTTCATTGGATTAAATTTGGGGTCTTAAAACCACATTTTTCTGATTAGAGATTTTGTAAAACATAAAAGACCTGGTATTACATATTTACGTTGCTTAATGCAGTTTGAAGCAACCGTCAAAATTAAACTAGTTTCCAGTATGTTCTGATTATCGCTAGATTCAAATGTCCAAAGTAAAACAGATGGTACAAAACAATACTGCCAAGCTCTTAGAAAATACAGTATCTACTGGAATCTAGGAATATACTTTATTTTTTAGCCGTGAAATTAAAAATTTTATTTAAAACGCGTAAACATGTAGACAATTTTAAAGAAATAAAAACGTATGAAACTAGTGAACGATAGAAATCCTAATTTAATTTATTCACAGTGTTTTTCAAATTACACTATAAAAATAAACAAATGTTTCTTAAAATGTCAGAAAATATAATATAACCATGAACGAAAATATACAATAACCTCTTCCGAGTTACCCACGAATCTGAAAAGCCATATTTAGAAACCTCAGAAACCAATATATTTTCGAGATTTAAAGAAGCATTTATAAAAACAATGTTTCTTTTCCTGACACTGATTCTCGGAAACGTTTCCGAGTAGTCTTTACAGTGTATTAATCAGTTTTCTTAAATCCGAATATTGATTTTTAGGATGCTACAAATTCTTCGGCCGCGTAATTGAATTTTTACAATGCAAGAATAACAAAGTAATATTAAAATATTCCAAATGTACTCCAAAATGTATTGGTTTCTGAGGTTTCTAAAGGTAAACGAAACTTTTTGGAATCGTGAGTAACTCGTTAGATGTTATGACACATTTTTTGTTCGTGGTTGTATTATACGAGGGTGAGTCAATAAGAAATGTCCCCATTGCTCTATTTTTTATTTCTTTCACAGCTAATGTACTATCTATGCGTGATATAATATAGGCAACCTTAGTCTACTTATATAGTATTTTCCTTTTCAGATTGACTGTTTAGAACCATGAATCTGAAGCTAAAAGGAACAGTCGTCATTGAATTTCTGGCAAAAGAAGGTTGTGTACTTAAGGAAATACATAATCTCTTGAAGAATGTTTACGTGTACGTTCAATGCATCAGTAACATTCTGAACTGTAACGCGTCTGTCTTTTCGAATCAATTCATCATCATGTTCTCCATTTGCATCTGTGACTGATGTTGTCGGCCGGCCGCTTCTCGGTTTATCTGCAATTTCCATTTCTCCGTTTCCAAATTTCTTCACCCAACGTCCCAAATTGCTGATGTCCATTACAGCGTCCCCATAAACATTATTCAATCTATTCTGGATTTCCTTGGGTACAACACCTTCCTTTGACAGATATTCAATGACGACTCCTTCGTTTAGCTTCAGATCCATGGTTCTAATCAGTCAATCTGAAAAGGAAAATGCCACTATATAAGTAGAGTAAGGTTACCTCTTTGATATCATGCATAGATATTCCAGTAGCTGTGAAAGAAATAAAAGTTAGAGCAATGGAGGCATTACTTTTTGACTCACCCTCGAATTAACCAAGATTAAGTAACATTTGACTTTCTTTACAGTGAAGGATTAGTTGCTCACAGAGCCGGTCCTGGGTACCAAAATTTCAAGAGCTTCCAAATAACACATTCATGATGACATGATAATAATTTCATATTCAATAAATGTTCCTACATAAGATGACTACATTTCCAAGAACTTTTTAGTTTCAAAGGTTTAACCTTTTGTTGCATAATGTCCACCACATATGACACAAATATTATATTTTTCCTATCCAATAACATATTTCATTTTGCAGTTCCTATTCAAAGCTTATGCTACTCTGTGACATCTATGCTTTCAGTAGAAAAATCGAGACAGTTTCACAACAAAGGTTAACTTATTTGTTGACATATCATCGATATGGATGTCCCTTCAGAATGTCGGTAAGTTGTTTCGCATGAACTAAAATGTTTGTAAATCTACAATAATGTTATTTAAAGGGTATTTTGTTTATTAATTATTGTTTATAGACTTCTTGGCCTAATGCATAATTAAAACACAAGTATAAAAATACTTTAATTATTTTGCTTTGAACTATAGCAGACAGGCTGTAATTAAAAAATGAAAAATACAATTATTATGCATAAAATACTTTTTTTCTCATTCTGTGTGACCCTTTTAATTAGGAAATAGCAAATTTAATGTCGGGGATTTGCCAGTTCTAAAGTATGCAACAAAGGGTTAAAAACTCTCCTGATGTATTCCACACACATCAGTTATTAAATTATTGCGATTTGTCTTCGTATTCGATGGCAAGTTCTCACCCCGTTAAATGGATTCTACTTTGGAGCAAAAAAATGCATCTTAAATTCGAGTACACACGGATGACCAATCAAAAACGCTTTTGTATATTGCATAACTAAAAAGTCATTTTGTTGGTTAAGAGTAATTCTAAGTAGTAAAAATGATTTATTTCTCTCATTTTCAAAACCTTTCCGGCATGGTGGGTTAAATTCGTCTAATTTAATTTTAATCCTCGAACGCAACAACGGCACCAGAATTTTTGAATAAATTTTTGCCTTTTATAATGTACGTGAAGCAAAGCTTTTAATGATTTTCAAATACATTTCTTCGGAAATCCTGATGTCATTTAATCATTTCAACATTTTAGCAAAAGAAGTACTTTGTGTCTGAAAGGGTTTTAATGATAATACAAATAATAAAAGCACGCACGTTAATGCAAATTTTGATGAGTACTTTCTCGTGATTGCGCCTCCACGCACCGCGATGTTTTTTTTTTTTTTTTTTTTTTTTTTTGTTTTTTTTTGGGGGGGGGATAGAGGTTAATTTATGCTAATATAAATGCATCAGATATTGCAATTCAAGTTATTTGAATTATCAAAACAAGTAGTTTCAAAATTCAAATTATATAAGATTTTTAACATTGTTTTGATTGTGGCTTTTAGAAGGAAATAAATGTAAGTTCGAATTAGCTGAAATTTCGAATTACACAAGTTCGAATTAAAGAGAGCCAGCTGTACATAATGATAGAAATTTGTATTTTCGCATTAAGTGCTCTTTTATGTGTCTGTCCATAAAAGTGTGAAATTCTGTAACACCCAAACATGACAATATAATATATAGAACGTCACATCCATCAACACATTGCAAAATTTATATTCTTTTGTCAGACTACTGCTCCGTCTGTCTCTTGGTTCTCTACCTCTGCTTTTATTTCGTCAGGGCTGGCCGATACTTGGTATGCTTTTTCTCGATGATCCAGCCGAACGACTACCTGTTGTTTCGGTGCACCTTGGTCTCCGTTCGTTGCTGTAGCAGATGCAGATCGTCGGAACCGATGTATATTAGTTCCTACCAGTATAAGAATAATGGCTGCGTAAAATACAACCACGACCTGAAATGGGAGAAAGAAAACTTGTGAAAACATATATACATCATGACGTTTTACTGCTTAAGAGCATTATTACAATACATAACTATAATTCTGTCTTTTGCATATATAATAAGGCTCAAATAAATTGGCAAAAATTCCTTTCACATAAAAACAAAAAAAAATTAAATAAATATCGTAGTTACAACATTGTTTTTAATTTTGAAATACCCTACATAAGCAACATAAGCTACATAACACTTTAATGTCCTCTTAAATTTCCCAGATTTCAGTCCCATTAAAATTGAGCGAGTTATCAGGTAACAAAATAAATAAATAATAAAAACTCTTTTTAAAGAGGGTTTGTTCCGTATTTTGCAATAAAAACACATTATTGCCGGTTTATGTGAAAATTATATCCCATTACCATTTGGAGTCATATTTTCGTTGGATTACAAGAGTATATTTCCTGAAATGGTAAAAATATTTAAAAAATTAAATATCATATATTTTGTAAATTATAGCTTCCTGAACAAAATATTGTACGCTTTTTTACAATATTTGTTTCCTAGCAAAGTTGCATTAATTCTAATGTTTACTTTTTTTTCTACTGTAGTTTTGTGTATTATTATCTAGAATCATAGTGACTGAATTATAACAATTGTTTCAGAATTATATGTTAATGTATTCCGTAGAACTGGTTAGCATGCGTATCATTGTCTTTAATATATAACGTTGTGCCTTACCATACAGGCTGTCCCAAAAATATTGAGGCGTGCTTTAATTTTTTACCTGTTGGATATAAGAAGGCAATGTACATTGCAGAAGTGTTGAATATATGGTAGGAATTAATATACTGTGGCTGAAATACTAGTCTTGTCATAAATTTTCAAAAAGTTACAATTTTTAATTTTTTACGATCTCTGGGTTAAAAATTATATTACTGGAAAAAAGTCTATTTTCTCTAAGTAAGACATTAAAAATTCCATTGTTCTACGACCAAAACTCACTGATTTATGATAATTTTCCTTTCATGAAATTTCGAAGCTTCCAAGCATTAAAAAATCGTCTGCCCGTTTTTAGTGCCGGAAAGCATCAAAATTTCATAAAATTTAACGTATCATAACTTGGTGAGATTTTGTTGTAGAAGAATAGAATTTTTACTATTTTATTTGTCAAAGCAGGGGGTGGGATGTCGTCTAAATATAACATATAATACCCAGGGATCGCATAAAAAATCAAAAAGTGTGAAATCTAATCGCAACACTCTATCTCATCAACATTATTGCAAGTCCTAGCCCATTTGAAACACTTGCCATTTACATTGCTTGCGTATTTAAAACAGGTAAAAAATAAAGCGCGCCTCAATCTTTTTGAGATACCTTCTATTGAATAGAAATGTTCATTATGTGCAATCTGAAATGTTATATAATACCTGTTTGAATTGTTAATTATTAATGATTTGATATTATAAAAACACGTATAGTATTTTCCCATATAATATTACAGTACAGTTACATAAAAATATAATATAGATTATGGATTTTGTTAATAACATAATAAGTTGTATACAAAGGATGTGAATTATCACTTTACTACACAGCGCACAACCAACAGAGTGAATAAATGTCCAGACCGGGAATCGAACCCAGATAGCTTGGTATAGCGCACCAAGTGAGACAAATCTCATGCATGCCACTGATGTTGTGCTCATGATTGACGTTTCAAGTTGTGTTGCAGAAGTTGTAGCATTGCCATATAAGATTGAAGGAATGCTAGACTCGATTTCGTTCTGGTGGCTTAAATGGTAAAGCTCTTGGTATGCTATACCAAGGTATCCCGGTTCGATCCCCGGTCTGGACATTTTTTCACTCTGTTGGTTGTACGCTGTGTAGTAAAGTGATAATTCACATCCTTTGTATTCATTAATTTCCAATGTAATTTCAGCTCTGCTGAAAATTTAATTAGGTATATAATAATAAGTTCTAATTTAAAATGCATATAAATCTTGAGCTTGTCCCCAGAGAACATGATAATCAATTGTAAAAAAAAAAAAAAAAAAATCACGAAATTAGGACTTTGCCTGCCCATAAATCTTCAAGTTACACGTCTTTGTTCTACAATAATATAAACTATTAATTTGTCCATAATTTTTCAAACTTTAGCGGTAAAAAAAAAAAAAAAAAAAAAAAAAAAAAAAAAAATCCGTAATTTTGAAAGAAAAAACTATCTACTGGGACGCCAATACAAATATCTTTAGTTTACGAAATTAAAAAAAAATTAACTGCAAATAAAGTATTTGGCGGTTAAAAACCAGAAAATTCTTACTTGGAATATATTTTGTTCATAAAATAAATTACATTTTGCTGTCATTTAAGCTCACAGTTTTTCTGTCATCTTTAAGAATTAATTTTACAATGTAAGCTATTATTCTAACCAACAATTCACACCTAAAAGCTTTTGTATTTTTTCCTTAGTGTATTGTTAAAGAAACTGTTGAAACTCATCTTAATTTAATATTGAAAATAATTTGAATTTGAATGTAGAAATTCAACTGTGAATTAGACACCGTATAAGAAAACTTAATTTTTTATATAATCTTTCAAAAAAATTAGGTCGCATTTGAAATTCATTTAATACGCGCTCCTGATTTCAGTCACTTTTTTCCTAGAATTCAGCCACAATGAGGTAAATAGTTTACTTTTGATTCAAAATGAAATATTACAATGTACTTTTGTGTACGCGACCTGAGGTGGAGGTTAAAATTCGTCTGCTGGCGGTATTTACTTTTGAATATTATAGCACAGTGTTCTATGGAGTATGTATTATTAATATTTATTTGTTAAAAATACCGCAAAAAATTCATTGTTGTGGCAGTAGATACTTAATATATTGTAATACAACCTGTGGCCAGAAAGTTCGGTGAATGAATTTTTATTTCAAATACAGTATTGTACAGCATCAAATACAATTTACTGTCCTTCAAAATAATCTCCATGGATGGTAATGCACTGTTGGGAACGAGTATATAAGTCTTGGAAACTCCTGTAAAACAGTTCTTTCGGAATGGCTTTCGGTTCGGCCGTCACGTTGCGTTGAATGTCGGCGATGTCCATAAATCTCTTTCCCTTCAGGGCTGACTTCAATCTGGGGAAGATGAAGAAGTCTGCAGGTGCCAAATCAGCTGAATAAGGGGGTGATCAAGTGTCACAACTCCATTCGCGGTCAGGAACTGCTGTACAACCAAGGCGGTGTGTGGCCGGACATTATCGTGGAGAAGAGTACAGGAGCCTTGCGTGGCGTACTCATTTGCGAACGCAACGGATCCGTTGCAGTAAACGTTTCAGAACATCGGCATAGGCCACAGCGTTCAATGTGGTACTCACAGGGAGGAATTCTTTGTGAATGAGACCCTTAGAGTCGAAGAATGCGATGAGCATTGTCTTTATGCGCGATTTTTCCGACCGTACCTTGTTTTTTTTAGGCGACGACGGACTCCATCACTCCAAACTTTGTCGTTTGCTTTTGGGATCGTACTTGAGACAACAACTTTCATCGCTTGTGACGGTGTTGTTCAGGAAATTTCTGTTTCCATCTCCCATGTCAATGAGGTCTCCGCAAGCAGCAAGCCGCATTTCCATTTGTTCAGGCGTGAAACGATGGGGTACGAGTCTGCAGCAGAGCTTTCATGTTCCCAAAACCTCAGTGAGTATGAGGCAAACACTTTCTGTGCTGATTCCCAGTTCCTCTGCAATCATTCGCTTTGTCAGAGGACGATCGTTTTCCACAAGCTGCTTAACTCTTTTAATGTTTTCCGGGGTGCGTGTCGTTTTGGCCTGCCGGCTCGGGGGGCGTCTTCCAGATTGGTCCGCCCTTCCCGGAAACGCTTAAACCATTCATAAACACTCTTTGATGTGACGGCTTCATCTTTAGAAACTTCTTTGAGCATTTCGTGAGTTTCTTTTGCGGATTTCCCAAGTTTAAAACAAAACAACATGTTTATTTTCTGATCCATTTTGTTCGGGCGGGGCTAGTGGAGCTTTAGCCAAATGGTAGGCCACCCTACCCGGCATGAACCTGATCCATTTTGTTTACCGCGACAATCCACAATAAACCTTTCGCGCTCGGCGTTAAACGTGACAGGGAATAAACGCACTTGGAATCTTGCCAAACGTTCAAACAGATATTGACCTTCACCACGCGACGTGTTGATATTCTACCAGTACAGCAGCGACCTCTACAGGCTCCTTCACCGAACTTTCTGGCCACAGGTTGTATAAAATTCAAAATGTTGTTTTGTATCGAGAACATTCGCTAAATTTGTAAAATTTCTGTTAAACTGTATGCACGAACCTGGGTCGGGTCTAAAAGCCATCTGCTGGCGGTATTTAAGGCTGAGCATACTGGCATTCTGTAGATACAGTAGCAGAATAAGGGATCAAAACACCGCCGGCTATGGAGTGTGACATCCCGTGTATAAAGTCCATTTCCGAATGTGCAACTACCTTTCGTAAGTCATCCAGCCATCATGAATATTTTTATAAACCTAGTAATCTGCCATTTATGTTGGGTTGTTACAAGGCTGACTACTGGAGCTATTTTAAAATGAGATTTTCTGTGATATTTTAAAATAATCTCTGTATTAGATTTCATTAATGAAAAATAAAATAAAATTGGTCTATATTTGATAAGCATTTTCTTTATATTTACTGAAAAAGAGCTAAAATATAGCTATATATTAATTTATACACCTGTTCTTAGACCTTTTTATCTTTCAAGTATAAGCTGCTTAGTAATCTACCATTAAATTTACCGCTGCATGTTATTTTCCGACGTGTGATTAATAAAACCGCTACATGTTTAATATATTGCAGTTCATATTTTTTTCAATGTGATTTTATTTTCTTTGGAGGAAGTATCGGGTGCAGTATCGGGTAAATCCACATCCTTGTTTTAAAACATGTTTTTACTGTTACGAATCTAACTTTCCGGAGGTAAGTAAAAAAAAAAAAAAAAAAAAAAAAAAAAATCTGTATTATGGATTATATGTGCGATATTTAAAAGTTCACAATTTATAAATCATCTAGCTGATCCGCAAGACGTTGTCCGGTCCTATGTTATAACCTAAAATCTCATTAAAAAACGAAACTCTGGCCCGGATCTCAGCTGCCTTCACACCGTATACCGGACTTGCTGCGTGGAAAATTTCTTAATTCCACCTTCCACCGCCAGGGGGCACATTCTGTTCTAAACAAACTTCTTTCCAAACGAACCTCCGGCACAAGTCCCTGATGCCTACGGCACCGTATACAGAAAATAAGGGATGAAGATTATTAAATTTTTAGGCATTTAAAGGACCTCAGAACACGAAAATAAAACCTGAAATCTGTAGGACAAATTGTAGAAAAATTAGATTTTATTCGTAAATGGTGGTGATACAACTTATCTGTAGGTGACCAAAAGAGCTGGAAAAGAGAGGAAAATCCGAGAATTATTACAGTAATATATATATATATATATGAAACTGAAATTAAAAGCTCCCTCTAGTGGTGAAAGCGTAGTACTAAAATTTAAAGATGACTGGTGAAAAAACTAATCCCTATGCAACGAAAAAAGGATTACAGAAATCATACCATTAGGGGAAAAAGAAATCTCAAAAGAGACTCAAAAATGCATTATTCGGAAATAGCAGTTTATAGTTACTAAGTGATGAACGTAAATTAATTTTTATACTTTTCAAGGACTCCAGAACACGAAAATAAAACCAGGAAGCTGTAGAAACAAATGTAAGAAAATTTAAATTTTTTGGAAAGTGCTGGTTATATATACAATGCATTTGCAGGCGACCAAAAGAGCATGAATGTAATTGAAATATTATGAGGTAGTTATGTTCCAATTTTTAGAAAAAATTGATAATTATTAATGCGAAAAAAAAAAAGATACGCCGAAAAAAAAAAGATTATTATTCGAAAAAGGATGTAGCTGAGGGCTAAGTAATTTTTTTTTGTACTGAATATAATAGCCGGAGTACCGAAGAAGTCGTTAGAAAAAAAAAACTATTAAATCGGGCTCAAAAATTGAATAAAAGGGATAAAGTTATTAACGTGAACGTGATATTTAATAAAAAATCGTTTAACCCTCCCCTCTCCCCCTATCCCCGCAAATAAAACAAATAATCTGTAAAATTGAGTTTTCTTTATTAATTACTATGCATTGTCAGTCTTATATCGTAAATTTAAAATGTGTAAAATTAAGTTTTCTTTATTAATTACTATGTATTGTCAATTTTATATCGTATAATTCCTGACCTTTCGTTTAGGAAAGAAAACGGAGGAACGGGCTCCGAAGTGCCCGAAGCAGAAGTGAATTCACTACGATCCCATCTACTGTCTGGGTGATTTTTATTCGTCGTTCGGTCAGCTTTTTGCAAAAATTAAGAAAAATTACGGCTTGATTTTCACTAAAACTTGCATTTTTGGAATAAAAAAAATAAAATACGTATATGCTGAGAGTTTCGAATCGATAACTCCGACAGTTTTCTTAATGTACGAGAATAAAAGAATTTGAGAAAATTTAACCGTCTGCGATTATCAAACAATTTATTTATGTTGTGGTTTTGATATTTCTTAGCGTCATTTTCAGCAAAAAATATAAAATTTTCGTAATGCTTAATGAGCTTTTAATTAATATATCGCCTAATTACAAAAATATTAAAAATGTGAGCCTCATGTGCATCAGGACAAACCTTTAACTACCCTCGCCCAAAATTTCAGACTTCTAAGTTGTGCTATATTTTCCTAGCCATCGCAGACACACACATACACTTAATCATCTTAGCCAGAACATGTTACATGAATAAATTCAGAATTAATTCAGTCAAAATTACTAAAAGGCGATGAGTACGAATGTACTTGAAAATGCTAGGTTTTAGATATACAGTTTTGTATTTTACTTTGTATTGCATTTTATGCATTTAACAGCGTATTAAACCACTTTTAATAATTTTGACTGAATTTATTCATATAACATGTTAACAATTTTTCGATAAAAACGAAATTGTTTGCGCAGGTCATTTCCAGCGTCGATATGACGTCAGCAATACTCATGCGACATGTTTTTGCTTTATAATATAGATACTATTGTTTTGTAGATAATCATTTTAAAGATCTACTTACTGTTACATAAATAACAGCATCTGTAGACTGTTCTGGGAAAATAATTTTTACAGTCTGGTGGTGTGTCTTTTCTCTGACAGCTTTCAGTGCGCTTGGTACAATAGTTCCGTTACATAATCCACCCAGCATTAACCTAAGAAAGAGAAAAATACAAACTATAGTTGTTAAATTTTAAATATATTTGTACATTTTACTTAAGGGGGTTCGGGCGTCAACATTTTATTTTCTTTATTTATAGGACCTCTTTTTAACTTTTTTTACTGCAGTGCATCTTTCTATAAAAATTACTTTTCAGTTAAAAAATTGTTGAAATTTGTTTTATGAAAATCTTAAAATTTTAAATTTTAAACTTATTTAATTTTTTATATACTCTTTAACCACTGGCCCAATTTCATTACTTTTTACACTATTCTGCGCAGAAAAAGTTTGTTAGTAAATTTTCTTCAGGATTTATAAAAATATTTCTTTAAAAAAATTATAATAAATTTAAAAGTAAAAAAATAGGATTTTTTTAGAGGGATTTTTACTTCAAGGAAGATATTTTCAAAATTTTCACATGAAATTAAAAATCCTCAAGACAATTTATTAAAAAATAACATAAAATCTCATTACAATATTTCATACATATATCTTCGAAGGAAGTTTAGATATGTCCTTTTAAACATGACAAAATTTGATGAAATCCTTCGAAAAATCATTCGAAGATAAATAGACTTAAAGTTTTAGTTACTGGCATAGCAGACCTGTTAGTACAACACAAAAATTGTTATATCAGCTAATGTAATCATTGTTGAAATACTCGGTTTGTTTTATTCATTTTATTTAACTTTGTAGTATTTTATAAGCCAGAAAAATAAAAAGTAAATTTTTTTAAGAATTTTTATTCCCGTATCCCCTTAAATTTGTATTTTGTGTTCCACATTAACAAAGCTTGTTTCACAGTAATAACTTTAAAAGTAAGAAGTTTGTTTCATACATCAAAAAACAACAATTTTTATCAAAATTCCCAGAATTGACTGCTAGATAATTTCTAAAATCACACTTATGAGGAAGTAAATTAGACTAATGTTTAAAGAATTATCATTTTAAATGATATAATTTTTTTTTACTCAAATGCGGCTCTTTAATGTAAATAAGATATATTGCAAAAATTCAAATTTTTTGGAAGTATTCGCCGAAATTTTAAGAATAATTTTATGATATGAAATATGTTTTCCACGAAAATAAAATGTTATTAAAAATATTAATTTTAGGGTACTAAAATTATCTTGAGTCACATATTTTTTAAGTGAATTTGATTTCTTTAAATGGAATACAAGCCATTTTTTGAGATTATTTAAAATTGAAAAAAATATGTATAAATCTAAATTTTAAGAAAACCAATTTACCATATTCTTGCTGATAACACAATAGATGCAGGCAAATGATTAAAATATTAGAAACAAATATACATTTCAGCTGATAAATTTACATGGAATTGGTGAATTATTGTTTAACTTTCATTCATTTTGAATAGATTTTGAAATAAACAAAATACAATAACATGATATTAATAACTTTCTTATGTATTGTCAGTTTTACTCATATGAAAATTCAATTTTTGGGTTTGAATTTAAACTTGCATGATTCTAAATTTGAAACAAAAAAGGAAAAAAATAAAGCTAATCTGAATTCTCTCGCTGTTTAATATTGGTTGATGTTTTAATAATGATAGCTTTTACTTACTTACGCAAACTAAGCTTTTCTTTCTGATTCCTTTCCTGACACAGTCAAAATATTCACATATCCTTGACACGAGAGTACGAATGAATCAAATATTCATTAAATTAAGAAATAACATTCTTATATACGTGTTTTCACACATTTTAGACTTTATAATCAACCACTCTGACGGAACATACATCATAATTTATTTTATCAAAATATTTAAATTAGAAATTTCCTAGAATTCTTATCAATAATTATGACAATCGAAAGTTTAAAATATAAACGTAAAAAAATATGATGTTTTCAGTTCAGCAGTGAGAAAGAAAAGATATATCTTTGAACATAGTACATACTACAATATACAACATTGTTGTGTGCTATGATTCTTAATGACTATAAGATCATTAGCAAGCACATTGTAAACTTTTAATTGCTTTTATATAATAGACATATATACAAAAACATATATTTCCCTATCTTGCATCATACTAAATCTATTAGTATCTTTATTCACCATCACTTGGCGTCAAACTAGGCCGTACAGCCTGTCGCGATGAATTTGACCCTTACTTTAACAAGCTGTAACTATTAATAAATTACTTAAAATTTTTTTCACTGTACCAATTAATTATCTATTAATATATTATAAATCTGCTGAAGTCGTTTTCTTCATATTTAAATATTTATTCATTTATTAATTTTTGAAATTGCCTCAAAAATTAAATTTACAAATTCAAGTCCATTTTCAGAAGCCAATATCTCAAAAGGGACAGTTCCGATTTCATTACTCACAGTACTACTAGAAAGAACATAATTTGGTCGATAGCTTTCAAATTTATCAATAAGGGCGCTGCAGTCACTCTCATATGATAACGCGTAGTCATTTTATAATATGTAGATACTTGTTCCACAATTGTAACATAATTTATTAAAGAAATATTTGAGTGTAACCGGATGTTAGTTTGCATTCATATATAGTAGCGAATCTCACGCAAAAAAGTTATTTTGAACATATATATTTTTATATAAGGGTACTTTCACTTTCAGAACCGGTTACAACCGGTTACAAAATTGAAAATGTTCGCTTATAAAAAAAACTATAAACAAAATCAAAAAAGTAAAAACTAACAACGTTAAAGCTGGACCTCAGCTATCCTATGCAAAAAAAAGAAAAAAGAAAAATTCATTTAAAAGTATTAAAATGCGAGCGTGAAATCGCGCAAGAACCTTCCCATAGACTTAACATTAGCTTGAGCGTTTCTTCGCGTGACTAGTGTAGGCTCTTAAAGCAATGAATAAAGAATGTGACACGTTTATGTATTTGATAAGCAAATTTCCACGCATTAGCAGGGCCCAAAATAAAAGAAGGTATCTTTGTTGGACTTGCGGCAGTGTATTACTGCTTATTTTACTGTTTATTTTACGGTATAATACTGGCAGCTGAGGTACTAGTATTATACTGTAAAATCAACAATTTTTTTTTTTGCAGTGTAAAACTTCAAGATCCTGCTTGAAAAAATAAACTGAATGCTGCCGCGAAAATTGCACGAAAAATACTTTTAAAAACGTATGTAACAGTTGTTTGGCAAACAGAAAGTCTCAAAATTATAAAGATATTATGAAGAGTCTACTCTTCTCATTTTGAGTATCGGGACGTAATATGTCTCTATATCTGCACTTCTTACATTTTTAATTGGACTTCATTCGTACAATATAGGAGCTTTTTTCTAATGAACGTGGAGAAATGTTCCATAAGAATGTAGTTGAAATGGAAGAGAGATACAGCAGCAAATGGAAAAAATATATATATATGTTAGCAGATAACTACCAGAAACTTACACGGAAAACACCTCCTCTCCTTTTATTTAAACTTTGATGGTGAAAGGATTGTTAGTGAAAACTGTGTGAAACATTCTGATTTGGTATTTATTAAACGTGAGTAATTTTATTATTATTATTATTTAATCGTAACCTCTCACAATATCTTAATTTGATTTTGTAGAAATATTATAGAAATAGAAAATGTTTATTAAGTTATAACTCACATTTATTACTGACATTGAGATGGATTTTACCATTTGGCAGTTACCTGATGATGAGGAAGCTGAGATAAAATTGTTTCAGAACTTTGGAATTATACATAGAAAAGTTTTTCTTCAAAAAACCATGTATGTCTTCAATTAAAAAAAAAAATGAAATGTTTACTGCAATGTTAAGATACATTTACAATTTCATGCCTGCAGTTTAAATTGAGTTTTACTTTATTACTTTATTGTAGAATATTTATTTATTCTTTTACTTTAAGTATATATTTCTATTGATTTAATAAAATAAATCGTGAAAATCTCCAATTTTCAAATTTTATTTTTCCTTTTAGGTAGCTTTCAATACAAAAAAGTATAAAGCTACCTATTGCAGCCGTTCGGAGGAAAGCAGTTCCGGAAAATTCCGATATATTTTCACCGATCATGACCCCCAGACCCCAAAACCACCCTCCGTTCAAATGTTGATTTATATATATATATATATATATATCTCCATATATATATATATATATATATATCTGACCTATGTCATACGATAACGCTCGTATTTATAAATTAATTTTGATGAAACTAATTGTGTGTATTAAGCTCACCAATGTCTCGACCGAGTTCGTTGGCCAGCTTGGTCCGCCATTTTGTTTCAAGATGGCGGCCAATTAAAAATTTAAAACTAAAATAAATATACAATAAAGTTAAAAATTCAAATTTATTTTTTAATTCATTGTTAGGCCTTGAAACGAGGATTCCAGAGCATTTTTTGTTTTACCTCTATCTTAAAAAATGGCTGAGATAGAGCAGTTTGAAATTCTAGGGTGGCTGACATTTTGAGACAAGACAGCACATTACAAAAATTTTCATTGTTGTAATAATTTTCCCAATCAAACGCATAAAACTATATATTCATATCCGTTAGCGCCAAATTCTCGCCAAACTTGGCGACATTTGGCGAAATATCGCCAAATTTGGCGACCAAAATAAGTCTTCATAAATGAAGCCAATTTGGCTATTGCTCAATAATTTGATGAATTTCTTATTCAAATTCAGTATTAACGAATCTTTTGTAAACGTTTTATTTGCATTTTAAGTTGCTGTTTTCGTGTAACATTAGCTAAAATTTTAAAACGAAGATATAGGAAAGCTACCTTTTCCTCCCGGTACAGGCCGGAAGGACTTTTTCATTTTAGTGCCAAACATGTTATTATTTTTTTTCAAATGTCTCATTCAAGTCAAGTGAATTTCATTTTACGCCAACTATTACGCTTGGCGACAATGGTGTTGGTCTAACGGAAGAGTACCAACAATTCTAATAGATAATTGAAGCTCATAATTAACTGAGTCTAAAACTGATATTAATTACTTTTGATCGAAGGAAAATTGTCAGACATTAGAAATGAAGCCAACCATGAATGAAGCCAAAGTGCCAACCATGTTATTATTTTTTTTTTCAAATGTCTCATTCAAGTCACGTGAATTTCATTTTACGCCAACTATTACGCTTGGCGACAATGGTGTTGGTATAACGGAAGAGTACCAACAATTCTAATAGATAATTGAAGCTCATAATTAACTGAGTATAAAACTGATATTAATTACTTTTGATCGAAGGAAAATTGTCAGACATTAGAAATGAAGAACATTAAAAAATCGCATTTAATCGCATTGATTTTTAAAATATATCTGTTTCTATAATTATTACAGTGCAATAGCTACATGTATGTTATTTATATTTTTAAATTCATAATAAATAATTTTCAAGGATTTTCGATTCATTATTTTGCAATCCAATAAGTTTATTTTTTAGTTGGCACGTCATGGTCACATAAAATATTTTTTGAAAAACTTTGATACTCGGCTGTAAAACAGTTCGCCAACCTTGACGGATAGTATCATCTATACCAGTTTATCACCACATTAATTAAACAGTATGTAGATTGATACCATGTAGGAAACATAAACATTAAGTAAAAAATATATTAAGCTATTTACTAAATACTTTAATTATACAACATTATGCTTCAAACGACCGAAATTTTCGTTATTTAAAATTGAAAACAGCAAATAAATTCAGAAGGGTTTTCATTTATTTCCCATAGTGACCGATCTAGCAACTTTATTTAATTATCAAAACTCGATTTTGAAAACGTGACTTTTACAGATAACTCTTCGTATACAATTAATTAACTCTAATGTACTCCTCTAAAATGCATTACGTTTCTGTATAATAACACGTCTGTGATTTGAGCGTTCATCTAAATTAATATGAAAAGCCATAGAGAATTGTGTAGTTTTAACGTTGATTATTAAATTGCACTGCAGAAAACGCTTAGACAATAACGTATGCAGAACAGAATGTAAAAATTATTTGCAAAATTAATTTAGAATTCAATATTGATCTATATTTTACGTTATTTTACAATAATTCTGTGAAATTGTACATATTTTAAATTGGTCAAATAAAATTTTCAAATGTCTGATATAAAAATCTTAAAACTAAAAATATTCTTAATATGAATCTCAACAATTGATCAATATATAAGTTTCACATTAATATTTATATTTGAGAATCTATTGGTAAATGGCAGACTTCCCAAGTCTCCAGCTTTTTGCATACCAGTATTATCTTAGAGACAATGTTGTTCTTTTAAATCGCAGAATGTTCCGATGACATAAAACAACATTCTCTGTACTAAAATACTGGTGTTCAAAAAGCCGTAGACTTGGCAACTCTGGTAAATGGTATGATGAGACAGATATTAAGTAAATTACTAATTTATAGCACTAAACGTGCTTTTATTGCCAATATCTTTAACTATATAAAGTGACAGAATTTTTAAACTAAAAAAAGTTTAATGTTTTATTATCATTTTTTTCGAATGTCTAAACATTCTATTTTAATGTCATATCATGAAATAATTTCATCTTTAAATAGATTCATACTATACAGAAGACATACATTTTAGGTAAAACAAAATATTTCTGAAAACACTTCATCATTTGTTTCAGTAGCATGCGAATTTATGATTCAAACGATTGAAATTTGCATGTATTTTAAATTAAAGCAGCGAATAAATTCAGAACAGTTTTCGATTATTTCACGTAGTGACTGATGTAGTAACCTTATTTAATTAACAAAACTCTGTTTTGAAAATGTGACTTTTGAAAATACAATTAATAAACTCTAATGTTCAGACAAGCACTAATGTACTTTTCTGAACCGCTTTGTTTATCTTGAATGACGCATGTGTGATTTGGTCATTTATTTAATTTAATATCAAATTCCGTAGAGAACTACGCAATATTAAAACGTTGATTATTAAATCGCACTGCAGAAAATGCTTAGGAAAAGAATATAGAACAGAATATAAGAATTATTTATAAACTTTAAAGTAATTCTTTGAACTTCTTCATGTTGATCTTATATAACACATCTGGGATTTTTTTTTTTTTTTTTTTTTTTTTGGAGGGGGAAATTTAATGTGAAATACCATAGATCTCCGTTTTAAAACATTTATTATTAAACTGCACTGAAAAAAATGCTTAAAAAATATGATAGAATGGAATATAAAAGTTATTTGTAACATTTGTTCAGTATTGATTATCGATCTCGTATTATATTTAATTATCACTAAGACAGTTTCGCATCCATAGAAAATTTCGTAGAAAAGTGTTTTTCTTTATTTTTCACGCAATAACTTATGCATTCTTTGGAAAAATTCGAAATAAAAAATATTAAGATAATTTAAAAAAGAGGTAAATAAAAAAATCTAAATAAGTAAATTTTATATTTAGGGTTGGTTGGGGTAAGTGGGCCACTGGGGTAAATGGGCCACGCCCCTCAAACTAAAATATGTACATTATATTTCACACTTATTTGCTTTGATCATGTCACATTTTGTCACACTGTTGGGTTTTGCATATATTTGAGCTTTGTTTCATTTATTTTTCGTGTCATAGAAGTAATGTAAAATAGATTTCCAGAATAGTTTGTTTAAAGAGTTTAAGCTACATTTTTCCAAGAAGTGTTTCCAGGTTAGTCTTCATTATATTTTAAAGTTTATTAAACTGTTGTTAAAAGTTTAAACTAAATTACATAATGTAATTTGAATTTTTTTTAAACTGTTATTAAGAAGTGTTTAACAGGAGGGGTCCCACTTATCCCGTAATTTTAGCATACTAAGGGTTTAGTCGGACCCCTCATTATTCGGTAAGTGGGATGCCTCATTATGGGGTAAGTGAGACCCCTCATTATGGGGTAAGTGAGACCCCTCATTATGTGTTAAGTGGGTAGGGTCTCCCACTTACCCTTACTTAGTGGGGGAAGTGGGACTAGGGTGTCCCACTTACCCCAGTAAGTAAATTTAAATAAATTTCTGCATTATGGCTTAAAGTAGTTGCATGAAATTTCTGTAGTACTTATGGTTATGTTTAGTTTTTCAAATTGAATATAGAGGGTGTATCACCTTTACGTGTATCACGTGCAAACATAATTCCATTAAAGCGATCTAAAGCATCTTCAGGTGTTCAAATCATTACGAATGAAGTATACATGCAACAATTTAGAGAAAAAAGTGATGTAAAGAGAAAACTCAAAGTACAAAAAAATAAAACTGAATATGTAGAAGAATGTAGAAGATATGTAGAAGACAGTGACGATTTTGAAGTGAAAAGGAACTCTGATAAAGAGGATGAATTAAAAGACAACTATGAAGACCTAGAAGAAATTAATCGTTTAGCTATAAAAAACTTCTAAAGCTGGTGATTATGTATTTGTGAAACTTGCATTAAAAAACAGTATTATATAGCTCTAATTTTAGAAGTTGATGATACAAATGAAAAAATAACTGCTAAATTTGCAACAGAGAACAGAAATAGTGAGACTTTTTACTGGCCGGATGCAGATGATTCTGGAATTATTACTGAGGATGAAGTAATAATGATTCTCAATCAGCCAACTTTAAGTAGACGCTGCCATTTAGTGTTTCCAAGTTCTTTTTTTTAACTTACAGTGTTTGCTAATGTGCCAAAATTAATCTTAATCAACCTTATTATGTTTATTCAGCACTGTTTTATACGTTAAAGTAAAACATATGCCTTTAGGTTTTGAAAAAATTTCATAGATGTACTTGAGTTGTTTTTCATTCTATAATTACCTGTCATACTGATCTTAATGTCAGCAGATATCTCGTACATGGATGCATTTGCAATAAAATATTTCTTATAGGAAATTTCTATACTTTATCAAGTAACACCGACTTACCTCTTCTTTAGTTATGCTTGACTTAAATTTAAATAAAGAGCGGTGGACCCACTTACCGCTTATGGGGTAAGTGGGACACCGACATGATTTTTTAAAAGAAAAGCAGTTAAACAATATTTAAATCATTATTTTAGAAACTAATGATAAACTTTTGTTTATCAATGTAGTCTTAAATAAAATAAGTTGATAAGTTCAAATTAAACTGTTTCAGATTTTTTGTATTAAAATAAAATACTTCAAAAATTAAGTATTCCAAAACGGGGTTCCACTTACCCCAACCAATCCTATATTTTGCTGCAAGCGAAACTTTTAATCCTTTTCTATTCTTAAGACTCAAAATTCGAATAGCGTTTCAGTATGATTGAATATATTTAGTATTTTATAAATAATTTTAACACTATGTTTCTGTAATATAGTTATGTTAAACCATTGTAATTAATTTAAATGCACATTTCTATAAACTTTTAGTTTAATATGGCATTCACATTTTCCTGTCCCATTCTTAACAATATTGGATTTTTTAGTTAGTTTTATGAGGGTGGTTATGTTTTTCAATTAGTATTTTGTCACATAATTTTATTTAATTATGTCACATCCTTTTATTGTATTGTATTCTTTATTGTGGACCGTTTTTTTTCTTCTGGTTTATTTTGGAACCTTTCTTTTCACTATTTTATGTCTCAAACCTTTTTTATTTTATTTGTATTTTCGTAAGTAGGGAAAAGTCTTTCGATAAGTAGTTTATCATAAAAACTGATCATTATTGTGTTTCATACGTATGTTGTAATATTATTTATTTACCGTACTTTCTTCCTGCTTTCTTGAAAATTAGTATAATTATTATAATTTTGTAAATAATATATAGGTAGTCGCTATTATAATTTAAACTAATACATAAACTATTGTCATATATTCGCATATGAACTATAATACACTCTAATACCATCATATCAAGATTTACGTTATACTATATTCCGGTCGATATCATTATAAAAAGTTCCTGCTACAAAACGGATCATCAAACGGTTTCAGGCAATATTTATCATCGTGATTTATTTTTATACATTCCATTAACATGCCAGTATATCATCTTGTAAATGTACAAAAAATTATATATGTTCAAAATTGTCACTCCTAAAAATTTATATGTATATGCCGTAATTAAAAAAAAAATAAAAATAAAAGAGGAACAAAGAATACATAAATTTTATACATTGACTTTTCACTCAGTCTAATTCTGATCTTGTAGAACAATTTTGTAAAAATGCGTAAAAAGTACTGGCAGTCGTCCTTGACAGTGCAATTTTTGTATTACTGAGAAAAAAAGTTTTCGATGAAGGTGATTTCTTGGATATCTGAAAAAGTAGCAAATATGGATTTGTGAATAACCTTGACAGTGCTAAAAGTCTAGTTAAACTGTCTTTTCCACTAAAAAAAATTTATAAAAATGTGATTGCATAAACCCTTTGAAGGGCGGTGGGATACATTACATCCCATATATATTATCTCATCAAAAACAACTCGTTGTAAATGATCCCGCCAAGCCACAAACCTAAAACGTCAGTCACAAAAAGAAGTGATATAACATAAAAAGAAGCGATATAGAAGTGCGAACCCGAGTCCCGTGTAAAAATCTATCACCACTCATAATGTTTCCAAAGGACTCGGAGTGAGGTACAGTATGTGAAAACTGCTTGGCGACCTGCAGGCTTTTATAATATATGCAGTATATCAATTTTGAAAATCGAAAAAAATAATTTTTTAATTTTTGTTGCATCATTTTTTAAATATTTTTTTATGCGAAAGAAAGGACAGAACGGATTTTTCCCCAGATCTATGCGATTCCGCTTACGCTAGAATTACTGCAATATATCTCAATTTAGTTAACGTTTATTAGCGTTTATAAACGTTATATATATATATATTACAAACTCAAAATCTTTACATGTTTACTTAAAAAATCCTCTTCGTAAGAGTGGTGTTTCTAGTTTAAATAATGGTAACTAAATCAACAAATTGATTTTTCAAGCTCATAAATAAGAAAGGACATGCAAACACAGAAGCTTCAACTTTTTACAATTTTATGGGAGCAAAATAAATAAATAAAATTAAATTAATATAGTCATATGTAATTGCAGGAAACGCAAACGTTATAAAAGCCTGCAGGTCGCCAAGCAGTTTTCACATACTGTACCTCACTCCGAGTCCTTTGGAAACATTATGAGTGGTGATAGATTTTTACACGGGACTCGAAGTATGCACTTCTATATCGCTTCTTTTAATGTGATATCACTTCTTTTTGTGACTGACGTTTTAGGTTTGTGGCTTGGCGGGATCATTTACAACGAGTTGTTTTTGATGAGATATCACTCCTTTTTGTAAGGTATTTAATTTCAATTATACGGATTCCATTTTTATTCAGAAAAGAAAAGAAGAAAGGGGCAAAAAAATAATAGTGATGCTATAAACAGAATTATACATCAGAATTATACAATTTATTGAGTGACTTATTCCAATGTACATGTCGCTACCATAACAACTGGGAAACTTTTATATTAATTTCCTTACATTGTATTCATCAGATTATTTATGACATATTTATTTTTATTTTTATTTTGTTTATATCACTCTTCCGTTTATATACATTCAAAAACAAAAAATTAGACAATTTTACAGTAGTTTACAAACTAATTAAAATACTACAGTTTCAGAAAAATGTGGAAAAATAAGAAGCACTTTTTTTCGGTCAACTACAACGATAAGTTTACGGAGCATACTTTACCAAGAATAATCAACATTTTTTTTCCTACGAACCTATTTCTATTAGTATAAAAATTTACAGAGATTTTTATACTAACATATTAAATATATTATTTTTGAAAATTACTGAGCACCTTAGAAGTTTTTTATTTGTTTATGTTTTTTAACTCAACGTTTCGAGAATTTGAAAAATATAAAATTAGCAACATTTGCAAAAGTATAAAAACTATTAAAGTGATTTCTGTTCATATAGTCTGTTCATTCCAATTCGGTGATCCTAAAATATAGGTCCCCAATCTCCGGCAGTCCATGAATTAATTAGGACATATGTATGCAACTGTTAAAATGTTCTCAAGGTTGACAATAGAGGCAATAAGTATAGTTCGGCAAATATGAAACACGGCATTGCTTCATCATGGCTTTGTTTCGTGAGGTGTTCGTTCTCCGAACATAAAAATCTCACGCGAAAGTGTTCGTTAACCAATTTGTTCATAAACCGAACAGTTCGTTACCGATCACCTATTGTATACGAAATTTAGCATTTTAAGTTCGTCATAGCCGGAGATTCGATCAACGGCAAATATTTAAACGCAAAACTTGTAATCTTGGGGTATCAACATTTTTACATTCTATTACTCAGCGCATGAACGTAAAGTTGGAATTTTGTAATCACTATTTCAATCAATTCCTGATACGCTAGAATTATATATTTATAAATAAACACAGTTTTTTTAATCGATGAAAATACTATATTTTAATAGATTTAGAGCTTAACATTGACGAGATTTCAGACGGAGAAAATGAACTTATATTAAATTTTAAAACAAGATAATTAAACCTTACAGAGATTGAAACAGTGTAAAATCATTAAAATACATCTCACTCAGTAAATATACATCGGTTGTAGTGTAATCAAGATCTTCTAAGAGACTCTGTAAACGAAACGTATATGCTTCAATGCCGCTTTACAATAGAGAGGATGTAGTAACATATTTGAATATCTTGTGTATATAGCCAATTTGACAAAAGTTATGCAATTTACTATTGTTTTTCCTCTGTTTTAAGTACAGGAATCATGTACTTCAACGTAAAAATTTGCTACTTACACAACTTTTTAGTCTTATTAAAAAATCTTTTGAGTTACCCTGTAAACGAACAGTAAATTCTACAATTCTGTTTTACAATAGGAAACTAACTTAGGTAGTTCGTAGTAACATATTTTAACATCATGCGCATACGTTCTTTTTGAAAAGAGTTAGACCATTTAATATTTTGTTTGCTTCACCTTAAGTATAGGAATAAATCACTTTAAAGGGGTATACATAAAAAAACGAATTAATATTTTTACACGAAATAATAAACATTTGAACTACTTATAAAAACAATTCAAATGCTGCAAACCGCGTAAAAATCGGATAATTACACAACTCTTTAGCCCTATATCAAATCATCTTTTGTGAGACCCTGTAAACGAACCTTAAATGTTAAGATTTTTTATAATAGGAAGCTTACTTGGGTCGAGTGTAATAACATATCTTAATATCATGTGTATACGACCATTCCTAAAAGAGTTGGGTCATTTATTATTTTTTTGCTCTATGTTAAGTATAGGGATCAATAACTTTAAACTGATATAAATCAAAAACTAATTAATATTTTTACATGAAACTTACAAAAGTTTGAACTACTCATAAAAACGATACAAATAACGTAAACCGCATAAAAATCCGATAATTACACATTGCTGTAGCCCTGTCAACAGTTTTTTGCTCTATGTTAAGTATAGGAATCAATAACTTTAAACTGATATAAATCAAAAACTAATTAATATTTTTACATGAAACTTACAAAGGTCCGAACTACTCATAAAAACGATTCAAATAACGTAAACTACGTAAAAATCCGATAATTACACATTTCTGTAGCCCTGTCAACAATTTTTGGTCTGAACAAGATTTAAAAGGTGCAAAAAACAGCACTTTATAAATCGTATTTACTGAAAACCTACTCGTCGGATTTTGCTTTACTTTTGAATTCTTAGTCCCGTGGCACGCCCCATTCCATAGAATCAAGAATTTTGTTTCTATCCTAAATAGAACGCGAGATATAGATGTGTCAAAAACCCGTTTTGTCCCGTCCGCAAAATATAAACTAAAGAGAGTTAAAAAAAAAAAATTGTAAAATCGTTTGGCATCCATTGGCGGAAATTCCTTTCATTTACGGTTCAATGCATTGCTGTTTCTTATGCTTGGCGAGAAACTCTGTCGAGTTTCTATGATATCCCACCTAATTTTAATCAGATTCAAACCAGAAGCTTTTAATTAAATTTTACTTTTTTAACTTTGACGGGAAAAGTTGAAAAATTGCTTTTCCTTATTTTGAACTAAATTCTTTCGTAAATACCGGTGTGAATTCGACGTTACAGGAACAGAATTGCTTGCCCCTGAAAGGGTTAAGAACCCGATCGTCAGTACAATGTCCTTATCTTTTGCATTGCAGCTTTCTATTGAAGAAAAAAAATGATTTTTTTCAATCCTTATATGTCGTATTACTTGTAGAATTTTGTGACACATGGACCATATGGTCTTCTAAACACGCTCAGATGAACAGTGTAGTAAAACGGTATGAGTCGGAGCGGTATCCAGAAATCAGAACAAGTGGTTAAGTGTGATCGAAGATCGTACAAAGAGTTTCGTTTAATATTCCTTTCAAAACACTTTATCCTTTATTTAATAAATGCAAATCATTAATTTATAATCATCAAATACTTATTCTTTATTAATACTTTTCAATAAGAACAGAGATAGCAGCACTAATCATTAACGAGAATTAATGATTTACAGAGGAAACGTATTATTTAATAATAAGAGCTGTTTAAAACATTTTTAAAATAATCAAATTATTTAAATAAAATTCAAAATGTGAAAATTTAAATAAAACTTTAAAATAACAGAAAATAATCGGGTGTATGATCAGTTCAGTCAAAAGTTCTCTTTGATGATGAACGCGTTTGCGTTCAAAAGATCTCGGGTGTAAATAAATATGTTTTAACATTTTTTTCGGCACCATTTAAGCATGTTTTAATGTGTATTTTATCAATAAAATAAAATACTGAAATTTCTCAAGAATTTAGTAGAAAATTAAAAGCAAAATTCAAGCAAAATTTAAAATTTTGAATTCTTTCAAAACAAAACAAATTTTTTAAACGAAATTTAAAATTCCAAAATTTCAAAAATTTAGCAGGAGTTTAAAGAAAATTTAAAATTTTGCAATTTGCAATTTGCAAAACAAAGAATTTTTTAATTAAAAAGTAATTGATAAATTATTTTTCAACAATTTTTGGCCTTAAAATGGCAAAAAAAAAGTTTAAAAAAATCTGTAAAATTTAATCTATTTGATAAAGAAACTTTTCTGGGGGGCAATTTTCAAATTCTGGCCCCCAACTTTAAACCAGGAACTCCTTGAATAGCAGGTAAAAGTGCTACCACTAACCCACCTAGCGAGAAAAATTCTGAAATTGAGGTTTTTTAAAATCTGAATCATAGAAATGGTCGGGTATCATTTTATTAATTCATTTAATTAAAATAATATACGAATTTTTCAACTTATATGATTTGTCGTGTGATAAGAGGTATTCAGTTTTAGGTATTCAAAATTTCCAGTCTCTAACTTATACAGTTTTCAAGAACGAACTTTGTAACAGACAGACAGGGTTGAGACGAATAGGATTTCATCAAATGGACGAAACCCTAAAAATGACAAAGATAAAAACGGCACATTTATCACAAAACATTTTTTCGTTTGTGTCATTTCAAAGAACAGCCACCATCTGTATTGACAAAGTATAGACGTACGTTGAAAGATATACAAAATTGTCATAATTACATTACTATTTTTTTTTATCAGAGGCATGGCAAATTTATAAGTATAAGTATAAACAATACATTAATTATTTAATAACAAGTCTAAAATATATTTAAGTAGAAGTAACAATAAAAAATTAATAATTTAATTATAAGTTTATAATATATATCAGTGGTTTAAAACAGCTGGCAGCATAGCACTTTGTTTTAAAATAATATCTCTTTTACAAAATATACTCTTGTTAAGAATATATGAAATGCTGTGCAGGATGAATAAATTCTGTGTATATTTATTCATATTGTAGGATTTTATTCGAATTTAATGTAAAAACTACAAGGAAGTATTGTTTATTAAAATTTATATATTGATTAAATCTAATGAAGTGAAAATCTAATGAAGTGATAATGTTAATAATAATATGGATATGTAACTAAATATTAATTATGAATAATTATAATACCAACAGATGGCGACACTTTACGTTTTAGTTAGTTGATGATATTATATATATTATTTTTAATTTAACTATAGAGGGAGCTATTGCTTGTATATTAATTTTACTTTCAGGAATTAAAATTAGATGGAGTAATTATATATTCACGGATATAATTTTGTTATAAGAGTATTATCAACAGAATATATTTGTGTGTTTTTGAATTATTTTGTGTTGGGGTGTCATTGATCGAGTTGTGTTAAAAAAAAAAAAAAAAAAAAAAAAAAAAAAGAGCTCTCAACTTGTCTTTCAAATCATTTCTCTCAACTCGACTCGATTGTCAACATGTTTGATACGTGCCATGTGGAATTGATCATTATGCAGAAGTTGATATATTTTGAGGATTCTGTATCATTCTTGTGAGTAAAACATTTTTTCTACAATTTAAGGGTTCTAATTTCAAATATTATTTCAAAAATGATATCTGGTGGTAATTTAGTGTGTTGATTTATAAAGATTTTAGGATAATCGTTGTAAGTGATATATTATATATTTCTTAATGGTTTTTTATTTACATTTTACATATTTCCAATTTAAAATTTTTCCAATTGTTGTCTGGTAATAATTCAGTATACTTGGCTGATTCTACTGTTCTTAGCATCATGCCAGTAGAATTATGAAATACTGAATTATTTTTAAAACACATGTGGGTGCAGCCAAGCTGACGAGTACATCCACATATGTTTTTTCATATCCAATTCTTGATTGGTTCTCTTGTGGTCCAGTTTTTCCACTGAATAATGTTCATAATTAATTTATTAATCCATTTGTGTTTACTTAATAGCAACTCCAATTTATAATTTTTTTCCCCTTTCTCTCTCTTTCTTTTTAAATGTTCTTCAGGTATGAGTAAATTTGGCTAATTACCATTGAAGCACATGCTAAGGTAATTTTATGATTGCACAAGTTAATTATTAGCTATGTGGTATTCTGATTACACAATATCATTAATTATCTCTTTGAAGATTTTAGTAGAATGATATTAGAACTTGATATGTTTTTGAAATTCATAGATATTATAATTATATATATATATATATATATATATATATATATATATATATATATATATATATATGTATATATATATATAGGCCCCATACATAGGGGGGAGGGGGCGAGAGGAAGAAAATGGTAAAAAAATGACTTCAATTGCATTATTTTATCTTAAGTGAATTAAATGTAAAAAAAAATATAAGATACAAGCTCGCTAAAAAAATGTAAAAAACAAAATTAGCGCTTATTACATGGTAAGATGTATAAGATTTTTGATATTTTAATACCAGTTATATTTTTCAATAGTGAAATATTTAAAGAGTGAAAATAAAAAAAGTAAAACTTTTGATTCTCTCTACTGCTTTTCTTCTAAAATAAATTGTGAAAGTTTTAAAACTTTATACTCAATATAATACCTTATAGTACTTCAAGATACTTTTTGCATCATTTAGTTAAGAGCTCTTTCTATACGGTTGAAAAAGTAATTTGAAGACTTGTTCAAATTGCTCCGTAACTTCCCTTTCACGTTTTGTCATCATTAAACTTCATCTTACGAAACTTATATATGCGTTTGGAGAATAAATAATACTTTCCTGAAGTTAGATCTCAGATCTAAAGGTTACAGGGATTTATAATGTCAACATTTAGAAAATGACCTTGACAATGATCATCTTAGAAAGATTCTCTTTCATTCGTGACAAAGTTCTTTTGCCCATTCTTTCTCTGCAGAACAGCGACATACAAAAGGAGATCCAACGGAAGCCAAGTTTCCCTGAGAGGTCATTGGTATGAGAAAAATCTATAAAGAATTATAGGAAATATACTAACAAATCTTCTTTAAACGGAATATATTCCAGTATTCCATTGGCTGTATGAACGGTCACTAAAATGCATTCTCTCGTCTTGTACTATTACTAGCCCTTATTCGCTTATGTCTTGGAATATAATCAATGCTGACAATTTGTGGGGGCTTGTCTCTCTCATATATTATTTTCCTGAAAATATGGTTATTAGCCAAGCGTCATTATTTTAATTGCTGCTGGTAAGAAATGATTTTAAAACTTTATCTCAACAGCTCTTGTCCATTTGTGTGTTCACAAATATTAGTAACCTTGAGCTGAAATCCATTAGTCCGATCATGAACTGTCAGACAAGGATGACACTTCCATTACTGATATAACCAATTTATTGATTCACTACCCATCTCATTTACACGTAATAGGTAAACTATCCATAGGTAGCATCCTTTTGTGATCCCATGAATGCAACTTCGTGCAGCAATTTCAAACGAAAATAAACTTTTTGATTCATTATATGAGGGGGTTAGAATGCAGTGGATTAAGTCAATATTTAGTAATTTGAGAAATGAAGGGTTTGTGAAATTTGTCGTATTACCGTTGCATTGAGTAGTCCAACTTGTATTGCCCTCTAGCGACTCCCTAAGTGAACTATGACTTATTTGACTGTCGCACTGAACGGAAATTAACATACGTTCAGTGAAAATGTGTTTAGAGAATCTAGTCTGATATTTTAATCAGCTCAACAGAAAAGATCGCAGGTAAAGGAACTCCAGAAAACGCTGGATACGTGATTACACTAGATTAATTTTAACACAATTATTTCAAATTGGTAAATAAATCATACCGTATGATTTATTTACTAATTTGAAATAATTGTGTTAAAATTAATCTAGTGTAATCACGTATCCAGCGTTTTCTGGAGTTCCTTTACCTGCGATCTTTTCTGTTGAGCTGATTAAAATATCAGACCAGATTCTCTGATCAATAAGGTTAACTGGATGAATTATGCCCTCCAGATTCGACCGGGATAGCTCAGTGTTAGAGCGTGGCGGCTTCAGCCAAGCGATCCCAGGTTCGAATCCTGGCCCGGACATTTTTCGTCCAGTTGGAAAATTACTACTCGTATGATTTATTTACCAATTTGAAATAATTGTGTTAAAATTAATCTAGTGAAAATGTGTTTATCTAGATTTTTAAAATTTTTGATTTACTCCAATGTCATTCTAACCTCCTCATATGTTACTTACACGCATTAGATAATCTGACATTTTCGTAAAATGTTGTGCAAGCTTTTTGAAAATTGCATGTGAAAAAGTGAATTGTTACTGTATTTAATGGATCATTCTATTAAAAGCTGTTTTTGCTTCATAATGCTATTCATCAAATATAGATACACGCAGAGATCATGACATATGTGTATGTTTATTATTTTGAAAATATTATTTTGCAATGGATATTTTGCTAAGAATTCTGAAAGCTTTTCTATAATATGAAAAATAAAAATACTTACAAGCGTCATTGAAACGCTTTGTATTTCATCTAAATTTAGTCCTTTCTTAGACAAAAAATTATTTTTTTCACTCGCTGAATTTTCATAATTTTAAAAAAGTTAAGGAAACAGTTTATAAGTATCTGAAACATACTAAAATCACTGTGTTTCGAACTAAAATGGTAAGTATTTGCAATCCTTGTCTACAACAGTCAGTTTATTGGCAAGCATTTTTTTTTTTTGGTTCGGATAATGGAAAATATTGCATTTATTTACGTACGTCATCCCAATATGAAATTATTTCCTATGCCATAGCCGCCTAGAAAATTTTAAAGAGGCCGCTGTAGAGAGGACGCATGTGGTCAAAGATCCAAGGGGGGAAAACTATAGGAAATGAATCGATAATACTGTATAGTTTCTTTATGAACTGTCTTTTTTAGGCGTGCTGAAAGAAAACTAGTCTAGTGTGTTATAAGCAATAGTACCCTTACATATCAAACAAGAACGAAAAACCATGCGTCAAGCATGGATTATGAAACACTTTCCAACATTTCCAGAATACTGAAACAAAACTTCGTCGTTTAAAAAGGTGAAAGATGATGTCTAAGTAAACAATTTTAAAACCGAATTGCAGGAATTATCATCAATATTCGAAAAAAATATTCGAATTCTTTGGTAAAGCCCTGTATATGTTCTACAGATTTATATATATACTACATAGTACGCTAAAGTTTAGTTCAGATAGAAAACGCACAGCACAATTGAAAAATCCCCTTCAGAAATTTCTGTCAATAAACGGAAATTAACACAAGATCTTTTGTGCTGCCCTGTATATGATCTATAGAATTTATGCAATCTAAGTAATATGCAAAAAATTAGTTAAATTTAAAAACGCATAGTATATCTGAAAACCACTTTCAATAGTTATTGTTTATAGACACTAAACGAATTATTTTTGTATGTTCCTGTAAATGACCGATAAATGCTACGCACACCCTATTCTATAGTACTCTTGTAGCGCACACCAGTGATATATATCAATTTAAATATGTTTGAAATAGTGTAATATAAAAAAAATGCACCGCGAACGAGTTTTTCATATAGACCGTAATGTAACTGAAATTCTTTTGAATGTTCCTATATACGAACTATAAATGTTACACGCTTAATTTTCAGTACCGAACGTGCCATAGTAAACATCAATAATATATATCGATTGCAGGGCAATCAGAATATATTTGCTACAGTTAAAGCACGGGCAGTCAGACAGACAGAGAAACCCAATTCATAAACACAACTATGTTGGAAAGTGTTAAAAAGACACATGTATGTCTTGATCCCTGTGTGCGCCTATCTTTAATGTAATACAATTATTATTTGAAAGAAGCTTTTGGTTCATACCATCATTTCATTTCATTAATCCAAAATAACAAATAAAAGTAGAGAATATTATAAAAGAATCCTATTTAATTAAATTAAACTAAGTTTTAAATAATCCAAAATAATCAAAATTAGTCCAAAAAGTAGATTATTAATATAAAGGAATGCTTAAAAGAAACCGAGTTTTAAATAATCAATAATAAGAATAATATCCAAAATACCAAATAAAAGTAAACAATTAAGTTTAAGAATTCTGTATGGTTAAACAATATTTTAAAAGCGTATTACTACTTATATCGTGTGTAATCGATAAGCTATCTGAAATATTTAGATTTTTTTCTTGCTTACATAAAATGTTTCCAAATGATGTTTCGATTACTAGATATTATGTTTAATGACTTTCTTTTTTGCCTCGATCTTGATTATATATTTTTTAAGTAAATTTTCTTTAATTTCGTTAAATTTAGAAGTTTACAAATCTCGCAATATGTTTTATTAAAGCAGGTAACGAAATTCTCTGATGAACGTGCACACACAAATGGTAAGTTTTAAAAAATATTTTTTAAGGAAATTTAAGTTTACTCAGCGCATTATTCCATTATTTTATCCCACTTTCTCAGTAGAAAAGAAAATAATGGCATCTAAGAATTATATCCTATTTAGCTTTTAGGATTTGCTCTTCCTTAATTAAATTCTCTTTAATTATGAAACATGTTGCAGATTTATCAGTGAACTATAATTTTATTTGGAGTATATAAGTCTAATTAAGAGGCACTTAGTTGAAATATGTTGGATGCTTTCCTATGAAATATAATTTAATTCTTAGTGTAAGTATATTTTAGAGGCACTTAGTTGAGGTATGTTGGAGACTTTTCTAGTAAGTATAATTTTATTCTTAGTATAAGTATATTTAAGAGGCACTTACTTTATTTTTTAGGTAGGAAAAATAAATGATGTGATTTTTATTTCCATCGTAATACGATAAGGGGGTTAAAACTAGTACAAAGATTCTTCATTAACTTGCCCGATGAGTACGCAGCTTAACTTTTAAAATTTTTGTAATATACTTAAAAACAATGTGTAATTTTAAGCTTTATATTCAATCCTCATAAGGCATCTATATTAAAAATGGGCTTTAGTGCTGAATACAGTAGATGCGAAGATTAAAATTAAATTTTTATACTTTCAAATACACATTCGCAACTTTCTGGCATTTTCATGAAATAACTTTAAAGAAATTTTTCAAAAAATACGAAAATTGTACACACTGCCAGTACAATTTCTCCATAATTTCTTTCTTTTTTTTCAGTGGATCATTAACACTTATATATCCGTGTATCTCAGTAACTAACAGATAGTTCCGTTCAACAGATTTTAATTCCATAGCGGTTTATCTATTGCATATTTAATGAAAGTAATACCTTAAGTAAAAATAAATATCCTATATATACATATGCAATAAGATTTTGTTAAACCGCCATTCGATTAAAACGCCCCCTTGCATATAATATCTGTTTCTTAAAGTCTCAATATAATTACAAATAATTAATTAAGTAAGGTAAAGCCAGGAGGGATGGCGCGGTCGGAGTGATTGCGCACATAGAGGTTCGGGTGGAAGGAGTAGAGTGAGCGCGCAGCGACTCCACGTAGTTGTACAACAGCAGTAGTGGAGTATCTACTTGAAAGTCCACGTTGATTGTTTTGAGCGTCTAAGATAAAGCATTGCTATTTTGTTTTGTTTTCCCAAAGTAAGTGCTTGAATTTTCTTAGCTATTCATCAGAATTTCGATACAATATTAGTAGTAAAAAATATTTTTAACTTAAACGATTTCTCATAAGCTACTAATCTAGACTAACAATGTGAACATCAACGGTTTGTTTTAGTAGCGGCCATGTTTAAATAAAAGGCCCCAAAATCTCTCCTACCGAAATTGGAGAGTTTGCGCATCTGCTACTTAGGAGAGATGGCGCATTGTTCCCATTTGTTTCCATGCTAGGAGAGATTACGCAGCTTATTGGTAAATTTGCATAAAAAAATTTAAAATGAAAATGGACTAATTTTAAGTTAAACTTGTTATCAAGTAACTTAATGTTATTATGTAATCTTAACTGAACTTTAACTGGACAATCTCTCCTACCCATGTGCGCAATCACACCAACCCTGTAAGGACAGATTGCGCAAAATAACTTTCTTGGTTTTATTACAACTGTTCTATTAAATTGCAACTTAACAACAAAATAGCAATGGAAATGCATAAAAAACAAATAAAGTAAAAATTATTCCTGGATAGTTTAGCAAAAAATTAATATTTAGATTTTTTATTGTTATTCTTTTGAATTGTGCGCAGACTATCCTAGCTTTACCTTCGTACTAAAACTTTTAATATACCGTCATCCGAAAAATATGAGCCCCTGTTTGACCACTTTCGATTTCCTATTTTCCTTATTTATTTATTTTTATACACATGTACGTTGTACATGTTGTAAAGAGATAAAAAAAAGTCATAAGGAATTAAGTGGGACAAACAATAAACTCATCGAAGAGAATCTAACAATATTATTCCAAGAGGCTCTTGCTGCACGTACTACGAACGTATGATGCATTATGTATTACGGTTTTTTTTTCTTCTGATTAAGACGAAAAATGATTTCGCTCTGCAAATGAAAATAGAAAATAAAATTTAAACAACAAAACTAAACAGAAAAAAAAAAACTTTTTTAGATAATGTTTGTTTTAAAGTTAAATTCTTATAGTAAAATATTTTAATAATCGCATGATTTTCCATTGAATAACAGTTGTACAATAAAAAAATTATAGTGGTGATGTGATGATTTCTAGATGAATTTATTCTTTTAATGTTTTTCCTTTCTTTTATTTTCTTGGTTATTACGTGCATTAAACTACCTTCACTGTACACTAGTGCTAAAGCGCATAAATAAGTTTTAATATAATGTTCATTAAAATTCAATATAAGTAATTTAACTATAATAAATAAAGTTATTCGCTGTTACATTTTTCCTCGATAAAGCAT
Organism: Maratus michaelseni; assembly: GCA_963931845.1. Classification (NCBI taxonomy): domain Eukaryota; kingdom Metazoa; phylum Arthropoda; class Arachnida; order Araneae; family Salticidae; genus Maratus; species Maratus michaelseni. Next base: position 378,258,681 of record OZ007593.1, on the reverse strand, counting down.
CAGAATCGTCGGGTTCCCAGTTTTAGAGGGGTTTCGCTACATATATAAATGTGTTTGGAGTTACAGAGTTTCATAAAAAAAATTTCTTGTCAAGAAAATTGTTAGTTGCATGAAGATTTTAGAATGCAATCGGTATTTTTTTTTAATGAAAATACATCCAACTATTCATCTTCTATAGCATTTCTTATTGATGAGGATTTTTTTTATTAATATGACTAAATAATAACTAATAAATAATAACTTGATTTTTTTTACATATTTTTATACATAAAAAAAAAAAAAAAAAAAAAAAAAAAAGGTCCGTAGTCGTTTGTGTTGTTCTTCTTCCCGATGATGGCTTTAAGTTTAAAGCCGAAACATGTAGGATTTTAGCTCTTTTATGAGTTTAAAACAATTTTTACACTGATTTTAGCAACTAATAGGCACAATTTGTGCAATTTGTGTTTTTGAAATAATTGCTTTTTTTATTTTGTAATTTTTTTCTGTTTTATTTTATTTTTGTATTATTTTTTATTGTATGTATTACATTATTAATATATAATTTTATTTCGGTATAAAATACTTCATTTTTTTCACAATCACAACTGTCATTTATCTGCTAAGCTATGTAAACTCTACATTAGCAAAACCTGGTAATATACGGGTTGTTTCAGTACCAGGATTACAAACTTTAAGAAGTTGTAGAGTATGTCACAACAACAAATTTTGTGTAGGAAATCAAAGTCGCAATCTACTCATTCAGTTAAAATTACAGGGTGCTTTACTTCTATATGAGCCCAGATTCTTGCTCAACACTTTTACAATAATGAAGATATTTTAACGATATTTACAACAAAATTAACTTGTTGTGTGCAAAATCCAATGAAATCAGGAAGCGTGTTAGAAGTACACAGTAATCCGGACGGTGCACCGTATGTAATGTCAACTGCATTCTGAAAAATGGATCGTCTAAGATTGCGTTGATTGGATGCGGATAGTGGAGACTTCCACCACCTCGAGTAAAGCAATATCACGAGATGTAGTGGAAATAGTCACCATCCGCATCCAATCACCGCTAAATTAGACGGTCGACTTTTAAATTTAGTTGTCATTACATATGGTGCGCCGTCCGAATTGTCCTTTTCCTAATTTCATCGGATTTTGCACACAACAAGTTAATTCTGCTGTAAATAACGTTCAAATATCTTCATTATTGTTAAAGTTATGATCAAAAATCCGGTTTCAGATTAAAGTGAAGCACCCTGTAATTTTGACTAAATGCGTCGATTGCGACACCGGTTTTCTGTGCAAAAATTATTTGTTTTAGTGTAGTCAACCACTTTTTAATGTTTGTAACCCTGGTACTAAAACATCCAGTATGTATACATATATATTTAATCTATATGCACTGGAATTATTTAAGAAAAATATAAAAACAAGGCTATCCGATCCTGTTGACTGGCTGCCTTGGAATTGTTTATTCACATAATAAATAAAAATTGACTGCGCGGACTTTTAAGTCCTAAACCCCTCGGTGGCGAGTGCCTGTCTTATTGACTTATTATAATGAATATGAACCGGAAAATATTACATTGTAATGGTACTTTGCAAGGTTTTTACTCCTATAAACTAAAAAAAAAAAAAAAAAAAAAAAAAATGTTGATTTTACGGTATAATACTGGCATCCCAACTGCCATTATTATACCGTAAAATATAATTGTTTTTTGCAGTGTAGGCGCATTTTATTCCTATATACGACTTTTATAAAATTATATCATATTTTATGAAATAATTCAAAGTCTTAAAACGGTATAAAAGAACGAAAATTCAACTTTTCGAATCAATATTTTTTCATTATTTGAGAGATCGTATAATGTAGTGAGACTTAAATTTCTGGCAACTCTTGTAAAATATGTAATCTCTGTGGGCTAAATTTAAAAATAATAATCAGCAAAATTTTAATGAATTTTTAAAATTATAACTATCTTCACTTAATTAATGCTGTAATGTGTTTAGTATTTTCCTTTCTTTTAATTAACATACTACTTTTAGAATAAATAATAATGAAGAAACGACGAAGCAGTTCGTTTGACATTTTGAGTGAAAAACATACTAGCAACGTAATTAACGACATCCCCTCTTCAAATGTTCTAAATTTTCTTACGATGGGAAATTAAATGTTTAAATGAAGGTCTGAATAAATATGCCTTCACGGCTTTTAATTTAATTTAGCGTTCTACAGTCAGTGTCAATCAAAAATCTTTCATGGAGTAAATTCTAGGCTATAAAGAATTTCGAATTTGTTTCACAATTTCCATTTTGAATTTTATATGGAATAAGATGTTTAGTTACTTCTCAAATTGTCAGTCAAAGAAATCCAAATCTTATAAATGATAGATTAGGTTATACAGTAAAACTTGGTTAACTCGAATGAAGGACTACTTGACAACTCAGATAACTTGACACTGTTTGTGAATATAATTGGGCTAATACATTTTTTAAGGGACAAAAAAAACCCTCTGTTGACGTGAAGCTTGTTGACGGAAATTCGGATAAATCTATGTCAACTCAGCTGTTTTGAATGAAGTTGGAAAGGTATACATTAAATTTTGTGTCTTGCACTGCTATGTTTTCAACACATATGTGATGTCATTACTTCATGGTTGCAATTTTTTTCTCTATTGTCAAGCATCATTTGAACATTAAATAACTTCATAAAATTTCATGATAATTGAAAATAGAAACCAAATAGGACAATTATATGAAAATATTTAAGGAATAATGAATAGAGGAAAGTATATTCAACTAGGTAAATTATATCCAATGGTTGGAGTATCATAGTTGAGAATTTTCCAACAGAGCGAAAATATGCCGGGACCAGGACTCGAACATGGGTACTTTGGTTTGCCATATCAACGCTCTCCCTACTGAGCTATCCCGAAGATTTATTGTCCGATGATGACGATTTATTCCCGACGACCATTGGATATATTTAAGGAATGTTTTTCACGAAGTTCATTTTCTTACGTTTCTATGAAAGTGTCCTTTTGCATGTAATTTAGTTTTTTATTCAAATAACGATTTTAAATTAGAATTCTGCTATGCTACCTTCTAAAACAACTTAGATCAAGAATCACAGCTATCAACTACTGATTGAATGATAAAAAAATATACGAATCGATCAAAGAACAATAAACAAGTTTTCAGAAATTGAGCATACTAAAAGTTATAAAGATTTAAATATCTCACTCTAAAGCTTAAAATCTTCTAAAGTACATATAATTTTCATGATATAAACATAAATTAAATTACTGAGCAATGCAATAAATTATTTAAGATTTTTGTATGTAATATAAATTTAAATATTTTAATAAAAGTACCTCCTTTTAATTAACATTGTCAAAAATGTTTCATGATTTTCGTTTTCAGTTATAATAACCGGAAATCGTTTAAACGAAATAATAATACAGAAAATATATTTAGATTAAAGATGATACTTAGGGTTTACTAGCAAAATATTTGATGTCATCCGTAAACTGGAAAGTTCTCATTTTTCAATTTGAAACGTGAAATATCAATACACAAAAAACTTTTTAATAACTTGCCGTAAATTGAAAGTAAATATTTATTCTTCACGAGGCTAACGAAAAAGAAAGGCTACCGCGGTGCTTTATGCATGTCTTTTTTTACAGACTGCCGGAGTCACGTGGTGCTCGAATGCACCAATGATGGCGTACGAAAAGAGCATCACGTCACTCTAGCGGTCTGTAAAAAAAGATAAGTGGAATGTACCGCGGTAGCCTGTCTTTTCCGTTAGCCTCGTATTCTTCAGTAGTGATGCATTAACCCTTTCCGGCACAGTGGTCCCACTCCGGGCACACCTAATTTTAATTCCCAAACTTGCATTCGGCACCAAGAATATTTTAATAAAAATTTGTTTCTACAATGAAAGCTTAAAATAAGAAGTTCTTATTTTCTAAAAAAAGTCGTTTGTAAATTCCAATGTCAGTCAGTAATTTATCATTTTACGAACAGAATTTGTCTGTGCCGGAAAGGATTAACAGGACCAAAGTTTTAATGTGACAGCAGAAACACGCGTTTTGGAAATGTCAAACACTTTAGAGTAAAGGATAAATGTGTTATGGCAGAAATCTCATAGACTCCTGTTTCCAGATACAGGTTAGGATTGGGCAACTAAATATCATAATGAAGACATGAATAAATATGCGTCATACATTTTAATTTATACTAACAGCTAGTGTCAATCAAAAGTCTTTCATCGATTATCAGCTATTTAAACTATAGATTTCTGAATTTATTTCACATTTTGCGTTTATGTCGAACTAGATCTCTAGATTTTACTTATTAACCCATTTTCGGCCAAAGGTGCGTAAACGCACCATTTCAATAAATATTTTTTTATTAACACTGTGACGTACATTTTTCACTAATTTTATTTTTCTGCTATTTTTAAGGATTCTGGAGACATCTATAAAATATTAGTAATTCAATTGAAGTAATCACTTTTTGTTGAGAAATTTTCCAAATACGCTGGTGTTTTACTTGAAACGGTTATTGACAAATTCGACTTTTTGAAAATGTATTATTATTCCACTTGAGATTAATTATATGTTTTTATAATGGAGTAAAGTTGCAAGTTCTGTAAATAAAATAAAAATAAAACAAATGCCATAAGAAAACTTAATTTTTTTAAATTTAAATTTGATGGTAAATTATTAATAATAAATTAATAATGGTAACGTCAAATTAAATAAAATATTATTTTTCTTGCACGAAACATTTTTGGTGTCTTAATGAATGTAATTTAAGCAAATTTCAATGCAAAAAATACCACATTTTATAAAATTTCTATGCTTGGCCTAAAATGGGTTAATTTGTCAAATAAACGATTGTCATCATCAGTCAGTTGTCAACCAAACAGGCAAAAATTGTTATGATGAATCGTTATTATCCTCTTCGAAATATTTTGAAATTGTCTTTGGTTTCCCGAATAAAGCTATAATAAAACTTGTAGTGATTTATGCGAAGAAGATCCACAATGGAGAGTTATTAGGAAAAAGGAGTGTTGGGAGATCCACAGAAAGATGGTTAGAAGAGGTAGAAAAAGTCCCCTCATAAGTTCAAGTTACAAACTATAAATTAAATGCTAGGGATCGGAAGGTCTGGCGGAAAATATTAAAGCAAGTCAAAATCCTTCACGGATTGTAGTGCCATAGTGCATGTGTGTGTGTGTATGTATATATGTATGATGAGTTAGATTATATTACTATTTTCGTATAAGTTTTTAAAAAAATTCAGTGTTTCTTGTATAGTTCTATTACGCGCTTTTCTGAAAGCATATGCTTCTAGAAATTGGAATATTGCTTAAAAAAATAACTAAAATTATAATAAATTAAAAATAATAAATTTTAAATACGATACTTTAATGTAAGAGATTAGTAATTTTCAACTCTAAAAAGCTTTAAAGATGAGATATAAAACACATACATTTAAGTATCTAATTCAGTTATTGACACATACATGATATTTTCAAATACCTGGTATCACCTTTACTTAGAATAGAAAGATAAGCTTGTGTTCTATTCTAGATTTTCTTTTCAGTCAATTTAATATAGTTTACAAAGTGTCTCTTTATGATAGAAACTTTCTCTTATATTTTCCAACGACATTCTAACATTAAACTATTTCAATAAATGCAAAAACACTTAAAAATTGAAAATAAAACCACAGCCAGCAAATATTTAAGAGGTACTTGTTCTCGACAATACTTTTTTCTTAAAAATTTGACGAAAGCCTACGAAAATATACATTTTGAATGTCATTAATATTTTAAAGAGTTTAATTAAATTCTAACGCTCATATTCCGCATATTCATCATCTGACTGTTAGGCATAAAAACCTCGGTCGAATGAAATTCATGGTTAACCTATAATTGGACCTGATTGCAGCCAAAGTGCAATCAGATAATTGATAAACACCATTTTGAGCGTTCAACTGAGGCTTCCTTACTTAACCGACAATTGAGGAAGATGGTGAATAAAAGCATTTAGACCCGGGATAATAGTAATTAAATACAACAAATGTATGTGGATATTTAAAGAGGATCTGTTCTCAAAAGCGTCTGTTTTTTTCCCAATAAGATGATAGCTGACTTTTGCATCCAGAATCACAACTAAAAATTGTTCTCAAAATGATTAAAAAATCCTGAATCATTGAAAGAATGATTATAAATATAAAAAATATAGCCAACCAAGAGATTTAAAGAGTTTAATATCAGACTGCACAACTCAAAACTTCATCAAAATGTAATATTTATCTCACATAAATGTAGACATGTGACATAAACGTGACAAAAATAAACATTATGTATGGCATGTATGACATAAATGTATATATATATATATATATATATATATATATATATATATATATACATGTACATATATGTGTGTGCGTGTGTGTTACATTTAAATACTTAAAAAAACCAAATATTTGACTGCACAACTCAAAACTTGCAAATTACATAACCTTCGCAACATAAACATAACAAGCAGCATAATAACAAGATTTTGTTGGCCATTTTTAAACATAAGTTGAAATTTTTAGAGGAAAATTGCCTACACCTCATTAATGTGGTCAAAATTTATTTTCTTTTTCCTTTTTAGGGTTTCGTTCATCTCACGAAACCCTATTACTCCCGCTCCGTTGTCGGTCCGTCACAGAGCCATTCTCAAAAACTATGTAACTTACAGAGTTGAAACTTTGTGTATAAATCTGAATAGCAGCTATAAAGAGCTCAAAATATTAAAATTTGAAAAATTCGTATTATTTTAATAAATAGAGATAAAAAACCAAAATTCTAACAGCCTTTTCCTATTAAATTTAAACATTTTTCGTTATAGCAGATGCCAAAAATTAAAAATCCACGATGAAATTCTTTCTACAATAATTAATTTTCTATCAGACGATTTCCACGCGAAAAATGAAAATGAAATAAAAAGTTTCACCAATTGAAAAAAAGATTAATATGAAACAAAATTGATTGACGTCATAGTGGTAATAAAATGGAAAGATTTCTCAATAATACAAGGAGTATGAGTATGTGTATGTACACAAAGCAGATTAATATCACGTCATTAGAGAATTAAAAAGAAAATCTGACATCATATCGGAAGTTTAACGTATTTTTCAAATGTTTCAGAATAATACAAAGCGAGTATCAATACGAGTAATAGAGAATAATAAATATATGATATAAATGCTGGACGATTACACCATGAAACATTACTACATTAAAGATGTGAGTATAAAACATCACAAATTTACTGAATGGTGTATACAAAACGTTTGTATACACCATTCAGTAAAGTTGTGATGTTTTATACTCACGTCTTTAATGTAGTAAATAAATGAGTTTGAGGAACATATTGAATCATGATAAAAACCCGATTACGGAATATTCACATATTTTAACATTTTAAAGTACCACACCGATCCAGGCAATGCTGTGTTTGACGGATAATAAGCCTATTGGGGAGATTGTCATAGAAAAGGCACTAATTTTATTTGAGAAACTTATTAGACTGCCTTCAAATAATTACTGGAGAGAATATAATACTGAACAATTAAGAAAGTTAAAAACTCAGCAGGGATTCATGCAGAAAGTGACTGAGTATCGCCTTGCACTAGAAATTCCTAGTAATCCTGAAAAGCTGCTTCCAATGTTGAACCCGACAGAGTTACCTTGTATACGAGGTAATACCGATTTGCTGTATCCAATTAGGAAAAAGGATGCTGGGGATAAAGAGTTACATGCATATGCAATGGAAACTATTTATACTAGGTACCCCATAAAAGAATGGCTCCACGTTTATACGGACGGCTCCAGACTCTCTTTGGAAGAGAATGCGGGTGCTGGAATCTACTCGGAACTCTTCGCATTTTATGCATCCTTGGGAACAAACACAACACCGTTCGATGGAGAGGTGCAGGCTATCTGTATTGCCACACAACAGCTAATTATACGAGATAATGATTTCAAAAAAGCAGTTATTTTATCGGATTCAATCTCTGCTATTCAAGCAATAACTTCCTTTAAGATTCCCGACTCAAGAAGAATTGAGGACTGCAGGAAAAATTTTAAGCAACTAAAAGAGAGTGGAAAGGAAGTGGAACTACAATGGATCCCGGCCCATTGTGGAATATACGGGAATGAAGCGGCTGACCAACTAGCCAAAAAAGGAACTAAAATAATACAAACACCAAGCAATGAAATACCTTCCAATTCAATATCAAGAATTATAAAGAGAAAAATGGACTCTCAATATGAAAGGAGAAAACTAAGTGAAATCGAAAATAAAGAATGGAAAAATGCAATATCTCATGTCCCTGCAGCACCTAGAAGAACAAGTGTTGCCTTATTTAGACTTGCCACGGGACACGATTGTCTACCTAGTTACCTTTTCAGATTTGGTATTCTTGAAAGTCCAAATTGCCCTATTTGTGGAGAGGATGTGATCTTGAATGCACAGCATTTACCACTGTGCCCCGCACTATCAAGTAACAGTATATCTGGCAGATATTGGGAGGCCAGGGAACTAATGAGGACCTCAGAGCATCAGCCTAATTGATTGTATTCCCTGTTTACAGTTGACTTTTTGTTTTCTATAAAGTCTCTATATGTCACGCTTGTTTCATTTGTTGTTCCGTTTATTCTTCAATTGTTTTGGTGGCATATAATAGTGTATAGATGTTTGTCTAAGTGCTATTGCTTTAAAAAAAAAAAAAAAAAAAAAAAAAAAAAAAACATTTTAAAGTAGTACAACTTGTTTAATTTTGAAATTATTTTTTTTAAATATCGCATTTAGTCCACATGACAGATATTATTATGACAGAATATAATAGCGGCCTTCGCCCGCTATCGGGCTGGTTTAGATATTCAAAAAAACGAGCCGAAATAGACTGGTAAATTTTTACTTTATAAAAAACATGACTTTTTTTTTTTTCTTGGTTGCCAAATGAAATTTATTTGGATTTATTAAAGAAAGGGTAAAGTGTTTTGAAAGGAATATTAAACGAAACCCTTTGAGCGATCTTCGGTCCCACTTACCCACTTGTTTTTTAATTGCCAGACTTCTATTTAGACAAGATAATCATAAAGAAAAGATGAAGTAACTGACGGGACATTTTGATTAGTAAACGTGCTAGCAACGTAATTAAAGACATTCCTACAACTTAAACGTTCTGAATCTTCCAATGTGCAGAATTAAATGTTCGAAAGAAGATTTGAATAAATATGCTTCACGCCTTTTAATTTAAATTAACGTTCTACAGCTACTGTCACTCACAAAACCTTAATTGCGCAAATTCTCTGCTAGTTAAGTTATAAAATTTTGAATTTATTTCGTCATTCTCAGTTTTCATTTATGTGTAACTGGAATTCAAGTTTCTGCTTCTTAATTTAGCAACTAAATGATCATTATCAATCTTCAATTGTCAGTTAAACATGTACTATGAATTATCATCATGATAGATTACATTATAATTACTATTTCCATGTCAATTTATAAAAGAAGTGGGAGTTTGAAATATTATAATTTTATTATTGTACTATAAGCAATTCTATGCTAAAAAAGGTAAGAGCTCCTAGGAAAATTTAGGAGGAATATGGCTGGAAAAAGCTGCTAAAATTGTAACACATTAATGAATTTTACTCTGATAAAAATTGCGATATAAAAGTAAAGTATCTAATTTAATTTTCAATAATGACGCATACATGTTATCATATATTATAATACGAGCAAATGTTGTGTGTGTGTGGTTATGCAAATATTTTCTGAAAAAAGGCTCTAACGATTTTGATTAAATTTTGTAAATTTTGTACCGTTTCGGGGTACGGGAAGACCATTGGGATGGGTCACATGTTCGAAAAAATTTGATTCGTGAGTCATGTCACTACAGGTCAGGGTCATGCTAATTTTATCTATAAAACGGCTCAAACGGTTTTGACTAAATTTTGTATCTTACCATTGTGGATTACGAGAAAACTATTGCATGCCTAAGGGAGGCCACTCGTCCTGGCGAAGCCAAGACGTGAAGGGTATTGCCCCCCCCCCCCCCCCCCCCCCACCGGGAAACTCCTTGACATGCGGAGATTCATGATGGGTGACTTCAGCCGTCGGCAGTCAGGGAAAGCACAGCTCAGGGGTCACCAACGAACACGCGGGTCCCACCAAGAAGAACTCAGTCCAAATCGTTAGAGCCGTCCCTTACAAAAAATAGTCAAAAAATGGTTTTGGCACATACTAGGCCAAAAGAGGATGGCCCTTCCAGGACAACGTCCTCTACACGAGCAAGGGGCAGGGACTGAAAAAACATAAGAAATATAAGTCAAACTGTCGACTAAAAGTAAAAAAAAAAAAAAAAAAGCTTTTACAGTGCATTGCCAGAGCCGCTGGATCCAGTGCTCCCTTGCGACAGGCCGCGGTAAACTGTGGCTTTTTCATAGGGAAAGTAGGTACTACTGTACCTTTTGCACAGCTCGTAGATGTTGGATGGACAGTTCCTGGTGCCCCTGCATCATGACGTACAGTTCACAGTAGGACTGCCATTTAATTAAAATGCACCGAACCCGTGTGGCCCGCGATTTCCACGCGACAGATGCCGCCACAAAAAAGGGAGTAACTTAGGCCACACTGACCAGCAAGGGTCTACATCCAGAAATAACAAACTTGACAACTGAAAGGTAGTTTATAATGATTAGAAATGGATAACTATACTAAAGTTAAAGTAAAAGTAAAGTACGGTAGAAATGGTAGAATTAGAGTTTTAAAAAACAATGATTTACATTTGCTTATAAGTCAGGAATTAAGATTAAGACTGACTAGAAAAATAAAAATGTAGGTATAATTAGTAAAGACAATATAATTATTTACTATTTTAATATTTTAATGCCTGAGGAAGACCACTCGGCTGAGGGCGAACCCAGCCGTTGAGCGTTTAATGTCTTCCCCGGCTAGCAATTGATTACTATTAGGTTAAGTTTGTTAATACCATTAAGAATTCATAAATATATCGTAGATTCCGTAGTAGCCTTGGACGATTTAAAATATTTGCGAGCCATGATGGTGGAGGAGATACAAGAAACCTGATTCGCCAAGCAGCAGTTAGTGGACAATGGAAGTAATAGTGGCTGGGTGAACCCTGGTTGCCACATGGACACACTTCGGTTTCTGAGCGTTTGAAATATTTAAGGTACGTCTTGAAGGGACCATGTCCCGTCAGGAACGCTGTGGTGGGTGCGGAGAGGTTAATTAGATTCTTTGACACTTTTGGGACAAGTTCATAAGTGTGTCGTCCTTTGTCTGAATGATCCCAATGGTCTTGCCGCTGCAGTATGATTTTTGACTTTAACACTATGCGAATGTGTGAGTGGGTAACCGGGAGAGATAAATCCAAAATGTGTCTTGCCGTAGCCTCCTTTGCTAGACGATCCGCCAGTTCATTACCTGTGATTCCGATGTGCGCCTTCACATGGCCCAGGGATACCTGTCGGAATAGTTTTTGAAGAGTTAATTTTATTTGTATCACTATTGGGTGTTTAGTCCTGTGGGCAAATATTGCTTGGAGGCCAGAGAGACTATCTGAGTAATGTTTATATTGTTGGGGTTTTGGTTAGGTGGATATCCATTCCAATGCCCACAGGATTGCGAAAAACTCTGCCTGAAAGACTGAGTTGTTGTCTCCAATCCTGCAGGCCCACTCATGAGTCACATCTTCGCCTTCCATAGTGCAAAAGGCTGCAGCTACACCAGTCTCAGTACGCGACCCATCAGTGAAGTTGGTTGGACTTCGGAAAGGTACATAACTGTGATTGGCTGGTTTTACTTCCACGTGCGATGTCTCTTCCGTTGGATGTAATCTCCAGGTGGAAACTTTCCTCTGTATTTCTGTTTGCGGAAAGAGTTACGTGCATGTTGGCACGTGTTCTAAGTGCGTGATTCTGTGCTTCTGGTATTCGTAGTTTAGTGTGATTGTGATCGGAGGGATACCAGTTAGTACAGTTGAGATTGTTTTGTAGCCTCGTGCAATTTACAACAAGAAGGGCCTTTGGAACGGGACTAGCTTATCCCTCACCGCTTTTGTGAGGTTTCCTCTCCAGACGCCCACACAGTAAAAGATTATCCGTTCCAGAATAGTGTGGTACCAGATTTTTAACATTGTTGGTTTGATTCCCCTTGATTTGGACGTTAGTTTTCGAGCGTTTATGTGTAATTTGTCTAGCTTAATCCTGAGGGTATTGATGTGCGCCGTCCAGCTGCGGTGTTCATCTATTGGGAGGTCAAGAAGTTTTAGATGTGAAACGTGTTCGACACTTACCCCGTTGACTTTTATCATGGGCTTGCATTCGAGTTTCATGGTTTGGCAAATGTAAATGATTGTGTTTTACTGGAAGAGAGCTAGAGGTTTTGGTCAGTCAGACGAGAAGACCATTGTGCTAGGTCACATGTTCTGGAAAATTCGATTATAGGGTTATTTTTGGATCACTATGGCGTCAAACCAATTTTATATAAAAAACGGCTCTAACGATTTTGAATAATTTGATTTTGAATAAAGATTTTGAATAATAATCTACCATTTTGGGATAAGAGAAGACCATTGAGCTAAGTCAGGTTAGAGAAAAGTCGATTAGTGGGTGATTTTTGGATCACTATGGGTCAATCTAATTTTATCTAAAAAACTGCTCTAACGATTTTGACCAAATTTGCGTCCTACCGTTTAGGTACGAGAAGACCATTGGGTTACCTCACATGTTCGAGAAAATTCGATTAGTGTGTCATTTTTGGGTCACTACAGATCAATGTATTTCAATGGGAATGGAGGTTGAAACAGTTATTAAGTTGTTGAACAGTTGGGAGTAAACAAAGTTGCAAAGTTGGCAACATCACGAAAATTTGGCAATATTTTGCGAAATATCAGCGATATTTGGCGGTGAATTGATTTTTAAGATTACCAATGTCAAAACACATGCTTGGTGGAAAATGAAAGAAAATCGCGAAGTTTGCGAATTTTCGCGAATATTTTGGCTTTCAAAATCTGAAGAATTTTCTAGAAATTCCCAATAGGAGCTGAGATACATGATTCAGCCAATTAGAGCCCATAGTCCTTTATGTACGGAATACTATACATTTCTTTCTCATGTGTAAAAAGGCGTTCAAGCCTAAAAGTCCTGCTACCAAAAAAAAAAGTGTGTGACGAACTAAAATTGTAATTTGGAAGGATGCCCTTTCGTTGTAAATATATAAGTAATGTAAATTTTAGAAATATGTACATAGTTTTAATATTGATAGTTTCTGTAAATAATACTGTTATAAAATAAAATGCTTTATAGCAATAATACAGCGAGAATTTATTGTTATATCGAGTTGAACACAATGGTGACTTTAACCGAGCGTAGCTCGGTCTTCCCCGCTAACTTTTTAACAACTTTGTTAAGCTTTTTTTTTAGAATAGAAATAAAATTTGGGTGATATTCTCGATTTTCTAAGTGCCGTTTAGAATTATCTACGATACGTTACTTTATGATAGCGACTGTCTCTTTATCTTAAACGTCACTCTAACAATAAAGAGTTTCTTTAAATTCCAATTCACTGGAAAATAATATCTAAATACATCAAATGTATGCGGATATGTAAGGAGCATTTGTAATGGAAATTTATTTTCCTAAAATTTTGCTTAGAGCCTCGAAAATTACAAGATATTCATAAACCGTTTTGACAAAATGAAAGAGGTGATCAAATCCATCAAGACGAACAATTTTTATATTTGAAACTATGGTAGCAATACACTTATTCAGTCAAAAATACAAGATATCTCACTCCAAGTAAAACTCTGATTTTCGTCCATAGATTTACCAATACTAAAACTATTTTCAAGATATATCTATACTTTTTTTTGTTTTCGGTTACAGTGGATGACATCAAGAAAAGTACTGGAAAAAGTTTTCTTTCATGTCATTCATGTCAAAACAACATTAAACTAAAGGCTTCATAATTCAGATTGTAACTGACAGTTACGGCTCCATTAAACAAACCATAGAGTGTGTGGTAACATTTAAGATCATTCTAATGATAATATAGAACAAACTATAGAATATTTTCAATACTACACATAATGTGATCACCTTTGTGGTCATTCTGTTGATAATGTAGATCAAACTATAGTATATTTTCAAAACTACACATAATGTGATCACCGTTGAGGTCATCCTGTTGTTAATATAGAACAAACTACAGAGTAATTTTAACACTACACATAATGTTATCACCGTTGACCGTTGAGCTCATTTTGTTGATAATGTAAAATAAACTATAGAGTAATTTTAACACTATACATAATATGATCACCATTGAGGTCATTTTTTTTATTATATAGTATAAACTATAGAGTAATTTTAACACTACACATAATATGATCACCATTGAGGTCATTTTTTTATTATATAGTATAAACTATAGAGTAATTTTAAACTACACATAATGTAATCACCGATGAGGTCATTCTGTTTATAATAAAGAACAAGCTATAGAGTAATTTTAATACTACACATAATAAAATCACCGTTGAGGTCGTTCTTTTGATAATATAGAACAAAGTATAGACTAATTTTAACACTACACATAATGTAATCACCGTTGAGGTCATTCTGTTGATAATATAGAACAAACTATAGAGTAATTTTAACACTGAACATAATGTGATCACCGTTGAGTTCATTGTGTTGATAATATAGAACAAACTACAAAATATTTTGCACATAATGTGGTCACCTCTGAGGGCATTCTTTTGATAATATAGCTAAATTATATTAAAAACTATTAAATGTACGGATGAAAGTCCGGGTTTTGCTTCGAGTGAGACATCCTACATTTTTAACTGAATAAGTGGTTTCTATAAGTGGTTTTACATAGTTCCCTGTATAAAGATTGTCCATCGTGATGGGTTCTGCTACCTCTTCCATTTTATCACAACAGTTTACGAATACCCTGCATTTTACATGTCATTAACTTTTAAGAGTTTCCTTAAATTGCATTGACGGGATAGTAGCTTATAAATATAACAGATGTATGTGACTATTTAAGGGATACATGTTTTCAAAATTTTCTTTTTCTTCAATTTCCATGAAAATCCGATTTTTCATTTAAAAAGGCTTTTTATCAAATGGAAAATTGTGACTTCAATTATATTAGATTAGATTCTCTAAAATTAAATACAGCAAGATTCACATATTCACGAACATTTGCCGAAAACCTGTTTGCAAATCTTCTTTTTTCTTAAACTTTTGAAGAAATCCTAAAAAAACTATGTATTTCACATGTCATCAAGGTTTTATTGTTTTGTTAAATTGCATGAAAGGGTATAGCAGTAGCTGAATACAACAAATATATGTGACTATTTAAGGGATACTAGTAGCTTTTTATCTAATTGCGATTCTCGGCTAGATATCTATTATATTGTGTTATAAAATTATTTACATGAAATCAAACAGCTACAAATTATTGTCTAAATTAAGGTTCTTCAATCTTTTGCCACTAAGCTGCTACCACTAGTTTAGAATAAAAAAAATTGCCTTATTTAAAGGGAGAAACTTTCCGATTAACTAAGACGAAGATGGAATTTGTGGTGACAAATGACTTTCGCACAAAAAGATTGAAGATCCCTAGTTTAAATGATTAAAATAATACAAATTAGTGAAAAAATTATGTTTAACCCTTTCAGGGACATAGTACACCTGTTGCTAAAATGATGAAATGATTGAATGATACCAAGATTTATGAGCAAATTTATTTGAAATTAAGTAAAAGCTTTTCTTCACGTACATTATATAAAAAAAAAAAATCCAAAACTTTGATGTTATTGCATTGAGAAAAATGACACTTTCAAATCTGAGTAAATCGATGTTTTCATTTTGTTATGAAACTTTTTGTTTCAAATAGGACGACCCAATGCTTTCAGTTCTGAAATACCAGAAATACTCAGAATACTGAAACATGGACACATACTCAAAACTGAGCACATAGAGGTCAGTTCATACTCATTTTTGAAACATGGACATACTCAAAAATGATTAGAATTAGTTCATACTCATTTTTGAAACATGGACATACTCAAATATGAGCACATGATGTTTTATTCTTGAGTGTGAGCATGTTTTCAGAAATGAGTATATACATGTTTCAAGCTTGAGTAATTTTGATTCGGAGCCATTTTGACTATTCCACTTACTCAGATTTGAGTATTTTTTTGCTTAGTTTTCAAAATGTCGTTTTTAGAGTGTGTGACATTTGGGTATTAAAATTAAGTGGGATATACCACCGCCCTTCATGGGGTTAAAAAGTAGCCTACTAAAAATATTTAAAGATTTAAATATACGACAGTGCAATTTAAAACTTGCCAGAAATAAATATAATCTCCGCGCTTTAAAAAATAATCAGCGAAGAAACAGTCGAAAAAATAATCAGCGATGTGACATAAATTTAATGATTTTCTTTTTAAACACAAAGTTGGCGTATTCAGATGAAAAAGTAGCTCTACTTAATTAACGTTGCCAAATTTTTTCATGATTAATTTTTTTGTTTTAATTACAAGATTTCCTTTAGACGAAAATAATAAGGAAAAGATAAAGTAGTTCGTTTAAAATTTAGAGCAATAAACGTACCAGAACTGTGATTAAGGAAATCTTTGAAACGGGAAAGTTCATAATGAGGGAACCAAATGTTCAAATGCAGATCTGAATAAATATGTCTCGCATCTTTTAATTTACTTTGCCATTCTACAGCTACTGTTACGTGCAAGTCTTTCATTGCGTAATTTCTAAGCTATTTAAGTTATAGAATTTTGAATATTTTTCACAGTTCTCATTATAAATTTACTAGTTGCACGTACATTATAAAAAAAAAAAAATCCAAAACTTTGATGTTATTGCATTGAGAAAAATGACACTTTCAAATCTGAGTAAATCGATGTTTTCATTTTGTTATGATACTTTTTGTTTTTAATAGGACGACCCAATGCTTTCAGTTCTGAAATACCAGAAATACTCAGAATACTGAAACATGGACACATACTCAAAACTGAGCACATAGAGGTCAGTTCATACTCATTTTTGAAACATGGACATACTCAAAAATGATTAGAATTAGTTCATACTCATTTTTGAAACATGGACATACTCAAATATGAGCACATGATGTTTTATTCTTGAGTGTGAGCATGTTTTCAGAAATGAGTATATACATGTTTCAAGCTTGAGTAATTTTGATTCGGAGCCATTTTGACTATTCCACTTACTCAGATTTGAGTATTTTTTTGCTTAGTTTTCAAAATGTCGTTTTTAGAGTGTGTGGCATTTGGGTATTAAAATTAAGTGGGATATATCACCGCCCTTCATGGGGTTAAAAAGTAGCCTACTAAAAATATTTAAAGATTTAAATATATGACAGTGCAATTTAAAACTTGCCAGAAATAAATATAATCTCCGCGCTTTAAAAAATAATCAGCGAAGAATCAGTCGAAAAAATAATCAGCGATGTGACACAAATTTAATGATTTTCTTTTTAAACGCAAAGTTGGCGTATTCAGATGAAAAAGTAGCTCTACTTAATTAACGTTGCCAAATTTTTTCATGATTAATTTTTTTGTTTTAATTACAAGATTTCCTTTAGACGAAAATAATAAGGAAAAGATAAAGTAGTTCGTTTAAAATTTAGAGCAATAAACGTACCAGAACTGTGATTAAGGAAATCTTTGAAACGGGAAAGTTCATAATGAGGGAACCAAATGTTCAAATGCAGATCTGAATAAATATGTCTCGCATCTTTTAATTTACTTTGCCATTCTACAGCTACTGTTACGTGCAAGTCTTTCATTGCGTAATTTCTAAGCTATTTAAGTTATAGAATTTTGAATATTTTTCACAGTTCTCATTATAAATTTACTAGTTGCACGTACATTATAAAAAAAAAAAAATCCAAAACTTTGATGTTATTGCATTGAGAAAAATGACACTTTCAAATCTGAGTAAATCGATGTTTTCATTTTGTTATGATACTTTTTGTTTTTAATAGGACGACCCAATGCTTTCAGTTCTGAAATACCAGAAATACTCAGAATACTGAAACATGGACACATACTCAAAACTGAGCACATAGAGGTCAGTTCATACACATTTTTGAAACATGGACATACTCAAAAATGATTAGAATTAGTTCATACTCATTTTTGAAACATGGACATACTCAAATATGAGCACATGATGTTTTATTCTTGAGTGTGAGCATGTTTTCAGAAATGAGTATATACATGTTTCAAGCTTGAGTAATTTTGATTCGGAGCCATTTTGACTATTCCACTTACTCAGATTTGAGTATTTTTTTGCTTAGTTTTCAAAATGTCGTTTTTAGAGTGTGTGACATTTGGGTATTAAAATTAAGTGGGATATATCACCGCCCTTCATGGGGTTAAAAAGTAGCCTACTAAAAATATTTAAAGATTTAAATATATGACAGTGCAATTTAAAACTTGCCAGAAATAAATATAATCTCCGCGCTTTAAAAAATAATCAGCGAAGAATCAGTCGAAAAAATAATCAGCGATGTGACACAAATTTAATGATTTTCTTTTTAAACACAAAGTTGGCGTATTCAGATGAAAAAGTAGCTCTACTTAATTAACGTTGCCAAATTTTTTCATGATTAATTTTTTTGTTTTAATTACAAGATTTCCTTTAGACGAAAATAATAAGGAAAAGATAAAGTAGTTCGTTTAAAATTTAGAGCAATAAACGTACCAGAACTGTGATTAAGGAAATCTTTGAAACGGGAAAGTTCATAATGAGGGAACCAAATGTTCAAATGAAGATCTGAATAAATATGTCTCGCATCTTTTAATTTACTTTGCCATTCTACAGCTACTGTTACGTGCAAATCTTTCATTGCGTAATTTCTAAGCTATTTAAGTTATAGAATTTTGAATTTTTTTCACAGTTCTCATTATAAATTTACTTGTTGCTACCCGTAACTTCGTTCACGTAGCATTTAAAGAAGGATCATTGCATTAATTAAACGAAATATTTTACGATAATTAAAAACATAAACAAATAACAAACTCTTTATCACGTTTTATAATAGACTATATTTCTGTTGACCCCAAATTCATATTTTTGTTTTCATATATATTAAATTCCTTTCATATGCTTGAAATTTCACATGCTTTCTCTAAGATTAAGTGTCTTTAGTAAATTTACTTACCTCTTATTACATTTATTCTTTTTTAAATTTATTGCGTTAAAATTATATTGATTAAATTTATCTTTACGTGTCAGAGAATAATGTTTGAAGTAATTATGTTAGTACATATTTGTTGAGAAAAATTGTTAATTAACATTTCACATCAGACATGACTTTGAGGTCATTAGAATAGCTGAAAAATCAACATACACTATTATGTTTCTATTTCAAAAACCTTCACATTTTGAAGAAAATTGAAGATATATGCTATGTAAAAAGGAAATTAAAACGTGGTGAAGCATAAAAGTTCATAAATAAATCATAAAACACTAAAAATATATTTCTCATATATTTATTGGATTTTTATTTCACGGTGCCATAATTTTCATAGCTTTAGATCTACCAACAATATCAAAATGTTTATCACACCACAAGAGATTCTCAAAGCCTAAATGCTTATTGGTTAAGCAATACAGTTGCTTATTATTTTCATTCGCGACAAAAAATCTGTTATTTATGGTAAAAAGCAACCTGAAAAGGGATTTACCTTGTCATAGCGTTTGTTGTGTTGTAATTTAGGATTAAATGAGATTCAAAATTTGCCAGGAATATACAAAATGGGGGACAAACATTACCTCGCAGAGATATTTTTAAATGTAGATTTAGATATTTTAAAAATTAAGTGAATTGTAAGCTATCCCGTCTCACGTACTCGGGATAACCAATAAGTAATGGGACAGGAAAACTGATTAATACCGAGATTTTTTTACTGATTTTTCTCTTGTGCTTTTTCATAATCAAGTCGCCGTTATAAAAAAGGGGGGTGGCAGGAGGGAGCGTTTCTTACTTAATTAGTGGCATTGGCTTTCCTTTGAATTTCACGTGAACTATGTCACAGAAAAACCCTAGCCTCGAATGAAGATTAATCGCTCACGACATTTACACAAATTTAAAATATACATTAAGCTTTAGTGAAAGCAGGATTATGGGAGATTGTACGATAAAAGATTATATCTATGTACTTGCGAACGGTAGATAATGCCACTTTGTATAATTGCAATTAAATACTTTTTACTTTCTTCTATCTATAATAGAAGAAAGTTTTGTAATCGAATTTTTTTTCGACTTCCGGTTTTCGACGGATTTACACGTTTTAGGGGTCAGAGATTCCGAAAAACATGTTTTTACAAAATGTCTGTCTGTCTGTCTGTCCGTCTGTCTGTCTGTCCGTCTGTCCGTCTGTCCGTCTGTGTGTCCTCATTGTATCATCGAAAAGTGTATGTAGTTATGCTTCAAATTGAACCTAATTTTTTTTCAATGTGTTTGGCTGTGGCAAGCAAGTCCTATTAGAATTTGGGGATATTTCGACGAAAGGGGGCGCTGTGATCGATATTTTTGTTCCATTTTCACTATTGTACCATCTAAAAGTGTATGAAGTTGTGCTTCAAATTGAACCACATTTCTTTCCTATATTTTTCGCTATGGCAAGCACGTTCTATTAGAATTTGGGGATATTTTGACGAAAGGGGGCGCTGTGATCGATATTTTTGTTCCATTTTCACTATTGTATCATCAAAAAATGTATAAAATTATGCTTCAAATTAAACCACATTTTTTTTCTATGTTTTTGGGTATGGCAAGCAGGTTCTATTAGAATTTGGGGATATTTCGACGAAAGGGGGCGCTGCGATAGCCATTTAAAGATTTCAAATTCAGAAAGATGTGAAAATTAAAAAAAAATTAGAAATCCTAAAACATTTTTTCGTTAAATGTTCGGCCTTGATCCGGAGAATCCGGAACAATTTTTGTTTTGCCTCTATCTTAAAAAATGGCTGAGATATAGCAGTTTGAAATTTTAGGGTGGCTGACATTTTCAAACAAGACAGCAGAATTCATCCATAAACGGGTTTAATTTATGAGTTTTAGTTAACATGGTTTCGGCAAATTTTCTTTCATTGTTGTAACCATTAATCCTATAATATGCTTATCACTATATATTTATATTCGCCAACGTCAAATTCTCGTCAAACGTGGCGACAATTGGCGGAATATCGCCAAATTTGGCGACCAAAATAAGTTACCATAAATGAAGCCAACTTGGCTGTAGAGGACTAATTTGGCGATATTCTCATTCAAATTCAATGTTGACGAGAACTAGAATTGAATCTTCTTTATTTAGGTTCCACGCATTTGAGCTTCGTGTTTTCCAGTAAAATTAGCTAAAATCACAAAACCAAGGAATAGGGAGGCCATCTGTTCTTGTCGGCTCAGGCCAGAAGGACTTTTCGTAGTTTAGTATACATCGGTTGTTCGCATCCCTGTAATCCGACGATTCGCAAGCAGCTGACGTACAACAGAATGACGAAAAATATTGATTTTATTGGCGATGTGATAACGAATTTTGAAGTATTAACATGACTGAGATAGAAGAAAGTTTTGGGATTGGCACATCCGACTTTTTTTCTGAATGAAAATTGGTGCATGATTTAAATTATGACAACACTTTCACCATGAAAAGATGAGGTACAGAATAATCTTTGTATACATTTAAAAAAAAGAAATCTTTCACTTCAGGAATCACGTACAAATATGCATTTCTATTATTTCAAAAATGAAAGCGTTTAAAAATTTAGTTTTTCCGGCAGTATTAAAACAAAATCTTAAGTCTAAAAAAATATAAACTTATAAAGTACTGCATCCGAATTATTTTGCGTGTCCCTGTAAATGATCGATAAGTTCTATGGACACTATATTCTGCAGTAAGCATCTTATAGTGCACCTCAGAGATAGACATGAATTTCTATATGTTTAAAATAGTCTAACATTATTGAAATACATTGCAAACGATTTTTCTCCAAAGACCATAGTGCAACGAAATTCTTTGGAGTGTCCTGTAAACAAACTATAGATGCTATACACTTCAATTTTAATACCTAACATGTAACCCTCAATAACATATATCAATTACATATCAATCTTAGTATATTTACGTTAGTTAGATTACGGACAGATGGGCAGCAGACGGCCAGACAAATCGAATTCATAAACACTTTTCAACTATGTCGGAAAGTATTATAAACTGAAAGCCCAATTTAATAGAAAAGGGAAAAACGGCATGATATCAAGATTATAAAAAGTAATAATAATTAAAGCATTAGAATTAGTTTAGTGCACTTACATGTATTTAACAAGATAAAATCCACAATTTATCCAACATAATAAATTCTTTCTGAATGGCCTTTCCTTGATTTATGGATTATTACAGTGACACAATCAATCAATACCATTCAGAGAAGTTAATTAATGCTTTCTATTTTGTCGGTACATTTGGGAGTACAAAGAGCATATCTGCTTTGATAGTGTATGGTTTTATGTCTTCTACGCAGAATTTTTACGTTTTTAAGATTTATAGTTTGATGCATTTGCCTAATTTATGTATTTCACACTATACTTGATGTAAAACTACACATTCAAAATAAAATAGCAAAGTAACAATTACATAACTAGCAGATTTTATTTACGCAACAAATTTGTTAATATTAATATTTTTTTTTTTTACTTATCCATCATACGTAGTATAGGGCAAGTCTTGGAATCGTTTTGAAAATCGAAAAAAAAATTTTTCACGGATTTACACGTTTCAGGCACTGAAAACTCCGAAAAACATATTAAAAAAAAATTGCGTCCGTTTGTCTGTCTGTGTGTTTGTGTAACTGTAAACGCTCTATCTCCCGAACAAATTGAGATAGAGATTTGAAATTTGGTATGTTACTTAGTATGTAATAATGGGAAGAAGCTTATTGAATTTCAGTAACCTCGATGATCCGGAACTATTTTTTTTCGGACTTTCGAAATATTCATTTTGATAAAAGGTACATAAAAATTTTCGAAATTGTTTATTTTAAGGATCGAATATAAAAGACAATAAAAAAATATAAATTTTGCATAAAGAATGAAGTCGATCGGATAATGAGTTGCCGAGATATTTGGAATCCTATTTTACACACTCTTCGAGTTTTCATGACCCTGTATTTCATCTAAATTTCAATTCAAAGATATATTTTAATTGGCGCTTAATGAGACGCTTAATCCTACGCAGTAAAACGTTAGTTAATATGATTATCAATTTGGGTGTTATAAGGATGTTTCTTTTACGCAATACATTTTATAAGTAGTTTACAGATGTTTCATCTTCATATTTTATATTATACATATACATGATGGGTAAGTATTACGGTAGCCCCCCAACGACTAGTTTAAATTGCTTTCATTCTCATACTTAACTCGCCAACGCCCATCGTCACCTCCAAGTGACACGTCTTTGAAATGACCTCTAGGATTTTAAGTGATTATGTACCATATCGCCTTTATTAGAACCTACAAAACTTTACTGAATTATAGGAAAAAGTTCCGCATCTCTCAGAATTTCTGATATGGTACCTTCCAAAGTTTTGTAACTCCTCAAAAGAAGCAAGATTGGAGTTTTTTTTTCTTTGAGGGGTGGTGGGCGGATAAAAATGAAAAAATGAAAAAAAAAAGGTAATTTTTATATAGGGTAATTTGGTGGCAGATGCCGTATTGGACAAGATGCCGTGTCACGTGGTTTTCTTATGCGCAGGCGCTGTAGGGAAACACCACTCAGTCGTGTGGAAGAGGCTTCCCTACTGATACTTTAATTCCAGTTTGCGTTGTTTTATTTAAGTTTTCAATGGTACTTTTCTACTGCTATTTCGTCTTAACTCCTTTGGTAAGTGTCCAAAATCGTTTACGCCCTTTCTTTATGTAGTTACTTTTTTGTAGTTGGCCATCTTACCCCAAGATTGGGGTAAGATGGCCTTCGTTTTCCTTCGAAGGAATCATGTGTCATCTATCTAAAAAGGTTTTTTAAAACCTTTTGTTTTAAATTTTTTTTTATCACGTTAAGCAATAATTATACTTTAATTTGAAGCTAACAAGTGATTTTAATATATTATTTGTTACTTACTTACTTACATCAAACTTTCATGCTTACATTCATTTATCACCTATATTTATCTTATAATATTACATACTAATGCACTGAAACTTTCAATACGCAGAACTGATATAACAATCCATTTTTTGACAAATAAAAGTAACAGGGGCAAATTAAAAGCCTTCAAAAATCCTAATAAACAATACAGCAATCATACAAGTTGTAAATTACCAACTGGACGAAAAATGTCCGGGCCAGGATTCGAACCTGGGACCCTCGGACCGGGGCCCTGGGAACCTCGCAATGATTACTTTACCAATTTGAAGTAATTGTGTTAAAAAAATAATCCAGAATACAGCAATCATTACAACAATGCATTTTATTTCATGGTCCGGATGATTTTATCATAAATAACACGTTGATTTTTTTCTAGGAATTGAAAGTAATAAGCAACTTTGCTATTCCAATTTTCGCAATGATTTCAGAAATGTTTATCTGCATACTAAAATGCTTCCTGAACAGTATTTCCTCGACTTATGGGCTGTTACACTAACAAAAGCAGTCGATATCGGACAGCTGACAACATTCAGAGAGGTAGATTAATACCTCTTGCATTGTCGGAACAATTGGATTCCATTAACAAAGAGATGTCGCGGTTTGAATATTTATCCTTTGAAACATTCACCTAATTTATGTTATTCACACTATTTTCTCAATAAAACAGTACAATATCTGAATTCAGAAAAGCCTACAATCATACGTTCAAACAATTGGAATCAGATTTAATAATTCTTAATAAATACCAAAACAAATAATGAAATAAAATAATAAAAGACCACTTCATCCGTTTTGTAGTACTTTTGTTGTTTTCAATTTCAAACTCAAAAATCCTTGCGTTTTATCGGAAAAAATTATATTTAAATGAAAAAAAGGAATTGAATACATACATTTAGGATAAAATACACACCGCATTCGTATGAATAGGACACAGAAATGTAGCATAAAATATACTGTATTTATATACCGGGTGGTTATAATATAAGTGTCTCTATTTGGAGCTGTCTGTAGCTTGAAGAATGGGAATCATTTGGAACCGGAATGAAACTAAAATCGGTACACTTACTATTCGAGAAGAGGAAACAAGAATAGAACAATAACAAAATAATTGCAATAATCGCCGATGGCGCTTTTTTTTATTCAGATGGCGCTTTTGAGTGTGAAATGTAATGTGTAATATTATGTACCGTGGAGGTGTCGCAAACCTCAATGACTTTACCGCATATCACATGTGCGAAACATCACTCCTCATGTGTTACATTCCGCAGTTAAGCACGTCGTGCACCGCCTGGCTTGTGTACTCCAGCACAATGGCCATGTGGAACCTGAACATGATAGGCACCGCCATGCGAAAGCGTAACCACATTCACTGTGACATTTTTCAATAAATTAGGTATTCCATCCAGTTTGACGCCTTAATTTTTGTTCTTGTATTACACATTACATTTCACACTCAGCAGCACTATGTGTTGGTGATTATTGTAATTATTTTTTTATTGTTCCATTCCTCTTCCCCTTTCTCGAATAGTAAGTGTACCGATTTTGGTTTAATTTGGGTTCTTCCCTCGAGCTACAGACAGCTCCAAATAGAGAAACTTATGTTATAACAAGCCTGTACACTTAGTCTGGTTTCATCTGTCTAACCCGGATGATTTGCGAAAGAAAATTAGTGATTCCACCACAGATGAAGCTAGTGGTGTACCGACTGCCCTCGGCAGCATAGATCCGGCCCTTTCCCGTTTTCATGCTCGTAAATCATTAATATGAGATTATTGTCGTAGAGCCCTGCGCGTCCATAAGCCATTAGGTCAGCAATATTCTATAAACGGGCCGTCACTATACAATTGAGCTGTTATTAGCAATTTATGCGCTTTGCGGCTAATACATAATTAATAAGGCGATCAGTATTTAAATAATACGCAAATCTCTACTGATAAATAAAGTTTAACGTAAAAAAGGAGAAAATATACCATAGTTTGAATATTGATTGAAATTGGGTTATTAAAGCGCGACAGAGTAAAAATAACTTATAAATAATTACATCATATAAAAAAAAATTCGTAAGAAAATCTAATAAAAAATTCCTTTTGATATCAAAAAGAGGTAGAATACACAGACGTATATGTAAATTCTTTTATTTAAACCTGAAATATTTTAATTCGTGTAACTAGAATGAAAACATTTTTCGATTTATAACCCATTCATAAGTATTGATTCAATTTTGACATGGTTAAAGATATCTTTATAGTGAAGAGAAATAGACTTCTCTCATTCTCTTCTCATCCCTTTTTGTTGACATCGAGATTTCAGCGCAATCCAGATTTCATGGATCTCAGCAAGAAACGTAGATATCGAAATGAGTGCTATATATATTGTAGAGGACAGTGTGTTGTACGTGTATACTAAATTTTATGTTACTTGGTTTATTTTATGTATACGTTTTTGAAATGTTATATGTTTCTCATACACTCCCCATGTAATCGAAAAATATATTTTGTTACAAGGGCTCCAGTCAGGCTAGAAACGATTCCTTAAACATAATACAACTTGGCAGTATTATTACCCACGATTTAAAACACGGAGGAAAAGACACAGTGCTGCAGATGATGCAACAAGTCTGCCAATAACGAGATGGGCAAATTTAAAGTCTACGTTTTGGACACTTAAGTTGCTATCGCACGGACTACCATACGATATGAAATATATGCTATTGCCTCTCGCTTGCTTGGAGCTACCCTTTCACGCTGCAACTATGTTTATTTTCAATGCTGAAAGTTATCTGCAAATGTAAAGAGAGGGCGCAACATTTGGCGAGTAATTGCAGCTAGGTGTTTTATAAAGAGAAGTGCAGATTTAAAGTAGCCCGTTCGAGCACAATAGCAGGCCGCATAGAGGAAAACCAGTCGCATAAGTCTTGTGGGCCCCAAAGTAGTTTTACATATGGGAACACAAACATCACTAAGGCATTAACTTTATTAAAATTAGACAGCATTATTATAGTATAACTTCAGAATGTATACTAGGGTGGGTCGAAAAAACCGAAATTTATATAATCGAAACGTAATAGTGCGGGAAAGTTGCCATTGGTAATAAAGAATAAATTCTCAAAATATTACACCAAATGGTTAATATCTTTTACCGCCGCAGGGGGGGGGGGGGGGCAAAGTTTCGAAAAATTGCAAAAAAATTGTTTTTTTCGAAAAAAAATTAAATTATCCAACCATACCAATACAATTTCTAATAGAATGCAACAGCTACACCGAGATGTTAGTAATGTTCTAGTAACATTTCATTATTGTGAAATTATTTCTATTACCGCCGCAGGGGCGGTCAAAATTTTGATAAAAACGGCAAAAATTTCAATTTTCCGTTTTTTCTAAATTTTCATTTTTTATTATATGTCTACAATTAAATAAATTTACATTATAGCTAGTAATAACTTATAAATGTCTAGTAATTTTGATCATGGGCATAGCCAACTGAACGAGAGAGGGGCCCGCCTCCCCTAAAATTGAAAAAAAGGGGCTTTTGGGGATTTTCCGGAAATTTTTAGGGTTTTTTTGTAGGGGGGGACAAAAGTGAAAAATGAGGGTTAATTTATGTAAAATGCCCCCCTACCAAAAAAATCACCAAAATTTACCGAAAAATCCCCGAAATTTCTTCAAAAAGTCCTTTTTTCTCAAATTTAGGAGGGGCGGGCCCCTCTCGCCTTGGTTGGCAATCCCCATGATCAAAATTACTAGACATTTATAAGTTATTACTAGATATAATGTAAATTTATTTAATTGTAAACATATAATAAAAAATTTAAAAAAAAAAACGGAAAATTGCAATTTTTGCCGTTTTTATCAAAATTTTGACCGCCCCTGCAGCGGTAATAGAAAAGATTTCACCATAATGATATTTTATTGGAACATTACTAACATCTTGATGTAGCTGTTGCATTCCACTTGAAATTATATTGGTATGGTTGGATAATTATTTTTTTTTGTGATTTTTCGAAACTTTGGCCCCCTTGCGGCGGTAAAAGATATTAAACTTTTGGTGTAATATTTTGCCAATTTATTCCTTATTACCAATGGCAACTTTCCCGCACTATTACGTTTCGATTATATAAATTTCGGTTTTTTCGACCCACCCTAATGTATACATTTTACTTGACTAAGTTTTGGATACTAAGTGTATCACTAGCTCTCGAGATGATTGAGTATTGCACTCGATCTTAATATTGTGGAGAGTTGCAGCCTCCACATGCTGTTCTCTCTAGACTTCGACAGTTTGTTAATCTCGGTTTTAATTTGAGATTTTAAGCATGGTGTGTTTATGCACCCATATTAAATGTTTATTAAACAGTTAGCATAAGTTTGACTGGAATGCTCTCTCCAATTATATGAGTGTGTGTGAAAACAATGAAGTGGCAGAATCACCGAAATAAGTGTCCCGCGTCTGGTTGGCTGAGACGCCCGTCTTTTATACACCAATTTTTATACCGAATTTATTAGCTCAATTATTTTATGTAATGTTTTATAAGTGGTACTTGCTCTCAAGGTATGGCTTTCATTGTTAGATGGTTAAGATATGTAATCGTTGGTAAATTCGAAAGAGTAAAAGGTAATTTATTTAATCTTAAAGCTTTTGTTACAAGAAATATTAATTTGAATTAAATAATTATTGTGAGATTAAAATTAAATTATTCAAATAAACGAAACACTTTTGTAACAAGAAGAATAAATCTTAAATCAATGCATGTTAAAAAATAATAGGATCAGTGAGATACCAAGTAAAGAATCTAAACTTTTTTTATTATGTTTTTTTTTTTTTTTTTTTTTTTTTTGTATATACGATGTTAAAAATAATCTGAAATTCACGGTTTTTTTTTTTTTTTTTTTTTTTTTGCTGAATTTTACAGAAAAAGTCCCTTTTTATGACAAAAGGGCATTTTCCGTTAAAAAACAGAAAATTTCCTCATATTTCCTGAAAACAACGGAACATACGGAGACGAAAGTGGCCCAAGGAGATATTCCGTTATCTGTTGCATATTTATTTTCAATGTTTAAAAAACTGACATGCTTCTGCACAGAAAAACTAAAAATTCAGTAAATTAAAATTTCGAGTTTATTAAAAAAAAAAAAAAAAAAAAAAATAGTGCTTTCAAATTTAAAAAAGCAACAATTAATTTTCCCATTCTATTAAAATTATTTGCCATTTATTTTTTAAAGTTATAACAAAAATATTCGCACTTAAAATATATTCTAAATAAACAGAATAATATATATTATATATATATAATAGTTAAATTAAGTGAAAAAAAATCGATTTTCTCCAAAAAAGCAACAAACAAAAATAATGCTTTCGAATTAAAAAAAAAAAATAACCAATAATTTTCTCATTCCTTTAAAATTATTCGCAATTTATTTTTTTTATTTATAAAAGACACTCGCACTGAAAATATATTCTCAAGGAACACATTTAAAAAATATGTAATAGTTAAAAAAAATCGATTTTCTCAAAAAAGCAAACATTTATCGCATTAACATTTTATCGAATTTAATTCAAAATATAATATTCATATTTTACATCTAGCGATAAAATTAAGAATATATATAATTCAGGTTTTTATCCTCTATTAGTACTAAAGTTTTAAAACCTCAACCATCATTTTATAACGAAATCTCCCCACAATTAATTTCAAAATTACCAGGTTTCTAAACACCAAATTGTTTAAGTCCCAGGCTGGCATTTCAAGAAATCCCGTATCATCGTTTCAAACTCTCATTCTAGCAAGCGCTGGTCTTACCGGTCTTACCGGTGGTCTTACCGGCTGGTCTTACCGGTAAAATACTTGGCTTAAGGCACCGACGTCTCTAGTTTGAGCCCAAGGTCAGCCAGAAAATATTCTTGAAGTATATCAAATAATAAATACTCCCGTAATAGTCAACAGATGGCAGCACAAAGAGAGATGTAACTTAGTTAAAACCGAGGTTATTCATAACGGAAAATTTTCCTTCCTGGCAGTGCTGCCAAGAATATTTCCGTGATTTGAAGCAAGTATTTTTGAGAGCGCAGCGGAAATTTACCGCTTCTTCAAACGGAGTTTTTCCTTCTTTTATCTCTCAAAACGGAAAATCCACTAACAGAAGGGAAAAAGTCCGGCAACTTTGCTGCCAGTAGTTTTACCGTGAATTAACGGATGTATTTTTAACAGTGTATATGTCTATTGTAAATAAAAAAAATAATTTGAAATTTTGTTTCTTCATTCTTTTAGCATCATGTGTACTTATTGGTTCTAATTTATAGGGTATAAAATTTCCGGCGTTTAGGTTAATGAAAATTCAGGCAAGAATTGGGTTAATTAAGCTATCAGCTTTATAAATTGGGATTTCAGCGAAAAATAACACAGCACGATAAATTAATTATATCCTTTATTATATCCTTTGGGTTACACTTATTTTTACTAACTGTTATAAGTCCCGACTAGAGCTTAACGATCAAATAATTTACCTAATTAACGATTTAAGAAGTTTTATTTAGCCAACATAGGTAGATTAAGGGAGTAAGGACTAGCCCCCATCCCCCGTAGACGCTTGGGAGGATTCTTTTAATTGTAAAAAGTTTTTAATTAATTCCTAAATATTCACAGCACATTACAACAAAAATAACATTAAGAATGATGATTGTTAGTAGTCTATAACGGTTTTAAAAAAAAGATTTAAAAAAGACGTTGAACGATATATCCAGATATTCAACGTTTTTTTTAAACGTTGGGTGCTACTAGTTGTTACACACACAATTTTAAATAAGGATCATGGTTATTTAAATATAATGAATAGTGAATATAAATATCATATACCTATTTCATCCTATCATAGTTTCACATCATTAAAACGCTCTTCAAAGATTAACTTCCCACAGAATATATGTAAATTATTTTGTATACTCTTGTAAAGAACTGTAAATGTTACTCACGCCATTTTCAACGGTGAACATGAAGCAATTATTCTCAATATCATATAGAAAGTTTCATGAATTTGAAATAATTAAATATCATTATCTCATATTGGATAATTGTATCCAACTGGGAACATTTCACTTTGGTATTTTAGTAGGGACTGGGTATTTTAGTAGTCGGGGAGAGGGGGTCACAGTGGGACGATTTTCACTTGTTTTATGATAATTTCTTCCCTTTTAATTAAAAAAATAAAACAAATACAGAGCAATATTTTGGCAACTTTTAGCTTTCATTGTAATTTTTTTCAAAATTTATACTTATTTTATTCTTTTAAAAAAATGTAATTTTCTAAAGGTACTCAAGATGCCCCATTGTGCCCCCTGGCGTGGCACAGTGGGACAGGGAATGGGGTACAGTGGGACGGTAAGTAAGGCACATACAAAATTAATTATATTATCACAGCACATTTATTATTATTAAATACATGTTTATATATTGAACATAGAAGATATGAAAGCCATTTTCAAATGATAAGACTTAAAAATAGTTATAATAGTGGAACACATTTAAGAGTTGAAAAATTCTTTGCAAAATAACGTATGATGAATTGAAAATAATAAAGTAACATCAAATTAAACATTAAAGGCTAACAAAATGTTCTCAAAAGTTCATTTTATCTTTGAATAACCTTGGAGGTCTACAGGAAATAATAATTGAGTCATTGTTCTTTCTGTCCTTCCGCAAGCCATTGGTTTTGGTAATTTCATTTCAATGTCAGCAAGAACAGCTGAATATGTTGTCTCACCATCAAAGACAAAATTGTGTGCTATCAAAAGTATTTTCATATACTATAATTCAAAGTCAATTTCACTTTTATTTATGATTTCTGCAACATAATAGCATATGGCTCCTTTTTTTCCCCACACACTTTGACTAATACAAAATCTTCAATATTAATAGAAACGCTTTCTTTTTCTTCCATATATCATCCTCAAAAATACTTTCTCTTTCTTCCACCTCATCGTCAGAAACAGTATCACTCGAAGAGAGCTTCCATTCTTCGTCTTTCCCATAAATTTTTATTTACAATCTTCTTTTTTTTTTTTCTTTTTTTTTCTTTTGTTATCAATTTTGGAACATTAGTAAAATACATCTTTTGACCTTTATTTTGCTTTTCAATTCTTTCAAATGTTTCCTGCTCTATTCTACTTTTTACAGGTTGTATCAGTCAATACTTCTGATTTCCTCTTATTTCGGTTCCTCTTAGAATTATCAGGTGCATGGCATTTCGGTAGCGGCCTAATTATCCGGGTGACAAAACAGGTTCATCAACTTTCTTGTTTCCCACCAGAGATAAATTTAAATTGGAGCACCCTGTTTGTGGCACTTCTGTACGTGTACTGTCTTCTGTACGTGTCCCACTGTACCCCTATCAACATGTCCCACTGTACCCCCCCCCCCCCCAAGGTGTATTTTTAAATCCAAAATCAAAAGTTTCACAAAATTTATTAATATAATTAAGAGCATTGCACACATGTAATGAAGAAAGTTTAAGCTTTAAATTAATGCAATGATATTCATTATTGGATGATATTTTATTGCTCAAATCCAAGAAAGTAAAATTTACCTGATTTTTCAAATAGTGATAGTAAAAACAAAAATGGCTGTAACTTTCCTACAAAATGAAATGTGACTGAGACTAGTTTATACACACTGTTGCCATACAGGTTAACTAAATGCTGCATACTTTTCTAATAGTTGAGTATTTGAATGGTAGGGAAATGCCTTTTGTCCCACTGTGCCCCGTGTCCCACTGTGCCCCCCTTTCCCCTACTTAGTAGGGACTGTTTTAACGTTGTAAAAAGTGTATGTAAGGACGATTTTAGGAGTCATTGACAGTAAGGTACCTTACTCTTATAATGTTTAAACGGGCATTTCTAAAATTACCATTCAAAGACTATAATGTATCTTATATTTGTTATACGTCCATGTAAATTAAGTATGTACCATATTTGAAATTAAACTAAGTTTGCCAAACCGAAGTTAAAAGATTTATCGTTTCATAATATATTTATTTGTGTTTACTCAATTTTTATCTAAATAAAACTATTTATAAAAGAGAAATAACGCATATGATAAACATGTATCTCACTTTTAATTAGTTAAGAATGTAAATCGTGCTTTCTTACTAAAAATTACGAAAGACAAAAACAATTTTTTTTTTTTACTTCAGACAGATATTAAATAGCTAGTGATTTGGAAAATGGGTAAATATTGCAGAAATCCGAAATTGTACAGCAATATAATAATAACAGCAACATAACTAAGTTTTTTAATGGCGTCGCTAAAAGAGTATAAAATTTTATATTATACTTATTAAGGTTTTACTAACTTTTAGAACCGAAATATACAGAAAAATATAAAAAGTAAAATAAAGTTCACACGAAATTTCTAATACTCATTAAAAATATTTCAAATTCAACTAGTTGTTGGGGGCCACCGTAATACTTACCCATCATGGATATGCATAATGTAAAATATTAAAATAAAAATGTGTAAACTACTTATAAAGTGCATTGCAATTCAAATAAAATCGTGGGTTGATGACGTCATAAACTTTAAAGGCTCGATTACTGAATTGCTTGAAAGAAACATCCTTATAACTCCAAAAATAATAATCCTATTAACTAGCGGGTTATTGCATCTGATTAAGCGTCAAATTTCCAATTAAAATATATATTTTAAGTGAAATTTGGATGAAATACAGGGTCATGAAAAATCGAAGAGTGTGAAAAATAGGATTCCAAATATCTCGGCAACTAATTATCCGATCAACTTCATGCTTTATGCAAAATTTATGTTTTTTTATTTTCTTTTATATTTATTTCTTAAAATAAACAATTTCGAAAAATTTTATATACCTTTCATCAGAACGAATATTTCGAGAGTCCGAAAAAAATTGTTCCGGTTAATCGAGGTTATTGAAATGAAATAGGCTTCTTCCCATTATTACATACTAAGTACATACCAAATTGCAAGTCTCTATCTCAATTTTTTCGGGAGATAGAGCGTTTACAGACACACACACAGACACACAGACGGACGGCAATTTTTTTTTTCTAAAAATATGTTTTTCGGAATCTCCAGTGTCTGAAACGTGTATATCCGTCAAAAAAAATTTTTCGATTTTCAAAACGATTACAAGACTTACCCTATACTTATGATGGGTAAGTAAAAAGCATTAAACTTAAAAGTAGGTTTATTAGTAATTTTAAAATTATGAATTGAAGCTTGTTATTTAATAAATTACGAAAAGATTAAATAACATAAATGTATGGGTAATAATAATGAATAAAATATTATCATTATTTCCTTATGTTATACAATTAGATGACTAATGGTGTTACAATCACTATTATTATAGATATATATTGAAAACAAAAATATGACGAAAAGATTTATTCGTTACCGTAGGAATAGAAGTTGTATTTAAAATGTTGTAAAAATTTGGCTTTGCCAGAAAAAGTCAATATTCGTTATAGTTGGAGGGCAAAGTTGAGTAATTTTTCTCCAACACTGTGAAAGAAATCTAGGCCAGGATTCGAGCCTTGGACTTGGCTATACGCGCCAATGCTTTAACCACTGATCTGCCCAGACGATATCTAGCCTGACACAATTCCCTCAGATTTCAGTCAGATGTTGGTACCATCAGATCTGCCGTTTCGGCAGCACTTTAGAAAAACTATTCTACTTTAACATCCAACTACAATGAATCCTGATCTAGATACATTTCACTCTGTTGAAGAAAAACTATTCAACTTTAATATCCAACTACAACGAATCCTGACCTAGATACATTTCACTCTGCTGCAGAAAAAACTATTCAACTTCGATCTCCAACTACAATGAATCCTGACCTAGATACATTTCACTCTGTTGAAGAAAAACTATTCAACTTTAACATCCAACTACAACGATTCCTAACCTAGATACATTTCACTCTGCTGGAGAAAAATAATTCGACTTTGACCTCTAACTACAAAGAATATAATATTTCAGGTTAAAACTTCTCATTTATATATAAATAATAACTCAATATTCATTTTTTTACATAAAATTATTATTTTTTGTAACTTATTTAATAACAACAGAAAATAATTAAAAAAATGTGTTATACTGAGTTTCCCTATTACGTAAGCTAATATTTGACTAAAATAGAGAATTTAAAGTGACTATAAAATAAAAAAACACGGTAAAATTGTTTTGAGATCAATAACTTAAAGTTCACGAAAAGGGAATGTATTTTTAATAGAATTTGTTTAATGTTTCAGAAAATTATATGGGTTTAGTTTGAAAAAATTGCATTTAAGAGAAGTAGATATGCGATATATTCCTAAGAAATTCCTTGAAAGAATTCAAAGCGTAATTGCATTTATAAGATTTCTTTAGAAAATGAATAGTAAAAAAAAAATAAAGATTCTTCTAATGATTCTAAATTATGTGTACGATTCTTCAAAAAATGACAATATATTACTCAATTCTTAGACTGAATATTTTAATTCATCCTAAATAAAGCTTTTCTTTTTAATCGTATTTCCTTGTATTTTATTTTTCGATTTAAGTTTTTCTTCCTAACAATATTTCATAAAGAAAATTTAAACAAGTATTGGACAATGCTAGAGTTAATTGCGTAAAGAAGTCCAATTCATTGTCCATTCATTGTCCAATAAGAAAACGTCCTCCGAATACTTCATAGTTTGAGTTACGACCATGCATTGTAAGGTAATATGTACTTATTTAGTACCATATAGTCTATCTATCCTTAAAGTTTGTACTACGAGTTTTGAAACACCCTGTATATCCATACTCTTTCCTTTCATAATCATTTTATTTTAATGCGTAATAATAAATGTATAACTCTTTATACTTATACATAAATTGTAAGGGGACAACGGCAAACCATGCTGTAAAGCAGTCTTGTCCAACATTTCAGAAGCAGTGACGTATCTCAGCTGAGAGCAAACAATGAAGGGTGCTATTATTCACGTGACTGGAAATATGCAAAAATATTATTTCAATATAGTTGTGGTGACGATACACAAGCATACATGATAAACATAGTTGTATGACTCACTCTACGGACTTCATAAGACCATTACAAAATAAACGGCCCATGTAAAATTAAATTGCAGAATAAAACATTTATTATAGCAAATTTGACATTGCAATTTACTAATAGGGGTACGGAGCTATCTCAAAAAAATTTGTAGGGGAAGAAGCAAAAAAGTTTAATTCCTCCTTATGTATGTATACATTAACGAGTTTAAAGCAAAACATCTTTTTAAATTGGATTTTTCTTAAATTATTTTTTTTATTTTAAGTGAAAACATTTGAAAGGCACCAAGAAAATCCCCAAAGTGCTCCATAGTGATCGAGGTCGTTGCGTGGAACAGCCCTGCTGTAAAACACTGATTTCCAATCAAACACCGAACTGAAGCAGCATCAAATGTGATCAGTAGACTTACAAGGAACACTTCATTGTTATTGACTCATGTGGATGCGACATTTGTCGATGCAAACCTAGTCGTTAAGGGGCCACCGCAATACTTACCCATCATGGATATGCATAATATAAAATATGAAAATAAAACACGTGTAAACAATTTATAAAATGCATTGCAATTCGAATAAAATCGTGGTTTGATAATGTCATAATCTTTAAATGCTCTATTACTGAATTGCGTAAAAGAAACATCCTTATATCTCCGAAATTGATAGTCATATTAACTAACCGTTTACTGCGTCGCATTTAGCGTCTCATTTCCAATTAAAATATATATTTGAATTGAAATTTGAATGAAATACAGGTTCATGAAAAATCGAAGAGTGTGGGAAATAGGATTACAAATATCTCGGTAACTCATTATCCGGTCAACTTCATTTTTTATGCAAAATTTATGTTGTTTTATTGTTTTTTATGCAAAATTTATGTTGTTTTATTGTTTTTTATATTCACTCCTTAAAATAAACAATTTCGAAAATTTTTATATACTTTATATCAGAACGAACATTTCGAGAGTCCGAAAAAAATAGTTCCGGATAATCGAGGATACTGAAATTCAATAAGATTCTTCCCATTATTACATACTAAGTACATACCAAATTTCAAGTCTCTATCTCAATTTGTTCGGGAGATAGAGCGTTTACAGACACACACACAGACAGACGGACGGCAAAATATTTTTTCTATAAATATGTTTTTCGGAATTTCCAGTGACTAAAACGTGTAAATCCGTCAAAAAAAAAAAAAATCCGATTTTCAAAACGATTACAAGATTTACCTTGTACTACGTATGATGGGTAAGTAATAAGTTGTAAAATAGGCTGGTACGCAGGTGCAGGGCCGTAACCAGACAGGGGCAGGGTGGACTGAGACCCTCCTAGCAACTTCTTGAGCTCACTCTAGACTTCATAATTTTTCAATACGAATAACGACATTTATTACATTTAAGAATTTTAAAATTTTATGATGATACGTTTAATGAGAGGGGGGACTTACTTTCTACTCCTGTGTATATTTATATATGTTAAGAGGGGGAAAAGACAAGATGTGAATCGGTCTCATCATAAAAATTTCAAAGCCCCCTCTGACATTACCGACTGGTTATGGCCCTGCGTAGGTGGATGGGAAATAAATACTGAAGACATGAATTTTCCCTTTCAGGTAAGGAATGTGGGGGAAAACGCATATTTTTGTATGCAATAGTTTTTGCAGTATAAATCGGCCAAGTGAAAAGGTTACAATAAATATAATTTTGGCAACGGCAGCGTTATTTTTTTTTTTATTATTTTTTTTAAAGAATAAATAGGTATTTGTGTGTTATCAGCATAAGGGGCATATAAGAATACATGTTTATTTTATATGAAGTTTAAATTTATATATATATATATAGCGATATTAATATATTTTATTGAAAAACGATTTCTCTCATTGTATTAACCCAAAATAAAGATTTTGTATAAATATAAGCAAAGGAAATATAAAGGAAAACCGTTCTACAGCGAAGGAACAATCAATAAATAATAATAATAAAATTTAGATAGGAATGTAAAATGATCACTTTGGGTTATTTCTTTATGTACTTTATTTTATTGCCTTCTAAAAAAATTTCGTCTGTTTTACAGCATCAATCCTTTAAGCTGGAACAAAACATAATGTTCCTTATGTCTTCCAGATTAATGAGCTATAAAATTTCACACATATTTATGATCATGTTGATTCTGTCCATGTAAAAAATTAATGTAAGTGATTAATGTAAGTTTTTCAAATATTAAATTTATAATTAATTTTCCTAATTAAAGCGGTTTTTGAATATATAAATTGTACAGATTATCATTTTACTGTTTTTACATAATTTTTTTTTGTCGCATGATTATTTTAAAAAGATATGAATCAAAGTTTGTCAAATAAATTCAACATTAGCTTCCTGGAATTTTTATACCTGTGAATTCCACGAAAATGTATGAAAAATGTATGAAAATATATATACATATATACAGGATTATTTAGTTATAAAAATTCCTATAAATATTCAAAAGTGAGTATTGCTATTTATAAAAATTGTGTTGGTACAATTTTTAACACTTTCCAACCTAGTTGAAAACTGTTTATGACTTCGGTTTGTCTGGCCGTCTGCCGTCTGGCTGTCCTTCAGTGCTCTAACTCGCGTAAATATACGCAGATTGCCCTGAAATTTTAGTACGTTATTGTCGTTTACTATAGCATGATCCCTATTCAAAATGAAGAGTGTAGCACTTATAGTTTTTTTACATTCCGTTACATTACGGCCAATGGGAAACAGTCGTTTGAAGTGTATTTTAATGATGCTACGCCATTTGAAACATGATGAAATTGATATACAATTATGAAGAGCACTAAAATATGCTTTTTGTAGAACATGGGGTGCAAAGCATTTATTTTTCATTTGAAGGGTCAGACAAAAGAATTCTGTTGCACATTGTCCTAGGCAAAAAATCGTTTGCAGTACAATTTAATGATGTTCCACTATTTCAAACATAATGAAATTTATATGCGGAAGTTTTACTATAAATTGCTCACTTAAAAGTATGGTGTGCATGAAGTTTATCTTTCATTTACAGGGACATAATTGCTAATGTTAGTGAATGTTAGTGAATGTTAGTGATGTTCGTAATGTTAGTGAATTGCTAATGTTAGTTTTTAATTGTGCTACGCATTTTCCTGATGAACTGTAGTTAGTAGACTTATAGAAGTTTGTGGTAAATAAATATATTCATATGTAGGGCTGCACAAAGAACAAGGTACATTGTCGTTTATGGTTGGTATAATTGCTCAGAGTTTGTTTTAAGTTGCTTTATGCGTTTTTTACCTGAATTAAATTTAGCCTAATATATGTGTGTACAAAAGTCTTTAGATAATATACAGTGTTGTACAAAATATTTCGAGTGCATTTCCATCGATTGGCGAAAATTGCTAAATGCGAATTTTCTAAATGAATTAAATTTTATCTTGCTATGTAGTATATATCCAAATCTACAGATCATATACAGGGCTGCACAAAATAATTCGACTACATTTTTGACTGTGGAAGGTAATTGCTAAAACTGGATTTTTAAATGTGTTATATGTTTCCTATACTGTTTACTTACATATTTTCTTTCACCTTAATTAACGGTGAAATTTCATTACTGTTTCCTGGATATGTTGGAATGTGTTTCATAATCTATGACAGACGCAGGATTATTCGTTCTTGTTTAATATATATTGGATTCTTTATGTATAGCAGTGTTTTTACATTCGGAAAGAACACATTATTCTGAGTCTAGTGACACATCTTTTGTGATTATATTACAGATAATTCGTGAATAAAGATGTACGTACGCAATTTATGAACAGTACTGTAGATTAGACACGGAACAAACTCTACACTTCACATTTGTTTTTATTCTCAATTTTGTTTTTGTTTTGGAAATGACCAATTAGGGGGTAAATAAAAGACAGGAGATGTCATTAAAATTGAAAAACATTTAAACACCAAAATTTAATTTTAAAATTTTGCAAATAATTTTCAAAATTTCACTGATGTTGTGGAGTGTAATGTATTTTTTCATAACAAAAATAGAATGATTTTTTGTTGTCTCTTATAACGACACTTTTCCCTAATTGTTTAAAATTTGCTATGCTGCGTAATAATAATTTGCTGATTTCATCAAGAAATTTTTAGATCAAAGTCTCAAGTACCTTCTCAGTTACAAATTTAGCTTACAAAGATTGAAAATGATTTTTTTTTTTTTGAATGTCGGCCGATAAGGAGCAAAATTGGCGCAAAGATGCAAGTAATTTTTACATTGGCGAGAGTGCATAAAAACTATTGCTAAGATAAGAATAAATATACAATAATTGTACTGAAATAATTTATGTAAAATGAATTTATAAAACAAAATCAGCGTCACGGTCGAACCCAAGAGTTAGATGTTGTCATGGCCGGGCAATTGCTCAGCACCATTAAGTACGAACACAAGACATAAGAGGGTCAATACGAGAGTGACGCATTTGAAATGTCCCGGCTGTACAATGTTAAAAATTTGCAGTAAACTGTCCAATCATTTGACAGTTTTTACAGAAAATGGTTATATAACCGTACTTTTACTTTATTCTGACCATAATATTAGCAATAATATGATTATAATAGAGTTACGTAACATACATTACATAATAGAGTTATGTAATCGTTTTCTATAAAAATAGTCAAATGACTGGACAGTTTGCTGCAAATTTTTAACAGTGAAGAAAAAAAGAATAATTAATAACAGAGCGACTTATCTTTTAACTAATTCTACTTAAGTTGATTTTAAACTTATGTTCAGCATAAAATGAAAATCTGTCTTTGCGGTTGACAGGTTTCAGTTTAGTTGCAAAATGCTGTGTGTTAAGATTAATCTGATCTTATGATTAATCTCCTGTAATCAAACCTCTCTTAGCGAAATGAATTATATGAACAAATGTCATTTGGATAAGAGTGTATTTTAAAAGCATTAATGGTATTCACTGTCGCTTTGTCAATTACTGACGACGACTTATAAGTGAATCCTTCAGATTCACCCTTTGATTACGGGGCTGGGACATATATCGTTTCAGCGACTTTTTTTATACTATTCGTACCACTTTTTCAAAAATAATTTATGCCATAGAGTATGTAATTGCAATAGTTCACACTTTATCTATTTCATTGAATAACAATAAATGAAGAGATTTAAGGTAAGTTGTTACACTTTATTTATACTCTTAGACTATTAATCTAACAAAGTAAATTGCATTAATCAACTTTCGGTATTTGAAAAAAGATCATCCTTCTAGATGCGCACTCCTGTACAACCAATGATGGCAAGAACTCACAGTCAAGTGTACAAGAGTGCGCAATAAAAAAACAGAAGGACTTCACTTACAACACATCACAATTATAGTGACCACAACATGCTTAATCTGTGCACTTTTTGTGCCACCAGTTTTTCCAATACATGCACTCGATCCAATCTTTTACAATTGATTCTCGATATATTTCTGCGCAGATTGGATATATATGCACACTGTTTTCTTTGGTGTGGTTTTTGGCTTCTTGGGTTTAATTTTACTGTTTTTCGGCAAAGGATTTTGGCTTTTATCCTTAGCGTCCTCTTCAAAGTGCTTTTTGTGTGGTTAACTGTTTAAAATTCCAAACCTTTTGAAACTCTTACTATAAAATCGAGCACAGATGACTGTGAATACTGTGTCAACTTTATTAATTTAACGTAAGATGAAGTTATTGAAGTCGAAGCTATACCCTTCAAAACCGTTTATTTCACAGTGAACGTGCGTCTTTTCTTTTCATAGCTTTTCTGAATTTCTGAAATATCATTTTCTATTAAAAGCAATTCTCTTTCCCTCAAATATTCAGTGTTCTGAGGTTTTATTGACATATGTGGTTCAACAAATTCAGATTCTAATGGTCTTTCGGTGACGCTGCTTGCAAAAAGTCAATATAAAAAAGGTCCTTTTGGAAAAGCCATATACCGGTTACTTTAAATCCTTCAATGGCATTAGCATCGATAGCAATTTTTCCAAAAGCAGGTGTAAATATTGATGCAACTGGATTTCTGATCCAGTTTTCACACTCAGCAGAGTAAAATATTTTTAGTGGACAAAAAAAAATCTATCTAGTGGCTGTATTTGGTGGCTACTATGCGGAGGCAAAGAGAGAAGAACAATGTGATATTGTCACCATAAATCAACAGTTGCAAGTGTGCAATAGGATGAATTATTGTCGAAAATCAAAAGCGCGGACTGCTCTTGAGTTAACATAGCGTGGTTCTTAATATGGTTAAAGACAATCAAGAAACAGATCACTTGTCTGGGTCAGAAACCCTCCCAACGGCAGATGCAGATGCATTATCTAAAACTTCTGTAAATATTTAAAGCCCATTTTATAGCTATAAGTGACAAGTAAAATAGATAATATTATAAAAATATATAATAGATAAAATATAAAATATGTTGGAGAAGAGTGCGTGCGCACTCTTGCACTATCGTCAATAAATAACTTCAAAACGTTAGTAATGCCATCTATTGATAAGCAAATCCAAATCACTTAGGTGACAGGTAGTCCAATAATAACCTAATAAAAAAAATCATATAAATTACCTTTGTAATCTTTATTATGATCCTGTTTTCAAAAATCATAAATATTTTAACGAGAAGGCCAAAATAACTTTTTTTCTACTAAATCTTTAATCATTTCACCAAAATATGCAGATTTGTTTCACCATAAACTTATCATGTCATTACATCGTTTAAAACTGTAGCTAAACGCAAAACTCTGTTTTGAGATTAGATAATCGCTCTGCGTACTCTTGTACACCGCGCACTCTTGGACGACCCTACCCAAAACTTGTACTAGGAAACTTTCAA
Organism: Maratus michaelseni; assembly: GCA_963931845.1. Taxonomy (NCBI): domain Eukaryota; kingdom Metazoa; phylum Arthropoda; class Arachnida; order Araneae; family Salticidae; genus Maratus; species Maratus michaelseni. The sequence goes on along the minus strand of OZ007593.1, from coordinate 378,215,452 downwards.
GAGCAATCTACCACAAAGAAATTTTTTGGTAAATTGTTGTACGATTGAATATAAAAATTGTCGCCAGTCTCGGCCCGTAATTAAGTACACTATTTGTAATATATGTGTGGAATCGAACAGAATATTTCTGGGTTTTCTCAGACGTCTAAAAGCGGACTACACATTTCTGATGCCGACAGAATAGTCGTGGTGAAAGAAAAAGGCGCTTTGTTGTTTTTACTTCTAATAACCTTTTTAATCACTGTTTGGATTAACCGTCACCTACTGTATATATATTTTAAATAGTATTATTAAATTCCATTCCTATCTGTAAATACTGAATGCAAATAATTATATTGTAGTATACTTTTGCAAACGTGATTACATTTTGTAGAACATTTCTAGCAGAGTGCCTAACTACTCTTTATAAGGATACTCTAGTAGACGAGTGGTCTTTGAGATTTTGCAAACGTCGTGTCTTGAATTCTAATATTTGTGCGTGATTGAGACCAATAATGCCATTTCTTTAAGTTTCGAAAAGTGCATGTGTAACTCGGAGAATCTGATTGTCGCGCTTATTTTTGAAATGATATGTTAATTACATAAGTATGTGGTTGCTTAGTAGCTATACATAGTGCAGTAGAAGTTGGAATCGTTGGATTTTTAACGCATCCAGTCATTGAGCTCTCTCTTGGAATTCATCGATTACAAGAACATACACTTGATAAAGGAGCTGTGGACATTATTACAAACGTATTCTCACAACATATTGCGTATGCTCATATGTAAGAAAACTGACTGATCTGTTAGTTGACCAGTACAACAACATTGATCATATGTTGAAAATTAACAAGCTAAAATTGCGCAATTGGATTTACAGTGAAGGTTGAAGTAAAACACGCACGATGTTCCCAAGAACGTGGTTTAAAATGTGTTAAAGCAGTTATATAAATACGGAAGACAAATGTTAAAATGCAACTGTAAATATTCCCAGCCCACACATATGCATATCTTAATTTCATAATTGATCTGTTTTGACATTAATATGTGATAAAAAACATGTATTGGAACTTATAAAATTTTAACAAAAAGAGATTTCTAAAAGATTTAAATATGCGAATCTATTACAACTTATGCCGTCAAGTGGTATGAGTTACGATAAAAAAAAAATCGCGCATTGCTGTTTCTTTTGCAGTTCTTAAAAATTAATTTTACATTAGTAGTTTCAAACTTTACATGTACGTAATTGCTGTACAACTTTCACTGAATTGCTTCATGTTTAATATCGAAAGGTACAATTTACTGCAGAATCCAAATATAATATCAAAATCGTGTATTATTATTGAAAATTTCAAAGTTTGTTACAACTTCAATATGGAGACGGCCTACTAAGCCTGTTTTGTTTTAATATAAATTGAAAGAAGACGAAATTCCCAACCGAATGACTGTATTGATTTTTCTCTTCGATAGGTAATTAAAACGTTTGAGATGTATCTTTTTTTGACAAAGACTGTACACGTATTCTAGTAATGCTATAGAATCTGAGCGGTTGGTGTTAATAACCGGGGAAATTGTGTGCATAGATACCCTAATCCACAAATACGCTAAATACAAACCAGCAAACTTTAATGCATTTTTTTTAAATGCTGCTTTTTAATATCTTAAAACTTATTTTTCGCTTTCCATACTCACAAAATCATTTCAAATTTTTGTAAGAAATATTGCGGTATTTAAAATATTAACTGTGTACCAAAATTTTTCCTTTCATATTAAGTAAATACATTTTATCGATTTGAAATATTTAACAATGAATTTCATTAAAATATTTTCTCCGTTTGAAATATTCAATACTTTTTATCGCAATCATTTTTCAAAATGAATGAACTAGTGCGGACATTTTGTGGATTATTAATATTTTTTTTTCTTGGAATGCAAAGTATTTTTGATTTATCGTGGTAAATATTCAATTCAATTTAAACATTCCATGATTAATACGATTCCGAAATTAAATTTTTATAATTTTGCATTCTAAACACATCAACGTCAGTTCGTGTCTTTAGTAACACAATTGTTTTTGTTTCATTTCTAACATAAATCATTAACATGTTTTAAATGAACAATTATAATGTCGACTAGATAAGTTCTATGATTTAAATATTTAATAAAGTTAATATGCTGTCAAGATTTCTGTTGACTTAAAAATACAATTTTATTATTATGTTTGAACAGCTCTTCTTCTCTTCTTCTAAAGCTGAAGCAAAACAAATATTATAAATGTTCTGTAATATTTATTAAGATAATTAAAATTTTTGTGTGCATTGCTTCAACTAATAAAACTAGCAACATTTTAAATAATATAACGCATACTTGAATTACGCATGCATAAAATCAGATGTTTATATTGAAAGATCAAAAGTTTGTTCGTGTGTCAATATGTAGACTCTCAACTTTTTTTCTGAGCGACTTAAAAAAAAGAGTCCCTCCCTATTTTGGCCACAATGTATGTTTGTATGTATGTGTGTAATTTTCTCGACAACCGATGACAAGATTTAAATGTAACTTTATACGCTACAATTCTAGTACACTAGAATTTTTAAGCTGAAAATAGTCGTTCTATCGTGTATAGTTTTATGTTTTTTGCAGAGATAAAAAAAAAATAAATGTAAAAACTATATGATTGTCTGATACTTGTCAATCATGAGTAATGTGGGAAATTAGACTGCCCTTATAAATAAGAGTGTGGCAAAATACAAGCAATAAAATTTGATTGGTTCAGAGGATTTTGGACAAACCTTGGTATGAGTACAAAGTGCATAAATAATGCAAAAATTTAACACCAACTTTTGAATGGTAATCGAATAGTTGATCAGTGTATAAGTATTTATCATATGGAAACAGTATACCTAAATACACGTTTTCCGTTTTAACTGCTAGAAAAAAATATATAATTCAAAATACCATAACTCGGTAGGATTTGATCGTACAAAAATTAAATTCGTATTGTTTTACATGTTAGAGGATGGAGAAAAGTTTCCTAAAAATAAGTTGTAAGATCTAGGAATGGTATAAAAATTTTAATTTCGTATATATATTTTTAAAACAACTCTTTTGACGTACAAATGACTTTAAGTACGATTAAGAACAACATTTGAAACATTTTTCTAACTGCAACTAAACCTCTAAAACTAACAATTTAGGTAAGGAGAAAAGTGACACTGTATATAACGCTGTCTATCAACGATTCTCTGTAAAATTATTTTAACTAAATTTTGATTGGATGATTTGAAATGCATGTCATCCAAATTTTATACCATTATAATCCATACAACGCCATACTGGTGTGGGCTATTTTAATTTCGGCAATCATGTATATATTAATTTAAAAAGGTTTTCAAAATTTGGTTTTTTCAATAAATAAAAAAAAAAAGAAAATTAAATATAAAATTTTTTATTTCAACAGAAACGGCAAAGATTCCTGATTCCAAACCTTATATCTCGTGAGTTAACAGGTAATTTGGAGCAGGTATTTGATAAAATCTGAAAATTGGCAGTATAGTACTTCTACATTACCGCATTAGGAAATCGTTGGTCTGCCAGCTAGCTGGTGGTAGATTCACGACTTACGCAACTCGCAACTTGCAATTTTTCCATGAACAAAAAAGGTCCTTGATAAAAGCAACAACCTACATATATGAAAATACATGATTTTTTAAATGTAAAACAATAATCGGCAGACGAATCTGCCGGTACTAAATACATGCCAGACGTCTTCAAATTTGGTACAAAAATAATTGAAAAATGTTTTTTGATAAAACATTTAACCGATACAGTACATTCCATATACTAAATATTGTATGTATGTATCATGGCAGGCCTATTAGCTCAAAAGCTAGCAGATAGTTTGGAGCAGGTACTTGATAAAAGCTGAAATTTGGTAATATAATATTTCTATCTTACCGCATTATGGAATTATTAGTCTGACAGCTAGCTTCCGCAATTCGCAATTTTTTGAAGAAAAAAAAAGATTCTTGATATAAACTACAATTTATGCAATGAAAATACATGTTTTTGTAAATTTAAAAATATAATTGGCAGACGAATCTGCCGGTACTAAATACATCGCAGACGTCTTCAAAGTTGTTACAGAAATAATTAAAATTAATCACTGTCATATGTCGTCTGTCTTCCTGTCTTTTAACATTGAAATTGTCTGTAATATAGATGGCACTGCATTAGCCAGAAATTAGAATATATTGCCATACTAAATACTCATGTATGATCTAATGTTTATAACAACATTGTTTACAAAGAACACATAATGCATTTTTTGGTCATAAATAACTTAATATTATGACAGTGATTAATTTCAATTATTTTTGTAACAACTTTGAAGACGTCTGCCATGTATTTAGTACCGGCAGATTCGTCTGCCAATTATCGTTTTACATAAAAAAACATGTATTTTCATATATGTAAATTGTAGCTTTTATCAAGAAACTTTTTTGTTCATCGAACAATTGCAAGTTGCAAATTGTGCAAGTCGCAAATTCCCCACTTTCTAGCTGGCAGGCCAACGATTTCATAATGCCGTAAGGTAGAAATACTATACTACCAATTTTTAGTTTTTATCAAATACTTTCTACAAATTGCCTGCTAGCTCTGTTAGGACTGTTACGATAACTCTGAACCTGAAGAAATTGATGAGGTTGGTAGTATTTGTGTATCACATTTTGTTATTGCAAATTAATTAGAAATATCACTTAGCTAAGAAGAGAAGGATTTCGATACAATGCCGTCATTTTTATGAGAAATTGACGTAAAATTGCTTTATTATCTACATTCAAATAACTTATTCAAGGAAATCTAAAAAAATTCTTTATCTCTGAGAATCAATAAACATATCTCGTAAAATCTTGTTTAACGTGACAGTCCTTAAAGTTTATATTTCTAGATTTTTTCAGGAATGTTATATACTTTACTTCTTTTAAATGCTAAAAGCTGTAAACTAAAACAGAATACACAGTAAAATAACTTTTATTAGATTGTTTACGGTATATTATGTTTTTAGTTTACATCTTTTAACATTTAAAAGATAAATATATTATTACAAGGTCTTACAATTTATTATATTGTTATTGCTTATGCTTAATCTGATCTATACTAATAAAAGAAAGTTGTTTGTGTGTCTGTCTGTGTTTCTGTGTACGATGGCTAGCAAAATCTACCGCTCGTAGAAGTCTGAAAATTGGAGTACGGATAACCAAAGACAGGTCCTGGTGCACCTGATGCTCAGATTTATATTTTTTAGACACGGCCCCCTGGTCCCCCTTTACGTTCTTGTGCCTTAAATTTTTAATAACTTCCCTCCTTTTAATTCGATCTTCTTCGTTTTTGGGACCTTTTCTCCATTTAGTTATTCTCTTATTTCTACATTTCAGTTAAGTCCTTGCCCCCCTGTGGCCCGGTATGGAGCCCGTTAAAGTGTTTGTTGCCTAAATTGTTAATAACTTGCCCCCTTAAATCCGATTTCTTCTTTTTTGGAGCTTTTTTTCCATTTAGTTATTCTCCCATTTCTATATTCCAGCTAAGACACCGCCCCGCTGGGACCCGGTGCAGGGTCCCTTTAAAGTTTTGTGCGCCATGCATTTTTCGCCCTCTAATTGTGTCAACCTCTCAATTCATAACTTTAAAGTTAAGTCTTGGACTCCTCTCACCAGTCCACCACTGGGGCTATGACCCTTTATACCTACCACCTATGACCCTTTTATAAGCATTTCTTTAAAATTTTATTGTAATGATTAATTCATACCCTATGCTTAATTTCAATTAATTGAAGATCAAGAGCTTTAAGTACTAGGACTTTTTAAGATGTTTTCATCCTACGGCTTTGCTCAAAACTATCAGTTTGCCCGTGTTAGACCCTCTACTATAACTCCCATAAAAATTGTCCGATTCACTAGCTCTTTTTTTTCGAACAACTTCTGAGGTCTTCCAGCTACTACATGAATGCCAAAAAAATTTCTCGGACCTCAGCTACCAGCAATTTGGATCCCTTTTGTTCCTCCTACTATAGGTCCCTTAAAATCGTCCGATTCACTAGTTTTTTTCTAACAACTTCTTAGGTCCCCCAGCTACTACATAAAAGACAAAAAAAATTCTTGGACCTCTTTTACTACCAATTTTGAACTCTTTTGGGCCCCCTACTATAGCTCTCTTAAAAATCGTCCGATTCACTAACTTTTTTTTTTGTAACAACTTCTTTAACATCACTTTGACGACCAAATCCCTCTGCTCTGGTCTCTGTCCGTTCGTTTTAGCTAGGAGTACGCAAGAAAACATTTCGTAACACGTGACCTTCTTTACCCAATGCATATTCAACTTTTGCTGCGTACTAATTTTTATCGGAGAATTAATATTGAAGAAATACGCCTCTCTTAGTTTTTGGCATGAAAAAAATTTGCTAGAACATCGTAGAAATTAAAAAAACGCGGGAAATTCATAGAATAAGTTTCGGTTTTTGCTTATTGAGAAAACAATTTAAGAGAATGTTTTTTTAGACTATTATGAAATGGAAATGATGAATTTACACATATTAAAAGAAATAAAAGAGATTTAAATACGGGAATAAATAGGAAATATTTAATATAATAAAGAATATAAGGAAATAGGTTTTTAAGAAGAAATATTCTTATGAAATGTAATTTTTACATCCTATTTGTCGGGAAATAAAAGTGAATTTTAGTAGATTAGTATAAAAAATGTTTTAAGTATGGACAGTAATGGGATATTTTAAAGAAAGGAGATATTTGAATAAACTAGGGTTGTAAATGGAATATTAACAAAAGGAATTTTTTATATAATAAATTTAATAGGATATAGAATTTTAAATTTTGTATGTATAGAATTTTATCTAGGGAGCAAACTCAAAACTTAAGTTATTTTCCTACATTCCAATACACGAGTTATTTAGATATATTTAACATTTTTTTAGTGGTATGATGTTGTAATCCTATGAATAGTTTAGACGACCCTGTACATTTTTCATCATTTCATCTTTATTCTCATGCATTATAACGTGCTAAGAAAGGTAAAGCTGAATCTTTAATAAATGTTATAATTTTTTTTTTCATTTTGAAGACATGTTTCTTGAAAGCTTTTATTGATTAGCTTAGAAAAGTCTTAAATTTTTCAGATTAGCATTATCACTCACTTTTCAAATAAAAGGTTAATTAGCTTCAAGAAAACTTTTATTCCCATTTGTCAAAAAGCTAAAATCATTTATTCATGATTCGATTTTCTTTATATTTTGAACAAATGAAATGTCAGCTTAATTGACGTATAATTAAGTAAATGCTGAAACTATTATAACTTTTTTTCTTTTCTTTCATTGTACTCGAAAAAAACACTTTTTGGAGTCGGAAAAATCAATTTCTAATAAGACATTTTTTTTAGTCAAATAAAATGCAAAAACATTCGCTTAAAAATTGTAAGCAATCATTATCACTTACCAAAATTATTATTTAAACAATAATAATAATAATTCGTTGACGAAGATATTTCAGAATGTTTATTTTTAAAATTATTTTATACATTTAGTTAAAAATAAATAAATACAACGCATATATTGAAATAAACGCCATGCATATGAAATATTTCAATGTATTTTTTTTTCTTAAAAATGAGTTGTGAATACATATTTTTCTAAATGGATATATTTTAAGTAAATTAAATGCTAAATTTGTCATTTTACAAGTCATAAAAATTTAGTAAATCTAAAATATTAAAATATTAAAACTATTATACAAACAAGCGTTCTTTACGTAAAATACGTTTTGTGTCATTATTCAATAGAATTTGAAAATTGTCGTCCAATAAAAAATACATATTAGACTGAACAAGAGCAAAAGATCATTGGTGAGGCATAGATTATGAAACAATTTCCAACAGCAACAGAATATTATTAAGAAATTTCAACTTATCTTTAAATGAAATGAGATATCTAAATAAGAAACTCAAAAAAGCACATAATTCAGCTAAAATTCAGTTTTAGCAGTTGCTGTCCATATCTGAATGAAATGAGATATCTAAATAAGAAACTCAAAAAAGCACATAATTCAGCAGAAATCCATTTTTAGCAGTTGCTGTCCATATCTTAATGAAATGAGATATCTAAATAATAAAGTCAAAAAAGCACATAATTCAGCAAAAATCCATTTTTAGCAGTTGCTGTCCATATCTGAATGAAATGAGATATCTAAATAAGAAACTCAAAAAAGCACATAATTCAGCAAAAATTCATTTTTAGCAGTTGCGATCCATATCTGAATGAAATGAGATATCTAAATAAGAAACTCAAAAAAGCACATAATTCAGCAGAAATCCATTTTTAGCAGTTGCTGTCCATATCCGGTAATGTGTGAAAATTTGTTTGCATAGCCCTGTTTGCGATATATTTAAACATAACACCTAATACACACAAAACCAAAAAATGCACACCCCAGCGGAAAACGCACAACTAGCAATTATCGATCTTTGTTAGTCCTGTAACCGATATCTTTCATGTGTCTCTGTAAATTAACGATAAATGCTATTCACTCTATATTCTACAGAGAACATGTTGTAGTGCACTTCAGTGATTTCATTATGTTTGAAGTATCATATCATCATTAAAATGCACCGCAAATGATTTTTCGCCATAGATCATAATGGAATGGAATTCTTTTGGGCGTCCTTGTAAACGAATTTTAAATGCTACTTAATCTATATTCATGAGAAAGCATTTCGCAGTCCATCTCAGTGATGCACATCAATCTGATTATATTTCAAATATTGTAATATAAATAAAATGCACCGTAAACGATATTTCCCCATAGACCATAATGTAACGGAACTTTTTTATGTGTCCCTATTAACCAGGCATGTCAAACACGTAGCCCGCGGGCCACAAGTGGCCCGCCGACCTTATCTGTCAACTTATCTGTGGCCCGCGAGGCCTTTGGCATCTAACCTGTATTTAATTTAGTTGTTAGAACACGTATGCTGAAAATACACTTTACACGAACACACTTGCACCAACCGTAGTCTTACTGCTGGCAAACATAAGAGAGATATGTATATTAGTGTTACCAGTTTGGCGGACTTTTTTTTTTATTCAGAATGCTACCACTATTTTTGAATATTAATGTTTGTCTTATTTACTCTGTCATTAAATAAGGAAAATATTTGTTTTTAGAATGTTGTAGTATTTTGAATTTGCTCATCTGGCAACAGCGATGCATATAAACAAATATACATAATATGGAAGTGATGGTAAACGTATCTTCCTTCTTTTCTTATACAGATATTTAACGGCTTTCCATCATACATATTTTTCTGTTAATTTCGAACTTTTAAACATTGTTACAATTTTCATTTTAAATAACAAATTATGAATGTGGATTATTAAAAGGCCACTAATAGACAAAGTACTTGGATTTTTCATTTTAAATTGCAAAGCACCTGAGTAAACTCGAACTTCAAGTAAAATTTCATAATGCTATTTTGTTATTTGATAGCATTAGCGTTTTCAAATAGAATTTATTACTTTGATAAAACATTTTTCAAAAATCAATTTTATTTCGTCATCGGAGTGGAAAGTTTTAGAATGCACTAAAAATATATTAAAAAAATGACATCAAAATCAAATTTTTGAATCTCAAGAAATATGAAAATCAGTTTAATCTATTTACTTCCTCTCTAATGATTGAAGTTGAAATTACTCTTTAGAATTTACTGCTGCAGTTAATCAAAATTCAGTGCAATTTCATATTATAGCGAAATTATATGAATATGGAGTTTCCAAATTTATATTCCTCAATCGACCAATTTTTAAAGTATATAGTATGCAATTAGGCATATTTTAGCTATGTTCGGTGTGCACTTTTATACAACATCTTTGCGTAGCTGCAAACCTTCTGTTATTTTCAAGTCAAATAAACATAATTTGAACCAAAAAATGTATTTAATAAATGAAATAAAGTAGGGCATAGATACGAAAAACTTCAATAAATAAATTTCCTGATTCAAAATATGATTATTTTTATTTTTTTACTTTAAGAAAATACGGAAGATTGACAGCTATGCCTTTGATGGATCAAGATTTACAGACTAGTGTGTACAATCAATTAAAAAAAAACTACAATTTTGAAATTTCAATTAAATTTTATTAGATTTGTTTAATGAAAAGTAATTTTGAGTATTTTTTCTAAAAATATGATAAAATAAACTATGTATAATTATAACTTTGGAACCTTTCGTAAATAGTTCTTTAACATGGCTGCGTTTTGTACGTACAAATTTTATTCTGTGCAATGGTAATAATATACTTTTTTTTATGTGACCCGCGTTTTTCTATGTATTGCTTAATTTGGCCCTCGGCGGTAAATGAGTTTGATATCCTTGCTATAAACGAACTATAAATATTACACACTTTATTTTCAATACAAAACATTCTATAGTAAATCTCGATATGATATAAAAATTTCATTGCATTCCGAGTATATTTACGAGAGCTAGAATACGGACAAACAGCATACAGCTGAAAGACAGACAAGCCGAATTCATGAACACATTTCAACTTTGTTGAAAAGTGTTAAAAAAGTGCCGACATTATAGAAAATGTTTGTCTGCTAGGACGTCAGTATAAAAACTGAGTACTTCTTTGTTGGAGGGTGTTTTAATAAAATAGAGAAAGTGACTTCGGCAAGAAAAGGAAATTTTTCACACATTTTTTCTGACAACTTATTTACTGTTTCATAAACACAAGCAATTTGTTCAATATTTATACATTTTATTTAATACAATCATTTACATCTTAAAATTAATCACCATGCCACATTTCAAGTTTCTATCCCCAGCAGTATTACAAAAACCTCAATTTTAGAATGTTTATTCTTCTTGAGTTTTTTAGAAGTTATTTTGTGCGCGAATTTACATCTAAAAAATAATAGTCACGTTAAATTTCATGTTTATAACCCTAATAATTGCAAATAAATTATAATTTACTACGTTTTTAGAACGTTTCACTCTTTTAAATTTCAATTTTTTACAAACCGTTCTTACAGAGCATTTACATCATAAAAGTGACCACCATGCCAAATTTCATATTTTTAGGACCAGCAGCATCACAAAAATCCGAATTTTAGAACGTTTTTTTTGCTTTTCCATCCCCTTAGGAATAATCGCACCGACATAATGTATAGCATAAGTTAAACCAGAGACTGCCACAACGATTTTGCCACTTTTAGTTTTTAAATCGGTTTTGTATTTCCAGAGATTAGCCCTATAAACAAACAAACAAACTATTAGTCTGTATAATAACTAGGGAATCGAACCCGGGCTTCCCGGGTTACACACTCTCAAAAATGAATACTCAAATTTCAAGAAATTTTCTTCGTTTTTGACGAAACGGTTTCCTGCGAAATGCTCCGAGTAAACATTTCGTCAAATCAAGTAAATTTACATCCTCAAAATTACGAAGACATCAGTTTCCTCAAATTGTTTCTTTGACGAAAGTTCCAAAAAAGGTCTGTGCTGCCATCTATCGGAGTTTTTAGAAGCATCATTATTGACTAGGGCAAAAATGAGATCACTTGGGATTCGATCGGATTCGAACACGCGATGTTTAGCTTGGCAGCTAAGTGCTCTAACCACTTCGCTACCGTGACTTCGGAATTATTTGATTTTAAATGTATTTATGGGATGTTGATGTGTGTTTATATTTTTAGAAAGCAGATTGTATTTTTATCGGTACTGTTATACTTTCTGCATGTTTTAATTAATAAGGCTAGATTATTATTATGGTTTTTCTATGGTTAATAAATAATTAGAAAATGGCTTGATTAATATAATTTATTAGAGAAATTTCCTTTGTTCAATGAATGATTAAAATGTCTAATTAATTTGTTGATCAGAAATAATTTTGAAGTGCATATTTTGGAGGCGAGTTCATCAATTTTAGCGGATAAGATTACTGTTTATAGAGGGGGTGTCAGTTATACATATTTTAAATTTGATTGTTATATGAATATATTTCTTCAATAAAAAGAGCTCCTAAAATTGTGATTTTTTTTTTAACCATTGGGAAAATGTTGATGTTTTCGGTCGAAAATGGACCAAATGATGTTCGCATTTTACTATTTTAACCGTTTTTAACGAAATTCTGTAACTTTAGAAGAATTTTTAAGCGTTTTTAACGAAATTCTGTAACTTCAGAAAAATTTATTTTTGAATAGGCAATAGAAATGCATAAAATCGTTGCAAAAAGGACAGACGCAAATTATCAGATATAAAAAATAAAGTAGAAATTTGGTACATTCCTGTTATAGCGGCCCCCAAGGATGAAATATTTTTGTTTCTGTTTTCATTAATATATTGTAAATTTAATACTTTCGTGTAATTTTTTTTTTTTTTGAACGATTTTGTAACAAAAATAATCTGGCCGGGAATGGGGAAACATTTTTGTCAAATATTTGAGATTTTCCATTTCATTAAAAACCCCTAATTTTGAGACGAAATAATTGTCAAAAATGACGAAATATAGTTCAAGAATTGCGGAATCGTCAAAATTAAGAGTTTATTTTTGACAGAGAGGAAACAGTTTCGTCAAGATATTTGAGGATTCGCGTTTCGTCAAAAACCACGTGACTCTGTGACGAAATGATTGTCAAAAATAACGAAATGAGGCCTGAGGATTGCTTAATCGTCAAAATTGAGTGTTTTATTTCTGAGAGTGCAGAACATAGGCGAAAACCATTTTTTTTCTAATTCTAATAGATTTTTCATATTTAATATATGCATATTAAACTGATTCATTAACAACGTAAAAAAGAATTTTTATAAAAAAATGTGAATGTATTGAAATAAAATTTCGAAATTTAATAAAGCGATACTTGTATTAGCCGCATGCCAGGAGTTAACAGCTAAAAAAATCATCTAAGATTTCGCTGCTTACTGCAGGTTTTTATTCTGAAAATTTGAACTGTTTAAGCGCATAGTTTGAGAACATGTCTGTTAAATTTGCATTTTATTCATATTATATTATTATTTATATTTATATTTTGATGAAGTTTTAATTTCGTTTTGTAATATTACCTGGGAATAAATGCGGAACTTCTTACATTGCTTTAAATGTAAACGGATTCATCTTTCGCAATCGAACTGCAAATAATAGATATAGCTTAAAAATAACTAATGCTTGGAAATTATTTTTAAAATAATAAAAAAACAGTAAATTCAAATACACTTTTCACAGTAATTGCATTTTGTTTCTATTCGACGGAGTAGAACTTGAAATTATGCGAAGTTTAGGAGTTTAAAAAGATGCAGTGAAAGCGAAATTTATTAGTCAGTTCGTTGCTACCATCAAAATGACTTCAGCAATAATCAGACATGTGCTGGTTCATAATATAGATTATTATTAACATTAAACCCTATTCTTGACAACATCATTCCTTGACATGGACCCGATTACGTAATATTAGCATCAAAATTTAATAAAATAATTTTATTCTGTATGTTTGAATCTAGGCAAAATTTGTCTAAGTCTCCAGCAAATATAAATACTATTCCACCAAATGGCGAATCAATGTTTTTTTATGTCTTTAAGCGTACGGTCTACACATCCAAGTACTAATTTACTCATCATGTGTGCTTCATTCCAGACTATTAACTTTGTTTTTCTCATTAATCCAGTAAGGTCAGATTGTTTACTAACGGCACACGTAGATGTTTCGTTCAAATTCAGCTGTATTTTGAATCTAAAATGTGCTGTTCTACCTTGATCTAATAACAAAGCTGCGATTCCAGAAGATGAAACAGCTAAAGCAACCGTATTATATGATCTCACCATTATTAAAACTGCATTAAGTAAAAATGTTTTGCCAGTCCTAACGCGTCAATAAAATAAATCTTAGAATTTTTATTTAAAACAGCAAGCGAAACTTTATCATAAATTGATTTTTGAACGTGATAATCCTCGCGCAAACGATAAATAGCCAAATATTATTTGAGTCACAATTTTTACATTGAAAAATATTTTTATGTATCAAAAACATTCCTTTGATTTTTGAATTAAATAATTTCGATTTATGAAATTATCACTCATCAAAACGTTTATTATTATTATTATTATTATTATTATTATTATTATTATTATGTAAAATCAGTAACAGTCTTTTCTTTTACTTTTCAAAGTGTCTCTATTAATTTCTAACTATTAATAGTCATTTCAATTCTTTAATCAACGATGATATGCGGTCGCCAAGAGGGAAAAATTGATAATGGCAACCATTAAGCTCGAAAAAAGTGAAAAATATCATTTTTTTTTAAAGCCATAATAAATCAGTCAATTAAGGTACAGTTTTCAAAATAATTGCATTTGAAAGTAGAATTTTTCCTATATAACGGTTTAAAAATTAAAAATGTGAGATGTTCAGAAATTTAAAAAAATTGCAATAATAAAAATTGCAAAATCAAAATTTCATCGTCAACTGTTGTCATTCGCAAAATGACGTCAGCGTTACGCACGGACACGTTTGTCCTTTATAATATAGATAGTATAGATAAAAAAGCCATTTATATATTTGTATGTATAGACAGAAGTGATTTATCTAATACATCTAATTAGAAGAAATTTTTAAATACGCACATAAACAAGCATAATAGTTCATCAGGTTTCTTTTCTTTTAGCTGTTTATATCATTTGGCAAAAAATTCCTTTTTCTGAAGCTCGAATTGCGAAACGAGCTTTTTAATAAAGCCTCTATAATAAAGAAGTGCCAAAAACGGATTATTTTACGAAAAAGAAAATATAATCTATATACTTTAGGGCAAAATCTATTAAAATAACAGGAAGTTGGTAAAAAATACCGAAATCTGTTAAAAATCTGTAAGCTGTTTATTTTACGAGAAAATCGGTCACCTTAATAAAAAGCTCGTAATAAATACAGATTTTTTTTCCGTAAATGAAACAGTTTTTCACTATTCCTAATTGCCAGTTTTTTCTTTAAAATTAACACATTTTTTACATTGTACTAAGAGACAGACAATTTTATTTACTTTATTTTTCTTTTATCCTGTGCACGAAATTTGTAGATAATGTTTTAAAATATAAATATCTACCCAAATATATATTACAACGAATAACATTCAATTAGATTTCGAGTACTAAAATTTTTTAATGTAAAATTTAATACATTTTTTTATAGTACAAAATTTTGTTAATTATATGTAAAATTCATATCAATTTCATCACTTTGGAAAATTCTTCTTCCATGTCTGAGAATTCCGAATAGGAGAACATTTCTTTTTTATCGAACCATTCAAAAAGTACCAGTTCATTGAATTAGAATCTTTTATTGAATTTACTACTGTTTACAGGTTACATTTACGAGACACTAAGAAACTAGTCTATGGGGGGCCACCATAATACTTACCCATCATGGAAATGCATAATATAAAATATGAAAATAAAACATGTGTAAACTATTTACTATAGAATGCATTGCAATTCGAATAAAATCGTGGCTTGATGACGTCATAAACTTTAAATGCTGTATAACTCCAAACTTGATAATCATATCAACTAACGGTTTACTGCGTCGGATGAAGCGTCTCATTTCCAATTAAAATATATATTTGAATTGAAATTTGAATAAAATATAGGGTCATGAAAAATCGAAGAGCGTGGAAAATGTAATTACAAATATCTCGGCAACTCATTATCCGATCGACTTCATTCTTTATGCAACATTTATATTTTTTATTGACTTTTATATTCGCTCCTTAAAATAAACAATTTAAAAAATTGTTATATACCTTTTATCAGAACGAATGTTTCGAGAGTCCGAAAAAAATAGTCCCGGATAATCGAGGTTACTGAAATTCAATAAGTTTCTTCCCATTATTACATACTAAGTACATACCAAATTTCAAGTCTCCATCTCAATTTGTTCGGAAGGTAGAGCGTTTACAGACACACAGACAGACAGACGGACGGCAATTTTTTTTTCTAAAAATATGTTTTACGGAATCTCTAGTGTCTGAAACGTGTAAATCCGTCAAAATTTATTTTTCGATTTTCAAAACGATTACAAGACTTACCCTATACTACGTATGATGGGTAAGTAAAAGCACCCAAAGTTAAACGCAGGTCAAATAATAAGTAAAACAGAAATTTTTTAGCAGTTATACCGAGGTTAGTGGGTAGATTGAAGGATCATAAGCAAGATTGCCCCCTTCGCCCAATAGTTACTAAATGTCAGGGCCCTACTTATTACTTGGAACGGTTACCTCCCTCTACATTCATTGTGGATTCCACTAGTGATTTTATTGAGAAAATTAAGCAGTTTAAAATTCCTGATGATTGCATTATGGCAAGTTTATACATTGAATCGCTTTATCCGTCGATTGATACAGGTGAAGTGGCTAAGAGAATCGAGGGTTTTATTGACAATGTAGAAGAATTTGATGTACCCATGAAGAACATCTTGAAGAGTGGTATGAACTTAATGATTAACAGTAACTTTTTTAGTTTTAACAATATTATTTATGAACAGTCATGTGGTGCGCCAATGGGGTCCCCAGTGTCGGGCATTCTTGCCGAGTTCAAATTACGCCCCCTTGAATCTAAGATTTTTAGCACATTTGAATTATTACCTTTAATATGCCTTCGATATCTAGATGATATTTTTATTGTTTGGAGAGGAGGATGTGTTAGTTTATCGGCATTCGTTCAGAAGTTAAATACTATTGATGATAATATTAAATTTACGTTTGAACTTGAGAAGGATGGGAAATTGCCTTTTTTAGATGTAGAGTTAAAGAGAGAGGGAAATGTGCTGGTTCGTTCTGTTTACAGGAAACCAATAGCTAATTTAAATTTCATACCTTTTGATGCGTGCACTCCATATTCTTATAAGTTAAATACCTTCAAGTTCCTAATTAACAGAGCATTCAGGGTCTCTTCTGCAGAAAATTTGGGGGGGGGGGGTGAATTAGATAAAATTAGACTTATTGCTACTGACAACGGATATCGCGTGAATTTGGTTAATAAATTAATTCAGACCTTTATCACTAAAAGGAGCAAAGGTATTTGTGAAAATAAAGCGGATAGTGATGTTAAGTTGAAGAGAGTGGTTATGAGTTATTATCTGGGTTTATTTGAGTTTATAAAATTTCCTTTAAAAGCGTTTGGTTTGAGTATAGTCGCGAGGGCTCCCCCAAAGTTAAAGACGGTTTTGAGCACGAGAATTGATCCTGCCAGTAAGGGTGACCTTTCGGGGGTTTATGTTATTCCATTTATTAGGGAGGGGGTGTTAGGAATTATTACGTTGGTATGACACAGAGGAAATTCAATGTTAGATGTAAGGGTTGCAGATATTAAGTGTGGGAGAGGGAATACTGCCTTATCAAGATTAAATAATAGAGAGAGCATCAACATCCTATTTAATGAAGCTAAATTGATTTATAGTTCCAGTTTTTATTTTCAACTTTTTGTGAGGGAATCTATTGAAATTTATTTAAGAGGCTCGAAAGCATGTAATGATACGTTGTCATTTAATATTCCGAAGATTTGGGTTGAGTGGTTGAATAATAGTGGGATGCGGTCTGTAGATGGATTTAAGAGCGGTGTTAAAATTAAAAGTATAGAAGGCATTGTACCTTCTTTCACATAGTGACTGTTCAGACTCTCTGGTTTTTAATTAATTAATCTCTGGTTTTTATGTACATTGTATTTGTGGTTTGTGTATATTGTATTCTGATGACGATTTGATGAACAAATCGAAACATGTAAATTTTAAATTTTAACATCTTTAATGTTTATGTTGACGTCTTTTAAGCAAAATAAAAAGTGTTTTAGTGTATATTTAAAAGATGAATTACACAATTTATTATTTATTTAAAATATAGGTGTAAAATGAAATAAAGGTTTTAAAACCATTAAAACCCTTCTATAAATGTTAAAATTTTCTTCGGAGTCCCGAGAGCTTCCAACCAGAACCTGGCCATCATCAAGAGGGCGAAAACGAGAAAAAAAAATCTGTAACTCCCGAAATATACGCATGTTAAATATCAGAAGGCAAAACCAAATATGAAAAAACGGAGGGGGATGGATGAGTCTATTGAGAGAGGTGGGTTATTCCAAACCAAATTCACCATTGACACCAAGTAGATGAAACTAGATTTTTTGGTATATTGTATGATAACATATCATTACAGGATTTCCTACCCTTTGTCAGTATTTCTACATACTCCCTCAGTACAGGTACTATAATCATTCATTTGTGCTATAATCTTTACTTTGCTGAAATATATATCAATTTCTAATTTTAAATTTAAACGCGACAATGCTGTAGATGGTTTTCCTCTTGCTATGTCTGCCATATGCTTTTTTATTCTGTCTTGTAATTTCCTTGTTGTCATTCCAATTCAATGTTATAATGTTTTTAATTTGTATACGAAGGTGACTTTAATGTTCTAACATTAGAAAAGAAATTCTATATATTTAGTTCAAAGTGTTTATGAATTCCGTTTGCCTGGCCATTTGGCCGTAGAGCCGTCTGTCTATCCGTCCTCTAACTCGCATAAATATGCTTGTAATGTCCTGTAGTTAATATGTTACTGAAATTTACCATGTCATGTTCGGTATTTAAAAATAAGAGTACAGCATTTATATTTCGTTTACAGGGGCACTCAAAATAATCCCATTCCATTATCGTCTATGGGGAAAATCGTTTATATAGTATTTTAATAATGTTACACTATTTCAAGCATATTGGAATTGATATACATTACTGACGTGCACCACAATATGCTATGCTTACGGTAGAATAGGGCCTGCATAGCATTTATCGCTCATTTACAGGCACACACTAGAATTCAGTTACAGTACTGTCTATTACTCCTGGGAGTTGCATTTTTTATTGTAATATACGTTTTTGAATTTAACTAATTTTTTTGCCTATTACTTTGTGCATATAAATTCATATAAAGGGTTGTAGTAAAGGATTAGAGTACATATCCACTTATTGGTGGAAATTGCTGAAGGAGAATTTTAAACTATGATATGCGTTTCCCAACAAAACTGAATTTCTGAAAAAACTATATTATATATACAAATCTGTGAATCATATATAGTGTTGTAGAAATAATTCGTATATTTTTCTGACTATAGCTGGTAATTGTTGAAATTGGATATTGAAATATGATATGCGTTTTTCAATTTGTCTATTTAGACATGAAGTTTTGTTTTGTTACAGTATTCTGAATGTTTTGGAACGCGTTAAATAATCTATGCTTAACGCGTGAATTTTCTTTCTTGTTAAATATCGTTTCATATCTTCTAGAAAGTTTGTGCTGTTATAATGACAAAAATTAACAATGTCTCCTTTACGTTATCCAACGGTGGTGTTATCAAGAGACAACAACATAAACCTTTTTTTAATTAAAAAACCATTAATATATTTTACTCTCCTGATTCATCGTTTTACTTTCCCAGCACATAAAATCATAATAAAAATGCGACTGTGAAATTTTTGTATATCTTTACCGTTTTGAGGTCCCCTGAATCCGATTTCTCTATTTTTACAGAGGATCCGTATGTATGTGCGTTTGTATACGTGTATTTTTGTGTTTTTGTACATTTTCAGGACTTCAGAATCCGTTTTCGGTGTTTTATGATGATATTGCGGTATGCACATATGTGTATGAGTGAACATAATAGCATCCAAATGATATTTAGGCTACAGCTCTATTCTGACAGGTATGTTATGAACCACTATCGCAGAAACTTTCGACAAGTCGATTTTCACGCATATATCGGCCAACCGATTTGGTATCTAAATTTTTTCTAAACGCTTTTGTGACCAGGGGTAACCTAAACGTCCGGTTTCTATAGGACAAATCATCAAGGAAAACAAATAAATATTGTTTTTTATTAGCGTAAAATTACATTTAGGATTCAAATGCTGCCCAACAACGGATTCTAAAAACATGAATTTTAAAAGGGTGAAATACCTTCTAAAACAATTATGAAATAGCGTTAATGAATGGATCTTCGTCAGTGCCGGCGCAATCATCGGCAAAATGGGGCGGCCGTCCAGGGCAGCGCGTCAGTTTGGGATCTTGTAAAGGTCCCCCAGTTCCTCTATACTATTCGAAATAGCGTTCTTTTTGTTTAAAATAATATTTTTGTCCTAGATTTGTTTTTAAAGGTTTCTTCGTGAGAAAAACGTGTGTATTAACTTTATTTCTTATAGAGAAAGTTGATATAATTCGGTGAATGTATAGATTTGATTATCTTAAAAGTAACTGTGGACGTAAAAAAAATAAATATTTAAAATTTTATAAAGAATAGAAGATTTGTGAAATTAAGAATAATTAGGCACATTAAATGCGAAAGCAGTGATATTTTTGATACACTTCTTTAGCTACAATATATACCTATTATCCTATGATACATACAATGATCACTATGGCATATTCCATGATATATATTTTATTAGCCCAATACTGCAATATACGTTTTGGCTCCACTAAAATAATTTGGCAGTTCCTCACGTGACATTGCGCCGGCTCTGATCATCGTAAGAAATACACTACATATAACAGGAATAACTTTTCTATTTTACTTATAAATTTAGTTGAGCGCTCAATAGAGGGTTCAACTATCTCATATAGCTCATATAGAGGGTTAGGAAAGTTCAGAGGGGATTCTTCAGGTCTTTTCATTTAGTGAATACTTTTTGCTTTTTTTAAATTTTTACAACATAGTTTTAAAATGTTTATGATTTCGGTTTGTCTGTCTATCTCTCTGCCGTCTGTCCGCACTCTAACTCTCGTAAATATACTCAGATCGCCAAGTAACTCACATATATTATTGAGGTTTGCTATTGAAAATTAAGAGTATAGCATTTATAGTTCGTTTATTGGGACTCAAAAAAGAATTATGTTAAATGAGTCTATATAGGAGAAAATGTTTGCGGCACATTTTATTAATGTTATGATACTTCGAACCTAATGAAATTGATATGCATCACTAAGGGGACTACAACTTGCTTCCTCTAGAGCAGCCATAGTCAACTTGTAGACCGTGGACCGCTGCAGCTCGGAGACATTTTATATGCTGCCCGAGGCACACCATCATTAATCCATATTTATAAATTTAATTGAGATGGGCATAAAAGATATTTAAGACATTTACTGTTGTTTTATACATTTTCATGGGAGAACAAAATCTGTCCTGTCATTTATAATTAAATTACAATAATGTTAAAACGTCCTAAATGTCGTTTCCTTAGTCAAAAGCTCTTTTACATCTAGTCAATCCTACCTGTGCTATAGTGGTGTACAAATTTCTTAATCTTCAACACCCATCAAACCTTATTCCAAATTAATTAAATTTGCATTAGATATTTCTATATTTAAAAAAAATAAAAAGGTTTTGCATTCAGCAAAAGACTAATCTATTAAAATAAAAAAGAAAACTGCCCAGTTACACTGAGGACATTGAGCTCACAGGCTATTCACACTAATCGTATGTTATACACATATTTCAAAGAATTTGAAATAAGCCCCTCGAAAAATAAAGAAATCGACAATATATTAAGGGGGATCCTCCCCCCGTGCCCCCACCCCCTTATAGTTAACAATTGAACCCCCAAACCTAATCAGGGAAGCCCTTTATTACAATGAACATATATACTAAATTCGAAGCAAATAAGATAATTCTGCATGAAAAACCCATTTATCTAAATTAAGGGGGATTACCCCCCCGTATCCCCCTTTATACTTACCCAATGAACCCCAAGACTAACCAGGGAAGCTCCTTACCACAATGAGCTTATATACAAAATTTGAAGAAAATCGGATAATTCTCCATGAAAAACACATTCATCTAAATTAAGGGGGAGGATAAGCCCCCCCCCCTTTACCCTCTTTATATTTAACCAAAGAACCTCCTAAACTAATCAGGAAAGCGCCTTATCACAATGAACCTATATACAAAATTTTAAGAAAATCGCATAATCCTGCATGAAAATCGCAGTTATCTAAATTAAGGGGGAGCAGCCCTCCGTAACCCCCTTTATACTTAAACAATGAATCCCCAAAACCAATCAGGAAAACGCTTTATCACCATTAACCTGCATACAAAATTTGAAGAAAATCGGATAATTCTGCATGAAAAACCCATTTATCTAAATTAAGGGGGGATTAGCCCCCTTTCCCCCTTTATACTTAACCA
This sequence comes from Maratus michaelseni, assembly GCA_963931845.1. Lineage (NCBI taxonomy): Eukaryota > Metazoa > Arthropoda > Arachnida > Araneae > Salticidae > Maratus > Maratus michaelseni. The sequence continues at coordinate 378,193,191 of OZ007593.1, read as the reverse complement.
ATGAACCCCCAAAACTCTTCAGAGAAGCGCATTATCACAATGAACCTATATACAAAATTGGAAGAAAATCGAATAATTCTGCATAAAAACTCATTTATCTAAATTATGGAGGGGGGGTTATCCCCCCTTTCCCCCTTTATACTTAACCAATGAACCCCCAAAACAATTGGAAGGAAGCGCATTATCAAAATGAACCTATATACAAAATTTGAAGAAAATGGGATAATTCTGCATGAAAAACCTATTTATCTAAATTATGGGGGAGCAGCCCTCCGTAACCCCCTTTATACTTAAACAATGAATCCCCAAAACCAATCAGGAAAACGCTTTATCACCATTAACCTGCATACAAAATTTGAAGAAAATCGGATAATTCTGCATGAAAAACCCATTTATCTAAATTAAGGGGGGATTAGCCCCCCATTTCCCCCCTTTATGCTTAACCAATGAACCTCCAAAACTAATCAGGGAAGCGCCTTATCACAAGGAACCTATAAACAAAATTTAAAGTAAAACAGCTAGTTCTATCAAGTGTTATCGCGTTACGTACATAAAGGGGTTAAGCATAAAGGGGGGAAACGGGGGGCTAACCCCCCATAATTTAGATAAATGGGTTTTTCATGCAGAATTATCCCATTTTCTTCAAATTTTGTATATAGGTTCCTTTTGATAATGTGCTTCTGTCAATAGTTTTGGGGGTTCATTGGTTAAGTATAAAGGGGGAAAGGAGGGGGATACCCCCCCCCAATTTAGATAAATGAGTTTTTCATGCAGAATTATCCGATTTTCTTCAAATTTTGTATATAGGCTCATTTTGATAATGTGCTTCTGTCAATAGTTTTGGGGGTTCATTGGTTAAGTTTAAGGGGGGAAAGGGGGGGCTAAAACACCCTTAATTTAGATAAATGGGTTTTTCATGCAGAATTATCCCAGTTTCTTCAAATTTTGTATATAGGTTCATTTTGATAATGCGCTTCTGTCAATAGTTTTGGGGGTTCATTGGTTAAGTATAAAGGGGGAAAGACCCCCCCCCCTAATTTAGATAAATGGGTTTTTCATGCAGAATTATCCGATTTTCTTCAAATTTTGTATATACGTTCATTGTGATAATGCGCTTCTCTGAATAGTTTTGGAGGTTCATTGGTTAAGTATAAAGGGGGAAAGGGGGCTAATCCCCCCTTAATTTAGATAAATGGGTTTTTCATGTAGAATTATTCGATTTTCTTCAAATTTTGTATATATATTAAGGGGGGATTACCCTCCTTTAATATATTGTTGATTTCTTTATTTTTCGAGGGGCATATTTCAAATTCTTTGAAATAAGAGTATAATATACAATTAGTGTGAATAGCCTGTGAGCTCAATGCCCTCAGTTTAACTGGGCAGTTTTCTTTTTTATTTATATCATTATTTCACAAGTGTGTTATAGCCCACCTAACGTCACAAATATACGATTACACATCTATTAAATTCGAGATTTATTTATTTATTTATTTATTTTAGTGAAGTTTTAATTTGGTTAGGAAATATTAGCCGGCAACAAATGCTGAAAAATTTATATTGTTTCAAGTGTCTTTGTGTTAATTTTCTGCAATAGGTTTCATTTAAAAGGGTGGTTAAAAAAATAATGCTTGGTAATTATTTTCAATATCGTAAACATTCTGTAAATTGAGAAACAGTTTTTAAAAAATTGCATCTGAAAGTACATTTTTTTTTCAATTCTATGGTGCGTAAATTGGCAGTGTTTAGAAGCTAATAATTTTTCGATAAAAACGAAATTTCACGGATTGTGCCCTTGTCGATATGGCATCAGCGTTATTCACGACTATGTTTTTAGGTGCGTTCTTAATTATATAAATAGGTAGCATCTATAGTCGTCGTCCGGTCCACCCGTCGGTCCGTCTGTTCGCATATGACAGCGCAAAAACTACCCAACCGAATGGTTTGAAATTTAATATATATAATCGTTGTAGAATTTTGTCGAGTCATTTCAAATTTTATGAAAGTCGAATCAAAACCTTAAAAGATATTAATAAAAGTTTTCTTCATTCTATTAAATCCTATCATACGTAATTAATTCAATGATATCTCATGATAGGTAATGAGTCTATGTTGAGATGGTGATTACTTCATATTTAAGATGGAGTCCGAATTTGATAAAATTGTTTAATTACAGCAATCATATAATCTACCGACTGTTTTTTGGATAGATGTTTCCGGACTAATAGATATTAAATTGAAAAGAGCTTAAATATGGATTTTAAGTTCTGAAATTTTACAAGCTAGGCTTAAGTTTCCCATTGGAAGTTTTAGCAAATGTCAACAAAATATAAAATGTTGCCAACTTAAAATATACTTATTTTATTACGGAAATGAATCATATCTAATAACAGACGGTATAATTCATTTCATTGAAGTAATAACGATGATTTTCTTTTTTACATTATAGCTATTGCACTAAGGTCTGAATATTTATAAAACTAGTTATAGTACGAACGCACCTCATTTATCGCGCTTGACGTACAATTTCCAACTTGTTGGTTTTCGTGTTGAGTCATAAAAAAACATAACAAACATAACATAAAAAAATAGTTAACATAAAAAAATAGTTTTTGTAACCCGTATTCTCTGAAATTTTAGTCATTTATAAATATAACTGTTTCCAAGTCCTCTATAAAATAATGTGAGAATATATATACATATTAAATAGTGAAAACTTTACCCGAAGCCGAGCATGTCCGCGCAGAAACATCACTTTATTATGGGTTTTCGTCGAAAATTTCGCAGATTTTACGTTTAAAAAATTATTTCTCCTCGTCTGAAGGGTTTCGAAATTGTTGTAGCTGATGTAAATCTAGTGTACTGAGATGCTCTAAAAATATTTTGTCGAAATACGAACGTTTAGTAATTTTTAGCGTAAGAAAAAAAAATGTTTCGTAAGGCGCGAAATGACCTGCGTTCGCCGGTATTTTTGAAAAGGTTAAAAATCGCATTTTTTAAAACTAAATATACCGCCCATTAGAAAAAGGTTTCAGATTTAAAAGCATATGTGTGGTTTGTCTGCATCTCTAAAGTTCGCTCTTGAGTGGCGTTTCCGTAAGGGGGAAAACATTCACCCGGGAAAATGACCCTTTTTCAAAAATGTTTTTCAAAGTTTTAACATCATTTTTTTTTTCGAATTAATTACCGCATTTGAGACGTAAGAGTGCGATTTTTCAGAATATGTTTTTCGTTCTTAAATAAATCAAATGGATTTGTCGATAGAAGTTAAAACAGAATTGCGAAATAAACGCATTCTTCACTCAAATGGCTCTGATCAGTTATGAAATTATTAAATAATCAATTATAAAAGTAGATCCCTAACAGCACAAATTTTGTCTGCGCATTAGAAAATATAATAGCACAATGACGTTCGTAGCCTTTTCAGCAATACGGAAGGACATTCCAGGTAAAGGTCCATATTGCTTTAAAACACAAGGTCAAATTCGCTGTCATATATTTCGTTTGATTCGAGGTTCATTTGGAGTAACCGATCAGCATAGCGGGCGATGTCTGCTATATTATAGATGAATGTAGCATCCACTTTAAAGCATTTGCACTATTTTTGTGTCGAGGTTCATGAATTAATGTTTTTTTTTTTTTTTTAATCTGCAAAAAAATAATAAAAGAAAACATATTTTGAACAAGCCATAAATTTTAGCTAAATGAGGTTTGCATATTAATAAGATTGAGATAAAATATTAAATAATTCATTTTCTCATATATACTTATTAATTCAATGTGTTCTTATTAAGAATAGTTTGAAATATCCTTATTCTGATATCAATCAATGCGTTTGGAAGCTAACTATTTATATGTTAATCAATATTTACTCCTATTCAAGGGAATTCATAACGTTATTGTTATCGAGTGCACTTATTGGTGTTCAGCGAAATTCAAATAGTCATTATTATTTGCAATTACTAATATCATACGATAATGGAGGGAAAATAGTACTATTCACGAATGTTGTACTGATTTGTCGAATATAATTGCTTTGAAAACATATTGCTCTATGCACTGTTAAAAAAAACACGTATATACCCGCGTATAAGTAGAGAGATTTATGACAAGAAAACAAGGTCGAAAGTGGGAAGGTCGACTTATTCAGACAAAAAAAAAGTTCAAAACAGCTAATCGAAATATAAATAAACATGTTTAAAAACATTAATATTATTATATAAAATATAGGGTGAAACCCCCAGTTATGGCCACCTAACCAGTAACTGTCACTTGAGCAAAAATCTAACTCAAATAAGCATTTTGTTGTAAAATTCTGCAAAGTAATGTCATCTAGTAGTAAATGAGACATTTATTTTTTATTTTGGAGTCAATTTATTCACCACTTGAGGGCCAAGAACATATTTAATGGGGAAGATTCTTTTGAGAATACAAAAAGTGCCATTTTGAAGCAACCATCTTATTTCTAAAATTAAGGAAGTGTTTTTCTAATCTATTTGTAATCCAGCCAACCTAGACTTTTTTCTTAAAGTTATACTTGTAGAAATTAATTTAAAGATGCATATGATATATTAGAGCCATTATTTAGGATTAATAGTTATTTAATTTGGCTTAATGGTGGGTGTCAGTTATTGGTTCCTAGAATTTCATTTCACCAGTCTCTGACAGAGGTGTTAGTTATTAGTTATATTAAAGAAAGTTGAAATCTATTATTTGAACTGTTTAAAAATGCATAATAATAAATTAAATTTATCTTGTAGTTAACACCATTAAAATTTAAGTTGTTTTACCAGTGTCTGACACCAGATGTCAGTTACTGGTTCATAAATGTCAGTTATTGGATATCTGCATTACTAATGATGCTGTACTAAATATTATTGCTATATAATCTTACTATATACTCTATATTACTAATAACACAGTACATCTTACTAAATCCCCCTTTTTATAATAAATATTAATTTATTTTGATTTTTTAATAAAGAATAAAGTTTTTGTAAAGCATTTTAATCTTTTAAAATAAAGTGTCAGTTACTGTATTTCAAAACAGAGATGGTGTCAGTTACTGGGGTACGTTTTTGACCATATTTATGAATAAAATTAATTTTTAATAATAAAATGTATAATTTTTCAAAGTTTTGCCAACAATACTTTCTTAATATATCTCTACTATCCTTTCAAAAACAAAGGTAAGTATAAAATAGATTAAAATATTTGTAATAGTGATTTGAACAAGAAAGAATCCTTAAAGTATCTGTTACTGGGAGTTTCACCCTATATAGCAAAATTATCAAGAATATACGAATAAATAATTATTTCAACATAGTATTCCAACTTTAGCATTTGAAAAAAAATATATATCTTCAACTTCACTAAAAATTTGTAGGCGAAATGTTTTCGAAAAAGGAATGAATTGCAATATTGTGGTATGGTTCGTGCATACAGAAAAGTTTGAATGAATGATCACGCTCGTAAGGATTAGTTAAAAGAATATCTGGAACAAATGGCTGATAAGGAAGTTCTCCTTATAGCGCATACGCAAAACATTTTGAAAAAAATGCCAATGAAATTATTTATATATGTAATAAATGATCAGTTACATTTAATTGCGGAATACCTGTAGAAAATCTATAAAAAAAATCAAAATACTTTCGCGTATTTGGCGCAAAAATACAAACGCGTCACGCGAATTAGCGAGCAACACATTTTTTCGCCAATTGCAAGCGATTTCAATGCATTGGGAAATTATTTGTTAAATGAGTATTTAAATGCGCAGTACTTAATTAATTTAATCATAAGCGATGAAATAGTTTATTTATATTTAGACAGTTTCACCTGTTTGTATAAGTTTTAAGTATATTTTAAAAGTAAAGGCCCGTTGAAGAACGCTGTCGCTAAACATTCCGATATCGAAGAAGTCTTTGTTTGCATGGCAACATTACTTTTCTTTTATTCTCTCCAATACAAACAGTATCGAAATTGAATTTACATTGCTCTGAATTCGACTGTACATTTATTTTGAGTTTGAAACGAATTTAATCAATTAAAATTTTGTTCTAAACTGTAAACGATCGTAATATTTCATTATATATGCATATAAATGTACATGACAAATCTGTAGTTATATAAACTTTATTTATTTAAATTAAACGTACTTAGTGTAATATGAAGAGTAGAAAAATTGTTCCTTTAAAATGTATTTATCGTAAAAGCGTATTATTATTTTTTCATTTTTTGGGCAACCGACAATAAATCGCCAAAAAAAGCCCGAAATTTTCATTATTTTTTACGAACGATACATAGACATTCCGAAGGAGTTTTTTTATAAACATACATAGCATCAAGACGAAAACATTTTGTAATTTTTTCTGAATTTACGCTTATGGAGATCTTCCTTGCGAATGCAATTTTGGAAAAAAAATTAACCATTGTTATAGGATTTATTTTCTGCTCATCACAGTGATGCAGTAAAGAAGCCAAAAACAACAATAAAACAAAAATCAAACTAACTTTTTGCTGTCATCCCCAGGGTTATTAACATTATTGCTTCGTTCTTTAAGATTTGTGCCTTTTTAAACAGTTGAAATGCAGTCTCCGAAAATACTGGGCCAGTAGGATCCGCTCTAGCTTACATTCAGAAACCAAAGATAAAAATCTCAAGAAGCCAGATATTACATTTATTGCGCGATGGAAAAAAGATTTGCGGTACCACTAACCGTGCATTTATTTTTGGAGTAGGGCTAATAATTTTAGCCAAAGCTTATTTTTTGAATAGAGCTTATATTTAGAGCATCCTGATAAATAATTACTGTCACAAGAAATTGAATCTTTTTCATGGACAGAACATAATTGATAAAAAGTTCAACAAAAGACAACAGTTCAAAACTTCAATGTGAAAAAGAAGCTTGTTAGCCATTTTGTATGTAGCAATAGGCCTAATTGATCCATGTTATAAAAATATTTTTTCTCGAAATAGCTGTGAAAAATCATGAACATAAAAATCACACCATCAGTTCCGAGTTTTCGATATAGATAGGTAGGGATTTAGTAAAACTAAATAGAATAACATAAAATTTTAAATGCAAAAACCTTACTTTGACAACATTACACAGTTATATATAATATATAGTATGTTACAAATAATTTTAAAATAAAATAATGTCAGGATTTTTGTCATCATGGTAACAAAAATATAAATTTAAGTAACATAATAACGTAATTTTACTAAAATATTTTTCACGGTATGGGAAATTATTCGCAGGAAGTTAGATAAGTTAAAAATTATTTAGAAACGTTGGTTGGGTTTACAAATTAAGTGTTTAATATTTTGAACACGAAACCCTGAATTAGAAATTCTTTTTTTTTTTTTTTTTAGAAAATTAAATGCAGAAAATGTGCGTTTTTGTGAAAATGACTCTTAAACTGAAAACGTAGGTCCATATTTTTATAAGTGTGGAAAAATTTGCTATTACAATGCTTATTTGTTTAAAAAATATTCTTTTCTAAAGTAAAACGCCTTGGAATCTTAACCAAAAATTCTAGACTATATATTTTTCTATTTACAGGAATACTACATTGATAATTTTCCTTCTAGCTTTTTTTTTCTATAAAGCATACTAGTTTTTTTCTTGATAAGAAATAGATTCTTTTTTTTTTACGTAACTAACAAAAACATTTCCCCAAAATATTTTCCTAAATGTAGCTAACCTTTTTTTTTCCTATGATTTTTTAGAACAATTGGCAAAAAAAACAAACACATAGTGCGAAATGCAAATTTCAGCTTATTTTATTCATAAAATTCCAATACGAGACCTGTTTGCATCTTATCAAACACTATGATGGGTTCGATATATTTTAATATTCAATCCTTTTAATTATCACAAAATTTATTTACACACTTATAAAATACAGTTATGGGACATTCGACGAGATGTTGATATAGACAATTATTTACATATGTACAAATTCTAGATTAACTTTACCTTGATTCTGATCATCGTACTATACCCAATAAAAGATGATCCTAAATTATATCTTCTAGTTTCACTTTATTCCATGCCCGTCATTCTTTTTCTGGAAAATTAGACGGTATTCTTTTTAATCACATTCGTAGCTACTCCTAACAAAACATTCTTTTTTTTTCTGGAAATTAGACGGTGTTCTTTTAATTCAGATTTCGTTTCTACTCCCAACAAAACATTCTTTTTAACTACACAACAAAAAAACAGATGGCAATTTCTTTTACGTAAATTTTTAACCTCTTCTCTTGAGATAATAAAATGTAAAAAGAAGGCAAAAGAAAAACCAACTACGTTGCTGTAGCAACGAGCCGCTTTTAGCAAATAAAATAAAATATAAAAGAAACAATTTTATCGACGTTAGCTAAAGTCGTCTGCATAAATAAAAATATTAATTCACCGATTCCTAACAAGACCCGACAGATCCCACTGTTTACTTAACAGATGACAATACAAGGCACTTTAAAAGACACTAAAAGATGTTTAAAATATTTAAAAACTGTCCACAGTACTATCGGCCGGTTACCGCCGCCATCATCAGGGAAGCATCAGGTGGCCACCATCGTCCGCAAGAAATAATGCGAAGGTTATTTCGCTCCCTGATGATGGCGGCGATAGCCTGCCGAAACTACTAGGACAGTTTTTTAATTATATTAAACATCTTTTAACATCTATTTGTGTCTTTTAAATTGTTTTGTCTTGTCATCTGTTAAGTAAACAGAGGGATCCGTCGGGTCTCTTATTGGAATAGTACAATTGGCGTTTTTCAAATAACACATTTCTCCACCTTGCACTAAACTTAAATGAAAAGATAATCCTATTGTCACACAAAAGCTTTAAAGCATTCATTTTTCAAACTTTTTGTACGGGATTTTTCAACACAAAACATTTTGATATCTGCCCAAAATTCTGAAATTCACTATAACAGCTCTTATTTATTGGAAAATTTCTCTTTTCGGTAGTAAATTATCATAAAATTTAACTAAAAGTTCGAATTTTTATTTTGCTTACTTACATGTAAACTAGTAACAGTGATTCTATTTCTGTATACTTCTTTCGTCTATAACAAGTAATATAAAAAAAAAAGTCAATTCCTACTTTTTAATCATAAATATATAAAATAAACCCGTACAGCATTCATGTCCCATGTTATCTTTACTGAACAGTATTTTATAATCATTGTTGCGGTATTTTTTTTTTTGTTGGCATCACTCATTTGAGATAAATCTTTCATTTCATTTATGAAAACAATGGGAGAAATTTTTTTCTCCCAAATTAAAATTAATTAATTAAATTTAATTAATGAATTAATATTTGAAAAAACTGTATTAACATAAATTGTCATCCAGTACAAGTTAAAAAAATGGATGAATAGAAAATATTTTATTAACGCTTGAAAATTCCAACAAGATATATATAGAGAGAGTGTGAGCTAATAGCAGGAATTTAATAAAAAATAGCATTTTTTTCTTAAACATAAATATAAAAAAAAATTTCGCTGAAGCATTTCCGTAAGTAATACTGACTTTTAAAGAAAAGTTTTCTTTTTTATATATAACTTATGAACAACACTTGCCATGTCTGAATTTTTTTTTCTTCGCCTTTTGTGAAACTTCCGAAAAGTGGTACTTCTATTAATTTTCGATAAGTGAAATTATAAAAAATGCTTAACAATTCATTAATTTCATTTTTCTTGGAGTGTTTTAGCCCTTTACTTGTGGAACATATGTCAGAAAAAATGCGTCAAAAATGGATTTTTTCTTTTTTAATTTTGTGCATTATATCATCAATAAAAAAGATAGAAATAAGTTATTTTGTAAAACGAAATTTTACTTTTAAACGAAATAACTACTATATTTAATGTTTTCATATATAGGAAAAAGTAATGAATTATAATGAAATTTTACTCAAAATTGTTTAATCATAACAAAATAAATGAAATGACAGCGTAATTTTGAAGCTATCTGTATTGTAAAAATAATAAATTAAATTACATTACACATTTTCAAAATCATAACGAACTTACCTAATAGAATTAAGGTCAGTGCGCCTAAATGTGACGACCCCTAAATGCGACAATGTTCTTGTACCTGAAATCTTAATTCAACAATCCTACATAAATGCTATATAATTAAGCATCCGAACTTCAGGAACAAAACGCGAAACATTTATCGGCATTTAAAACTTTTTAAAAAATAATTTCCCATTACAGTACATCGTTTATTACAATTTTTTTTTTGTCATCACCCTTTATTTTCCCTGAATGCGGCGAAAAATCAAGAAAATTCTTCCCGGTTTTTCTTTTTTAACTTTGAAGATCAAATAAACTTATGGATGTGAAGGGCTACTACGTCTGTTTCATTTACATGAAGTTTAAACTCGGGAAAAGGCGATAAGTTTTCAAATTAGAGCTCTAAAATAGCTTACGCATTTTGTTGACTAGTTTTCTATAGAGACCTTTTAGCGACAAATTGAATGTCCTAAATGTGAAGGGAACTTTAGGAGATTAACTGAGGTAAGTTTATATGGTATTTTCATATATTGTATTTCAATTATGTTTAAAACAGTAATTGTGTTTAATTAATCTGTGTTGAGTTAATAAATTAGAAATTTGAACATAATCCTTCAATAGCGTTTTTCTTTAACCAGCTACTTAAATTCATGTTTCAAATTATCAAAATAGGAAAAATGCATGTCTTTAAAATTTTTAATAAAAATACTGGAATTTTCCCATTTAATCGGTGTTATGTTCCAAAATAATCTTTCTATCACAATGCCATTAGGCAGTATAAAAATTTACAAAATTAGAAATATGAATTAAATCAATTAAATACTTCTATACGAATCATACCTACTAATGACTTGGCTAATAAGAATTTAGGTGTTAGCAATGATTTGTGTACTGGCCTGTTTTCTGCCGAAAAATCCATTTTTACTGATTATTTTCAAGTTAATGAATCAAGTATTAATGATGATCTCTCTGCTAAAGATAAGAATAGGTTTCCTGATTCTGAAATTAGAGATAATTTAATAAAGACGGTTAATGAGAACTTAACAACTAATGCTGAATTTTCTGCAAGCAAGTTTTCAAATCGAGTACTATGAAGGTATTAATGTAAAATCTCCAATAATGTTTGATGCTTTTGTTCAAAATATTTAGCATTGTATAGAAATATAAGTGATGAACATTTTGAAATTTTGCAAACAGTGAATGCATGTTTTCCAAAACTAACGCGCAAAATCAAATCAGATTCTATTCAAGGACAGTCTGTTGAGCAACCGGGAATTACGTTTACAAACATCTCTTCTTGAAGCTAATCCATCTGATGCTTTTGAAAGCAGTTTGTTAAAAACAATTTTGTCAACAAATCAAAATCCAGCCAAAAAGCGAAAAGCTGTAGCATCAAACTTTGCTGAATGTTTAACAACTGAAGCATACATGAAAAACATAAAAGAAGACAATGAAGTGAAAGAGAAAAAAAAATGATTAAAATTGGAAAAAAGAGAACAATTAAAGCTTAAAAAAGCAATAAATAAATAAATAAATAAATCGGCAAAAACTCGAAGCCAGTCACTAAAACAATTTGAAAGCAAAGGTGCTGCAGTAACAGAAGTTATGAAGAAGCCTAATCTTCAAAATTTTTTACCGTATTTACCCGCGTATACGTCGATCCCGCGTATAGGTCGACCCCCCCCCCCCACTTTCCCGATCAAGAAATTTGAATTTTTTTAAATCCCGCGTATAAGTCGACCAACTTTTCCGATCAAGAAATTTAACTTTTTTTAAATATATCATTCAAAATCACCTGGAAAAAAAAGAAAGTACTAAATATACAATAATAAAATCCTTTTTTGTACATTTATTTGAAATCATCTGAAAAAAAAGTACTAAATATACAATAATGAAGATAATAATATACTAAAGTAATATACAAAGTTAAACTGATTCAAGGTCCAATTCAGTGTCAGACACGCCAAACAATTCACAAAAATCCTTCGTCGTCATCGGCTCATCATGATAAACGTTTTCAATCTCTGTATCGCTATATTCTTCTTCGTCGTTATCACTTTTAAAAACGGCATCATCTTCTGTGCCGTCTAGTTCGTTGCTTAAGCAGCATTTCTTGAACGATTTTATAATCATTTCGGAAGGAATTTGATTCCATGCATCTTTAACCCACTGGGCAATTAATGCAATGTCGGGCTTTCTAATATTACCGCCCTTTGTAAATGTTGAACAACCGGATGAAATCCACTCTGCCCAATATTTTCTAACATTTGCTTTGAAGGGCTTATTGAGGGAAACGTCTAGGGGTTGAAGGACGGATGTCAGCACCCCCGGGATTACAGCTACAGTCGTTTTCAGCTCTTTCGTCACTTTATTCACGTTTTCAGAAAAGTGGCCACGAAACGAGTCGTAAACTGAAAGGGAAGGTTTTTTGAAAACAGCTCCCGGTCTTTTACCCCATACATTTTTAAGCCAGTCGACGAATCCGTCAGCATCCATCTACCTTTTTTCATGGGCTCGAATCAGCACACAAGATGGAAGTGTAACGTTTTTCGGAAACGTTTTTCTCTTAAAAATAATCAACAGATGAAGCTTACTACCGTCGACCAAACAGGACGACCGTAAAACGGGTGTTTTCGTTCCCAGTCGTTTTTACCAAAATGCTTTTTTCCCCCTTGCAGTTTGTTGTTTTATTTTCTGGTAGGTCGAAACACATGGGTATTTCGTCCATATTTCCTATATAGCAAAGTTCAAAATAATTCATTTTTCTTTGATCGATGACGTATTTTTGAAATTTCAAAAACTTTGCTTCCAAATCAGATGGTAATTTTTGTGCCAGTTTAGTGCACTGGCGTAATGTCTAACTGTGACGATTCATAAATCTAGTGCACCTATGTTCTGATACACGAAACATGTTTGGAACAACCTACTTTTCTTCTTTTGCAAGCTTCGTTGCTCGTAAATGTATGGCAGTTCTAGTGACAATAAAACCATTCTGCCGGTACTCTGCAACCCAATCATGCAATGCATTTTCGAGTTCTGGAAAGGCCAATTTTCTATGCCGCAAAGCCTTTTTAGGTGCGTTCGTAATTATATAAATACGTAGCACCTATAGTCGTCGTTTGGTCCGTCCGTCTGTACGTCCGTCTGTCTGTCTGTCTGTCCGCATATAACAACGCAAAAACTACCCAACCAAATGGTTTGCAATTTAAAATATATTATCTTTGAAGAATTTTGTCGAGACATTTCAAATTTTATTAAAATCGAATCAAAACTTTAGGAGATATTAATAAAAATATTTATTAAGAAATTTGAATTTTTTTTTTTTAAATCGGTGCTTTTTGGTTATATGAGCTTCCGAAGTTTAATCGTCAAGCGACCGAGATACTTATTTTAATACAGAAATTAATCTGCAGACGATATAATTCATTTCACAGAATTAAAAATCATCAAGATCTGAATATTTATATAACTAGCTGATACATATATATCTGAATATTTATATAACTAGTTAAGATATTTGTATGAAGAGTGTCATAAAATATATACTTAACTAGCTGTTTAAACCCGTTCTACGCACGGGATATCATGAATTTAATTCTAAAACGTGCGTACGAACGCACCTCGTTTGTAACGTTTGACGTACAATTTCCAACTTGTTATTTTTCTAGTAATTCTAGCCGGAATAAGTACTACAACAAATCATTTGAACACATGAAATTGACAATTTTTTTAATGTAAAAAAGTAACCGAAAACTCCGTTGAAAACACAACTAAAAATGCATTTAGTTGATGCTACTAATGGGCATGCTTGGTAATTATTTTCAATATCGTAAACATTCTGTAAATTGAGAAACAGTTTTTAAAAAATTGCATCTGAAAGTACATTTTTTTTTCAATTCTATGGTGCGTAAATTGGCAGTGTTTAGAAGCTAATAATTTTTCGATAAAAACGAAATTTCACGGATTGTGCCCTTGTCGATATGGCATCAGCGTTATTCACGACTATGTTTTTAGGTGCGTTCTTAATTATATAAATAGGTAGCATCTATAGTCGTCGTCCGGTCCACCCGTCGGTCCGTCTGTTCGCATATGACAGCGCAAAAACTACCCAACCGAATGGTTTGAAATTTAATATATATAATCGTTGTAGAATTTTGTCGAGTCATTTCAAATTTTATGAAAGTCGAATCAAAACCTTAAAAGATATTAATAAAAGTTTTCTTCATTCTATTAAATCCTATCATACGTAATTAATTCAATGATATCTCATGATAGGTAATGAGTCTATGTTGAGATGGTGATTACTTCATATTTAAGATGGAGTCCGAATTTGATAAAATTGTTTAATTACAGCAATCATATAATCTACCGACTGTTTTTTGGATAGATGTTTCCGGACTAATAGATATTAAATTGAAAAGAGCTTAAATATGGATTTTAAGTTCTGAAATTTTACAAGCTAGGCTTAAGTTTCCCATTGGAAGTTTTAGCAAATGTCAACAAAATATAAAATGTTGCCAACTTAAAATATACTTATTTTATTACGGAAATGAATCATATCTAATAACAGACGGTATAATTCATTTCATTGAAGTAATAACGATGATTTTCTTTTTTACATTATAGCTATTGCACTAAGGTCTGAATATTTATAAAACTAGTTATAGTACGAACGCACCTCATTTATCGCGTTTGACGTACAATTTCCAACTTGTTGGTTTTCGTGTTGAGTCATAAAAAAACATAACAAACATAACATAAAAAAATAGTTAACATAAAAAAATAGTTTTTGTAACCCGTATTCTCTGAAATTTTAGTCATTTATAAATATAACTGTTTCCAAGTCCTCTATAAAATAATGTGAGAATATATATACATATTAAATAGTGAAAACTTTACCCGAAGCCGAGCATGTCCGCGCAGAAACATCACTTTATTATGGGTTTTCGTCGAAAATTTCGCAGATTTTACGTTTAAAAAATTATTTCTCCTCGTCTGAAGGGTTTCGAAATTGTTGTAGCTGATGTAAATCTAGTGTACTGAGATGCTCTAAAAATATTTTGTCGAAATACGAACGTTTAGTAATTTTTAGCGTAAGAAAAAAAAATGTTTCGTAAGGCGCGAAATGACCTGCGTTCGCCGGTATTTTTGAAAAGGTTAAAAATCGCATTTTTTAAAACTAAATATACCGCCCATTAGAAAAAGGTTTCAGATTTAAAAGCATATGTGTGGTTTGTCTGCATCTCTAAAGTTCGCTCTTGAGTGGCGTTTCCGTAAGGGGGAAAACATTCACCCGGGAAAATGACCCTTTTTCAAAAATGTTTTTCAAAGTTTTAACATCATTTTTTTTTTCGAATTAATTACCGCATTTGAGACGTAAGAGTGCGATTTTTCAGAATATGTTTTTCGTTCTTAAATAAATCAAATGGATTTGTCGATAGAAGTTAAAACAGAATTGCGAAATAAACGCATTCTTCACTCAAATGGCTCTGATCAGTTATGAAATTATTAAATAATCAATTATAAAAGTAGATCCCTAACAGCACAAATTTTGTCTGCGCATTAGAAAATATAATAGCACAATGACGTTCGTAGCCTTTTCAGCAATACCGAAGGACATTCCAGGTAAAGGTCCATATTGCTTTAAAACACAAGGTAAAATTCGCTGTCATATATTTCGTTTGATTCGAGGTTCATTTGGAGTAACCGATCAGCATAGCGGGCGATGTCTGCTATATTATAGATGAATGTAGCATCCACTTTAAAGCATTTGCACTATTTTTGTGTCGAGGTTCATGAATTAATGTTTTTTTTTTTTTTTTAATCTGCAAAAAAATAATAAAAGAAAACATATTTTGAACAAGCCATAAATTTTAGCTAAATGAGGTTTGCATATTAATAAGATTGAGATAAAATATTAAATAATTCATTTTCTCATATATACTTATTAATTCAATGTGTTCTTATTAAGAATAGTTTGAAATATCCTTATTCTGATATCAATCAATGCGTTTGGAAGCTAACTATTTATATGTTAATCAATATTTACTCCTATTCAAGGGAATTCATAACGTTATTGTTATCGAGTGCACTTATTGGTGTTCAGCGAAATTCAAATAGTCATTATTATTTGCAATTACTAATATCATACGATAATGGCGGGAAAATAGTACTATTCACGAATGTTGTACTGATTTGTCGAATATAATTGCTTTGAAAACATATTGCTCTATGCACTGTTAAAAAAAACACGTATATACCCGCGTATAAGTAGAGAGATTTATGACAAGAAAACAAGGTCGAAAGTGGGAAGGTCGACTTATTCAGACAAAAAAAAAGTTCAAAACAGCTAATCGAAATATAAATAAACATGTTTAAAAACATTAATATTATTATATAAAATATAGGGTGAAACCCCCAGTTATGGCCACCTAACCAGTAACTGTCACTTGAGCAAAAATCTAACTCAAATAAGCATTTTGTTGTAAAATTCTGCAAAGTAATGTCATCTAGTAGTAAATGAGACATTTATTTTTTATTTTGGAGTCAATTTATTCACCACTTGAGGGCCAAGAACATATTTAATGGGGAAGATTCTTTTGAGAATACAAAAAGTGCCATTTTGAAGCAACCATCTTATTTCTAAAATTAAGGAAGTGTTTTTCTAATCTATTTGTAATCCAGCCAACCTAGACTTTTTTCTTAAAGTTATACTTGTAGAAATTAATTTAAAGATGCATATGATATATTAGAGCCATTATTTAGGATTAATAGTTATTTAATTTGGCTTAATGGTGGGTGTCAGTTATTGGTTCCTAGAATTTCATTTCACCAGTCTCTGACAGAGGTGTTAGTTATTAGTTATATTAAAGAAAGTTGAAATCTATTATTTGAACTGTTTAAAAATGCATAATAATAAATTAAATTTATCTTGTAGTTAACACCATTAAAATTTAAGTTGTTTTACCAGTGTCTGACACCAGATGTCAGTTACTGGTTCATAAATGTCAGTTATTGGATATCTGCATTACTAATGATGCTGTACTAAATATTATTGCTATATAATCTTACTATATACTCTATATTACTAATAACACAGTACATCTTACTAAATCCCCCTTTTTATAATAAATATTAATTTATTTTGATTTTTTAATAAAGAATAAAGTTTTTGTAAAGCATTTTAATCTTTTAAAATAAAGTGTCAGTTACTGTATTTCAAAACAGAGATGGTGTCAGTTACTGGGGTACGTTTTTGACCATATTTATGAATAAAATTAATTTTTAATAATAAAATGTATAATTTTTCAAAGTTTTGCCAACAATACTTTCTTAATATATCTCTACTATCCTTTCAAAAACAAAGGTAAGTATAAAATAGATTAAAATATTTGTAATAGTGATTTGAACAAGAAAGAATCCTTAAAGTATCTGTTACTGGGAGTTTCACCCTATATAGCAAAATTATCAAGAATATACGAATAAATAATTATTTCAACATAGTATTCCAACTTTAGCATTTGAAAAAAAATATATATCTTCAACTTCACTAAAAATTTGTAGGCGAAATGTTTTCGAAAAAGGAATGAATTGCAATATTGTGGTATGGTTCGTGCATACAGAAAAGTTTGAATGAATGATCACGCTCGTAAGGATTAGTTAAAAGAATATCTGGAACAAATGGCTGATAAGGAAGTTCTCCTTATAGCGCATACGCAAAACATTTTGAAAAAAATGCCAATGAAATTATTTATATATGAAATAAATGATCAGTTACATTTAATTGCGGAATACCTGTAGAAAATCTACAAAAAAAATCAAAATACTTTCGCGTATTTGGCGCAAAAATACAAACGCGTCACGCGAATTAGCGAGCAACACATTTTTTCGCCAATTGCAAGCGATTTCAATGCATTGGGAAATTATTTGTTAAATGAGTATTTAAATGCGCAGTACTTAATTAATTTAATCATAAGCGATGAAATAGTTTATTTATATTTAGACAGTTTCACCTGTTTGTATAAGTTTTAAGTATATTTTAAAAGTAAAGGCCCGTTGAAGAACGCTGTCGCTAAACATTCCGATATCGAAGAAGTCTTTGTTTGCATGGCAACATTACTTTTCTTTTATTCTCTCCAATACAAACAGTATCGAAATTGAATTTACATTGCTCTGAATTCGACTGTACATTTATTTTGAGTTTGAAACGAATTTAATCAATTAAAATTTTGTTCTAAACTGTAAACGATCGTAATATTTCATTATATATGCATATAAATGTACATGACAAATCTGTAGTTATATAAACTTTATTTATTTAAATTAAACGTACTTAGTGTAATATGAAGAGTAGAAAAATTGTTCCTTTAAAATGTATTTATCGTAAAAGCGTATTATTATTTTTTCATTTTTTGGGCAACCGACAATAAATCGCCAAAAAAAGCCCGAAATTTTCATTATTTTTTACGAACGATACATAGACATTCCGAAGGAGTTTTTTTATAAACATACATAGCATCAAGACGAAAACATTTTGTAATTTTTTCTGAATTTACGCTTATGGAGATCTTCCTTGCGAATGCAATTTTGGAAAAAAAATTAACCATTGTTATAGGATTTATTTTCTGCTCATCACAGTGATGCAGTAAAGAAGCCAAAAACAACAATAAAACAAAAATCAAACTAACTTTTTGCTGTCATCCCCAGGGTTATTAACATTATTGCTTCGTTCTTTAAGATTTGTGCCTTTTTAAACAGTTGAAATGCAGTCTCCGAAAATACTGGGCCAGTAGGATCCGCTCTAGCTTACATTCAGAAACCAAAGATAAAAATCTCAAGAAGCCAGATATTACATTTATTGCGCGATGGAAAAAAGATTTGCGGTACCACTAACCGTGCATTTATTTTTGGAGTAGGGCTAATAATTTTAGCCAAAGCTTATTTTTTGAATAGAGCTTATATTTAGAGCATCCTGATAAATAATTACTGTCACAAGAAATTGAATCTTTTTCATGGACAGAACATAATTGATAAAAAGTTCAACAAAAGACAACAGTTCAAAACTTCAATGTGAAAAAGAAGCTTGTTAGCCATTTTGTATGTAGCAATAGGCCTAATTGATCCATGTTATAAAAATATTTTTTCTCGAAATAGCTGTGAAAAATCATGAACATAAAAATCACACCATCAGTTCCGAGTTTTCGATATAGATAGGTAGGGATTTAGTAAAACTAAATAGAATAACATAAAATTTTAAATGCAAAAACCTTACTTTGACAACATTACACAGTTATATATAATATATAGTATGTTACAAATAATTTTAAAATAAAATAATGTCAGGATTTTTGTCATCATGGTAACAAAAATATAAATTTAAGTAACATAATAACGTAATTTTACTAAAATATTTTTCACGGTATGGGAAATTATTCGCAGGAAGTTAGATAAGTTAAAAATTATTTAGAAACGTTGGTTGGGTTTACAAATTAAGTGTTTAATATTTTGAACACGAAACCCTGAATTAGAAATTCTTTTTTTTTTTTTTTTTTAGAAAATTAAATGCAGAAAATGTGCGTTTTTGTGAAAATGACTCTTAAACTGAAAACGTAGGTCCATATTTTTATAAGTGTGGAAAAATTTGCTATTACAATGCTTATTTGTTTAAAAAATATTCTTTTCTAAAGTAAAACGCCTTGGAATCTTAACCAAAAATTCTAGACTATATATTTTTCTATTTACAGGAATACTACATTGATAATTTTCCTTCTAGCTTTTTTTTTCTATAAAGCATACTAGTTTTTTTCTTGATAAGAAATAGATTCTTTTTTTTTTACGTAACTAACAAAAACATTTCCCCAAAATATTTTCCTAAATGTAGCTAACCTTTTTTTTTTCCTATGATTTTTTAGAACAATTGGCAAAAAAAACAAACACATAGTGCGAAATGCAAATTTCAGCTTATTTTATTCATAAAATTCCAATACGAGACCTGTTTGCATCTTATCAAACACTATGATGGGTTCGATATATTTTAATATTCAATCCTTTTAATTATCACAAAATTTATTTACACACTTATAAAATACAGTTATGGGACATTCGACGAGATGTTGATATAGACAATTATTTACATATGTACAAATTCTAGATTAACTTTACCTTGATTCTGATCATCGTACTATACCCAATAAAAGATGATCCTAAATTATATCTTCTAGTTTCACTTTATTCCATGCCCGTCATTCTTTTTCTGGAAAATTAGACGGTATTCTTTTTAATCACATTCGTAGCTACTCCTAACAAAACATTCTTTTTTTTTCTGGAAATTAGACGGTGTTCTTTTAATTCAGATTTCGTTTCTACTCCCAACAAAACATTCTTTTTAACTACACAACAAAAAAACAGATGGCAATTTCTTTTACGTAAATTTTTAACCTCTTCTCTTGAGATAATAAAATGTAAAAAGAAGGCAAAAGAAAAACCAACTACGTTGCTGTAGCAACGAGCCGCTTTTAGCAAATAAAATAAAATATAAAAGAAACAATTTTATCGACGTTAGCTAAAGTCGTCTGCATAAATAAAAATATTAATTCACCGATTCCTAACAAGACCCGACAGATCCCACTGTTTACTTAACAGATGACAATACAAGGCACTTTAAAAGACACTAAAAGATGTTTAAAATATTTAAAAACTGTCCACAGTACTATCGGCCGGTTACCGCCGCCATCATCAGGGAAGCATCAGGTGGCCACCATCGTCCGCAAGAAATAATGCGAAGGTTATTTCGCTCCCTGATGATGGCGGCGATAGCCTGCCGAAACTACTAGGACAGTTTTTTAATTATATTAAACATCTTTTAACATCTATTTGTGTCTTTTAAATTGTTTTGTCTTGTCATCTGTTAAGTAAACAGTGGGATCCGTCGGGTCTCTTATTGGAATAGTACAATTGGCGTTTTTCAAATAACACATTTCTCCACCTTGCACTAAACTTAAATGAAAAGATAATCCTATTGTCACACAAAAGCTTTAAAGCATTCATTTTTCAAACTTTTTGTACGGGATTTTTCAACACAAAACATTTTGATATCTGCCCAAAATTCTGAAATTCACTATAACAGCTCTTATTTATTGGAAAATTTCTCTTTTCGGTAGTAAATTATCATAAAATTTAACTAAAAGTTCGAATTTTTATTTTGCTTACTTACATGTAAACTAGTAACAGTGATTCTATTTCTGTATACTTCTTTCGTCTATAACAAGTAATATAAAAAAAAAAGTCAATTCCTACTTTTTAATCATAAATATATAAAATAAACCCGTACAGCATTCATGTCCCATGTTATCTTTACTGAACAGTATTTTATAATCATTGTTGCGGTATTTTTTTTTTTGTTGGCATCACTCATTTGAGATAAATCTTTCATTTCATTTATGAAAACAATGGGAGAAATTTTTTTCTCCCAAATTAAAATTAATTAATTAAATTTAATTAATGAATTAATATTTGAAAAAACTGTATTAACATAAATTGTCATCCAGTACAAGTTAAAAAAATGGATGAATAGAAAATATTTTATTAACGCTTGAAAATTCCAACAAGATATATATAGAGAGAGTGTGAGCTAATAGCAGGAATTTAATAAAAAATAGCATTTTTTTCTTAAACATAAATATAAAAAAAAATTTCGCTGAAGCATTTCCGTAAGTAATACTGACTTTTAAAGAAAAGTTTTCTTTTTTATATATAACTTATGAACAACACTTGCCATGTTTGAATTTTTTTTTCTTCACCTTTTGTGAAACTTCCGAAAAGTGGTACTTCTATTAATTTTCGATAAGTGAAATTATAAAAAATGCTTAACAATTCATTAATTTCATTTTTCTTGGAGTGTTTTAGCCCTTTACTTGTGGAACATATGTCAGAAAAAATGCGTCAAAAATGGATTTTTTCTTTTTTAATTTTGTGCATTATATCATCAATAAAAAAGATAGAAATAAGTTATTTTGTAAAACGAAATTTTACTTTTAAACGAAATAACTACTATATTTAATGTTTTCATATATAGGAAAAAGTAATGAATTATAATGAAATTTTACTCAAAATTGTTTAATCATAACAAAATAAATGAAATGACAGCGTAATTTTGAAGCTATCTGTATTGTAAAAATAATAAATTAAATTACATTACACATTTTCAAAATCATAACGAACTTACCTAATAGAATTAAGGTCAGTGCGCCTAAATGTGACGACCCCTAAATGCGACAATGTTCTTGTACCTGAAATCTTAATTCAACAATCCTACATAAATGCTATATAATTAAGCATCCGAACTTCAGGAACAAAACGCGAAACATTTATCGGCATTTAAAACTTTTTAAAAAATAATTTCCCATTACAGTACATCGTTTATTACAATTTTTTTTTTTGTCATCACCCTTTATTTTCCCTGAATGCGGCGAAAAATCAAGAAAATTCTTCCCGGTTTTTCTTTTTTAACTTTGAAGATCAAATAAACTTATGGATGTGAAGGGCTACTACGTCTGTTTCATTTACATGAAGTTTAAACTCGGGAAAAGGCGATAAGTTTTCAAATTAGAGCTCTAAAATAGCTTACGCATTTTGTTGACTAGTTTTCTATAGAGACCTTTTAGCGACAAATTGAATGTCCTAAATGTGAAGGGAACTTTAGGAGATTAACTGAGGTAAGTTTATATGGTATTTTCATATATTGTATTTCAATTATGTTTAAAACAGTAATTGTGTTTAATTAATCTGTGTTGAGTTAATAAATTAGAAATTTGAACATAATCCTTCAATAGCGTTTTTCTTTAACCAGCTACTTAAATTCATGTTTCAAATTATCAAAATAGGAAAAATGCATGTCTTTAAAATTTTTAATAAAAATACTGGAATTTTCCCATTTAATCGGTGTTATGTTCCAAAATAATCTTTCTATCACAATGCCATTAGGCAGTATAAAAATTTACAAAATTAGAAATATGAATTAAATCAATTAAATACTTCTATACGAATCATACCTACTAATGACTTGGCTAATAAGAATTTAGGTGTTAGCAATGATTTGTGTACTGGCCTGTTTTCTGCCGAAAAATCCATTTTTACTGATTATTTTCAAGTTAATGAATCAAGTATTAATGATGATCTCTCTGCTAAAGATAAGAATAGGTTTCCTGATTCTGAAATTAGAGATAATTTAATAAAGACGGTTAATGAGAACTTAACAACTAATGCTGAATTTTCTGCAAGCAAGTTTTCAAATCGAGTACTATGAAGGTATTAATGTAAAATCTCCAATA
Organism: Maratus michaelseni; assembly: GCA_963931845.1. Taxonomy (NCBI): domain Eukaryota; kingdom Metazoa; phylum Arthropoda; class Arachnida; order Araneae; family Salticidae; genus Maratus; species Maratus michaelseni. Next base: position 378,169,834 of record OZ007593.1, on the reverse strand, counting down.
ATGTTTGATGCGTTTGTTCAAAATATTTAGCATTGTATAGAAATATAAGTGATGAACATTTTGAATTTTTGCAAACAGTGAATGCATGTTTTCCAAAACTAACGCGCAAAATCAAATCAGATTCTATTCAAGGACAGTCTGTTGAGCAACCGGGAATTACGTTTACAAACATCTCTTCTTGAAGCTAATCCATCTGATGCTTTTGAAAGCAGTTTGTTAAAAACAATTTCGTCAACAAATCAAAATCCAGCCAAAAAGCGAAAAGCTGTAGCATCAAACTTTGCTGAATGTTTAACAACTGAAGCATACATGAAAAACATAAAAGAAGACAATGAAGTGAAAGAGAAAAAAAAATGATTAAAATTGGAAAAAAGAGAACAATTAAAGCTTAAAAAAGCAATAAATAAATAAATAAATAAATCGGCAAAAACTCGAAGCCAGTCACTAAAACAATTTGAAAGCAAAGGTGCTGCAGTAACAGAAGTTATGAAGAAGCCTAATCTTCAAAATTTTTTACCGTATTTACCCGCGTATACGTCGATCCCGCGTATAGGTCGACCCCCCCCCCACTTTCCCGATCAAGAAATTTGAATTTTTTTAAATCCCGCGTATAAGTCGACCAACTTTTCCGATCAAGAAATTTAACTTTTTTTAAATATATCATTCAAAATCACCTGGAAAAAAAAGAAAGTACTAAATATACAATAATAAAATCCTTTTTTGTACATTTATTTGAAATCATCTGAAAAAAAAGTACTAAATATACAATAATGAAGATAATAATATACTAAAGTAATATACAAAGTTAAACTGATTCAAGGTCCAATTCAGTGTCAGACACGCCAAACAATTCACAAAAATCCTTCGTCGTCATCGGCTCATCATGATAAACGTTTTCAATCTCTGTATCGCTATATTCTTCTTCGTCGTTATCACTTTCAAAAACGGCATCATCTTCTGTGCCGTCTAGTTCGTTGCTTAAGCAGCATTTCTTGAACGATTTTATAATCATTTCGGAAGGAATTTGATTCCATGCATCTTTAACCCACTGGGCAATTAATGCAATGTCGGGCTTTCTAATATTACCGCCCTTTGTAAATGTTGAACAACCGGATGAAATCCACTCTGCCCAATATTTTCTAACATTTGCTTTGAAGGGCTTATTGAGGGAAACGTCTAGGGGTTGAAGGACGGATGTCAGCACCCCCGGGATTACAGCTACAGTCGTTTTCAGCTCTTTCGTCACTTTATTCACGTTTTCAGAAAAGTGGCCACGAAACGAGTCGTAAACTGAAAGGGAAGGTTTTTTGAAAACAGCTCCCGGTCTTTTACCCCATACATTTTTAAGCCAGTCGACGAATCCGTCAGCATCCATCTACCTTTTTTCATGGGCTCGAATCAGCACACAAGATGGAAGTGTAACGTTTTTCGGAAACGTTTTTCTCTTAAAAATAATCAACAGATGAAGCTTACTACCGTCGACCAAACAGGACGACCGTAAAACGGGTGTTTTCGTTCCCAGTCGTTTTTACCAAAATGCTTTTTTCCCCCTTGCAGTTTGTTGTTTTATTTTCTGGTAGGTCGAAACACATGGGTATTTCGTCCATATTTCCTATATAGCAAAGTTCAAAATAATTCATTTTTCTTTGATCGATGACGTATTTTTGAAATTTCAAAAACTTTGCTTCCAAATCAGATGGTAATTTTTGTGCCAGTTTAGTGCACTGGCGTAATGTCTAACTGTGACGATTCATAAATCTAGTGCACCTATGTTCTGATACACGAAACATGTTTGGAACAACCTACTTTTCTTCTTTTGCAAGCTTCGTTGCTCGTAAATGTATGGCAGTTCTAGTGACAATAAAACCATTCTGCCGGTACTCTGCAACCCAATCATGCAATGCATTTTCGAGTTCTGGAAAGGCCAATTTTCTATGCCGCAAAGCCTTTTTAGGTGCGTTCGTAATTATATAAATACGTAGCACCTATAGTCGTCGTTTGGTCCGTCCGTCTGTCCGTCCGTCTGTCTGTCTGTCTGTCCGCATATAACAACGCAAAAACTACCCAACCAAATGGTTTGCAATTTAAAATATATTATCTTTGCAGAATTTTGTCGAGACATTTCAAATTTTATTAAAATCGAATCAAAACTTTAGGAGATATTAATAAAAATATTTATTAAGAAATTTGAATTTTTTTTTTTTAAATCGGTGCTTTTTGGTTATATGAGCTTCCGAAGTTTAATCGTCAAGCGACCGAGATACTTATTTTAATACAGAAATTAATCTGCAGACGATATAATTCATTTCACAGAATTAAAAATCATCAAGATCTGAATATTTATATAACTAGCTGATACATATATATCTGAATATTTATATAACTAGTTAAGATATTTGTATGAAGAGTGTCATAAAATATATACTTAACTAGCTGTTTAAACCCGTTCTACGCACGGGATATCATGAATTTAATTCTAAAACGTGCGTACGAACGCACCTCGTTTGTAACGTTTGACGTACAATTTCCAACTTGTTTTATTTTGGGATGTTTTCTAGCTGTGCATTATTCTTGCTCCAATCACGAATACATTTTTCGTGAACCCCAAACGGACCAGAAGCTGCACAGTTGTTAGACTCTTCTGCAAAAGAAATAACTTTAAGTTTAAATCCAGCTGCGTATAAATTGCGTTTCTGTTTTCTAATAACTAAATCAGCCATATCAGTAGAAACAAGGAGAAAAAGTGCAGTAAGATAAACGAAGAAATAATGAATAAGTGTACTATCAAGAAGAGGCTAGATATAACGCGGGTCACGTGTTTTTAGAGAGTCACGTGTTTCTAGCCACTCGTGGACGATTCAATTACATTTAGGGGTGATACATTCTCGAAATTTTATCTACTGATCTCTCAAAGGAATGCGGGGGGGTAGTAGGCGTACATTCATCCCCAGCACCAAATCCGTCACTCAGTCTCCAAACCTTTACCTCAGCGCTGATAAAGAAATGCAATTAATTCCTCTTTTTCTCTCCTGGTATGGAAATCGACAGTAAACGGCGTCATTGTGTTATGGAATGCGAAAAGAGAACAATTGCCTTTCAGAAGGGCATTTTTGACTTCTGGTAAAACAAAAAAAAATATAAGGACCCTCGCATAAGTCGACCCCCCCAACTTTAAAGTATTTTTTTGTCCAAAATTTCTCGACTTATACGCGGGTAAATACGGTAGATCCATATCATTCACAACTAAAAAGAAAAAAAAGGCCTACGCGGAAGATGAAAATAAACAAGTAGGTAAGTGTGATCGAAGATCGCACAAAGGGTTTCGTTTAATATTCCTTTCAAAACATTTTATCCTTTCTTTAATAAATCCAAATAAATTTCATTCAGCAACAAAAAAAAAGTTATGTTTTTTATAAAGTAAAAATTTACCAGTCTATTTTTTCGTTTTTTCGAATATCTAAACCAGCCCGATAGTAGACGAAGCCCGCTATTATAATCTGCCACGTGGATTAAATGCGATATTTAAAAAATAATAATTTCAAAATTAAACATGTTGTACACCTTCAAAATGTTAAAATATGCGAATATTTCCATAATCGGGTTTTTATCATGATTCAATACGTTCCTCAAACTCATATATTTACTATTCTCTATTACTCATATTGATACTCGCTTTGTATTATTCTCAAGCATTTGAGAAATCCGTTAAACTTCCGATATGACGTCAGATTAATTTTATTTTTATTTCTCTAATGACGTGATATAAATCTACTTTCTGTACATACACATACTCATACTCCTTGTATTATTGAGAAATCTTTAAAAATTTCCGTTTTATTACCCATATGACGTCATAATCTTTTTTTTTTCAATTGGTGAAACTTTTTATTTCATTTTCATTTTTCACGGGGCAATCTTTCAATAGAAAATTAATTATTGTAGAAAGAATTTTATTGTGCATTTTTAATTGTTGGCAACTGCTATAACGAAAACTGTTTAAATTTAATAGGAAATAGCTATTAGAATTTTGGTTTTTTTATATCTATTTATTAAAATAATGCGATTTTTTCACATTTTAATATTTTGAGCTTCATAGCAGATATTCAGTTATATATACACTAAGTTTCAACTCTGTAACTTTTATAGGTTCTGAGAACGGCTCTGTGACGGACAGACAACGGAGCGGGAGTAATAGGGTTTCGTGAGATGAACGAAACTCTAAAAATGAGTGGAAACTGAAAAGCAAGAGATTTGGTAAAACTTGTTGTATCAGTCATTCATTATTTACTTCTTGTTTTTCCATGGTCACAGTTAAACGCGTGTAAAGTATGAATGTCGAAGTATGCATTATTTAACTATAATATATTCGAGTTTATGTCTCTCAAAGTTATTTTTTTATTATTTAAGTTATTATTAAACAAGAACGAAAAATCATGCGTCAAGCATAGATTATGTAACACTTTCCAATGCTTCCAAAATAATTTTACAAATCAATACCGTTTAATAGGTTGAAAGATAACATCTAAGTAAACAATTTGGAAAACGCATAACATGTTTAAAAACGTAATTTCAGGAATTTCCAATATAAATTTCCAACATATACAATATTCGAAAAAATATCCGAATACTTTTATTCAGACCTGTATATGATCTATAGATTTGTATATATACTACATAGGATGCTAAATTTTAATTTAGTTAGGAAAAAACGTAGCACAGTTTAAAATTCTCCTTCTGGAGTTTCTGTCAATAAACGGAAATGTGTTCGAGAAATTTTGTGCTGCCCTGTATATGATCTACAGACTTCATACACACCAAGTAATAGACAAAAAGTGAGTTAAATTTAAAATCGCGTTCAGCAACTTAAAACGCACTTCCAGGAATTATTGTTAATATACACTAGAGGATTCTTTTGTGTGTCCCTGTAAATGAACGATGACTGCTATGCACACAATATTCTGTAGTAAGCCTCTTGTAATGCACCTTAGTGATATATATAAATTTCAATGCGTTTAAAATAGTGAAACATTATTTATTTAAACCGCAGACGATTTTTCTCCATAGACGTAATGTAAAGGAATTCTTTTGAGTGTCCCTGTAAAAAAACTATAGGTGCTACACACTTCCGTTGAAATAGGGAACATGCTATATATAACGATAATAACATATAAAAATTGCAGGGCAATCCGAGCATATTTACGGGAGTTAGAGCACGGACAGACGGCAGACGGCCATACGGCAGACAAACCGAAGTCATAAACACTTTTCAACTAGGTTGGAAAGTGTTAATAAAAATGTTATTGTATTAAGTAGTTGAATAATAAGCTATTAGACTTTCAATTTTATGTATTTCAACGTTTTATTAAGTATTTCTAAAATTTGTAGCAATTAAATGAATATTTTAAGATGAACTGACATGTATAAAATGCATTGTCACATTCAGGACTTTGGGCGTCGCATTTAGATTTTAATTACCGTAAATGCGACAGTTGTATATTGTTGACGTATATTACAGATAAAATGCATTGCCACATTCAGGACTTTGGGCGTCGCATTTAGATTTTAATTACCGTAAATGCGACAGTTGTATATTGTTGACGTATATTACAGATAAAATGCATTGTCACATTCAGGACTTTGGGAGTCGCATTTAGATTTTAATTACCGTAAATGCGACAGTCGTATATTGTTGAAGTATATTACAGATAATGATTCAAGTTTTACAAAATAAGTTAGTTTTCAACTAAAGGCACAGTATTCAATATTTTTTCGCATAATAAAATAAATATTTAATTAATAAAAAATATCACCTGAATGTGCCAAGGCTACACTAAATTCGACAAAACTATAGGGAATCGCATCGTATATAGGCAGATTAGCTTACAGATTTTACTTTTTCCCGAAGTCAGTTCGGCTAATCCAAAATGCCATGTCTGAATTGCCCGAATTGTAATCGGGCGATACAGGAAAGGGTGTCAGGTACTCATGATTCAAAATATATCAGTACGTCTGACGGCTTATTAATTACATGTTATGCAATATTTTTTCATATTCAGGAGAAATAATATCGTTACTGATATAATGTGTAATTATGTATATCATACGATAAGATAACGAAAAATTTAAACTGTACAGGAATAGAATTTCCTTAAAAACTTTTTGCTACTTGCAAAGAGTTGATAGTTTATTATTACAATACTCTTTTTAAGTTTTTTTTATTTTATTCGAGTAAAACGTCTCTAAATCCTAAAATAAATTATAGTTCCTATTTTTTTTTATTTACAGGTAAATTAATGCGTCGATTATTTCTTTCGTAACATAGAAAAGTGTTTGTTTGTTTTTCGAGGCAAAACGTAGTATTTTTTATGGGTCTATAAAATGTAATATTTTTTTGTATGTCAAAAAAAAGCTTTTTATTTAAAAAATATATAACTATCAAAAAGTTATCCCCAAAGCATTTCCCTAGGAGATGCTAATAAAAAAATAGTTCTTTGATAACTTATGAAGATCAAATGGCACGTTTCAAGTAACTTTTTTCTTACACCTCTCGTGAAATTTATAAAAATAAATACGGTTTTTATATAAGAGAATCAGAGGAGAGCTTTGAAGCATTCATTTTAAGTTTTTTTTTTTTTTTTTTTTTTTTTTTTTTTTTTAAGATTGTTTTTAAAAAAATATTATTATTCATTATTATTGTACACTAACTTTTCTTGTACTGATCTGATTGAAAAAAGAAAAAAAAAGAAGTTACTCAATTTTAGAATTCATCATAAGTTATAATTTTTTTGCATGTTTGACATTAACTTTCAAATGTATGCGTCAACTTAAATTTTTGTTTCTTCAGAATTTATTTTGGAAAGGATATACTTTTCTTTTTCTTTTACATAATAGTAGTAGGGTGATTTACGAAATGTAAATTTGTTGATACATATAACAATTAATAGATTCTGAAATAATACAAACTTGGATTTAATTCCTTGAAGATACTTAATTTTACAATATGCTATAATTAGCCTTTCAAATATAACAAGATTAATACTTAAAAATAGTAGTTTACACAATAACTGTAGACTACTCGAATTAAACGAGTAGTAATTTTCCAACTGGACGAAAAATGTCCGGGCCAGGATTCGAACCTGGGATCGCTTGGCTGAAGCCGCCACGCTCTACCACTGAGCTATCCCGGTCGAATCTGGAGGGCATAATTCATCCAGTTAACCTTATTGATCAGAGTTGGGTTGGGTTGATTATTGACGGCCAATTATCTACACTAGGGATATAGGCCCGGGGGGAGTGCCCTTCGTGGGGGTCTTTCTAAGGGAACCTAATCCGTATTTACGCATGGATAAATCCACGGCTCGAAGAAAACCACGAAAACTCCGAACGATTAGGCCGATGGGCGCGATTGGGATCGAACCCAGCACCTCCCGTCTACCAGCTTCGAGAGCACAACCTCTATTGATCAGAGAATCTGGTCTGATATTTTAATCAGCTCAACAGAAAAGATCGCAGATAAAGGAACTCCAGTAAACGCTGGATACGTGATTACACTAGATTAATTTTAACACAATTATTTCAAATTGGTAAATAAATCATACGAGTAGTAATTTTCCAACTGGACGAAAAATGTCCGGGCCAGGATTCGAACCTGGGATCGCTTGGCTGAAGCCGCCACGCTCTACCACTGAGCTATCCCGGTCGAATCTGGAGGGCATAATTCATCCAGTTAACCTTATTGATCAGAGAATCTGGTCTGATATTTTAATCAGCTCAACAGAAAAGATCGCAGATAAAGGAACTCCAGTAAACGCTGGATACGTGATTACACTAGATTAATTTTAACACAATTATTTCAAATTGGTAAATAAATCATACGAGTAGTAATTTTCCAACTGGACGAAAAATGTCCGGGCCAGGATTCGAACCTGGGATCGCTTGGCTGAAGCCGCCACGCTCTACCACTGAGCTATCCCGGTCGAATCTGGAGGGCATAATTCATCCAGTTAACCTTATTGATCAGAGAATCTGGTCTGATATTTTAATCATTTCAACAGAAAAGATCGCAGATAAAGGAACTCCAGTAAACGCTGGATACGTGATTACACTAGATTAATTTTAACACAATTATTTCAAATTGGTAAATAAATCATACGAGTAGTAATTTTCCAACTGGACGAAAAATGTCCGGGCCAGGATTCGAACCTGGGATCGCTTGGCTGAAGACGCCACATAATTGTGTTAAAATTAATCTAGTGTAATCACGTATCCATTGTTTACTGGAGTTCCTTTATCTGCGATCTTTTCTGTTGAGCTGATTAAAATATCAGACCAGATTCTCTGATCAATAAGGTTAACTGGATGAATTATGCCCTCCAGATTCGACCGGGATAGCTCAGTGGTAGAGCGTGGCAGCTTCAGCCAAGCGATCCCAGGTTCGAATCCTGGCCCGGACATTTTTCGTCCAGTTGGAAAATTACTACTCGTATGATTTATTTACCAATTTGAAATAATTGTGTTAAAATTAATCTAGTGTAATCACGTATCCAGCGTTTACTGGAATTCCTTTATCTGCAATCTTTTCTGTTGAGCTGATTAAAATATCAGACCAGATTCTCTGATCAATAAGGTTAACTGGATGAATTATGCCCTCCAGATTCGACCGGGATAGCTCAGTGGTAGAGCGTGGCGGCTTCAGCCAAGCGATCCCAGGTTCGAATCCTGGCCCGGACATTTTTCGTCCAGTTTGAAAATTACTACTCGTATGATTTATTTACCAATTTGAAATAATTGCGTTAAAATTAATCTAGTGTAATCACGTATCCAGCGTTTACTGGAGTTCCTTTATCTGCGATCTTTTCTGTTGAGCTGATTAAAATATCAGACCAGATTCTCTGATCAATAAGGTTAACTGGATGAATTATGCCCTCCAGATTCGACCGGGATAGCTCAGTGGTAGAGCGTGGCGGCTTCAGCCAAGCGATCCCAGGTTCGAATCCTGGCCCGGACATTTTTCGTCCAGTTGGAAAATTACTACTCGTATGATTTATTTACCAATTTGAAATAATTGTGTTAAAATTAATCTAGTGTAATCACGTATCCAGCGTTTACTGGAGTTCCTTTATCTGCAATCTTTTCTGTTGAGCTGATTAAAATATCAGACCAGATTCTCTGATCAATAAGGTTAACTGGATGAATTATGCCCTCCAGATTCGACCGGGATAGCTCAGTGGTAGAGCGTGGCGGCTTCAGCCAAGCGATCCCAGGTTCGAATCCTGGCCCGGACATTTTTCGTCCAGTTTGAAAATTACTACTCGTATGATTTATTTACCAATTTGAAATAATTGCGTTAAAATTAATCTAGTGTAATCACGTATCCAGCGTTTACTGGAGTTCCTTTATCTGCGATCTTTTCTGTTGAGCTGATTAAAATATCAGACCAGATTCTCTGATCAATAAGGTTAACTGGATGAATTATGCCCTCCAGATTCGACCGGGATAGCTCAGTGGTAGAGCGTGGCGGCTTCAGCCAAGCGATCCCAGGTTCGAATCCTGGCCCGGACATTTTTCGTCCAGTTGGAAAATTACTACTCGTATGATTTATTTACCAATTTGAAATAATTGTGTTAAAATTAATCTAGTGTAATCACGTATCCAGCGTTTACTGGAGTTCCTTTATCTGCAATCTTTTCTGTTGAGCTGATTAAAATATCAGACCAGATTCTCTGATCAATAAGGTTAACTGGATGAATTATGCCCTCCAGATTCGACCGGGATAGCTCAGTGGTAGAGCGTGGCGGCTTCAGCCAAGCGATCCCAGGTTCGAATCCTGGCCCGGACATTTTTCGTCCAGTTTGAAAATTACTACTCGTATGATTTATTTACCAATTTGAAATAATTGCGTTAAAATTAATCTAGTGTAATCACGTATCCAGCGTTTACTGGAGTTCCTTTATCTGCGATCTTTTCTGTTGAGCTGATTAAAATATCAGACCAGATTCTCTGATCAATAAGGTTAACTGGATGAATTATGCCCTCCAGATTCGACCGGGATAGCTCAGTGGTAGAGCGTGGCGGCTTCAGCCAAGCGATCCCAGGTTCGAATCCTGGCCCGGACATTTTTCGTCCAGTTGGAAAATTACTACTCGTATGATTTATTTACCAATTTGAAATAATTGTGTTAAAATTAATCTAGTGTAATCACGTATCCAGCGTTTACTGGAGTTCCTTTATCTGCAATCTTTTCTGTTGAGCTGATTAAAATATCAGACCAGATTCTCTGATCAATAAGGTTAACTGGATGAATTATGCCCTCCAGATTCGACCGGGATAGCTCAGTGGTAGAGCGTGGCGGCTTCAGCCAAGCGATCCCAGGTTCGAATCCTGGCCCGGACATTTTTCGTCCAGTTTGAAAATTACTACTCGTATGATTTATTTACCAATTTGAAATAATTGCGTTAAAATTAATCTAGTGTAATCACGTATCCAGCGTTTACTGGAGTTCCTTTATCTGCGATCTTTTCTGTTGAGCTGATTAAAATATCAGACCAGATTCTCTGATCAATAAGGTTAACTGGATGAATTATGCCCTCCAGATTCGACCGGGATAGCTCAGTGGTAGAGCGTGGCGGCTTCAGCCAAGCGATCCCAGGTTCGAATCCTGGCCCGGACATTTTTCGTCCAGTTGGAAAATTACTACTCGTATGATTTATTTACCAATTTGAAATAATTGTGTTAAAATTAATCTAGTGTAATCACGTATCCAGCGTTTACTGGAGTTCCTTTATCTGCAATCTTTTCTGTTGAGCTGATTAAAATATCAGACCAGATTCTCTGATCAATAAGGTTAACTGGATGAATTATGCCCTCCAGATTCGACCGGGATAGCTCAGTGGTAGAGCGTGGCGGCTTCAGCCAAGCGATCCCAGGTTCGAATCCTGGCCCGGACATTTTTCGTCCAGTTGGAAAATTACTACTCGTATGATTTATTTACCAATTTGAAATAATTGTGTTAAAATAATTGTTGTTAAAATTAATCTAGTGTACTCGAATTAAGCCTAACACAGCCAATTGCTTTCTTAACCACTTTTGGGTCAACGCTTCATGAGTGATGGTAAATATAAGACTGAGCATTTCTGATTTTCAAAGTCTAAAGTCATTGTGCTCGTGACCGTGAATTTTGCCTTGACATCTCATGCGTTCAAATTATGGACAGTAAATAAATACCTAATTTCCTGATCACGTACGTCATAAGTAAGATAAATTGAAATCTTACAGATATAAGTAAATGTATCATACGTGTTTTTCTAACAGGAAGACATCGAAACTTTCAATTTATTATCAGCTTCCGTCTCCTCAAAATGGTTTAGATAGCGGCGTGAATGTTAATAAGTGTAATATAAAAAAGTTAAACAATATTTTTTTTACATCTATATTTATCCAATATGATCTTATTCCGAGTACTTTGGCATGCCAACTTATATCATTGTTGTCATAGCGAATGTTCAGTGACCAAAAAATAAAAATGAAAAAAAAAAAGAGAGAGAGAGAGCCGTTGATACATTTTAACCACCAAATTATCTCGGCATGAATTAAAATAGCCATTTGACAGAAAATCACGTCTTCTTTTAATTTATATTAAAATAATAAGCTTAAGGGTTGTCTTTATACAGAGATTGTACAAAACTCTAAAATTTTCAATACGCCCACCTAGTTATAACATCATGTTTGGCTTTTATCGGTAAACTTTATCTTAGGATACCAAACGGGAAGTCATTCGATCAAGTAAGTTTAGGAATTATAAAAGTTCTAATGTTAAATTCTTCTGTAATTGTTGTAAAACATATTGCATTATCGGTAGTTCTTTTTAAACCATTCATATATCTTGATACTCAAGAACTACTTGGAGGTATGAGCTCTAAGAATGGATTCTCATATTCAAAGAAGCTTCTGTTAAGGGTTATTAAGTTATAAATCCCATATAATCCTATCGTATTTCCTCCTCAATTTATCAATTATTGCTGTAACTGTTTGAGTTTTCACGATATTTCACTGTCTTTTGATATGAGTTGCCCTATAGTATTGACTATCAAATCATGAAAAAAAATCTTTCCTGCAGTTCGCGCATGCGCAGTTAAATTTTATTTCATACAAATACCCATATCTCATCAAATATGTAACATAATAATATTTCAATTGCAGTATACTATTTTTATACTTTTTGTCAAGTTTTTGAAATGCGGTGTTAAATTCGGTTGAAAACTGTACATGCTATAAAAAAAGACTTTTTGAATTTTTCACAGAAACGTTAATATCTTCACGAATATACGTGCTATGCTTACACAAATGCACACCAATGTTGAAAAGGACCTACACAGTCATTTGCTACATTGACAGACCATGTTTAGCATTTTCTGTTACTTGGGTGATCGAAAATATTATTTTATTATTAAAATTATTATTGCCCCCCCTCAATTGTCCTCGAGATAAAATCTTCACTGAAAAACATGATGTCATACATGTTCTTTACATCCTCAAAGTTCAAGGGCATTTCGGGCATTTCCTCACGAGTTTCAGTAGATATTCCACAAAACGTCTGAAATGGGTCCCTGCCCCTTACTTTCTGGACATCAGTGTATATATAAATTTTAACCCACAATTTTGTAAACAGAAAATCGATTTCTAGAAGCCTTAAATATGCGAATTAATAATTACAACACATTCTGCCAAGTAGTTGCAGAGTAACGCTAAAAAACTGCCGACATTGCAATCTGTTTCGCAACGATTACAAATGAATTTAACATTAGGAGCTACAAATTTTAAATCTTCATAATTCCTAAATAATTTACCGGTTGGCTTTCCAATTGTAACCTAACATGGAATTTACCGAAAAAGCAAAATATGGTAGCAAAATTTGGTTTTCGTATTGAAAATTTCAGAGTTTGGTACAGTTTCAGTATGATAACGATATTATTTCTTTAACGTAAATTGAAGGAAAAAAAAAAAAACATAATGTTCAGTCGAATGGCCATTTCCGTTTTTCTCTGTTACAACTCAGAGATTAAAATGTATGAAGTAATGTATTTTTTTGCTGTTTGTACAATTACATATATCAGATACATTAGTGCGGAATATTTGAGCTTTACAAAACGTTTCGATGTATATACAAGAGTGAAAATTTACAATAACAATATTTACCTATTTAAAAATGTCTTTAAAAAATAAAATAAAACCAGAGGGCCCGTGCGAGGATTTTGCACTGAAATATAATATTTTTTATCAATATGTAATATTTATTAGATGCAGTTTTAAACTTCTAAAGAAAAAGTAAGGATAAAAATATCTGCAAACAACATTTATTTTTTCGTCAAGCCAGAATATCATCTAATTTATTCCATCAAAGTTAGAGTAAAAACTAATCCAAGATTGCAAAAGGCACGCGCGAGAAAAAAATTAACAATCGTATTTAAACCACATCCTAAATATATTACATGTATATTTAATCTGTGATTTAAACTGCATTAGAGGATGACGTCATACACTTCAGTAAAAACAACATGGAACATAGAAATATAAATCTAAACATTTAAATTTCAATTTCGCTTTTTAATCATAAATATAAAATAAACCCGTGCAGTGTTTTTTATAATAATTCCTGAGCATCATATAATGCAGTATTTTATTTTTGTGTCAACAGCAATTTGAGGAAAACCTTTCATATCTTTTATGAAAACAATGCCGATTTAATTTTTAATTTTCAGCAAATTTTAATCAAAAAACATGTTTTACGAAAATATAAATGTACTATGTCAGAAACCTGTTCAAAATCCTTTCATGTGGTATCTCATTCGTCGTTCTGCGTTTCCTATTTTCTTCGAAAAAGGGCTGTTGACAGGAGAAATAATATATGCGATAAATAAAACATCTGCAATTCTTAACTAAAAATCCGAGCCACTATTTTGCTATTTTACAGTTAAACTAGTGCAGTGGTTCTTTTTCTTTATGCTTCTTTTATAACACGTAGAATTACTTACTTATTTTTTAAAAAAAGCATAAAAGCATTTGTTAACACCATTTCTACTGGTGTCAAATGGCATCTTTTAAAGTTTTGATGTATGTTTATTTTACTTGTAAATTTTAAAGTTAATGAGCATAAAATGCGTTTATAGTGTATTAAAAATGATATGCGATTCTTTTAATCCGAAAATAACAAATAAAATAACCACGAATAGAAATCTTTTAAAAGGTCTCATTTGACACGGCTAAAAATAATGTTTAACATAACCATCAAAATGTTTCATCCTGAAGCATTTCCCAGATGATCCTAACCTTTAAAAAAAAGTGTTCTTTTATAACTTATGACGAACAATTGGCAAATTTCAAATAACTTCTTTTTTTTTTTGCCTTCCATGAAACTTAACAGAAAAGGTATTTCTATTGATTTTCTGCAAGAGAAATCATAGAAAAAGCCTCGAAGCATTCATTAGTATTATTTTTTTTTCGTGAAGTGATTTGAGATATCTATGTTTCGAAATCTATCCGTGCATTCGAATGTTTACTAATTGCATGTTAACAAATATTTGTTCCTGCCCAGTGAAATTCATGTCATTATTGATATAAAATGTAATTACATACATCTTAAGATAATGATAAATATTTGAACCGTACGTGAATAGCACACAGAAATATCGAAAATAATTTCACTAAAAACATTTAGCTATCGCTAAAGAGCTGCAAATGTATTACAAAACACTTTTTAAGAATTTTCTTCTTCGAGTAAAACGTGTCAGATTCAAAGTAAAAAAAATCAAGTGCCTGTTTTTAATTTCTGTAAACAAAATTGTAAGGAATGTATTGTAATAATGAGAAAAAACCCGATTGTGGAAATATTGGTATTTCTTTGCAGTTGGAGGATCCCTAAATCCATTTTCGCTATTCTTAAACTTATTCCATATGTATGTGTATATGTATGCGTGTATGTAGAAATTTTGTTACGTTTTAAGGTCCCCAGAATTATTTTTTGTATATTTGTCGGAGCAAAGCTCCGGCTTCCCATGAAAAATTACACTTTTGTGTACACGATAGCGGCCAAAATATTTGCCGCATTGATACCAAAATTGGACTGGAAGTCGGTAGTGGCAAAATCTCGCCGGGGATCGAAAAACAGAAATATTCGTCAACTCTAACGCCCGGAATCGTCTGCTCTAGAATTTTCCATTTCCCCATAGAGATAACATTGCGATTGTTTGAATTAAATAAAAAGAAAATTGAAATAATTTATATTGTTGCCATTTTTTATCATGAAAAACTTTTGAATTAAATAAAAAGAAAATTGAAATAATTTATATTGTTGCCATTTTTTATCATGAGAAACTTATTTAAATAACAATATACTCGGAAACAACCTTTTAGTAAAAGCTCTTAATCTCGGTCCCATATATTTTACTTTTATATATTTTACATATATTTTACTTTTCTGAAATAAGGACCCCATGCATTTTTATCTTAAAACACGTGCAATGAAGTTTAAATCGTATTAAGTACATGAATTTAGTTTTTTTTAAATCGAACTCAGCAATTGGTGTAATTAAACTTTTTGTTTCCATTTCAAAATATATTTTTTTCTTTTCATTCAAGCTTATTGTATAAAAGAAGTATGAGAGTAAATCTGTTTATTTTGATATAGTCCAGCCAATCCAGGATAAAAAAAAATATATATATATATTGAAAAAAATTTTATATATGAACGGATTATATGTTTTTATTATATAGAATTTGCAAGGATGCCAGTTAAGAGAAAGCAATCAGCTGAAATGAGAAGAATTGCGAATCGTAATTCAATGCGGAGAAGTCGCACAAGTCAGTTACCTTCAGATTTTTTGCCGAGTACCGGTATACTGACAACTCAAATGAATGAAGCAATCAGGTTTGATAGAGAGGTATCGCAAATCACCTATGTGTCCTGTAATACGTGTCACAGAGCTTTCCCTGATATCATATTAAATACTGCTGGGCTCTGCCAGACATGCAAGTGTAGAGACGGTGCTTTCAAGTTTTCTGCCACTAATTCGATGGAACCAGGTCCAGTTCCTATTTGTCTCAAAGATCTGAGCTACATTGAACAAATGATGATCACTCAAATACATCCAGTGGTTTCTCTTTACCGTATATGAGGCTCACAGTATGGATACAGCGGAAATGTAATCAGCTTTAAACAAAATATTGAGAGTTTTATTTCGCGCCTGCCTGTCAATCCTTCAGATATGACTTCAATTGTGTTAGTGACAAAAGATACTTTATCAGGATGTGCAGAGTTTTCTATTCGCTCACAACGCCTTCTAGAAGCACTCAGATGGCTTAAAGCTCACAATCCTTATTATTCAAATATCACAATTGATGAAGATTTGATCGCTACATTACCTGAGAATGGTGACGTATCTCAAATGTTACCAACAGCAACCGATATTACTGAGGATATTGATACTTTGAACGAGGAAATAAGGCGCGAGTCATTTAGACCACTACTTGAACCGGTAGATCAAAACAACTTAATAAATTTCGCAATTCGTGTGCCTCACCCTTCATTAAATTCACAGCCTATCAACGAATTTCAAGAAGAGGGTTACATAGCACGTGCTTTTCTTCATCTTTTTCCACATGGTACAGCTGACTTACGACAACCTCGTCAAAAAGCAGTCTCTCCTGATGAGTATTTTAAGTTCCTAATGAAGTATGAAAATGGGCGATTTGCTAAAGACCCCCGATTTCGCTACTTTGCCATGAATTCAATTCTTCGGTGGCAGTCTTTGGCTAAAGGGCGTTTTTTCGTTCAGCGAAATAGGTTCAGCAATAAGACGGTAGAGCAGATGCGTGATATTCTGAATAGGCAACCAGAAATGGCAAAACACATTATGATTTATGCTAGCAAATTAAGATCCACAAAATGATACTGGCGTGCACGTTGTGGGGAACTTCTTTCCATGGTAGGACAAATTGGAGCACCAACAATTTTTTTTACACTGTCTGCAGCTGATTATCACTGGCCTGATCTTTTCAGACTTTTAGAGCCTAACAAAGATCCAAATGAGCTGACTGATACAGAACGCAGACAATTAATGCACGACAACCCTTTGTTGAATGGTTGGCTCTTTCAAAAACGTTGTGATATATTTTTGAGAAAAATCTTGACGCCGTTATTTTTAATAGACGACTACTGGGTTCGTTTCGAATGGCAGTGGCGTGGAAGTCCTCACATGCATGGATTGTTGTGGTTAAGAGGGGCGCCAAACATGGAAACACTAGACATGACTAACGCTGAAAATGTAGCAGCCGTAACAGCATATTTTGAAAAACTATGCAGTGCTGTTAATCCTGACAAGGACGTCCTCGTAAAATCCAAGGAATTGTTATCTGAGATTTTAAATAAGATGAACGAAACAAATCCAGCGGTTCAAGCAGTCCAAAAACTTATTTTGTCTTCTGTTTCTGAAAGGGATTACTCAGCCCAAGAGGTAGTACACATATTAATGGGATGGCCAATGTACCACAGTAGTTGGGAAGTAGTTACAATACGGCTTCATGATAAGAACTCGGAAGAAATCAACTTTTCAAGCGACGAAAGACCATCAAAAAGCATGCTTCAGAAATATTGCGCGCGGCCGGAGAAACTTATTTCCTGTACGCTTCTTAAGTTTGCAAAATCTTTCTCAGTAAGAGGAGTCGATTATCACCAAAGAAGAAAAGATGCAGTTGTCAGAGTTTTTCCTCTTACATCACTCAACCACGACACAACTCTAGCCGAAGAATACTATAGGCAACAAGTATTACTCAATTATCCTTGGAGAGGTAATTCTGACTCTTTATTGCAAGAAAGCCTGCCGTCTGCATATCACTCATGGGAGGAAGCATTCAATGATCTAAATATTGATGCACACGAAGAAATAAATTTTCCTGCTGTTAGCAGTACTCATGACACAGAAATCCTGCAAGAAGAATACCGCGAGATTGATCCATATATGGCAGCAGCTGCCATAGTTCCTGTGCAGACAAACGAGGATACTTTGGGGCAACGCGTGATTGATCATGCATGTGAGTGGAAAGGTGAGAGTTACAAGTACCCTGATCGCAATTTTACTTCATTTTTAAATTACTGTAAAGAACAACAACTTACAGTGCATCAAAATTACGATACGTCTGAGATCAGATTTACAGATGAGCAGCAAAAAATACTTCACTTATGCACGCAACAGCTTTCGTCTTTGCAATCAAGATTTATAAATTGCCCTAAACATACTTTTATTATTGGGAAAGCTGGAGCTGGAAAAAGTACGGTAATAAAAGAAATTCGTAAAAGAGTTACCGAGCAGTTAGGACCGGAAGCTATTATGGTTTTGGCTCCAACAGGTGCTGCTGCAATTAATGTCGAGGGCAAAACAATTCACTCTGCACTAAAAGTACCAACATGTTTTAAAGCGTTTGCTGATTTAGGAAGTGAAGCAGCAAGAAATCTACAGCTCAGCATGAATCCAGTTTCATTTCTCATTATTGACGAATTTTCAATGATCGGATGCCGTCTGATGGCTGCACTTGAGCAAAGATGTCGCGAAGGTAAACCAGACAGCATTGAACCTTTTGGAGGCTTATTTGTTTACCTGATTAGAGATATTAGGCAGCTACAGCCTGTAAAAGACACACCTCTATATAGGAGACATTCTATAAAAGACATTTTGGCTTTACGTGGACAAACAGTTCTTAAGATGTTTGAAAAATGTTTCACCTTAACAAAGTCAATGAGACAAAGCGACGATCAGCAAATACAGTTTAGAGAGAATCTTGATTCGCTTTCCGCAGGCGAAGTTACAGGCGACCAATACGCATCCCTTATGCAACGACGTAAAGCTATACAGCCTCCGGCTGAACTTGAAAGATTTCAAGATGCCATACGCCTTTTTCCCACAAACCAGCAAGCTGAAGAACATAATCAAGAAGTACTTCGTAAATCAAAATGGCCAGTGGCAAGAATATTAGCAGACCACAATAATCAAATAGCAAGATGGAGTGAAGATGAGCACGCGTCTGGACTTCAGGCTGAACTTTTTTTAGCAATTGGATGCAGAATTATGTTGCGTACCAATCTGTGGACAGACGGAGGATTGGTCAACGGTGCACTTGGTACGGTAAAATATATTGTCTACGGACCAGGATTACGGCCTCCAGGCTTGCCACAGGCAGTAATGGTTCATTTTGATGATTATCGGGGACAATTTCTCACTGAAAGACTTTTTCCTGTCACACCTATTACAAAGTCTTGGAAAGAAAACAATGTCTCATGCTCCCGTACTCAGTTACCTTTAACAGTTTCATACGCTGTCACCATACACAAATCCCAAGGTTTAACTTTGTCAAAAATAGCTGTGGACATTGGTGAAAAGGAGTTGTCACTTGGAGCAACTTATGTCGCGTTTAGCAGGGTTCGACGTTTAGAGGATGTTCTGATTGAAGTGCCTTTCGCAAAGGATAGGCTAGACCAAATTAGAAGAATGGGGACACTTGCTGATAGATTAGCATTTGAGCAGCATCTGAGGCAACTGTTGACCGAATAAACACTTGAAGATTCAACAGCTGTTATTGTAAATTTTCTTTTATACTATTAAACAGTAAATATAAAAATAAAAAATATATATTATATAATGTTAATGTTATATTTTATGTTTATCCCACTCAATGCTCCGACATTTCGGCCTGACGGATTCTAGTTATTATGTTGTCTCTATGTATGCCTGTTAGAGGTCTGCACGGGCCCGACCCTAACGAAAGCTACCTTGGCCCGGTCAGGACCGGTGTAAAATCTAACAGTTCGGCCTCGTGCCCGTTTTTATTTTCGAAGTACACGGCACGACCCGGCTCGACCCAATTTTACTAAAAATTTCGATTTTTCTTAACAAAGAATTAAGATTATTTTAATGAATATTGCATAGATATTTATTCGAAATTTTGCAGTATATTTCAGACAATATGTCCAAAAGCCATCAAATTCAGAAAAGGAATATCAATGATCACGTAGACTCTTAGCGTCAAATTCTCACTAAATTTGGCGATACTCAGAGAAATTACAGTGGTGGCCAAAAGTTTGGACATTTTTTGAAAGTTTCATGTTTTTCAAATTTGTGTGCTTGTAGAATATATTAATTTTCACTTAAATACAAACGTTTATATATCAAATTGAAGGTAATTTAATGTAGAATTTAATAATAAAAACAGTATTACAATATCTGTATTACAAAAAAAATTATGCTCATTTTAGTAGAACAAACAAACACAATACGTTTTGAATAAGGACGTGTTTTGTAATAAAAGCGTACTAGCCAATCACAAACACTGTTCTGAGGACCAATCAAATGTCTGTAACTATAGTTTAGGTTATTTGGATGGTAAAAGAGTTATTGTTGTTGAAATATTTTGCGGAATGATGCATACTAGTACAATTAAATAGAGTATTGCTGATTTTGAATATTTAAAGTCCTTCTTTTTATTAAACTGATTTTAATGATACTGATGTCAATCAACAAGATAACTGATGTCATCAACAAGAAGAACTAATTGGACATCTACAAACAGAAGCCGAATTATTGTCATATTGAGAGAAAATGGCCTCTCTTATGCAGAAATTGCAAGACAAGTTGGTGGTTCAGTGACTTGTTCTGGTGTACGAAAGTTCTGTTTACGTTATGAAAAAACGAAATCAGTGGAAAATAAGGCCAAATCAGGCCGAAAAAAAATGCACAAGTGCTACTGCCGATAGAAAAATTAAACGGCTATGCCTTCAAAATAGAAAAATTTCATCAGATGCCATTAGATGTGAAATGAATGCAGCGGGTATTGCAGTAAGTTCAAGAACAATAAGAAGAAGGTTATCAGGATTTGGACTACAAGCTAGAATTCCAAGGAAAAAACCATATTTAAATCAAAAGCAACGCGAAAAACGAGTTAAGTGGGCAAAAGAACACATTAAATGTTCAGAAAATCAATGGAAGCAAGTAATCTGGAGCGATGAGAGTAAAATATCGCTCTTTGGTAGTGATGGTAGAAAATACGTGAGACGTAGAGTAGGAGAAGCACTTCATCCTGATTGCATTGAATCAACTACAAAAAACGCAACAAATGTCATGATTTGGGCATGTATGTCTGCAGATGGTGTGGGCCGAATTCAAGTGATTGATGGCATCCTGAATGCCAAAAAATACATCGAAACTGTCCTGGAACCAAAATTGATACCATCCATCAGGGATCTCTTCCCCAACAACAAACCAATTATTTTTCAGCAGGATTCAGCTCCATACCACACAGCAAAAGTATGCAAAGCATGGTTTCAAAATAAATGCATAGATATATTACCATGGCCAGGAAACAGCCCTGATCTCAATCCAATTGAAAATTTGTTGCGACGTTTGAAAATTCTTGTACGAAAAAAACGTCCATCCAATAAAAGACAACTTAATGAAGCTATAATTGATTCTTGGCACCATGTGATTACGAAAGATGAACTCCAAACACTCGTTCACTCGATGAAAAGACGCTGTGAAGCTGTCTTAAAAAATAAGGGTTATCCTACTAAGTATTGATTGTGTAAGTATCACTTTAAAAAAATGCAAATCTAAGATAGATCTTACTATTAGTTGCATAACTTTTTTTGTAATACAGATATTGTAATACTGTTTTTATTATTAAATTTTATATTAAATTACCTTCAATTTGATATATAAACGTTTGTATTTAAGTGAAAATTAATATATTCTACAAGCACACAAAGTTGAAAAACATGAAACTTTCAAAAAATGTCCACACTTTTGGCCACCACTGTATGATGAGCATGTTTTACAGAAAACTGTGCGTTCAAATAAGTAGTAACATAAAATTAAAATGAACCTTGATCCTAATTTGGCGATACTCCGAGAAATATCGCCAAAAATAAATCGCCATAATTGAAACCAACTTGGACATAGCTGACTATTTTGGCGAAATTTTCATTCAAATTCAGTTTTGGGGAAAACTTGGAATGAATCTTCTCAAATCAGGTTCTTTGCATTTTAGCTTCATGTTTTCGAGTAAAATTAGCTAAAATCTTAAAACTAAGAAATAGGAAAGCTACGTTTTCCTTCCGGTATAGGACGGAAGGACTTTATAAACGTATAACTATTAAAATGTTACCTCCGAGGCATTTTGCCAGATCAGCGGCTCTTAAGCATTAGATTTCGCCATTGATGTAATATACATTTTGCCGGTAAGAAAATATTTTCATGAAAACGAAAATCAGTTTTTTATTTTAAATTTTCCTTGTGACATTCATAAAAGTTTCGCTAGTTACACAGATTCAATTAAGAATATTACGTGACAAGATAGACGTAGGCAAATTCTAATTTGCTCTTCTGAGCATTTGCGTTTTTACCTTAACAATGATAAGTTTCTTCTTGAAGCTGTTGTGCCGTCAAAGTGTGAGTTTGCTTCCATCTCTATTTCCTTTTTGAACCGCACTTTAACAATTTATGCCTATCTTAGTATAAATTGATAGAGAAATTTATAAATTTCATAAATTTTATTTTTACTTTTTATATACCATACGTTAACAATTTATGATATCTACCCTATATATATAAAATCCTAATGAAACGAATTTGTGAAACGATTTTATGAAACGAATTTATGAAACGATTTTATGAAACGACTGACTAAACGACTGATTATGTTTCAGGGCTATTTTTAATAAAATATTAAACACTTGATGGTGAAATTAATACCAATTGTCCATAAAAATCCGAGGATGTCAAAACTGGTAATAGAATTTTGAAGTTGGAATTAGTTTCCGATATATTAATTTTTTTCTATTTTTAATGACATTTCTGTAATGATGGCAACTAATTACTCAGTTTTTTTGTGACAAAAAAGGAAAAAAAAAATGAAAAGGATCCCGATAGGGATTATTGATTTCTTTTTATTCGTCATTTTCAAATTGAAATTGAATTTATCTTTTATTTCAATCGATAATGAAGACAAGATTGTGATTACATTATGTTTTTTGGTAAATTTGAAAAAAAAAATCACATTTCTATCGTCAGGATTCAATCGTCTGTCAGCATTTAATTTAATTTATAAACTGAAAATATTTTGAATGAATTCGTCCCAATGACGTCATTTATGTAAACGCAAAAGAAAGGGGGGGAAAGGAATTAATAGTAATTATTATTTATTGATATCATTTTGTTATGTTTGTAAAATTTAATTAAACGAATTTATAAAATCACTAATTCGGATATTTGAAACGAATATGTATATAAAATAATAATTGCCCAACTGAACGGAAGGAGAATAAAATATCCTGCTTGGTTTTCTATCCGCTTGGTTTCCTATCCTGCTTAGTTTTTTCCGCCAAGCTTTTTAAAAAAGCGTCAAGACCCCTATAATAGAAAAGCAACAAAAGTTCATTGGGTTTGTTTTCATAACTTTTGGCAACAAATCTATGTATATTAACGAATCTATCCCTTTTTGAAGCTCGAATTACGCCAAACCTAAAAGCAAAGGATCCTATACTGGAAAAGTACCCGATTTTCTTATGAACAATATGCAAGTGACATAACATGGTGTAAAATTATCACGGATAGCAAATTTGTTTAAATATCTCATCAATTGATGCCGAATAAATGCAGGCAAGCATGCACAAAATATTTTATTAATTTTGTATGATAAATAATTATTAGAAAATTCGTATATACATATTAGTTAAAATAAATAATTTACATATTTAAAATAACATGAAAATATGCATGATGGTGCACTAAAATAGAGAGAAAATTAAAACCTGTTACTGAAAATGTCTATAACATAGTACTTTTCAATAGCGTGGTTCTTAATGTTATTCACAAGCAGATGGAATTTTTCTCATCCTTAAACGCAAAGGAAGAATAGAATACAGATCGTTGTTATAAAAGTCCGAGAGGTAGCCACAATTTAAACCTAACCATTTTATACAAGCTGGTTTTCAAGTTGTAATTGATTTTACTTATCAATCCCGAAAACAGTCGTCAGTTATCGCAACAGCTGTGTATGAGGCCATGATAATCAAAAATGTCCCATTAAAACGTTAAAAGCATGGCAACCCAATTACAGATTTACCAATATTTTTAAAATATAGCACGCTGTCATGTTTTTAGAGGCCTCGAAGTCTGAGCGGGGGTTGGCGAGCGTAGCTCGCAGGGGGCAGGCCCCCTAGTCTTAGTATAAATAGATAGGGAATTGTATAAATTCCTAAATTTAATTTTTACATTTTAATGTACCGTACGTTCACATTTTATGCATATCTTTGTATAAATTGATAGGAAAATTTATAAATTTCATTTTTACGTTTTAATGTACCGTATCTTAACAATTTATGCATATCTTAGTATATTGATTTAATACAAAATAATATCGTTTATTAACTACATATATCAAACAATAATGACAAGAAACAATTCCTCTAAATAAATTTAATATTGAAACATCGAAAATAGTGTGATAATATTTCGAAAATATTTTTTAATCTCTGCAAATTTGAAAATTTATTATTACTATATTCCTTTTAGGAAATATCATTCTCCAGTAAAACGTATGAGAATCTTTTTAAAAAATTAGTCCCTAGTTTTCTATTTACAAGTAAATTAAATATATCGATGCTTTCTCTTTACATTTTTAAGTCTATTTTTTAAGTCATTTCTTAAACCTAATATTTCTTTCATAGAAAATAACTTTAAAAATAAAATAAACTATTGAAAAAAATTTCCTCGAAGCATTTCCTTAGATGACTTTAAAAAAAGCGTTTTTTTTTTTTTTTTAATAACTTATGAACAACAATTGGCACGTTTCAAATAACTTTTTTACCACTTTCTATAAAGCTTAAAAGAAAAGTTTTAGTATTTCTATTGTTTTTATTTAACAACAATCGTTTCAAAAGTCTGGAAGAATTGATCTTAAAAAATATCAGACGGATATTGTTTTTAAAAAGATTATTTTTCAATATTATTACCTTTCATAATAGCATTATTTTTTTTTTTCGATTTAAAATAAAAAGAAGTTATTTAATACGGCAATTCATTAGAAATTACAAAACCTAAGTAGCGTGTTTGCTGTTGCTTTTTGAATGAATATGTGATAACTTTGTTGTTCTTGTTGTTGTTGTTGTTGTTAAGAATCAGCGTTCGCGGTGATACTATTTATTGTTTTATGATATTCGAAAATTGTAATCACTGTCATTGTTCCCTTTTTACATAACAAATAAACTGAAAAAAACTAATGAAAGAAACGCATTTCATCCAAAATGACATGGCATGGTAGAGATGTTTAACCAAGCCATCCTATATAAACTCTCACGTATGATTTTAAAAAAATCAACAGGATTGGGACCAGAAATTATTCTTGTTCTAGCTTGCATATCGCAGTACTTTGCACGGGACAACCGTTTGTACCCCATCACAGATGCTGTCCGGATGTGAACTTCGCCTTCCCTGTGATCGCATGTTCGGCCACCACCCCCAAGGTGCGCATTCATTGCTGTAGGAGTGCCTACAGAATCTTCAGGCACGGTTTCAAAGTGTTCACAACTTTGGTCGGAACGGATCCATATGGAAACGGAAAAGATTAAGACAATATACGACACGAAAACAAGGAATCATAAATTTAGCGAAGGAGACAAAGTTTGGATATGGAACCTCATTTGACGTAAAGGACTTTCTACCAAGTCAAACGAACTTACAGTCAAACTGGAATAGTTTAGACACAGTCTTAAAAAGCCTGAATGACTTCGAGGTTCGAATAAAGGAACCTCGAAAGGAACTACCTTTCTCAAAACCGAATGCAGTACATTATGAAAGAATAGCCCATATTATGATGCAAATTAATTAGTGTAATTATATGGAGTAAATTAATTAAGAGACTTTGGTCTCTTCCTATTTTGTAAATAATGTAAATTGTTGTATATACTTGTAAATAGCTGTTATTCTATTTCTGTAATATTTTGTATGTTTAACGTTTAATTTACTTTGCGGCCTCCTGTCTGGGAATTGTACTGCTCGGGACGTGCAGTACTTAGTTAGACTTCCAATGTTACAAATATTTCACTTAATTCTCTTACATACAAGCGGCCCAAGGACTTTCAATTGAATCATGCATCGCTGTAAATATACCTTTTATTATGTTTAGATGTTATTCATCAGCGTGCGCAGTTTCGAGCTGCAGAGAGGGGTGAGGGGTGTTGGCCTTCATCCGGCGTTGAGCCATTTAGAACATTTCTGCTAATGCAGGGAGTGTTAGGTAGATTTCGTAAGAAATACTACCTATTAGTATTATCTTTTATTATTAGAATTTATTAGAATTATCTATTAGAATTACCTATTTGGAATTTTTGAAAAAAATTTGCAGATCTACGCCGATTATGACCCCCAGAACCCAAAACAACCCCCAATTCAAAACTCCATCTATCTATGTCACTTTTTATGGACACGATAACTCACATAATTCTGCACAAATCTCTTCCAAACTGATACATAAAATCAAGGGGCATAAAATCTCGGTCAAGTCCATTAATGAGCAAAATTGAACCAAGAGGGGGGGGGGGGGGCTTTTTGTGAAAACAGAAAAAACCCCATAATTTCTTAATTATGATACGTATCGAATCCGTTTAAAGTTATTATTACTTCTAGGAAAAGAGCCAAAAATTTATGTATGACAGATTTTTGATATCATTAAAAATGGCCCCAAGGGGGGGGGGGAGGGGGTTTTAGAAGAAAAAAACTCATAACTTCGTGAATTCAGAAGATATCAAATCCGCTTAAATTGATTATAAATCATCTTAATATTATCTAAAACTTTTATATTGACAAGTTTTTTATAGGACCAACCCTTATAGCAAAAAAATAAATAAATAAATAAATAAAAACAAAAAAAAAATCCCTGCCGTCTCCGCCTGCAAAGAAGTTAGGTTTCGAAGTGGGCCAAATGCCGCATCATGGCAAAAAGGTCATTTCTTCCGCAATTCCCAACAAACAGGTACCCCATGGTCTGCGTCTTCGAAATCTACCTGTACCTCTAGACCGAGCCGTCAGAGATTTTTTTTTCGCTGTCAGATAGTTACTGAAATGTTCTTGTACTTTGGATTTGGATAAAAAAACGTATCCCGTTGTGCTTAGAAATAGTACAGTTTAATAATTTGTGAATGATAACTCAACTGATCGTAGCTTTTTTTCGTACGATTGAAGATCCTTTGGTCTTGCTGTTATATTCCTGTTGTATTTACTGTTTTTGCTTTAACATGTTTATGAGTAAAAAACTGTGTATTTGAGACTTTTGAAGACTGTTTTAAATAACAATACAACCATTTCTAACATTCTAGCTGTTTGACCGTTACTGCAAGCTGTACGTTTAACTTATTCGTTTGTAAGTGTTTATTTACCTTTGTGAATTACTGGTTCTTCTGGTTTATTCGTAAAACAAATTTAGTATGATTTAAAGACTTCGATTATCAATATGCACCAACCCAATTTACATAATAATTTGTTACTGTATATATATATTATAGAAACTGCTTCTATGTGTTATTCTATGTATTTATTAAATTGTGCACAAAACAAGAGAGAACAAAAAAGGTCAAGTTAAAAAGCCACTTTTCTTTTCTCTATTTCATCAAGGACACTATAAAAAGAAAATACTAAAAATATGTTTAATAGTTGATAATTTCAGCTGAGCACAATGATTTCTTATGATACTATGGTTCAATAATAAAAGATTATGCCTTAGTGATCACAGCTCAAGTTCATTGTTCGAGAATCTAGAGAGGATTTACTTAACACATTGTTGCCCGGCAGTATTGCCAATTTAAAGCATTTTTTATTCAAAATATATAGCAGAATTTTTAGCAGTAATTTTCGCTTTATTTAATTACAAACATTCGATGGTAAAAAAAAGCAAAGATTCCAATAGGAAATTTCTGGTTGATGGTTTGAATAAAAAGACGTGCTACATTAGTAAGAAGGTGTTAGGAAAAAAGGAACTGAATTTTTTTTTATGATTACTTATTATATTAAAGACAAGTAAAATCATGTTTTTCTTCTGACAATTATTACTTACCCATCATACATAGTATAGGGTAAGTCTTGTAATCGTTTTGAAAATCGATTTTTTTTTGACATATTTACACGTTTCAGACACTGGAGATTCCGAAAAACATATTTTTAGAAAAAAAAATTTGCCGTCCGTCTGTGTGTCTGTAAACGCTCTATCTCCCGAAAAAAATTGAGATAGAGACTTGCAATTTGGTATGTACTTAGTATGGAATAATGGGAAGAAGCCTATTTCATTTCAATAACCTCGATTAACCGGAACTACTTTTTCGGACTCTCGAAATATTCGTTCTGATAAAAGGTACATAAAATTTTTTGAAATTGATTATTTTAAGGAGTGAATATAAAAGACAATAAAAAAACATAAATTTCGCATAAAGCATGAAGTTGATCGGATAATGAGTTGCCGAGATATTTGTAATCCTATTTCCACACTCTTCGATTTTCCATGACCCTGTATTTCATCCAAATTTAAATTCAAAGATATATTTTAATTGGAAATGAGACGCTTAATCCGATGCAATAAGCCGTTAGTTATGATTATAATTTTTGGAATTTTAAGGATGTTTCTTTTAAGCAATTCAGTAATAGAGCACTTAAAGTTTAGGATTTTATTCGAATCCACCCAAGCCACGATTTTATTCGAATTGCAATGCATTTTATACACTCTAAAATTGGAAGGAGTGAGAAGTTGACTCTTTGGAAGAGTGAGAGGCATTTTCACTCTTTTAGGAGTGAATTTTATAAATATGCACTCTTTAAAGAGTGGAACTTTCCACTCTCTAGAAAAGAGTGAAATATCTCACTCCGTTGTCGAGAGTGACTGTTCACTCCGTTGACAAGAGTGAGATATTTCACTCCGTTGAAGAGTGAGAAAAAACAGTTTTTTCCATTAAAATCACAAGATGGCGCCAGCTCACGGATGAGAATCCGAGTAATCTCCGTTATCGAAACGAAGGGCCTAAAATGAAATCCTTTATATATAGTAGCACGATTTAAAAAAAAACTGAAAAAGGCATTGAAATAATAAATGAATCGATAGAATTATGGATAGGAAATATATTTTATGCTTTACAAATTGCAGGATTTGCCAATGCTAAGAAAAGTGCAGGGAAAACAAATATTTGAAGTAAATTTATGCTTAGCTGCAACACATTTTAAACAGAAATTTAATATCTCTGAATGCTAATTATTTTCCTCTTTATTTAAATAACCTATTCTACATATTTTATATCATTTCTAACCTCTTTATGAATATAAACAAAATATAACTATACAGATTAAATTTTCTGTTATTTTTAGCACGTTTGAAATTAACATAAGAGAAATAAAAAACGTTGCATTTAATCACTGATTTTATAACATTTATTATAGAAAAAAAAAAAAATAAATAAATGTGTCGGAAATAATCTTAGGAAAAATTTAACAGCTATAATTTAAGAAAAAAAAAACGTTTTTTACCCTGACTGAAATTTCCCCCCTAAAAATTAGTTTTGAAAAGTAAATTTGAGGGCCCCTTTGTATTTCAGTGAGTAAACTTCGGCTTCACGGGCCTATTTGGTAAACAGGCACTGGGCCTCGGACAATCTTAATCGGGCTCTAATTATTGAAACATTATTAGCAAGAAAAAAATTAATGAATAAATAAATAACTGCTTTGTTGTAACGGAATTTTTGTCATAGCGGAAATGTACAGACGGGTGTTCGCACATTTTTTAGACGATTTCGGCGTTGTTGTTTTTAACGTTTAAAATATGAATATTGCTTTCTGAAATAATCTGTATGATAATCTTGTTTCTTGATTCTAATTCTGCATAACGCTTTCGATGGATATCGATGGATGTTTTCGATGTAAGACAAATTTGCGATAGTCATAAATCCTTACTTGAAAATTCGTTTTCCGCCTTGAAATGGGCTCTTTTTTTCCTTGTTTTTTTTTCATCTGGTATCTTTTTACTATGTATATGTACTGATTTTTGGAATAGCACTTTCCAATCAATTGTTATGTTTATTTCGCACTAAAAAGTTTTTATATTATGCGCTTTGCAATCATTTTAGACTGTGGAATTAGCATACTTCTCTGTTCGGAAGAAGAAAAAAAAAAACGCAAACGCATCTTCCCATTCACAGCTTTTTTAGCATGCGCAATCTTGAAATAAGAATAATTTGAAAGTATCAGACGATAATATAAATTACACATAATAAGTTGTTGTCAGAATTTTTTCCTCTAAAAGAATTCCATTTTTTTAAATAATTTATCAAATTTGTCTAAAAAATGTGCGAACAGTCTCTGTATTATATGATACAAAAAGAAGGTTTCAGTTTCTTATTTACACAGTTGAGAAACACCGTAAATATTTATGATTTCTACACAAATTTAATAAGTGTGTTCGAATATCACAAAAGAAACAAAGCTAAAATAATGTAATAAGAGCTTTTTTAATTGTAAGCGGCTGTAGGAAGCTGTAGGTACCAGTTCTCGTCCGAGCGCAGAAGTCAAGCAGCAACGAGCTCGGTTACTACTTGGGAGGGTGACCGCCTACGAACAAGCGTGTGTAAAAATGAGTTTCTCTTTTTTATTCAAGAATTTTAGTCACTCCTGAAAGAGTGACTATTTACTCCTATCAGGGGTGAAAAAACTCACTCCTGAAAGAGTGAATATTCACTCTTTCAGGGAGTCAAGAATTTCACTTTTTCCTATTGTGAATAGTCACTCTAAAGAGGTTGGGCAAATTTTGACTCGGCGATAGAGTGAATATCCACTCCTCCGGAGTGAATAGTCACTCTTTCTTATTTAGAGTGTAAATAGTTTACACATGTTTTATTTTCATATTTTATATTATGCATATACATGATGGGTAAGTATTACAGTGACCTCCAACGACTAGTTGATAATAAATAATTGTACTTAACACGATAAATGTCTGTGTCGAAATCATCAGATATAATAAAAAAAATAAAGAAATAAAAATAAGAAATCAGTAATAGTAAATGCTGCTGCAAAATAAGTGCTTTAGTGTAATCAGATGCTTATTCGCATTTGAATAAAAATAACGTATATTCAGAAAGAAAATCAAAAACAAAGAAATTAAATTTAAAATTTCAAGAGGAAAGATTAATTTAGTCTTATGTATTTATTGAAAGGGTATTTTTCAAACTGAATTTCTTATTATTTTAATGAATTCCCTTTCCGCTTTTTTTCTTTTAATGCTACTTAATCCTTTTTATAATTCTTCATATTTGCATTTCAGAGAAAAATTTTAAAAATACAATATTGAACGCTAAAGCCGTTTTTCTGCAAAAGAAAATTTATAATGCTTATTATAAAAACTAAATTAATTCTTATAATCTCATAATCTTCATACGTTTATAAATTCATTTTTTTAATTAATTTTACTGCTCTTATAGTATGCATTCCCATAAATGAAATTTCAAAATCTACGATTTCTAAGAAAATATATTAAATTATTTATATGATCGTTTAATTAAACCTACTTACATACTGTATAACTGGTAACATCAATAAAATTATATTTAAATGTACATTGAAAGTTTTAGTTAAATATAATTTAGATTAATATTAAATAGCATGAAATTAAATTAAGACTCGTGATGCGTGATCTTCATGTGCATTTTTAAATGGATTTTATTAGGAAAAAAACTAATTAGTTAACTTTATTTTATGCATTTCTTCAAATGACGTTATGAAATATATAAATTCGGAATAAAACTGTTTTAAATATTTTATCTTTTTTGCCCAATTAAAATTTATTCCATCCTTCCAAAGTAGTAATATTATAAATTTTCTATTTAAACCGTTGAAAGCGCTAGTTAAGAATATAATCAATATGTATTAAGTAGTATTAAATTGGTAGGACATATTTTGTTAAAATTATATTTGGTTTGCGAGGAGATATAAAAAATAATTAAAGTTATTGATAAAAAAAGTAGTTGTTGGGGGCCACCGTAATACTTACCCATCATGGATATGCATAATATAAAATATGAAAATAACACATGTGTAAACAATTTATAAAATGCATTGCAATTCGAATAAAATCCTGGCTTGAGGACGTCAGAAACTTTAAATGCTCTATTACTGAACTGCGTAAAAAGAAACATCCTTATAACTCCAAAATTGATAATCATATTAACTAACGGTTTACTGCGTCGGATTAAGCGTCTCATTTCCAATTAAAATATATCTTTGAATTGAAATTTGAATGAAATACAGGGTCATGAAAAATCGAAGAGTGTGGAAATAGGATTATAAATATCTTGGCAACTCATTATCCGATCGACTTCATTCTTTATGCAAAATTTATGTTTTTTTTATTGCCTTTTATATTCACTCCTTAAAATAATCAATTTCGAAAATTGTTATATACCTTTTATCAGAACGAATATTTCGAGAGTCCGAAAAAAATAGTTCCGGATAATCGAGATTACTGATATTCAATAAGCTTCTTTACATTATTACATAATAAGGACATACCAAATTTCAAGTCTCTATCTCAATTTGCTCGGGAGATAGAGCGTTTACCGACACACGGACAGACGGACGGCAAAATTTCTTTTTCTAAAAATATGTTTTTCGGAAAATCCAGTGTCTGTAACGTGTAAGTCCGTCAAAAAAAAAAAAAAAAAAAAAAAAAAAAGAAAAAAAGAAAAAAAAAATCGGTTTTCAAAACGATTACAAGATTTACCCTATACTACGTATGATGGGTAAATAAAAAGCGATATTGTGGGGTGTGACTATATGAAAAAGCATGACTGATAATGTTAATTGCTAGCTAATTTATACACCCTGTACAATAATAATTTGTTTCTGATCTGTTATCTTATATTTTATGTTCTCTTTAAAAGTTGAAAGAATACGCTCTCTAACATAGTTGAAAAATGTTTATGACTTCGGTTCGTCTCTCTGTCTGTCTGCCCGTCAACTCTCATACATACTCTTGGTATTCACGAAATTGTTATTGAGGTCTTCTGCAGCATGGTCCCTATCAAAATTAGAATGTGTAGTAATCATAGTCTGTTTACAGGGGCACTGAAAATAATTCACATACATTATGGTATTTGTTTGAAGCACATTTTAATTATGTTAGACTACTTCAAACATCACGAAATTGATTTGCATCATTGATACACCATATTTCCAATAGAAAAATAAGTGCGTAGAACTTATTGTTCATTTACAAGAATACCCAATCTATCCAATCTATTGCATTGTTGTCTGTAGGCAGTAATTATTTCAAATAAGTTAGATGAAATTGATATACATTATTGACGTTCGCGAAAACATTTTTCGTACAGAAAATAGGGCTTGTAATATTTAATATTATTTTACAAGGACAAAAAAGAAATAAGTTAGATAAAAAATCGTCTATAACATCTTTGCTATTGAGTATTAATGTAATATTATTGATTATTATTAAATTATTGCTTCATCAATATCACTTTATAACAAGAATTTTATCCTGTTTGTATTATTTCGAATCTTAAATATCGAAACATATCATTTTGAAATCAAAATTGCAATTACGTTCTCGTATCATTAGTAAAACGGGAAAGAAAAAGGGGTCCATATATGTGTAAAAGCTTAATTCCCTGAAGTAAAAGCTTAAAGCTCTAAATCCACATATGTAAAAGCTTAACTCTCTGGGGGTGGTTATCCATTTATCCATTTAACTCAATTTAGAGCAATACGTGGTGTGTATAGGGGTATACGTAGTAATCTATAGATCATATACAGTTGTGCCTGAAAAAAATTCGAACTACTTAATGTATATTGTAAGGAATAGCTGAAAGTGCATTTTGAACTGTGTGACGAGTATTTCAGCTGAAACTAAATTTTACCCTATCTTGTGGTGTGAGTACAACATAAATGCATTAATATGCAGGACTGCACAATAGTTAAGGATACATGGATGTATCTCTATGATAACTGCCGTAAAAGTGGTAGAGGACTGGAAAAATACGTTGTCCGGAAAAGTACTCCAAACTCCTACGAATTAGAATCCGATAAAAGCTTTAAGTACTAAATGGAATTTTATTTTTCCATTAAACATGTCATTTTGAATCAATTGTTATAAGTATTCGGAACTTGTTTCTCTATGTACAGATGAAACTGTAAGTAATTGGTTCAAGAACGGTATTGCGATCTTCAGTATTTGGGTTACTTTTTCTAAATCTTTTTTTTTTTTTTTTTTTTTTTTTTTGCTGATGTAGTATTATGTAAATATATTTTTTGCAGATATTTTTATATTTTGTATATATACACAAAATATAAAAATATCTGCAAAAAATATTAAATTAAATTAAATAATTAAACGATGTTTGTCAAACCCAGTGTTTCTGAAAGTGGGCCATGCATTCCTTTTAGGGGTATGGAAGAGGCTCAATAGCAGGCACGGGGAAACTTTTTACGTGCGCATGTCAAAAATTCCCTAACAATATCTATTAACAATGTAACGTGCCAAACTTTTATGCAAAAAAAGTTTGCAGCGTACGATGCTTATACGGAACACTGGTTATAAAATCAGTTATTTACATGCATAAGAAATAATAAAAATAAAAATCCGATTTCTCTTTATATAGGAATCGGTCATTAAATTTATGAAATTTGAAATCGTAAGTATGATTCATTTACTTGATATGCACTGTAATAAGAAAAATACATACGAATTTTTATTTTAGTAATTTTAACTTATTATTAACGTGACATCACGGTTATTACTATCCAATTTGCACTAAAAATGTATTAATAACGCATTGATGAGTTTTTTGCTGGTATACGTTCGATGGAGAATGCTTCATATTTTGTTACTTTTTATAGACATAGTTAAATTGAGTCCAGTTGTCATTTAATTGCAGTGATTGTCTAAGGAAATTCATTTGAAAAATGCAGTTTTTTAAACAGCTTAGCGGCAAAATACATGCCGTAAACGCTGCATAGTATTATAGAAGAAAAAATTCTTTTGATACGTTAATTGATGCAAAAAATAATTGCATTATTTGTGATTGTTATAAACTTCAGTTCAGTGCACAATTCACCTTGTATAAATAATTTAATTTAAATCACAAAAATACGCACAAATAACAAGTGTACTCATTACTTAAAGGTGTAAAAATCCGTTAATTGTTGTCAAGATATTAAAAACACTAAAAACACACTCTCCAAACGTTTTCAGCCGAAACCCGGCTGTCTTTCGCGATTATCCTAAAGACGGCCGGGTTTCGACTGAAAACGTTTGGGGAGTGTGTTTTTAACATCTTGACAACAATCAACGGATTTTTACACCTTTAAGTAATGAGTACACTTGTTATTTGTGCGTATTTTTAAATTAATGTTTTAATTAATTAAATTTTTAAATTAAATTAATTAATAACAAAATATTTTCATTATTGACTAAATTATGAGTTTTTCAATTAAATTAAGTTTTAGCGCACTAACAGAATATATATAAAAATCTATAGATTAAATAGAAGACAGAATAACATAATACGAATACAGTAACATCTAATTCAATCTTCTTCGTTGATTCATTCTATATCTATCAACGCTAGTTGTTGAAAATAGATTTTCAATTGTGTTACCCTTTTTTTAAACGTGTTTTTGGATGTCTCCTTTAATGTAATTAAATATTAAAATTTTTAACAATCCATAACCTATGTGTGATGCAGGTTCTCCTATTCCTATTTATTTGAAATTAGACGAAGCCGCACAAAATATGACGGCTGAAATAAATATCTAAATGTAAGTTAAATAATAAAATTTATCTCATTATATTTACTGAAAATCTTGCAACACATAATAAGAGTAGTTTAAAAATATCACAATTTTTTTATAATTAATATGATTAAAGGATGCCGGAAAAAAGTTATTTAATTAAACTTTGGGGGTCAGTTTTCAGTGAGCGTGATTCATGCCAAATGCTAGCATCAAACATAATCCATGTCGGAGAAAATGAGATTTGAAGCTTCAGCTTTTGCGTATATCAGTGTAATAAATACGAAACATAAAGTTTGTAAAAGAAACGCAAAAAAATCTTAAACTCAAAAATTAAATGGAAAATTTAAAAACAAGCTTTCATTTACAAAAGTGTCAACTTATATTATAAAGCAAAAATGTGTGTGTCGCTCAATGATGACATCATTATGATGCGGGATGTGGTTAAAATTGATGAATGTTGTAACAATGAAGATATTTTATTTGGATTAATATTAAAGAATCGCAACGTTATTTCTATGGGGTAAATGCAAGTTTTGGGCCGACGTTGACCCCTCTTAGTGATCGAAATTTAAAAAATCAATGTCCAATTCATGTATTGCCCTCAGGAATACATATATATTCCAAATTTCAAAGCCCAATGTCAATAGAAAGTGGGTGAAAAATGAGTGTCAAAATTTGAGTGCCACATACATACAGAATTGTAAATAAAAAGAAAGCATGTAAAATGATTGAATGTTTTCCACAAAATGTTACCCATTGTTACCAGAATACATTTTTTAAAATTAATCATTTGACCAAATTCATTAGGGTGTGCACGAATAAATCAACAATAAAAAAAAATTATTATACAACTGCCTGAAGATTTTAACGATTTTCTTTATTTATGATTATAAAATAATTTATCGTGAATGTAGTTATTTTATGTGAAGAAATAAATAAGACGCATTCTAGTAACACACAGCTGAAAAACATATAATAGAAATTCAGTTTTCTAATTCTACTTTGAATGAAAATATTTCACATCCCATCAGTTATCTGTATATTTTTTCATTGATTTGTTTTTGATTTTCATTAATGAAAAATGTGCTTCTTTCGTTCTTATGACACTCATATTTCTTCAATTGTTTTTTTTTTTTTTACTTTATTCAAAGAGTTTTAAAAAGTTTGAATGAGAAAAGTCTTTGTTCCGTTTTTTTCTTTCTCTTTTTTTTTTCTTTTTTTTAAATCTTTTGTATTATTGTGTTAAAAATGTATTCTGTATTTTCTACACTGTTT
This sequence comes from Maratus michaelseni, assembly GCA_963931845.1. Lineage (NCBI taxonomy): Eukaryota > Metazoa > Arthropoda > Arachnida > Araneae > Salticidae > Maratus > Maratus michaelseni. Next base: position 378,132,686 of record OZ007593.1, on the reverse strand, counting down.
CATTACATTCAACCTGGTTTTTGTATGTAAAGGTGAAATTTTGTAATCGAAATTTAATCCACTTCCTGATAGGCTAGAATTATAAAAAATACATTCACAGGTGTGTTCCCAATGACAATAGAGCATTTTAATATTTTTAGAACTTAATTATAAATTAATACATTAATTTTAAGGTATTTTTCCGTTAGACCGCTACATATCCACATAACGTCATTATAGGTGATAAATCGCCAAATTTTCTTTGTAACTCATATAATTGTATACCAGTTGAAACAACAATGGATTTAACAATGCGCCAATAAACGCTCCCCAAAATATGGCAAATGGCTGTGAATTTCAAAAACGAAACATTTTAAAGGCTAAAAAGTAGAAAATAAATTAGAAATAAAAAATGAAGAGTGTAATATTTTTAAAAAATTACGCTTTTATCAATTAATAGTTTAATATTAATTAAATTAATTTACGATAATACGTAATAAATCAGTTTAGAAATCCTAAAAAGATAGTTTAAATAACGTTTCGTTTTTCCTTTAATGGTGCCCTATCTTAAAAAAGAAACTGAGTAAAAATTATAGATATATTTTTAATAAATTTATTTATTTGTGTTTTCTACCAAGCTTAAAAAGTCAGTGAATTTTTCATAGTCGAGCTCGGTGCCCACGACAAATTAAAGTATTGTAGCGGAAATTTTTGGGAAAAAAACATGAATTGCAGTCGAAAAACTAGGCGTGATTTTACAGATGAACATTAAATGCTTATGAAAGAATGTTTTTAAAAACACTATTTTTACTTTTATACTCATGTATATTTTCTTCAGGCATATTTTTTCGAATAGTATAATAAAAATCATACTATTGTACACTCATACTGAAGTATTTTTATTGAAATCAGTTCTGTTGATTTGAAATATAATAAAAATAAAAGTATTTAAAAAACGCACGCTTTTATAACTGCACATAAAATAAAAGTACACTTTTCTTTTTACATAAATTTGGTGGTCAAAACAAAAATTGCAAATGCGAGAGGAGCTACAGATATATACTTACTATAAGTATGAAGGAAGATATAGAGAGTGGTCTTGAAAAAAAAAAAAAACGTTTTGGTGTATGATTTTCTAGTAACCATGATGTCCTCTTGAACGGCATGGTCACATTTTCCATTCTGGATGCGGATTTTATAAGGCATGGTCTCTAGAATGAAGCAAAGAGCATCAATCTATCTCTCACAGCTGCGGTTATAGGGAGAAAATAATTCAAATAACAACATCCACATTTTTTTCCCCGCAAAATGACATCCATAGTAAAATAAGATAAACTGCCTTGAAACACCACCTATATCATTTAAAACAAGTGCTAATAAAAGCATTTATTGCTCACTTATGGCACTTTGGTGGCATTGTTATCTAGTACCATTTACCGTTTTTCTGATTGCATCATTATTCGAACACATCCTAGAGGATTCCTTCTCTTGGAATATTTAAAATTCAAGCCAGACACGTAAACTCGACCAAGTGCTATGACGGCAAAACGCCATTAAAAGTGAGATTCTGCATAGACTTATTGTTACGCCATGATTTATATTTTTGCACATGATCTGCCGCAGCCAATAATGTACCATCGTCTGTAAAAGCAAACACTTGGAAAAATTGTAATTCGAATAAAATTATTTCTTTTTCGCCGCCTTCAATAAGCCCATACATGGTAATTTGCTGTTCTCACTGATTTTCTTTGCGTCTGATTTAAGTCGCTATTGCAAGTTTTATGGGTACGGTTTCAACTCCATTTATGGTTTTTCAGTATGGAGATAAGTGGCTGAAAGGTTCTGCTCTCAAAGCTGGCAGGCGGGAGGTGCTGGGTTTAAACTCCTGTGGCGCCCGTCGACCTAACCGTTCGGAGTTTTCCGTGATTTTCTTCGAACCTTGTCATAAATACGTGTTAGGATCCCTTTGAAAGACCCCCACGGAGGGCATTCCCCCCTAGGGCCTATATCCGTCGAGTAGATAATCGGCCGTCATAAATCAACCAACCAACCAGTATGGAGATCATTTTGCAATGAAAAACAGCGTGTGTTCCTTTGAAATTTTCGGAATCCTTTCACTGTAATCATAACTGTGATAGCTCGGTTGTTTCTTCACTTCATTTTTGAGTTTATGCCTTAATATACAAGCAACCCAGATTGCATTCCTTTCATTTGAATGGTATTGTCAAGATAATCTCATATATCGATATTTTTTTTTTTTTTTTTTGTATTACCAATTTGTACTCGAAGTAAACTGTAATTTTAATCCCATTCATCATTTATTTTAATTTTTAATGAATTTTTAGGATTTTTCTTTCTTATGAATTTCATCGTGGCTTTATTTCGTTATAGTATTGCTTTTAGAGCACTATACTTTTCCATTTTTTTTTCATCTCCATATTTTTGATTAGAAAGTTTTTTTCCTAGTTTAAAGTACACTAATAAAACGATGCTTTTTAGTTCACAGGCTATCAAAGCCTGAGAGTTTATGATTTTACCTGCCGGTTCTGTATGTAGGCATGTATGTACGTATGTACATAACGCGATAACTCTTTACAGAAATAACCGTTTTGCTTCAACGTTTATATGTTTTATATGTTTATAGGTACGTATATACCTTTATATGTTTATAGGTTCGTTGTGATAAGGCGCTTCCCTGATTAGTTTTGGGGGCTCATTGGTTAAATATAAAGAGGGATACGGGGAGGGTGCTAATTCCCCTTAATTTAGATAAATGGGTTTTCCGTACAGAATTATCCGACTTTCTTCAAATTTTGTATATAGGGTCATTGTGATAAGGCGCTTCCCTGATTAGTTTTGGGGGTTCATTGGTTAAGTATAAAAGAGGATACGGGGAGCTAATCCTCCCTTAATTTACATAAATGGATTTTTCCTGCAGAATTATCCGATTTCCTTCAACTTTTGTATATATGTTCATTGTAATAAGGCGCATCTCTGATTAGCTATGGGAGTTCATTGGTTAATTATAAGGGGGGGGGGGGGGACGAGGGTATGAGCATCCCTTAATATACTGTCTATTTGTTTATTTTTCGAGGGGCTTATTTCAAATTCTTTGAATTAAGATTATAATATACAATTAGTGTGAATAGCCTGTGAGCTCAATGCCCTCAGTTTAACTGGGCAATTTTCTTTTTATTACAATTTTCATTGTCATTTGTGTTTCTACTTTTTAGTTTTAAATTATTTACATAGTTTATTATTGTAACTGCTATGTAATTCAACGGTACTATGAGGAAGAGGAAAAAGAGTCTATGACCAAGTTAACTCCAATTGAGTTAACGCTTACACTTTATTTTTACATATTAATTTGTATACTTTAATTGTTACTTTACATTATCGTAATAAACAAATGTTTATTGTTGGGTCACGTGGTACTAGATTTAAAATTAAATTCATGCCTTGCGTTAACATAAATCAAATTTTTAAAAAATAATCTTATCTATATTAATATTATAAAGAAGAAACGTTTGTTTGTTTGTTTGTTTATAGAAGGTAATCTCTGGAACCACCAAATCGCTCTCAAAAGTAATTATGGCGAAACGATGAAAACATTCTCTGTTCTAACATGGACTATATTATTTGTCGGTACAACTCCCCAAGGGCTCGCTGGAGCAAAATACATTCTAAAATTGAAATATTTATGACATGAAGACGCAAAAAAACTTGAAATTTTGCATCGTAATTACTTTTAAGATGTAAAAGCTTGTTAAGATTGGTTTCTAAATAAATCGAAAATTAAAAGTGTGAAATGAGAGGAAAACGTTCTAGATTACGATTTATATTGAGCTGCTAGGGATAGAAAATTGAAATTTAGCATGTCTGTTACTTTTAAAACTTAAATGCTCCCAAAGAACTGTTTGATAAAATCTAATTTAAAAGGTTCAACATCAAAAAGTTTTATAAAAGACTTCTGAGATACTGTTTGGGCTAGAAACTTCAAATTTGGCAAGGCGGTTACTTTAAGATAATGCCCACTTAAACGGTTTCTAAAAAAGTCGAAATTTAAAATGATGAAATGAGCACAATACGTTCTAAATCACGATTTATTTCGAATTATTAGTGATAGAAACTTAAAATTTTGCATTGATGTTATTTCTAAGATGTAAATGCAAGAACAGAACAGTTTTTAAACAAATCGAAATTTTGAAGGGTGCAGGAGCAACAATATTCTAAAATTGCGATTTCTGAGAAGCTGTTGGTGTTAGAAACTTAAAATGCCGTATGGCAGTTACTTTTAAGATATAGATGCTCGTTGAGAACGGTTCTTAAAGAATACAAATTTTAAAAAACATTCTAAAAAATTCCAAATTTTAAAGGGTGCTGGAGCATAAAAACGTTCAAAAATTGAGATTTTCTGTGATCCTGTTAGGTCTAAAAACTTGAAATTTTGCATGGTGGTTATTTTTAGTATTTAAATATTCGTTGAGAACGGGTTCTAAAAAATTAGAAATTTAAACAGCAAAGCGGAAAACATTCTAAAAATATTCTAAATAAGGATTCATTTGGAATTCTTAAGGCTAGAAACTGAAAATTTGACATTAGTTTTTACTTTTAAGACGTAAATTCTCGCAGAGAACAGTTGCTAAAAATTTCAAATTTTCAAACGATGAAATGAGTGGAAAACGTTCTAAAATAACAATTACTTTGCAACTACTGAACCGATTTCATACATCTTTCAGGCTATTATTGATGACAGTCTCTTCTTAAAACTGGCTACTTATACCTCTGTGCAACTACAATGAAAGGTATCCAAGAACGGCAAACGTTTTAAAACTACGATGTTTTTCGATATGTTTGAAATTTAAATGGGTTCGGGAGCAACAAAAATAAAAAAATTCAATTTCTATGATACCGTTTGAGATAGAGACTTAAACTTCTACATGGTGGTTACCTTTAGGATGTAAATGCTCGCTTGGTTATCAAAATATCCAAATTTAAAAGTGTAAAATGAACTGAAAGTGCTCTTAAAGCGTTCTTAGAGCTGTTTGGGTTAGAAACGTGAAATTCAGCATTGTAGTTATACTATTAAACATATATGCTCACACAGAACAGTTTCTAAAATTTCAAAGGTTAAAAAGGATTAAATGAGCGTAAAATGTTATAAAATATCGATTATTTAGGAACTACTGAACCGATTTTAAATCTTCTCTCAGATAATAATGATGATAATCTCTGCTTTAAAAATAGGCTATATTTTATCTATTTGAAAACTGCTCTCTAGGGGGTTCAAGAGTGAAAAACGTTCTAAAATTCGAATTTCTTTAATACTGTTGATACTAAAAGCATGACGTTTTATATGGTGGGTGGGTTACTTTTAAAACGTAAATGTTCAGTAAGAACATTTGTTAAAATATTCGAGATTTAAAAGGATGAAATGATTAGAAAACATTCTATAATCATGATTACTCGGAAACTATCGATACTAGAAATTTTTTATTTGACATGCAGGTTTGTATTAGGATGTGATTCTCCCCAAAAGGAAAGTTTTTTAAATATTCAAATTTCAAATGGCTGCAAAACGTTCTGCAGTTTTATTTTTACTCTGATTTTTCTAAAATTTTTAGCCTAGAAACTTTAAATATTGCATAAGGATAATTTTTAAGACACAGATGTGCACGAAAAATAGATTTTTTTAAATTAAAAATTTAAAAAAATGCAAAGAGAAGAAACATTAAATATTTGCCATGGCAGTGTTGTGAACTGTTGTGAGCACAACTGTTGTGAGCAGTAAGAGAAAACGCTAGTAACTATTATACCACTTGATATATTTATTATACAAATATCACTTGACACATTTCGACAAACACTCGTCCAAAACCACGGATTTTGCTGATAGTTAATACTTAAGATATAAAAATATTGTATTTTCAGCGGAAACACACAGCTGTAAAACACACCTAATTTCGTAACTTTAGCACATCAGGAAACGGAGGAAACATCGATTACGAAATTATATCCTTACAAATGTGAACCAATTTAAGTTAACCATATAATGCTCCTGGTAGCATAAATACTTCTATTAACGTTGACAGTTGGGTGAGATTTATTAAATTTTAAATTGCTTGATTGCTGCCATTTTTTTTACAGATGAAATATGGTGTATATTACTGTTTCAAATAAAAGTGGTAGAAGTCAAGCAATCTAAAAAGAAAAAAAAAAGTCAACTCTTATGGCGACACATTGACGTTAGAAAGGAATAAAATTAATTTTTAAATTACATACACAACAAAAATATATGTAATAAAACAAAATTTAACTTCTCGAACTAAATATAACAGATGGAAAATATTAGAGTAATTAGTAATTTACTGCAGAAAGCATTATTAAATCTTCTCACTATCCAACTTTTATATCATTTATTATAAACAAATATTTTCCAAAGGACGCTGTGTTTACATTAAATTTTAGCCATTTATTATCAGAAACTATTGACAAAAGTCTTTCGAAATTTTCAAACTGTTCTTCTAATCTTACATGCATGCTTTAATTAATTTTATTAAGAATAACTTGCACCGTAACGAAAACTCTTTCGTGTAGATTCAACAAAGTGTCATAAACTTTTATATTCTCTGACGCGCCTTACATCCATTAAAACTTTTTTCGATAAATTTACTTTATTAAATTATAAGCTAAGCATTTCTGACACCGATTAGTACTCCATTAAACTATTAAGTAGATTAAAGTCATTAAATAACAAGATAAAGTAACATATTTTATAAATTACTAAGAAGTATTGTGTGAAAAATCATTTCTTCACATTCGTTTCCTGGAAGTGAAATATGATAATATAATAAATTCGAGTCTCTTTAATTCGAATTTAATTACTTCAAACTATTGGTTTATTTGAACTTGAGTTTATTCTATTTGAAATCTATATTAAATTTTTTTTAAAACATCTTAAAATTTGAATTTGATTAATTCAAATTACTGGTTAATTTGAACACAGATTTATTCCCTTTGAAATCCGTATTTAAAAGAAATGTTACAAATCTTACATTTCGAACTACATGTCTGCATAAATCGAAGATTTTCAGTTCGATGTCTCATGCATTTACATTATGATAAAGTATTTAATGACAGGTTTTAAGTTGATTGACTTTGCATGAATATAGAACGCCCCCCACCCTGTCTTTAAAAATGCAAAGAAACACAAATAGGAGTTTCTGATTGGCAGCATAGGTGCTCGTATAAAAGCTAGTTCGTGTATCTAAACAGGCACTTTTGTTTGTTTCATCAGTTGTGTGTCAAAGAATGAGTACCGTAAAGAGTGTATTGACCAAAGTCTCGCTTAACTAGATGCCTTCCGGGAGACTCGGAAACTTGGCAACAAGTTGAAAAAGCAAGTCTCTAATACCCTCTTGGGATACGAATTACCTGATTATATACTGATTATCTCGTACGCAAACTTCCACCACTTTTTTCAAAAAAAGAAAATCGTCCTTTTTAGATTAAATAAGGCGGCTTTTTTTTCTAAATAGGCGATAATAAAAAAAAGTACAAATTAGCAGCTATGTTAAATCTTCCAAATTTTGAGGTCGTAGGTGATGCCGTCTAGTAACTGTTCCTGTTCAAAATGTTGTCCTGCTTAACAAAAAAAATCTGTGTAAACGGAAGTTATTTACTTAAGGATGCTACTATATGGAATAATAATCGAAAATTATTGGTTGAAAAACAAAATCTTGTCATCTTTTTCGTGAACTTCTTAAAGAAAAAAATTTGAAAAATCCAAGCCTATTAAATTGGATTCTTCAAAAAGCCTTCAGAGAAGAAAACATTTTCTAAAAAAGTTTTCAAAGAAGTATTTAGAATTGAATTTTTCATAAAAGTTGGCAACTATGCTAAAGAAGAAGACTGAGGATTGAAACAGGTATTTCAAAGTAAAATTAAGCGTTTAACAAATGTTTATAAATTAACGCGTTCTGTTTAAGTATATCTAGTAAACTTTTAGCTATCATATAGTTGAAGTACATTTTATGCATATATATATATTTATTCTACCTGCCAATTTTTTGGAGGGGTGAGAGGGTATTGTAAATTTGGATAACTGCAAACGATTTTGGAAACTTGGCTTTAGTTTTTAAAGTAATTTAATTTTTAATTACAATTTTTCCAAGACACGGGTATCTTTTGAAAGAAGTAATTAAGGTAACGGTACTAGTGGTGGATACTGTACCAGTAATGAACAATTTTAAATATGAACTCAATTAATAGGCTTTGAAAATCGCTCAAAGATTCAACCCTCTCGTCGGATTATTGGCAAAACCCTCTAGAGTTAAGGTCTCTAACTATAGAGATTTCAAGTAATTATTTCAGGAGACAAGTGATTTTAACTCAAACAATGCGATCTTACGGTAATCTTATCGTGCTTTCTTGTAGTTTGAAAGAAGACAAGCGAACTGTTTGTGTGCCTACGTTTCATCAAATTTTGTGTACCTTTTTCTTTAATATGACTAAAATCGGTATGCAGAATTCATTAATGAGTTTATTTTTTAATTTTGCATCAACGTGATACATTTCTTACGCGTGTCCACTACTTGTACGGTGACATATCGTCATAAACAATAATAGGCAGCCCTGCCATAATCATCTGGAACCTTCGTGACAAGGGATGACATTGCGAAGAGCATGTGAAAACTGGGAACGGAATTGTATCAAGAAAACCTAATTTACGGAAAACCGATAAGTTCATAAATGGTTTAATGCATATTTGAGAAGGAATCCAACTATGTCGTCTCGAGTAAGCTCAGAATTTAATATCTAAAAGGTGGATTAAAACTTTGTGCCGTTATATTAAAAATAAATGTGCAACGTTAAATTAGCACAAATTAAAATCATTTCTAATGGCAAACAGCTGTTTCAGAGCCCTTAAGCTCCATCTTCAGTGCCAACTCAAAAGGTAAAAACGAATTAAAAACTCCTAGGCCATGACCGCTTGCCTGCCATCTCTCGCCCCGCGGCCAGATGAAATGGCGTTGAATTTTTCAAAACAACAGCGGATACGAGGAAACACACTTGACAGAGAGACCAATAGGAACACTCCGCCGACCGGGAAAGTTTAAGTGTGGAGGCGAATAAAGGAGGGGGGACGAAGAGAATGAACTAAGCGAAACGCAGCCAGACGTTTGAAACGCTTTGTACGGCAGAGAAAAAACCAGAAAGGGGGGGGGGGGCAATGAGGATGAATTAAATGAAAGGTAGCCAGACATTTGAAAAATTTGGTGTACTGGACAAATCATTAACCAAGCTGCTCGAATTTTTCCATATGTAATAAGCTTCCCAGAAATTTAGGTCGTAAATTGATGAGCATTTCTGAATTATCGCACCTTCCGAAAAATTAAAACTGTGACTTTCAGACCAACAATGGTTAGCTATTGCAGATCGTTTAATATCACAATTTTTAACATAGTTTTTATGCTCCCCCAAACGGACTCTAAGCGGTAAGTTTGACCTATGTACATTTTATCACATTCGCAAGATATTTTATAAATTCCCCAATGTGAAAATCTGTCTATTGGATGTTTGAGGTCTGTAAATTTGATTTTGTTAAACGGTGCATAAACTATTTTAAAGTCGAAACTTTTCAAAATTCTAGATATTTGATGGCTTATTCTCTGAAAATATGGAAGTATGATGAAATTTTCATTGCGAACATTGTTAACATTGGAATGCGTACGTTTAATTTGTTTATTATGAATTGAATCAACTATTTCAACAGGATAACCCCGGTCAAAGGCTATTGATTTGATGTAGTCTAACTCCGCTTTGAGTAAACTCTCAGATGAACAAATTTTTAGGGCGCGATGAACATATGTATTAAAAGCAGCCAATTTTTGATTCGGGGGGTGAGATGAAAGACGATGTGGCGGTAATGAAACTGCGAATGGTTTACGATAAACTGTAGTTTGAAATGAGTCATTTTCGCGGTAAACCATGACATCAAGGAAAGGTAGTTGGTTGTTATTTTCAAGTTCAGATGTAAACTGTATATGTTCATCTACAGAGTTCATAACAGAAAGGATATGAGGAATATCTATATCACTAGGATCAACTAAAGCGAAACAGTCATCGACGTAGCGGGTGTAAAATGGAAAATTTAACTTATTGAAAAGGTTTGACTCGTAATAATGCATATAGAAATCACTGAGAATTGGGCTCAGGGGCGAGCCCATAGACAACCCATCGGTCATGCGATAAAAATCACCATTAAAAATGAGCGTGTTTTGTGATAGACAACTGTCCGTAAGGCGCAATAATTCATCTATTTCAAACTGTGAATAGTGAAATTCCTGAAGGCGTAATTTGAGACAGTTTAAGGCACTTTGAACCGGTACATTTGTAAAGAGGGATTTGACATCAAATGAAACCATACGGCTTTGAGTAAAGGGGAAGTTGCGTAATTTATTTACGAAATCATAAGAATTTTTGCAGGTATGAATATTGTTGGAGAGTAACGGGGAGAAAATAGTAACGAGATATTTCGCTAATCTATAGGAGGAGGTACCAATATTTGAAACGATCGGTCTGAATGGAATACCGAGTTTGTGAACCTTTGGAAGAGCAGATTTTAGCTCTTCGTACGCATTCCAATGTTAACAATGTTCGCAATGAAAATTTAATTATACTTCCATATTTTCCGAGAATAAGCCATCAAATATCTAGAATTTTGAAAAGTTTCGACTTTAAAATAGTTTATGCACCGTTTAACAAAATCAAATTTACAGACCTCAAACATCCAATACACAGATTTTCACATTGGGGAATTTATAAAATATCTTGCGAATGTGATAAAATGTACATAGGTCAAACTAAGAGACCGCTTAGAGTCCGTTTAGGGGAGCATAAAAAGTATGTTAAAAATTGTGATATTAAACGATCTGCAATAGCTAACCATTGTTGGTCTGAAAGTCACAGTTTTAATTTTTCGGAAGGGGCGATAATTCAGAAATGCTCATCAATTTACGACCTAAATTTCTGGGAAGCTTATTACATATGGAAAAATTCGAGCAGCTTGGTTAATGATTTGTCCAGTACACCAAATTTTTCAAATGTCTGGCTACCTTTCATTTAATTCATCCTCATTGCCCCCCCCCCTTCTGGTTTTTTCTCTGCCGTACAAAGCGTTTCAAACGTCTGGCTGTGTTTCGCTTAGTTCATTCTCTTCGTCCCCCCTCCTTTATTCGCCTCCACACTTAAACTTTCCCGGTCGGCGGAGTGTTCCTATTGGTCTCTCTGTCATGTGTGTTTCCTCGTCTCCGCTGTTGTTTTGAAAAATTCAGCGCCATTTCATCTGGCCGCGGGGCGAGAGATGGCAGGCAAGCGGTCATGGCCTAGGAGTTTTTAATTCGTTTTTTACATTTTGAGTTGGCACTGAAGATGGAGCTTAAGGGCTCTGGAACAGCTGTTTGCCATTAGAAATGATTTTAATTTGTGCTAATTTAACGTTGCACATTTATTTTTAATTCAGAATTTAATAGCAATAAGAGCTGTATCAACGAATAAAGTCTGTCAAAATAGTTCAAGAACGTCCACAGATAATTATTAAAAAAGACTTTCACTAAATACTTGAAGATTTAAGCAGGATGTTTAACAACAAGACAGCCTATTTTCTTAATCCAAAAACCAGTAAAGTTCTCGTATTAAAAGAAAACAAAACATATAATGTAACTATTTGCGAAAAGTAATATTCACCATATTTAATCAAAGGAAATTATGGCTAAGATAAATGCTCGGAAATAGTTGTAGCCAAATTCAAGGCGCCGTTCGAACGTTGAGAAAAATCGTCTACGACAGCTGCCATTTTTCAAGTCAGAACGCAGAATTAGTATTCAGTAAGTTTAGGACGTTTAAAGTTACTACATAATGTTAAGATTAAAATTCCACTTAAGCATTAAGCCTGAATCACAATAGAAAACAGTCGTTAAAGCGCTATTACAGAAATGTGAAAAGTTTCATTTGTTAAATATTTTAGAGACTTTTTTTCAGCTTTTCATCCAAGTTTTTTTTTTTTATTTATTGTATTAACTCATTAATGTGTCAACAAATACATTTTTCTTAATAAAATATGTATTTATTACCGTTTCGTCTTTTATTTCACATTTTCTGCAATAATTAAAATTGTGCAGTAATAAAATGGGCAGATGTGTTCTACTGGTGAATTTTAAGTTATCCGAGAAAAAAATATTTAAAGCAAACAACTATTGTAGAACAGTTGTGTTCATAAAAAATTATTTGACATTTTGAACATTTGCCGTTATCGCACTCACTAAAACTAAGAATGGTAGAATTAAAATAGGTGAATAATATTTTTAAAATGTCCAATACTGGTACAGTTACCTTAAATATTGTATTTAAGTAGCATTGTACACTACAAACGCTTTGTTCCAAAGAAACAAGTTCATTCTTTTGTCAGGTAAATAAAGAACAACATACAGTAAGAAAGTAATACAATGTATGAGTTCTAGCTCAATATTCTTTCATTACACATGTTGTTTTCTTGTTGAACGTGATTCTTTGTTTACCTACCGAAAGATTGGGCTAGATTTTTTGGTATGAAAAGAAGAACTCTTAAATAAAAAAATATTTAAAAAATATCACATATTATAGGATTTCCGACATTTCTATGTGAAAGAAATAGCACAATTTATCAACGTAAGTTCGTAGAGCTAAATTATTATATTCTAGAAAATTACAAACTTACCCTAACAGCACATTTGAAATACGGAACAAAATCCTTACCTGCAAAATAAAAATAAAATAAATAGTTCAGTCAGCTGCTTTAACAAAATGTTAAAATTGATAATATTGTTATGTATAAAAATATAACAAATTATAACACCTTGTAATAATATATTCCTTTTAATTGAAAAAAAAATGCGTAATTTGAAAAAGTACTTGAAAAATTAAATGATGGTGTTTCAAATAATAACTTGATAGACCGTGCATTTGTAGAATATTCTTATTTGATTGGAGCCGAAACATGTCAACAGTCTAAAAAAATCTATTTTACTGTTTATAAAGTTTTTATTTTACGCCTTTTAGCAATTAAAAAAGCATATTGTTATGTACAGTTGTATCTACCAGCAAAATGAAAACTTTAGATGAAATTTAATGATAATTTTTTATAGGACTCTACATGTAGTACACTTACTAAGATTGATCTCTGACTTCTTCTATCTTCAATAATAATTTAAAAAAATAACCAGTCTTCTTTATTTAGCATTGATTAAGCATGTGAGCTTTATCTGTAAAGATATATCCGCTGTTTTCTTGCCCAGCTTTATCCGAAAATTCTGTTATACCGTTATAAAAAAAGAAGAGAGCAAGCTAGGAATAAGCAGAAAACTTTCCTCATACTAAGAAAATTTTACATAATATTACATTATTTGTGATATTTTATTATTTATGATTATACGTATGCTAACTTATTGTATAATCAACATGAGGAAAATACATTTTAATTAAATTACATTGTATTGCACAAAAATACATTTTTTAAACTATACAAATGTATGCATATTAAATCTGAAAAAGGATTAGAGAGAAGTTTGAATCTCTTACTTGAATTAAATGCTACCGGTAATTCTGGCGAAAAAAAATCGCCTTTATCCCAGTTAAATTTTCACACTATAGTAATTTTTTTTTTACAAATTAAAATTGTATTAATTAAAAATGGAATTATTAGATAAAAATGGGAATTATATGAATTGCCTGACCTTCTAGCAACGAATAAATTAGTTTCCTAATGAATAAATTTGTAACTGCATATTTCATGGTTTAACTGATGCAAAACTAATTAATGCATAATGGTATAAAGCTGTTGTATTTATCTAAAATTTAATAAAATATGTTAAACACGATTCTATTTAAAATTTCAAAAGTATAGCTCTCATAAATAAACGTAAATTCCTTCTACTTAAAAATTTCCGTCTGTTATTCTAATTTGGCGAATTCTAATTGCGTTTTCTGTATTGTTATTACATCATAAGTGGATTATGTCCGCAATTAAATCGTTCAACAGATGTCTCAAATTGAATTATGTGGATTTTTTATTCCTATCTAATACATTTATGGCTGTATTACGATTAAATTACAGATACTCTCATTAAACCTTACTGTAGAGTAAACCATATGAATATTAAAATTAACTGTAAATTAAAGCGTAATTACTGCTTAAAGTGATGAAAACATAACACAAAAGGCTTAAAAATACCCTTTAATACATAGATGACAAACGTTTAATGCGCTCTAATGTCGACTTCTTCAAGATTAAAATGATAAATAAATTATTTTCGCAAAGCTTTTGAAAATGATGAACATAAATCACGAGATCACGTGTCTAAAGTAAGCAGGTGCTTAAATTGGTAGAACTGCAAATTGTGGAAATTATTATTTTATTGCTTTCTTAATTTATAGATCATCGCGTGCCAAATTTTAGGTAATTCAAAAGAAGCCGATTCGTTGCATATATTCTCGTTTCGCGAGTGTGTTTCTATTGATTCATGGATGATGGATGGGAAATAAACTCTTGATGGAAGAAATTTAAAAAGCAATAAAATAATAATTTTCACGTTTTCCAGTTTGACCAATTTAAGCACCTGCTTACTTTAGACATGTGATCTCGTGATCTGTGTTCATCATTTTCAAAAGCTTTTCGAAAATAATCTATTTGTCATTTTAATCTTGAAGAAGTCGCCGTTAGAGCGCATGAAACATATGTCACCTATGTGTTAAAAGGTATTTTTAAGCATTTTGAATTATGTTTTTGCACTTCAAGCAGTAATTACGCTTTAATTTAAAGTTAAAAAGTGATTTTATTATATTATTTGTAAAATTAACATGTGAAATAATTTTCCCAGGATACATTTGAAATTAATATCAGGTAATAATAAAAAATATAACATCGTTTTTCTTCCAATTATTGTATACGGAATTTAACATAGTATACAAAATTAAGTTTTACAAGTTTTATTTAATAAAAACCAGGCAATCCAACTCAGGCTATCCAAAGATGCCCGATCTAAAGAACATAGATGAACATTAAATTGAAAACTCTAATTTTACTATTATAACTAACTATCTGATCCCCGCCCAGCGTTGCCCGGGCCCGTGATAATAAATAAATTAAAAAAAAAACCAAGTTTTTTTTATTTTATAGTTTTAACTCGATTTTGAATGAAATTATGTTTTTAAATGAAAAGTTCGCGAAAAAATACTGATATTTAGTGATAAAAGCGCTCATTTTCTTATTTTTATTTTACCCAGGGTCGTTTCATAGTTTCAAAATAAAACAGTTCTTTTTGTCCGAACTCTTTGAAATCTTTATTAGTGATAAATAAAACGATTTTACAGCCCGTGTAAAAATTTCGTGAAAAAATATTGTTATCTAGTTGTAAACGAAATGTTTCCTTTTCGCTTTTTTGTTTGTTTGTTTGTTTTTGCATCAGCTCCTATAACATATCAATAAAAAGATCTTAAAAAAAAAGCTTTAACTTTCAACCTCAAAGCAAAAATAAATTAGAAGATCTATGCTTTCAATCCAATGGTATGGCTTCATCCGTTTTCAATCATCCTAGGCTAAACAGGTAAGGGTTGGGTTAATCAATCAGGTTTCACGTTTCTGAGGGTAGAAGCCTTAAAAAAAAAGTTGACGCATGCGCAAAGGGACGATTTTGATGTGAATTTGACAGAATGCGCATTTCGTTTTAAATATATAGATTCTAACTTTTAATTGAAAACTCTAATAGATATTTTACATTTAGTATATTTGCTTAGATTGCCTACCAACTACACCAAAAACCAATTTGGAGACTTTCGTATCAGCCGCATGCCTGTGGTCAATCAGGAAACTTCACTAGTTATAACAACCTTTCTGATTTTCATTATTTGAGTGTTTAGCAGATTTTAAATAGCAAAGAACATTATGTTTTACATCAATTTTTATTTAATAAAATACAGGCAATCCAACCCGGTAATTGAAGATGCCCGATGTACATAACGGAAATGGAAATTGTTTTTAATTAAAAACTCTAATACATATTTTACAAAAATTAAAAATTACACATAATGTGTTTTATGACATAAAAGATGATAAAATTGTAAAAAAGATGTTAAACTACATTAATATTAATAAATATTAATTACTTCAACCACTTTCAGCTATACACGTACCTATCATTAGGGATAAAATGCAAATTTAAAATAATGTATTCAAATCAAATACAACATGCTAAATGGTACACACAATAAAGCAGTAATTTTGTAAACACATTTAAAATACTAGTAAATCTGCAGATCAGGAGCCTCAACGTCAGCTCTGAAAGTCATTGTTTTTTAATCTCACTTTTCATATTATTTAGCCTCTTACAATCAGCAATTTATTTTTAACACTTTCCAACCTAGTTGAAAAGTGTTTATGACTTCGGTTTGTCTGGCCGTCTGCCGTCTGGCCGTCTGCCGTCTGGCCGTCTACCGTCTGTCCGTGCTCTAACTCCCGTAAATATGCTCGGATTGCTCTGCAATTTTTATATGTTATAGTCGTTATCTATAGCATGGTTCTTATTTCAACGGAAGTGTGTAGCACTTATAGTTTTTTTACAGGGGCACTCAAAAAATCCCATTACATTGCGGTCTATGGGGGAAAATCATTTGCGGTTTATTTAAATAATGTTTCACTATTTTAAACGCATTGAAATTTATATATATCACTAAGGTGTATTAGAAGAAGCTTAACATGGAATAGGGTGTGCATAGCACTTATACTTACTGTACAGGGACAGTCAAAAGAATTCCGTTACATTACGTCTATGGAGAAAAATCGTCTGCGGTTTATTTAAATAATGTTTCCCTATTTAAAACGCATTGAAATTTATATGAGGTGCATTACAAGAGGCTTACTACAGAATATCGTGTGTATAGCAGTTATCGTTCATTTACAGGGACACACAAAATAATTCTCTACTGTCTGTTAACAATAATTCCTCGAAGTGCGTTTTAAGTTACTGAAAGCGATTTTAATTTTAACTCGCTTTTTGTCTATTACGTGGTGTGTATAAATTCTGTAGATCCTATACAGGGAAGCACAAAAGTTCGCGAACACATTTCCGTATTATTTAAATCCAGACGGAGAATTTTAAACTGTGCTACGCGTTTCCTAACTGAACTAAAATTTATTATCCTATGTAGTATATATACAGATCTATAGATCCTATACAGGGCTGAATAAAAGTATTCGGATTACTTAGATGTTATCTTTTAGCTTATTAAACGGTATGATTTGTAAAATTATTTTGGAAGCGTTGGAAAGTGTTACATAATCTATGCTTGAAGCATGATTTTTCGTTCTTGTTTAAAATATTACATACATATTTATAGGCATATAAAATACTTCGGAAATTTCAGAAATTAGAATCGTTAAATTAAACACGATTTATGCAATGATATTCTGAAATTCTTATAAAATTCTTTTTCTTGAAATTTTTTAAATAAAAAAAATGCATTTCTTATTTTGATATTCTTTGAAATAGGATTGCTAAGCAACTAACAAAATAAAGAGGAAAAAAAATAAATACACTTTGAATTTTGTAAAAAATAGGAAAATAAAATGTTTTATATTTCCCGAAGAGTTACAAAAAAATTTCCAATAATTTAAAGAATTAATTTCTAAATTCTAATCGATGTATCGGCACATTTTGAAAGCTATCGCATATATTTAAGACCTCCATATCGAAAATTTAGTATCCGTAATTTTACGTTTAAATCCATTATTCAAATATGCGATTTTCATTTCAGTTAAACATGAAATTTGAAAATCGTCTGCATTCCCATTGGAAAGCATTATGTCCTAAAAAGAAATTTTCTATATTTTTCAAACTTATGAACCAAATGTAACCAAAAACTGTACAGCTAGTTCCGGGTACCTCACCAACATACCCACCAAAAATCAACCTAATCGAATGTTTTTTACGGCAGTTATGGAGGAACAAACAGACAGACAAACAAACAAACAAACAAACGGAAACCAAAAACTTTTCGGGTCTCCACAGTGAGCCTCAACTGACGTTTCGTTTCGCTTCTGTGAACGTCATCAGGATAAGATGTTACATACAAGTTTAAAATGTCAAAATGGACATAAACATCTGAGAGTCCTGATGAATTCTTAACCGGAGAGTGCGCAAACGTCACCAACGTTAAAAATCTAAATTGAATACATAATTTTAAGTATAAATTATGGTGCAATTGTCCATTTTTTAATTATTAAAAAACAAACTGTCGTTACAAACGCCTTTCTTTCAAAATATATACCTATTCTCATTAAACCATCAGGTAAAGCAGTATGAATATTAAAATTAATTTGTTAAATATATTGTCCAGGCAATTACGCAGACTATAGCACATTTGAAATTAAAATCGGGTAATTAAAAGAATGTAGATTGCATCTGTGTTGAGTATTGTATATGAAAACTAATTTAAAAATAGCATTTCCAAATTGTATTTTACATCAAACTTTAAGTAATGTATAAAAGCATATAGCAGTACGACCATAATATTTTGATATGGTAAAATAATACTTATAATGTACAGAGACAACTCATTTTACAATGTTTTTAATCATGTTTTATTTTACTAGAAGCAGTATGTTATGGCTTTCAATCCCCCCCCCCCCCCCCTGACTCTTCTATCCATCTGTAGAATTTTTCGGTGAAATATGCTGAAATAACGAATGCTAAACTTCATTCCAGTCGTATGTATGTATAAACTTCACACTAGTTACTATTGACATCTGTATAAAGGGTATCACAACAAAGATGGTTTGGTAATTTTTAGCCATATTTGACCAATTTGAAACATTTGTTCATCCTTTTAATGAAAATCCTGATTAGGAGACCCTCTCCAATTAAGGGCCCCAGACAGGTGCCCCACATTAGTCAGACCCTGACTGATTTAAGGTAGCCACACACCCTTAAAACGTCACTTTCGAAAAAAATATCGATTTTTCCTTTTTGCAAAAATATTAAAATACAATCTTTTATCTATCGAATTCTGCTTTAATTGTTTCTGTATCTGAATTAGAACCCGAGTTACAGCCGTTTAAAGTTACATCTGTTACAGCTTGCCCACGAATTTTACAACCGGAAATATCGTTCTTCAAACCGAAAGTTAGCTGAAATGTATGTTTACATTCTTCTTTTTCGATATTTAGTATTTAAATTAGATTATACGTTCAAGAAAATACATGGAGTATATAATTAAACCTTTAAAGAATAATAATTATTTTAATATAATTGAATAGCAAGAACCGCGTTTAAAAGTTATTTTTAGCTTTTTCTCAAAATGAAGTGTTTCAAATTTTGACTGTACGCAAGACATCTTATAGCAAAAAATTATCCATGACATGCCTTCATATTTTTTTTACTTATTTTACAAATGTTTATTGAGGAAATAGACTACACTCATGATAATATATTAATTACTTTTATATTCACTCTGGTATAAGTTAAAATGTTGCAAGAAATTTTACGAATTTTCATTTAATTAGTACTTCAAGTGCCATAGCATCTGAGATAGAGATGCTATTATAATGCGGCTAGTCTATGTCCTTGAGAAGGTTATTTTCTTTATTTTGCAAGTTACAAAATGTGAATGTATTGATTTGATTTTGAGTTATCATGTTTTGCGCAAATGTCAATTTTTCACCTAATTTTGACTATTTTTCACTTTTAAAGAATCATTTCTGTGTAATTCCTAAAAACAAATTGGTATAAAAAAAATTTCAACAATTTCAAAAAATTACCTTCGAAGGTGTGTGGATACCTTAACATAATAAAGTTTGGATAAGTGATGCGTAAAGTTACAAGTTGTAACATAGGGCATTTATATACTTGTTCATTTAAAATTTAATAAAAGGCATAGAACAACACACTATATAAAATTATAAAAGAAAAGATTTCATAAATATACGAAAAGTACTCCTATCTGAAACATTTCAACATATACTAACTAAACGTAGACTGAATTCGTTTCCCGTAATATTATAATGTTTGCCGTATACTCATTATTAAGCTATGAAGAAGTTGATTTAAATTACTAATTACCTGTATATTCCATTCTATCTGATTTGGATAAGGCTGAATTATGATGAAATTACAGAAACTCTTGTTATACCGATGTCTGGGGCAATATGAAAATTGAAATTAATTTGTTAAATATAATTTGTCTAGGAAAATTATACGTGCTGTAAACATTTGAAATTAATATTAAGTAATTATCAAATAACAAATCGTCTCTGTATCCAGAATTATGTATGGGATTTTAAATAGCTTTCCGAATTATGGTTTACATCAAGATTTAATTAATGTATATAATTACTGTATAGGGTGATCCAAAAACATGAATGAAAGATCGCTGTCTCAAGGTGTTTCGGAAAACATAGTTCATACAGGATGGAGTACGACCGACCCCACAGATCTACAAATGTTTTCTTTAAGCTAGTAACAGTATACAGTGAGTGTGTAACTGAATTAAATGTAAAAAAATTCCCTTGTAATGGAAGAGATTAGACCTCTTAAGAGTAACGGGAAGATACTCGCAAACTACTGTTAAACCAACGTCAGCGTTCTTTTCAAATTTCTAGTTTGCATTTTAATATTTTTAAATGATTTTTTGCATAGGTTACCTGAGGCTAATGTCTAATCATGTACTTTCGTACTTTTACTCTTTTGTTGCAGTTTTTTTAAAATTTCTTTTACTTTCGAAACTGGTCCCAAAAGTAAAAGTGACCCTAGAGGGAAAAAAAGATACCCGGTGAATTTACCTCAGATATTCGGATATCGTTTGAAAAAAAAATAATTTTAAAATATTGAACTGCAAACAAAAAAAAAAAAAAAAAATGGAGAAAAAGGAAAGTCATCGGCTTTTACATTAGCTTAAGGGTGTCTTCTCGTTATTAGCGTAAGTTCTTAAATTCCGGAATCTAAATGTAACTATTTTCTTTGTGTCTCTATTAAAGATAGAATTTACCCCTAGTTCACTTACAGACCTCAAATCCCACATTGGAAGTAAAATTAACGCACTTGATTCCGACATTCTTTTACCGAGTCGTGATAGAGTTTTGGTATAGATTTTATATCACATTAGCTCCAAATGACAAAAATTTTAAAAACATTGTACAAAAAATGTCAAATGTATATTAAATGTATGGTATCAGTTTTCAGTATATTTATCTTTTGTCGTTTATTCACAATAGCCATCCACTTTCTATCAGGTTAATTTTGCCACCCTGTATATGACTGTAACGTTATTGTCATGCAACCAACATCTTTCCAACCCTTTTTAGCTCTCAGGCTATCAAAGCCTGAGAGCTTATGTGCCCGCCGGTTCTGTATGTATGTATGTATGTATGTATGTATGTACGTATGTACGTACGTAACGCGATAACTCTTCATAGAAATATCCCATTTCCTTCAAATTTTGTTTATAGGTTGACTGTGTTAAGGCGCTTCCCTGATTAGTTTTCGGGATTGATTGGTTAAATATAAAGGGGGGAACAGGGGGGCTAATCCCCCCCTAATTTATATAAATAGTGTTTTAATACAGAATTATTCCGTTTTCCTTCAAATTTTGTTTATAGGTTGACTGTGTTAAGGCGCTTCCCTGATTAGTTTTCGGGATTGATTGGTTAAATATAAAGGGGGAACAGGGGGGGGGGCTAATCCCCCCCTAATTTATATAAATGGGGTTTTAATACAGAATTATTCCGTTTTCCATCAAATTTTGTTTATAGGTTCACTGTGTTAAGGCGCTTCCCTGATTAGTTTTCGGGATTGATTGGTTAAGTATAAAGGGGGGAATGGGGGGGGGCTAATCCCCCCCTTAATTTATATAAATGGGTTTTTCATGCAGAATTATTCCATTTTCCTTCAAATTTTGTTTATAGGTTCACTGCGTTAAGGCGCTTCCCTCATTAGTTTTTGGGATTGATTGGTTAAGTATAAAGGGGGGGGACAGTGGGGGCTAGTCCCCCCCCTTAATTTATATAAATGGGTTTTCCCTGCAGAATTATTCCTTTTTCCTTCAAATTTTGTTTATAGGTTCACTGTGTTAAGGCGCTTCCTTGATTAGTTTTCGGGATTGATTGGTTGAGTATAAAGGGGGGGGGGAACGAGGGGCTAATCCCCCCCCTTAATTTATATAAATGGGTTTTTCATGCAGAATTATCTCATTTGCTTCAAAATTTGTTTATAAGTTCATTGGGTTAAGACGCTTCCCTGATTAGTTTTCGGGATTGACTGATTAAGTATAAAAGAGGGGAACGGGGGGGGTGGCTAATCCCCCCTTAATTTATATAAATGGGTTTTTCATGCAGAATTATCCCATTTGCTTCAAAATTTGTTTATATGTTCATTGGGTTAAGACGCTTCCCTGATTAGTTTTCGGGATTGATTGGTTAAGTATAAAGGAGGGGGGGAACGGGGGGTGCTAAACCCCCCCTTAATTTATATAAATGGGTTTTTCAAGCAGAATTATCCCATTTGCTTCAAAATTTGTTTATAGGTTCTTTGGGTTAAGACGCTTCCCTGATTCGTTTTCGGGATTGATTGGTTAAGTATAAAGGGGGGGGACGGGGGCCAATCCCCCCTTAATTTATATAAATGGGTTTTTCAAGCAGAATTATCCGATTTTCTTCAAATTTTGTATATAGGTTCATTGTGATAATGCGCTTCTCTGAATAGTTTTGGGGGTTCATTGATTAAGTATAAAGGGGGAAGGGGGGGGTAATCCCCCTTAATTTAGATAAATGGGTTTTTCATGCAGCATTATCCGATTTTCTTCAAATTTTGTATATATATATTCATTGTAATAAGAAGCTTCCCTGATTAGTTTTTGTTGGGATTGATTGGTTAAGTATAAAGGGGGGGGGACGGGAGGGTAATCCCCCCTTAATTTATATAAATGGGTTTTTCCTGCAGAATTATTCCGTTTTCCTTCAAATTTTGTTTATAGGTTCACTGTGTTAAGGCGCTTCCGTGATTAGTTTTCGGGATTGATGGGTTAAGTATAAAGGGAGGGAACGGGTGGGTAATCCCCCCCTTAATTTATATAAATGGGTTTTTCATGCAGAATTATCTCATTTGCTTCAAAATTTGTTTATAAGTTCATTGGGTTAAGACGCTTCCCTGATTAGTTTTCGGGATTGATTGGTTAAGTATAAAGGGGGGACGGGGGGCCAATCCCCCCTTAATTTATATAAATGGGTTTTTCAAGCAGCATTATCCGATTTTCTTCAAATTTTGTATATATATATTCATTGTAATAAGACGCTTCCCTGATTAGTTTAAGGGGTTCATTAGTTAACTATGAGGGGGTAACGGGGGGATAACCCCCCCTTAATATATTGTCGATTTTTTTATTTTTCAAGGGGCTTATTTCAAATTCTTTGAAATACGAGTATAATATACAATTAGTATGAATAGCCTGTGAGCTCAATGCCCTCAGTTTAACTGGGCAGTTTTCTTTTTATTTAAAAAGTAAACGGAAGTGAAGAGAAGACAGAAGGAATGGTGGTTTGTTCGGAGGAGTAGGATGTGGTAATACATCCGAGTATATTTTGGTTATTTTAATAAGTAATGTGGTTTTGGTTGAATTGTTATGAATAATAGTGAAAATGTATATAGTGTATATTATTGTAAATACCAGCTCTCATTCTTAATAAACTCTGTATTTAAATTTTAAAAAGAAGAATCAGTGCGTCGTTCGGCTGTCATGATATTACAGCCCGCTCTAGCTTATGAACGAGAGCTATTTCTACGATTTAAAATAATAAAATGTGTGCTTTGGATCGCAGTGTTTGGATTACAAAATAGAGGTGAGCTATTTATTTATCATTAATGGTGTAGTAAGATAACTGTTAATTTTATTCGAATATGTTTAAAAACGTAACTAAGGCAGATTTTCTTATTGTTCTGGAAGAAATAGGTGAAAAAGCTGATGCGAATAAGAGAGTACCCGAATTAAAAGATTTGTTATTGAAATCTAAAGAATACTTAAAGGATAAAGATTTCGTAACTGAATTTTTATCGACTACAGTTTCAGAAAGAAAAAATGGCGAGGAAGTTAATAGATTGCGTTTACAACAACAAATGAGAAGCGAGAATTTAACCCATAACGAAGGGGAAAATAGTACGTCATTATTACTAGATAAATTAATTAAAGCAGTTCAAGTTTTGGTAATTCCAGTGCCCAAGAAAAATGAAACATGGAATCTCTTTTTTGATTCTTTAGAAAGAGCGTTTAAGCACAAAAATGTTCCTAAGGAATATAAATCGGAAATTTTACTAAAATTAGTAGGTGAGAAAGCAGGAAATGTTCTTGTTTATATTGATGATGAAGAGTTAGCCGATTATGATAAAATTAAATCTTTAATTTTGAAAGAATATGAACCGTCCCCATTTACCTGTTTACAAAATTTTAGAAACGTTAAAAGATTACCTTGTGAAACCCATCAACAGTTCGGTTCCCGATTAAGATCCTGTTGGTTAAATTATTGTAGAATTCGAAATGTTAAAGATTTCGACTCACTTATTAATTTAATAATATCAGATAAAATTTTTGAAACTTTGGATGGTGAGCTTGCAACTCACATTGCAGTCAAGCAAGGAGAAAGTTGGCTTTTGCCCGATCAGTTATCGAAAGACTGTGACATTTATTTTACTGCAAAAGGCAGGTCTTTTGAGGAAACAAAATTTGAGAAACGACCTATTTATCGTGAAGTGAATAACGAAAATACTAAATATGTTCCCCCACAACTAAGAAAAAATCAAGTTACGTATGAGAACAGACACATCTCAAAATCGCGTGATTGTTACATTTGTAATTCCCCATTACACCTAGCAAAATTTTGCCCAAACAGAAGAAATAAGTATGATAAATCTTATACTCAAAATGATGATCAGGGTCAGAGAAAACCGAAAATGCAACAAGATACAAATAAATTGAATCCAAATAAAAATAGTAATGCAGTAGTCACTAATGTTAGTTCCATGCATTTACACATGAATGATCAATTAAACGAAGTTATTCCTTTTCCTTTAAAAAAAATCATTATTTATGTAGAAGGAAAAGAAATAGAAGCTACTCTGGATTCAGGTACCCAAATTAGTATTTTAAATACGTCCTTAATTCGAAATCTGAAAATCGAAGCTAAAGGTAGTATTTTGTTACAATCCGCTTTCAAAGAAAAAGTACAAGCAAATTTGGCTACCATACCCATCCATTATAAATTACCTAACAGCGGAATTTATGTGACTTTAAATACGCTTTTTGCTTTCACTGAGAACTTAAATGTGCCTTGCTTAATAACTCCAGACGTGTATAATGCTTTGATTGAACTTCAAAATGAAGAGTTGTGTAATAGTCAATTGCAGGAGTTCGAAGGTCACGAAGCTAAAAATAGCTCAGACCCCGCGCTGGCGAAAGAGGAATTAAATGTTTGTTTTATTTCCTCAGAGAATAAACAAAATGACCGAAACGATGAATTTTCAGAGTTTAATAAGTTTTGTAAAGAACAAAAAGATTACGCAACTTTAAAGAATTCATTCAGGGACACTAGATTAGGAAAAAAAAAATTTTTGATACGGGATAATTTATTGTATCATAAAGAAACTATTTGCGATGATAAAATATATGAGCTCGTTTTACCGGAAAATTATAGAAATAAAGTGTTAGAATTAGCTCATGATTCAATTTTTGGGAATCATTTAGGGATGCGAAAAACTAAAGAAAGAATTAAATTATCTTTTTATTGGTCGAATATTTCAAGAGATGTAGAAAATTATTGTAGAACATGTAAGAACTGTCAGTTAAAGAGCCCTGAGAAACAAACAGATAAAATTCCGATAACACCTGTTGTCCGTGCACCATATCCATTTCATACTGTAAATATCGATTGTATAGGTGAAATTATTCCGCCGTCAGGAAGGAAGCATAAATATTGTCTTACCTTAATTGATCAAAACTCTAAATGGCCAGAAGTAGTACCAATACGAAGTCTCTCTGCGAAAACAGCATGTGATGCTTTATTAGATATTTTTATGCGCACCGGAATTCCTGAAGTTATCTGTTCAGACCAGGCCACTAATTTTAAATCTGAACTGACTAAAGAATTTGAGAACCGGTTAGGGGCATGTCCTCGCTTTTCAATTCCATCATACCCCGCCTCGAATGGATTGATTGAAAAATTTAATCGTGTGTTTAAACAAATGCTACATCATGTAATTCGTACGGATCCTGTTAATTGGGATAAAGATATTCCTTTTCTGCTTTTTGCTTACCGTGAGGTGCCAAATTGCACAACTGGAGTATCACCGTTTAAGCTCATGTATGGTCGGGAAGCTAGAGGTCCCTTGGCAGTACTAAAGTCATCATGGTCAGGTGAAATCCCCTTACCATTGAATCTTAGTAATTTAGCAGTAGACTATTTACAAGAATTAAAAATAAATTTGGAAAGAGCCGCTGATATTGCTTCTCTAACTGCTGCAGAAAAACAAGAAAATTACACTCGTTATTTCAATTGTCGCAGTAGAATGAAAGAATTTGAAAAAGGTGATTTAGTATATTTACTTATCCCTGATTCTACCAATAAATTGTATGCTAGATGGACAGGACCCGGAGAAATACTTGAAAGAATAAAACCACATTCGTATAAAGTGAAATTACCTGATGGGGGTGTCAGACATGTTCATGCGAATAAAATAAGAAAATTTAACGTAAGAGTACAGACTGTTGGGGTCATTTTTGAAGACGATGTAGAATTTGGTGAAATTCATCCAACACCAATCAAAGCTAATACTTTGAATGAAAATAACATAGAAGTAGACCTTAGTCATCTGGAGGTTGATAAACAATTAGAGTTAAGTAAACTTCTACAAAAACATACACCATTATTCTCAGGCAAAATTCAAGTTGCCAACGTTGGAGCACACAAAATTCGTTTATTACCAGGTGCGGAAAGAAAGAAGCCCTATATTTATAAAATTCCGGAATCGCTAAAAAATGAAGTGGATAAACAAATAGAAGAGTTAGAGCATCTAGGACTTATAGAAAAAAGTGAAGCTGAAATAGCTTATCCAGTCGCATGTGTCGCAAAGAAAGACGGTAGCATGCGCTTATGCATAGATTTTCGTCAATTGAACACAGTGACAAAACCTTTTGATTACCCTATGGAAAATGCAACTGAATTAATTAATCAAATAGGAAGTGCTAACATAATTACATGTTTAGATGTATTAAAAGGGTATTGGAAAATTCCTCTAGAAGAACAGAGTCGAGATCTTACTTCTTTTAAAACCCATCGTGCTCAATACCGATGGAAAGTCATGCCCTTTGGATTGCGCAATGCGGCTGCCACATTCCAGAAATCGATCAATAATGCTCTGGATAAACATCGTGAGTACAGTCGAGCATATTTGGATGATATTGCTATTTTTTCAAATGACTGGGAAAATCATCTGAAACATCTTGACGCTGTTTTATCCAAATTAACTTAACTGAAATTCACGGTGAATGTTACAAAATGCGTCTTTGCGAAGGCACAGATCAACTATCTAGGTCATGTCATAGGAGGAGGTAGACATGAGCCCGATCCGGAGAAGTTACGTGCCATTGAGACAATAGAATCGCCTAAAACCAAAACAGCTCTCAGAAGTGCATTGGGTTTATTTAATTATTATCGTGACTACATAAGAAATTATGCTGAAATCGCCAAGCTTTTAACCGACTTGACAAAAAAGAAAATCCCAGAAATCATTCCGTGGTCTGAGGTTGAAGAAGAGGCTTTCCAAACTTTAAAACGTTTATTGTGTGAAGCTCCTAATCTGTATACACCAGATCCTATAAAGCCTTACACTATTCAGTGTGATGCCAGTTCTTATGGAGTTGGTGCTTGCCTATCGCAAAAAGATAAGAAAGAAAAGTTGTGTCCTATTAGTTTTGTTAGCCAAAAGCTCACTAAGGTGCAACAAAACTGGTCGACTATCGAGCGTGAAGCTTATGCGGTAGTGTGGGCATTAAAGAAATTTGAAGTTTATATGTTTGGTGCGGAAATTGAACTAATAACTGATCACAATCCCTTAATATGTCTTCAGAAATCTGCACCTCAGTCTGCAAAATTACAAAGATGGGCGTTATCTCTACAAAGATATAATATAAATATTTCTCATTGCGCAGGTGCAAATTTGAAAAATGCAGACTGTTTGTCACGACTAGTTACTTTATAAGGATTATTTAAGTGATACTTTCTTTTGTGTTTAATTTTGGTATGCAGTATTATATCAAGTCGTCTTTCCATCTGTTGTGAATTGTTAGTGTTTTTTTTTTATATATGTTTATTATATATTCATTATAACAAGGCTTCTATACATCTGTTTTGAAATTGTCAGTGTTTTTATATGTTTATTATATATTCATTATAACTATTATAACAAGGCTTCTATACATCTGTTTTGAATTGTGTTTATATATATATATATATATTATGCTGTATAGTTGTATGGTTGCTATTTGTCAGATTTTGCTTCGCTTTGCGTAGCACAATCTTATTGGGGGGGGGGGGGGTGTCATGCAACCAACATCCTTCCAACTCTTTTTTAAAAAGTAAATGGAAGTGAAGAGAAGACAGAAGGAATGGTGGTTTGTTCGGAGGAGTAGGATGTGGGAATACATCCGAGTATATTTTGGTTATTTTAAGAAGTAATGTGGTTTTTGTTGAATTGTTATGAATAATAGTGAAAATGTATATAGTGTATATTATTGTAAATACCAGCTCTCATTCTTAATAAACTCTGTATTTAAATTTTAAAAAGAAGAATCAGTGCGTCATTCGGCTGTCATGATATTACAGTTATGATATGATAAAATGATGTATCTTATCTAAACAGATAATTGCACACTTACTGATAAATCCATTGTGATATGTATATCTTCCCTATATATATAAAATCCTACCTAAAGAAACGAATTTGCGTAACGATTTTATGAAACGAACCTGTGAAACGATTTTAAGAAATGGCTGATTATATGGAAAGACTATTATGTGAATTCCAAAGTGTAAATTTAATTTATGAAAAGTTTAAATTCATGGTTTGTAGTATAATTTTGATAAACAGATAGACAGACAGACTGACAAAGAGAGAGAAAGAGACAGCCAGGCACGGATAAAGAGACACAGATAAAGAGACACCAATAAAGAGAGTGATAAAGCGATGCAGATAAAGAGGCAGACAAAAGAAGACACGATAAAGAGACAGACTGAAAAAGACACGATAAAGTTGAGATACACAGATAAAGAGACAGTGGTAAAGAGACAGCGATAAAGATACAGCGATAGAGATACAGCAATAAAGGAAAATAAAGAGACACAGATAAGAAGATACAGACTGCTGTATGGAATGACATGGTCATATCCCGCATTCGCAATTTAATGCGAACTCTCTAATTAAACAGAACCATTCATTCAAACAAATCAATATAGAACTGGGTATATTTAAATCTATTTTTTCCTAACTCCTCAAATAAGAGCCATACAGACTCATACGAACATTCTATAAGCTCATAAGCACAAAATACAGAGAATACAAATAAACATCAAAACGCTACATTTATAATTAAGAATTACGAAAAAGGACAATTAATAAATTTGCTACCGCAAGTAAACAATTCCAGGTGTTCAGCAAGACAATAGCCAAGCCAGTGTAATATAATTGGCCCTGTCTCCGAATGTGACAGCTGTTTAGATATACTCACAAAAGGCGATTTACGACACAAAAATTAACAGGGTTATAAAATTAGACGGACACCGGCTCAGCTGAAGGGAGGCGAAGCTACGTTCCCACAACACCAGACATGAAGTGGATTCCGGAAGGAAGAGTTGTATTTAGCCAACCAACGGAGAAAGATAAACTTAACACAAGTTTGATCAAAGAATGATCATTACCGAGGACAGAAATAAGATTGGTGGATAGCTACAATAGATAAAAATGGAGGACATTAATTAACAAGTTTACTTCGAACACAAATATTGTATTTTGCATATCATTCATGTTTTAGCATTACTGTTAGGAGTATGTACCTCTCTTGATTTCATTCATGTCTTAATTCTAGCGAGAATGTCTCTCGCCCAGTTCTTAGTCTTTTAACTTTAGTGTTTTGAGAGGATAACCTCACCATTCTGATATATGTATATATTTACTTACATGCATTTCCTAAATTAATGTATCGTATAAACTTTAAAGTAAAACAACAACGAAAAATCATGCGTCAAGCAAAGATTATGTAACACTTTCCAACGCTTCCAAAATAATTTTACAAAGCATTACCGTTTAATAAGCTGAAAGATAACATCTAAGTAAACAATTTGGAAAACGCATAACATATTTAAAAACGTAATTTCATGAATTTCCAACATATATTTCCAACCTATACAATATTCGGAAAAATATCCGAATACTTTTATTCAGCCCTGTATATGATCTATAGATTTGTATATATACTACATAGGATGCTAAATTTTAGTTTAGTTAGGAAACGCGTAGCACAGTTTAAAATTCCCCTTCTGGAATTTCTGTCAATAAACGGAAATGTGTTCGCGAACTTTTGTGCTGCCCTGTAAAGGATCTACAGAATTTATACACACCAAGTAATAGACAAAAAGTGAGTTAAATTTAAAATCGAGTTCAGCAACTGAAAACGTACTTCCAGCAATTATTGTTAACAAACAATAGCGAATCCTTTTGTGTGTCCCTGTAAATGAACGATGAATGCTATTTACATAATAGTCTATACTAAATCTCTTGTAATGCACCTTAGTGATACATATAAATTTCAATGCGTTTAAAATAGTGAAAAAATATTTAATTAAACCGCAAACGATTTTTCTCCTTAGACATAATGTAACGGAATTATTTTGACTGTCCCTGTAAAGTAACTATAAGTGCTATGCAAACCCTATTCGATATTAAACTTCTTGTAATGCACCTTAGTCATATATATCAATTACAATGTATTTGAATTTGTGTAACATCATTAAAATAAACCGCAAATGATTTTGCCCCATAGACCGTAATGTAACGGAATTATTTTGAGTGTGCCTGCAAAAAAACTATAAGTACTACACACTTCAGTTGAAATAGGGAACATGCTATATATAATGACAATAACATATAAAAATTGCAGGGCCATCCGAGCATATTTACGGGAGTTAGAGCACGGACAGACGGCAGACGGCCAGACAAACCGAAATCATAAATACTTTTCAACTGGGTTGGAAAGTGTAAAAAAAACACAACATTCAATTAATAAGGAATTAATAAGGAATTAATAAGGCAATGTTGTGCCATGAGGAGAGATGAGCTACGGGCTTCCGGATTCTGATGATGCAAAGTGAATATTTAGTTCTTAAAAGAACTCAGAGTACCTCTGAGACACATTAACATTATTGTATTGTGTCGGTCTCCTAGCATTATACTTGACCAACCCAAGGATATCTCCACAGATATCTAAACATCGCACACAGGTACGATTTCCTTACTAAGCCTATCTACTGTGATACATTTTCCCTTTATTTATATTATTTACGACTTTTAAGGAAAAATGTTTTTCATTCCTAGGATCAGGGATATTATTAGTAAATTAATTGATAATGATCTTAAAAATATATTTTAAAAGATATAATTAATGCTATACTAAGGCATATTTAAAACAACAACAAACAATGCTGAGTGTTTAACAGCATTTTCAATTTGATCTCATTATTTACTTTATGATACAAACTGTCATAAATGAGCTGTGTAAATATTTGTATAATTATTTTTCTTTGTATTGTTTATCTATTTAAGTGTTTCTTTGTAAATAAACTTTTCTCTATTTAATTTTAACAAAGACTTATTATCATGTTTATTCAAGTTCGATGTCCATTTAATTTAATATAAATTAGCAAAATTAAATAGCGGGCTTGGTGGTTAAGCCATAAGGATCAATATTATCGTTAAAAAAAATTACACAACGCCTTACATTCTTTAGGGAAATAGCTTAGTAATATTTATGTCCTATTATGTTTATTACAAGAAAATTGCTAGCAATTTCTAACATATTGTCCCAGACTTTTTAAGATCACATTATCTTTTTATTTAGAAAGCTACCAAATTGCCACTAGAATAATTGGAGACCCCCTATCTGGAAGATAGATACATAGGTACAAGTAACTCCCTATAGGTTATATATAAGTAACAGCAAATATCTCCACAACAGACAAAAAGACACGGATAAAGAGACACAGTCAAAGATGCACACCGAAAGAGACATAGATAAAGAAACACAGGAAAATAAACATGGATAAAGATAAATACAGAGAAAAAGAGACACAGGTAAATCGACAGAGAATGAATTAAAAAAAAAACGAATGAATGGAGGAATGAATAAAAATGAATGAATGAATAAATGAAATAAAATGAATGAATGAAAATGAGTGAGTGAATGATAGACAGACAGATATAGAGACAAAGAGACAGACAGATATAGAGACAAAGAGACAGACAGACAAAGAAACGTCAAGGGCTGGCGCACCAAGGGCGCAGGAGACACAGCCCAATCTCTTTATGTCTTTTTTTTCGAGTAGTGATATATTACTTCTTTCAATCTCGATTTCTATCTAAAAAATTGACTATGTGATTGTCGTCCTCACAAAATTACAAAATCATTGTTATCTCTATAAGTGTGAAATTTTCAAATATTCTTTTTTAGGTTTTAAAAAATTGTGTAGCATATATTGTTTTTACTGATATTTCGTATACTTTTATATAAAAGCATACATAAATATCCTCTTTAAAGGCTTGTAAACTACTGACTAGTTATCGAAGCTTTTTTGACCAAGCCTGCGTGAAAGAAACTTTATTTCTATATGCGTAAAAATAATGGATATACTCATTTAAGTTCCAAAATATCAAACAGATTAGATATTTTCATTTTTCTGGAGACAAAAACATTTTTTCAGAAAATACTGTGCATACATGAACCAATTTTCGTTGTGTAAAAATTATTGAAAAACTAGTTATTTATTATCAATAGACTGTAAGATTTTATGCACTACGTTTATACACTGCAAAAAAAAAAATAAAAAAATAAAACAATAAATAATGCTGATTTTACAGTATACTGTAAAATCAACATTTTTTTTAATGTGCATAATGTGCAATGTTACAAGTTGCTACATAGCAAGTTTATACATGCACTAGCAAGCTAAGCCCGCTACGCTGGTCAATTTCTCTTAACGAACTTTTAATCAAACAAAATATTGACATTTCATAATTCACTCTTATATTTTAACAGAATAGTAAGGCTACTATAATTTATGACTCGTGCCAATATACACGTCAAGACACGTCGCCCTTATCATTATCTTTTTGCGCATGAAGCTTTCGCCATGGTACTCCATGGTGAAATTTGGTAATTTTTGAAATTCAATATTTGAAAAACGGCATAATCATTAGATTTTTAATTTATATCAAGAAAAATACAATTTTTTACCTTTCAAACACAGTTTGTCTAACACTTTTCTGACAAATACTTTTCGAGCTATTATTTTTTTCAGTAACTTCAAAAGGTTTCATTTTCCGAGATTAATCTGTGGCAACAATTAGCGAAAAACCCAGTCGTCAGCATCGCATAGCTTTTTATTAAAGAGTCTGTTGGAGCAGGCATTGCCACCATCACTTTTTAAATCGGTTCTGTAGTTCCAAAGATTCCATAGAAATTGTAATTTAGAATGATTTTAGAACGCTTTTCGCTCATTTCACCCTTTTAAATTTCGATTTAAAAAAAATTATAATTAGAGAGCACTTAAATCTTATAAGTAACTACAATGCCAAATTTCAAATTTCTAGCTCCTTCAGTATAAAAAAGACGCAATTTTCGAAAATTTTTCGCTCCTGCACCCCATTGGGGTTAGTGGCACCGACATAAAATATAACCTATGTTGGAGTAGGGTTTGTCACCATCAATTTGCCACCATTACTTTTGAAATCGGTTCTGTAGTTCCAAAGATTCCATAGAAATTGTATTTTAGAATGCTTTTAGAACGCTTTTCGCTCATTTCACCTTTTAAATTTCAATTTTATTTTGTTGTTCTTAGGAGCATTTACATCTTATAAGTAACTACAATGGCAAATTTCACATTTATAGCTCCTTCAGTATTAAAAAAATCGAAATTGTAGAACGTTTTTCGCTCCTGTACCCCCCTTGGGGTTAGTGGCACCGACATAAAATATAGCCTATGTTAGAGCAGGAGTTGTCACCTTTAATTTGCCACCATCACATTTGAAATCGGTTCTGTAGTTCCAGAGATTGCATAGAAATTGTAATTTAGAATGTTTTTAGAACGCTTTTCGCTTATTTCACACTTTTAAATTTCGATTTTTTTTAAATTTGTTCCTAGAGAGCATTTACATCTTTTAAGTATCTAACATGACAAATTTCAAATTTCTAGCTCCTTAAGTATAAAAAAAAATGCAATTTTAGAACTTTTTTCGCTCCTGCACCACCCTGGGATTAGTGGCACCGACATAAAATATAGCCTATGTTGGATCAGGGATTGTCACCATCAATTTGCTTCCATCACTTTTGAAATCGGTTCGTTAGTTCCAGAGATTCCATAGAAATTGTAATTTAGAATGTTTTTAGAACGCTTTTCGCTTATTTCACCCTTTTAAATTTCGAATTTTTTTTAATTTGTTCCTAGAGAGCATTTACATCTTATAAGTATCTAACATGACAAATTTCAAATTTCTAGCTCCTTAAGTATAAAAAAAAATGCAATTTTAGAACGTTTTTCGCTCCTGCACCACCCTAGGATTAGTGGCACCGACATAAAATATAGCCTATGTTGGATCAGGGATTGTCACCATCAATTTGCTTCCATCACTTTTGAAATCGGTTCGTTAGTTCCAGAGATTACATAGAAATTGTAATTTAGAATGTTTTTAGAACGCTTTTCGCTTATTTCACCCTTTTAAATTTCGAATTTTTTTAAATTTGTTCCTAGAGAGCATTTACATCTTATAAGTATCTAACATGACAAATTTCAAATTTCTAGCTCCTTAAGTATAAAAAAAAATGCAATTTTAGAACGTTTTTCGCTCCTGCACCACCCTGGGATTAGTGGCACCGACATAAAATATAGCCTATGTTGGAGCAAGGGTCGTCACCATCAATTTGCCACCATAACTTTTGAAATCGGTTCGGTAGTTTCAGAGATTACCCCCTACAAACAAACAAACAAACAATCTTTACTACTTTATAATATTAGTATAGATTTATCTAAAATTTTATAAAATACTTAAAACGCGGTAATATATAAAATTGCTAAAGAGAGGGAGTTTCATAAATACACGGAAATATAATGTAGAATGTTCCATTTCATATTCTAATTAAGGAATCTGAAAGATTTTCTTTACGTTAACATTATCATAGAAGCTGTATGGTCCTGTAAAAGGTACCTCAAATTAACAATTACATGCACATCCTACTCCTATTTGATTCATTAAAGCCTCCCTTAGCTTCAAATTAAAGCTACACTCATTAAGTCATTCTCTAATATAATATGAGAATTGAAATTAATTCGTTAAAGAATTTGTCGAGGAAATTACGCAGATTGTAGTGGTACATTTGTAATTAATATCAACATGTGTTGAGTATTGCATACAACATAAATTTTTAAAAATACTCCAAATTATGTTTTGCATATAGTTTTAAGTAAATTACGTAAATACAGGGCTATTCAAAATGATTCATACGATTTCAAAATTCCATATTTTCAAAAATAAACGACACAGAATAATCAATCAAGCAGGGCGGTCGCTCTGCCAAGCCAAGTTTTAAAAAAAACGCCACACAAACAACGCCAAGAACTGAACTAGACCGCTACTGCTTATTTACAGAAATCAACTTCGCAATGTTAAATCGACAAAACATGCCAGATTAAAATATCAGATAGCAAATAAACCAAGCGTCGCAGAAAAAAAAAACGAAAACTAGAAGAATCTAATGACGAATTTCTTCAATTTAAGACCAAACTCATCTTCATAAGTGATTTATAAACAGAGATATAGATTTAAAAAAAAAACGTCGATATACTTAAAATGATCACTTTTTTCTTCGTCAAACTTTGTTTTTTCAAACAACCTACAGACCTTAATATTCGGCAGAATAAAAAAAGGATTGCATTTTATGACAAGTAATTACGTAATCTATGTGCTTTTATAAAATTCAGTGTAAAAAAATATTATTTTCTATCCTTAATTAGCAAAAAACTGTTAATTAACTTGGCGATTAAAAAATTATGCCAAAACAGAGATAAAACATGCCAACAACCATGTACCATCTCTATAATAAAACCGTAAGTCATTTGACTGTCATCAACAGTTCCGGAATGTCCGTTTCACTTTTTCATATGCCAGGCGGCCATTTTTATTAAAAATTATTTTTTCGAATAAAACTTCATAAATGTGACATTTTTAGAAAGATCGTTCAAAATAAATTAATATTTGAGAAATGACTTACGTTCAGTTATGTATATATTCTCCAATAACTTCAGTTGAAATTAGCTTCGCAGTTCAAATTCTCTATCCATGAAAGTAAACAAAAAAAAAAGATTCATTCGTCGTGAAGGTTTAAAATATTAAACCATTAAACCATGGAGATAATCGTTCGTAAAGTTAGTTTTCCATGAAAGATTTTTTGGAGCGCTGCCTGGTGTCAAAAAAATAATTCGTACCAGTGACACAATCAAAGTTTACCATAATTATGTGCTATACAACTCAACTTCATTCTTTATCTTTTCTTGATGTAAGCTGAATGTAAACAAATACAACTCATGTATATGAACAACTCATATTTAATGAATTAAATTTCGAAACAAATTGTCAGTTAATTTGGTATTTATGTATTATACGTGAAAGGAAGAGAGACCACCGAAAATGATTGTTAATCACCAATAATATTTACCATTATTAATGACCAATCGCTTTCAAAACAGTAATTTAATATACATTTACAAAATACATAACATCATTAAGTACTTTTGTGTTATTTGGGCGCAAATCTCGCCAATAGAATTTTTAAAATCGCCAATACCAGCTTTTATTTTTCGCGTGTGCAAATTAGAAACGATACTTTTATTTTGAAACCAAATGTTCTGATGGAACAGCTGTCGTAGACGCACCGGGGCACTATATTAACTATAGAGTTGCAATATAGAGAGAAAAAACGGGTTGCTGTAATTAGAATTATAGGCGGTAATGTTGGTGTGACATATTTACGTGATTATCAAAACTGGCTTCCAAAAGTTCAATGTTTCACCAAACCATACTCGAAAATTACGTGTTATAATATTCACTCCGATTATGTCACATTATTCAAGACGTTTTAAATGAGAATAATGATAGATTTTCTTCTTGATTCTCCCGTAATCAAGTCTACAGCCAAAGTTAGCGAGAAACAAACAAACAAACAAAAAATATTGGCAACAATATGGTTCAGTGTAAATGGTGGATATCATTAAAGACTTTCACAAAATAGACTTCATTGCACCAAATCGTATTAACTAAAATACGCCATTTGGCAATGGATCCAATTACGGAAAACTACTTAATATGTTTAAGAATCTCCTTATTAGCAAGCATATTGCAACTGATAAGCAAACGGGTATGAAGCATAAATGCTTAAGTTGGTTAAGCGGTTTTTGTCAAGAAAGATGAAATACATAACAACAAAAAATATGCGAAATGCTACCATGATCGAAAAAGTTTTTGATTTGTCTATTAGAATCTTCCGGTTTGGCGAAGGATTACGGAAAAAAAAAATTATGAATAAAAGTAACGTGTTACAGTGCTTAACATACATTTAAGGGAGACCAAACTGGTCGCCAGTGGCGGCTAGTCTGTATTATAATAGCACAAATCAGTTACAAGTTATAACAACATCAAATTTCATCTGCAAGTCAGCCATTTTCTTCTGAAGATATTTTTTTTTTTAAATAAAACTTCATAATTATAATAACACACATTTTATCAAACAATTAAATATGACTGCAAACTGTGGCAGATGACTGTTTCCAACATGAATAAGTATGAGAAATTCCCGTCAAGCGTATCGATATGGGTGGCTAAGTCGCAGAGCGTCGGCATGGTATGCGTAAGGTCCCAGGTTCGAGTCCTGGCCCAGGTCAATGTTTCACTCGTGTTCGTTTAGTGCATTTAAT
Organism: Maratus michaelseni; assembly: GCA_963931845.1. Classification (NCBI taxonomy): domain Eukaryota; kingdom Metazoa; phylum Arthropoda; class Arachnida; order Araneae; family Salticidae; genus Maratus; species Maratus michaelseni. The sequence goes on along the minus strand of OZ007593.1, from coordinate 378,094,348 downwards.
TGTCTGATAAAATGCGTGTTCTTAAAATATTGTAAAATAAAGTAATCAGACGTAGTGTTTATGCTTTAAAAAATATTTTAAATATATAATGTACGTTTTTGAAAGATCTTTAAAAATAAATTAGTTTTTGAGGGAAGATGTACCTTCTAAAATGTATACATTAAGAGTTATCGGCATTTAAAATTGCTTTCCAAACGTAAACAAAATATTTGAAATGAATTAAAGGTGATTCATTTATTTCTAAAAAAAAAAAAAAAAAAAACGGTAAAGGACAGGCATTTTGTTCGCAGGAATATACCTTTCACGTCATTTTTCTATAAATTAATGAAATCCAGTTGTTAAATTATTTTTGTTTTAGAAGTGAAGTTTCCATTTAAATTTATTGTAACAGTACAATGTTTGAATAAAATAATGTAAATCTAAGAAATTGCTAAGAAATTCCGAACATGCACAGGGCAATGCAAAAATAAATAAATAAATAAACAAAAAATAAATAAATAAATAAATAAATAAATAAATAAAAATCAGCTTTCATAAATTCTAAAAATTGTTCATATATCTCAATTACAATCTAAAGGAGGGTTTATTTCTATATTATTCTACATATAAAAGTAATTTCAGCAAATATATTAAATTCCAATGCGATCTGTTTTAAACTTTAAGATGGTTTATAACACATGATAAAAAAATTATAAGAAAGAATGGCGCGTCACAGTTCGGGGAGAGGATGGGGAAGAGCGTGAACAAAATTAGGAAGTATAATAAGGCTATCTGTTTGAAACTTTACGATATTTTATAACACATAACATAAATTTAAAAAATAAAGCTGCGTCAAAAATTATAGGGAGGGGCGGAGCGCGTTTTGCCTACACAAAAGGGGGGGGGACACTTTTCTAAATTTTAACGATATCCGTCATGTCACATATCGTTACAAAGGGGTGTGACCACTTATTCATGTTATGCACCACAGGTGAAACCCCCACATTTTGCGCCCCCCCCGACACTACTCATGTGATATATTGTTCGAAAGGCCTGTGGCCGCTTATTCATATTATGTATCTTCGGGGTCCATCCTCCCGCTTTCACCCCCCCCCCCCCAAAGGGGGCACTTTTCTAAATTTTGCCGACACCTCTCATGTGATATATCGTTGGAAAGATCTGTGAACGCTTAATCAAATTATGCAGGTGGGGGGGGGGGGGGTATTTTCTGAATTTTGCACATATCCCTCATGTGATACATCGTTGGAAAAGTCTGTGACCGCCTAATCTTATTATTCATCTCCGGTGTTCATCCCCCCACTTTGCCCTCCAAACGCGATTAGCTTTCACCACCAGTGGGCGCTTTCCTATCTCTGTTTCTATGGGTCGGATCACGACGGGGTATGGCTCATTCGACTCGACATCTATAGAGCTTTCCAATTTTAGTTCGTTTTTTTACCACCAGGGGCACTTTCTTATCTCTGGTTCTATGGGCTAGATCACGACGGGGTATAGCTCATTCGACTCGACATCTATAGCCTGAACGATTTCAGTGCCCGAGGTTCGTATAGAACAGATTGCGCTACCTGGTGGTTGAAGATAGAACTTGAGCGTGCGCAGCACGACTGCTATACGGTGCCGAAGGCAGCGGGGACCCGTGTCGGAAGTTCGTTTGTTTACAGATTTATACAATTCGATGTGCAAATTAAGGGATTATCCGGTGCCGAAGGCAGCGTGGAACCAGGTCGGAGGTTAGTGGTTTATCTTATTCGAGGTTTTAAAAGGATTGAGGCCCCGGTGTAAATTAGGGGCCCTGTAGCGGGCGAAGCCAGCTAGTGCGTGAATAATAAAACAGGGATGGTACAATAAAGGAAATACAGGGATGGCCGGACTTGACAATAACAACGGCAACACTAGGTAACGACATAAGTGATTGGCATGTCAGTGACGATGTCTCACTCAGTGACCACAGATACATAAAATTTAAAATCAAAAACTACGAGAACATAGACTACCAAAGACATGGTCTACAAACAAAGATAGGCAAACATGCAAAATTTGATAAAAACATTAGAAAAATCAGAAACAAATACATTAAAGAACTCCAAAAAGCAAGCACAACAGACCAGCTGGACAACACAACACTCAGATTGCAAAATGAAATCACATCGATAGCGTTTGCAAGCTATAAGAAAAAATCTACACCTGCGGTCACTGCCCCACCATGGTGGACGGATGAAATTAAAACAGCGAGGAACAAGGTTAGGGCACTCAGGAGGAAATTTCAAAAACAACAGAACGAAGAATTAAAAGTAAAACAACACATAATCTTCAAAAAAGAACAAGCCAAATTAAAAAAAACTAATAAACAGAACAAAATCCAAAACATGGAAAGATTACTGCAACAAGGTCACAGGCACATATGGCTCCCAATATAAAAACGCTAGCAACAAAAGAACAGGTCGGGTAAAACTAGTCAACATTCTACCCCCAAATACAAAAGTAACCATTAAAGACACACTAACACATTTCCTGGACAACTTATACATAACAGACCAAAATATACCCCACACACTAACAAAGGCAAATAAAGAAAACAATGAACCAGCACCACCGGTAGTAACAAAGGCGGAATTAAACAGAATAATCAGAAACATTAAACAAAATAAAGCACCCGGATTCGACTTCATAGATTACAACCTAATTAAAAGAATTAATAATGCAACACCGCAACTACTACTGACACTCTTCAATACATGCCTAAGGTTAGAATACTTCCCAAAATCGTTTAAAGTAGGCATAGTGGTACTGTTCCAAAAACCAGGTAAAGACCCAACAAATCCAAAAAATTACAGGCCAATTTGCCTCTTACCAGCGCTTGGCAAAATGTTAGAACGCATAATACACGGTCGGATAAACTTCCACCTAAACAATAATAACTATTGGAGCAACAAACAGTATGGTTTCAAACAGGGGATCTCAACAGAACACGCATTAGATAACTTAATCAACACAATAAAAGAAGATAAAACAAACAAATACCAAACACTCCTAATAGCCATGGATATCAAAGGGGCCTTCGACAACATACGCTGGCCAATATTAATTAATAATATTAAGCAATCTCCCTGTCCAGGGTACCTGGTAAACTGGATAGTGAGCTTCCTCCAACACAGGTACGTTTCACTAGAGGAAAACGGCATTAAAGTCACAAAGCAGACATTTGGCGGATGCCCCCAAGGAAGTTGTCTCGGCCCGCTCCTCTGGCTATTAATCGCAGACACAGCACTTAAAAGAAATTGGGGAAAACATGTTAGATTACAAGCCTTCGCAGACGATTTTATTATAATTCTAAGAGGCAGAACAAAGGATAAACTTAAGAGATTAGCAAACAAAATACTAAAGGAATTTAATGACTGGATAGAGGGGAATAACCTAACGCTGAACAGGGAAAAAACAGAACTATTATATCTTAACAGAGGACACACGGGAAACCTTCCAACAGAAAACACCAATGACATAGAGGGAATAGAACTCAACGGCCAGAGACTAAAAGTAAAAGAACAGATAAGATATTTGGGAGTCACACTGCACAAAAATCTAAACTGGATACCACACTGTCAAACACAAACAAATAAGGTACGAGCAAACTTCACAAACTTAGCACATATGGTAGCAAAGGGTTGGGGACTAAAAGCAAATATACTAAAAATCTGGTACACAACAGTAGTAGAAAAGACGCTAACCTACGCAGCACCGGTTTGGGGACACTGCCTCAGCAAAAGGTGCATACAGATATTGTCAAGCTGCCAGCGACATTTTGCACTGGCCATAGTCAGGGCCTATAGAACGGCCCCAACCTCGGCACTTCTGGTACTCTCAGGCCTGATTCCAATCCATCTTAAAGTCTACTACGAAGCAGCGTACGGCACAGTCTCAAGATTAAGGAAAAATGCAACAATACACAATGAAACTTTACACCACAACGAATACGACAAAAAAATAAACATATGGGAGAATCATCCAGCAGACACGATAGAACCTAGGATAGGGTACAAGACACAAGACACAACGATATACACGGACGGCTCTAAATTGGAATCAGGTGCTACAGGTTCGGCCTTTGTAGCATATAAAAATAATCAAAAGATAAAAACATGGTCAGTGCCGTTAAGGAACAGCAACAGCGTCTTCCAGGCCGAACTACTGGCAATACAAGAAGCAGCAAAATGGGGCAACACCACGGGTGAGTCATATAGCATCCGCTCGGACTGCAAATCGGCCATCGAATCACTTAGTAAACCATTCAACGTAAACAAAACAGTAGACACAATCCAAAAACTAATAAAAGAAGCTAACAACAAATTTAAAATCAGCTGGGTTAAGGCGCATGTAGGCATCCAAGGAAACGAAGAGGCAGACATGTTAGCCAAAACCGCAGCTCTAAATGTAAACAACAAAAGCAAATACAACCTGACTAAACCAATCTCAAAACTTAAAAGAACACTAAAAGATATAACACTAAAACAATGGCAGTTCGAGTGGGACTATGGGGACACAGGTAGGGAAACACACAGGTACTTCCCAAAAGTAGATAAAAATAGACTAATAAGCGATTACCTGCTAGCACAGCTATACACAGCTCACGGAGCTTTTCCAGCATACCTACACAGGTTTAAGAAAGCGGACACACCGGACTGCGAATGCGGAACGGTGGGTTCACCAAAACATTACCTAATTCAATGTCCACTCACCCAAGCACACCACCTGGCACAAATAACAACAGACAACGAGAAATTATGGTATGAACAATTAGCGATAAACAAACACGTACAAAACAAGGCAAAGACAGTAATCAGGTGGCTCCAAGAAAACTGCGACAGCATCACGACACTAATACAAAACAACACACAATAATATTTAGCACCCCAGCAGCAGTCGAAGGTGGAAGGTAACACAACGATAAAATGAATATGTATATGTGTTTATGTGTTATATGTTAAAAAAAAAGGCCTAGGAGCAATCCAAAGCCACCAAAAAAAATTATAAAATTGTCCATGGGTATTGTCCAATGGCAGTGTGCGGTAGTCGCACAACATCAGCTGCTTCCAAGGCCCGAAAAAGGAGCCCCGTAATCACAGAATTACCAGCACGACGTTCGTCACCAACGGATCAGCAAGTTGTGCATTATGACACAGTAAGAAGCTTATAATAGCCCCCGGCACTGTCTGTCCGTCCTAGTGTAAAAGAAAAAAAAAGTGTCTATTTATGTGCTTATGTGTTATATGTTTAAAAAAAAAAGGCCCAGGAGCAATCCAAAGCCACCAAAAAAAATATAAAATGTCTATGTGTTTTGTCCTAGTAGCAGTGTGCGGTAGTCGCACAATATCAGCTGGCACCACGGCCCGAAACAAGAGCCCCGTAATCACAGTATTACCAGCACGACGCATGTCATCAACGGTCCAGCAAGTTGTGCACCATGACACAGTAAGAAGCTTATAATAGCCCCCGGCACTGTTTGTCCGTCCTTGTGTTAAAAAATATTATAAAAAGAAGGGGAAGAAGACAGATGAGAAAGAAGAAGAAGAAGAAGAACTGGAAGGAAAGAGGTGATAAGTATAAAGGATAAGTATGGAAAGTAGACCGTGTACGTTAATGGGAGCTGGTGCACGTTAAATCTGTTCGTGGCTCTAATGTCCTCCAAGTTCTATATAAGCGCCACCTCTGGGGGTGCCAATCCAGATGCAGGTCTCTCATCTGGAATTGGTTCAAAATTAGGAGACTAGTTTCACAGTTATATGGATCATGTCAGCTATATAGAAATAAAAAGCTGCAAAACCGGGCTCTTGGGCCAAACCAACAACAACAACAACAACCCATTATGGTTTAGTCAGTTAACGGCAATAGTACATATTTTAAATTACAAATTGTTAATTATTTAACAACCTTTCATGGGCCCAATGGACGGGTAGCCAAGTCAATTAGCACAATAAAAGTAAATTAATTTCAATAATGTAGTTAAAGTGTAATTCAGAATAAGTTCAGTTTAAAATGTAACATTCTTCTCTTCCAGGTTCCCCTTGCAGTTCCTCGTGCTGCCGGTTGGGACGAGCCAATCGCCGGCCCCAACTGGTAGCACAAGGTTTTTTTTTTTTTTAGCAGCAGTTTTTTTATTCATTTTATTTTTGACTGTTCGCCTCTTTATTAGGTGCAATTGGACATTGTCCGCAAAAGCTACCGGACCCGCTCTAATGGGACAGCCCACGGAGCCAGTTTTTACCAGGTGGGGTACGGTAGAAAGGCGCAGTCCCGTCAGCCCCCGCAGCGTTTTCGTCTGCCTTGCAACTCGGCCCAAAAATTTTCCCCGATGGTACGACTTAGCTATTGGCTGATTATATTTTCATTTCAGTGGTTTCATTATCTAGTTAATTTCTTTATTTAGTTTCCCTCAAAATTCTCTCCCCTTTTTCAAGCTAAGTTCAGTACCAACGTTTCGGCACTAAATTGTCCAGCCCCATTTCAACTGTCGTGACGAGTACGTGGTGTGCGGCGTCAGATCTCAGAACATTTAAATTTAGGAGTGAACAACACAGAAAAATCCGGACTCAGTTGATTGACCGAACTGGGTACTTGTCTTTGTGGACCGCCCCAATAGGGCGATCAGGCGAATTTCGCCCCAATGACCAGGCACTCAAACCCGTCAAACTGGGTCGAATCCCGGTAGGTAGGGGCCTGGTCAGTGGTCTCCAAGCCAGCTAGTGCTAATAATAAAAGAGCGTGATATCACGTTTGATTTCAAATGCAGCGCTGACACGCTATGTACATATTCCCTTTTTATTCATTTAATGGATTAGTCAGTCATATTTTTTAACGGAGGATAACAAGTATTATAACAAGCCACATTTAGTATGTTATTTTTAAGAGTGTAATTAATTTAATTGAAAAATCTACTGGTATTTCTAGTTAACCCTTTAAACAATGACTGAAAGTAAAATGTATTTTTAAATTATTTCTCATGTTTAGATTATTTAAATTATGTTCAATATATTTAAAAAGAAAGAAATGATATCTACAAAAACAACTTTTCAAAAGTAAAAAAAGGCCAAGCGTAAAAAAAAAAAAAAGTTGTGGCTAAAAAATGGTGTGATATCAAATTTCCAAGCTATTATATTTCTTATTTAACTTTTTTCCATTAAATAAGTTATCATATATATAAGTCGAGTGCCTACGTATATGTTAATAGAAATCGTTTTCTTCTGTACTAAATACATCCTAATGAGTTTCTGAAAATTCAATTTTTTTCAAATTATGCATGATGGGCTTGGCGGCCATCTTTGCATATTATTCACAAAATTCTAACCACCCAAATCTGTAGTTAAAATCCGAAGTTCAAAATTGTTATTTAAGCAAATATTTAAGAGTTTCATTTACAGACTTGTATGCTCTGAAAATTGTGTCTTAAGATAATGATGACTTATCTTAAAGATTCATCTTATGATTTATTTTTTAGAGTAATTATTAATTTCAAACTAGTAAAAATCAATTTATCAAAATATCAGTCTTATCTAATTTATCTGTCCGTAGTTAGAATCTGAAGTTCGAAATTTTTATAAACATATTACATTGCAAACATATTACGCTTTTACCTTAGAAATTTGGGTGCTTAGAAATATGGAAAGATGGCCGCCAAGCCCATCATGCATAATTTGAAAAAAATTGAATTTTCAGAAACTCATTAAGATGTATTTAGTACAGGAGAAAACGATTTCTATTAACATATACGTAGGCACTCGACTTATATATATGATAACTTATTTAATGGAAAAAAGTTAAATAAGCAATATAATAGCTTGGAAATTTGATATCACACCATTTTTTAGCCACAACTTTTTTTTTTTTACGCTTGGCCTTTTTTTACTTTTGAAAAGTTTTTTTGTAGATAAGTAATACATGAAAACAAAGGAAAAATATGGAAGTTTTATACTGTGAACAATAGATGTGTTCTCGTGTGTTCTTCGTGAAGCTATTACATGAAAGCTGTTTTAAAAGCTTTACAGAGGCAGAAGTGGTAATGGCATCCGGGTAGCTGAAAGCTTTTTGTGTGCTATCTTTTGCAAAATATGGATCTGTTATCACCGTTCAGCGTGAAATTGGTAAAGAGTACCTAATTAATCCACCTACGGCTAAGAGTATTCGAAGGTGGTATCATCAGTTTGAGAGCAGGGGATGTCTTTGTAGCGGGAAAAGTGCAGGGCGAGCAGGCATATCTGCGGAAAATGTTGTAAGAATGAGAGACACTTTTCTACGAAGCCCAAAGCAATCGACTAGAACTGGTCTAGAACTGGTCATTTCTACACGACACTTTACAACGTGTTTGACAGGAATTTACATACCGTCTTGACATTATACGTGTAACTAAAGGAAGTTATATGGAACAATTGCGAAAAAAAATTTCAATATTTTTCCTTTGTAATCATGTATTACTTATCATTCTGTGTCGTTTATTTATGAAAAATCTAGTATTAAGAAATCGGATGATTCATTTTGAATAACCTTGTATAGTACGACAATAACATTATAATATGATAAAATAGTGCTTATCATGAAAATAGATAATCGTACACTTTCCACTAATTAACATTATGTTATGTCTATTTGTAATGTTTTTTTTTCTCTCTCTCTCTAACTGGTATGTTATTGCCTTCAATCTTCGATTTTTTTGTCATTCAATGTATAACCGATATGTTAACATTTTGATAAATAAAGCGTAAGGTAGCAAGGTGTTTCATGAGAAATTTTTTATGAGCTTATCTGAAATTTAATAAAATGTGTAATAATCCACACAATATAAAAATTTGAAAAACTCTCATAAATAAGCGAAAATGTCTTCTACCAAAAAAAAATTGGTCTAATTTTCGAATTAAATGAGTCTGAATACGTTTTCTGTACCATAATATTATAATAACAACAGTATGTTTATATTTTACTGGGACGGTACTTATCTCAAATTAATAATTTCAAATATCTATATATATTAACTGAATTTTCGAAAACAATGAGTTATAAACATGAATTTTCTCCTTACACCTCAATCATCAGCAAATCTGATTGTTTCAATTACTGAGCAGTTCGGATTGTAGAATGATTCCCCAATTGCACCGTCGCTAAGTTCATATTTCTCTCACAGCAATCGCTAATTTCTGCAGTTGCGGATTTTTGAAGTTTTGATGAAACAATTGATTTTAAAACATGCTTCGAACATAATTGCAGAACAAGAACTCGATTGTAAAATTAGGGAACGAATCGATGACTGTTTCGATTGTTATTTTCTGCGATTGTTTTGTATTGCAGAGTTATCGTGTTATCGACAATCACCCATCACTAGTTGCTGTCTATTTTCATTGTTATCTAATATATAAAAATGAAAATTTGTCTGTCTGTCTGTCTGCACGTCTATACAAATCAGCAGTTTGGAAGCCAGAATTGTTAAGTATTACGTATAGGTGTATTAAAGTCCAGCCGAGGAAACTAAAGTTATCCGGAATCGAAATAATGTAGAGTTAATTTTTAATTAATAAAAAATCAAAAATCTAACATCATTTTCCTATCAAATTTAAACATTTTACATTATAGCAGTTGCCAACAATTAAAAATCCACAGTAAAATTCTTTCTACGATGATTAATTTTCTATTGAAAGATTTCCACGTAAAAAATGAAAATGAAATAAAAAGTTTCAGCAATTGGAAAAAAAGATTAATACAACGTCATATTGTTAATATAAAGGAAATTTTCAAACATTTTTCAATAATAAAAGAAGTATGAGTATGTGTAAGTGCAAAAAACAGGTTAATATGACGTCATTAGAGAATTAAAACGAAAATTAATAGGACGTCAGATTGAAAGTTTAACGGACTTTTTCAAATGTTTGAGAATCATACCAAGAGAGTATCAATATGAGTGACAGAGAAAGCAAGTAGATATGACGTCAGCAGGTGAGTACAACGTCATATGGGTTTGAAGAACGTTTTAAATCATGATAAAAACCCGATTATGGGAATATCGACATATTTTAACATTTTGAAGTTCTCTATGCAACATGTTTAATTTTGAAATGGATTTTTCTACACAAATATTCTTAAAATCCCCTACAACGCCGGGTACATCAGCTAGTAATAACTAAATTATGAAAACGTAAAACATTGTCTTTTTTTAATTTGTTTTTTAAGAAACAATTACGCAATGCCATAAAAGTTTCTTAAAATAAAAATTTCAGTTAGGATGCCATGTTTTTTTTATTGTTCTAAAAATATACATGAAAATAACAGAATGAAATAATGCAGTTTATTATTAAATAGATTTAATTTTTAACAATAAATACATCTATCCTATTTTATTTGCATGAACATCTTATTGAAAACAAAACATGATTGTTAAGGAAATGCTATTATTCGGAGTTTTGAAGATGTGAGAGTTTTAAAGAAAAAATGGTCACTTTTAGAAGGGAAAATTCTATTGATTCTCTGTGGAAATAAAGTTTATTCAAACTTTATGTTTAAATTTAATAAAAAGTAGACAAAATATTATTCTGGGTTGTAGTCTGTCTATATATAACGTTTAAAAGACAATCGTCAAAGGGTATGAAATTGTATAGCGTTCAAACATATCCATCTTCAAATTTATGTATAGATTTATTGTAAATAAATACAGTATGACAATAATATTATGATATGATGAAAATAATAATCACGAAAATAGATAATCATACATTTTACAGTATTTAACATCGTGTTATATTCTTGTGTCTCTGTGTATGTGTGTATTTCCTAATAGCGGCATGTTGTTGCTTTCAATATTCGATTTTTGTGGCACTCAATAAATGAGTAACCATAGATTAGACGGGTTAGAATTTTTATAACTAAAGCGTAATGCAACGAGATTTTGCAATGAAAATGTATGTATGCGTTCATCTAATATTTAATAAAATGCTTAAAAGACAACATAATACCTAGTTGAATGTGCCAAAATCGTGTATATCCTCAAAAATACGACATAGCCGTATTACTTTTTTGGGAAATTTACACCACACCTAATTATCAGCAATAACTTATGTCAACATCTAACTGAATCTGAAGTTTCATTCAGTTCAGCGCATTAGTTCTTGAGCTAGAGCGCCCACGAAATTTACAGACATACAGACAGACATTTTCTAAAAACAGTCAGATTGTTGTGTTCATGACCTTTTAAAACATATAAATCTGTTGAAAATCGGAAGTCGAAAATTTTCACGAATCCAATGCTTTTTTCTTGTAAAGATAGAAGAAAGTAAAATTTTAAAAAAAACTATGATCATAAATACGTGAAAAGATCTGTAATTAAAATTTGTCTATCCTATTTTCTAATTAAATGAGTTTAAATGAGTTTCCTGTACAATATTATAATTAGAGTAGTATGCAGTCGTGCAGTAGATATCTGAAATTAATAATTACATTAACATTCTATTCCTATCTCAATCATTAAAGACTCAATTTAGTGAAATTAAAGCTACATGCATTAAACCAGTCTCTAGTGTAATATGAAATGTGAAATTATTTTGTTAAATAAATCGTTCAGGAAATTACGTAAACTGTAGAATAATACGAGATTATATTTATATTTACCACCAAGGTAATTTTAAGTATGTAGGGTTACTTATACGAGGGGTTTTCGAATAGTAAATATACAATGCTGCATACTCATTCAAGAAACTTTTTATTAATAAAATGTCCATTACAAAGTACGTACTGGTATATGCCTTATTTTTCGACATAGTTGCCGTTATTGTCCAAGCATTTGTTAAGCCTAGGTACAAGCTTTTGTATCCCATAGTCATAGAAGTTTAACGCCTATTTTCGAAACTACATTTGAACTTATATTTTGAACTCTTCATTGTCGTGGAAGTTTTGTCCTGCAAGATGTTTCTTCTGGTAAAGGAATAAGTGGTAGTCACTGGGTGCAAGGTCACTGGGGGCATCAAAGATCACAGATGGCCTATCTGTTCTGGATTTTTCATGAACATTGGTTCTACCAACGCCCCCTAGATAAGAAAGCCGTGACACGAGTCACGAAAACGTCATACCAAGCAGGCAACACAAAGAAAAAAATTCGAACAACTTGCATGTTTCGATTTCATTGGCTCATAGAATTAATAATTATAGTTTACGACTAACAGTTAATAATTCCACGAGCCATCGAAATCGAAACATGCGAGTTGTTCGAATTTTTTTCTTTGTTTTGCCTGCTTGGTATGACGTTTTCGTGACGCGTGTCAAGGCTTTCTTATCTAGGGGGGGTTGCGTTGGTTCAACTCCCAGAGAAAGTACAAAGCCATTTCGTTACATTTTGTCGATTCAAGATGTTCCCATAGACGGAAAGAATTTCTTTGTGAATATCCACTGGACTGTCATCTTTTGCATGAAGAAAACGTATGACGGAACGTACTTCACATTTGGTGAGATTCTGAATTGACACAGTCATCATAAACAAATGCTACACGAAACAGATTCACCGTACAAATAACGAATGCCTGCAAGGAAAAGGTCAAATGTTCAAGGTTAGAATATGTGTTGCCAACGCGCTCATTAAAACTTTTTCTTTCCTGCTGTCTGAGGTATATTTTTACTTTTCGAAAACACCTCGTATTTCAGTATATTACGCAGTCGTACCTGATAAAATCCCACTTAAAAATAGAGTAGTTATGTTTTCCATTTTTAAGTAATAATTTTTAACAGTGCAGAATGTATGAGATTTCTCTCATATGTATATGTGAAGTTAAAATTAAAATAAATCATATCTACCTTAAAAAAATGGTCGCCGAAAGCAGTAATAATAAGTTCAAGCATATTACTTATATGAAAATGACTTTTATCCTCCAGGAGTTTTGTTTAGTATATTTTCATGCAAGAAAACATTTTGAGAAAACTATAAGTTTATTAAAGTACAATTCAAATAAAAGTTTTCCCTTTGTATGTGCTATTCAACAAAACTTTTAACGAGAGAATGAAATTTTTCAGCCAAATTTACTTAAAAAGAATTTTGAAATTTTGTTCAGTCTGGGAAAATATAAGTCATTAAAATGCACTTGAAATAGTACTAAGGCATAAAGATTTAAAAGATTTGAAACTGAATTATTTTATTTGCTTTTTTTGATAGAATTGTGGTTTTCATACAAATAATATTTAGTAGAAAGGGCGCACTTCCTGTCAAAATTATAATATTATAATCCCTGAAGTTACAGTTATGAACACGAATAAAAAATGTAAGTGGTGAACCCTTCGGACGTGAAATAATACCATATCATATTTATATTTATTGACAAAGTTATTGCACTCAACCTGGTTTTTGTATGTAAAGATGGCATTTTGTAATCGGGTTGTAACCCACTTCCTAATAAGCTAGAATTACAAAAATTACGTTCACGGGTGTGTTTCCGATGACAATAAAACATTTCAATATTTTTAGAACTCAATTATAAATTAATATGTTAATTTTAAAGCATTTTTCCGTTAGTCCGCCACATTACACACAATTGCATAGGAGTTGAAACAACAATGGATTTAATTATGCGCCAATATACAATCGCAAAAATAGGCCAGATGGAAGTGAAACTTCAACAATGAAACATTTTTAAAGGCTAAAAAGTCCTTCCGGCCTGTAGTGGGAGGATTAAGCTTACAAAAAATATATAGATACCTCAAAAGAATATCTTAATATACTGTATGCACAAAATAAAATAGAGACAGATGTGCAAATATACACGGATGGCTCAAAAACTGAAATCGGCACGGGTTATGCGTACTGTGTGTTTAAAGAAGAAGAAATAATATATACATATCAGCAAAGAATACAGAACGAAAACTCAACGTATCAAGCGGAACAGCTGGCGATCTTGGACTCAATACAATGGTCAAAACAATCAAAATATATCACAATAGTTATAAAATCAGATAGCCAATCTACAATATCAGCACTAAAAGATATATCTACAAAAAATATAATAATCAGCCAAATAATCCAATCTCTGCAAGGGGCAACACAAAAAATTTATCTACAATGGGTCAAAGGACATTCAGGCATAACAGGTAATGAATTAATGGATCGGTTAGCAAAGGAAGCAACTGACCCAAATTCATTAATACCAGAAAAAATTTATACCATATCCATCCTCATATCTTAAGAGAATATTAAAGCAAACTTTACATAACTCATGGCAACGTGATTGGGACTTACGTCCCACTGGGCGAAATACCTATGCAATGAAGCCAAAAGTTTCAGAAGACTATCTTCTAAGTCATCGATACTTATATACATATTCGCTATCAATCATGGCCCTTTCCCGGCTTATTTAATTAAATTTAATAAAGTTTTGTCTTCAAGATGCACTTGTGGCGCAAGAGGGGATTCGCTACATTACGTTCTCACATGCACATTGACAGCTACTATACATTTGAGGAAAACAGACACCGTCTCTCTGTCGAATTGGTTCAAATCAATCTCGGCGAATTCCTCATTGCTTCAAAAGATAATTAGCTGCATGTCCTTAATAGAAAAAAACTAATTGTTATTCCAAATGCCACCAGTACACATCATTGGTGGTGATGATGATGATGATGCTTTACCTGATGATGAAGAAGTTTATTGAAAAAATCCACTGTCTCTACTATTAAAATATTGTACGCTAAAAATCTGACAATTTCAAATAATTTTTAAACTTTTATTAATTGTAACTTTTCTGCTGAGTATGACTTTTGAGTATGACTTTTTGAGTATGACTTTTCTGCAAATTAAGCTGGGCTGCTTTGTCAAATATGTATTTTTTTAAAAATAAACTTGCCTTGCAGGGTTTGCAGGGGCTAAAGCCATATGGTAGGCCTCCCTGTTTGGTTGAATCTGAAAAAAAAATCTGTAGTGGGAGGAAAGGGTAGCTTCATTAGTTCTTGGTTTTCAGATTTTAGCTAATTTTACCCTAAAACGCGAAAAACCCGATTAAAGAGTAAGTAATTCTCAGTTTTCAATTTCAATACTTAATTTGAATGGGTATTTTGCCAAATTATTCGGCTGCAACCAAGTTGGCTTCATTATTCCAAGTTAGGAATTTATTTTCGGTCGCCAAATTTAACAATAGTCCGCTAAGTTCTGCTAAGCTTGGCGATAATTTTATGCTAATGGGTATGAATATATAGTATTATTATGCTACTAGCCGCCACTCGCGACCAGTTTGGTCTCCCTTAAATGTATGTTAAAAGCACTATAACACGTTACTTTTATTCATAATTTATTTTTTTCCGTAATCCTTCGCCAAACCGGAATATTCTAATAGACAAATCAAAAACTTTTGCGATCATGGTAGCATTTCGCATATTTTTTGTTGTTATGTATTTCATCTTTCTTGACAAAAACCGCTTAACCAACTTAAGCGTTTATGCTTCATATCCGTTTGCTTATCAGTTGCAATATGTTTGCTAATGAGGAGATTCTTAAACATATTAAGTAGTTTTCCGTAATTGGATCCATTGCCAAATGGCGTATTTTAGTTAATACGATTTGGTGCATTGAAGTCTATTTTGTGAAAGTCTTTAATGATATCCACATTTACACTGAACCATATTGTTGCCAATATTTGTTTGTTTGTTTGTTTGTTTCTCGCTACCTTTGGCTGTAGACTTGATTACGGGAGATCAGAAAATCTATCATTATTCTCATTTAAAACGTCTTGAATAATGTGACATAATCGGGGTGCATATTATAACACGTAATTTTCGAGTATGGTTTGGTGAAACATTGAACTTTTGGAAGCCAGTTTTGATAATCACATTTCTTTTAAACCATATTTGCTGTCAGCACTTTTGACCCGTGGCGTAGAATCTCATTAAAATTCACGAACTTCCTTCTAGATGCCAATCTCTGTTCGACTCTGTTTTTCTCTGCTCTCCTATTTTGATATAGTTCAGGAGTTTTCATAACTGCATAATTCCCTTACTTTGGCATTTCTGCTTAATGTCTACTGACTATTAAGATCCGTTTGTAAATACGCCACGCCAACATTACCGCCTATAATTCTAATTACAGCAATCCGTTTTTTCTCTCTATATTGCAACTCTATAGTTAATATAGTGCCCCGGTGCGTCTACGACAGCTGTTCCATCAGAACATTTGATTTCAAAATCAAAGTATCGTTTCTAATTTGCGCACGCGAAAAATAAAAGCTGGTATTGGCGATTTTAAATATGCTATTGGCGATATTTGCGCCCAAATAACACAAAAGTACTTAATGATGTTATGTATTTTGTAAACGTATATTAAATTACTGTTTTGAAAGCGATTGGTCATTAATAATGGTAAATATGATTGGTGATTAACAATCATTTTCAGTGGTCTCTCTTCCTTGCACGTATAATACATAAATACCAAATTAACTGACAATTTGTTTCGAAATTTGATTCATTAAATATCATTACAGGAGTTGTATTTGTTTACATTCAGCTAAGAAAAGATAAAGAATGAAGGTGAGTTGTATAGCACATAATTATGGTAAACTTTGATTGTGTCACTGGTACGAATTATGTTTTTGACACCAGGCAGCGCTCCAAAAAATCTTTCACGGAAAACTTACTTTACGAACGATTATCTCCGTGGTTTAATGGTTTAATAATTTAAACCTTCACGGCGAATGAATCTTTTTTTTTGTTTACTTTCATGGATAGAGAATTTGAATTGCGAGGCTAATTTCAACTGAAGTTATTGAAGAATATATACATAATTGAACGTAAGTCATCTCTCAAATATTAATTTATTTTGAACGATCTTTCTAAAAATGTAACATTTATTAAGTTTTATTCGAAAATATAATTTTGAATAAAAATGGCCGCCTGGCATATGAAAACGTGAAGCGGGCATTCCGGAATTGTTGATGACAGTCACATGACTTACGGTTTTATTATAGAGATAAGAGTTGGAAAAATGGTTACAACAATAAACGATAATTTGTGATAAACAACGTTCACTAAAACTCATATATTAATCCTTTATTATTTTTTTAATCTGTTATGTTGTTTCGCATTGTCAGTCACCCTAGAATTTCAAACTGCTATATCTCAGCCATTTTTTACAATAGAACCAAAATACAAAATATCCCTGGAATACTTGTATCAAGGTCTAACATTTAAGCAAAAAATAAATTTGGAATTTTAAATTTTATGCATATTTTGTGAGTCTGACATTCTGAAACAATATGGCGGACCAAGCTGGCCAACGAACTCGGTTGAGGTCTTGGTAACACGTGCTTAGTTACATCGAAATCCGTTTATAAATACAAGTGCTATCGCATGACGAAGTGATATATATATATATATATATAATATATATATATATATATCAACATTTCAACGGAGGGTGGATTTGGGGTCTGGATTTATGAAAATATGCCAAAATTTTCCGGAATGTTTTTCCTCCGGACGACTGGAATAGGTAGATTTTTTCCTTTTTGTAATAGAAGCTACCTAAATGTAAAATATAAATCATAAATAAAAAATAAAGAATGTAATATTTAATAAAAAAATACACTTTTATCAATTAATAGTTTAATATTAATTAATTTACGAAATACGTTTAGAAATCAATTTAGAAATCCCAAACAGATAGCTTAAATAATGTTTCATTTTTTCTTTGTCGTTGCCTTATCTAAAAGAAGAAACAGAGCAAAAATTATGTATTTTTTAATAAATTCACTTGCTTACGCATTCTAACAAGCGTTAAAATTAGATAAATAAATAAATAAAACATCCTGTGATTTCTTTATAATAGAGTTCGGCGCCCACGCCAAACTTGTATTGTAATGGAAATTTTTGAGGAAAAACATGAATTACAGTCAAAGGATTAGGCGTAATTTACAAGATGAACATTGAATGGTTATAAAAGAGGCTTTTTTCAAAATACTATTTTTACTTTTACGCTTATTTTTAATTATGTATGGTTACTTATATTCGAGCATATCATGCACTTATATCTGATAAAATTTTATTTAAAAAAAGAGTAGGTTAGTTTTCCTTTATTTTAATACTTGGAATTTTTTCAATAGAAAATTTCTGACGCCTTGCATTCATAATATTTCAAATTTTAATTCCTTAAAATGCGTATATTCGACACAGTGAAAAAGTATCCAAGCCGGGACTCGAACCGGGGTCATCCGTATAGCGCATTGACGTTCTACCAACTGAACAACTTGGAACGATACCCAGCCTGGCACTTCTTACTATCATATGTTGGCAAATAAATCACATGTTGTTAAAATAGATTTATTCAATTATCGATGCTGGATTCTCTTTAGTTTCGTGTTTGCCCCAGGGTTGGTGACTCATGGAAAAAATAGTCCATCTTGTGCTGTGATTGTAGATTTGCCAACATGTGATAGTGAGAAGTGCCAGGCTGGGTATCGTTCCAAGTGGTTCAGTTTGCAGAACGTCAGTGCGCTATACGGGTGTCACGGTTTCGAGTCCCGGCTTGGATATTTTTTCACTGTGTTGGCACGCCTTTTAAGCAATTAAAATTTGAAATATTAGTTTTCCTTTTTTCAGTAATTTATTTAAACAGTACAGAAATCATAGGGATGTTCGCATATGTGTTCGTCAAATGATAAATTCATTACTCATTTTAAAATGACTTTTTTTTTACTTGAGGACTCTTCTTTTTTTTCAGTGAACTAGACGAAAAAAAGTCCTTCCGGCCTGTACCGGGAGGAAAAGGTAGCTTTCCTATATCTTCGTTTTAAAATTTTAGCTAATGTTACACGAAAACAGCAAGTTAAAATGCAAAGAAACGTTTACAAAAGATTCGTTAATACTGAATTTGAATAAGAAATTCGCCAAATTATTGAGCAATAGCCAAATTGGCTTCATTTATGAAGACTTATTTTGGTCATCAAATTTGGCGATATTTCGCCAAATGTCGCCAATTTTGCCAATTTTGGCGCTAACGGATATGAATATATAGTTTTATGCGTATGATTGGGAAAATTATTACAGCAATGAAAGAAAATAATTTGCGAGTAATCGCGTTAATGTGCTGTTTTGTTTCAAAATGTCAGCCACCTTAGAATTTCAAACTGCTCTATCTCAGCCATGTTCTAAGATAGAGGTAAACTAAAAAATGCTCTGGAATCCTTGTATCAAGGCCTAACACGTAATTAAAAAATAAATTTGAATTTTTAACATTTTTGTATATTTATTTTAATTTTAAATTTTTAAATGGCCGCCATCTTGAAACAAAATGGCGGACCCAGCCGGCCAACGAACTCGGTCGAGACATTGGTTAGCTTAATACACACAATTAGTTTCATCAAAATTGATTTATAAATACGAGCGTTATCGTATGACATAGGTCAGATATATATATATAAATATATAAGGAGGTTTTATAAGGAGCTTTGTCTGGCCGAGTCGTTCTTTTCATCTTGGTTTATTGCTTCCTATGGTCAGTTTGGTCGCGACAGGCATGGGGAAAGTTTCATGTGTAATTACCGGTATAACCCAGCATGCAAGTCTTTAGCCTTGCAGCCTGTCTCCATTGGTTGTGTTTTTTCTGTTTATAGTTTTCGTTTAGAGTTTTGTTAGTTTGAATTTTTATGGTTATTTGTTAGTTTTTCTCTGCTGTTCAGGAGTTTTGGGATTGTAAGTATAGTATGTGGTATTCGTATTATATATATATATATATATATATATATAAATCAACATTTGAACGGAGGGTGGTTTTGGGGTCTGGGGGTCATGATCGGTGAAAATATATCGAAATTTTCCGGAACTGCTTTCCTCCGAACGGCTGCAATAGGTAGCTTTATACTTTTTTGTATTGAAAGCTACCTAAAACCATCCACCCACCAAAAAAAAAAAAAAAAAAAAACTCTTAGAAAGTTAGAAACTGATAAGTTTTTTTTTATTTTTTATGTACGATTCAAATAACAATATTTGTTTGAAAGATGTATTCTCTTTGTTGTATTGTACAATAAAACTTTTTAACAGTAGAATGAATTTTATTTTTTAGTAAAGTTGAGTTAAATAACATTCTGAATTATTATTTATTTTCAGAAAACATAAGTCATTAAAATCCGATTCAAATAGTAAAAATACATAAAGATGAATACAATTTGAATTCTTTTATGTGCCTATTTTGGAAATATTTTAGTTGTTATAGAAATCATAATCAGAAGAAAATATTTATTTCATGTCAAAAATATCATACTATAACACTGGACAACAAATTTGAAATTTTGCTCTGTCCCCAAACCAATTGTTTCTTATTCAGTTTTTTGCGCTGATTCCGAATCAAGTTTTAGATTTTCTCCAGTTTTTAAGATATTTGCATATTTTGATTGATGCAATTTTTGGAATTTTTGTACAATTATATGCAAATTTAAGGCATCAAGCATTATAAAGCTGGATTTTTCGTTTTATGTTATGATTACTGGCCAGTTTTCTGTACAAAAATTTTGTGTTCGAGATTATACTGACATATGACCGTGCAATATTGTGCCTTATTTACATTTTTTTCATTTTTTTCTAATAACGTTTCTTGACGTCCAACTGATTCTGCCACACACTGAAAAAAAAAATGTTGATTTTACAGTATAATACCGTAAAATTAACAGTACTAAATAGTAAAATAAGCAGTAATACGCTACCGTGCATATCAGAAATTTTTTTCAACAACCTAATAAAAGTTATTTTACTGTGTATTTATTATGTTGTTAATTTACACCTTTTAGCATTTAAAAGAAATATATTATTACAAGGTGTTAGATTACAAGGTGTTAGATTATATGATTTTTTTTTCAATTAATTTAGACCATGACATATATAATCACTATCTATAATAATAATAACCATTATTATTATTATTATTATTAATTTTGTTGTTGTTGTTACATTATTATAATTTTGTTAGCATATAATAACAATATTAAAATCTATTTTCATTACCCTCTCTTTGTAACGATACTAATAAATAAATGAATAAACAAAAAAATAAATAGAAAATCATCTGAAAATATTCGCACAATTTACAAGGTTCTTAGAAGGTTTATAGAGTAGTTCTGACAAAGTTACGGAGCCATATTTAACGTTATTATAGCAAACAAGGTTCACTGGATAATATTTTCCAACCATCATGCAATAACCTTCACACTAAGAAAAACGATAAAGCGTTTCGCCGTTTATTTATTGAGAAAGAAAATAAAAGAAAAAAAATATTGGAGAGATAAATGTAAAAAAAAAAAAAAAAAAAAGTTTGTGATTTGACATTTCCAATACAATCTTATTGCAAAAAATATTTAGTCCACATTCTGTTTTTACCTTTTTAATGTAGCCCTAACTAAGAAGGAGCCTGCGCTATAAATCAATACCATTTTCAAAAAAAAAAAAAAAAAAAAAAAAAAAAAAAAAAAAAAATTTTTTTTTTTGAAAATTGATATTTAACAGTGCCCAAAATGGATACTCAGTGGTAACCAAACCAGGCATGGCCCAATTTGGGCACATACCTAAGAATCTTTCGACCCAAATTGAGTTTTATTTTTTTCTGTGTAAATAAAATAGTACATATACAAATCTATAGATTATATACAGGGATTTACAAAATAATTTGAATGGTTTTCCGACTATAAATGGTAAATTTCGAAAGTAGGTTTTTAAATGTTTTATGCGTGTTTAATTAGATATCATCTTTTGCCTCATTAAACGAGGGAAGTTATACATACCAATACGTCTGAATGTGTTGGAAAGTGTTTCATAGTATACGCTTGGCATATTATTTTTCTTTCTTGATTTTAGGTGCGTTCGTAATTATATAAATGCGTAGCACCTATTGTCGTCGCCTGGTCCGTCCGTCTGTCTGTCTGTCCGTCCGTCCGCATATAACAACGCAAAAACTACCCAACCGAATGGTTTGAAATTTAAGATATATTCTCTTTGCAGAATTTTGTCGGGACATTTCAAATTTTATGAAAATCCAATCAAAACTTTAGGAGATATTAATAAAAATATTTATTAATAAATTTGAATTTGTTTTTTAAAAAAAAAAATCGGTGCTTTCTTGTTACAGGAGCTTCCGAGGTTTAACCGTCAAGCGACCGAGATACTTATTTTATTAGAGAAATTAATCTGCAGACGATGTATTTCATTTCACAGAATTAAAAATCATCAAGATCTGAATATTTCTATAACTAGCTATAGTACGAACGCACCTCGTTTGTCACGTTTTACGTACAATTTCCAACTTGTTTAAGAAGGCGTCAATTCATTTTAGAATTAAGGGGAAAAGTTTACGAAGCAAATTAATTTCACGAATTAGAAAAAATTCCCTCAAGAGATATAATTTCGTAATGGGGATATAGAAATTAGTTTTTTGTGATATTTTTTATAAAGTTTTCATCCTGTCTTCACATTTAATTGCATACGATTTGAAGAAGCTGTTTTTTTTTCTTTTTTCGAATGAAAAGATATCTGTGCATATCTATTTGCAAATTTCAAATAATCTTAACTAAAGAAAAGTTATTATCTAGATATCCCAGATGATATCCATTATTTTATCATTTCAGATTTTATAATTGAATGTTTTTCTTAATATGATATGATATGTTTAATTTTATTGAGTTTGATATTGTGTAACGTTTTTAAAGCACTTGAAACAGTTACCAATCATAGACTAGAGTGTATTCGAATTAATTGTTTTCTAGCTATAACCAAATGGTAAAATCTACGTACACCATTTTCACTATAAAACATTACGAGGGTAGTTTGTTAAGTTCTCGGCCTGACACAGATATGGAACAAGTATGACCAAATGACAATGATGTTTGTAAAGTATGATCCTTTAGATGAGATGCTTCCGGGTTTCAGAAGCGTGAGTTTATTGGTTATTGCTGGGTAATAAAATAAAGTAAACAAATGTTGACATTTTCTAAAAATAGAAAAAATTGAAGTTCGAGCTGTCATAAAATTATTAAAAAAGGTTTAACCCCCATGGACATACAAAAAGAGTTACGAAATTATATCTCTTGAGGGAATTTTTTCTAATTCGTGAAATTAATTTGCTTCGTAAACTTTTCCCCTTAATTCTAAAATGAATTGACGCCTTCTTAAACAAGTTGGAAATTGTACGTAAAACGTGACAAACGAGGTGCGTTCGTACTATAGCTAGTTATAGAAATATTCAGATCTTGATGATTTTTAATTCTGTGAAATGAAATACATCGTCTGCAGATTAATTTCTCTAATAAAATAAGTATCTCGGTCGCTTGACGGTTCTTAAGGAATTCTTGTCATTCGTATTCGACGATAAAAAAAGTGGGCTCCTGAATTTAAACATAGTAGGAAATCAATTCACGATGATGAACGCTCAAGACGTCAAAAACAGATACGACCGACAAAATCGTTTCAAAAATGCACAATGCCGTATTGAATGATCGCCGATTGAAGATACGCGAACTTGCTGACATTGCAAACATCTCGACAGACCGTGTCCACCGCATTTTAAACGATGTTTTGGGTATAAAAAAGCTTTCCGCTCGATGCATGCCGCGCTTGTTGAACGTCGACCAAAAACGCCAAAGAATAAACATTTCTCAAGAGTCTTGTGAAATGTATTGTGTTGCAAGTTGAGAAATAAAATGAAATATTGTCAAAAAAAAATTTCTTTGTCAGGCCGAGAACTTTTCGAACCACCCTCGTACAAGGCTGCACTAAAGAATTCGCACACAAGAGTGTGTGTCTTAAATGTATTAAATTGCAAGGGGGCTACATTAAAAAATAACATGAAATTTTGTCAAAAATCTTGTGCTTTCACTGTCAGGCTGAGAACTTATCAGCACACCCTCGTATGTAGTGATTTTCAGTAACATATATGGGTCATTATCAAATAAAATTACAAAACCGTGTCCAACAATATAATTAATTTCTCAGTTAAATAAAATATATTATTTTTATTTGATACAAATATATGCAACTTTTTGAAGATAATACATTATGTATTGAGTAATAGTTTCTTAAAACATTTAAGTATTTTCAGTTTATAATGCTAAATTTTTGAAAAATTAACTGTCCCCAATGAGAAACTTCATAAAGAAAGCCTTGAAAATGCAAGATTCAGAATGGAAATGTATTTAAATTATAACTCATTTCAAAATTAGATACCTCATCTTTCAAATAAAATGTAAACTGAGAAAACATTTCAATTATCAAAATATAATATAGTTTAAAATAAAATGTCCCCAAAGAATGCAAGTTTTCCAATGTCCACTCTGTTACCAAGACTTTCTAATGATCCGATTACACAGTAGATGACAGCACACGTCTGAAGATTGTGTACATATATGAAGATTTAGCCCACATGGAATTTGCATTCATAAAGTTGGAGAATATTTTTTTTACAGATTTTTGTAACAAAAAATTAGGTCAGCACATTTTTGTCTGTCCACTATATTATCTTGCTATATGTAATATAAATAACTGTTAAGATTGGTAACTCTAATTGTTAGTAAGCTTATGCATGTAATAGTACAAAGCTACTTCAGCCTAATAACGTCTTGAATAATTTTTAAAAAATGGAAATCTTGTATTTGTCCACTCTGTTACTAGAGCAGTTTTTCCATTAAATTACAACTCATATATTATTTCAAATTACATTATTTTATATTTCTAAGATTTTAACTACGTGAGTTAAATATTATGGCAATAATTCATATTATTGCAGTGAATCTTTTAGAGGAATTGATATGTCTAATTTTTTAAACCATAGTAACAGAGTGGACATATATTTGTTTTCTATCCAAATTGGTAATGTATTTGAACAAATATTTGTTTTCAATAATATTTGTCACTACTTTAAAACATATATAATAAATTTAAAGAAAAAAAAATAATTTGTATGTCATGAAATGTAATAAAGTGGTAACATAGTGGACATTTTGCTCATGTGTTTGACAAGAATTGACCATTTTTTCTATAAATAAACAGAAAAGTGTGGAAAAATCTTTAGAGTTTTCATAACACGAGATACTAATATTGGTAATTAAAATAAAAAATAATATGAAATCAAAGGAAAAAAAATCAAGACATATAGTCAGTTTCTGAATTGTAACTTTTTTAGAATGACCCATATCTAGTATATTTAAGTGATTACACGCATTATATTTAGCAATTCTAGAATATTTTACTGGTATCAGATTTTATTGCGTTTGAAATCGCATTAAAGTACTTGAAACGGTTACCATCCATATATTATAATGAATTCGAACTCTTTTATCTCTCCTTGTAATCAAAGGATAAAGTCTACACACACCAATTTCAATAGCAAACATTATGAACGGAACTTCAATATCATACGTCTGGTATATTAATGCCATTACATGCAATATATTTAGCAGCACTAAAATATTTATACAAGACTGATAAAGAATGAACAAACAGACGGACGAACGCCAAAATGAAAAAAATGTGGAAATTATTGAAAAATTATTGAAAAATGTGGAGCATCGCCACCACAAAGTCATAGACATTTTTCATTATGTTAGGATGTATTAAAAAGTGTAATAATAATTAATAAAAAAATAACAGAATTTTTCCTATCCTTCTTGTGATACAAATTTGTTAAGAACAGCAAAAAAATATGAAATAAAATAAAATAACAACCTAATTTTTAACAGAAACAAAACTATGTAAATTTCGTTCACTTAACAACTTTTACTCCAGTAAAAATCAAATTTTCATACCTAGGCTTTAAAATTAGTTTTGCAAAACGTTATATTTTTTATGTATTAATTTATTTTAGCCTTAAGGGAAGAAGTTCATAAAAGAATGCATTAAATTCAGTTTAACCTTACGGGAGGAGTTTCACAAAACAAATTAATTTCACGGGAAAAAAAAACCCTTACACGAGAATAATTTTGGTAATGAGAATATATAATTTCATTTTTGTGACTTTTTTTTTTTTTTTTTTTTTTTACTAAATTTTGACTGTCAGCTCATACACATTTAATGAATGAAACTGTGATTTTTTTTTCAAATTAAATTATGTTTATTAAATTTCATTTGAAAAATTAAAATCATCGTGGCTAACAAAAAGAAAGAAAGAACTAGAAATCCAAATATATTTTTTTTTTATAATTTTTATCATTTCATGGCTTATGATTTCTTCAACACGGCTTATGATTTTTTTTACTATAACAAATCTTAATTTCATAACGAATCTAGTATACTTATAAAAGAAAAAGAGCGGACATACAGGCAGACGGACCAATTTCATAAACAATTTTCAATTATTTTACAAAGGTGAAAGTCATCCGTTAATTATGTCCCACATTTTGAAGATGGGAAGTTCCACAATGTGTGACACAATGTGACGGGAGAAGGAGTGCGTTACCACGTTGTGATATCACATCTAAAATATGAAAACGATTAGGTTGACGAGAAATTTTTTGAAAGTGACATAATGAAGTTCATAATGAAATACATATTTTCAATCAAGTAATATTAGGCAGAGCGCCTCATTTGTGCCGGAGCTTATAAGTACTGCGCATGGAAGCCAACCAAAAAAAAAAAAAAAAAAAACAACGCTTCCGTGAAACTGAAGCCCCAAAATTTTCATTTCCTTTCCTGCCAATCTTCGTTTCTTTGCTTCCTTTCTTACTCCACAGAATATTTCACTTAATATCCAAACATCATCAAAATTAATGTTCATCAGACTGGTCGGTCTTTTTAATACTTTCCAACCTAGTTGAAATACGTTTATGACTTCGGTTTGTCTATATCTGCCGTCTGTCCGTAATCTAACTTGCGTAAATATATTCGGATTACGCTGAAATTTTTGTATGTTATTGCCTTTTACTACACCATGTTCCCCATTTAACATGAAGTAAGTAGCACTTATAGATTTTTTACAAGGGCAGTCAAAAGTATTCCGTTATATTACATTCAATGGGAAAAAATCGTTTGAAGTGCATTTTGATGATGCTACGCCAATCGAAACAGGATGAAATTGACATAAAGCACGTTCACTGCAAACTGAAATGTCTGAAATTCAGACACATAAGTGTCTGAAACGGATGGTTAAAAAAACAGACACATTAAAGTGTCTTATTTTTTAAGACATATTAAAGCGTCTGAATTTTTAAGACACTTGAAGTGTCTTAAATATCGCCATTTTTTTTACCCGGGCAAACAACAGCTCGGAAAAAATTACAGTACTGCCATCTGTTGAACAATCTGTATTTTCAATTACAGGAGGATAATCTAAGATTTCCCTTCTCCCACGATAGGGAGATACGAACCTGGGACCTCGTGGACATAAGTCCAAAGCCTTGCCAACTGAGCTATGAAGACATATGATAACGTACTTTTAAATAAAACTAATGGAGTCAGTCAGATGCGTCTTGATATTTTTATTGCATTGATTCATTTGATGCTGAGAAAATTTGGAGAGATTTGGTTAATTTGAAATTGTGGTTCAGATTGTACAACTTTATTATTTATGGGGGGGGGGGAGGAGATATTAATTATACATATTTTACATCCGTAAATCCACCATGGAAATTAATTTTGTTAGTTCTGTTTTTTTTATGTATAGGTGTTAAAAATGTATCTAAAACGGGTGCTTCAAGGCAGTTTTAAATTCAGGCGGCCCGTAGGCGACATTTACCCCCCCCCCCCCCAAACCGTGTTTTGAAATTTAAATGTAATTAAAAATCTAGTGGAGGCTTGTTTTTTCTGCCTACGCCTATGAGTAAAAGTTTTTCAAGGACTTTATATTTTTCTGAAAATTAATTGTTTTCTTACTTACTTACTTTCTTACTTCCCCATTCATGTTTTTCAATACAGAAATAAATTAAAAAATTTGTCAGAAAGTAGCTTCCCTGGATTTACGGATAACAGCCTTTTTTACAATTATTGGCTCGATGCTTCTCTCTCCTCTCTTTGCAATGGCGCCATCTGTTAACAAATTTTGAAATTAAATGTTTTTTAAATACTGCTCTCATATTCAATGGAGCTATTTTCTGACACATTTTTGAATTAATTTTTCTGCGGAAACACATGAAATTGGATAGCGTTCTTATTCGGAAACCGCGTCATCGAAACGAGTTTTCAATTTTTTAATAAAGGCAATAGATCTTTCAAAAAACACTGTCAAAGTCGGCGTTTTGAACCGAATTCCCGACACACAACAGCGAGAAAGGGAAAATCGTGTCTTCACGTGACACGAATCGCTTATAACTCGATAAGTAGTTTATTTATTTTTAAAAAAAATGGAAAACTCATTTCAGTTCCAAATCGCCGCTATAGTCAGGCCTGCCAATTTTATTACTTTGCGTTAAAAAATGAGTCAGTTTTGCGTTATTGAACAGATCGTTTGAGACCAACCTTAATGCGCAATTTTGACACTCAATCCATGCTCTAATCAGTGCCAGCGCAACCATCCGGCAATCGGGCGGCTGCCCAGGGCAGGTGAATCGCGCCAGTTGAATCTTGTTAGAGGGCCTCCAACCTCTGTATACAATTCGAAATAACGTTACACTGTGTAAAATAATATCAATTTGTCTTTAAATGTGTTAAAAAATGTGTAAAAAAATTATTTATTTCTTGCAGCCAAAGTTGATAAAATTGTAAGGGGATGCATAAATATGTGAGGATTCTGAAAGTAGCCTTAAACGCTAAAAATAAATATTTAAAATACTCTAAACTCTAAAAGAAAAATATTTTTAGAAATTAAAAATAACTATACACATTACATGTGAAAGAAATTGAATACTTTTTCACACACTTTATTCTCTGTATTAAAAATTATTCTATGATATATACAGATTTTTAAGAGGAAATTTACTAGTCGAATATTGCTGTCAGAGACGTTGGGCCCGCTAAGTGATTTACCAGGGCTCCGCGCAACATTAATACGGCCCTGGGTCTAATCAAAATTTAGTGGATGGAAAAGTATTTTAAATAACATTCATCTGTTCAGAAACATTCTCTGATATTGATGGCATATACAGTGGCACGCGACTGTATCACAAGTCACCGCGCATATCACGCAATTATATTAAATTCATACACTTAAATGTCTGACTTTTTTGTATGTCTTAAATTCTGACATATCAGCATTTTTCAGACCATTTTTCTCAGTTATTTTATACCCTGACCATAGTAAGACACTTATGTGTCTTAAATTCAGACATCTATGATGCCTGAAATTTCACATTCAGACACTTAAGACAAGTGTCTGAATGACACTTGTCATTGACTCAGTAAAAGTCTGAATTGATTTTGCAGTTACATATGTGTCCGAAATTAAGAAGCCTCTATTTGCAGAGTTAAAACATATTTTTTGTAGAATATGGCGTGCAAAGCATTTATTATTCATTTACAGGGTCAAACAAAGAATTTTGTTACGCATTTTTTTACAGGGAAAAATTGCTGGCAGTGTAATTTAATGATGTTTCCTTATTTCAAACATGATGAAAATTATGAAAATTATATGTATTACTGAGGTGCACTATAAATTGCTCGCTGAAACGTATGGTGTGCATTGCGTTTATCGTTCATTTACAGGGACACAGAAAAGATATCGGTTACAGCATACGTTTTTAATTTTAACTAAATTTTTTCATAGTGCGTGGTGTGTATAAATTTGGTTGATCATATAAAGGTCTACACAAGGGAATTCATAAGTATTACAGACTAGGAGAGTGAATTGCTTAAGGGTGGCTTTTAATTGTGTTACGCATTTTCTTGCTGAACGATATTTAGTAGGCTAATAGAAGTTTGTGGAATATAAATAAATTCATATACAGGGCTACGCAAAGAACAAGATACATTGTCGTTTACGGTTGGTAAGTGCTGGAAGTCAGTTTTATCTTGCCTTATGCGTTTTTTAACTTTTAGCTTAATATGTGGTGTGTACAAAAGTCTTTAGATAATATACAGGGCTGTACAAAAGATTTTGAGTGCATTTCCATCGATTGACGAGAAGTGCTAAAGGTGAATTTTCTGTCTGAACAAATTTTTTTCATGCTATGTAGTATATATCCAAATCTATAGATCATGTACAGGGCAGCACAAAATAATTCGACTACTTTTTTTGACAATGGAAGGTAATTTCGAAATTTGTATTTTTCAATGTGTTGTATGTTTTCTAAACTGTTTACTTTCATATCTTCCTTCACCTTATTTAACGGTGAAGTTTCGTTACAGTTTTCTGGATGTGTTGGAAAGTGTGTCATAATCTATGCTTGACGCATGATTTTTTGTTCTTGTTTATTTATGAATTTGAGCCATCGGCGTACGTCATTCATGACTAGCAAGTGGCTATCATATTCAGTGTGCAAACAGCAACCAATTAAAGAAAAAGATGAAAATCATTATGCGTTAATTATATGTGGAACATTTTCATTAAAGCGGTTATTACTTTCTTCTATCTTTACAAGAAGAAAGTATTGGATTCAGGAAAATTTTCGACTTCCGGATTTATACGTTTTAGAAGGTCCTGAACACGATTTGACTGTTTTTAGAAAATGTCTGCCTGTGACTCTGTGACTCTGTCTGTTTGTCTGTCTGTCTGTAAAACTACTAATGCGCGAAATGTGTCTACTAATGCGCGAAATTTAATAAAACTTTATATTCAGTTATTCCCTGATATGAATTGGTGCTGATTAGTTTTTGGTGAAAATCGCTCAATAGGTGGCGCTGCTATGTTGCAATTTTCGCGATTTCTGCAATAGCTCTATCTCAAGAACTAAAGCACTTATTTTCATCAAACTTCAGATTCAGTTAGATCTTGACATAAGTAGACGCTGATTAGGTTTTGGTGTAGATATCCCAAAAGGTGGCGCTGCTATATCACTTTTTTCATTATTATCACGATAACTATATCTCAAGAACTAATGCACGGAATTTCATCAAACTGCAGATTCTGTTACATCATGACATAAATAGATGTTGTTTATGTTTTGGTATAAATATCCCAACAGGTGGCGCTGCTATGCTACCTTTTTCATTATTATCACGATAACT
The DNA here is from genome assembly GCA_963931845.1 of Maratus michaelseni. Classification (NCBI taxonomy): domain Eukaryota; kingdom Metazoa; phylum Arthropoda; class Arachnida; order Araneae; family Salticidae; genus Maratus; species Maratus michaelseni. The sequence continues at coordinate 378,063,292 of OZ007593.1, read as the reverse complement.
ATATCTCAAGAACTAATGCACAGATTTTCATCAAACTTCAGATTCAGTTAGACATTAATTGTAGTAGCAGCCGTAAAATAAGCCCGAGTATCTACATCTATACCAACCGAAAACATAAGTTGTTGTTGATTAGGTTTTGGTCTAAATATCTCAACAGGGGGTGCTGCTGTGCTACATTTTGCAGGATTTACACGATTTTAGCAATAGTCATGCCTCAAGAAGTAATGCACGGAATTTAATAAAACTTTAGATCCAGTTAGACTTTGATATAAATGGGTGCTGACTCTTTTTAGTGTATGCGAAACCTGTGTGAAATAGAAGAAAGTTATGGGACTGGCACATCCGCCTAGTTTATCTATGCATGTATAGTCTCTACAGATATATATGATGCATATAATGTATACAAATAATTGGAATAACATTATTACATTTTTTTGGCTAAACAAAAATTGCTTTAGGATTTACAACAATGTATGAAATGCAGATAGAGGAGATGCGTAACGTTGGTTAGTACTTCAGAATAGTACGGCTCCGATACTTTTTTTTTTTTTGGTTAGAAATTAAGCCCTGAAACAGATATGTTTTTCTTTAACTTTAAATTGTAAAAGCTTGAAATACAAACACGCAAGATCTTAAGGATTTTTTGTATTATTTATTTTAGTATGTAATAGATAGTATAAAACTTTTTTTTAATGTGTAATAAGTCTAACATGAAACAGGCAAGGGAGTAGGGGGGTGGGGTAAATAAATTAAAAAATTTGCGTGGCATAAATATTAAAAAATGCAATAATAATAACTAAAAATAAGAACATTTCATCTTTCTTCCTTGTGATACAAATGTTTTAATAACAGCCTTAGCAACAAACAACAATAAAAAGTACCAGACTTTATCAAAAAGAACTAGTTACAAATTCCGATGACTTACCAAATTTATTCGAGTTAGAAGCAAATTTCGATGCTGAACTTTGAAATTAGCATTCCAAAAGGTATTTTTTTAAGGAATGCATTAATTTATTTTAGCCTTCAGGAGAAAAGTTCAGAAAGCAAATTGATTTCACGAGTTTTAAAAAATATCTTACAAGAGAATTAATCTGCTAATGAGCATAGAAATTAAGTTTTTGTGACATTTCTTTTTAAAGTTTTGACTTTTACCCCACAGACATTTATTTGAAAAAGTTGTCATATTTTCTTCTTTTAAGTGAAAACAAAATGAATAAGAATTTTCAAACCAAAATAAGTTCTTCATACACTGTTCAAATTTTTTTTGAGAAATTACGGAGAATCTACTGTTAATCTTAAGTCTTATGTAAAAATACAGAGATTAGAAAACAGAGAATCTGCTAAATAACAGAGAAATTATTCGGCAAATTTACAGAGTCTACTGTAAATTTTTCTGTTAAAAAAAATCTTTATTATTATTTATAAGAAAGAATATTGACAGAAAACGCCGATTCTACGTCAGATATGGGTGGTGTTAGAATTAATTCTGATAGCTGCAACTAACAGGACTTTACAAGAATCGCTTCCACCACAGCTCTGATTCGAAACCGTGTCATCCGGGTAGCGGACAGGGATTATAACCACTATACCACTTGGGTTGTTACTGTTTTGTGCCAAGTATGTCTTTTATGATTTAGTCTGAAAAAAATTATTGTAAAGGATTTTTTTTTGTCTTCTTATTTAAGAAAAAAAAAAGAAAGAAAGAATTTTAAAGTAATTTTTTTTTTCAGCAAATTTAACACTGTTTTCGGGAATTTTGCGAAGTTTTAACACAATATACATATTAAATATATATTATTTTCTCATAATGCAAGAATATTTTTTGAAAAGGATATTTTTTGGAAAGTAATTTATTTTTAGTAGTAAATAAAAGAAAAATAAATTTGAAGCATATAAGTTATTTAAAAAGAAATTACCTTTAATATTTTCATATATTTAAATTTAGAAGATTAAACTTTTTTTTTCTTTTTTTTTTTTTTTAATATTTATGTATTTAGAAGGTTGATATATTTTTATAACGCATATGTCATTAAAATTCTACGACTCCTAATAACTCTATGTTATAATTTTTTTATAAATATTAACACAAAGTATAAAATGGACTAAAATAATATTTGAAAATTATCTTACCTAAATTGTAAATCCAGATTGAAATAAAAATTTATTCTTTAAATAACCACATTCTCTTTCTATATTTTGATCAAAGTGATAGTCGATAAAAATCCCCGCTAACTCCACAGAGATGAATTTCCCCTTTCTAAAATATTCTAATTTTTAATAAAACAATTTTTAAACCGAATTTTTTTCTTTAATATTTTTAATAAAATTGTAAAATAATTTTAAAAGTGTGTATTTTGAATTACAAGTTATAACAAATATAAAAATATCTTTAAATAGAGACACGGAAATTCCCTACAGGGTATCTAATATAAGAAAAGGGAAATTTCTGTAAAATGATGACAGAGAAACTCGATCAAATGCATTTAACGGAAAACTAGTGTAAATTTACAGAGAGTCTCGGGTTTTTTTCTGTGATTTTACAGAAATTTTTAACAGTGTATTAGTTTTGCAATAAAATATATCTATTTATGTCATACGGCGTGTCCATAAATTATTGTTGGAATTCCCTTGTCATATATATTATTTCTCCTGTCAACATCCCTTTTTCTCAGAAAATACGAAACGCAGAACGGCGAATGAGATACCATATGAAAGGATTTTGCACAGGCTTCTGACATAGCACACTTAACATTTCGTTAAAACATGTTTTTGATTAAAATTTGCCGAAAATTAAAAATTAAATCGGCATTGTTTTCATGAAAGAAATGAAAGGTTTTCTTCAAATTATTGTTGCCACAAAAATAAAATACCACATTATATGATGCTCAGCAATTATTATAAAAAACACCGCACGGGTTTATTTTATATTTATGATTAAAAAGCGAAATTGAAATTGAAATGTTTAGATTTATATTTCTAAGTCCAATGTTTTTCCCAAAGCGGATGACGTCATCCTCTAATGCAGTTAAAATAGGATTGTTAATTTTTTTTCTCGCGCGTGCCTTTTGCAATCTTGGATCAATTTTTACTATAACATTGACGGAATAAATTAGATGATATTCTGGCTTAACTAAAAACTAAATGTTGCTTGCAGATATTTTTATCTTTACTTTTTCTTTAGAAGTTTAAACCTGCATCTAAGAAATATTACATATTGATAAGAAATGGTACTTCTCTATTATCCCGTCGACCACTTTTCATAACAAAAAAACTATCGCCAAATAAACGGGAGAACGTTGCCATTGGAATATCAAAGTAAATAAATAAATAAAATATAAGAATTTAAGGACACAATTGTTATTTTAATTAATGAAATAACTAATAAATCAGTAAAACGTAATGAAAAATACTCGCAAATGTCGCGTTAAAAACCACTTGATGACGTAACAAACATTTATAATGCTTCTGACATCAAATAAATGGGACTGCATTTTTGGCGTCTAATCTTAGAGTTTGGCGATAGTTTTTTGTTATGAAAAGTGGTCGAAGGGATAATAGAGAAATACCTAAAAAATATTAGATTTCAGTGTGAAATCCTCGCACGGGTCCTCTGGTCTCATAACATTTGATTTAAAAACATGACGGAAAATAGTATTACATATTCGTAAAGTACGACTTAAAAAGTTTCTTTAATAACACAAACAAAGTTGAGTATTCCCGGCCAATTTACACTGCAACCCTAACGGCGCGTGACGTAGCATTGTGGAAGGCTGGGATGTCTTAATTCAAAATCGCGAGTGCATTTGTGGTTCTTTTAAACAAAATCCATTACTACTACATAACGTCGCTTCATAAATTTAATAAGTTTGATAAAATTTTAATTTTAATTATTATTTGATTAGTAACATTTTGAGTTGCAACTATACGCACATGGAAATTTGTTTGTGTTACTAAAAAAAACTTTTTGCGTTGTACTTTACGAATATTTAATAATATTTTTCGTCAACAACCTCGACAATAATTTCTGAGCACCCTGTATTTCTATCTACTTACTTATCTACATCGTTGTATCTATTTATACCAATGTATAACGAAAATAAATTCGACATTTTTTTTCATTTAACGCCTTCTCAGTTTCTGTCATTGAATATTTGTGACATAAATCAATCGCTTATACATATGAATAAGTGTTACCTATTTCCGTAATCCAAAATGCCAGCAAATCCGATTTTAGTTTATTAAAAAATTCCGAATACGAAGACGGGAAGATGGATTCGATATTCAATATTAGAGAAGGCTGCCCATATTGTTTATTTGGTAAATCCAGTTTCTTTTTTTTTAAAGGGAAGCCTATTTTAGAATTCAATAACTTTATCAAATCTAAATGAGAAAAGTTTAAATCCTAGTGCTTATGTATTACTGTAAGGAATACTTATTTTGCTTATATATAAGAATATTAGTAATACGTTAGACTTTGAAATCGTGAAAATTAAAACACTAAACATGCACAAAACATAATCTAGAAAAGTAATATTTTGATTAATGATCTTAATTTAATTTTTAATATACATACATAAAAATAACAATATTTAAAAAGTAGTATTTTTGAGCTAACCTTAATCTGTTCTCAAATCCAAAAGAGCTACTTTTTGACACAATTCTGAATACATTTTTGTTCGAAAATGACTGAAATTGGCAGATATTTTTATTCAGAAACCATGTAATCGAAAGATGATTTCTATTTTTTAGTAAAGGCAGAAGATCTTTCAGAAAGTACTGTCAATGTCAGCATTTTGAACCAAATTCCGGATGCGGTAGCTCGAGAAAGAAGAAAACGCTTATAATTCAATAAGTAATTTATTTATCAAAAAAGGGAAAACTCATTTCAATTTAATAGTCAGGCTTATCAATTTTATGCCTTTATATTTAAAAGTGAGTCAGAAAATGTGTGAGAATGTTTCGAGTTGTTGAGCAGGGAATTTGAGAATCACTTAAAGTAAAATACCATGTCCAGAAACTTTCTTAATCTGTATCTCTTTCTCTCTATATATAAATAAACGTGTGTGTTCGTTATATTTCACTTTGCAGCCAAAACTACCCAACGCAGACCACTGGTGTTTGTGTGTGGTAGTAGCCTCAAGTCTCCCATCGTGCACTATGGTGATTTTATGTCGGTAGCTGGGGGTTGTGGGAGATATGGGGGTTGAAAGTGATGGACCTGCGGCATTTTCAATATAAAAATAGACGTGTGTGTCCTTATATTTCACTTTGCAGTCACAACTACCCATCGCAGACCACTGGTGTTTGTGTGTGGTAGTAGCCTCGAGTCACCCTCGTGCACTATGGTGGTTACATGTCGGTAGCTGTGGGGATGTGGGAGATATGGTGGTTGAAAGTGATGGACCTGCGGCATTTTCAATATAAAAATAGACGTATGTGTCCTTTTATTTCACTTTGCAGTCACAACTACCCATCGCAGACCACCGGTGTTTGTGTGTGGTAGTAGCCTCGAGTCTCCCATCGTGCACTATGGTGATTTTATGTCGGTAGCTGGGGGGTGTGGGAGATATGGGGGTTGAAAGTGATGGACCTGCGGCATTTTCAATATAAAAATAGACGTGTGTGTCCTTATATTTCACTTTGCAGTCACAACTACCCATCGCAGACCACTGGTGTTTGTGTGTGGTAGTAGCCTCGTGTCACCCTCGTGCACTATGGTGGTTACATGTCGGTATCTGTGGGGATGTAGGAGATATGGTGGTTGAAAGTGATGGACCTGCGGCATTTTCAATATAAAAATAGACGTGTGTGTCCTTATATTTCACTTTGCAGTCACAACTACCCATCGCAGACCACTGGTGTTTGTGTGTGGTAGCAGCCTCGTGTCACCCTCGTGCACTATGGTGGTTACATGTCGGTAGCTGTGGGGATGTGGGAGATATGGTGGTTGAAAGTGATGGACCTGCGGCATTTTCAATATAAAAATAGACGTGTGTGTCCTTATATTTCACTTTGCAGTCACAACTACCCATCGCAGACCACTGGTGTTTGTGTGTGGTAGTAGCCTCGAGTCACCCTCGTGCACTATGGTGATTACATGTCCGTAGCTGTGGGGATGTGGGATATATGGTGGTTGAAAGTGATGGACCTGCGGCATTTTCAATATAAAAATAGACGTGTGTGTCCTTATATTTCACTTTGCAGTCACAACTACCCATCGCAGACCACTGGTGTTTGTGTGTGGTAGTAGCCTCGTGTCACCCTCGTGCACTATGGTGGTTACATGTCAGTAGCTGTGGGGATGTGGGAGATATGGTGGTTGAAAGTGATGGACCTGCGGCATTTTAAATATAAAAATAGACGTGTGTGTCCTTATATTTCACTTTGCAGTCACAACTACCCATCGCAGACCACTGGTGTTTGTGTGTGGTAGTAGCCTTGAGTCACCCTCGTGCACTATGGTGGTTACATGTCGGTAGCTGTGGGGATGTGGGAGATATGGTGGTTGAAAGTGATGGACCTGCGGCATTTTCAATATAAAAATAGAAGTGTGTGTCCTTTTATTTCACTTTGCAGTCACAACTACCCATCGCAGACCACTGGTGTTTGTGTGTGTTAGTAGCTTCGTGTCACCCTCGTGCACTTTGGTGGTTACATGTCGGTAGCTGTGGGGATGTGGGAGATATGGCGGTTGAAAGTGATGGACCTGCGGCATTTTCAATATAAAAATAGACGTGTGTGTCCTTATATTTCACTTTGCAGTCACAACTACCCATCGCAGACCACTGGTGTTTGTGTGTGGTAGTAGCCTCGAGTCACCCTCGTGCACTATGGTGGTTACATGTCGGTAGCTGTGGGGATGTGGGAGATATGGTGGTTGAAAGTGATGGACCTGCGGCATTTTCAATATAAAAATAGACGTGTGTGTCCTTATATTTCACTTTGCAGTCACAACTACCCATCGCAGACCACTGGTGTTTGTGTGTGGTAGTAGCCTCGTGTCACCCTCGTGCACTATGGTGGTTACATGTCGGTAGCTGTGGGGATGTGGGAGATATGGTGGTTGAAAGTGATGAACCTAGAGCATTTTCATATTTCGACCAAAATCTTCTGAAAAATCTTTCGAATGTTCCAGAATGTAGAAGAATTTTCTAGAATGTAATAAAATGTTCTATGTATTTTATACATACATATATTTTTGTTACATATATAAAATATATATACATATATTTCTTTTAGGCTTACATATGGACTCGAAGGATTGAGATCGTTCTGGAATATTAAAGGAACATGCTGTAAGCGCGTGGGAGATATGGTGGTTCAAAGTGGTCGAGCTAGGGAATTTTTATATTTCGACCAAAATGTTCTGAAAAATAAAAGAAGAAACAAAAAAAGAAACGTCTTTTAATGCATGTCTTCTATATTAAATTTAGAAAAAATTGTACAGATGTACCAAAAAAGAAAAAAACAAACTAGCGAAGCTGGTTGTCCTCAGCTAGTAAAAAAATAAAAGTAAAATCTTTATCACTAAATCATAAAATAAAATTGAAGAAAATTGAAGGATATTGTTTCGGAGCGAAATACTTAGACCGATGGTTCACCATGTGCAAAAGATGAATCTGGAATAACAATGTATAATGGATATAAGATTATTAATTGCTCAATCAGTTGCACAGCTCTTGTGATTTGTCCCAAATGAATCTTATTTCTGTGACTAAAGTATACGTCATTATGATGCTTTCTAGCTGCATACGGCTCTTTGTACACTTCGTGAAGTATAGAAACAATCGCAGGAGAAGAACAAAAGAAACAATCGCAGGAGTTTTTTTATATGCATATTTATGGTATTCATGACAAAATATTTTTACTTATATCATCTGACCCTTGTTTTCTGTTGCTTTTCTACATCTCAAGAAAACTATTATTATGAAAATTAGAGAATCTGATATCATTATTTAGCCTACCTTAACTGCACATTCTAATTAAATAGCTTCTAAGCAATTTTACTAAAATTATGGCGCAAGTTGACTAACATGCTGTCCAGAAGACAAGTTATAGTATGACCTTGAAACGATTATAAATACAAATTAAAACGAAATTAATCAGCATTTTCAAGCCAACATATGTTCATCAGAATCAACGAAATAGACTCATGTTTGTTTCGCATTAAAATATATCTATATCATACCTACTTACTTTCTATATCGTTTTATATTCACATACACTGAAAAAAAATTGTTGATTTTACGGTATAATACTAGCATCCCAGCTGCTAGTATTATACCGTAAAATTAACAGTAATTAACAGTAAAATAAGCGGTAATACGCTATCGCAGATGCGCGGCAGTGTATTACTGCTTATTTTACGGTTTATTACTGTTAATTTTAGGGTATAATACTAGCAGCTGGGGTGGCAGTATTATACCGTAAAATCAAGATTTTAATTATTTATTTATTTACTTATTTATTTTTTTTGCAGTGTATATAACAAAAATAAATACAACATGTTTTCATTTAACGCTTTCGCAGTTATTTTCATAGAGTACTTACTAGCCGGTCGCTTCTGAGTGGGGCCCAAATACATTCTGCAGTGTACTGTCTTGACATCCCTTGGGGCCCAGACATTGAATTTTACATGCAAACAGAGAAATTTAAATAAAGTACCTTACTTTAAACTATACGAAAAAAAAACTAAATAATATATATATATATATAAACACGTAAATAAATATTTCGTGACATTAATAATATTTTTTCATAATCCTCATACTGGCCCTGTGTGTATTTATCTAAAATGGGCGGAGAGCTTTCAGATGAAATAAATAAAAATGGCATTGTCTAAGATAAATGGCGATCATTGTAAATGGGTACTCTCACGCCCATAAATTATTAATGAGGTGATCAAAATAACGGGGCCCTGTGTATTTCTCAGCCATACATCGTTAATGCAGCGATCACTATAATGTGGTTCACTTATTTTGAGTGCATAAACCATTAAAATGAAATAATTTTAACAGGACCCATTCGGTTGCACGCTTGTAATCTGACTATACGGTAATCACCATAAGGCATCCTTGTGCATACCCTAGCCCATAAATATGGCAATCAGTATTTAAACCGCAATTTTTTATTTTCAAAAAATGTATTTTGAAAAAAGGTAGAAGTGTAATATTTTGTTTAAAAATTTAAATACGATCGCTAAAAAAAGAAAAATGAAAAAAAAAATTTATAAAAGGAGATATTAAAAAATATATTCCTTGGAAAAAAATGTCACACAAAATATATAATAAAAAATCAGCAATAGTTCTATTTTTCGTCTAATCTTACCCAATCGGGTGCATAGGCGATGTTGTCCACAAACTCGCTAGCTCTAAAATCGCTGAAATACATGATTAACTACTTTTTTTATAGATTTGTAAAGCGGAATTTCACATTCTGACTTAAAACTGCTGCTGAGATATGGCCCAAGTACCTAAAACTTTCGACACACAGTGGGACCCCCTTGATGGATTATTATCTAAAATTGCTGAAATACACATTTAACTATTTTTTAGTTCATTTGTTATCCTAAATTGTACGCTTCTACCTATTATTGAGATATGGCGAAATGACATAAAAAATTCGCCCCCATTTAACCGGGGCCTCCGAGATGTCGCTGTGTGTCCTTCACCGGGCCTGCTACAAGTATTAGTGACGTCACAGTAGTGATCCACTTTGGTCAATGTATCGCAGCAGAAAGATGTAATAAAAAGAGCATTTCCGCTCTTATAATTTGTGATTACATAAATAATATTAAATTTCATAATCGTGAAATAAAAGGAAATCAATACACTTGTTTTATTAAAGGAAATTAAAAGTTTTAAATAAAAAAAAATGCTAAGATTAATAAATCAGATTGAACCCATTGACTTACCTTTTCCTAAACACATTATTTTACAATAAATATACGTACAAAAAATATAATAAATCTACCAAAAACTTTACAAAATCAATCCCATTCCTCCCTTTTACAACTACATACCATAATTTAACCACCAAAACACAATAAATGTCAATTTAAATAGAGAAATCGACATTTTTTAACTATACAGACCTTGGCACTTTTTTTTAACGCTTTGGCGTAATCCGGGCTTCAGAAAGTTAGATATGTTTTTAAATTATATACACAATTATGAAAACAAACCTAATGAACTTTTATGTTTATTTATATATATAAAATTATTTATATATACAATTCTGTTCTACCTGCATATAAAAAGAGATATATGGCTTCTTTATATTAAATAAATTATATAAATATTGAAAAAAAATACTTATTTATATGAAACTACGAATAGGTTGCCAGAAAATATGTTGCCAACTTTCCTTCTCTCGCCATCAGCCTTTTTCGGTACTTTTCGGTTAGCCGGGCGCCAGTGATACATGTACATACAGGGTGATTATAAAGAAACTTTGCCAACATCTGCACTTCTAGCGCCCGTTCTATTTAACCGATCAAGATGAAATTCTAAATATAGTTGTTTGAAGGTATGCGCTCGAGATTCTGTGAATGGCAATACAGTGGTGCTCACGGTTACGGTTATAGTTACAGAAACTCGAAAATTTCGAATGGCAACGCCTACTTTTTCCTGTCTCAAAATGTTCAGCGCATGCGAAAACCCTAAATAGCGTTGAAACGGTACCGATATGTCCAAAAACCGACGTGTTATAGACATACAAACCGTTCTTTAAGGCGCACCGAGCAATAATGCATTCGACAGAGACAAGAAACTGCTGAATGATGAGAACACATATCAGACAAAAGAAAACCTTTATTGGCATCAAACATTTTCCACATGGGTGCCATCACAAGCAATTACGCATTGCATGCGGGAGACGACGGACAATACCGCTGAACGCAACATGACGCGAGGAATGTTTCTAATCTCACGCCGTATAGAATCCTGCAAGCCCGACAATGTTTGCGGATTGCACAGGTAAACTCTGGATTTGAGATATCCCCAAAACCAGAAATCCATAGGCGTCAGATCTGGGGATCGCGCAGGCCACGGAATAGGATAATGGCGTGAGATGATGCGATCACCAAAATGCTGATCTAGGAGCCTTTTAACTGACCTCGCTATATGTGGAGGTGCACCATCTTGCATCCAAACAACGTCATTGAGTGCATTCCGCCGACGCAACTCCGGTAGTACAGAATTTTTCAGCATGGCTGCATACCGAGAGCCTGTTACAGAACATGTTGCAGGACCCGCTGGGGTCGTTTCCTCAAAGAAGAACGGGCCGAGAACAAATGTAGCTGTAATGCCGCACCACACAGTCACTTTGGCGTCAAATAATGGTACTGGTGCCACAGCGTGAGGATTCGTCTCTCCCCAGTGCACACAATTCTTTGTGTTAATGTTGCCATGTAAGGTGAAATGCGCCTCGTCCGTCCATAGTATGCGAAGTGGCCAGTCGTTATCAGCATCATATCGTAATAAAAATTCATTTGCGAAGTCCAGACGTTGTTGTGGGACACCCGGCTGCAACATCTGGACGCGCTGAAATCGATAGGGAAACATGTGAAGTACTGAGCGCAAGAGCTTGCGGACCGTTGTGTTCGGAATATCCAACAAGCGCGATAATCCTCTTGCAGTTTCTGTGTGCCCTGTAGTCACTGTATGATGCACTTCCATGACAACGTCCTCAGAAACTGTTGGCCGTCCGGAGCGCGGTTTGTCACAGGTGCAGCCTGTATCTTCGAATTTGCGCACTAAATCACGCACAGCTTGCAGAGTACATGGCCCACGTCGTTGTCGATGATTGCGGCGATACACACGCAAGGCTTCCGCAGCGTTCATCCCATTTAGATAATAGAGTTTGATCAATTCACCGCGAACTTTCCCAGGAAGAGTCATATCGTCGGCATGTGCGAGTTCATGAATGACGACTTCGCATACCCGCTTGGTATTTTATAGGCTTCCTCCGCTGAATATCTGGCGAACGGCGTTCTGTGATTGGTATCTTGCCTGTGTCATATGCAAAGTTACTGCGTGCGCACAGATCGTGTTTTGTTGGCCGGTTTTCAGAACTCTTCTTTGTGTATGCATAACACGTTTGTTTTTGGACATATCGGTACCGTTTCAACGCTATTTAGGGTTTTCGCATGCGCTGAACATTTTGAGACAGGAAAAAGTAGGCGTTGCCATTCGAAATTTTCGAGTTTCTGTAACTATAACCGTAACCGTGAGCACCACTGTATTGCCATTCACAGAATCTCGAGCGCATACCTTCAAACAACTATATTTAAAATTTCATCTTGATCGGTTAAATAGAACGGCCGCTAGAAGTGCAGATGTTGGCAAAGTTTCTTTATAATCACCCTGTATATAAATATATATATATTAATTCATACATATATATGTGTGTAGATATGTGTATATATATATATATATATATATATGTGTGTGTGTGTGTATATATATATATCACTGGCGCCCGGCTAACCGAAAAGTACCCAATTTTCTATCTTAACTTTGTAACTGACTTGTAATATTTTAATAATTGTCTATTTATTGTACTTGGGTCTAGAACCTAATAACCACTCAAATTAACTTATCAAAAGTTTTATTTTCATAATATATTTGTACACTTAAGTTAGCTAAAATGTTAAATGGAACTACGTAGAACTACTAAGTTGTGTAAATCAGTTACTTTTAATTTTATAAACAAAGCACACTCACTTCTAACTAAATGTATCCAGATTTCATTCAATTTATTACAGTATTTCTTTCAAAATCATTTTTTAAACTGTTTATCGTCTGCTTCTTTTATTTTATTTTATTTTTCTAAAGATCATTTGACTCTTTTTGATTTGGAAGTACAAATTCATTCAAATATGCCGGAATATTTCCATTACAGTAGGATGGACATTCGTTGTTAGGGTTATTTTTTTTCTCAGCACAACAAGTTCAATACCATCATATTAATTTTAGCTTCACGAATTATGAAACGTATATCGAAACATTTAATGCAGACCACTTCTGTTGAAATGTAAAAATAATTATCACAAGGTAATTTTCGTAGCTAAAATTTCTTCTTTTCATTATCAGTAGCGAATTTGAAGACTTAGATTAGAAACTAGGAGCACAACATTTTTTTCTCATTATTTTATAGATATAATCTACACTTTCTTTAATAATTATAATCAATAATTATTGATAGCATTATAATCTAAATACACTGAAAAATATTATTAATTACTATATAAAACAATAAATAAAATCAAAATACTATCGTAAACAATACGTACAAACGAACAAAGTACATGAAAATTTTTAAGTTATTATGGATCACTGTTTTGACGTCAGCAGGTTGTGACGTCACTTGTAGCAGGCCCGGCCCGGTTAAGGACACACAGCGACATCTCGGAGGCCCCAATTTAACTCCCTTTAGTGGCTGAATTTCCAAAATCGTGGAAATACCTGTTTAACTATTTTTTAGTAGATTTGTTATCCTGAATCTGTGATTTCAAGCTCCTAAATAAAAACGCTGTTGAGATATGGTGAACATTCGAAATGACCTAAATTTTTCGAACCCCATTTAAGCCTCCTTAATGGGTGAATTTCTAAAATCGCTGAAATATGTGTTTAATTATTTTTATAGCATATTTGTTATCCTGAATTTCACGCTCTTATCCAAAACTACTGATGAGATATGGTGAAAAGGTGAAATCATCGAAAATTATCGACCCCCGTTTAACACCCTTAGTAGTTGAATTTCTAAAATCGCCTAAAATACATGTTTAACTATTCTTTATTAGATTTGTTATCCCGAAATTCACGTTCCTATCTATAACTTCTATTGAGAAATGGCAAAATAACATAAAACATTCGACCCACTATTTAACCCCCCTTAGTGGCCGAATTTCTAAAATTACTGAAATACTTGTTTAACTATTTTTTATGGAGATTTGTTATCCTGAATTTCACGCTTTTTTTTAATTACTGATGAAATATAGTGAAAAGGTGAAATCACCGAAAATTTTCGACTCTTCATTTAACCCCTTTGTAGTTGAATTTCTCAAATCGCCTGAAATGCATGTTTAATTATTTTTTAATAGATTTGTTATCCCGAATTTCACCTTCTAACTATAACTTCTACGGAGATATGGCAAAATGGCGTAAAACTTTCGAACCCCATTTAACCTCCCTTAGTGTCTGAATTTCTAAAATCTCTGAAATACATGTTTAACTATTATTTTAGTAGATTTTTAATCCTGAGTTTCATGATTCTACCTATAATTTCTACTGAGATATGGCAAAATGACCTAAAATATTTGACCTCCTATTTAACCTCCCTTAGTTCCTGAATTTCTAAAATTGCTTAAATACATGTGTATCTATATTTTTTGTAGATTTGTTATCCCGAATCCCGAGCTCATAACTAAAAATGCTGCTGATATGGCGAACAGGCAAAATGACCTAAAACTTTCTACCCCCTATTTAACCCCTTAATGGAGGAATTTCTAAAATCGCTGAAATATGTGTCTAATTATTTTTTAGTAGATTTGTTATCCTGAATTTCACGTTGCTATCTAAAACTGCTGCTGACGTATGGCGAAAACGCGAAATGATTAAAAACTTTCGGACTCCCCCCCCCCATTTAACCCCCTTAGTGGTTGAATTTTTAAAATCGCTGAAATATGTGTTTAACTAACTTTTAGTACATTTGTTATCCTCAATTTCGCGCTTTTAACTAAAACTGTTGTTGAGATATGGCGAAAAGGCAAAATGACCTAAAACTTTACACCCCCCCCCCCCATTTAACCCCCTTAGGTGGTTGAATTTGTAAAATCGCTGGAATACATGTTTAATTATTTTTTAGTAGATTTGTTATCTTGAATTTCATGCTCTTACCTAAAACTGATGATGAGATATGGTAAAAATGTGAAAGCACCAAAAATTTTCGACTCCCCCATTTAACCCACTTAGTGGTTGAATTTCTAAACTTTTTAGTAGAATTTTTATCCCGAAATTCACGCTCCTACTTAAAACTCCTCCTGAGATATGCCGAAAAGACGAAATTATCAAAAACTTTCGACCCCCCATTTAACCCCATTAGGGTGTGAATGTTCAAAAATCCTTTCTTAGTAAGTGCCTACATTGTGTAAAGAACATGTCTTCCAAATTTCATTGTTCTAGAACAAGCGGTTGAGGCTCGGCGTTGATTATGAGAAAATCAAGCTACTCTTTTATAAGTATAGATTTAAGGAATAAATTAAAACAAATTGGAAATTGTTAGTCAAACTCGACAAAAGAGGTGCGTTCGTACTATAATTATTTTCAGTGAAAATAATTATATCGTCTGTTATTATGATATGATTAATTTCCGTAATAAAATAAGTACATTTTAAGTTAGCAACATTTTATCTTTTGTTTACATTTAATGAAAATTCCAATAGGAAACTTAAGCCAAACTTTGAAAATTTCAGAACTTGAAATTCGACTTAGACTTTTTTCCATTTAATATCTATTTCTCCGGAAATATCTATCCAAAAAATTGTCGGTATGTTATAGGATTGCTATAGTTAAACAATTTTAGTATACAAATTCGGTTTTTAAATTTAGTAATACGGAAATAATATGACTTCATCTTAAATAGGACGTAATCACCATGGCAACATAGAATCACTTTCTATCATGGAATATCATTGAATTATTTATGTATGATTGTATTTAATACATTGGTGATAGAGCTTATAAAATGTCATATAAGTCATATATGACTATAACGTCATACATATCAGATAACTTGGCGATACATCTCGGTAGCTTGACGATTAATCCTCGGAAGCTGCTATAACAAGTAAGTACAGATTTTAAAAAAAATTAAATTCCGTCTAAGTGGCATTTAATAATACAATAAAATCTATGAAAACAGAATCGATACCGACCGAAATAAAATTCCGTTTAGGAGAGGTTTCAGACTGAGGAATTATAATTGTATGGCATTCCTTCACTGGGGACCATGGAATTTTTACTTTTAAGACAGGATTCCGTTATAAGGAGGTTCTTTTTTCACAGGTTTTACTAAACAAAGTACAGTAAAAACCCGTAAAACTACAACTGCTAGGGAACGAAAAAAATTTCCGTCTTTTTTTCTTAAATGGTAGATTTCTACAGTATTAATTTCGGCTTAGTCATAAAACTTTCCGTTAAAGACAGTTTATGTACACTGCAAAATAATTGTTGATTTTACGGTATAATACTGGCAGCTGGAGTGCCAGTATTATACCGTAAAATCATTAATTTGTTTTTCAGTGTATTCGCAGTTTTTTTTAATTAGGTTCTACTCGATGTAGACTGTAGCATGGTATAACATAGCACTAAAAGAAATTTATAGAAATTTATACATCTAAAAAATTGGGACTTTTGGTGTCCCGCTCAGTGGTTCTGCGGCACGGGTCTTGGAAGCGCTGAAAAACGGGACACCTGGCAATATTAATCATGACTAAAGCAGATTGGTCCAGGATATGAAATAGCTGTGATTCATCTTTGATTCACTATGACACCATGGAGTTGTAATGTTCATAATCACTACTTATTCACTGAACAATCAACATGTCAAATGTATTTTTAAATAAGCCTTAAAAATCGTGGTGTAATTCTACTTATTCGTAAAAAAAATAGGAACAATAATGACCCATATAATCTGACGACAACAACTTTCGCTATTAAAACGCCTCTATTAAAATATCGTTGTCCTGCATAACATGACCAATCAACACGGATCCAAAAAATGGAACTGCTGTGACTTTTCTACGATTCACCACGAACTCCATGCAGTAATAATACCGTTATCACGAGGTTTTCCAGGATCACCTTCACAATGCAGTAATAATGCCATTCATCACCAAGTTTACAATTGGTCGAATCAACGTGTTCAATATATTTTCAATGCATATTTATAACTAACGTAAATGGATTATACTCTTTAAAATGTGAATTTAAGCATTGCTTGTTTAAGTTACATAATACGGTTTACAATTAAAATAATTTATATGCTTGTCCGGTTCTAAAATCCATCCAACTTCTATTTTAAACACCTCACTAAAAGGCCATTATCATTCCAACTTCATTTAAAATGCATGAGAAAAGCGTGAAAGCTTTTATTGCGTAGATTTATTCTCCAGCTTTCTCTAAAGTTTTGGAAAAGTTTTTGACTTTATTTTCGACATATAAAGGAGCAATTTGCGCATCCGATGCTTCCTCATGGAACAATAAAATTTTGTTCCTCTGATATAAAACAAGATAACTATAGGTTGAAGACTTAGTTTTCTAGTTTAAAAGAAGATGTGATGTACTTTCAGTTAGATCCACATTTGTATAGTATAAAAAATAATACTGAAAAGAAAATTAAACAAGGATTATAGATTATGAAAGAATTTCCAACACTTCTGAATACTTTAACAAAACTTTGCCGTTTAATAAGCTAAAGAAGATACCTAAGTAGACATTTTACAAAATACATTAAACATTGAAAAACCTGATTTCAGTAATAACCGTCCATAGTCTGAAAGGTACTTCAAGTCTTTAGGGCAGTCATGTATATGATCTATAGATTTGTATATAATCTGCATAATATGCTAAAATTAAGTTTTACAAGAAAACGCATAATACAGTTGAAAATTCACCTACAGCAATTGCTACCAATACATGGAAACGTACTTTCAAACGTTCTTTTGTACAGCCCTGTTTATTATTTATAGATTTTTATACGCGCTAGATATTAAGCTAAAATTTAATTCAGACACAAATACGCCCAAAATTACTGAAATCACACTTCCACGAATTAATATCCATAGTAAAATCCATGTACCCTGTATATGATTTTACTTATATTCTATAAACATCTCTTAGTATACTAAATATAAATGAGCTTGAAAATGCATAACACACTTTAAAAACAACTTTAAGCAATTCACGCTCATGCGCGATAATGCTTACAAATATTTTTGTGTAGCCCTGCTTATGATCTGTAGAATTTATACACACCACGTAGTATGCAAAATTTAGTAAAACTTAAAAACAGCATGCCATACAAGAAAACGGACATCCAGCAACTATCCCTAATAGATAATATTGCGAATACAGTACTGTATCTGACATTTTTGTGTGTCCCCATAAATGAACGATAAATGCACATCATTCTACACCAAGATTCTCGTAGTAAACCTCAGTAATATACATCAATTTCATCATGTTTGAAATAGTACAACACAATTAAAAATACTCTGCAAGCAGTTTTTCCTCGTAGACCATTATATAACCGAATTCTTTTGTGTGACCCTGTAAATGAATGATAATTGCTTTGCACTTCATACGCTACAGAAAACGTGTTTTACTGCGCATCAGAAATTCATACGAATTTCATCATGTTTGTAACAGTGTAAAATCATTAAAATAGACCTCAAACGATTTTACCTCACAGGCCATAATATAACAGAGTTATTTTGAGTACCCCTGTAAATGAACTGTAAGTGCTACACATAATATATTCCAAAGTTACATTCCTGTAGTGCACCTTAATAATGCATGTAAATTGTATTAAGTTTCGAATGGTGCAACACCATTAAAATATACCGCAAATGATTTTTCTCCATAGACCCTAAATGTAACGGAATACTTTTAAGTGTCCCTGTAAATGAACTATAAAAGCTACGCACTTTATTTTTACTACCGAACATGTCATAGCAAACCACAGAAATATAGACCAATTACATGGCAATCCGAGTACATTTACGTGAGTTAGATCTCGGACAGACAGATGGCAGACAGATGGCAGACAGACAAACCGAATTCATAAACACTTTTCAACTGTATTGGAAAGTGTTAGAAAGATTTTTTTTAAATAAATCTTTTCCATTATAATTTCCGTAAAATAAAACAACATTCAAGATCTGGAGAGTACTTAATAAAATGTGTTTTTAATGGAAACAGAAGTAGGTGTCCACACGAAACTTAGACGATAAATCATTAAAATGTCTCTTTAAATATATTTCAGTTAGAATTTCTCCATTTCCGACCACTTAGTAGAAAATTCATTTTACAGTTGGCGCCAAATTAGCATGTTTTCTTCTGAATGTATATGTGGGCGATTCTCCAATAAATGGGTAATTTGTGTCCCTCGGGATTATATGATGTATTTTGTCATTTATACAGATTTATTTAGCATAAAATGTAATTTGCAATGCCTTTCTACAATTTCAAAATGTGAGTTCAAGAAAATAACTGTAAATTTTACTCCAATAGTGTTTTAAATATTCAGATTGTCAATACTGTCCCTTGTCCCTCACCTCATGCACTTATCTTCTGGAACAATTTTCAATGTAATGACAAACTATTTTTGGAACTTTTTCTATCTAAAATGAAAATTTATGTTATAAACTGCAAAATACAGGATTATTTTTCAAAACTAAATATAATCGAATATTATTCTATGGCAGAGTATGTTGTCCCCTAGTGTTTATGTCACTACTGTCCCTTTGTATAAAACTCATCCTGTGACCACCAGGAGGGCAGATAAAATTTGGAGGAAAGCTACATTTAGTTGAAGCTGCAATCTAGATTGCTGAGAAAATCACAGAGTGTGTTTTTAACACTTTCCATTCTAGTTGAAAAGTGTTTATGACTTCGGTTTATCTGCCGTATGTCCGCCTGTCCGTGCTCTAACTCACGTAAATATACTCAGATCGGCCTAAATTTTTTGTATTTTATTGTCGTGTACTGTAGCATGTTCCCTATTTCAACTAAAGTGTGTAGCACTTATAGTTTTTTTACAGGGACAGTCAAAAGTATTCCGTTACATTACGGTCAATCTGAAATAATCGTTTGAAGTGCATTTTGATGATGCTACGTCATTTAAAAGATGATGAAAGTGATATATAATTATTAAACACATTAAAACATGCTTTTTGTAGAATATGGGGTGCAAAGCATTAATTATTCATTTACAGGGTCAAACAAAAGAATTCTATTGCACATTGTTCTATTGGGAAAAATCGTTTGCAGTGTAATTTAGTGATATTTCATTATTTCAAACATAATGAAAATTATATGGATTACTGAGGTGCACTATAAATTGCTCTCTTGTATGCATTGCGTTTGTTTACAGGGACACACAAAAGATATCGGTTTCAGTACATGTGCGATATTTAAAGTCTATGTGTGATAAGTGCGTTTTCAACTTTGGTTTGCGCTTTTAAGTTTAAGTAAATTTTTTCATAGTGCGTATTGTATTTTTCATAGTGTATTTATAAACTCGGTTGTTCATATACAGGGCTACACAAGGGAATCCATAAGTATTAAAGACTATGGGAGTGAATTAATAAGGATAGTTTTTATTTATGTTACGCATATTCTTGCTGAACTATAATATATTTAGTATACTAATATAAGTTTGTGGAATATAAATACATTCATATACAGGGGAGTTACGCAAAGAAAAAGATACATTGTCGTTTACGGTTGGTAATTGTTGCGAGTGAATTTTAAGTTGCATTTTAGCTTAATATGTGGTGTGTACAAAAGTCTTCAGATAATGTACAGGGTTGTACAAACGATTTGGAGTGCATTTCCATAGATCGGCGAAAATTGCTAAATATGAGTATTCTAACTGAACTAAATTTTATCATGCTATATATCTACATCTATTGATCACATACAGGGCTGCGAAAAATAATTCGACTACTTTTTTGCAACTGTAAGGTAATTTAGAAAACTGTATTTTTCAATGTGTCATTAACAGAATTAACCTGTATACCAAATTTGAAGCAAATCGGATAATTTTGCAGGAAAAATCCATTTAGCTAATTTAAAGGGGGAGTAATAGGCCCCCGTCCCCCCCTTTATACTTAATCAATGAACCCCCAAAACTAATCAGAGAAGCGCCTTATCAGAATGAACCTATATACAAAATTTGAAGCAAATTGGATATTTCTATCAAGGGTTATCATGTTACGTACATACGTACGTACATACAGAACATGCGGTAACATTAGCTCTCAGGCTTTGATAGCCTTTGAGCTAAAAAGCGTTTATACGCTACATGTTCCTGAACCTTGCTGTTAAAAAAATTAGTGAAATAATCTTCCCGATCCGTTAAGTAATTCCTTTGTGAAAAATCATAATTTTCCCCTTTATGTGTTTGGCGCAGCATGAGCAAATGTGGACTTTGTACCAATAAAACCAACCAACCAATTAACCCTTTCAGTGCATTAGATATTTAATATGCATGAAAGATTATAAGTACTTTGGTATACGCTTATTAAAATGCTTAATGACATTTTCTGAATAAAATAATTTCATTATAATTCCAAATTCAAACATGTTACCATGTATGGAAGATGCTTTAGATTTCAATTCAATACGTTAAATCAAACATAAAACTAGTATTTAAGCTTTATTCATCGGATTTCAGAAAGTTTTATCAGATTTTCTAGCTTCATTTCCAACCGATACAATAGCTACCCGTATAATTATTTGAAATAACATAAAATTCTTTTCTAGTGACAAAAGACAAGAAAAGTGCATAATGGAACTTCAGTTTTCCAACAACATATTAAAAGACAATGCATTGCAATCCATCATTTGTTAGTACATTTCGATCTTGCAATATGCTGTTCCTAACCATAAACAATGCTCAGTGTAGAATTTACTTAGACTATCCTGGTACAAATATTAGGAACATATATTTTTGTATTTGATCAGAATAGTTTTAAAAATGTTCAAATCATTATTTGAAAGGTAGTATACACAAAGCAGTAACAGTGTATTTCTAATCAAGGAATATATGAATTAACGAATATATCTTGAGTACTATAGAAATTTAATACACGATACGTAATAATAAACTTTAAAAAAAAATCTGAAATACAGATTGAAACCTTTATTTTTGCACATAATAGAAAACAGTATGCTTTATTATACAGAGGTTGATCGCACAGTTCTTAGACGAGTTTGTTTTGGTATAAAAAAATTCGTCTGCATAGAAAAAATATTTTTCACTGCTATTATACAGGGAATCCCAAAAGTCCTTGACATATTTTAAAATTCGATAAAAAAAATCAACTTTAGGAGAGTGCCGTTTGGACGAAAATGCTTTTTATGATCTGAAATTTTGTTTAAGCAAATAAAAAAAATAGTTCCGAAAATTTCTCATACATGGCGCTGCTTCTGCAAAGCTACCGAAGAAGTAGAATGTCTTTATACATAACAGTGGCGAAAAGCACACAATGCGTAAGCACTGTTTTTGTCCTTTTAGCAATTAAAAGTATATTACAAGGTGTTATAATTTGTTACATTTTTAATCACTTAATTTATATTTTTTAATTGAAAAATTCATATCTCCTCCCCTTCATAAATAATAAAGTTATAAAATTTTATCTCAAATTGACCAAATCTTTCCAAAATTTCCAATTTCCACAGCAACAAATGTATAAATTCCATAAAAATATCAACCCGCTGCCGACTCATCCCATTACTTCAATTTAAAAACACACCTTCAGATGTCTTGATGGCTTCGTTGGTAAAACTTTGGTCTCTTAACCAAAAGGACACCAGATCGAACCTCAGCGTGGGTAGAAAGGGAATCTCAGATTATCCTCCCATAATCGAAATAAAAAATAATTCCAGAGATGGCAGCACTTTACTTTTTTGTAATTTTTTACTAGCTATTTGCCCGAATATAAACTAGTCGGATGTACAAATCCCAAAACTTTCTTCTATCTCAGTCATGTTAATACTTGAACAAAATTCGCTGTCACATCGCCAATAAAATGAATATTTTTCGTCATTCTGTTGTACGTCAGCTTCTTGCGAATCGTCGGATTACCGGGATGCGATCAACTGATGAATACTGAACTACGAAAAGTCCTTCTGGACTGTACCGACAGGAACAGATAGCTTTCCTATTCCTTCGTTTTACGATTTTAGCTACTTTTACTGGAAAACAAGAAGCTAAAATGCGTGGAACCCAATTAAAGAAGATTCATTTCCAGTTCTCACCAACATTGAATTTGAATGAGAATATCGCCAAATTAGTCCTCTACAACCATGTTGGCTTCATTTATGGCAACCTATTTTTGTTGCCAAATTTGGCGATATTTTGCTCACTGTCGCCAAGCTTGGCGAGAATTTGACGTTGGCGAATATAAATATATAGTGTTAACCATATAAGAATAGGAACAATGGTTAGAACAATGAAAGAAAGTTTGCCGAAACCATGTTAACAAAAACTCATAAATTAAACCCGTTTATGGATGAATTCTGCTGTCTTTTTTGAAAATGTCAGCTACCGTAGAATTTTAAACCGCTATATCTCAGCCATTTTTTAAGATAGAGACAAAACGAAAATTGCTCCGGATCAAGGACAAACATTTAACGGAAAAAACTTTTAGGATTTCTAATTTTTTTGTACATCTTTTTAAATTTGAAATCTTTAAATGACTATCACAGCGCCCCCTTCCGGCGGAATATCCCCAAATTCAAGTAGGACCTGCATGCCATAGGCAAAAACATAGAAAAAAATTTGGTTTAATTATCTGCATAACATCATACACTTTTCGATGATACAATAGTGAAAGTCGAACAAAAATCGAATAAAAATCGCGATCGCAGCGCCTTCTTTCGTCGAAATATCCCCGAATTCAACTTGGACCTGCAGGATATAGTAAAAAACATAGGAACAAAGTTTGGTTCAATTATCTGCATAACTTCATACACTTTTAGATGATACAATAGTAAAAATCGAACATAAATCGCGATCGCAGCGCCCCCTTTTGTCGAAATATCCTGAAATTCAACTGGGACCTACTGGCCATAGCCAAAAACATAGAAAAAAAAATTTCAATTTGAAGCATAACTTCATACATTTTTCGATGATACAATGAGGACAGACAGACGAACAGACGGACAGACAGGCATTTTGTAAAAACATGTTTTTCGGAATCTCTGATCTTTAAAACGTGTAAATCCGCCGAAAACCGGATGTCGAAAAAAATTTCGATTCCAATACTTTCTTCTATTATAGATAGAATAAAGTAAAAATGGCGCTATTTCAGACACTTCAAATGTCTGAAAATAAGACACAAATGTCTTAAAAATTTAAGACATTTTAAAGTGTCTCTTTTTCGAACCATCCGTTTCAGACATTTTAGTTTACAGTGTAAGGTTTCAGTGTTCGACCATGTTTTTTCGCGCTTAACCGACAGTTAAAGTATAGGGTGAATAAGAGCATAAAACTTTTTGCAAGACTGTAGAACTCCCCTGTACATAAAGAAATATATATAATAATACTAGGGGGCCTACCCCCTGCGAGCTACGCTCGCCAACCCCCGCTCAGACTTCGAGGCCTCTAAAAACATGACAGCGTGCTTTGTTTGAAAAATATTGGTAAATCTGTAATTGGGTTGCCATGCTTTTAACATTTTAATGGGGCATTTTTTTATTATCATGGCCTCATACACAGCTGTTGCGACAATTGACAACTGTTTTCGGGATTGATAAGTAAAATCAATTACACCTTGAAAAACCAGCTTGTATAAAATGGTTAGGTTTAAATTGTGGCTACCTCTCGGACTTTTATAACAACGATCTGTATTCTATTCTTCCTTTGCGTTTAAGGATGAGAAAAATTCCATCTGCTTGTGAATAGCACTAAGAACCACGGTATTGAAAAGTACTATGTTATAGACATTTTCAGTAACAGGTTTTAATTTTCTGTCTATTTTAGTGCACCATCATGCATATTTTCATGTTATTTTAAATATGTAAATTATTTATTTTAATTAATATGTATATAAGAATTTTCTAATAATTATGTATCATACAAAATTAATTAAATATTTTGTGCATGTATGCCTGCATTTATTCGGCATGAGATATTTAAACAAATTTGGTATCCGCGATAATTTTACACCATGTTATGTCACTTGGATATTGTCCATAAGAAAATCGGGTACTTTTCCAGTATAGGATCCTTTGCTTTTAGGTTTGGTGTAATTCGAGTTTAAAAAACGAATAGATTCGTTAATATACATATATTTGTTACCAAAAGTTATGAAAACAAACCCAGTGAACTTTTGGGGCTTTTCTATTATACGCTTTTTGAGCTATCTGATTTCTATTATACGCTTGACGCTTTTTTAAAAAGCTTGGCGCAATTCGGGCATCAGAAAGTGAGATTTGGTGCCAAATGACATAAACAGCCATGAAAACAAACTCGACGATTTTTTTTTTGTTTATATGCGTATTTTAATTATACGTATAATATTATTGCTTTTTCTATACAAATTACTTCTGATTACATATAAAATAGGATAAATGACATTTTACGCTAAACAAATTGTATAAATATTGAAAAAATGCTTCTGTATACGAAATGACAAAGTGAATAGGTTGACAGAAAGTATGTTGCCAAATTTTCCTTTTCCGCCAAGGCTATTTTCTCTGTTTCGTCAAGGCCCCATATACTGGAAAAGCACCGAATTTTTATGCTTGTTTATACATATATTTATATGTATGTATATAATTTATTTATAATTGTCTTTCAATTTACCTCTTTTTGTACATAAAAATAGATAAATGGCTTCTTTATATTAAATAAATTGTATAAAGATAAATGACGTCATTTGGACGAATTTATTCAAAATATTTTCAGTTTATAAATTAAATTAAATGCTGACAGAGACGATTGAATCCTGACGATAGAAATGTGATTTTTTTTTTTTTTTTTTTTTTTTTCAAATTTTCCTGAAAAACATAATTTAATCACAATCTTGTCTTCATTATCGATTGAAATAAAATATAAATTAAATCTCAATTTGAAAATGACGAATAAAAAGAAATCAATAATCCCTATCGGGATCCTTTTCGATTTTTTCCCTTTTTTGTCACAAGAAAACTGAGTAATTAGTTGTCATCATTACAAAAATGTCATTAAAATTAGAAAAAAATTAATATCTCGAAAACTAATTCCAATTTCAAAAATCTATTACCAGTTTTGACATCCGCGGATTTTTATGGACAGTTGGTATTAATTTCACCATCAAGCGTTTAATATTTTATTAAAAATAGTCCTGAAACATAATCAGTCGTTTAATCAGTCGTTTCATAAAATCGTTTCATAAATTCGTTTCATAAAATCGTTTCACAAATTCGTTTCATTAGGATTTTATATATATAGGGTAGATAATAAGTGTATAAAGTCTAATTAGATTAAAAAATATATTAAAAAGAGAGCAAAAAATATGTCAAGAGATTAATAATATTTGTACGGATCACCGCACAAAAGATTAAAGCATAGCGTACATTTCAGATAAAAAAATCATTTGTCTATGAATCTGTTCATATACAGTAGTACCTCGATTTAACGATTGCAAAGTCGATTGAAAATTATCGTTAAATCGGGTATCACATTAGTTGAATTAAAACTACATAAATGTTCGTTATTAAATTTTCAAAAAATTACTTATCACTATTATTTAATTACTAGCAAACTACGCCCGCTACGCTGGTCAATTTCTCTTCACGCACCTTTAATCAAGTTAAATATTGACTTTTAATATGAACTTTTATTTTAAAACTCTATGGATCTTTACTTGGAATGTGCTTCTGCATTTCTGAAAACGATACGAACGCTATTGCGTTATTACAATTTTAATGTGTCAGACAAATTTGGGCTGTTAAGTACAAATTTGGCCAATTCTCTGTATACTTTATTATGGAATAGGTCAGCATTAAAAAAAATGAATAATTGTGTTAAATTATCTTGTCTATGGGGTTTACATTATGATGTCTATGGGTAAAAATCATTTTCGTTGGATTCAAATTGGATTTGAATGAAGTTACAATTTACAATTCTTCAAATGTAATGAAATTGATATGCCTCACTGAGGTGGACAAAATATGGTACTCGTCGAGAATTAAATAAAAATCATGCCCCCGCGACATCATAAATCACTTTTATATTTTAACAGAATAATAAGGCTACTATAATTTGTGACTCGTGCTATAGTCAGTATATATACGTCAGGACATAATACCGTTATCATTATCTTTTTATGCATGAAAATTTTGCTATGGTACTCCATTGTAAAATTTGGTAAATTTTGAAATTCAATATTTGAAAAACGGCATAATCATTCGATGTGAAATTTATATCAAGAAAAATACCATTTGTTACCTTTCTAACGCAGTTTGTCTAACAATTTTTCTGACAAATACTTTTCGAGCTATTAATTTTTTCAGTAACTTCAAATGTTTCATTTTCCGAGATTAATCTGACCTCATGGGGCACTCTTTCATTTTCTAAAACATGCTGGCTTTTATTTTGAAATATAGTTTTTATATATCCTTCATGTTTTATTTAACAATGTTAGTTTATACTTGTTTAACTTGACATCTATAGTATTTCGTAGTGTATTATTTTATAACTTATTTTTTTAAGAATTCTTAATATTGGTTTTATGCACTGTATGACCATATCTGGATGGGGGTACCCATCCAGATTTTCTCATTAAACGTTGTTTCTTTTTTAGCTTTTGTTGGCATTACTTGTGGTTTTTAATACATATTTTCTTTGGCGCAGCTTGTCCCCAATGGGACCTTGCGCCACTAAACCCTATACAACCAACCAACCGAGATTAATCTGTGGCAACGATTAGCGAAAATCCCAGTCATCAGCAACACATACCTTTTTATTAAAGAGGATGTTTTACATTTGTTGCATTAAATATACATTTATTTTTACTTTGAAAAACAAGTACTGATAATTGCTTTGCTTAAGTAAGTCACAAAAGATAATTAAATAATAACTTACAATGATAGTCACTTCAAAACTATTTTTATTTCTCAACATATTCTTCACCAATATTTATGCACTTACATCGCTGTTTTATCAGTGCCCCAACACCAGCTGCATAACATTCTTTGGGTTGCTGTCTCAGCCACATTAGGACTTCAGGTTGAACACGGGTGACAATTCAAAAGTTTGGTTGGCGACTTCTTCAACATCCACCATACAGCTTCGACTTAGCCCCAAGCGATATTCATCTGTTAACCCAAAGAATGTTATGCAGCTGGTGTTGGGGTACTGATAAAACGGTGATGTAATTGCATAAATATTGGTGGAGAATATGTTGAGAAATAAAAATAGTTTTGAAGTGACTATCATTGTAAGTTATTATTTAATTATCTTTTGTGACTTACTTAATGACTTTTCCTCGCAATAAGACAGAAAACGTGCAGGAATAGTGTAACACAATGTTTTCTTTATGAAATGAAAACACTCGCGCATATTTTAATTAGATCTGGATCTTTTCAGGGCACCAAGAAACATATTTTTCAAAAGGTGGCAAAGTTGTTCCGGCTTACGGTAACTATAAAACTGTTTAAAATATTTGAAATTGAATACTTTTATCGTCCAATAGAGAGGGATATTATTGTTTTATCGTTTTAATGGAAATAATTTAACATAAAAATAAATATACATGAATCCGAACCATCAAAACTTATCGTTAAATTGAGGAAATCGTTAAATCCTGCATCATTAAATAGTTTTTCTACAGTAATGTATAATTGTAGCGTGTGTGATGTTCAGAAAAAAAAACACTTATTTCTATGTTTATTCGATTTTTTAGATGACGTATAGTCAGAAATAACACTTCAAGAAATTTTGTCTGGCTGTCTGCTTGTGCGGAATTGGTTTATTAGTTATGTAAGCGTTAAGTTGCATAATTAATACTAAACATATAAGGAGATAGAGAATGTTTCTGAATACAATCTGCAGTTTGTCGCATTCCGATATCTAAAATAGTTTTTGAGATAACAGGGAAAATTAAAAGAATCAATCAATCAAAACCTTTCAGCACTCAAAAATTCGTGAACTAATTGATTGAATTTAACGAAATTTACGGTAATCCAAAGACATAATTAGGGTACATATATAACAATAATAATTACATGTCGATCCGATTTTTTTAGCTTTCAAATTATTCATTTCAGCTTAAAAACTGGATTAGCAAGTATAAAGTTCTAATATTCCATAATGGGTACGCGCTATTACACCCCATCCATCCATCCATCCTTCTGTAAGGGGGCCCACCTACAAGGTTCGCGTCTTGATAAGAAAGTTTTTGATTACCTAGGACAGGAACGGCGAACCTTTTCACATCCGCGTGCCAATATTTTCCAAAAAAATATTTTACGTAGTCTTGACTTGCAGACAACCAAAACATTTAATGGATCAGCTAAAGTAAACACGTGTGTGTAAGGGGACAATGCTTATCCCCTTACGGACACGTGTTTACTTTGGCTGATGACGGATTGTAAAAAAATTACAGCTCGGAATGCGCCCTGTGTGTTCTTTTGTTTTTGTGGTGACTCATACAAAGTTTCATTATTCAAACTTCACCTTATTTAATCGCAGATTTTCTGTCATTAAATAAGGTACATGTAAAATACTGATACTCAAAGTCAAGCACCATACACTGAAAAAAAAATGTTGATTTTACAATAAAATAAGTAGTAATATACTGCCGCGCGTGCGCGGATTACTGCTTATTTTACTGTTTATTACTGTTAATTTTACGGTATATTACTGGCAGCTGGGGTGTCAGTATTATACTGTAAAATCAATATTTTTTTTGCAGTGTACGAAACTTGAGTAGTTTCAATGCCGTACGCATGGTATTCGTGGACATAGTCAAGTATTTAATTTACATAGATGTTTGCTTTCAATTGTCACTTAAATTGCAGATAAAAAATAATAGCCACTCCGAAGAAAAAACAAACTTCAATATTTTACGATTTGAGGAAGAAACTACTGCAATATTTAGTTTAGGATAAAAACAAGTTTGTTCGGTGTTAATTTCTATTTAAAAAAATTAGTCTTACTATATTATATATTATTACTAAAAATATACTTGAGAAAAAAATATCTATATATTTAAAACGCTAAGCGTGAGAACAAACTACTGCATAAAATTACACCATTCTTTTTTTTAATGAAAGATATTTGGACACAGATTTGTTATCGTACATTCGTTTGTTTGAAAATTTAATTAATTAGCCGTAATTTTCAATTAAACTTTTACTTCTTCTTATGACGTCATAAAGTCGGCAACTCCCACTGTTACGAGGCATACAGTTTATTCTCTAAACTCTGTGGTTCGCCAATCTTTTGACATTAGCTAATATCAACTAGGTAATATTTTAGCTTTGTAATATAAAATCTTAAAAAACTTACTTAAAATTAGCTAAAATATAATCATAATAAAGTATCTAAACATAAACATATCAATATGAATAACAAATCTCACGTAAAATGTTGCAATTTAAATGATTCCAATTGAAAAAAGATTTTGGAGAGTTATCCCTGACGCCCAGCTAACATAAAAGTACCTATTTTATTTTATTTATTTACGCAAATATTCAATCTTATTATAAAACACCAGGTTGCCATAGAAAGCAAAAATCGTCATTTAGGTGCCAAAAATTAGCCCCAGTGCGTCTGCGATATCTGTATCTATTTAATCAAAATTGTTTTGGTTGCACCGCATATTACAAAATTAATTAAATCCATGATTATTGGGCACAGATGTCATATAAGCACCACATTGGCGTGATTTTTTCCCCGCCAATTTGGCGAAAACTTTGTTTTTGAATATTAGTTACAAATAGCATGCAATAATAGCACGTGATTTTTTATTTCAATATAAAAATAAAATAACGTAATAAACGAAATAGCTTCTATTATTTAAAGAAAGAAAATAAAAATAAATAAATGATGGTTTGATATAAATAAATATTGATATACATAATAAAAACAATTTATAGAACTAAAATAAAAAATATAAGTAAATAAACAGCAATATAAACAAAATAACCGGGTTACCATGTGAGGCATAAAATTGCCACTTTGTTGCAATTGCGCCAATGTGGTGCGTATATGACATCTGTGCCAAAATTACCTATATAGGTTTGTTGGGAATTTTTGAAATTTTCGACACATTTTTTCATTAGAGGCAAAAGGTGCATGAAAATGGAGCAAAATTTATTAAAACCAAGCAAAAATATTGGGCACAGATGTCATATACGCACCACATTGGCGCGATTGCAACAAAATGGCAATTTTATGCCTCACATGGTAACCCGGTTATTTTGTTTATATTGCTGTTTATTTACTTTTATTTTTATTTTAATTCTATAAATTGTTTTTATTATGATATCAATATTTATTTACATCAAACTATCATTTATTTATTTTTATTTCCTTTTTTTTAAATAATTAAAGCTATTAGATAGATAATAATAGAAGCTATTCATTTATTACGTTATTTTATTTTTATATTGAAATAAAAAATCACGTGCTATTATTGCATGCTATTTGTAACTAATATTAAAAAACAAACTGTTCGCCAAATTGGCGGGGGAAAAATCGCGCTAATGTGGTCCGTATATGACATCTCTGCCGTAATTTCTGATGTACTACATAATAAAATTCCAATGTTTTTTCATAACATCGAAATGGGTACTGAAATGTCTGAATATATGTATTTTGGGTACTTTTATGTTAGCCGAGCGCCAGTGATCGCCAAAAATTTTTAATCTCGCCAACCCTTTTTCTTTTAACATTAGCTAACAACAAATAATCAATATTTTAACATTGCAGCATAATGTCTTTAAAAACTTACTTAAACATAGCTAAAATATAATCATGAGGAAATACGTAACCACAAAGGCTCAGATGTCATATATGCACCCCATTGGCGCGATATTTTCCTACGCCAATTTGACAAAACTTTGTTTTTGAATATTAGTTACAAATAGCATGCAATAATTTGTGATTTTTGTATTTCAATATAAAAATAAAAAAGAAAACTGCCCAGTTAAACTGAGGGCATTGAGCTCACATGCTAGTCACACTAATTGTATATTATACATTTATTTCAAAGAATTTGAAATAAGCCCCTCGAAAAATAAATAAATCGACATATATATATTAAGGGGGGATCATCCCCCCGTTCCCCCGCCCCCTTATAGTTAACAATTGAACCCCCAAACCTAATCAGGGAAGCCCTTTATTACAATGAACATATATACTAAATTCGAAGTAAATCGGATAATTCTGCATGAAAAACCCATTCATCTAAATTAAGGGGGATTACCCCCCCCGTATCCCCCTTTATACTTAACAAATGAACCCCAAGACTA
This sequence comes from Maratus michaelseni, assembly GCA_963931845.1. NCBI lineage: Eukaryota > Metazoa > Arthropoda > Arachnida > Araneae > Salticidae > Maratus > Maratus michaelseni. The sequence continues at coordinate 378,031,037 of OZ007593.1, read as the reverse complement.
ACCAGGGAAGCTCCTTACCACAATGAGCCTATATACAAAATTTGAAGAAAATCGGATAATTCTCCATGAAAAACACATTCATCTAAATTAAGGGGGGAGGATAAGCCCCCCCCCTTTACCCTCTTTATACTTAACCAAAGAACCCCCTAAACTAATCAGGAAAGCGCCTTATCCCAATGAACCTATATACAAAATTTTAAGAAACTCGCATAATTCTGCATGAAAATCGCAGTTATTTAAATTAAGGGGGGGCAGCCCTCCTTTACCCCCTTTATACTTAAACAATGAATCCCCAAAACCAATCAGGAAAACGCATTATCACCATTAACCTGTATACAAAATTTGAAGAAAATCGGATAATTCTGCATGAAAAACCCATTTATCTAAATTAAGGGGGGATTAGCCCCCCTTTCCCCCTTTATACTTAACCAATGAACCCCCAAAACTCTTCAGAGAAGCGCATTATCACAATGAACCTATATACAAAATTTGAAGAAAATCGAATAATTCTGCATGAAAACTCATTTATCTAAATTAGGGGGTGGGTTATCCCCCCTTTCCCCCTTTATACTTAACCAATGAACCCCTAAAACTATTGACAGAAGTGCATTATCAAAATGAACCTATATACAAAATTTGAAGAAAATGGGATAATTCTGCATGAAAAACCTATTTATCTAAATTATGGGGGGTTAGCCACCAATTTCCCCCCTTTATGCTTAACCAATGAACCTCCAAAACTAATCAGGGAAGCGCCTTATCACAAGGAACCTATAAACAAAATTTAAAGTAAAACGGTTAGTTCTATCAAGAGTTATCGCGTTACGTATATACATACATACATACATACATACATACATACATACATACGTACGTACATACAGAACCGGCGGGCACATAAGCTCTCAGGCTTTGATTGCCTGTGAGCTAAAAAGAAAACTGCCCAGTTAAACTGAGGGCATTGAGCTCACAGGCTATTCACACTCATTGTATATTGTACTCTTATTTCAAAGAATTTGAAATATGCCCCTCGAAAAATAAAGAAATCAACAATATATTAAGGAGGGTCATCCCCCCTCATAGTTAACTAATGAATCCCTTACACTAATCAGGGAAGTCTCTAATTACAATGAATATATATATATACAAAATTTGAAGAAAATCGGATAATTCTGCATGAAAAACCCATTTATGTAAATTAGGGGGGTTATCCCCACTTTCCCCCTTTATACTCAACCAATGAACCCTCAAAACTATTGACAGAAGCGCATTATCAAAATGAACCTATATACAAAATTTGAAGAAAATGGGATAATTCTGCATGAAAAACCCATTTATCTAAATTAAGGGGGGATTAGCCCCCCTTTCTCCCTTTATACTTAACCAATGAACCCCCAAAACTATTGACAGAAGCACATTATCATAATGAACCTATATACAAAATTTGAAAAAAATGGGATAATTCTGCATGAAAAACCCATTTATCTAAATTAAGGGGGGATTAGCCCCCCTTTCCCCCTTTATACTTAAGTAATGAACCCCCAAAACTATTCAGAGAAGCGCATTATCACAATGAACCTATATACAAAATTTGAAGAAAATCAGATAATTCTGCATGAAAAACTCATTTATCTAAATTAGGGGGGTTACCCCCCTCTTTCCCCCTTTATACTTAACCAATGAACCTCCAAAACTATTGACAGAAGCGCACTATCACAATGAACCTATGTACAAAATTTGAAGAAAATCGGATAATTCTGCACGAAAAACTCATTTATCTAAATTAGGGGGGGTATCCCCCCCTTTCCCTCTTTATACTCAACCAATGAACCCCCAAAACTATTGACAGAAACACATTATAAAAATGAACCTATATACAAAATTTGAAGAAAATCGAATAATTCTGCATGAAAAACCCATTTATCTAAATTATGGGGGGTTAGCTCTCCGTTTCCCCCCTTTATGCTTAACCAATGAACCTTCGAAACTAATCAGGGAAGCGCCTTATCACAAGGAACCTATAAACAAAATTTATAGAAAATCGGATAATTCTGCATGAAAAACTCATTTATCTAAATTAGGGGGGGGTATCCCCCCTTTCCCCCTTTATACTAAACCAATGAACTCCCAAATCTATTGACAGAAGCACATTATCAAAATGAACCTATATACAAAATTTGAAGAAAATGGGATAATTCTGCATGAAAAACCCATTTATCTAAATTATGGGGTGTTAGCCCCCCGTTTCCCCCCTTTATGCTTAACCAATGAACCTCCAAAACTAATCAGAGAAGCGCCTTATCACAAGGAACCTATAAACAAAATTTAAAGTAAAACGGTTAGTTCTATCAAGAGTTATCGCGTTACGTACATACATACATACGTACGTACATACAGAACCGGCGGGCACATAAGCTCTCAGGCTTTGATAGCCTGTGAGCTAATAAAATAACGTTATAACATTAATGTTATAACGTTATTATATATTATAACGTTAATATTCAAAAACAAAGTTTTCGCCAGATTGGCGGAGGGAAAAAATTGCGCCAATGTTGTGCGTATATGATATCTGTGCCACCACAAACACATCAATTCAAATAACAAAATCTCAAGAATTGAATTGAAATCAAAATTGAAATAATTGAAATGAAAAGGTTGCAATTCAGATGATACCAATTGAAACAAGATTTGGCGAGTTATCACTGGCGCCCAGCAAACATAAAAGTACCGTATTGGACATATATTTTTTTTTTCGCTTTTTTGATGATCTTGGAAATATGCTTCATGGTTCAATGGCGTTTAATTAAGCAAGAAAAACTGTGAAAATTCTGAGAGCCAGAATAAATTTTTAACAGTAAAAATTATATAATTGTAAGTAATAATAATTATATAATTATATAATTTTAAGAAAATCTTTTAGGGAAGAGTTCCGTATCCTGTGATGATTTTTTTGGCGAGTTGATTTTGGCGATAAGTGTTTGATGTGATTGCTGATATCTTCAGTCTTTGGGGTTACATTTTTAACTACTGAAGTGAACTTAATCGAGGCTAACGAAAAAGAAAGGCTACCGCGGTGCTTTACGCGTATATTTTTTTACAGACCGCGGGAGTCACGTGATGCTCGAATGCACCAATGCAGGTGTACGAAAAGAGCATCATGTCACACTAGCGGTCTGTAAAAAAAGATAAGTTGAATGCACCGCGGTAGCCTGTCTTTTTCGTTAGCCTCGACTTAATCTACGTGACGTCACACCCCTTTTGGCGCTATTTTGGATTTTTTGGCCAATCGTGCCAACCAACACAGAATATGAAACTCTTCCCATACTACATCAGTTGAAAATATGTAAGAAGAAATTTGTAAGAGGAAATTTGGTACTTTTCCGTTAAACGGACACCATTGTCGCCAAGCATACATTTACATACATTTACATGTATGTACATACATTTACATACATTAACATACATACATTTAGATACATATATTTACATACATTAACATACATAGATTTAGATACATACATTTACATACATACATTTACATACATTTACATACATTATGCATTAGCATATATTTTGTCATGGTGTCCGTATAACGGAAAAGTACCGGGAATTTTGTAAAAACAATGTTTGTGTAAAACTTTTCAACGCATATAGCCGCTGAAAATTTAATAAAGGGTTAGAGTTCACTACAGCTATTGGGTGTATCGCAAGTGATAATAATTTTTATTTTCACACTTTATGAATTAGATTTTTTACATATAGCTGCAGAAATCCTGCACTGAGAAAATTTTCAGAAATCAACACTGATTTTAAACATATCTAAGGTTTTTGTCACATGCCCGAGCAATATTCATATAAAATTTGTAATTCATATCAAATTGTTTACCGTCAAGTTTTGACGGGTTCCATCTAGTTAATCTGTATTACTCTAATAGTGATGATGAAAATGTTTCACTAATGGGATATAAAAGAAAATCAAAATCTTTTTGTATTTTTAGCACTTTCCAACCTAGTTGAAAAGTGCTTATGACTTCGGTTTGTCTGGCCGTATGGCCGGATGGCCGTCTGGCCGTATGGCCGTCTGTCCGTGCTCTAACTCCCGTAAATATGCTCGGATTGCTCTGCAATTTTTATATGTTATTGTCGTTATCTATGGCACGTTCCCTATTTCAACTGAAGTGTGTAGCACTTATAGTTTTCTTACAGGGACACTCAAAAGAATTCCGTTACATTGCGGTCTATGGGGAAAAATCATTTGCGGTTTATTTTAAAAATGTTTCACTATTGTAAACGCATTGAAATTTATATAGATCACTAAGATGCATTAGAAGAAGCTTAATATGGAATAGTAGGTGTATAGCACTTAGAGTTACTTTACAGGGACAGTCAAAATAATTCCGTTACATTACGTCTATGGAGAAAAATCGTCTGCGGCTTATTTAAATAATGTTCCACTATTTTAAACGCATTAAAGTTTATATATATTACTAAGGTGCATTACAAGAGGCTTACTACAGAATAGTGTGTGTATAGCAGTCATCGTTCATTTACAGGGCCACACAAAATAATTCTCTACTGTCTGTTAACAATAATTCCTGGAAGTGCGTTTTAAGTTACTAAACGCGATTTTAATCTTAACTAGCTTTTTGTCTATTACGGGGTGTGTATAAATTCTGTAGATCCTATACAGGGCAGCACAAAAGTTCGCGAACACATTTCCGTTTATTGACAGAAACTCCAGAAGGAGAATTTAAACGGTGCTACGCGTTTCCTAACTAAACTAAAATTTAGCATCCTATGTATATATACAAATCTATAGATCATATACAGGGCTACATAAAAGTATTCGGATATTTTTCCGAATATTGTATATATTGAAAATTCCTGAAATTACGTTTTTAAATATGTTATGCGTTTTCCAAATTGTTTACTTAGAACATCTTTATCAACAACATCTTTCAGCTTATTAAACGGTAATGATTTGTAAAATTATTTTAGAAGCGTTGGAAAGTGCTACATAATCTATGCTTGACGCATGATTTTTCGTTCTTGTTTCATTTTCTTTTCATGTAGTATTTTATGTTCTAAAGTTGTTTTAATAGCTTATTTTTTTTAATCAAGAAATTAGTATATTAATTAACTATTTATGCAATTTTTTCCAAGTACTTTTCTTTCTTGAATGCCATAAAATAAACATAAAAATCTTTTAATTGCAGAAAAATTTAGAAAAATAAAAGGAAACATAATGTTAATAAAATTATGCTAATCATAAATAAGAAAATGCGTTTGGAAGTTTATTGAATTATTACGCTGTAATCGTGTAAAATGCTTTACTGAAACTTTGCGCATTTATTCATTAGAAATCAAAATAGGGTATAGGGTATAGGCTACTTTTATTCCAAGTATATTGTTTTAAATAAAATTCAAATTTTCATTTTTGAACATCTAGATGATAGATACTTCATACAGAAATAACCGCTTGTCGTTATAATTACAAAAAAGTTATTTTCATAACAATATATTACTTTTTAAAAGACATTTGAAATGTATATTTATTTCTGGGTAACGAAATGGAAGAAAAATTTATCAAGAATTAAATTATTACGTACAAAAAGATTTCGATGTTGAAAATGACGTCATATTTAAAATAAAATGTACATTTTCATACGCTGAAATATTTTCAATTGGAATACGAATATTAGTATTTATTGAAATTAGTATTTACTGAATATTAGTACTTATTGAAATTAGTATTTATTGAATATTAGTACTTATTGAAATTAGTATTTATTGAATATTAGTATTTATTAGTATTTATTAGCATTTATTGTTTTCATTTCAAAAATGACTTCATAGTTAATAGAAAACACTTATTTCAATTCATAAAAATTAAAAACTTTCAGAATTAATTAGATAATTTACACTGAACAATGCGACTCCAATCTCAAAAAAAAAAAAAAAAAAATCATTTTAAACAGAAAATATATTTTGGAAATGTATTTTCATTTATAAAACTGAAAGATTTTATTATGATTATGTGAAAGTTACGTAATTTTTACTGACTTTCCAAACTGACACCCCAAAAGTATTGTGAATGAAGCTCAACGATATGAGTTTTGCCACAGTTGAACTATGTTTCCAAATCGTATTTTGGCAAATGAATTTTTTATTTGTTGTAAAAAATGCGTTGATATTTTTAAACAAATTTTATTTCTATTTTACTACATTATAGGTTTTTTTATTTACAGACTAATCTTCCATTTTAAGACATTTTATGAGTACATACATATAATTTTTATTTAGAATAATGAAATTTTAAAATCGCAAATTGTCGTTTACGTTTCAAAATGTAATCACTGTACATTACACGATTCTGAATAATTTAAACGTTTAGTAAGTTTCGTTTTTATATATCGCAAGTTAATCTATAAACAACACAATCGCTGCAAAATGAAAAAAATTTATACTTCGTCTCTTATTACAGTTATCATCTGATGATCTGATGCAATGTATTATAAAGGGTGTCCGAAATGTCTGGAAACGGTCTAATAACTCGAGAAATATACATCGGATTGAAGCACGGAAAATATGTATTCAATATTTTTGAAAAATCTATTTAGGGATATCAAAATTGCCCCCTTAATTGCCCCCCCCCCCCCAGGGGTTAAAAAGGGGACAACTTTGTTTTCCTAAATGAAAAAAACAACCCTTTTTATTGGAGATTCGGATTGTACGGAAAAAAAACCCAACTTTTGCTTTTAACATTTTCTTCGAAAAATCGTAGATTGCGCTGTAATCGAGTAAAATGCAGTGAGAATCGTTTCCATTGAAAAATCTGGAAGCGGTCAAATAACTTGATAAATATACATCGGGTTGAAAAACGGAAAAATACCTGTTCAACATTTTTGAAAAATCTATTTAGGGATAACAAAGTTGTTCCCCTTTCCTCCACAGGGGGTAAAGTTGGGGGCAACTTTGATATCTCTAAATAGATTTTTCAAAAATATTGAACATGCATTTTTCCTTTTTTCAATCCGATGTATATTTATCGAGTTATTCGACCGTTTCCGGACTTTTCGAACACCCTGTATATAGTTTTGAGTTGCAAATAGCTTCTTCTTCAATCCATGGTTGATGCATGTGTGGAAGCGGAAAATGATCTTATACATTTTATCTTCTTTCAAAGTAAGATAGCTGAAAGTTATATGCATTTGTAAAGTTCTGTTAGAAACAATGCGAACATAAATCCCTATAAATTGGGACAAACTATTATAATCTCATCTCCATTCGTAATTAGTTTCAGATAGGATCAGTTGGGGTAATTATAAACATGGGTTGGTCCTTTAAAATAAGCACCAGCAACGCTAGTGTGAGCATAGCTGAGAGTAATGTGAAGTCAAAATCACAGGTTTACATTCCTGTTAACAGAATGAGAGTTTTTCTGCCGTTTCTTCTTCATAATTGGTATCCACCATACAGTAAGAAAGATAAAGAGAAAAATAACGTTAAGAGTCTACGCTAATCACGCGAAGAAACGCTCAATCTAATGTTAAGTCTATGGAAAGGTTCTTGCGCGATTTCTCGCTCAATTTTTTTTTTTTTTTTTTTTTTTTTGCATAGGATAGCTGAGGTCGATCTGTAACGTTGTTTGTTTTTACTTTTTTGATTTTGGTTACAGTTTTTTTATAAGACATTTACAGGACATTTTCATAGGACATTTTCGTAGGACATTTTTATGACATTTTCAATTTTGGAACCGGTTGGAACCGGCTCTGAAAGTGAAAGTACCCTTATATATAAAAAACTGGAACCAAAATCGAAAAAGTAAAAACTAACACCGTTAGAGATCGACCTTAGCTATCCTATGCAAAAAACATCATTTAAAAATATTAAAATGCGAGCGAGAAATCTGCCAAGAATCTTCCTATAGACTTAACATTAGCTTGCGCGTTTTTTCGCATGACTGATGTCGGCTTCTAAAACAATTATGAAAAAAATCCGCAAAAACGCAAAGAAATTGTATTCGGCTTTTAGTTCCAAAATTCAATGTTTCACGGAACTACAAAAACAAACAAAATCAAGTCCGAGCTGGGATCTTGAGTACTAATTTCGCGCTTACTTCCAAAATAATAAAAAATAAATAAGCAAAACATAATGGTAATTTTCAGAAGCGACGACGTTCAAAGATATAAACAGCTTTACACGACGGCTGTAATAAACCTGAGGGGGACAGGGAAAAAGAGTGCTAAGCCATATTTTTGAACTTCCGAGATTTGAAAATTCATTTTGAAAATTAGATCAAATACTCAAATCAAAATTGATAACATAAAGTTTTTTTGTCCATTTCTGAGTAACATTTGAAATATTCTGAATAACAATATCGCATTACTTTGATATACACTTTCCTTCTGGTGAAAATTTCTTGAAACATCTGGGGAAAAAACGAAACGTGGCACATATGCTGTTGCCAACTAATGACATTAGAAAAAAATAATATGTAGGATATTATAATTTACAATCGTAAGCAACAGATTACAGTGACAGATTTATTTCACCAAAAAACTTGCCCCGACCCCTTCAATTGAATATTACATAATGAGGTTCGGCATCAATTTATCCATTTGATAAAAGCTTAAAACTCATAAAAATTTAGGACTCAATCTTCTACGCAAATTAATGCATCAGATAGATCAGCCTGGCTATTTAAAATAAATAGAATTTGTTTATAATTTCTGTAGAAACAAAAGCAACAGGCATCCAAATGAAGTGGACTAAGGAGCCACTGAATTACTATTTTTTGTCTAACTTCGACCACAATTTATCCCATTTCCATAACACTATGAAAGATATCTGTACTCATCTCCCCTCCCAAAACAAAATCCTGTGTGCTGATTTTGTTTTGTTTTACTCTGTGCTAAAAGCACAGAGTAAATTTTCTGAAATTAAAAAATTTCTTTTATTTTTAAGACATGGAAAAATCCATCCTATTTCAAAACATTTTTTCGACATAAAAACACATATTTTTTTCCTGGATTTTTTGGACAACTAATCTCCAAATAGCGCAAGAGGTACTGGTTCAATAAACACAAATTAAAATAGAATGAATGGAATTCACATAAAAGAAGATTGCATTTTTATATTTTACATTTCAATACTTGTAATAGAATTTTATCCGCCAGATTCGCTTTTCTGTCTATTTTCCAGGGAAAAAAATTCCCTTTCTGCATTTTTAAGCATATCTCAGATGAAAAAAATAGATTGATTTTTGCCACCTTAAAAAAATATTAAATTTCTTTTGAACCTGAGCAGGAAACATTTAGTTTCTTATTAATAGATTTCTATTTTCAACTCATGCATAAAATATTCAAAGAATTTCTTTTTCGCTGCTTATTTTATTATTAAAATGTTTAAATTTAATAATGATAAACAAAACTTTTTCTATAATGAAATTATCCTACTATTTCTTTTTGGATTTTTAAACATAAAGAAATTTTGGAAATTATACAACGTTGGAGGTTTTCATTTTCAGCCGTTTCTGTAGGCAAATTTCCTTGAATATTTAATTTTCGTATTAATCTGATCATACACACGTTATCCATACCAACAACCATAAAGTTAGTAAATGCAATTTAGATAAACCATAGTCCAAGATTTTAGATATTGTAAGAGTATGTATTTGATATTCTATTTTGGATTTTTTTAAGCTGATATATACATGGGATTGATATATTTCTTTCACGCGTGAAAAAACTAGACATATAAGGAAAGGTCCTTCCGTCCTGTACCGGTAGGAAAAGGTAGCTTCCGTATTCCTTGTTTTTTAAAATTCTGCTAATATTACTCAAACACGCGAAGCTAAAATATTTTGAACCCGATTATAGAAGATTCAAACTCAGTTTTCGTTAATACTTAGTTTGAATAAGAATTTTGTCAAATACGTCAGCTATATCCAAGTTCTTGACTTCATCCATGGCGATTTATTTTTGCTCGCCAAATTTGGAGGTATTTCGTTAAGTATCGCCAAGTTTAAAGAGAACTGGCGCAACTGGCGGATATCAATATATAGTTTTAAACGTAGGGATTAACAACAATGCTTACAACAATTAAAGTAAATTTGCGAGAAACCATGTTTTCTAAAGCTCATAAATGAAACCTAATTATGGAATAGAAGTCATCCTAGAATATCAAAGTACTATATCTGCGCCATTTTTTAAGAACGAGGCAGAACAAAAAAAAAGACCTTCCGGCCTGTACCGGGAGGAAAATGTAGCTTTCTTATATCTTCGTTTTAAAATTTTAGCTAATGTTACTCGAAAGCAGCAAGCTAAACTGAAAAGAGCCCGATTACAGAAGATTCGTTAATGCCAATTTTGAATAAGAAATTCGCCAAACTAATCAACTATACCCAAGTTGGCTTCATTTCTTGATATTTATATTTGGTAGCCAAATTTGGCAATATGTCGCCAAGTGTCGCCAAGCTTGGCGAGAATTTTACGCTAATGGATATGAATATAGTTTTATGCGTATGATTGGGAAAACGATTACAACAATGAAAGATAATAATTTGCGTTAAAATCCGTTCACTAAAACTCTTAAATTAATCCCAGATTTTTTGTAATCTGCTGTCTTGTTTCAAAATGTCAGCCACCCTAGAATTTCAAACTGATATGTTTTTGAGTCAGCCAGATCGCAGCTATTTTTTAAGATAGAGACAAAACAAAAAACGCTCTAGAAGCCTTATATCAAGTCCTAACACTTAAGCAAAAAATAAATAAATTTGTATTTAAAATTTGTTTGTAATTTTTTTTTAGTTTTAAATCTTTTAGTGGCCGCCATTTTGAAACAAGATGGTGGGCCAAGCTGGCCAACGAACACCGTTGAGATATTAGTGATCTTAATACACACGCTTAGTTTCATCCAAATCGATTTAAAAATACGAGTACTATCGTATGACAAATATCATATATATATATATATATATCAACACTGAAAGGGGTTTGGTTTGGGGGCCTGGGGGTTATGATCGGTGAAAATATTCCGAAATTTTCTGGAGTTGCTTTCCTCCGAAAGGCTGCAATAGGTAGCTTTTTATTTTTTGTAATGAAAGCTACCTAATATTTCCGAGTCCAGTACCAAGTCCGACCACTTAAGTGGAAAAACTTTTTAGATTTCTAATTTTTTGCACATCTTTTTGAATTTGAAATATTGGAGTGGCTGACTATTTAAAACAAGATAGCATATAAAGCTTGCCAACTTTGGTAAGTCTTGTAGACATGCTCAGTTACATACAAATCCGTTAATAAATACAAGTGCCGTCGCATGACAAAAATCAGATTGTTTTCAAATGTCGTCGACTCTAGAATTTTAAACTGCTATACCTCTGTCATTGTTTAGGATAAAGGAAATGCAAAAAATGCTCCGGAATCCTTGTAACACTTAAAAGCCTCACACACCTTCGAACACTTAAAAGAAAAATAATTCCATTTCTAATTATTTTATATATTATTTTGAATTTTTAAAAATCCAAAAACATTTCAGTGAATGCCATTGTGAAACAGGTGAAGAGGAATTTCATCTCTGAAACTCCACTGACGACGTCTGTTTTCTAACAGTTGAAAGCGTTTAGGTGTTAACATCTTTTAACATTTTTGACGGTTTTTATGTTTTAAAAACGTTTTATGTATTTTTAGCACCTTTTTAGTAAAATAAATCATAAGTTTCAATTCTTATATATTTCATGTAATATTATTGGTGAATTAAAACATGTCTTGACATCCTTTCAGAGAGTTAAAATACCGATATACGATATTTAAGTGTCTGATTTTCTGTATTATTCTGAAAATAAAAATGACAACAAATAACTTTAAAATATCTAAATAAGAAATAAGAATTCCCCTGTTAAAGTGTTGAGCTGTTCAACTATTCGATTTAGAAAAATATTTTTCAATTACTGTGCATTTTTTAAAATGAAATTTATTTATCATGTTGCTATGGCAGCAGACGATAAAACAATATTTTTGGAATAAGGGAATAAATAGAATAAAAAGTTTTGTTGATATTTGTGATAAAATATTTTTATTTATTTCTTTAAAGGTAATAATTAAGCGCAATTAAATAATCTCTAATTATTTGCATGCTAGATAAAAGAATTATCGCAATACCTGCTACAGCTTCTTAGTATTGCAGCGTGGCGTACTTAATATGTATATCTCACATTGCAGTAAACACTTTGAACTGGTTAGAAGTCCCGCAATTACGGGTTGAACACACACAAAAAAAAGGCAAACATTCGTCAAAAACATAAAATAAAATAAAAATATATTTAAAATTTTCAAATTTTTCACGCCAATCGTTCATGGGCCCCTACCGGCAACCCGTGTGTCAAATTTCGTAATCCTGCGCCCTGTGGTTTCCGAGTTTTTGAGGTTACATAGATAGATACGCGCACGGATTTTAATTAGATACTTTATAGAAAGCATGTTGTAGTCACCTCAAAGATGCATATCATTTGAATTATGTTTGGAGTATTGTAACATCATTAAAAAGCACCGCAAACGATTTTTCCCCATTGACCGTAATGTAATGGAATGCTTTTGGGGGTCCTTGTAAACGCACTACAAACGCTACACACTTCATTTTCAACAGAGAAGATGCTATTACAATCTTCAATAACATATATCAATGTCATGAAAATCCAAGTATATTTGGGAGAGTGAGAGCGGACATACGGCCAGACAAATGTCCTAAACACTTTTCAACTACGTTGGAAAAACTTAACAAGGAGGAAGGAAATAATATTTCAGAAAAAAATTATTTTATACGATAAAGAAAGATGCATCAGGTGTTTAAGAATCTACAGTTAACAATAAATAATTGCTAAATGTTATTTAATTTTTTTCAAAAATTATATCTGTAGGAGTATTTTTGTTCAATATACAAAGTAATCCGTTTTTAATAAATCCATTTGTCTAAAATAATTTTTATTGAAAGAATTTTATAATTGTCTATTTAATTATTTCTTTTGTCAAAGACATATTCAATAATAAATATGCTAAAATAAATACCTGTTTCCTCTGCATAATCTTTCCTTCGCTGTCTCGATATACAAATACGGCATGATAATTTTTTTTTGTATTTTTCTCTGTTAAATTTCAGAAGAAGTCGTTTTCCAAGGTAAAAGATAACCGCAGTTAACGCAGCGTAAACCAGTAAAATGTGTAACTTCCTTTTCACATTTTTTTAGAAAGATTTGCGTGCAAGTAACTTAACAGAGCCGTATCAGGAAGAAGAATTCTGAAGTTTTAAAAGCGAAATGCAGGCAGGTATCGTTGGATAGCTATATGACTGCAGCGCCCTCTCAAAACATATACTGAAATCGATTAAATACCAAACTTAGTCCGATGATAGTGTCGAAAATTTTGTGAGATACAGCAAAATAATTGTACATTAGCGCAATCACGATAGTAAAATAAACATTAAACAACCTTAAATTAAGAATATATATACTAAAGATGATTACAGTAAACTTAAAAGCTTATAGAAACCTTTTAATAAGCAGATCTACTAGTTTCAAACGTAAATTCGGCGACATTCAGAAGATCAATAATGATAAAATAAACTATTATCGTAAAAGAAAAAAAAATGAAAAATGACCTTGATAGACAGAAACCACGAGATCACAGATATAATGAAAACAGGTACTTTATTAAACGTGAAACAATAGACTAATTAATTTTTCAGCAGAGCTGAAATTACGCTAGAAATTAATGAAATACAAAGGATGTTAATTATCACTTTACTAAACAGCGTACAACCATTATTTATAAAAATGTCCAGGTTCGATCCCGGACCCCTTGGTATAAGTATCCATACCAAGGGGATATACCAAGGAATCCGGGATCGAACCTGGACATTTTTTCACTCTAATGGTTGTACGCTGTTAAGTAAAGTGATAATTCTCATCCTTTGTATTTCATTAATTTCTAGCGTAATTTCAGCTCTGTTGAAAAATTAATTAGTGTATAAATTAAATATTCACCTATATTGGGTTTAATTTGTCTCATGCAGGCCAACGGTGTTGTGCTCATGATTAACTTTCCATCTTGTGCTGCGTGGTTGTAGCCTTGATATATAAAAGTGAGAGAATGCTAGATTGGATGTCGTCTGGATGGCTTAATTGGTAAAGCACTTGGTGCGCTATACCAAGGGATCCGGGTGGAACAATAGTTTTATCCGGACTACCTAATATAGAGCCTATACAGGTTAATTTTAAAAATCATAAAAAAATATATCCATCAAGATTTTATTCCCCAATCATTATCCGCGAATCAATAGAAATCTTTATGCCCACCGAGAACATATGCAATGAAGTTACCTACAATTTGACGGGAGATGCTTTATAAATTAAAAATAAAATAAAATAAAATAATTCACATTTACAGATGGCCAAAATTAGTAAAGCACACGCCTTCATTATACCTGTGATCTCGTAATTTTTGTTTATCAAATCGTTTTTCACAATTTTTTGCGAAAATGGTTTATTTTATTATTAATCTCGTGAATGTTACCGATTGTGCGAATGAAACGATACTAGATGTATTTATTTAAAGGTTTTTATAAGCTTTTAAGTGTACCGTAATCACTTTTAGCACATTTTCTTTTTCTTTTATTTAATGATAGTAAGCTATTTTTCTTGTAATAGTTAAATAACCTGCTGAAAGCTATTTAGAAAACTGATTATGATTACGAATATTGAAAATGTTTTCTTGTTTAGTTGTTAACGCTTTCACATCATTTGACTAGCACAGCTTGTCATGTGATACACTAACTAAGAAAGTAATTAAAACTGGATTAAGCTGGTGCGAGTAGGTAAACCTATCTGTCCATAGCTTTATATTCAAGTAGTTGACCCGCCCGGCATTGCCCGGGTCCGTCATAATAATTTTAAATAAACCATTAATTTGTATTATTTTATATATTTAACCCGATTTTGTACGAACTTATATTTTTAAATGAAAAATTCACGAAAAAATATTGATATTTAATGGTAAATTTACTCGTAATAACACATTTTCTTGTTTTTTCACGTACATTTGGATATCTTAAATACTAGGCAATAGATGGCAATACTATCGATTCAATCAGGTCAATTTCAAATATAAACTATAGACTAAAAGTTTTTTCTAGTATTACTTAAAGTTATAGATTATGAAGACATTTTTTATTTAAATATTTTTAATACAAATATTTTTTATTTACATTATATTTTTATCATAAATTTAATTTGTAAAAATATTGTTGATGTGTTAAACTTTAAAAAGCATTCGAATGAAAAAATACAAATAAAATGCGTAACTTCTTCTCCAGAAAATGTGACAGTAATTGAAATGAATTACAGTCAAGAGTAATGCAAAAAACATTCTGTCGGAAGCGGGATTCGAACACACTTTCTTTGCAGACAGCCAGGGCTTAAACTAATGCTTTAGATCACTCAGCCACGCTGATCACATTCAAGTATACCTTAAAACTAAACAGGTTTTGGATTTAATCTCACACATGCGCAAAAACATAGAATTTGAACTGAAATTTTTAGCTTGTCGCTTTAATACATAGGATTATCTGTACTAATATTATAAAGAAGTAAAGATTGTTTTTTGTTTGTTTGCTTTTTGTTTGTAGGGGGTAATCTCTGGAACTACTGAAGCGATTTCAAAAGTGATGGTGGCAAATTGATGGTGACAATCCCTGCTCCAACATAGGCTACATTTTATGTCGATGCCACTACCCCCAGTAGGGTGCAAGAGCGAAAAACGTTCTAAAATTTCGATTTTTTTTTATACTGAAGAAGCTAGAAACTTTAAATTTGGCATGGCAGTTATTTATAAGATGTAAATGCTCTCTAAAAACAAATTCGAAATTTAAAAGGGTAATATGAGCGAAAAGCGTTCTAAAACATTCTAAATTACAATTTCTATAGAATCTCTGGAACTACAGAACCGTTTTCAAAAGTGATGGTGACAGTCCCTGCTCCAACATAGGCAATATTTTATATTCAATAAAAGTAAAAACAGTCAAAAAAACACTTTTCTATAAGCATCTCAATGTTTGTTTTAAAAGTCACGCCTAATATCATGACTGGAATTCGTGTAGTTCTGAAACATTTTGGTTACAATACGTCAATTTGGCGTGTGCGCAGATTATTGAAATTTACCGCTTTGATTTATGCTTGAACTGGCGAATTTGTTAAAAAGTTATAATTTTCCTGGGTTTTTATTTTTTATGATATGGCAGCAGAACATAAGAAAAAGCGTTATTTAAACTATCTATTCACGATTAGTAAATTATTTCCTCAACGTATAATCACAATTTAATTAATATTAAACTACTTAATTGTAAAAGAGTATTTAAAAAATATATTACACTATATATTTTATAAATAATATAATACAATCGTCGTGCATTACATCGCATGTGTGATGTGTTTTTTATATATTTTATATTTATAATTTCCACTTTTTAGTGTTAAAAATATTTTGTTGCTGCAGTTCACAGCCAGTGGCTCTTTTCTGGCGGAAGTGATTTGGCACATCATCAATTTTATTGTTTGTTCGACTAAAGATTACTTAGCGATTTATCACCTGTGGCGAGCTAACGATAAAAAGGCCTTAAGGGACCGCTTCACTGAAACTCCCGATCGCGAAATCCCATGTTAACCTATGGGAAGACTTAGAAGCGCAATTACTCATCACCCAACATAATTATTAAAATACGGTTTTGATCATAAGAAAGTAGACATCAGATGCCGACGATGTGCGTTTTAAAAAATTGTAACTTTAAATTTTAAGTATTTTTAAGAAGATGATAAAATTTCATCAAGCGGAAATTTCAAAGTTTATAGGGATTTTATAAATACTTAAAATTTAAGGAGATATTTTTTAAAGACGCACATCGTCGGCATTTGATGTTTACTTTCTGACCGCATTTTAATAATTATATTAATAAACAAGTAATATAAAAAAAAAATTAAGTCAATTCTTACTTTTTAATCATAAAAAAAACCCGTGCATAGCATTCATGTCCCACGTTATCTTTATTGAACACTAGCAAGCTACGCCCGCTATGCTGGTCAATTTCTCTTAACGAACTTTTAATCAAACAAAATATTGACATTTCATAATTCACTCTTATATTTTAACAGAATAATAAGGATACTATAATTTGTGACTCGTGCCAATATAC
Organism: Maratus michaelseni; assembly: GCA_963931845.1. Taxonomy (NCBI): domain Eukaryota; kingdom Metazoa; phylum Arthropoda; class Arachnida; order Araneae; family Salticidae; genus Maratus; species Maratus michaelseni. The sequence continues at coordinate 378,013,799 of OZ007593.1, read as the reverse complement.
ACGTCAGGACACGTCGCCCTTATCATTATTTTTTTACGCATGAAGGTTTCGCTATGGTACTCCATTGTGGAATTTGGTAATTTTTGAATTTCAACATTTGAAAAACGGCGTAATTTATATCAAGAATCGTGAAATTTATATCAAGAAAAATACAACTTTTTTATCTTTCAAACGTAGTTTGTCTAACAATTTTCTGACAAATACTTTTCGAGCTATTATTTCTTTCAGTAACTTCAAATGTTTCATTTTCCGAGATTAATCTGTGGCAACAATTAGCGAAAAACCCAGTCGTCAGCAACGCATAGTTTTTTATTAAAGATGCTGTTGGAGCAGGGATTGTCACCATCAATTTGCCACCATCAGTTTTGAAATCGGTTCTGTAGTTCCAGAGATTCCATAGAGCTTGTAATTTAGAATGTTCTTAGAACGCTTTTCGCTCATTTCACCCTTTTAAATTTCGATTTTTTTTATTTGTTCTTAGAGAGCATTTACATCTTATAAATAACTACAATGCCAAATTTCAAGTTTCTAGATCCTTCAATATAAAAAAACTTGCAATTTTAGAAAATTTTTCGCTTCTGCACCCCCCTGGGGTTAGTGGCACCGACATAAAATATAGCCTATGCTGGAGCAGGGGTTGTCACCATCAATTTGCTTCCATCACTCTTGAAATCGGTTCTGTAGTTCATGAGATTCCACAGAAATTATAATTTAGAATGTTTTTAGAACGCTATTCACTCATTTCACACTTTTAAATTTCATTTTTTTTTTAAATTTCTTCTAAAAGAGCATTTATATCTTATAAGTAGCTACAATGCCAAATTTCAAATTTTTGGCTCCTTCAGTATACGAAATATCGCAATTTTAGAGCGTTTTTCGCTCCTGCACCTCCCTGGGGTTAGTGGCGCCGACATAAAATATAGCCTATGTTGGACCACGGGTTGGCACCATCAATTTGCCACCATCACTTTTGAAATCGGTTCTGTAGTTCCAGAGATTCCACCGAAATTGTAATTTAGAATGTTTTTAGAACGCTTTTCGCTCATTTCACTCTTTTAAATTTCATTTTTTTTAATTTGTTCTTAGACAGCATTTCCATCTTATTAAGTAGCTACAATGCCAAATTTCCAATTTCTAGCTCCTTCAGTATAAAAAAAATCGCAATTTTAGAACGTTTTTCGTTTCTGCACCCCCGTGGGGTTAGTGGCACCGACATAAAATATAGTCTATGTTGGAGCAGGGGTTGTCACCATCAATTTGCCAGCATCACTTTTGAAATCGGTTCTGTAGTTCCAGAGATTCCACCGAAATTGTAATTTAGAATGTTTTTAGAACGCTTTTCGCTCATTTCACTCTTTTAAATTTCATTTTTTTTTAATTTGTTCTTAGACAGCATTTCCATCTTATTAAGTAGCTACAATGCCAAATTTCCAATTTCTAGCTCCTTCAGTATAAAAAAAATCGCAATTTTAGAACGTTTTTCGTTTCTGCACCCCCGTGGGGTTAGTGGCACCGACATAAAATATAGCCTATGTTGGAGGAGGGGTTGGCACCATCAATTTGCCTCCATTACTCTTGAAATCGGTTCTGTAGTTCATGAGATTCCACAGAAATTATAATTTAGAATGTTTTTAGAACGCTATTCACTCATTTCACACTTTTAAATTTCATTTTTTTTTAAATTTCTTCTAAAAGAGCATTTATATCTTATAAGTAGCTACAATGCCAAATTTCAAATTTTTGGCTCCTTCAGTATACGAAATATCGCAATTTTAGAACGTTTTTCGTTTCTGCACCCCCGTGGGGTTAGTGGCACCGACATAAAATATAGTCTATGTTGGAGCAGGGGTTGTCACCATCAATTTGCCACCATCACTTTTGAAATCGGTTCTGTAGTTCCAGAGATTCCACCGAAATTGTAATTTAGAATGTTTTTAGAACGCTTTTCGCTCATTTCACTCTTTTAAATTTCATTTTTTTTTAATTTGTTCTTAGACAGCCTTTCCATCTTATTAAGTAGCTACAATGCCAAATTTCCAATTTCTAGCTCCTTCAGTATAAAAAAAATCGCAATTTTAGAACGTTTTTCGTTTCTGCACCCCCGTGGGGTTAGTGGCACCGACATAAAATATAGCCTATGCTGGAGCAGGGGTTGTCACCATCAATTTGCCTCCATCACTCTTGAAATCGGTTCTGTAGTTCATGAGATTCCACAGAAATTATAATTTAGAATGTTTTTAGAACGCTATTCACTCATTTCACACTTTTAAATTTCATTTTTTTTTAAATTTCTTCTAAAAGAGCATTTATATCTTATAAGTAGCTACAATGCCAAATTTCAAATTTTTGGCTCCTTCAGTATACGAAATATCGCAATTTTAGAGCGTTTTTCGCTCCTGCACCTCCCTGGGGTTAGTGGCGCAGACATAAAATATAGCCTATGTTGGAGCAGGGGTTGGCACCATCAATTTGCCACCATCACTTTTGAAATCGGTTCTGTAGTTCCAGAGATTCCACCGAAATTGTAATTTAGAATGTTTTTAGAACGCTTTTCGCTCATTTCACTCTTTTAAATTTCATTTTTTTTAATTTGTTCTTAGACAGCATTTCCATCTTATTAAGTAGCTACAATGCCAAATTTCCAATTTCTAGCTCCTTCAGTATAAAAAAAATCGCAATTTTAGAACGTTTTTCGTTTCTGCACCCCCGTGGGGTTAGTGGCACTGACATAAAATATAGCCTATGTTGGAGCAGGGGTTGGCACCATCAATTTGCCACCATCACTTTTGAAATCGGTTCTGTAGTTCCAGAGATTCCACCGAAATTGTAATTTAGAATGTTTTTAGAACGCTTTTCGCTCATTTCACTCTTTTAAATTTCATTTTTTTTTTTAATTTGTTCTTAGACAGCATTTCCATCTTATTAAGTAGCTACAATGCCAAATTTCCAATTTCTAGCTCCTTCAGTATAAAAAAAATCGCAATTTTAGAACGTTTTTCGTTTCTGCACCCCCCTGGGGTTAGTGGCACCGACATAAAATATAGTCTATGTTGGAGCAGGGGTTGTCACCATCAATTTGCCAGCATCACTTTTGAAATCGGTTTGGTAGTTCAAGAGATTCCACCGAAATTGTAATTTAGAATGTTTTTAGAACGCTTTTCGCTCATTTCACCCTTTTAAATTTCATTTTTTAAAAATTTGTTCTTAGAGAGCATTTACATCTTATAAGTAGCTACAATGCCAAATTTTAAATTTCTAGATCCTTCAGTATACAAAAAATCGCAATTTTAGAACGTTTTTCGCTCCTGCACGCCCTCTGGGGTTAGTGGCACCGACATAAAATATAGCCTATGTTGGAGCAGGGGTTGTCACCATCAATTTGCCTCCATTACTCTTGAAATCGGTTCTGTAGTTCCAGAGATTACCCCCTACAAACAAGCAAACAAACAATCTTTACTCCTTTATAATATTAGTATAGATTATTTTATAATCATCGTTGCGGTATTTTATTTCTGTGGCATCACTCATTTGAGATAAATCTTTCATTTCATTTATGAAAACAATGGGTGAAATTTTTTTCTCCCATTTAAAACTAAAATTAATTAATTAAATTTAATGAATGAATTAATATTTGAAAAAACTGTATTAACATAAAGTGTCATCCACTACAAGTTTAAAAAAAATTTTTGAACTTGAGTGGTTGAATAGAAAATATTTTATTAACGATTGAAATTTTGAACAAGATATATATAGAGAGAGTGTGAGCTAATAGTAGGAATTTAATAATGAGTAATAATGTTTCTAACAAGGGAACCACTTTTGGTGTAGCTCGCAACTAGCATCGAGACCTTGGTGCATTTTGTACCCCTAAACATAAAAGTTTGAGAACCGATAAAATGTATTTGTTAAAATCATATTTTATATATTTTTAATACTTTAAAATTTTTATTATTCGATTTTTAATTGTTAATTTTACTCCAAAACTGAGTTAAGTCGCCAAATATGGTTCTACGAATCCAAACTACTACTTGCACACAGCAGACGACTACGACATTTGCCCAGGGTTGGCGAGAAAAATTCCACGGTAACCAATAAAGCCAATTTCGCGCCGCCAAATATGCAATTAAATTGTTTTATTTTTCAAAATGAAATTCGTAGGTTCTTGAAGGATTTTTTAAACTTCTTTCAATATTTTATACTTATTATTGACTAATTTGTATTTTTAACTGTTTTTTTTTCCAAAAAAACTTCTATGATAATAGTCCGATAAGTAGTCTCGAAAATTACATTTTCAGAAAGTTGAGCTCCTGTAAAATCAAAGAATATGATTTTAACAGAAAAATTTTATCGATTCTCAAACTTCGTAATATAGGGCTTTAAATTGCACCAGGTCTCTCTCAATGCTAGGTGCGAGTTGTACCAGAAGTGGTTTCCTTCTAAGTATTCCCATAAGTTAACATGGGATTTCGCGATCGGGGAGTTTCTGTGAACGAACCCCTTAAAATTAATTTGTTAATTTATAATTATAATATTAGAACGTTGTATAGTAATCGGAAATATAGTATCGGTTGTATAGTAATCGGTTATATAGTAATATGTAATCGGTTGTATAGTAATCACAATTCTAACCTATCCGGAAATGAGTGAAAAATCGATTGCAAGATTACATCTTCACATGCAAAAACCAAGTTCAGTTAAATAAAAGAATGTTTAAACTTACAATCTCTAACTTAAGATTTCTGCAAAATTTAATTTTTGCCTTTTAAGATGTTGCGTTACATTATTTAAACCAAAAAATATCTCTCGCTCTGCCCCCCTCCCCCGTATACGAAGTTTGAAATGAAGAATGGGTTAAAGAATTGTGGCATTGATTTGTCTGACTTTTCCTCAACCCAGGGCTTCCAAATGGTCCGCATTTTTAATACCAGTATTCTTTAAAAATACATTTCCTGGCAAGTTTCTATAACATTTTCAATATATCAGTAAACCTTCGGAGTAGGTTTCTGCACAATTTGCAAGAATTATCTAAAAAGAAATTTTTTCTTAGAATAAAGTGGTATTCAAAAAGCGGATCGCTCTGTGTACCCTAAACTGGACTCTGGTTGAGGTTACTTGGAGGACCACCAACAAAAAAAAATTAAATCGGTCCTAGCTCTACTGTATTGAGAGTATTGACAATTCAAAAATGCTCGGTGAATCATGTCAATACTCTCAACTCATGTTGAGAGTACATCAGTTGACTTTCAACTGATGTTGAGAGTCACCACTGTCACAAACATCGGCACAGACAGACAAAAAAAACGGGACAGCGATTTTTAAATCAGAACATAAGCAAACAGTTAACTCTATTAAAACGAAACTTGTCTCTAACGGAATCTTGTCTTAAAAGTAAAAAAAAACGTTGTCTCTACGGAAGAAATGCCATGCAGTGTTAGTAGCTAAGACGAAAACCTGTCTAAAACGGAATATTTTAGCAATCACAATAATATTCTCAATCATAAATATATCATAATCATCAAATATAATATAACAATCACTATAAAGTTAAGCAGTATGTGAAGACGGAATTGCTACGGGCCGAAAAAAAATCCATTTAGGAGATATTTACGATTGAGTATTTATACTCTTTACGGTGTACTTATAAGGTGTATTATTGTACTATGATTTTTTCACATTTAATACCTTATTCCGTTATAAAGAGTTTTAGTTTTCACGGGTTTTACAGAAGAAGGTACAGTAAAATCTGTTAAAACAGAATCGCTAGGAACCGGAAAACATATCCGTTATAAAGAGATTTACGTCTTATTAAACATTTATACAGTATTTCTTTCAATGGGACAAGAAAAATTTTCCGTTATAGACTGGTTGTATTTTCACGTGTTTTAATATACTGAGCTTCGTTTGACGTACACTAACGAATAGCATGGTACGAATCGAAATTTGATAGAATTTATGCATCGTGAAAAATCGGCGCTTTTGGTGGTCCACGCAGTGGGTGCACGAGACGGATTTTGGAACACCTGGCAACAATACTCTCAACGCAGTAAACCCAGGTCTGATTTAATATATTTAGTTGTGTTGCTGTTGGTCCAAGTAACCTCTCAAGATCCAAATAAACTCAATTTACAGTACGTTCAAAAGTTACATTTTTTAAAAAAATTGTCTTCACACTAGAAGATGTTGAATTGACTATAGAACATTCTGTGACATCAAGAGTAAAAATTATTTTATGCTATAAAATATTTTATATTGTGTAAAAATTGTGTTAAAAGTAGAACATCCTGAACTGACTGCAGAACACTTCGTGACATCAAGAGTAAGAATTATTTTATGCTATATTTTTCTTTTGTTGTGTAAAAATCGTGTTTAAACTAGAACATCCTAAACTGATTACAGAACATTTCGTGACATCAAGAGTAAAATTATTTTATGCTACAATTATTTTTATATTGTGTAAGAAACGTATTTTAACTAGAACATCCTGATTCCTGAACTGACTACAGAACATTCCATGACATCAAGAATAAAATTATTTTATGCTATATTTTCTTTTTATATCTACCCTATATATATAAAATCCTAATGAAACGAATTTGTGAAACGATTTTATGAAACGAATTTATGAAACGATTTTATGAAACGACTGATTAAACGACTGATTATGTTTCAGGGCTATTTTTAATAAAATATTAAACGCTTGATGGTGAAATTAATACCAATTGTCCAAAAAATCCGAGGATGTCAAAACTGGTAATAGGTTTTTGAAATTGGAATTAGTTTTCGAGATATTAATTTTTTTCTAATTTTAATGACATTTCTGTAATGATGGCAACTAATTACTCAGTTTTTTTGTGACAAAAAAGGGAAAAAAATCGAAAAGGATCGCGATAGGGATTATTGATTTCTTTTTATTCGTCATTTTCAAATTGAAATTGAATTTATCTTTTATTCCAATGGATAATGAAGACAAGATTGTGATTAAATTATGTTTTTCAGGAAAATTTGAAAAAAAAATCACATTTCTATCATCAGGATTCAATCGCCTGTCAGCATTTAATTTAATTTATAAACTGAAAATATTTTGAATAAATTCTTCCAAATGACGTCATTTATGTAAACGCAAAAGAAAGGGGAGGAAAGGAATTAATAGTAATTATTATTTATTGATATCATTTTGTTATTTTTTTTGTAAAATTTAATTAAAAGAATTTATTTATTTTTATGTACAAAAAGAGGTAAATTGAAAGACAATTATAAATAAATTGTATATATACATATAAATACATGTATAAACAAGCATAAAAGTTCGGTGCTTTTCCAGTATATGGGGCCTTGACGAAACAGAGAAAATAGCCTTGGCGGAAAAGGAAATTTGGCAACATACTTTCTGTCAACCTATTCACTTTGTCATTTCGTATACAGAAGCATTTTTTAAATATTTATACAATTTGTTTAGCATAGAATGTCATTTATCCTATTTTATATATAATCAGAAGTAATTTGTATAGAAAAAACAATAATAATATACGTATAATTAAAATACGCATATAAACAAAAAAATCGTCGAATTTGTTTCCATGGCTGTTTATGTCATTTGGCACCAAATCTCACTTTCTGATGCCGAATTGCGCCAAGCTTTTTAAAAAAGCGTCAAGACCCCTATAATAGAAAAGCACCAAAAGTTCATTGAGTTTGTTTTTATAACTTTTGGCAACAAATGTATGTATATTAACGAATCTATCCGTTTTTGAAACTCGAATTACGCCAAACCTAAAAGCAAAGGATCCTATACTGGAAAAGTACCCGATTTTCTTATGGACAATATTCAAGTGACATAACATGGTGCAAAATTATCGCGGATAGCAAATTTGTTTAAATATCTCAATTGATGCCGAATAAATGCAGGCATGCATGCACAAAATATTTAATTAATTTTGTATGATAAATAATTATTAGAAAATTCATATAGATATAGATATTAATTAAAATAAATAATTTACATATTTAAAATAACATGAAAATGTGCATGATGGTGGACTAAAATAGAGAGAAAATTAAAACCTGTTACTGAAAATGTCTATAACATAGTACTTTTCAATACCGTGGTTCTTAATGTTATTCACAAACAGATGTAATTTTTTTCATCCTTAAACGCAAAGGAAGAATAGAATACAGATCGTTGTTATAAAAGTCCGAGAGGTAGCCACAATTTAAACCTAGCCATTTTATACAAGCTGGTTTTCAAGGTGTAATTGATTATACTTATCAATCCCGAAAACAGTCGTCAGTTGTCGCAACAGTTGTATATGAGGCCATGATAATCAAAAAATGCCCCATTAAAACGTTAAAAGCATGGCAACCCAATTACAGATTTACCAATATTTTTAAAACAAAGCACGCTGTCCTGTTTTTAGAGGCCTCGAAGTCTGAGCGGGGGTTGGCGAGCGTAGCTCGCAGGGGGTAGGCCCCCTAGTATTGTATAAAAATCGTGTTTGAACTAGAACATTCTGAACTGACTGCGAAACATTCCGTTACATCAAGAGTAAAATTATTTTGTGCTATATATTTATTTTTATATTGTATAAGAAACATGTTTTAACTAAAATACCCTGAACTGACTGCAGAACATTCCGTGGCATTAAGAGTAAAAATTATTTTATGCTATTGTATCTTTTATTTTGTGTAAAAAATTGTTTTTAAAATATAACTTCCTGAACGGACTATAAAACATTGCGTGACATCAAGAGAAAAAATTATTTTATGTTATATAATTTTCTATATTGTGTAAAAATATATTCTGCTCAAATAATTCGACAAGTAGTCAAAAAATCCTTTAATATATGAATCAGCTTTTCTACGTTAAAGTGAAATACCAGCAAATCCAGTTTCAGTTTATTACAAGATTTCTGATAGTGCGGCAGGAAGATAGATTTGATTTTCAAAATAGATTATGCAGCAAAATACGCCTCATTAAATATTTTGGCTTTGTTTCGATTTGGAAGGGTAATAATTTATTCTGTTTCATTCTTTGAATTTCTAAAAGAAAGATTAAACTGTTGAGATGTTGTTTGAAGGTAGAAATATTTGTGTTGTTGCTACTAAAGTATGTTGTTATTACATTTTTTCATTTTTGTTTTACACTCTTTTATTTACCTGGTTTTTGTTTGTAAAGATGGAATTTTGTAATATTTTCAGTTAGTCCACCACAGGTTATCTAACTCCAAATACCATCTGTAACTGTATCTTCCTCCGTGACACCTACTATACGGAGCCGCAGGCAGAGGGAACACGTGTCGGAGGTTCGTTTACTTCAAAATGCGCTCCCTGTCGGAATTATGCAGCTCGTGTGCACCACACCTACTATGCGGAGCCGCAGGTAGCGGGAACACGTGTCGGAGGTTCGATTAATTCAGAATGTGCCCCCTGTTGCCGGAAGGTGGAAATAAAAGATTTTCCGTCGCGTGCGGAGCACTTTAAAACGGATAATTTTATACATAATCGGGTTAAAGATATAAAATCATACAAACTTTCGGTTTCTTTAATTTTATTATCACGAGCCCAGACAACGCCGGGCGAATCAGCTAGTATATAAATAAATGAATAAAAGCATAGTCTTTTCTGCACAGCCAACCAAAACTTAACATTCAGAAAAGCAATACAATAATTACTATTTTATGGATCAGCGCTTCTATGTGCATCGTATAACTGAAAACAAAGTTTGAGTTTTCGAAAATTTTAATTTTACGATAATTTTAAATGTGGAAAAGAAATACAGTTTTGTCTTTAAAAGATACTTTTATGCTACAGCATTCCTTCCAGAAAATATTTAGTTATAAATATTTACCTGATCTTGAATATTTACTTTTCTTGTTGTGCACAATGTACTTTAGCGAATTTATTGTCGATTGACGGATTTTCCCAAACGAGAAACCCCCTTTTAGACACATGTATTTTTCCGTTCCTTATATTCTGTTAATTCGCGATTATTCCCATTTGCGATTTGCCCATTTTCTCTATAAACACTGAAATTTAACTAATTTAAGCTATAAATAAAATCAATAAAATTTTCCAATCTACACCGTACTTCCTTTGTCAAATCACACGGGTGTTCCAGCAACTTTGCTACAAAAATCTTCCGTTTAATACTCAATTTCTCTCTTTCTAACTGTAAGATACAATTAACTTGTTTTCTGACTGCAAATGTATCTTTGGAGACACCAATTTGGTATATACAGGATGACATATGTTATCTATCGCCGACCTTTAATTTCTCAACCGTTGGTCATAGACATATAGTTCCAATTACAAAAACGTTTAAATTAGTTAAATATTCATGTTGTGGCATTGTTTAATGTGAAAAATCAATTTTATAAAAATTACGAAATCTAACTTTTTATACGGATCCCCAATCCTTATAGTTATATTTAGGAAAAGTTTACACATATCATAACAGATATAACACAGAAAGTTTGACTTCTGTGCTACAATGTCTTATTTACGGAGAAACAACCTTTAGCCGGTATCGCCAAATCGGGGTATCACCAAAGAGGGTTATTTCATTTAAAAAAATGAGCTGACTTTTAGGGGTCGTATACAAAGCGGAGAATGAAATATTGAAATTAAACAGAAAAGTAAATATCAATATATTATCATATCAGAAAATGGTCTACTATAAAAAATGAATATACATCAAACGTCAGAATCTACTAGAGATACAGCTCAAAATGTTCTTCAATAGTGGCAATGCACAACTGAATGCGTGACAGTACTGAGTCCTGAACAGGTTGGAGCATAGCAAGCAGGTGTAACTGTGTGACAAGCAAGGATGATGCGCTGCTTCAGGTCAACCAGAGAAGTAGGCTCAGTCACATAGACCTGTGCTTTGATGTACTGTCAGAGTTAACCAGAGGCAGAAGTCCATGGGAGTCAATTCCGACGAACGCGGTGGCCACCAGTCACGTACCGTGTTTTGTAGCAGGTGTAGGTAACGATCGCCCGTTAAGGTCGCATCGTAGAAGATGGGTCCAACAATCTGGGTTCCCCATATACCGCACTACACGTTCGTTGACCAGCGTACCTCGTGTCGTAATGTGTAAGGAATGTGGGAGTTTTCCAGAGACCAGTAATGCACATTTGACAAACACGAGTATACTCGTGGTTGTCAACATTCAAAATAAAAGTGTATGATAAAAAAAACTACCTATATACCACTATTTTAATATGTTAAAATATAATTTATTTAATGACAAAAACTTTGCCATTAAAGTTACCAAATATTATCTTTCAAAATTTTTTGTAGGAAACAAATTTCAGTAAAACTATCTAATACTCCTCCCACATAGTTTTGGCAGCGAATACCAGCACCTCCTCCGGTGTTACTCGAACAATATACCTTGCCCGTGTGCTTGTTCTGGGTCGGGGTGCAACAGAGCCGGTCTCTCTATGACGGTGCAATGCATCAGTTATAGTTTCATGCATTGGATGTCGATCGCTAGGGAAATGTTCTGAATAAACCGTTGCAGCCGCTCTGTCATTCCTTTGACATTCACCATAAATAAGTATCATTTAGGCATATTGCGTGTATCTGTAGCCTGCCATCACGATCTCAGCGCTGACTAGTGTATGTCTACTGATAGATGGCTCGGGTTTTATCTCGAACGTGTGGCGCTGAGGTACTATTGTAATTTGCATAACCCCGTTTTTCATGCTCGTTATAGCTCAGCTGGTCGTTTGTATTCCTCTGCCTAGTTCTTAGTGAGTATGTTTTATTTTCCGGGTGTCGATTCTACCTACTTTAACTTTTGAATTTTTTTCGAACGGTAAAAGTTAACTCAAAGTTTTAGATGAAATAACCCTGTTTGGTGATACCCCGATTTGACGATACCGGCTAAAAGTGATTTCGCTGAAACATGACCCTGCACCCTGATTTCGACCTCGCATTACTTTAATTGATTTTTTTAACTGATCCCTCAATGAAAGACAAAATCATGTTCAAAAATCTCAAACTTTGAAATTTAATAAATGTGTCCATTTTTGTAGTACAGAAGTCAAACCTTTTGTGTTATATCTGTTATGATATGTGTAAACTTTTACAAAATATAACTCTAGGGAATGGGGGACTGTATAAAAAATTAGATTTCGTAATTTTTATAAAATTGATTTTTTACCTTAAACAACGCCATAACATGAATATTTACTGCATTTGAAACGTTTTTGTAATTGGAACTATATCTCTACGACCAACGGTTGAGAAATTAAAGGTCGGCGATAGATAACATATTGCACCCTGTATATATTTTTTGTTTGTTTGTTTTTGTGATTGAAGGCAAAAGAGCATACATTGTTTGTTAATTACTATTTTACCCCGATATATCGCTGTGTCTATAAATATGGAAATTACACAATGTGACCGAGTGTTAAGAAACAAAATTTTTATATAAACTTTTGTCCCCTCAAAAATCACAGAAACTTGTCCTTCATAATTTCCTAAAATCCTCCATCAAAAGATGAAAATTTTGTCAAATAATCGAAAAATTTCGTCAAATCACGGGAGTGTTCCGACAATTTTGCAGGCAATACTTTTACATTTTCTGACGATTTTATTTTTCTGTTTATACTTTTGTAATTATGGAACTTTTAATGTTTCGGGTCTCTTTCGGTACTTAATTTTAAAGGTATACTCCTGAATGTATATTTTGTAAGTATGGAGGTTCTTTAAACTTAACATTTAATGTTTTTAAAGAGTTTACCTAAAATTTTCGATGTTTTTTTATTATACTTATTATTATTATTTTTATTATTTTTTATAAACATTGCATTATGATGTTTTAAATCCCCATTTTAAAATTTTTTTCGTACTTCCTGGATTATTCTAAAATATTTATATTTTAAATCAAAATTTAAACTATTTTTTAATTGAATTTGTTTTTTTTTAAATATATTTATAACCCTTTGCGTAAAATGTATAAAATATTTAGAGTAGTATTATCATCTAAAGAAAATGTGTTTCATATTTTTAAAAATACATACAATATAGCAGTTCATTTATTATACAATTCCCTCGATTCCCCATTTCGTTCTCTCAATTTCAGACGAAAACAGTCTCTTTTTTTACTATTTAATTTATTGTTAAGCCCGATCTTCCTAGTATTTCATTCCCTAAAGAATGTAACAAAAAGGTTTAACCATTTTTTTTAACCAGAAAGAAACAATTGTCAAACTGTTTTTTTTAACACTTTCACTTACTTTATGAGAAAAGAGTAACATTTTTCTTTTTTTTCCCCATTCTACTCAGATAACTTCATAGAATTTATTTTGAAGAGGAGGTAACTCATGTAACTTCTGTTTAAGAATCTCTTTCTCTGTTATTGATGTTTATTTATCACTGTTACAGTTTATAAGGAAGTAATATTGTTGCATGTTTGTATTTCGTTACGTGAATATTTTGCTTATGATTTGCTTTAAGGATGAAAAACTTTGAATTATTTTTTATGTAAGAAAGCACGATAAGCATAATGAAAGTGGGTATTAATAAAGTTAAAAAAAACTAACTTGTTTAATTAAAACGAGTTGATAATTTAAAAAGAGGTTTCGATGGATATTAGATGGAATTATATCCCTTAATTATCCCTTGATCTCCTATTTAAATGAACTGTCCTCGTAATGAATTAACTTTAATCTAGAAATAAGAACATATTGTACAGCTGACATCATTCATCAGGATACGAGCAAGGCAATTAGGCGCTCAGTTCCTAATCATATTTCGGGCCCCTTTGCCATTACCATCATAAGACATTAAACATATGCAACACCTTAGAATACATACATGAACAAATAAAACACATTTAGTACAAAAACACCAAAAAGTACAAAACACCGATTTTAATCATTACATGATCCAAAAATTTAAATATTCGCACATAAAATATGATAAACGAAATAACATATACTTAAAAAAAAAAAAACATAATCGATAACATTTCAGTATATTTAAATGAAGGGGGAAAATAATCATCACATTGTTCAGCATGGATGCTATCATAATTTCAATTACACAGTTATGATTTTACAATTTTTGCATGTAATCGACATTCATGTTTACTATCACAAAAATATCAAACTGGCAAATGCGAAAAGTCACTAGAACGCGCAAAACGTCCCTGCACTAAAATGTCGTGTTTTCATTTTTAGTGACGGAAAGCGTGGACACTCTGACGACAATAATACTTCAATAACTAATTGATTCAAAACACTATTAATATATCGCATCATATAAAACTGTAAAATGATGGGGACTTTTCCCATTTTGCCTAAACTTTTGAGACATTGTATAGTTACCGATGTTTATGATTTTTTATAAAGTTATGATAATGTACCCATTTATTCATTTTGATATGATTTATTTGAATTATTATACAGAATCTAATAAGTAAATAGTAAACTTTTTATAATTTTGTATTATTGTTTAATAAGAGACATTTACTGGTTGTGCCTAAACTTTCCAAGCAGACTGTGCAAAGCAATTATATGGTCCTAGGTACAACACTGTATGATTCCCCGCAAAATGTCTGCATTAAAAATTTCCATGTTGATATGTGATACATTTGATATCGCATTTATTACTTAAGAAAACAATTAACAAAATAATAAAGTAATTTAGCTACAAAATTTTACTATTGTGCTTGCAAAACAGCTTTAAGAGCTTTAAACTCACCTTGTTGTTGTGTTTTATTTGTTCAATTTCTCACGAGTTCCTTCTTATGGAATTCAAAATTACTACAATTACAACAACTGGTGCTATCACTCTTCCCGCTGAATAATAAAATTTAGATCCAAATATTGTTTACATGAATGACCATAGTCCTAGGTTTAAGATGGAACTAAGTACACAGGTCACCTCTATATTCTAGCTTAATTCATAAATATTCAAATACAAAATGTTCTTAAAAACAGGGACGTTGTAGTGATTTGTAATCTCAAGTGTGATTTTAAATATTTAAAATAACTCACAGGACCTTTCTATCAGTCAGTGGCGTAGCCAGGGAGGGGGTCCAGATGCTCTTCATACCACTAATTTTGTAAAGTTTTCTTTGCCTTATGCAATCGCAGAACTTTCTGCGATAATCAAGTCGAAGAAAACTTTACAATTTTACTGGTATTTAGTGCATTTGGATCCCTTCTCTGGCTACGCCATTGCTGTCAGTAAATAATTATAGGCTGCATAATTAATCCTGCATTAGAACATTATTGGTGGGCTTCTGTCTCACGTGCCCATAACATTTGACGCCAATGTTGCCGGGCAGACAATTAAACAGGCAAACCGAAATCAGAAAACTTTTTTGCATAAAAATTGTTAAAATAATATTTAACAGATGCAAGGAGCAAGATAAAGAAGAAGAAATAGTTTTGTTTCGAACTCACATTTTATCTGAGCACAACAGAAAATCACCTTTAGTGTTCTTGAAGCATTTATTTTACTACAGTTTTGTGACAGCTATCACAAGTTACGAAACAAACTCTAAAAGGAATGTGCGTTAAATTCTGTTTTCCTGTTGTGCGTGTCAAAATAAATAGAATTTCAGCGGATATTGTATGATATTTTTCGCTTCATTCTTCAACTGTTTAAAGATGTCACAGATCTTATAATTAAGACTTAATTTATTGTTGTGTTTTGTGTTTCGTTATAGAAGCTTGTTGCGTAATTTTGTGAATAAATATTTCTGTATAAGAAATTACTAATCACAATTAGTTGAAATATTACAAACTCTAGTAAAGGTAAATTGTACTTTCATTAGTTCCATACAAATAATTTTTTGAATGACTAATAGTGCACTAGCATATTATGTGAATAAAAAATACCTCACGAACAGTAAACAAGATGATTATGTAACCAAAAAATAATGTTGATTTACATACATTTAAATAACTAGAGGGCTATACTCCCTACGAGCTACTCTCGCAAACCCCTGTTTAGACACCGCAGGCTCTGAAAACACGCTAATTTGCTCTGTTTTAAAAAGATGCAGAAGATTGAATTATAATTATATGACCAGTGGCGATCTTCTGTAATCGGTTTTCCATTAATTTCCCTTTGACTGTGGGATTATAAGGCCGAATCAACTGTTATCGCGAAAGCTCTAAAGGCTGTTTTTGAGATTGATGAAATAAGAGCAATTAAACGTTTGAAAATAAGCTTGTATGAAAATGACTCAGTAAAAAATGCCGCTACTTCACGGAATTTTATAACGACGCTATAAGAAAATTGTTTTAAGTAAGACGTTTTAAATGTATCGTTTACAATATGACATACTTTTCACCAAAGATTTCTTCCTATTAACAAACGTAAGAATACAGTTTTTAATTGAAGGGAAATATTATTATTTGGCTGATTTTTTTTCGAAATAAATAAATCTCTCGCGTTAATATAGTTTTCAATTCGAACGCTTTGAAAATACTATTATTTGAGCATTTTAAATATGTCGTATTTTCCCCCATTTACTCCTTTTAACGCGTAATATTTAATTATTATTTTGTTTTATTTATCTTTTTAATATTCACGTGTAAGTACATTTTTTTATGACGTAATTTTCACCATTTACTGCTTTTAACGTGTGATAATTTAATTATTATTTAAATTTTTTCTTTTTAATAGCCATGTGTAAGTACGCATTTAATTGAAAGGAAATGTTATTATTCGCGCCGTTTTACAAAATGACAACAATATAAAAAATGGCCTTTTATAAATATGAAATAAATTTCTATTGACATAATGAAAATGTGAATAAAAAATTGAAAATACAAAAACCTCAAAAAATTAGTCAAATTGAAAAAATATTTGCACACTGCACAACGCAAGCTTCTCAAGTACGTCCCTGCAAAATATGGTTACATTACTACGCACTGATTTTTTTTCCTTTAAAACTTTTTAAAGTTTACTTTGACCTACATTTTAATACTTTGACCTACATTAAATAGCTCTTAAAGTAATTCTTCGATGTAAAAACTGTTTGCTTCAGTGTGTTTATCGAATATGTCTCTATAATACTACCAAATTTCGTATTTTTAACTGCAATAGTTTTCTTAATATTAACCAGAAAAACATACGGTCACGTTATTATTTTGTAGAATAGAGAGATTCATTTTATGGGTGCATGAAGGATACTTCATTTTATATTTGAAAAAATAATTTCATAAAAATAAATATGCTTAAATATCAATAGTAAATGCAAGCTTTTTAAAAAAATAAAAAGTAATAAAATCAAACCTTTTTTTAATTCCTACTATTAGCTCACACTCTCTCTATATATATCTTGTTAAAATTTTCAATCGTTAATAAAATATTTTCTATTCATCCACTCAAGTTCAAATAAATTTTTTAAAACTTGTATTGGATGACACTTTATGTTAATACAGTTTTTTCAAATATTAATTAATTCATTAAATTTAATTAATTAATTTTAGTTTTAAATGGGAGAAAAAAATTCCTCCCATTGTTTTCATAAATGAAATGAAAGATTGATCTCAAATGAGTGATGCCACAGAAATAAAATACCGCAACGATGATTATAAAATAATGTTCAATAAAGATAACGTGGGACATTAATGCTGCACGGGTTTATTTTATATATTTATGATTAAAAAGTAGGAATTGACTTTAAAAAAATTTATATTACTTGTTTAGGTTTAAAGTTAAATATTTGAATAAAATCTTTAAAAATATATGTATTTGATTACACAAAGTGAAAGGATTTTTTTTTCATTTTAGTATGGAACTAATCATTTTGGTTTTCATAAAAGAGCACAAGTATGTTTTAAAGTTTTAATATTTGAAAAAGTTAAATAATGAAAGGAAGTGAAAGCATTACAAGTAGAAAATTATTAAATTCAAAACATGTAATAAAAAGCTAAGGATTAACATGATTCAAAGTAAAATTTAAACGAAAAAAAATTTGTCGTTAAGATTTGTAAATATTTGATTATACTGCTGTACAATTTGAGGGTCATTACAAAAAATATATATATTGCGAATTGGGATTTACATGTAAGCCTCGAAAATTCCATATTTATTTTATCTCAATCTTTACTTTTTGAACATTTAGACATTTCTGAATAGTTTATGAAAAACTGGATTTTAATATTTAATGCATTGAAATAATATTTTATTACTCAAACTTTTTTTATTGTTCTTTTTACCATTAAAACTGTGTTTGTTTTTAGATTTTTGCCTTTCGATATTTTCAAGGATTAATACAAAATTGACAGATTTTTGTTCATTTAAATATTTTCACAGAAATATTTTTTATTATTTGGTAATTTTAATAGCTGTTAAAGGAATTTCGAAAAGTTTCATGTATAAAACTGGTTTATTAATATATACCGGGTACTTTTAAATATTTCAATCACTTATATGTTAATAAAGAATGTAAGGAACAATTTTTATTGGATATATATATATATGTGTGTGTGTGTGTGTGTACATGAAAACTACTTAATTTTATCGGCAATAATTTTTTTACTGCAATTTTACAGTTGCTGATAAGAACTGAAAACTTTTAAAGAGTAATGCGAAACTAAGCACCTACGCTTTCCTTCGTTTCCTCCTATTTTAATGGCGTCTAATCTTCGAAAACGAATTTTTTTTTTAATCCAAGAGGGTTACATTTTACTCCAAATTCCCACAAGAAGTATAAATAAAAAAGATTTTAATAAATTAAATAATGATAAAATATATACACATTGCCTAATTGATGAATCACTCTAAAAATATATATAAAAACTACATTAAAAACACATATCTACAAGTTTCGATCAACATCTGAAACCATCATCAGGATAAAAGTCAATCACAAGATGTTTCTGACTGTACTGTCGTTGAGAATTCCAAGATCTGAGCACCTGACCAATCAGCTTTAACTTAATTAAACTGTATACTAGACAGCCAACGCCATCTATAAACATAAACTATAATTAAATGCCATACTGAGGGAATAAATCGAGAAATCATATTTACATTAAAAATCCGAAAATTTTAGTATATGTTAATAGATGACATTGGCTGTCTAGTATACAATTTAGTTAATTTGAAGCTAATTGGTCAGGTGTTCGGATCTTGGAATTCTCAACGACAGTACAGTCAGAAACATCTTGTGATTGACTTTTATCCTGATGATGGCCTCAGATGTTGGTCGAAACTTCTAGATATGTGTTTTTAATGCAGTTTTTATGTATTTTAAAGTGATACATGAATTTAGCAATGTGTATATATTCTACCATTATTTCATTTATTAAAGTTTTATAGGTTGTAAATGTCCAGGACTTGTTTATATTAAAGAAGATGTTGTACGCTTTTAAAAAAATGCCGTTCACCATTGAGCCATTTAAAAAGCTGAAGCACCAAAACTTGGTTCATTTTATTTTTCAAAACTCCTCTTTACGATGAAACTTCAATGATGGTTCAAATTTTCAACGTTTTATGCTAATGTATAATGTATAATTAAAAAAAAAAATAGTTCCATGCACTCTCAATATTGTGCTGTAAGGCGGGAGATAACGTTGAAGGTTTTAAAAAATCGATTTTTCAAAAAAGAAAAAAATAATTAGCATGAATACCTTGTAATATTACAAATACACTGCAAATTTTTTTTTTTACAAAAATTACAATTAGAACAGAAGTTACAGATAAAAATATCTTGTAAAAAGCCATTTCCTGTCCATGATTACCTTTGAACTCCTTTTCTCAAAACAGTGTTTTTTGACATTGCCGCGCGCTCTCATTAAAAAACTAATAATCATAGAACCTTGAAATTTTGCGTATAATTAATTTCCATGTACACTTTTACGCTGAACCTAAATTTAGTCTGATTTTTGCCATAGAAAATTTTGTATTGAAACATTAAATCTAAAATTTTTGGTAAATTTAGGGAATATCATTATAAAAGCCATTAATTATGCTAAGGAATTTCAATATACTTTTAAATTTAGGTTCAGTGTAAAATATAGTAGTATAAGTAAAAATAAATGAAATATTAAGTAAGTGTCTGCAGTAGAATTATTTAAATCTTGCAAAATGTATATTTTAGTATTTATATTTTTAAAAAGCCATTTTTCTCGTTATCATTTAATTAATAATTAATATTGCTAAATGTATCCAATTTGAGTGTTTTTGTTTAACTACAAGAATGTGTGAAATTATAGAAAAAAAATTGTTGTATTTCTTTCGTTGGTTTTCAAACTACAGAGTTTTTCGCGCTGATTTAATTATTGTCATTTTCAGGCTTCTCAACGTGATCTCACCCCTTAACCTCTTCGCGACGAGCGTCTTTTACAGAATTTTTAATCTTTTACTACCGGTTTTTCAAAACAGAAATTTTCGTCTAATTGAATTGCAGAAATGCTGTCATTAAATAAAGTAAAGCTTACAATAAAAAGTTACTGGTGGGAATAATCGAAGATTCTGAGCATCTTATGCGTCACGTATACGTGTCGCTCGTCCCCAAAGGGTTAAGGGCACGTTAGAGTACAAATTCTGTTTCACGTTATCACGAAATCCAGCAAAATAATTTCATTGACCTAAAACCCGACCCGAATTGGAAAAAAAAAATTCATCAAGCCGGAACCCGACCCGAAAATGAAACCCAACCCAAACCGGAAATGAAAGACGAAGATATGACCGAACCTTATTCAATCAACGCCTTGAAGCAGATTCTGCTATTTAAGTTTAAGCCTGTATATTTTTCAATTTAAACACAACTGGCTTTGGTGTCTTAAAAGGTTCACACAGGGCCGACTTGAGATAGAGGCAACGACGGGCTACCAACCGAGGCGATAAAAACTATGATACGAATACTTGATTAAATCATAATAATTTATTTAGAAGATATCATTTTACTTTACTTTAATAAAGAATGGCCCGGTAAAACTGCTCAGACTAGGAACCAAGTCTTAAACGCATAGGTGTCCCCCTCGGTCCCCTTTATTGAAGTAATTAAAAAAAAGAAAAAGTTCAAAACCCGCCGATAACCGCGACAACGGGCGGGAAGGTGAACAATAGATAAACACTGGACAGAGGATGTTAAAAACAATGACGATAACCCAACGGCAAGTGACGGCCCGACAGTTACTAGCAGTAGAAGATGCACTATAAACAGTTTTGAAAAGAAATGGACATTGACTTGAAGTAAACACCTGTAACACTTAAAATACTGTAGCATAGCGACACAAAGATTATTATGACTAAAACTCACAGCACAAGGAGTATATGGATTACACGACACTAGCCACAGGAAATTAAAACAATGACAACTAGTCGGAAGTGTCAATCCCAAAACTTTCTTCTATCTCACACAGGTTTCGCATACACTAAAAATAATCTGCATCAATTTATATCAAGGTCTAACTGAAACTCAAGTTTTATTAAATTCCGTGCAATATTGCTTGAGATATGACTATCGCTAAAATCGTGTAAATCCTGCAAAACGCTTCATAGCAGCGCCACCTGCTGGGCGATTTTTACCAAAAACTAATCAGCACCGATTTATATCAGAGACTAACTGAATATAAAGTTTTATTAAATTCCGAGCATTATTTCTTGAGATAGACCTATTGCGGAAATCGCGAAAAATGCTGCATAGCAGCGCCACCTGCCGGGCGATTTTTACCAAAAACTAATCAGCACCAACTTATATCAGGGACTAACAGAATCTAAAGTTTTATTAAATTCCGAGCATTAGTTCTTGAGATAGAGCGCCCACAAAATTTTTGTCACATACAGACAGAGTCACAGACAGAGTCACAGACAGACATTTTCTAAAAATAGTCAAATCGTGTTCAGGACCTTCTAAAACGTATAAATCCGTCGAAAACCGGAAGTTGAAAATTTTCATGAATCCAATACTTTCTTCTTGTAAAGATAGAAGAAAGTAAAAACACAGCTGCAGATGCGAACACAAACTTAAATTACCAGTGTTACAAACTTAGACTCTTTTTAATTAAAAAAAATGCTACGAGTCTACCAGAATTTCTTCATTGTAATTTTTGTTTTATTCAATAACAGACATTCTCTGATTAAATAAAACAAAAAATATTATATAGAAATTAGGGTACGCTAGTATATATTTTTTAAATAAAAAGAACAACATTGGCAACATTGGTGGTTACTACTAAAGCCGCTACTTGGTACACCTACGTTATAATGTGTACCTACTTAAAATGAAAACTTCTAATGCACAGTTAAAATCTAGAAAAAGCTCTAATTTTAATCTGATCAGTAAATCGAAATAGTAGTTCTACTTGCTATAGTATTTGTTTTTAATAAAAACCTATGTATATTTTGAGTTAGAAATTAAGTTAACGAGTTTAAAATTTAAGAAAAAAAAATTAAAATGAGAATTTAAGAAAAAAATTAAGTTCTAAATAAATGAAACTTTTAAATTGTTTAGAATATGCCCTCGAAACCATTTTTTTTTCTACCCAATATTTAAGCCGCCAAAACAAGTTTAACAAAAGGGCTGATCAAAAACTTTAAAGACTTTTTAAAAAAAAGTTTACTTTAATTCGTGTAGGTTCTTACGCTTAAACCGTTCAAGGTATCGACGTTTTGTTTTTGCAAATTAAAATTGACTTTTTAGCTCACAGGCTATCAAAGCCTGAGAGCTTATGTGCCCGCCGGTTCTGTATGTACGTACGTACGTATGTATGTATGTACGTAACGCGATAACTCTTGATAGAACTAATCGTTTTAGTTTAAATTTTGTTTATAGGTTACTTGTGATAAGGCGCTTCCCTGATTAGTTTTGGAGGTTCATTGGTTAAGTATAAAGGGGGAAAGGGGGGGCTAATCCCCGCTTAATTTTGATAAATGGGTTTTTCATGCAGAATTATCCAATTTTCTTCAAATTTTGTATATGTAGTCATTGTAATTAGAGACTTCCCTGATTAGTTTAAAGGGGTCCATTAGTTAACTATGAGGGGGGTAACGGGGGGATGACGCCCCCCCCTTAATATATTGTTGATTTCTTTATATTTCGAGGGGCGTATATCAAATTCTTTGAAATAAGAGTATAATATACAATTAGTGTGAATAGCCTGTGAGCTCAATGTCCTCAGTTTAACTGGGCAGTTTTCTTTTTTTAGCTCACAGGCTATCAAAGCCTGAGAGCTAATGTGCCCGCCCGTTCTGTATGTATGTACGTATGTATGTACGTATGTATGTACGTAACGCGATAACTCTTGATAGAAATAACCGTTTTAATTCAAATTTTGTTTTTAGGTTCATTGGGATAAGGCACTTCCCTGATTAGTTTTGGGGGTTCATGGGTTAAGTATAAAGGGGGAAACGGAGAGCTAACCCCCACAAATTAGATAAATGGGTTTTTCATGCAGAATTTTCCGATTTCCTTTAAATTTTGTATATAGGTTTATTGTGTTAAGGAGCTTTCATGATTAGTTTTGGGGGTCCATTGGTTAAGTATAAAGAGGGAAAACGGAGGGGCTAACCCCCCCTCAATTTAGATAAATGGGTTTTTAATTTTCCGATTTCCTTTAAATTTTGTATATAGGTTTATTGTGGTAAGGAGCTTTCATGATTAGTTTTGGGGGTCCATTGGTTAAGTATAAAGAGGGGAAACAAGGGGCTAACCCCCCCCCCCCCCTCAATTTAGATAAATGGGTTTTTCATGCAGAATTTTCCGATTTCCTTTAAATTTTGGATATAGGTTTATTGTGGTAAGGAGCTTTCATGATTAGTTTTGGAGGTCCATTAGTTAAGTATAAAGAGGGGAAACGGGGGGCTAACCCCCCTCAATTTAGATAAATGGGGTTTTCATGCAGAATTATCCGATTTTCTTCCAATTTTGTGTATAGTTTCATTGTGGTAAGGCACTTCCCTGATTAGTTTGGGGTGTCCATTGGTTAAGTATAAAGAGGGGAAAGGGGGGCTACCCCCCTCAATTTAGATAAAAGGGGTTTTCATGCAGAATTATCCAATTTTTTTTCAAATTTTTATATAGGTTCATTGTGGTATGACCACAAATTTGAAATAAGAGTATAATATACAATTAGTGCGAATAGCCTGTGAGCTCAATGCCCTCAGTTTAACTGAGCAGTTTTCTTTTTTATTAATTAAAGAACAGACCTTTTAAAACATTTAAATTATTAATAAATTTGAATTTTCATACAGTTTTTAAATTGAAAAATGGTGCCAAAAATTTTCTCCAAATTTCAAACATGCTCCATTTTGATTTATCTTGTCAAATTTAAATTTAAATTTGTACTCCAACTAATTTAATATATTTAAGAATTCATGTGCAATTTTTTAGAATCAGACCATTATTATACGAACGCAATCGGCTACACCGATTTATTGTGAACGCCGTGCATAGGGATTTTTATATAGATATAGAGTATAGATCGATTAAAATAACAATATTTTTGAATAAACATTTTCGCACACTTAGCAAAGGTGCTGTACTTCAATTATTATGTGTTGTATTTAAAAACACATAATATTATGTGTTTATTATGTGTTTTTAGCCACACACAGTGTGGCTTATTCTTTCAGGCAACAGTAAAATTCATGTTTATGAAAAGTCACAGCCATCCATCATTGCCACAGATTAATCTCGGAAAATGAAACATTTGAAGTTACTGAAAAAATTAATAGCTCGAAATGTATTTGTCACAAAATTGTTAGACAAAATGCGTTAGAAAGGGAAAAAAATGTATTTTTCTTGATATAAATTTCAAATCTAATGATTAAGCCGTTTTTCAAATGTTGAATTTCAAAAATTACCAAACTTCACAATGAAGTACCATAGCGAAACCTTCACGGGTAAAAAGATAATGATAACGGCAATGTGTCCCGACGTGTATCGTGTATACTGGCTATAGCATGAGTAAAAAATTACAGTAGACATATCTATATATTTAAAACGCTAAGCGATTTCTTTCGACAATCCGTGAGAACAAACTACTGCATCAAATTACATCATTCTTTTTTTAAATGAAAGATATTTGGACACAGATTTGTTATCGTGCATTCGTTTGTTCGAAAATTTAATTAATTAACCGTAATTTTCAATTAAACTTTTACGTCTGCTAATGACATCATAATCGGATAACGCCTACTGTTCCGAAGCACAGAGTTTATTTTCTAAACTCTGTGGTTGAATAAAAGAGAAATAATAAATATTAAAAGCACGCGGTTTTAAGGCCGAATTTGTTAATTTGCAAGTTAAATTTCGGTAAAAATACTTATCCGCGTGTTTTATAAGCGAATAAAAATTCATATTTATTGTGACGTCACGAGAATATTGTCATTGGGTTTATTTTATTATTATGCATTATAACTTTGTTGATGCCATTTTTTCATTACAATTAAATACAAAATATATTTATATTTGTGTGCATGATGTTTAAGCATTAATGTAAGGTATATGAAGTACGTGTGAAAAGTTTGCGCCGGTGAAAATGACGTTATGCTTAGCTTGAAGTGCATTTTAACATTGATAAAACTAAAGAGAAAAATGTATATGATTGTGTTAACATGACATAATTTTACTCATTTTTGCATTCATAATTATAAAGATTAGAATTGGAGCCGTCATTGATTTCTTCATCTTGATTGCATACCTTGATTACATGTTACCAATTGCTTTTTTTTTTTTTTTTTTTTTTTTTTAATTATAGGATAGAAGATTTCCTTTTTTAATAAAAAAAATCACAAAAGTAAAGGATTTCAGGAAATTTAAAGTTATTAAAAATAGTGTTATGGTAGAAAAAAAATCTTGAAATAATTATTATATTTTTAGCTAGAATAAACAATGTAAGACTAATATTTCATAGGAATTATTTTGGTAGATTTATTATAAGTTCATTTAACAGTTCCTTATTAACGTAAAGTCCTATTTCTTTCACTGTGAATTTCTCTTTCGATGTCAAAAAATGTTTTTCCACTTTTGGACGCCAGCCAAAATACAGTGGCAATTTTTAGAAATGTACAACAGTTGTGACAACAAAGGTGCTATCGCTTTAGCTTTCATCGCGCTTACATCACTTCGAAATACTACAAATTTCTATTTTTTGCTACATTTTACAATTTCAATTCTTACATCATCAATTAGAAAAAAAATTAGCTTTCGATTGAAATTTATTTGAAAACTGCCGATTAATTTAACGACTTTTTAAATAATTTTCAAGCATGAAAAGTTTTTCAATTCTATCTTATCAATGACCACCAGTTTACTTCAATAATGTAAAATAGCCCCTGGGAAAGTTGCCACAATTGAAAATAGATTTCCCTAACCATCATAAAAAGTGAATAATATTTTTTTTTTTTAAAGTGATAAATCACATAAGATCAGATTATCCATAAGATAGAACATTTTGGCGCTAAACAAAGATCTGTCAGGAAAAAAAAAGACTATTTTTAGTTTATGTTAAACATAAAATTGATATGTTGAATTCGTTGATGAATATGATCCATCAGATATCAGGATATGCTAGGAATTGCATTTTTTTTTTTTTTTTTTTTTTTTTTTTTTTTTTTTTTTTACATTTGCCAACTGTATAAGAGGAAAAATATCCCCGACTGTGATGGAAAAGGGATAATCATCTTGATTATGTCAAGGAACCGAAGAAACCATACAAATAAATTACACTTGAAAACATTAAAAATCTCCCTCATCTGCAGATAGATTTATTACTGTAAAAAACTTCTTAATCTTTGCATAAAAATTGTTTAGCTTAAAACAATGGATGCGTTTAAGAAGATATGGATTTGAAACGAACAATGATTAAAGAAGACATTTTAAAACTTTTAATTTAATCATTTAAAAACTTTTTTAACGTCGAATTTTAACGGTGCTTTTGGGCAGATGCAATGCACATGCGCATAGGAGCTCATTCGGTTGCATTATCACAGGGGGGGGGGGAGATGTGTGCTTTATTTACTATGTTCTGTTGTTTACTGAATATGATATGAACGTAGGAATATACTATTTGTATATACTTCATGGGTCCATGAATTTTTTTTCTTGCCGTGGGGAATATGGTGGTAATGTCAAACTGATTTGCATTACACAGTTATTTATGGATTGTTTGTTTGGAGTTTGCATCAGAAATAGTACTGTATTTGACTGGGGAAAAAATTTTTAATAAAATATTTGAAAGGCTGTTTTATACGCACCCCTTCATAAATAATAAAGAAGCTTATTTTACTGATATTTTTATAGTATTTTTTGCGTCAAGTTTTGACGGGTTCCATCTAGTTATTCAATTAAAATATGAAAGTGAATTATGTATATACCTTTTTTAAAAAGTAAAGAAAAACATTTTATCACAAACATCACCAAATCTTTTTCTTCTATTTATTCCCTTATTCCAAAGATATCGTTTTATCGTCTGCTGCCATAGCAACATGATAAATTAAATTTCATTTAAAAAAAATGCACAGTAGTAGAAAAATATTTGTCTAAATCGAATAGTTATTAAACAATTCAACACTTTAACAGGGGAATTTTTATTTGTTGTTTAGATATTTTTAAAATGTTTGTTGTCATTGCATTTTTATGCTAAGTTAAGAACCGATTAAACAGCTAGTTAATTTGGTTAGCTTATCGACACCCTTTATACATAGCTGTACAAATGGTTGTTACTGACGATATTAAAAATCAAATTATCTTTTTTTATTATGTCGATACTTCGATTTTTAAAACTGCACGTACACTGGATATTACGCATGCTACTGCTTGCTATTGGATTAAGAAGCACGATAATGATACAGCTGGTGTTCCGCGCCCTAAAATGGGTCGTCCTCCTAATTCATTTCCCTCTGAAGAGGTTCATCGTAATAAAATGCTTAAAATTATGCAGACTAAAAAAAAAGATCCCAATTTTCGCGCTCAAGAAGCTATTTCATTGCAAAAAGCTTATAAACGTAATAAATAAGCATTTCCACTCGATGCGCTCGATGTCAAATGACAAAAACGCAACATCGATCTCAACTGGGCCTGCGAACAACCTACCACGCAATCTAGATGAATGCTATACGGTCTACGTGAAGTTAAAAAGACGTTTGACTTACAAATCAGACTATATGAGCGCGATCGTTAGTCCGCAATAAATCCATGCAGCAGCCCGGTACCTCATTCGACAGGAACTCTATCAGCATCTTGAATTGCGTTTGCCGGGAGATTGGAAAAGAACATGGCAAAACTTTGACGTGGATAAGCTAACTGTCGGATTTGAAGAAGAAGAAGTGGAGGTCGACGAGTCAGAAGTAGACCTGAGTGCGACACACACGTTGCTCCCCGACGACCGTTATATCTGCTTAGCACCCGGTGAAAATCAAATACTTAAGTCACATCTTTGATGAAAATTCCGAAGATTTTTCTTTCCAACTATTTACTGTGGTAAAGTGAGGCACCTTAAAAAGGAGTACACCTACACCAAAATCGCCAATTCAGAAATACGAAGGTCGGATCGACCGGCAGTCCGACCCGATCATTTGCTGTACGCGTACAGTAAATTTAATCGCTTTCGTGTTAAGAATGATATCGACAATGGAAATCGACAAAGAAATTATTGAATGGAAGACTCACGACCGAAAATTTGCTCGATGAAAGTTTTGTGAACGACCTCATTCAGCACGATAAAGATAATGATAACGGCAATGTGTCCCAACGTGTATCGTGTATACTGGCTATAGCATGAGTAACAAATTATAGTAGACATATTATTCAGTTAAAATATGAAAGTGAATTATGTATATACCTTTTTTTAAAAAGTAAAAAAAAAAAAAAAAAAACATTTTATCACAAACATCAGCAAAACTTTTTTTTCTATTTATTCCCTTATTCCAAAGATATCGTTTTATCGTCTGCTGCCATAGCAACATGATAAATTAAATTTCATTAAAAAAATTGCACAGTAGTAGAAAAATATTTTTCTAAATCGAATAGCTATTGAAGAACTCAACACTACAACGGCTACAAATTACTCAAAAACATAAAAAATGAACCTGCTCATTGGAAAAACGAGAAGAAACGTGTGCATGCCGCAATGCGACAGTGGGGAATCCCGACTCCATTTGTCACATTGTCTGCAGCTGAGCTGCAATGGTTTGAATTGATGCAGGCATTATTTGAACGTTGACATTTTGACGAGAGAAGAATTTGAAAATGTTAAAATGTTTACCAAAGAAAAGATGTGCAAACTCATTCAAAAAGATCCCGTTAACCACGAAAAGCTGGCTTATGCTAATAAACCCCGCTTGTATTACGTGTTTTAATTATATATATATATATGATGATATGTGTTGTCTATCGCGACCTACGTTATACACTGCCGGTTCATGACTTTTAAAACGTCACACGGAGTAGATAATCTTTACACGGTGATTGACACAAAATGATAGGCGCGAAGTTTTGTATCAATCGCTGTGTAAAGATGATCTACTACGTGTGAAGTTTTAAACGTCATGAACTGGCCGTGTATAACGTAGGTCGCGCGTCTACCACAAGTATCTTTACGTGACAAAGTCTATGTTTCGTGAGAGGAAAAAGAATGATGTGTGACTTTGTTTATATCAATTTATTTATTATTAACATGCAACGGGAGTGCAGCAGTGGTGCAAACTATTGAGTATTGTGCGATAGTATGAGAAGCAAAATATGAAAAGTAGGGTCTGAGTGGTGATGTACTTAACCAATGAAGTGAGATTCACGCAAATACGTCCCAAAGTCGTTAGTGTGTGGGAGACGCAGTCTAGATTAAAGGATTTCGCGATGATATCGATGATAAAGCCACCGCAGAGCACAAGTGGAATATCTGACTGAGTTTACCGTGAGATAGGGCGGCATGTACTCTCAGAAAAAGGAATTGATTAAAACTACAAAACATTTTTGTTGAGTGCATTTTGGTTGTTTTAGCAAAATTGGAGTAAAATTGAACCATTTTACTTCAATTAACAAAACATTTTTGCTGACGATACAATTTTTTTTTTTGGAATTTAAAAAAAAAAGTGGTTTTCAACAAAAAAAATTTTTTTGTTGATTCAAACAAAATTTCCATTGACCTATATTTAAACAAAATTTTTGTTTAAATATGGGTCAATAAAAATTTTGTTTGAATCAACAAAAAAAATTTTTTTTTGCAATTCCAAAAAAAATTTTTGTATCGTCAGCAAAAATGTTTTGTTAATTGAAGTAAAATGGTTCAATTTTGCTCCAATTTTGCTAAAACAACAAAATGCACTCAAAAAATATGTTTTGTAGTTTTAATCAGTTTCCTTTTCTGAGTGTATTGGCGGTTATGTGTGCACGGAAGGAGAGTCTGGATCATAAGCATGGATATATTCTGTGGAGTTGTATCCGAGCACGAAAATAAAACTGATCTCGTCAGTGGCAATCGAAATATCATCAAATGTGTGTGTTTGCATGCTCTGGTTGCTGAGAATGATGTCTAGAGATTGATGTCTAGTCGTCTGCAAGTGGATTTGGCAGAGACCTACCTATAGATAGCTACTCCACCGGTTCCATTTGTCGCGTTGGTGACGTGTGGTAGTTCATTAGCAAAACGCATTACTATTTGCGAATAAAAATGGACTCCTCATCGTTACGCATCTAAGTGTCGCTTATTGCCAAGTACTCGCATCGCTGTATATCTGAGTCGGTTTCAATATCACCTGCATGAGCACTGAGATTCTACACTTTAAGATTGAGTATGAGTGTTTGAGTGGATATAGTGGTGAGAATACAGAAGTTTTGCGTCGTCCTTGTCACTGTTGAAATCAAGTGTCACTGGAGCCTTTTGAATTCATCCTGGCGTCCAAAGCCAGCGCGTCACTTCATTTTGTGGAAGCCATCGAGGCTTCTTCATTGCTTCAGAGGCAGAATCCTGCTCGCTGAGCTGTGTCCTGCTGAGATGTAGCTGGCTGAAATGCCATTGGTGGTTCGTACCGCTGAGTCGTGTCTGGCTGAAACGTTATGCATTTGCTAGAGACATGTTTATTGACTTCTTCCTGCGCTTTTCATTTAATTTTCTAAGTTATTGCAATCTATCTGGGTATCTTTTGCGTTTGCGCTGATTGTGTCGTTGTTGTTTAGTCTTAGTCTAGTCACGTGATGATAACGCAATCACTCCATCCGCATTTCGCTGCTATATAGAATTATCAACTTCTTCGTCATATAACTCCGGCGGGAATGAAGATGGCTTAGTCATCCTTTCAGTATTGAATTTGACTTGTCGAGCACTATTCATGGTGCCAATATCATTAGTGTTCTTTTCTCCTAACTCTTAATTTTTAACTATTTTGGATTCTGCAGGGAAAATTATTAGGTAGAAAGTAACTACTACGTATGTTTATTAGTTATGATTCTTGTTTTTTTTTTTTTTTTTTTTTTTTTTGCACAAAGGGACACCCGAATTTCTGCGATCGTATGAGACGTTCGATTGTTACAGCGGCTAAGCATTCTAAACCGCATGAGATCAGAGGTGATGACGTCAGAACAATAAGTTCGTGTATGTATCATTTGATAACAAGCACTTCGAATGCAACAATATGCGATTTTAAAAGTGTTAAACATCACACTAAATTAAGTATTCTAAACCAATTGCGTACATGTTTTGTGAGAAAACTAAATCTATATATCTATTTTTACAAGACAAAAGCCCATTAATATTATTTCTACCAGTGTCAAATGGAGCCTTTTAAAAGATTTTGAGCTAAGGTTATTTTACTTGTAAATTTTAATTTATAAAGTAAAATTTACAAGTAAAATAACCTTAGCTCAAAATCTTTTAAAAGGCTCCATTTGACACTGGTAGAAATAATATTAATGGGCTTTTGTCTTGTAAAAATAGATATATAGATTTAGTTTTCTCACAAAACATGTACGCAATTGGTTTAGAATACTTAATTTAGTGTGATGTTTAACACTTTAAAAAAAAAATCAGGAATCATTTTTAATACGCTGAAGACTAATTTTTATACTTATTAACCTTAAAAATTACAAGTAAAATAAACAAATCAAAACTTTAAAAGGTGGCATTTAACAGCCGTAGAAATAGTGTTACATTTCAGATTTCTATCAAACGAATACGGGAAATAGTTGATTTTCTCAATCACGTAGATTTATTTGTCAAAATTTTAAAAATCCCTGACAGACTTTGCCACCTTATGTTCCTTTCGTAAAATTTCAGCTTGCGCGTTCTGTGCTTTTCGATAATACATTAAAGTTCTTTTTTTATTTCGACAATGTAAAATATGCAAATAAACGAAATTTCAATTTGTAACGAAAAGCCGCTGAAGTTTTTCCATACGATTCATCGATTCTAAAATTCTAAATAGGAAAAGTTATGCTGATATTTTGATTAATTTTCCTTTTCGGCATTCGTATTTTACCTCTGTCTGACATCTGCTGCAGCTTTTTAATAAAAAGTGCTTCAATTGTGACAAAAGGTTTTTCATATATGGTTTTTAAATATAGTATACTACACTAAATTATCTATTTTAAACCAAACGCGTTGATGTTTTGAGGAAAAAATAAATAAGGCATACATTTTTACTCGTCCCAAAGCCGAGTATTGCAAATTTCTTTCAAAGGAATAAGGGAAGCAGTGGAAAGCATTATTTATCCGTTGCTTAGATTTATTCGTCAAATTCAGATAAAGATCTGGTAGTATTTGCCACTTTATTTTATTTTCATACAATTTCAGTTTGAGCGCTAAATTGCTCTTCAAAAATACATCTTTTTTTTTTTTTTTTTCGACAATGTATTTGTAGATGAAGCAAATAATAGAATTTCAATTTCTCACAAAAAGCCGCAAAAGTTATTCATAGACCCCCAATATGTTAATTGTGAAAACATATGCTGATATTACGATTACTTTTTGTTGTTCATTATTCATATTTTACCTCTATTTCAGATTTGCTGCATCCTTTGATAGAAAGCTCTTCGAATACAACAAAACGTTTCATCTACATTACAAAAAGAGAGAAATGCTTCTTGATCTGGGCAGAAGGTTTACAGGAATTAGCCTCTTCCGAGATGCCGACGGTTACTAAAAGCATTCCTTCATCTTTAAAAACTTCAGAAAGGAATAGGTTTCCGATTTTTAAAGAAGCTTTTCTGAACCAAAAGCTTATTTTGATGCCTGTAATTCTCGGAAACATACCAGGGTAAATTTTACAATGTATTAAACAGTTTTCTCAACCCGGTATAAATGTGAAATATCTTTTTTTTTTTTTTTGTATGCTATCAGTTTGTAAGTAAACAATTCCATGTTTAACAAATATGTTCAACTGAGAAAAAAGCTATATTAATAGCATAAAATAAACATTATTTAGTTACTCTTGAATATATAAATCCTGTTACATAGCAGTCGATGTTTACTACAGATTTGGTAGCAGCCGGAAACCCGAAATTTCGTTTTAATACAGGGATGAAAAAATGTATAAATAAGCTGCAAAAGTTACTCGGAAACGTTTCCGAAAATTGCGGTTAACAAAAAAAAATTGTTTCAGTAATGCATCTTTAAATCTTGGGAAACTATTGACTTATGAGGATTCTGAATAGAAATGAACGCTTTACGTGGGTAACTAGGAAGAAGTTACATTATATTTTAATAAACTTTCTTATTATATTAATTTTTTTATTGGTACAGTCTAGGTTTAAAAATATAAAGTATAATACTAATTTATAGATTGCAAACAACCAGCAAATATATTTTGTGGAATTTAGATGCTCAAAATTTAGATGCTCATTTATACTCGCCTCCGTGTCTATTATATTTCACATTTCTCTCAAAATAATAAAGAAAATAGTTGAAAACTTCTCCATCACATAGATTTATTCGTCAAATTTTAAGAAAACAGTCACACGCTTTGTCACTTTATTTTCTTTTCATAAAATTTCAGTTTGTGCGTTCAGTGCTTTCCAATAACACATTAAAATCTTTGAAAAATTAAGAGATGCAAATAATGAAATTTCAATTTCTATACAAAGCCATAGAAGTTTTGTTAGATGATTCATCGATTCCAAAATATTAAATACAAATTCCATTGACAGCTGCCGAATTCTCTGACGAAAAGTCCATAGCTGCCAATTTTAAGGCTTTTTGTTACCACTATTTCTATCTAAATCACAATTTTTTTTTTTACTTTTTAATCATTAATATTTTAACAGTCATTCTTCATTAAAATAATAACTATCATATGATACGCATTATTTTTAATACGCATACACACGCATACATAACTTTTGGGAAAATACTTTTAGTAAAATTATTAATAAAATTAAATTACACATTTTTACTTTCTCATTATACGTAGTATAGGGTAAGTCTTGTAATCGTTTTGAAAATTGAAATTTTTTTGACGGATTTACACGTTTCAGACACTGGAGATTCCGAAAAACATATTTTTAGAAAAAAAAATTGCCGTCCGTCTGTGTGTCTGTATGTCTGTGTGTCTGTAAACGCTCTATCTCCCGAAAAAAAATTGAGATAGAGACTTGAAATTTGGTATGTACTTAGTATGTAATAATGGGAAGAAGCTTATTGAATTTCAGCCACCTCGATTATCCGGAACTATTTTTTTTCGGCCTCTCGAAATATTCGTTCTGATAAAAAGGTATATAAATTTTTTCGAAATTGTTTAATTTAAGGAGTGCATATAAAAGACAATAAAAAAACATAAATTTTGCATAAAGCATGAAGTCGATCGGATAATGAGTTGCCGAGATATTTGTAATCCTATTTGCCACACTTTTCGATTTTTCATGACCCTGTATTTCATCCAAATTTCAATTCAAAGATAAATTTTAATTGGAAATGGATGCTTAATCAGATGCAATAAACCGCTAGTTAATAGGATTATTGTTTTTGGAGTTATAAGGATGTTTCTTTTAAGCAATTCAGTAATCGAGCTTTTAAAGTTTATGACGTCATCAAGCCACGATTTTATTCAAATTGCAATGCATTTTATAAGTAGTTTACACATTTTTTTATTTTAATATTTTACATTATGCATATTCATGATGGGTAAGTATTACGATGGCCCCCAACGACTAGTTTTTTTAGGTAAAAAAAAATGTCTGTAAAATGAAAAGTAAAATGCAAAAAGTTTTAAAAGAATAATTTAAAAAATATGTTAAATTAATTCTTTAGGGTTCATTCGATTTCGATTAGTAATAAGTTTTTCCACGAGAATCAAGATTTATTTCTCTGGACTAACTTTTTCAAATATTCTGTGATCAGGTGCAACATTTTTATTGCTCTTCAAAGGTTTCGAAGCAAACAAAGTTTATGTTTACCATAAAAAAAATATGACTGTTCATCAATAATTACTGTTCGAGTTAGAAGTGTTTTAAGTTGTCAAGACCTTATATTTAAGATACACTAAAATATGTGTGCCTTCTATAAAATCCAAAGACCTCCCTAGAACGAATATGTTTACCATACAAAATTTGTGTGGGCTGCGATAATTTGGATTCGAGTTATAAGTGTCTGCGGGTACTGGCTCCTTATATTCACGCTTTACTAAAATTTGGGAGGCTTCGGTTAAAAAAACCGACACTATCCTCTATAAAATTATGTCGCGCTGTTCACTCACAGAAAATTTCAGCGACTTCAGCGACAATTTTTAATTAGTTATAAGAATTTAAATTTCTCGTGTTGTTGTATTCAGCCTTTTATTAAATTTAGGGGGTGTTGATAAAAAATAATAATGGACCCTCATGATGTTGAACCATACAAATTTTGGCAGGCCTACAACATTTAGAGTCCGAGTTATAGGGTGCAAGGGACTGAAATGGCAAGGGACTGAAATGGCCTCGGGACCGAAGTGTACCCGATTTCATTCAGAATATTTCTATACATTATATAATTATACTCATATATTCTCGTATGCTATTACAAATGCAAGACTGGTATTTTCTTATATAGACCAATATTTGATTGTGTCTTTCTTAATAATTCTGTTGATTTATTTTTTCAAAATTATGTTATTCAAAAATTGCGTTATACAAAATTATATTATTCAAAAAGGTAAGGATGAGCAGAATGAATTAAAGAAATTATTTACAGGCCAATGTAAATATATATATATATAATATAATATAAAAGCTTGAATATAATTTAAAAAACAACGAATAAATAGGAAAAAATATTTTGTTGATTTAAAATTCCCATTTTCTTTACTTTTTCGTCAATTATATATTTTGACCGTCATTCTTCATTATAATAAATAGCATATGATACGCATTATTATTAATTCTACACATGCATACATAACTTTTTGGAAAATATTTTTGAAACTTTAAATTATATATTTTTGGGCGGAAACGAAAATTGTCCGTAAAATGAAACGTAAAACGCAATTTTGCAACTCTGTTTAAGAAATGAAGAACTGTTGCTATTTACAATTAGCAACGTTTATAGAAAAAAAATTCATTGGGAAAATTCACTTTTTTTATTTTTTTAATCCGTTGAAAAAAATATTTTCTTCCCTTAAAATTGACGTTTTCTACAATGTTTTGATGCTATTCAAATTAACGGAAACGGCAAAAAACTTTTATGGACCTATTGCAACTTCGAACAACGTTTACAAAAAGATTTTTACTGGGTTGAAAAAGCTGTTTGAAAGGCTGTGGAAAAATAGTGGTTATAACGAGACACATTTTCAGATTTATTACGTATCGGGCAATATTATTTCAACGAGAAAAGATGTCTTTTTTTCAATGGTTTAAATACAAAAATGTACTACTTGAACCAAGGAAATTTAATTCCTATAAAAGTGTATATTAGAAAAAGAAACTCTCTTTCACTCTTTGTTTTAAAATTTCATTTAAAATTTTATTTCGTCGGAAACAAATACCATTGCTTTTTGTAAGTTTAATGTTTTCAAAATTAATTAACTCAATTGAAAGTTTCAACATTTTTCAACATAGTCGGAACATATTTATGACTTCGGTTTGTCTGTCCGTCTATCTGTCAGACTGTCGGTCTGTCTGTCTGACCGTTTATCTAACCGTGCGTAAATAAATTTGGAGTATGATGAACTTGGTACATGTTATTGAAGTTTATCATAGAAAATTTCCCTTCGGAAATGGGCTGTGTAGCATTTATAGTTCGTTTACAGGAACTCTCAAAATAATTCCATTACATTATGCTCTATGAAGAAAAATCGTTTGCAGTGTGTTTTATTGAAGTTACACTACATCAAGTACTGAAATTAATATACATTATTGAAGTTCAGTACAAAACTCTTTCTGTAGAACATGGAATTAATAGAATTTATTTAATCATTTTCAGGGACACAAAAAAGAATTAGGTTACATTACTGTCTATGAGCAGCAATCGTTGTAAGTGTGCTTTCCGATGCGGTATGCATTTTAAAGTTGAATCAAATTTTAGTGCATTACGTGGTGTGTATAAATTCTATATACGGGGATGCACGAAAAAATTCGTTTGAATTACTGTCTATAGTCGGGAATTACTTAGATGTATTTTTTAATTGTGTATTCCATTTTCCAGCTTAATTATATTTAGTTAACATATACTAAGATATATTTGCATATAAATAAATCTATGTATATGACTACGCAAAAATCTGAATACATTAGTGTCTATAGATGGTATTTGTTGGAATTGCGATTTTAGTTGTGCTATGGGTTTTTTAGCTGAATTAAATTTTAGCTTAATATATGGTGTATATAAAAAATTGTAGATCATATGCAGGGTTATAGAAAATATTTCAAGCTCATGATTATTAGTCAGATCTTGGAGTCTTTTCACCTACAAATGTTGTCATCAAAATCTAATGCTTTAACCTTTGCTAAACCCCATAATTTATAAAGGAAACCTACAATTAGAATACGCGGAACCAGTGTTCATCATGCGCCCAGTCTGCGCTCCTGGGAATTGTAATAGATAAGCACTTCAATTGGTTTTCGCATATTAACTTCTTAAAATTTAAACTTATTAATTATTATCATAACTCTACCAAGCTTACTACTAAATCTTGAGGCATTGACAATAAAATGATAAAAATTTGGAAACCTAACTATCAGAGACATAATTATCACTTATGGAATGGGTATTTGGGGAGGTAATTTAACAAAAGCCGTGAAAGAAAAATTAATCTCTATCCAAAAAATGTGTTTCTTGCAACTGTCCAGAGGCTAAAGGACAATTTTTAGTGACGCCCTGCACGCCATTACTGGTATTCCTCCTATTACTGTCACTTTATAATATGAATTCAATAAATTTTACACCTTAATAATAATGAAATAACTGATTTATATTTTCCACGTACAGTCTTTCAACAAAAGACTCCAAGCTGGCAACTCCATCCATCTGAAGACAATTCCCATTTAGAAGTAAATCCTTCCCGTATTTCATACAAACCTTCAAACATTCTTACTGTGTTCACGGATGGTTCACGTACCGAAACTGCTGTTGGTGCAGCTTTCTGCGCAACGAAAAGTGATGCCATGCTTGTAGACTGGATGACAACAACTCCATTTTTCAAGCAGAATTCTTTGCTATACACGAAGATTTGAATTGGATATCTAGTGATTATTCCAAAATTTTTATTAAATTTTATAATGATAGTCTATCCAGTTTTCAGGGATTTTACACATTTAAACCAACAAACCGACAAGTTTTGGAAATTAAAACCCAGCAAAAACATATTTTACATACGTCTTCACTTGGCCACGTCTCAGCACATAAGGGGAACTTTGGTAATGAATCTGCAGATACACTTGCTAAAAACGCAATCAATTTTCCCATAGTTGACCATTTTCTGACAGCGCCGCACTCATACTATGTTAAGAAAATTTTTCATTCCAAATTGTTGAAGCAGTGGCAGGATCACTGGGACTATCCTGACAAGGAGAGATGCACTTATGATCTGATTCCAGTTTTTTCCCCCTTCTCTTTCCGTCACTGCCTTCCTTACAGGACATAGTCAATTTAGGAAGTACCTCCATAAATTCCATTGCTCAGGCTCCTCTGGAAGTGAGTGTGGCGCTTTAGCAACAGCCTCTCATTACTACTATTACTACTGCCCACTTACCTCACGCTGGCATCTTTGGCTCTGCTCATGAACCCCTAATAATTGGCTTAATAATATTTTTCCTCGTACAGCACTTTGTTCAAAATTAAAACAAATTTTTAGTTTTCTAATGGACATATCTAACAATTGGTTACTTGGTACAAAAATGAATATTTCCTTTTTCTATTCTTATTTTCCTGACGCCCCACAGTAGACTAGTGGATGCAAAATCCTGGTCAAAATTACTTTTCAAGTGTTTTAAAGTTAAAACCATTGCTGTTAACTTACTTTTAGTCAATACACTTAATTAATGTTATACATACATAAATGTATGCATTTATTTAAAAAAATTATAAATATATAATACAACGTTTACTTAATTGTTTACTGTTTATAAGAGGGAGGTAATTGTTGATAGGTTTGTTTTATTTACAAGTAATGTTTAATTAAATGTGGTTAATTTTACTATATATAAATGTTAATTATTTATATAAACCAATGTATATGATATATATATATATTACTTGAATTTAGTATTTAGCAAAGTTGAGTCTCTATAGTATAGAGATTCTAGTTTTTGAGTGTTTTTAATAGATTTGCAGTCCTCTCAAAAATTTGATATCTAAAAATGGCAACAATATGTGGATTTTTCTTTTTTCTTTAATTGCCTTCAAAACTACAGTCAATACGTATGAGATGTAATCTTCGCAACTGGGCGAAAAAATCCGGGCCAGGATTGGAACCCGGGAGCCCTTGGCTGAAGCTGCCAATACTCTACCAACTGAGCAATCCCGGACAAATAGGGGTGAACTAATTCACCAGTTAACCTTAATCATCATAGCATCTGGTCTGATATCTGAATCAGCACAACAGAATAAATCACAACTTGGCAGATTCAATCAACGGATCCCGGGTTCGAATCCTGGCCCGGACTTTTTCGCCCAGTTGGGAAGATTGCATCTCATATGATTTCTTTACCAATTTCAATAATTGTGTCAAAATTAATCTAGTATAATCGATACGATTATAATTCAAAAACGGTCCGACAAACCCCGACACATATTTAAAAAGCTTTGAATATATTAGACAACATATTTCAATAAATATATTTCAATAAATTATATCTAAAAAATGCTTAATATTAACCCATTTTCAATTTTAATTATTTTTTTATTAGATGTAAAATTATTTAAATGCACATGCCAAAGTATAGATTTACACACAATAACAAAGCTGGTTGGTTGGTTGGTTGGTTGTATTAGGTTTACAAGAACAAGGTCCCACTGGGAACAAGTTGCGCCAGAGTAAGAGTAAAGGAAAAGATATTAAAAGATCCACAACAAAAAACAAAAAGGAAACAAAGCTTAACGAGAAA
Source organism: Maratus michaelseni (assembly GCA_963931845.1). Lineage (NCBI taxonomy): Eukaryota > Metazoa > Arthropoda > Arachnida > Araneae > Salticidae > Maratus > Maratus michaelseni. Next base: position 377,973,369 of record OZ007593.1, on the reverse strand, counting down.
ATCATCTGGATGGGATCACCCATCCAGATATAGTCATACAGTGTATAAAAGAAATACTATGAATTCTTAAAAAGTAAAGTATAAAAATAACACACTAAGAAATATTATCTGAATGGGGTTTCCTCATCCAGATGTCAAGTTAAACAAGTATAAACGAACATTGTTATAGATAAAACATGACAATAACAAAGTTGAAACATAACAAACAAGCACATCTTCTCACAAAGAAACTTTCACTTCAACTGAGGCTAGGAGCCGCCGGATATGACTAATATCCCTGAAATACACATAGATCTTCTATGCACCAGTTAGTCAGCTATTAAAAAAAATGTTTTTTTACAATTTTTGAGCCAATTTTAATTTCTGTCTTTTTGGCCATGATATTCTATCAAATACTTCACTGTGCGCCCTTGGTTATAGCCTCTCACCCTAAACAATTGTCGGTTTGATTTTACTATCGTTCCTTGTCGCGTTTATGGCGATCTAGTCTATAACCATGTTCTGTAACATCTTTATGTGTCTTTCATGATTTTTACAGTCGCCCATTGGTCGCGTTTCTTTTTCGGCGGCTCGAGTCTATAGACTCACTGCTGTACTTTTTTAAAGATCCTAATAAAGGTGTTGGGAAGGGGATATCTATGCTTTACAGACATGGTTTCGACGTCTGAGAAGCTCCCGATAGGTAGTCAAAGTCACCATATAAGGGTAAATGCTGGCAATACATTTTCAAATGTTTTTTGCGTTTTACAGCTGAATTAAATTTTTACGAACCATGGGACTAGAAAATATACAGGGCTGCTCAAAAGGTTTCGAATATCTTATCGACAGTAGGAGCTAATTGCTGAAATTGGGTATTCAACTGTGTTATGCTTTTTCGAAATATTGTATTATCTTCATTTACCGTATTAAATAGTTAAGTTTCGTTACATTATTCTGTAAGTTTTGCAAGCTGTTTTATAATCTACGCGTGACAAATTATTTTTCTTTTTTGTTTAGTATAATTTGGAAAACGTAAAAATATCTATAGGGTAATTATTTCTTTAGATTCAAAACACAATTTAACATGACTTATTGAATTTAATTTATATTAAAAAGTTCAATTTCTGTTTAGGGTAAGTTAATATGCTCAAAATTCTCCTGTAAATATTTCATCAAATATCTATCATATTTTATATCGTATTTAAATGTATTAAAACGAGCATGGATTCTTTTTATTCTTCATCATTCAACAAGTTCTTATGGGTAATCTAACTTTATTTTCACCCCCAAAATATGTTAAAATATTATTAAGTGTACAATTCAAAATGTCTTATTCATACATTATTAAAAAGGTTTTTGTTAAGGCATGTACTTATGTTTAAAATTCTCATTTAAATATATCATCAAATATCAATCATATTTTAGATTTTATTTAAATGAACGAAAACGAGCATGAATTGCTGGAAATATTTAATTACATGAACACATTTTGACCTGTTTTTTAATTTTATTTTGAACCCTTAGAAAAATCTGCGAAAACAGAATTAATGTTTTCAAAATTAATTGACTGAGAGAAAATTTTTAAGGTTTTATTCTTGTGAAAACATATTTTGGATAATCAATTTACTTGTCAATTAAAATGATTTATCGAATTATGCAAGCTTCGTATAAAAATGATCTATTTATACATTGTTTATAAACGATCAGGGTCCATAAGCCGTGTTTTTGGCCCATTGTATAAGACTGAAACTCGATTTTGTTATACTGACTTAATTATTTCACTTTTTAATATTAGAAGTTTTATTCTGTACGATTTCAACAATAGTTTTTCCATTTTGTTCGGATTTATATGAGTTACACAAGCTCAAAGTTCGTATAATTCGTAGTTTTAGGTGAAAAATACGCAATTTCTCCTAATTTTACCTCATTTATGTATATGAGCGCAATCGTGCAACACTTTTTTCTTTATATATAAAATACATTAAAATGTACAATATATGTAAAAATAAAAGTGTTGCAAAGCTGCGTTCATAGTAAAATATTAAAAAGTCCTTCCGGCCTGTACCGAGAAGAAAAGGTAGCTTTCCTGTATCTTCGTTTTAAAATTTTAGCTAATGTTATTCGAAAACAGCAAACTAAAATGCAAAGAAACCGTTTACAAAAGATTCGTTAATACTGAATTTGAATAAGAAATTCACCAGATTATTGAGCTATAGCCAAGTTGGCTTCATTTATGAAGACTTATTTCGGTAGCCAAATTTGGCGATATTTTGCCAATTGTCGCCAAGTTTGGCGAGAATTTGACGCTAACGGATATGAATAAATAGTTTTAATCGAATGATTGGGAAAATGATTACAATGAAAGAAAATAATTTGCGAGAAATCGCGTTCACTAAAACTCATAAATTAATCGTTGATTTTTTGTAATGTGCTGTCTTGTTTCAAAATGTCAGCCACCCTAGAATTTGAAACTGCTCTCTCAGCCACTTTTTAAGATAGAGGTAAAACAAAAAATGCTCTGGAATCCTTGTAACAAGGCCTAACACTTAACTTTATTGTATATTTATTTTAGTTTTAAATTTTTCAGTGGCCCCCATCTTGAAACAAGATGGCGGACCAAGCTGGCCATCGAACTCGGTCGAGGCATTCGTGAGCTTAATACACACAATTAGTTTCATCCAAATTAATTTATAAATACGAGCGTTATCGTATGACATAGATCAGATATATATATATATATATATATATATATAATATCTTTGAATTTCAAAAAACATATCAAGTTCTTGTAACATTCTAATTAAATCTCCTAAGAGATAATTAGTAATAAAGTGTAGACAGAATACCACATAGTTAATAAATTAACAAGTTCAATCATAATATTACCATAGCATTTGCTTCAATGGTAATTGGCCAAAAATACTTAAAATATGAAAAATATTTTTAAAAAGAGAGAAAAAAAAATTATATATATAATAAACCGTAAAATGTTAATAATTTGAAGTTGATATCAAGTGAATACAAATGGATTTTGAAATGAAATATGAACTAAATATAATGGAAAATTGGATAACAAGAGATTTAAATTAGAATTGTATATGAAAAAACACGTGTAGATATAATCATCAGCCTGGATGTATCCACACGTGTTTTAAAAATAATACAGTATTTCATAAATATACTGGCATTTATGCTAAGATCAGTATATTATATATATATATATATATATATATATATGGATATATCTATATATATAAATCAACATTTGAACGGAGGGTGGTTTTGGGGTCTGGGGGTCATGATCGGTGAAAATATATCGAAATTTTCCGGAATTGCTTTCCTCCGAACGGCTGCAATAGGTAGCTTTATACTTTTTTGTATTGAAAGCTACCTAAAATAGAGAGTTAAGTAACTGCATTCCTTCGCGTCAGTAAGAGACTTTAGGCTGAAGCAATGTGTTTAAACGTGCTAAAATGAACATAACTATTGCTAATGTGAAGGAATGCAGTTATTAGCATTAGTTACGTTCATTTTAGCACGTTTAAAGACGTTGCTGCATCCTAAAGTCTCTTACTGACGTGAAGGAATGCAGTTAATTAACTCTGTATTTTTTATATTTTACTATGAGCGCATCTTTGCAACACTTTTATTTTTGCATATATTGTACATTTTGATGTATTTTATAATAATATGTAAAGAAGAAAGTGTTGCACGATTGCGCTCATATACATAATTGAGGTAAAATTAGGAGAAATTGCGTATTTTTCATCAAAAACTACGAATAATACGAACTTTGAGCTTGTGTAAGTCATATAAATCCGAACAAAAATGCAAAAACTACTGTCGAAATCGTACAGGATAAACCTTCTAATATTAAAAAGTGAAATAATTAAGTCAGTATAACAAAATCGAATTTTAGTCTTATTTCATGGACCAAAAACACGGCTTATGGACCCTGATCCTTTGATTTATTCTTAAAACAAAAACTTTCACTACAGATTTTGTTATGCCTAAAGCAACTACTTATGTTTAAATTTCTCGTTTAAATGTTTCCTCAAATATGCGTCATATTTTAGATATTATTTGAAGAATGTAGGAAAGCGAGCGTGAATACTTTTCAAAGATTTATTCTTCATCCTTCAACACATTGTGACAGGTTTTCTAACTTTATTTTCAACCAATAAAACAACTGTCAACGCACAAAGGGGTTTAAAATAAAGAAATAAAATCATACTTTGGGTGACAAATGACAGGAGAAGTACATAATGGAACTGAAGTTTTCACGCCGTTTTCTAAAAGGAAATACTTTTGCAATCTACCATCAGTCTACACATTTCATTCTTATTGTTGTTGTTGTTGTTTTCATCGCGTGAGAAAATTGATAAACTTTTGCATTTAAATTATTCTGATATTTGTTATAAAAAGGTATATTATTTTTATTATATGAATGCTATTTGAAATGTGTTCAAATTATAAGGTAAAATATGTTCAAATAAATATAAAACAATATTTTAAAATATACAATACCAGCGGAGAAGACCGACCTGGGCCATTCCATATGTGACGGAATGACATTTTGAGTTGTAGAATTAAGTTAGAGCAATTACCCTGAAGCTATTTACAAATTAAAATTGACTTTTCAGTTTGCACATGGCTGTTATTGATTAAAAAGATTAAAAAATATATATTGAATGATATACGAAACAATTTTTTTAACTATTTTATTCTCTCAATTCTGAGTAATTTCTTATTGTGTGACGGAATGACATTTTTGCTGCCATGACTCTAACCTGGTATTTAAAATTGGAAACTTTTGTGAATTAAGAAGCCATTCAGTTTTTAAATTAATACATATCTTAAATATGATGTATAAGCAATATAAAATTATAATTTAGAACAACCTACCTATCCTACAGTTGTAGTCATATGACGTGACGGAATGACTGAAAGTTTCCTAAGCATTTATTACAAGAAAATCGAGTAAACTAATAAATTTCATTTTTTTATTATCCAGAATGATCATCGGAAATTACATTATATAACTATTCACATATGACAGCTTTTTCAAAAACATGTCGAGCATGATTATCGTGTTTATTTTGCATCCATTATTATTAAGTATATCGCTTTAAGACTATTGTAAACCATTAAATATTTTACTACATGCATTCATTTATTAAGAAAATACAAAATAAACAACAGCTACATTCTTTTTTCACAGTTTTCTTTAAGAATACTATTTGTACACAACTGCAAATATTTGACTTTCCAGCTATAACCTAAACTTTTTTAATCTAAAACATTAATTTGAAAACTTGGAATATATTTTAATATATTTCTTAACTTACTTTATAAAAATTATTATTATTATTATTATTATTATTATTATTATTATTATTATTATTATTATTATTATTATTTTAACGAAAGTTGACACTTTTATGGAATTGCCCAGTTACGCTCTGTTAAAATTAGCTTGACACATAGTAACCCCAAAAATGACCCACTAATCGAATTTTCTCGAACATGCGACCTATTCCAATGGTCTTGCAATACGCAAAATTTAGTCAAAATCGTTATAGCCGTTTTTTAGTTAAAATTTGCATGTATACAAACATAAACACACACACACACACACAAGATTTGCTCATATTATAATATATGATAAAATGACATATACATGCATTGCTTAAAAATCCATTTTTTTATTGAAACAATTACATAAGTTTAAAAATTTCGTTTAAATGTTCTTCTTAAATATCCATCATGCTTTAGTTTTTATTTAAATGTACAAATTTGCATCAATTCTGTTTTAAGATTTCTTCTTAATCCTCCAACACATTCTGACAGGTTTACTAAATTTATTTTACATCATAAAACAACTGGCAGCGCAGAAAGTGATTTCAAATAATAATAAAATCATATTTGTATGTCAAAATACAGAACAAGCGAACAAGCACAGTCAGCTAAAAGAGAGAGAGCGAGAGAGATCAACCCATCTATATATTTAAAACGAAAAGTGTATTCTGTCAAATCCACATGAAAATCGTCTCTTTGCGCATGCTCAAAGTTGTTTTTGAAGGTTTCTACCCTCAGAAACGGGAAACCTGACTGATTAACCCAACCCTCACCTGTTTAGCCTAAGGGGATTGAATAGGATTGATTGAATAGGATGAAGCCGTACCATTGCATTGAAAGCATAGACTTTTTAATATATTTTTGCTCTGAGGTTGAAAGCTAAAGCGAGTTATATTTATAACTGTTTGAAATGTCAGAGAGTTCGGAAGATGGGAACTATTTTTTATTGCTATGTTAAAGGAGATGACGCGAAAAGAAACAAACAAACAAAAACGTGAGACGAAAACATTTCTTTTAGAACTAGATAACAATATTTTTTCACAAATTTTTTACACAGGCTGTAAAACACGTTTTATTTATCACCAATAAAGATTTCAAAAAGTACGGATAAAAATAACTTTTATTTTAAAACTATGAAACTACCAGGTAAAAAAAAACAAGAAAATGAAGTCTTTTGTCACTAAATATCAATATTTTTTCGCGAATTTTTCATTTAAAAATATAATTTCATACAAAATCGAGTTAAAGATATAAAATAATAAAAACTTGATTTTTTTTTAAATTATTACCACGGACCCGGGCAACGCCGGGCGGGTGTCATCTAGTATATTTTAATTACCAAAATGTTCCAGGAAAAAACGGAAATAGCCATTCGACTAAAAATTACATCTTTCAGTTTGTGTTTTAAAAGAAAATAAGCTTGGGGGGGGGGGGGGTAGTCTTCATTAAATTGTAACAAATTCTAAAATATTCAATACACCTAATTTTGACATGACATTTAGATTTTTCGGTACTTTTTACCTTTTATGATACCATGCGGAAAGTCATTCGATCAAGTATCTAAGGAATTAAGAAGGTTTAAAATTTGGTACTCTCCTAATGTCAGATTCATTTGTAATTGTTGCAAAATACGATACATTGCAATGCAGGTAGTTTTAAGCAAAACTCAAAAATTACCTGACGAAATAAGCTATAATTTTGGATTCGCATATTTGAAGATTCTAGAAATCTATATTTGTAAAATAATTCATAGATTACAATTCTTAATTATTTTGATATTTTGAAAAATATAATTTTTCAAATTAATTTCTGAAAATATATATATACTAGGGGGCCTACCCCCTGCGAGCCACGCTCGCCAACCCCCGCTCAGACTTCGAGCCTCTAAAAACATGACAGCGTGCTTTGTTTTAAAAATATTGGTAAATCTGTAATTGGGTTGCCATGCTTTTAACGTTTTAATGGGGCATTTTTTGATTACCATGGCCTCATACACAGCTGTTGCGACAACTGACGACTGTTTTCGGGATTGATAAGTAAAATCAATTACAACTTAAAAACCAGCTTGTATAAAATGGTTAGGTTTAAATTGTGGCTACCTCTCGGACTTTTATAACAACGATCTGTATTCCATTCTTCCTTTGTGTTTAAGGATGAGAAAAATTCCATCTGCTTGTGAATAACATTAAGAACTACGGTATTGAAAAGTACTGTTAAAGACATTTTCAGTAACAGGTTTTAATTTTCTCTCTATATTAGTGCACCATCATGAACATTTTCATGTTATTTTAAATATGCAAATTATTTATTTTAATTAATATGTATATACAAATTTTCTAATAATTATTTATCATACAAAATTACCTAAATATTTTGTACATGCATGCATGCATTTATTCGGCATCAATCGATGACATATTTAAACAAATTTGCTATCCGCGATAATTTTACACCTTATGTCACTTGAATATTGTCCATGAAAATCGGGTCATTGAAAATCGGGTACTTTTCCAGTATAGGATCCTTTGCTTTTAGGTTTGGCGTAATTCGAGCTTCGAAAAGGGATAGATTCGTTAATATACATAGATTTGTTGCCAAAAGTTATGAAAACAAACCCAATGAGCTTTTGGTGCTTTTCTATTATAGGGGTCTTGACGCTTTTTTAAAAAGCTTGGCGCAATTCGGGCATCAGAAAGTGAGATTTGGTGCCAAATGACATAAACAGCCATGGAAACAAATTCGACGATTTTTTTGTTTATATGCGTATTTTAGTTATACGTATATTATTATTGTTTTTCTATACAAATTACTTCTGATTATATATAAAATAGGATAAATGACATTTTACGCTAAACAAATTGTATAAATATTTTTTTGCTCCTTTCTTTTGCGTTTACATAAATGACGTCATTTGGACGAATTTATTCAAAATATTTTCAGTTTATAAATTAAATTAAATGCTGACAGACAATTGAATCCTAACGATAGAAATGTGATTTTTTTTTTTTTTTTTTCAAATTTTCCTGAAAAACATAATTTAATCACAATCTTGTCTTCATTATCGATTGAAATAAAAGATAAATTCAATTTCAATTTGAAAATGACGAATAAAAAGAAATCAATAATCCCTATCGGGATCCTTTTCATTTGTTTCCCTTTTTTGTTCCAAAAAAACAGAGTAATTAGTTGCCATCATTACAGAAATGTCATTAAAATTAGAAAAAAATTAATATCTCGAAAACTAAATCCAATTTCAAAATTCTATTACCAGTTTTGACATCCGCGGATTTTTATGGACAATTGGTATTAATTTCACCATCAAGCGTTTAATATTTTATTAAAAATAGCCCCGAAACATAATCAGTCGTTTAATCAGTCGTTTCATAAAATCGTTTCATAAATTCGTTTCATAAATTCGTTTCATAAAATCGGTTCACAAATTTGTTTCATTAGGATTTTATATATATAGGGTAGATATATACGAATTGTAATCTATAATATTTTTTAAGAGAAATCGATTGCTAGAAGCATCAAATATGTGAATCCAAAATTACAGCTTATTCCGTCATATACTTTCTGGTTTTAAAAAAAAAACTATTCGCTTTGGAATGTATGTTGCAACAAATACAAATTAATTTCTCATTAAAAGTTCCAAATTTTGAACCTTCATAATTCCAAAATTATTTTACCGCATGATTCCCTATTTCGTATCTTACAGTAAGATTTTCAGAAAGCACCAAATATGATGTCAAAATCATGAAAAATGCAGCATAGCAGTGCCACCTATTGGGAAATTTACACCAGAACCTTAACAACAACAACTTATGTCAACGTCTAACTGAATCTGAAGTTTGATGAAAATCCTTGCATTAGCTAATTTATAGAGCTATTACGGAAATCGTCACAAAGGCAGCATAACAGAGCCTCCTGTTGAGCGATTTAAACCAACAACTAATCAACACCAATCTATATTGAGGTCTAACTAAATCTATATTAAATTACATGCAATAGTTTTTTAGATACACCGTCCACAAAATTTTTGTCACATACTGACAGATATATACAGACACACAGACTTACATACAGACATTTGCTAAAAACAGTCAAATCGTGACCTTCTAAAACTTATAAATACATCGAAAACCGGAAGTCGACATTTTTCATGAATCCAATACTTTCTTAGGTGCGTTCGTAATTATATAAATAAGTAGAACTTATAATCATCGTATGATCCATCCGTCTGTCCGCATTATAACAGCGTAAAAACTACCCAACCGAATGGTTTGAAATTTAATATGTATAACCGTTGCAATCTTTTGTCGAGTCATTTCAAATATTATAAAAATCGAAACAAAACTTTACAAGATATTAATAAAAGTTTTCTTCATTCTACTAAATCCTATCATGCGTAATTAATTCAATGATATCCCATGATAAGTAATAAATCTAGGTTGCCATGGTGATTATGTCCCATTTAAGATGGAGTCATATTATTTCCGTATTACTGAATTTAAAAACAGAAATACTAAAATTGGTTAATTATAGCGATTGTTTAATCTCCTGACAGTATTTTGGATAGATGTTTGCGGAGAAATAGATATTAAATGGAAAAAGGGTCTAAATATGGATTTCAAGTTCTGAAATTTTCAAAGCTAGGCTTAAGTTTTCCATTGCAATTTTCAGTAAATGTCAACAAAAGATAAAATGTTGCCAACTTAAAATGTACTTATTTCATTACGGAAATTAATCATATAAAAACAGACAATATAAGTCATTTTTTCAGTGAAATAATAACGATGTATTATATATTTGCGCATAGTATAATTTTAATGTAACAGAATTGTAATCAATTGTTTATAAAAGTGTATTGAAACTTAATTTCATAAAATAAAATGAATATCTATAATATGAAAATCAGCACATAAAATAAATTTTGTATTCAGGCATTTTCGAATAAGAGTGCAACAGCTATTACAACAAGATCTGAATATTTAAACAACTATTTATAGTACGAATGCACTTTATTTGTCACGTTTGACGTACAATTTCCAACTTGTTTAAAGATAGAAGAAAGTAAACATTAAATATGAGGACGAATGATAAAGGATTTCAAAACAGCCACGGTAATTTATCGTCTGAATAAAAAACTTTCAACGCCATTTCAATTAAAACATATTAATTAAATTATATCTTTAAAGCCATGAATTATATTAACAAATTCGATTATTATGTTGATAAAAGAGTTTTAATTTACTGAATACTATTAACAGAAAATAGAAAAAAAATAACTACACATTTCTGGGAATCAAGTCTTTCAGAGTATAATGTGTTTATAAATTTGCTTTGATTATGCACTGCAATATCAAATCTATCTATCTATATTATAAAGGACAAACGTCTCCGTGCGTAACTATGACGTCATTTTGCGAATGGCAACACTTGACGATGAAATTTCGGTTTTGCAATTTTTCCTACTGAAATTTTTAAAATTTCTAAGCATTGCACAGTTTAAATTTTTACACTGCTATATTGGGTAAAAATCTACTTTCAAATGAAATTTGTTTGAAAAATATATCGCAATTTACTCATTTATTATAGAATTTAAATTCAATTTCAAGCATGATTTTTTTAATCTATCTCTATCGCTTGCAGACGATTACAAAATATTAATCCGTTTGCACTTTAAACAATATAAAAAGTTCAGCGTTTGTTTCCAGCTAATATTCCATGACGAAATTAAAACTTCATCAAATAATAAATAAAATAGTATAAACAAAACACAAATTTAACAGAAATCTAATCGAAATAAGCCTTTAAAACTTTTGAAATTATCAGAATAAGAAAAACTGGTGTATAAACGAAATTTTTAACGATTTCTTCGGGTATTAACTTTTGGCAAGAGGCCAATACAAAATTACCACTTTTAATAAATTTCTAAATTTTATTTGAATGTGTAATTGACATAATTCATATAAAAATGCCCTTTGGTGTTCATAGGAGGCAATCTAAAAAAATATATTAAATGTAAAAAATTTTTTAGATATTTCAATTAAAAAAAAATAATAATTAAATAAAATTATCTACAAAGTTGTGTGCACAAGTATCACACTATGACGGAAATAACCACTTCTATAAAATTTAGCACGGATACTGAACGGAATGGGTAACTCCTCGATGTATTTTTTTAAATTTAACTTCGCATCTGTGTTGGTGATTACAAATATGTAGGTTGTGTGAGACCGGATAACTAATAAATATCAATTTTATTTACCTTCTCCATAATATGTAAGATTTTTTTTAAATATTGGGAAGTCATTTGTTCCTTAATTAATACGATTAGTTATTCAAATCTCTCGTGAACAAACTTATGTTAAAAGCTAATATTATAACAAAACCTTCAAATATTTGTTCATTATATTCCTTCGTTAAAAGATAAAGAGTGCAACTTTGCTTTTCCTGTTAAATGTCTAAAGAACTAATCTGACCTTAAAGTTAAACTAACTAAACATTGGATTTTTTTAAAGCTGGCAGTGCCAGTATATGTTCTTTAATTCATTCACAACTGTTTATTATTTTAATACTTTTTATCACAATGTTAGAAATATTTTAATCCTTCACTGTCCACTGTCCAGACTATGTACACTTATTGAATTGACAGTTTTCACTGCAACAGATGAATAATTTCAATTAATTTATTTTTATAGCTGTAATACAATTTTAAAACACTAAATAACGAACAACATTTTCAAGGTCTTCAAATACACGAGTAAGTTTTTATATCATGTTGAATTTTAAAAAGTCCTTCCGGCCTGTACCGGGAGGAAAAGGTAGCTTTCCTATATCTTCGTTGTAAAATTTTAGCTAATGTTACACGAAAACAGCAAGTTAAAATGCAAAGAAACGTTTACAAAAGATTCGTTAACACTGAATTTGAATAAGAAATTCGCCAAATTATTGAGCAATAGCCAAATTGGGCTTCATTTATGAAGACTTAGTTTGGTCGCCAAATTTGGCGATATTTTGCCAAATGTCGCCAATTTTGTCGCTAACGGATATGAATATATAGTTTTATGCGTATGATTGGGAAAATTATTACAACAATGAAAGAAAATAATTTGCGAGTAATCGCGTCAATGTGCTGTTTTGTTTCAAAATGTCAGCCACCCTAGAATTTCAAACTGCTCTATCTCAGCCATTTTTTAAGATAGAGGTAAACCAAAAAATGCTCTGGAATCCTTGTATCAAGGCCTAACACGTAATTATAAAATAAATTTGAATTTTTAACTTTTTTGTATATTTATTTTAGTTTAAAATTTTTAAATGGCCGCCCTCTTGAAACAAAATGGCGGACCAAGCTGGCCAACGAACTCGGTCGAGACATTGGTTAGCTTAATACACACAATTAGTTTCATCAAAATTGATCTATAAATACGAGCGTTATCGTATGACATAGGTCAGATATATATATATACTAGCTGTTACCCGTGACTTCGTTCACGTAACATTAAAAAAAGAATAAATGCATTAACTTAGCAAAACATTTCACTTGATAATTAACAACATATATAATTAACCAAAGCTTTATCACATTTTATAGGAGACCATACGGTATTTCTTTGCTATACTGGCCTTGACATAACGCAGTCTTAAAAAAGTGAAATTTCATGCCAAATAATATATACAATCGCGAAAATGAAACTGCAACTAATGAAAAAAGGAGGACCAAGTAAAATCGTGAAAATCGACGAATCGCTCTTCGTAAAACGAAAAACAACACTGGCAGAATTCTTCTATACAACAGTGCATTTTAGGTGGTATTTGGTGTACAATTTGTATATGTGTGCATTGCTAAATGGGCATTATTATATTGTTTATTTGCATAGACATATGTTATATATTTCTTACTACATTATCTTGTTTAGGTATATATTAAATTAAGTGCTTCACGCTAAGTGGTGCAAATAGTGAACAAACTGCTTGTGGATTTTATAAATTGATAGATATTTCACAAAGATATAACAATCTGATGCGATTCTAAAATGTAAATAAAGGTTGCTAGAAAGTACTTTAAATTCTGCCCAATTTAACCTCGATATTTTCTCTATCGCGTCAAGAACACTATAAGCAAATAAATACCGACGACACAAATCTGATAATCTAAATTTACATATTTTTGTTAGTATATATAGGATTATTTTGATTTATTTCATGCGCTTGAAATTTTTTACGCTTTCTCTAGGGTTAGGTGTCGAATAAATGTACTTTCTTGTTATTTTATTTTGCCATTTCTATTTATTCTATTTTCCATTCATTCCATTTATGGATATTGATTTCATTTACATATTCGTGTCAAAGAATATTCTTAAAAGTTATTATCAGGATTAGGATAGGATACGATTAGGGTTAGGATTAGGAATAAAAATTGAACGACAATGGCATGACCGATTCTGGTTTAAAGTATGAACCAGGAAGACTATTTACATCATGAAGCAATAAGAAAATTAGAAAATTATCGGCTAATATTTTTTAATATGTTTTACAGTCATAGTTGGCATCAAAGGTGAGCGGGGAAATGATCATCTAAAATACCATTAAGTGTTTACCACGCAAAAAACAAATCTGGTTACAACAATGTATTTAATTTTGCGCCAAATTTCACTTGATGAAAAAAAAAAAAAATCAAATTGACTATGAACCTAATTACAGACCCCTAACCTTCCTATTCTCAAAAATGTTCTACCTATATGTAAAAAAAATTCTACTGTATAGAACGCGCTTTCACGTTTATAATGTTATGAATTGGCACGATCGGCTTGTTCAAGTTTACACAATTCGGCTGGAAGAAAAGATTCATTACTTTTTTATTTCTTCTTTGCTTTTGCATTACGCGAATTTGTTGGTAAAATCGATTTTCTTTTCGATAACATTGTTGTTTTTAAAGTTTAAAAAATATTGTAATTTTACTTAAACATTGCTTTAAAATCTATGCAAATTTTCTTATCCTGCAAGACTTTACAAAAATCTATTATGAAACAACTTTAAAAAAAGCTATATTTAAAAAAGACAACAAAGTTTTTCCTATTTTAAAACTAAAAGAAATGTAAAATTAAATTCCGGTTCGAAACGACGATTTACAAATGTGTTTTCGATTTTGGGAAAATGATAGAGGAAAAATGCTGTTACTACACAATCATATTAAACCTTTAGCTTTTATGAGAAAAGCAACTTTCTTTTAAAAAATATAGTTATTTTTATTAAGATTTTCTGATTTTCGATACGGATAATTTTGCGATGCATATCATTGACATTTGCCATCCAATTTTGTTTTGTTTTTTTTTACTTTTTAAAATTTAAATTAAAAATATGGTATCTTTATATTAGCCGTGTGCAGACGATAAATCGCCAACCTATCCCATCATTCGTATTGAATTCATTAAAAATATAAATATTTCACTCATTTCATTTAAAACACAGAACTTTAATTTACAACACATACATTTAAAATACATATATTACGTACATTTAAAATAATTCCTTTCATGTGAAAAAGAAAAAGAAAAAAAAAAAGAGAAATTAATCACAAATAATTTGATAACCCAAGATCATTTTATTTCAACATCAAAACAAATTTGTTTTATTTTTCTATATATTACATCATATTCGCTTGCTTTCCATACTTACTCGTATTTATGCACTTTGTATTATTATCAAATATTTGAAAACGCACGTTTTATTTCTAATATGACATCATTTCATATTCTGTTCAATTCTTAAATAATTCATTTCCTTTTCATTTTTCACGTGGAAAATTTTGACTTGAAAATAAATTGTTGATTAAAAATTATTACTCAGGGGTTTTATTTTATATTGGCATCGATAAAGTATTAGCAACGGTAAAATAAATTTAACCATTTTAAAAAAAGTTGCAAAACCGGGCCCTTTGGGCCAAACCAACCAAACCAACCAACCATTGTAAAATATACGAAAAAAATGTCCATTTATTCTGTATGAAAATAATGAAAATTTTAATTTTTAAGAAAAATATTGAAATAAAATAAAAGAAAACCAGCCTATATTCATTTGAGGGTTATAATCAACTTATATGCAAAGATACAGGATCATTAAATGCTTCATTTTGACGCTGGCTTCAGCCTAACATTTGCACACAATCAGATTTATAATATTATTAGGATATATATATAAATCAACATTTGAACGGAGGGTGGTTTTGGGGTCTGGGGGTCATGATCGGTGAAAATATATCGAAATTTTCCGGAACTACTTTCCTCCGAACGGCTGCAATAGGTAGCTATATACTTCTAGGTAGCTTTCAATACAAAAAAGTATAAAGCTACCTATTGCAGCCGTTCGGAGGAAAGCAGTTCCGGAAAATTTCGACATATTTTCACCGATCATGACCCCCAGACCCCAAAACCACCCTCCGTTCAAATGTTGATTTATATATATAGATATATCCATATATATATATATATATATATATATATCTGACCTATGTCATACGATAACGCTCGTAATTATAAATCGATTTTTATGAAACTAATTGTGTGTATTAAGGTCACTAATGTCTCGACCGAGTTCGTTGGCCAGCTTGGTTCGCCATTTTGTTTCAAGATGGCGGCCATTTCAAAATTTAAAACTAAAATAAATATACAAAAAGTTAAAAGTTCAAATTTATTTTTTAATTACGTGTTAGGCCTTGATACAAGGATTCCAGAGCATTTTTTGGTTTACCTCTACCTTAAAAAATGGCTGAGATAGAGCAGTTTGAAATTGTAGGGTGGCTGACATTTTGAAACAAAACAGCACATTAACGCGATTACTCGCAAATTATTTTCTTTCATTGTTGTAATAATTTTCCCAATCATACGCATAAAACTATATATTCATATCCGTTAGCGCCAAAATTGGTGACATTGACGACAAAATTGGCAGCATTTGTGACATTTGGCGAAATATCGCCAAATTTGGCGACCAAAATAAGTCTTTATAAATGAAGCCAATTTGGCTATTGCTCAATAATTTGGCGAAATTCTTATTCAAATTCAGTATTAACGAATCTTTTGTAAACGTATAAAAATACCGGGAGGAAAGTTACCTTTTCCTCCCGGTACAGGCCGGAAGGACTTTTTTGTGTTGAAAGCTACCTAAAAAATAAATCTATAATAATAAGAAAAGAAGTTTGTTTGTAACTTTGTATATCCGTTCGCTCTGTTTTGAAGAGACCGCTGCACGCAGAGTTACAAAATTTGGCAGGGAGGAGCCTCTATATCTGTAGCCATGCACCTTGAAGCCTGATTTCGGATTTTTTAAATTAAATTTTTTTTATATGATTTCTAACTGTCGTTCACGTTTTATGGCATATTTTTTACATTATGAAAATGAATCCGATTTCAATCTTTCTGTCCAATATAGTAAATTTTGCCCTCTTTTCAATAAAATTTATTCAGAATTTATACAGCTATGTTTGAATTTTTCGCGAAATATTTTATGCAATTTTTAGAGTTTTTTGGTATTTCGCTACGATTTTTGGACATTGGTAAAAGGAATTCGTTTTCAATCTTTTAGCCTAATGTAGTAAATTTTATACTGAATGAATTTTGAATATTTAGCGATTTTTAATATGACTTTTTCGATTTTTTGCGTTCTGCGGCGATTTTATTTTACATTCGTAAAATAATTATAGTTTCAATATTTTAGCCCACTACAGTAATTTTTTTCTCTGTGATTTTTAATGCGATTTTAAATCAGGTTTTAAAGCGATTTTTAGCGTTTTTTCGTGTTCTGCGTCGATTTTTTGACATTCGTAAAAGCAATTCGATTTTAAACATTTAGTATAATATAGTAAATTTTATCCTCCTCAATTTTCGAATTTTTAGCAATTTTTAATGTTTTCCATGTATTTTAGCACTTTTTTTATCGTTTCACGACGATTTTTAGACCTTCACAAAATAAATTCTTCTTCCGACTTTTAGCCTAATAAAAAAATATATATATATCCTTTAATTTTTTTTTATTTTTTACGGATTTTCAAAGCTTATTGTTAGCATTTTTTCGCGTTCCGCTGCAATTTTTTTTACATTAGTAAAATGAATTCGGTTTCAAACTATATAGCCTAATATAGTAAATTGTGTCCTCCACGATTTCTGAAGTTTTTGCAATTTTTAATGTGATTTTCAATGCGAATTTCAGTATCTTTTAATTTCCATAGCGATTTTTAGAAATTCGTAAAAAGGATTCCGTTTTAAAGATTTAGTCTAATAATAGCAGGCTTCGCCCGCTACGCTGGTCGGTTTCTCTAAACGAAATATACCGGCAAATTTGATCTTGTGTTTTAAAGCAATATGAACCTTTACCTTGATTGTCCTTTCGCAATGCTGTGAAACGAGACGAACGCCATTGCGCTGTTATATTTTCTAATGTTTGTACAAATTTTGGGTTATTAAAGACCAATTCTTTTATTTACTATTTTACAGTAGGATTATCTAAAGAACGATTTAACAGTATGCAATATACTGAAACTATCCCTGAAAAATCAAGAATACATCTTCCATCGAAACTCCTTCAGCAGAATTTTTTAAAAAGGCTAGTATTTCATATACTCAATTGATTATAGAACTTTCCTCCCTAATTCTATAAGAAAGCAAAGTCGGACTATTACACGATAATCGTTACAAAAATGTGCAATATCTCACGAACTATAGGACTCAGAAGAATGTACTTGGTACCATTCGATTTCAGCATACAAAAATACATTAAAATATGTTATAATTTATATGTTATCCAGGGGTCGATGCAGGGTTTTTTTTTCTTGGGGCCCATTTTGTGAAAAGTAAAGGTTATTTTTGTGAAATGTATTATATTTTTGTGAAAAATAACATTTTGTAACGAAAGTTGATACCCAGTTAATCAAATTCAAACCAAGCATTTATAAACAAAAAATTTTTAAGTCCTTTTGCTGAAGTTTTCCTCACTGGTGAACTTGCTTGTTTACAAATTACACATTTTAAAACATCACAAAATAATAAATAAATAATAAATAGTAAGTTTTTATGAAATTGATTTTTGTGAAGGGACCCATTTTATCAAATTGATTTTTGTGAAGAAGCCCATTTTATTAAATAGATTTTTGTGAAGGGTCCCTAAATATTCCCCAAATTTCTCCTGGATCGACCCATGTTATCATAACTATAATAACCCCATTTTTAACGAATTTTTTAACGTTTGTTACCTTTTTCACCCCCTTTAGGTGTGGAGTTTTAAAAAATCTTTTCTTAGTGCGCATCTACATCCTAAGAAGTATTTTTTCTCGCCAAATTTCGTGTTTGTAGGTTCAGTAGTTTGGGCTGTGTGTCAGTAGTTTGGGCTGTTTGATCTCCCCTGTCAGGACTTTCTTTTATATATATAGACAACTGTTTGCGGGAATATATTTCGCCCCATTATATTATAACGATGAAAAAAAGTCTCTCGCGTTTTATCGATAGTTTGAATCTCTTCCGTTGCTATAAAAAGCGTGTATTTTTAGAAATTATCATTTGTAATGTTAGAATTTCGAGATTTTGGCGTGAAAAACATCGCCAAATTGGAAAAAAAAATGCTATATTTCACGAACTATAGGACTTAGAAGAATGTACTTGGTACCATTCGATTCAGCATACAAAAATACATTCAAATATGTTATCATTTGTCACATAACTATAATACCCAATTTATAAGGATTTTTTAAAAAAGTTTGTTTCCCCTTTTACCCTTCTTAGGTATGGTGTTTTAGAAAATCCTTTCTTAGTGCGCATCTACATCCTAAGAAGTATTTTTTACCCAATTTTCATGTTTGTAGTTTCAGTAGTTTGAGCTGTGTGTTGATGATCTCCCCAATCATGACTTTATTTTATACATATATATAGATAGTACATTTTGTGTTCGCGATTTTGTAATCTGTAACGATTTTCAATGTGATCTGTAGCGTTTTTCGCGTTTCGCGCCAATTTTTTGGCAATAGTAAAAGAATACCGATTACAATGTTTTAACCCACACTGTAAAAAATATTAGTGTTACTTTACACCAAAAATGGTGGCAACAAAGTTGCCACCAAAAACGGTGTAAAGAAACACCCCTTGTAAATTGGTGTAATGAAACACCAAAAATTAATTAGTGTAAAGAAACACCACTTTTGGTGGCAACAAAGTTGCCACCAAAAGTGGTGTAATAAAACACCATCATCAATTTGGTGTGCTTTAACACCAAATTGGGTGTCCTACTAACTAATTCAGGATATGCCACTTCGATGCAGCATCACACCAAATTTGGTGTTCAAAATCTGTCGTCCCAAATTATCCTACGAGGAAAAGTGATTGAAAGGTTATGGATATTTATGTAAAGCTACAGGCATTTTTACTGGATTTTTCCCCTCTTAATTAAAAGATAACATATTTTGAAACAACTTTTATAATTAAAATTTAAAAAAATATATTGAGGATTTCAATTACAAATTTGCGAATTAATTTTGAAATATCCTTTTCTGAATCAAAGAGAAAAATATGTCTAAGTTTTACATAAATGTATAACAGTTTACAGAAAATTTAGAGATCTTTTTCTCTTTGATTCAGAAAAGGATATTTAAAAGTCAATTCGCAAATCTGTAATTGAAATCCTCAATATAATTTTTTTTAATTTTAATTATAAAAGTTTACTGATGTTTCAAAATATGTTATCTTTTAATCAAAAGAAGAAAAATCCAGTAAAAATGCTGGTAGCTTTACGTAAATATCCATAACCTTTCAATCACCTTTTCTCTTAGGATAATTTGGGACGATATATTTCCGGTCAAAGACTTGAAAAGAGCTATAAAAAATAATTTGGTGCTGCAAGATTTATCGGGTGTTTAATTACAACAATTATGATAGCAACTTTGTTGCCACCATTAATAAAACCTTATTCAATTACAGTTATAATTAAAAAGAATTCCATATAGAAATTTAACAATATAAATGTTGTGATTACATAAATGTTAAAATAAACTTAGTCAGGAAATTCTGTTAGACTTTGTATTTTTTCATGTCAAAATACTTACGTATTTAACAATGAAGCCACATGAAACTATTTGCACTTATTTTTAGTAGTGAAAGGGTTTAATCGATTTTCAATATAGCATTGTAGAAGTTATGGCCATCCCCCACTCTTATTAACACCTAATATTTTATTATCCTAGTAATGAATGTTTTGCGTTTTGAATAAATTTCTTAAGAAATACCCCAAGGAAAATGTTACTCACTTTAAATAAAAATTAATTTTAAAATATCACTCTTAAGAAGCTTAAATTAATTGGATTTAATTACAAGTATTACTTGTTAGTGATATTTAACTATGGCATCCCAACACAACTTACATTTCTGGTTATAACTTAGTTGGTCAATAGAATAATCAGGTAACCATGTATGCAGAATTTATTCAAAATTTTAATAGTAAGAATTAAGAACAAAATAACTTTTATATTTATTTAACTAATACTGAATTGGAAAGTATAATACACATTTGTCAATACTAAAAGTATTATATGAAAATAATCAGAGACTAATAACTAAGTAAGAACGAATGAAATACAGTGAAGAAAGAAAAAAAGTTAAATTCAAAATATCTTAAAGAAATTTGAATGCATTAATAAACAAAATAACCTAACTTAATTTGAACAGGCAAGCAATGCTTATAATAATTCTTAACAGCTTGCAGACCAATGGGTTAGACACATACTTTTCTCATAAAGTTAGCAAAAAAAATTATAGAATTTTCTCTGAAGACATTTACTTACTCATATCTTAGATGGGCAAAGTTCTGACAGTAAGCCTTTGGTCAAATCAGTATATTTGCAATTTCACAATAAAAAAATGATTTTTATAAGCACATAAAAAAGCATAAGTCAAGGTTAAAAGTAAAGAACGGTTTTAGCTAATCATAAAAAAAAATTTGCATATTGCAGTGTACCAAACCACACAAACAGCATATAATTATTACTTAACATTATCAAAACACATTTCATGGTTAAATATATTGATATTAACCAAAATAGTATACCTACAGTTAAACCCAAAACAGGCTTACACAATTTTTTAATTGTCATTTTGGATTTGTACTGTTCAAATTGCCCACTTAAGATATATTACACACAATATTATACAATTTTTATATGTAACAAAAAAAAATCTTAAGTATTACATTCCATGTATGAAACATCATTTAATGTTACCAAAATATGTTTTAAGACAATGTACCAGTTTCCATTTTTGTAGTAGCTGGAAAATGGATATCTAAATTGCAAGAGACTTGAATCCATAAAAAAAAATCTTGAACAGTCCTTATTAGACATTTTTTTAATTTTATATGCACCAAAATGATCATTGAAAACACACTCATAATCTTCTAAAAGAAAAAAAACTTTATCACTATCTGTTATAATGAGCAAAATTTTTGAAAAAATTGGTTCTTCTTCAACTAATTTCCTAACAATAAATAAACCACTAACATATTTTAAAAAGTTAATAGTAAAGTGTGAAACAGAATATAGTTCCCTAGTAAATCCTTTGTCTTTCACAATAACCTGAGCAGCTTCTGGTTGTATAGAACTTAATTCAAGTGGTTTGGTAATCCCAACCGATTTATTATGCTAAAGGTATCCATTTGAATTACAAGCATAATATGCTTGACGTAATTGATGGCGATTTGCTAATGTGATAGTTATATTTTAAAATTTTTTTCCTATTGCAGCAAGTCTCTTAAAATAATAATGCTTCGCTTCAAATCTCAATGTCCAACAGTGACGGAGAGGCCCAAAATTTAACATGTGAGAAGGGTAATGAATAAGAAAGTGCTGCTTTGGTATCTTCATTTTATCAGGAAAAAGTTCTCTAAAAAAATGTAGGTGGTCATCAATTCTAATTTTTAAATAAGCAATATGGTCTACTGTGAGAACAGGGGCAAAAATAAGTTCAACAATACCCTTTAAATCTATAAACAATTTCCAATATGAATTGTCTTCAGGAATGACAGCAGCACACATTAACGGGAGTAATCTGACAAGTGTCCACATTCGAGCAGCTGTCTGATTTATTTTACATTTTTTATTTATTAAAGATGGTTTATCAATAGAATCTAAAGGTCCATAAGGCCACATTTCAATTTGTTTATTTATATAATCAATAGAAATTACTTTGTGTGTGTGTAAAGCTTCTAAAACTAAACCTGTTTCATATGGGACAACTCCTTCTAGCAAATCATGGGCAATATCAGGAGGGAGACCACGTGTAACATGAAAAAATTCTGAATTAAATGGAGAATTGTTTTTTATTCCATACTGAATTAACTTTGTGTCATCAGCAAGCAACTCTGTTACATGTTGTTTATAGTTTTCAGGAGTCCTCAATGTAATATGATCATCAGTATATGTGTTTTGTATCTCAGCCTTATTACACAAGCATGTTCTGCAATAACAGTTTACTTTATTAGAGAATGATTCCACAAAACCACCAATCATATTGCTTCCTAAATTGTCACCACTAATAAAAGACAGACAGCCAACAAAAGTTTCAGCTCTCACAGAAATTCCATCAGTTGCAAGAATATTCAAATCCTTAACTAAGGGTTCAACAATTTTACCAATACCAAAATATTTCACATCTGTACTTTTACAAATAATAACTAATTGAATTATATCAGTTGAAGATCTATACTGTGGATATACATTTCCTAGAACATAGTAAAATGCCAGTAATTTGTGAGTTTTTCTATGAACACCTAATGGGTTACAAATCTCAAATTCATCACAAAACAGATTTAATTTTAAGGAATGGAAGTTGGTAGAAAACAGGGGATGAGTTTTACAGAATTTACCATCATCAAAACTTGTTATAAGATTTTTGGCTTTGTCACACTTAGGGTTCACAACTTGTGTAAATACATCATCTTGTATCAACAAAAATTTCAAAGTTTTTAATATAGACACATAATGAAAACAACACGACTTGTTGAAACTATTATTTCCTAAAATATACTCAACAGGAAGAACCATTTGCATGTTTGTTTCATAGTACTTCATTCTCCTATAATTATTAGATAATGAATCAATGCTCTCAAAAATACAATTTTGTTTCAAAATTTCATTAATCTTTAGAAAACTCTCATTACTTATACTTAAATTAGAAGTTTCATTTTTAATTTTGTTAATTAAATAATCACTCTGCATTTCCAACAAAGAATTAAAATCCTGCAAGATTTTTTGGGTTGTGGACAGAGGTAGCATGTGTTTTTCCTGAGCTTTTAATAATAATAAACTAACATGTCGTTTCATTTTTGAATCAAAATTTTCTTCAGTTGCACCTATATCATCTTCTACATTTATTGATTCAAAGTCCATTAACGGATCTTTACTACAATTAATGTGACTTAAAAATTCTTCATCGCAATTATTCAAATTATTTTTACTTTTATCAGTGTGCGTATAATATGTATGTTTTCTACTCAAATGTGATCGATAAGAGGAAAAACTTTTGAATTTGGCTGTACAGCTTATGAAAGGGCAAAATATTGTTTTATTTTGTTTTGTATGTACATTCAAATGTTTTGAAATATCTGGCAGATTTTTAAAGCAGCTTACTTGTGGACAGTTGATACATGTTTTACATATGTAATGGCCAGGAAAAATAGATCTATCTTGAGAAAATGTATTCCTGTGTTTTCTATAAACATGAGATTTATATGCGTGAAAATTAGTGAACGTATTTGGACAGTCATGAACAGCACATTGCAAAAAAAAATTGTTTTCTTGGCTATGAAACAAGTTTAAATGAGTAAGATACTTGGTAAAAACTGTAAATGTTATGTTTGGGCAAAAATTACAAATTAAAACCATGATTATAAAAAAGATAAAGCACTAAACAATATAAATTGACTTAAGTATAAAATGTCTTTCTAATTGTTATCCTTACATACAATTTTTAAGTTTTTGTGCAAAGTTTACAACAATTGATGGTAATTTCTTCTTGTTTGACTGAATGTCAAAGATGAACTTTTCTATAAAAATAAGGGTTTTGATGCAACGTTTTGGATACTCGCAATTAAATATAAAGTATGATGCTATCAGATTGGTGACTGCTTCCGATAATGAATTGCAGTGGAGAATAATTTCATGCTCAGCTAGCACATAGTATTTTTCTTGTTTAGTCTCAAAGCCAATGATTCCTACATGAGGCGATGAATAACCTGCTTTCTTAATGTCATCAATAGAAGTAGTTGCCTATAAGAGAAATTAAAATTAAAATCAGTGCTACTCGATTTCACTGCATGACAAATACAATTTTAATTTTTTTCTTTAAATATAGCATAAACCTCATCATGCGGTCGATGCAGTTTTTTTTTTTTTTCTTGGGGCCCATTTTGTGAAAAATAAGTTATTATTGTGAAATTTATCATATTTTTGTGAAAAATAACATTTTGTAACAAAGGATGAAATTTAGCTAACTCAAATTCAAACGAAGCATTTAATAATAATTTCTTCTTTAAGTCCTTCTGTTAAAGTTTTACTTTTCAGTGAACTTGTTTTGTTGGCAAATTACAAATTTTAAAACATAACGTAATAAAAATAATCAATGAAGAGTATGTTTTTATGGAATAGAAATTTGTGAAAGTGTCTATTTTTTTAAAATGAATTTTGTGAAGGAGAATGTTTTGTTAAATTAGATTTTTGTGAACGGGCTCTAAATAGACCCCAAAATTTTCCTGGATCGACCCTTGATCATCCAAGCATGCTATTATAAAACTTGATAACTGATAATGTAGAAGAAATATTAAGACAAGATTTATCGTTTTATAGACAAAACATTTACCACATAGATTTTAGCTATATTTCACTTATACAAAGAGTAACGTGCAGAAAACAAACCAACTTAGAAAGTATGGCATGCAGGAAGAAAAATTATAAAGAAATATTTATTGATACTACAAGTTCAGTAATCCTTTAACAAACAGTTAAAGAGATTTAGCAGATTCTGATATGTAAAATAAAGAATGTATTTTTTCTCTTTCATCTGTTGTAACTGACTATAAATGCTTTATTTTGGCAGTCTATTGTAAATTACATAAATATGGGCAACATCAACAACAACAAAAAAGGTTTGTACAAGCAAATATTTATCATTTTGATGAGATCTCTAGTTTGAATCTTTATCAAGCAATTCAAATCTTTAATGAGATTGTGACATAAGGAAACAGACTACATTATCAGGGTTGTTTAATTTAAATGTAAGATTTGATAGATAAATATTTTTCTAATACTAGGTGAAATCTAAAAGTTATAGCTTCTAATCAATCTTAGAGACAAGTGACTCATTTTTTTAGCATATGAAAGTAATTTATAAACACATGAGCAACAATAGTTAAAGCTGATATTTGCAGTCTCCTTTCATAGAAACCTGTGAAATATTAATTGAGGCGTATAATTTATTTATAAAATGTGAAAACATTGCCGTATTTATTATAGTGCTACATTTTACCTATTATTCAATTGTAATGTTGAAAATCCCCAACATTTTGCACAATCAGCCTTCACCCCCATCTCCCAACCCAAAACCGACCCACAGGGAGGCTCTATTAAATATTATTTAAACTGAAATTTAAATCATGATGAAAATCATTTTTATAAGAATGTCTTTGATTAAATGCAGAGCTAAAACTAGGATTTTTCTAACATATTAGGCAGGAATCTTAGAAATCTTTTCCTGAAAATTTAAGGGCAATGGAAGACATTTTAAACATTTACATGTATGTAATAACAATACTTTTTATGCAAGTCAATAACAGGTGGCACACTGCTAAATAATATTCCTATCATTTTCAACCACATTAAATTCATTTCTAACACATGCAAATAAAATACATACTTTTCACACATTTCATAAAAAAGAAAAATAATGTTACAAACCAAGACATTTTAATTTAATATCAAAGAAATGTTTCTAATATAGATGCACAGAAAATAAAAGTGGGCAAGAAAAATATGGTTACTTTTCCATTATACGGATACCATTGTCGCCAAGCATACATTTAATATATACATTATGCATTAACATACATTTTGGCATGGTGTCAGTATAATGGAAAAGTACCAAAACATGTTATTGTCTTGTACGGTCACTAACACTGTAAATAAATTAAATAGCATGTTATAAAAACTTTAAACATTTAATAAGAGCGATAAAAATTGTATAAAAAATGCTGTCATTTTGTAAATGTGAAAGCAACATTGCATATAAAATATTACCTAACTATCTTATGTAAACATTAGGCACAACATCCCTCGAGGAGGGGAAGGGGGAAACTCTTACTCTTATGTTAAACCTTTCTTCTCCAAAGACACCTTATTTTTGCAGATAATCAAATAAATTAATAACAGTATTTGTAATTTATCACTTACCGTGTATGTTAAAAATAGCTGGTCTTCAGAAAAATGCACAGGTAATGAGATCAGCAGAAATTCATCTTTAGCTATTGCTGTGTCAGCTTGCTCTTGGAGACATTTCAGAGTTTCAACCCATGAAGGAAGGCTTTTTCGTGCCAATAATAAATTATAGAGCTGCTTATTATATAAACTGAGAAATTTTGGAATACACTGAAAAATGTTAGATTTCCCTGTTATTCGGAAAAATTCATCAGCAAAGTGCTGTTTATTAAATAAGTTTGGATATTTAATTTTTAAATCAGCAACTTTCATATATTGATTGACAATTTCATCTCTTCTAATGTCAAATGTTTCATTTAACTCAGATGAAGCACTAGCCTGTTCATTAATAACCATGAGTTGTTTTTTGAACTGTGGTATTTATTTTTTTTCATTCGCTTTTTCTCCTTTGTTATGGAACTTATTGGTTATTTTCTTCTGCTTTACTTCCTCACTTTGATCAAATTTACGCATATTTTTCAATTTATCTCGAATAGCCTGTCGCCATCCACCATATCCAGTTCCAATGGACTCTTTTAAATATGGGTATTTAGAAACAATGGCTCTTGCCATGTCGGTCACCATAACTGATGTCGGATATTTTGAATGTTTCACAACAGATGAACATATGGTATGTATTAATTCTGACCGCAAAACCCTAGGTAAGGGTACCTCATCTTGCAAAGCTTGTCTTAGGCGACTTGAAAAGTCTTTAGCGGGTATTGTGAAATTATCTAGGGGAAAAGATGACTGTGGAGTTGCTGCAGCAAATAGATCTGGTTCTGATGATTCACAGGAACCAGAAGCATTTCTCTCATCAGTGAAAAATGGTTCAGTTATATGGGATGATGATTTCGATTCAGCACAGTCAGGAACTGAATTTTCAATATATAATACTTTGGGTGTATCTAACACAATTCTATATTTCTTACCTGGAAGAATGTTTTCATCTTTTTGTACATCAATGTACTCCTGCCAAACTTCATTAAAAAACTGTATAATAATGGATACTGTCCGATCAATACAAAATCTAGCATAAACCTCCTGAAACATCAAATAAGAATGCATAAGTTTCAAGTACATCTTGTATAAATTCAGTAACCATACCAGGAGTTGATCCTGACAAAATTGGAGGCCTATTTCATAAAAACTCATTTAATAAAGCAAGCCCATTCTCAAAATCCATTTTACTAACATAGCCATAGTCTTCTTACAAAATTCATTATTTATTAAATAAAAACTACCCTTACATGATTTAATGGAACAGATGTCGCAGACGCACCGGGATTTGTGCAATTTTTCTTTGCGCCATTTTGGCAAAAAAACCCAATTTTCCCAATCTTTTATTACACACACGCATTTAATTGAATTTATTATTTTTATATTATTTGATTTATTTACACATATATTCATTTTTATTATAAAAAAACAGGTTGCTATACACAGCAAAAATCGCCATTTATGGTGCCAAAAAGAAAACCCTGTGCAGTGACATCTGTACCGATTTAATCAAAATTGTTTGGGTGTACTGAAATTAATGATTAAAAATTGAAAAATTAATTAAATCCATGATTATTGTTTCTTTCTTAGCTTAAAAATCAGAAAATATAATGATTAACGAAATACAATTATTTGATCGATTGGAAATTTTTTTCTTATTTACGGCTATACCAAAAACAACCATTTTACAGGTAACAGAAAAATCGCCAAAAATAACTGCTTCATCAGCAGTTATGACAGTTGAAGTTGAATAAAATCTAATAATCTTAATTTTACAATGTTTATGAGAAACACCATAGAAAACACATGCTATTTTTTTATGTAAGTAGAGGATATTTAAAAGAATAACAGGACAATCTTCAGTAATGTAATGCATGAAAAAGTAAACAAATAAGTGATTCAGCAAATCTTAAAAATGTATTTTTATTAATATAACTATAAAATGCAGAAAAATATTCTGGTACTTCTATATTATCCAGTCAACCAATTTCCGTAAAAAAAAAAAAACTATCGCCAAATTATTTGCCAAACTGTAGCATCCAATAAACAAATGAAAGAATGTTGCCATTTGAATCTCAAAAAAAAAAAGTAAGGAAAAGAAACGAAAGAAAAAGAAATTAGGAAAGCACCATTCATTAAAGTATCATTTCTCAGCAAGTTTAAACAATAAAATTTACAATACATTAAAGAAAAAAGAAACCAAAATAATCTTTGATATTTATTTATTTACATTATTTTTTTTAATTATCCCTCTCGACTGTTGGATAAATATTTGTGATGTCAGTTGAAAGTGATCTATTGTACGTAACTACACATTGCAACATTTTTTCAATGCTTTTTCTGTTTAAATATCATGATGTCGAAGACGTAATTTTTATTTTAGTTAATGAAGTAACTAATAAATCAGTAAAACATCATTAAAAAATCATTAACATCCAATTAAAAATCATTTGATGAAATAACAAGCACATGTAACGCATTTGACGTCAACTGAAAGTGACGCCACGATAATTATTTTTAGCTTTAAATCCCATAGTTTGGCAATAGCGAAAATTTCTCCATCTTTGCATAAAAATTGATTAGTTTACAACAATGGATGTGTTTTAGAAGATATGGATTTGAAACGAACAATGATTAAAGAGGACATTTTAAAACATTCTTTTAAATATTAAAAAAAAAAATTAAGAGTATTCAAATCCAAACTGCTTATTTTGATACACATTTTTAAATTCAATTTTGCTCTAAAATGCCTCCAATTGGCAGGTTCTCTTATTCAGAAACTTTTATAATGTCTGTATTGTCTCAATGTTTTGATAAAGGCAGAATATATTTCAAAAAATGCTGTCAAAGTGGACATTTTGAACAAAATTTCCCAAAGCGATAGCGCTGAAAACAAAAAAAAATTATACTGTGAAAATAAATGTTCGTAATTCAATTTCTAATTAATTGAGCGAAAAATAAAAACATAGGTCCCTTATAAATCTCTTCATAAATCACACCGCCAAGTTTCATGTTTTTACTTTTAAAAATGAGTCTGAAAATGTGTCTCAAAATTTTGAGTTGCTGAGCGTGGAAAAATATTTTTTTAATACCGCCTTAACATAAAATTTCCATGGTGCCTTTGAGCAGATGCAATGCAGAATGCGCATAGGAGCTCACTCGGTTGTATTATCACAGGGTAATGTACTTTATTTATACTACGTTCTTTTATTTACTGAATATGATATGGACAAAGGAATATACTGATCCTTGAAAATTTATTTCTTGCAGTAGTGAATATAACTGCAATTTCGAAATGATTTGCATTACACAGTTGTTTACAGATTGTCTGTTTGGAGTTTGCATCGAAAATAGTACTGTGTTTCACTAGGGGAAGAACTTCTAAAATAAAATTTATGAAACACTTTTTCATACTATCCCCCTATTAAATAATAAAGAAGCTTATTTTACTCATATTGTTATAGTAATTTGTTTCTGTCAGGTTTTGACGGGTTCCATCTAGTATACATAAAATAATACATATTTATATAAAGATTGTGTATATTTTTTAACATGTGACACATACAACGTTTATTATTGTCCACCCTGGGTCACCTCCTGAATTCAACACTGTTTGTATCTTTACATTTAAAAATCAGCCCGTCATTGTGTCAGAAAATTTTGAATTTGTTGCACAGTGAACTTGAAAACAGCTTTAATAGAGCTTTAGATTTAACTTTTAAAGTTCAAAGTTGATAAATTTTGGGGAAAATGAAACAATAAAGAAGAAAGTTAAAATTTAATATTTACTTACGTATTAACACCACCGTAGGTACAGATTTGGCGGTTTTTAAGTGCCGCCAATCTTTCATAGCACTAAAAAATGGCGTCAAAAATCAGCAAACAACAAGAAATCCAAAAGATAACTGTGTGCGCGTGCAAACAACAAGATTGTTCTTTATTGGCACATTAGCGCAACTTCTGCTGCGGTGGCGTTAGTACACAAGTACCATTTAATAAAGTAGCATTAAACATCAATATTGTTTAGAAAATAGTAAACATTAATTTCTTTACAAAAAACATTGCAAAATTTAAATATCTTACATTTTCAAATTCATCCAATGATGCTGGTAAATTAAACAATTTACTTCTTGAATTATAGGATACCAAAATATCTTTTTCCATGCTAAAAATGATAAAATATAAACTAAATCAAATTTTAGAATAATACCATATACAAGAGCATAAATCAAGAAAAAATAAGTAAAGTTTCTAATATTTAAAAATTAGGGCTGTAGCTAGATGTGAATAATAGGGGGGGGGGGTCTCAAGAAAATGTAGCGGAGGCTCATATTTTTTTTCTCTCTCTCTCTGACACATGCACGCACAAAAACACACACAAATATATATATATAGATGATCAAAGTATTATGCAGAAAGATAAATTAGTGTATATTCATATTCTAGGCACTATGTTTTTATTAAATTGTTGATAACATCATTGTATACTAAGAAAAGAAAAGGCTGGAGAATAAAAATTTCCAGTGTAAACTAGTGTATAATTATACTGGTGAAATAATAAGTGATGATGTCAACAATAAATAAAAAGCTTGCGGTTCACCCGTTTCATAAAGAGTTGCAACCTTTAATTATTTTATTAAAATTCCCTACCCTTAAGGATTTTAAAGTTGTATTTGTATACGATAAAAAAAATTGACAAAATCAAGGATGTACTTTGCATTTTAAAGTTATTGTTTTTAAAACACTTATTTAAACTAATTTAAAACACTTATTTGCAGTTTTTATACATATTACAATTTAGTATTTGTAAGAATGTTAAAAAATGTAAAAGGATCCCAAAACAAAGTTCGATTTTTGAACAGTTTCATTTGGTGACCTGAGAATCTTTCCTAAGGGGGGGGGGGGTCATTTTTTTTTTTAATCTAGAAGATTTGTAAAAAATACTGTTATTAGGATTATATTAATTATATCACAACTATTGCAGAATTATAAAATAAATAAAAGTAGATTTCCAAAAGCTAAAAATCTTCTACGGAATCAGCAAATTATATTTTTATAATCACAAAAGTTTGCTTTTGAGCAAATGTTTAACAAATGGTAATACGAATTTCTAGAAAAGCCAAACACAAAGAGAGTGTAGTCCAGGGAATAAGCTTACTTTTAATTATGCTGCATACAAGATTTCAAAACTCCTCACAGTACAGAGGAAAAATTATGAAAATTCAAATCACTATGGACTGCTTAGATATTTAACAATAAATACTGTTTTTTTTTCACATAAACAATGATTTCTAAACGTTATTATTCAGATACAACATACACTACTGATTTTTTCCCCTTTAAAATATGATTTAAATGTTCTTTTAATGCAATCCACAAGTATTTTGCTTTAAAAATAAAACAGGAACTAAATATTATGTTCTAAAATATGATAATTTTTTATTAAGGGCTAATGTTAATTCTATAGGGCATTATTTTTCTAATATCTCGTTTGCATTTAAATATTTTTAAATGATTTTATTTTATTTTTTTTTTTTTTGCACTGCATAGCAGAGATCAATCTCTATTTCCGCCGTTGATTACTTTTTCGATTTTTTTCTACGAAGATACTTTCATTTTCGGAACCGGTTTCGAAAGTAAAAGCATCTTCCTAAAAAAAAATCCGCAAAGAAAATCGAAAACGTAATCAACGGCGGAAATAGAGATTAATCTCTGCTACCCAATGTAAAAAAAAAAAAAAAAAAAAACATTTAAAACTATTCAAATACAAACGAGATATTAGAAAAATAATGCCTATAGAATATAGAATTAACATTAGCGATCAAGTGTTGTCAAGTGCGTGAAGAGGATTATTAAGCAAAAACAACTAACAAAGTAAAAATTCTCATGCTTTGTTTAGTTAATTTCCCTCATCTAACTATACAAACACTATTTAGTATTATCTATTAAATATATAAGGAATAATTACTAGGCTTACCTTATGTTTTTAACAGCACTTCATAATGAAATCAAAATGGTTCATTCCGTTCTCTGCTCTGTTGTCGTCTGCTGACGCAACACTCTGACGTCATCGTATATTTCAACACCACAGAGCTGGATTGCGAGATAAAAATGTACACCTATATTGGAGTTTTGGTTTCCGGAATTAATTTCAAATTGTCATTCTTGGTGTGTGATATCACCGATTTTTTTTTAAAGAGTACAGATAAACTATTTTAAGTGTATTCTAACACTTAATTCAGTGTTGACACCAAAATTAGTGCATATTTAAACCTTATTTGGCATTTCATAAACCCAAATTAAGCGTAATTATACTCCCCATTTTTTACAGTGCAGTGTACTAAATTTTGCTCTTAGCGATTTTGGATTTTTAGCCATTTTTACACATTAGTAAAAATAAATCCGGTTTTAATATTTTAATCCAATTTTGTAAATTTTGTAATCTTTTCAACAAAGTTAATTCGGAATTCATACAACGATTTTTGGATTTTTCGCGAAGTTTTTTATACGATTTTAGCGATTTTTTTCCGTTCTGCAGAGATTTTTCTACATTCGGAGAAGAAACCCAGTTTTAAACTTTTAGCCCAATATAGTAAATTCTATGATTTTTAAATTTTTAACCTTTTTTTACGCCAGTTTTAGCGTTTTTTTTTTTTTTTTTTTTTTTTTTTTTTCGCAATTCGTTGTGATTTTTTCCGCATTAGTAGATCCCGGTGCATATATTCTAGCCGAATATATTAAATTTTGTTCTCTTTTTCATAAAGTTTGCTTGAATTCATGCTGAGATTTGAATTTTTCGCGTTATTTTATTACGATTTTTAGACTTTTTTCGCGTCCCAGGTGTGTTAATTTATTTTATAGCTCAGTAGGAGGAGCGTTGGCACGGCACGCCAAAGTACCCAGGTTCGAGTCCTGTTCCCGACGTTTTTCGCTCTTTTTGAATAAATCTCAACTATAATACTCCAACCATTGAATATGATATACCTAATTGAAAAAACATTCCTCTGTTCATTATGTACAATTCATATTTTTTCTCAAAATTTAATTTCGAAAAAATGTATATATTGAAATAAATTTTCGAAATAGAAATATGAATTGTAAACTTTGAATTTTTTTACAGTGATATCCATTTCTAAAAACTTCAAAGCGGCAAATCCAAAATTACTGTTAATTCCGCTAAGTAAGTTTTTTTTTTTTTTTTACTTATGCTTCAAAACCTACACTCTAAAAAAATCCACGAAAATACAAGAGATTTTCCGTAAAATTTTACGGAGAAGTTTCATTTTTCAAAATCTCAGTACAATTTCCGTAAATGACATTAGTTCCGTTAAGGAGACTTCACATCCGTAAATATGCAGAAAGTTTTCCGTAAATTTGATGGATTTTTTCCGTATTTCTTGCAAAACAGTGCAATTTCCGTAAATGACGTTTAAAGGTTGAGTACAGAAATCGCCTTTTTTGAAATGCGAATTAAGATTGTTGTATTTACTAGAGTTCTTCTAGGATACAGGCCTGGCCCGGCTCGACCCGCTGGCCCGTTCTAACCGAGGCCATGTCAATTTATTGTGAAAAGAATATTAATATTTATATTTTTTTATGAAATATTAGAAATTTATTTTATTTTTATCAATTACAAATATATATATATATACATTTTTTTATATCTACTTATTTTTTTCTTGATTTTTTCTTCAAATTTATGATTTTTTTTTTCACTATTTTTTTTTTTAATTTATCTTTTTTAATGTGAGGCAATATTGTGTTATATAAAGGTTTCATAACATGATATCTCTGCAAATTATAGCTAAGCAAATTGGTATTAAACTAAACTGTTTGGCTTACAAATTTATGAATTACGCTAAAATTTATATTTTATAAATTATAATTTTACAAAGTTTACAATTTTTTCCTTAAATTTATAAAATTAGTTAATGTTTTTTCTTTACTTTTATAAAAATCAAGTTTTTAATTTTATAACGTTTTTAATTTATTTCGTTAGTTCATATTTTTATAAATTAAACTAACTTAATTTAAATTAAATCAGTTAGTCCATATTTAAACTTACCTATCCCAAACTCATTAATTAAAAAAATTTCTGTCTTTTATATATATATATATATATATATTTTTTTTTTTTTTTTTTTTTTTAAATGTAATCTTAAAAATATAATGTTTAACAGAACCGTACGCAGAAGCTTTCAGCATTAGCTGAAATATAAAAATTTAATTTATTATAAAATTGTTTATTTGCGTAAGTTTTTTTAAATAAGAGATTAAAAAACATTATTTTAATAGCATGTAATAAACAAGTCTGATAAAGATAATTGTTATTTTTAATGGAATTGATAAATAGATAATCAGTCAAATAATTTTAAAAAAGTATATGTTCGAAAAAAGAAAATGTTGTTACCACTGTTGAATTCAGGGAGTGGCAAGGAGGGGACATTATCCCCCGGAAAATTGAAATCCCCCCGGAAGATTTGATATTTTATACTTTTAATGAGCAAAAAGTGCAATCCCCCCCCCCCCCCCCCCCGGGAGTCACAGAAATCCCTCCCAGAGAAAAATGTCTGAATTCAACACTGGTTAGTACTGTTGCAAAAAGAAGCAATTATTACTCTTAATACAATTTTTTATGCATATAATACATAATAAATTAAAATTTATCTGTTATAAGGCACCAAATAATATAGCGAATTATTGAAAGTTATGAAAAGAAAATATTAAAAACATTGGAAAAATCCATCTATAGATGAAACCAAGTTTTTGCATCATACGATTCAAATAAGTTACAGTATTTGAGTGAAAACCGCGAGCGGTCATGGCGTTGTGGTCTGGGCCATCGGGTTAGTGCACGGGACATTATAGGTTCGAATCCGCTCACGGCAAGGGCTGGTTAAATTCTATAAGAACATTCAAAAATGAAAAAAAAAGATGGCGAAATGTGTTTGTCTGTTATATGGTTGTCCTAGGAAGTTTCGTTTTTGGTCCTATAAATTTTATTTTAACGACATAAAAAACGACTAAAAAATACGGAAGATATCTGTTATAAAACGGAAAATTAAAAACGGATATTTCAGAATTCACGGAAAATTTCTTGGAATTTACGGAATTTTTTTTCCGTTAAAATACGGAAATAGTACTGGCGTCTCGATTGCCAGTACAACTTCCGTTTTTTTCAGGAATTTTTTTTTAGAGTGTACCCGCATTGCAATCTTTTTTGCCACGATTAAAAATTAATGTAACATTCGGAGTTCCGAACTTTAAGCCAGTAAAATTCCTAAACTACTTGACTGAATGACTTCCTGTTTAGTATTCGAAGGTACAATTTACCAAGGAATCAAAATATGACGTCAACGTTAAGTGGTAATATTGAAAAGGCACACTTTTAGTACAATTTGTTTATTCAGAGGACCATATAAAAGAAAACTTTAAATATAGCAATACTTAGTAGACGTTTTTATTAATCGATTGCTATCAGTCCCATTTTTATACGATGATTTGGTGCAAAATTAGGAGTGGTACGTTCTCCCCTCCCCCCAGGAGTGTGCAATAAAATTGGATCCCCCCCCCCCTTAAGTAAATGAACGATCACAAGCAATTTAAATGCTACATATTGGTTTGCCACACATCTAGTGATAAGTATTTATATTATTTCGTTGTATTTCTTTTAAGGATTACAATCGTTATAATAAAGACTAAATTTTAAAGAAAAATGTGTAATCATATGATTCTCATGACATTTTAAAAACGCCATTCTCATCTCACAGTTACTTATTTTATTTAGAATTATTCATTTAACAACTTATGTAGTAACAACAATATTTGATGAACAAGAACTAATAAAATTCAAGCGTTTAAAAAGGAATAAGTACAATAAACCCTTCAGCGATAGTAACTTTTCACTTATAATAAG
The DNA here is from genome assembly GCA_963931845.1 of Maratus michaelseni. NCBI lineage: Eukaryota > Metazoa > Arthropoda > Arachnida > Araneae > Salticidae > Maratus > Maratus michaelseni. Next base: position 377,936,617 of record OZ007593.1, on the reverse strand, counting down.
AAAGTTAACTTTTCATTTATAATAGAAAAGTTAACTTATCACCAAATGTGTTTATAAAGTTTATAAAGAATGAAAACTATTAGTAATTTGAAAACGTCAAGTTGCATTGTAAGCAACAGCTTCAGTGATTAATTTCAATGGAAAAGGCTACATTATTAAAATTATTTAACGGGAAAAGAATGGATGACGCTTTAATTAAAATTTTGAAAGTATAATCTTCATCTCAAAATGTAATACCAGTATTTATTCTCGAAAGAGAAGAGTTATTAACAAGTCGATTAAATTTTTGTTTGCGAAAAAAAATTAATGTTTTTTGCGTTTTTAGAAGGAAAATTTCCATTTTAATTTGCACTAACGGGAACAATCATTCTTTTAATTTTTATTTTTAAAACTTTTTTTCAAATTTTCAGATATAAAACATTTTGCAAAGTGGTTTAATTAAATGATAAAAAATCGTTTGTAGAGTTGAATTATAATAAATGGATTAGAATAGTTAAATATTTTTTTTAACATTTTAATAAAAGAGATAAAAAGATATATATCTTAATAACTTAGTACTAAGATAATATTAATGATTTTTAATTGTTTAAAGATTTTCTTCTTGTCTGTGTTTGGACAAAAGAAATAATTATCAGTTAATGTTTCAATTACTGTAGTTTTGGCGTATCGTGTGAAAATTCTTGTTTTCACAATCGACCTTTAACTGTGCATGGGATATTTTTAGCTCGGATAATAGTATTGTTTTGTGATTTTTTTTACGATCGAGAACGAGGTAGATAAATGTATTTTTTTTGCATAAAAAATTCTTTATTCGAGATTTCTCAGAGTGTTTCCGTCTAAAACCAACGAAGCAGAAACGGTGCTATAATGTATATAACTATGCTCTTGACTGCTTTTAGGTAGCTTTCATTACAAAAATCCACCTATTGCAGCCGTTCGGAGGAAAGCAATTCCAAAAAAATTTCGTATATTTTCATCGATCATGACCCCCAGACCCCAAAACCACTCTCCGTTCAAATGTTGATATATATATATATATATATATATAACGATATGGATGTAACTGAGTATGTGTACAGGACATACCAAGGTCTCGACCGAGTTCGTTGGCCAGCTTCATCCGTCATCTTGTTAAAATTTGCGGCCAGTTAAAAATGTTTAAATTTTTAAAAATTCAAAATGATATACAAAGAAATTATAAATTGAGAAAATTGTTTCCGTTAAGTGTTAGAACGTGATACAAGGATTCTGGAACACTTTTGGTTTTGGTTATATCTTAAAAAGTGGCTGAGTTATGGCAGTTTAAAATTCACGGGTGACACAGATTTTGAAACAAACTGATATTTGTTAGACTGTAATTCTCGTATTTATGAACCGATATGAATGTGAGTGATCATGCATACAGAATATACCAAGGTCTGGACCGAGTTCGTTGGCCAGCTTCATGCGCCATCTTGTTTCAAAATGGCGGCCAATTAAATAAAAAAAATAAAAAATATGTATAAAATAGTATAAATTGAAAAAAGTTGTTTCCGTTATTTGTTAGATCGTGATACAAGGATTTCGGAACATTTTTTGTTTTGGCTTTCTCTTAAAAAATGGCTGAGATATGGCAGTTTGAATTTCTACGGTGGCTGACATTTGAAAACAATCTTATTTTTGTCATGCTGTAACTCTTATGCTGAAATTCGCATTTAAATTCAGTATTAATGAAAACAGGGATTGAATCTTCTATAGTCGTGTTCCAAGCATTTTAGATTCGGGTGTTTGAGTAAAATGAATTGAATTTTAAAAACATGGACTATAAAATCCACCTTTTCCTCCCGGTACAGGCCGGAAGGACATTTTTATCCATTTTTAACAACAAACTATCTAACTTAATGATGTAGCAGTTTTGCACAAAAATCTGATATTTTTTTGTTAATAAAAACCGAAAGAGTTAAGTCTTTTTCAAAAATGTCTGTAAAGGACAAGGAGCATTATATATATAAAAAAAAACTTCAAGATCTGGTAGAGGTAAACATAATAACAAAAAATACACTGATGATATTGTGATTCAACAGGAGCTTGATAATCTTGAGGCACAATTTTGTAATGATTATTGTTGGCTTGCTATAAGAAAACATGTGTTTAGTATAAAAAAGAAATATATAAACCAATATTTCAAGGTATTTAAAAAGAATCAATATTCTCCACATTTTTGTGATATCTTTTATGATATTCTACATTATAGAGCAAACCTATTAAATACAAGTCTTTCTAATAAACCTAAATATAAAACTAATAATACACAATTAATTATAAATTTTTCCAATCATGTATTTAATAATATAAATTTACACAATATAATAAACAACATTAATAATAATTTTCCAATAAAAAATTTTACCATTCACAAGACATATAAATATAATCGCACACTTGGACGTAAAATATTTAATTACAATTCTTTTGCAAAAAATTTGGTCTCTTCAAAGAATTTCCCATGTTATTGTAATGACCCAAAATATCAAAAGTATATAAATACAACACATGGTCATATCATTACTGGTGATCTTAATATTGTAGAACAACCTATTTTACAAAACTTAATGCATAATGGCACAAAATTTCGTCTTCCATATAAGTGTAATATCAAATCCATAATATTGCAGTTTATTCAAGATATTGATTTGCTTATATATAAAATTGCTGTTGATTACAATAAACCAATCGAATATTTCAGTGAATGGAGATTTTCTGTAATTGATAAATTAAAAAATGAAATTATAAAAAATTATCATCATATTACACATGCAGCTTTTAAAAACATAAATAAACATATATCAGAATTACAAAACAAATTTATAATTACTTATGTAGATAAATCTCCAAATAATTATGCTATCATTTGTAAAGAATACTATAAAGTATTAATTCACAATGCAATCAACACAAGTAATATTTTTAATAAAACTAAATTAAATATTGAAATAAATAACAGAAAATTATTAAATTATCACAAATTACTAAAAATCAAATGTAATAATTTTAATTATCCTTATCTTGTTATAATTCCAAAATTTCATAAAAATCCTATTAAATTTCGCATTGTTACCATCGGTTGTAACACATATAATAAAAATGCAAGCAATTTACTACTTAATATTTTAAAGCAGATATATGATATAACGTTAAAACATAATAACCAACATTGCCTAAAAAATAGTTTTCAACTCATTAATAAAATACATAATATCAATCCGGTAAAATTCATAAAAACATTGGATTTTAATGATTTATTTAATAACATTGATATAAAAGACTTACATAAAACAATGTGTATATTATTTAAAGAATTTAAATCTCAATTAAAATTAAAAGAACATATTTCAGTAAATCTTTTTAAAACTTTACTAAATTTTACATTGCATAATAATTACATTATATATGACAATATTATCTATAAACAATGCCAGGGAATTCCGCAGGGCGGAACCGCATCTAGTATTCTCTGTGACCTTTACTTATATTATTATGAAAGAAATATAAGTCCGAACAATGATTATGTATTTTATCGCTATATTGATGACATTATCATATTTTATTTCAATGAAAAAAATTGCACATCACCACTCAATTTTTATCCTACTCAGCTTAAATTAAGCGAAAATGATTTAATTAATAATAATATAAACTTTCTTGACTTAAAAATTAATATTACTAATAATTATAAATTAATTTTTGATATTTATGATAAGAGATTTGATTTCCCATTTAAAGTAAATATTTTTACCAATTTTGCTTCATGTTTACATAAATCTGTTTATAAAAATATAATTATCAATTATCTACATCGTATAAAATACTTATGCTCAGATATAAATAAAAACAAAAATATTAGATATATTCGAGATCAAGCAAAAATATATGGTTATCCAATTTTCATGATAAATTCAATCATCAACTCTTTTAAATAACATTTATTATATAATTTAAATATAAACATGGTATGTAATAAATTATTGTTTTAGTGTGCTATAACATATAACAAAAGATATAGAAAATAATAATTATAACATACATTATTACAATTATAACATATTAGGAAATTTAATATTTAATATTTGTTTGAACATTATATACACTTTATATAGAAAATTACAATTATAACATACATAATTACAATTATAACATATTGGGAAATTTAATATTTGATTGAACATTATATACACTTTGTATAGTTGTGATTGTGCGTTGCCGATCACCTCTGTTTAGGGTGTTATTGATGTGCAGTTTTCATACATTTATAAATTAACTTATACAATAACAAATTAAATTATACATGGATAACATTGGTGATTATAACTCATAAACATATCTATTTGCAATATATATAAATATAAATATATATAGTTTTTATTTTTGTCTATGAATAATTAAATTTAACAAGTATTTTAATTACTGCATTGCATTAATTTGATTGAAAAACAGTAGTAATACTATTAATTATCAGTTTTATAAATTTTGAGATATTTTGAATTGTTTATGAATTATTTAATTAGATATTTAAATTAATCTATGAAATATAAAATATATTTACAATGTAGTATAAATTAAACATTAATTATTAAATAACAAGTCTAATATATATTTAAGTAGTAGTAAAAATAAAACATTAATTATTTAATAATATGTCTATAATATCAGTGGATTAACACAGCTGGCAGCAAAAACAATTTGAATTAAAATAATATCTCTTTTACATAATATATTCTTGTTAAGAATATCTGAAATGCTGTGCAAGTTGAATTAATTCTGTGTAGATTTATTCATATAGTAGTATTATATTTTATTTGAATTTAAAGTAAAACTACAAGTTAGTATTGTTTTTTAAAGTTTATTTATATAATTAAATCTAATGAAGTGAGTATGTAACTAATAAAGTGGATATCTAACTAAATATTAATTATGAATTATTATAATACCAATAGATGGCGACACTTTACCTTTCAGATAGTTGTTGATAATATTGATAATATTATATTTAATTTAACTATAGAGGGAGCTATTGATTGTATATTAATTTTACTTTCAGGAATTAAAATTGGATGGAGTAATATATATTCACGGATATAATTTTGTTATAAGTGTATTAAAACCAGAATTATTTTGTGTGTTTTTGAATCATTTTGTGTTTGGGTGTCATCGATGGGGTTGTGTTTAAAAAAAAAAAAAAAGTGTGCTCTCAACTTGTCTTTCAAATCATTTCTCTCAACTCGACTTAGTCAACATGTATGATGCATTGCCATGTGGATGTGAATATTATGCAGAAGTTGTGACATTTTAAGGATTCTGTATAATTATTGTGAGTAAAATATTTTATCTACACTTTACGCGTTCATATTTCCAATTTTATTATTTCAAAACTGTTATCTCGTGGTAATTTCGTGAGGTGTTAAATACAGTTTTTGGGATAATCGATGTGAGTGAAATATATTGTATATTCTTAATGGTTTTTTATTTCCTATTTAAATATTTCCAATTGTTGTCTGGTAATAATTCAGTGTACCTGGATGATTCTACTGATCTTAGCATTATGCCAGTAGAATTATGAAACACTGAATTATTATTTAAAACACATGTGGGTGCATCCAGGCTGATGAGTACATGTGCATGTGTTTTTTCATATCCAATTCATATTTAATTCTCATGTGGTCCAATTTTCCATTGTATATGGTTCATATTTAATTTATTAATCCATTTGTATTTACTTAATTGCAACTCCAATTTATAATTTTTTTTCCCCTTTCTCTCTATTTCTTTTTTCTTTTTTCAATATTCTTTAGGTATGAGTAAAATTTGGCCAATTACCATTGAAGCACAAGCTATGGTAATATTATGTTTGCACATGTTAATTATTAGCTATGTGGTATTCTGTATACACAATATCATTAATTATCTCTTTGGAGATTTAAGTAGAATGATAATAGAACTTGATATGTTTTTTGAAATTCATAGATATTATAATTATATATATATATATATATATATATATATAGCTTTCAATTAAAACAAACAAAAACACAAGGGATTGCCGTCACAAGTAATTTCACGTACCAAATAAATAAATAAAATTAAAAAATATATATTTGTTGGTAAAATTACGTTTAAAGTTTTGCAACAAGTGCAACGTTTGTTAAGTTTGTGACATGAATCGCCATATCTGCTATATACGAATATGCCTTTTGAAGCGTAAAGCCTGGACTTCGCCTTTGGCCCACAATGTTCGTTTAACGTGCAATCAGAAAAATATAAATAAAATACTTATTTTAAATTATTAGAAAATATCTAATAAAAGTATCAAAAAGCATTTAAATAAAGATTTCGTGACACACATAATACATTTTATTCATGATCCCCCTGACAAAGATTTGCTCGGCCGTGCTTAGCTAGAGTGAAGGGAGAGTTTTCGGATAAATTAAACAAATATGGGATAACAATATGTCGATCATTGTAAATGGACCGTGTGGATTTCGCGCCCATAAATTGTTAATACTGCGATCAAAATAGCGAGACACTGTGTACTTCTCAGCCATATATCATTAATACGGCGATCACTATAACCGGCCCCTGAAAATTTTGCATGTATAAATGGTGAAAATGACAACAATTTAACACACGCGTTGGTTTCACGCCGATAATCTGATTATATGGCAATCACTATAACGAAATCTTGTGCATTCCCATAAATGTGGTATTTAAATCGTAAGCATTTACTTCCAATAAATGTGGGGATCAGTATTTAAATCGTAAGCATTTACATCCAATAAATGTGGCGATTAGTATCTAAATCGAAGCATTTGCTTCCAATAAATGTGGTAATCAGTATTTAAATCGCAAGCATTTACTTCCAATAAATGTTTTTTGAGAACAGAAGGAAATGTACTTTTGTATAAAGATTTAATAATTTATAAAATGTGAAATTAAAAAAAAAAACATTTTTTTGTAGAAATCTCTTAAGCAAAATATCAAACAAGATCGAAAAATCATGCGTCAAGCATAGATTATGAAACACTTTGCAACATAGCCAGAAAACTGTAACGAAACTTCACCGTTAAATAAGATGAAAGAAGATATGTAAGTAAACAGTTTAGAAAACATATAACACGTTGAAAAATAGTTTTCGAAATTACCTTCCAGTGTGAAAAAAATAGTCGAATTATTTTGTGTAGCCCTGTAATTAGATTAGTCACATTTAGCAATTTTCGCCAATCGATAGAAATGCACTCGAAATCTTTTGTACAGCCCTGTATATTATCTGAAGACATTTGTACACACCACCTATTAAGCTACAAGGCAACTGAAACTCATTTGCAGCAATTACCAACCGTAAACGACAATGTATCTTTTTTGGCGTAGCCCTGTACATGAATTTACTTATATTCCACAAACTTCTATGAGTCTACTAAATATAGTTCAGCAGGGAAATTCGTAAACACAATTAAAAACTACCCTTAAGTAATTCACTCCCATAGTCTGTAATACTTACGAATTCCCTTATGTAGCCGGTATATGATCAACCGAGTTTATAAATACACACGTACTAAGAAGAAAAAAAAGTTAAACTTAAAAATGCAAACCAAAGTTGAAAACGCACTTATCACACATAGACTGTAAATATCGCACATGTACTGTAACCCATATCTTTTGTGTGTCCCTGTAAATAAACGCAATGCACACACGAGAGCAATTTATAGTACACCTCATTAATGCATATAATTGTCATTTTGTTTGAAATAGTGCAATATCACTAAATTACACTGCAAACGATTTTTCCCCATAGAACGATGTGCAACAGAATTCTTTTGTTTGACACTGTAAATGAATAATAAATGCTCTGCACTCCATATTCTAAAAAAAGCATGTTTTAATGCGGTTCATAATTATAAATCAATTTCATTATTTTTAAATGACGTAGCGTCATCAAAATGCACTTGAAACGATTATTCCCCATTGACTGTAATGTAACGGAATACTTTTGACTGTCCCTGTAAAAAAACTATAAACGCTACACACTTCAGTTGAAATAGGGAACATGTATGTCGGTTATAGATAACGACAATAACATAAAAAAATTTCAGGGCAATCCGAGCATATTTAAGAGAGTTAGAGCACGGACAGACAGCAGACGGCCAAACGGCCAGACAAACCGAAATCATAAACACTTCTCTACTAGGTTGGAAAGTGTTAATAAAAAATCAGCAATAGTTCTCTTATTCGTCTTTTATACCTTATTAATATTTTGTAATCGGGTTCATAGCAGTTGTTGGCGACAAAATCTTTGAAATATTTGTCTAACTGCTTTTATTTAGTAGATTTGTTATGCTGAATTTCATGCTCCTACCTAAAACTGGCAGAGATGGGCCAGAACCACACTAAACAAATGTATTTTTCATTCTGAAAAGATTATAAGAATAAGCAGTTTATCAGAATATCATTGTATAAAACCTTGTTTATTGTGATTATTCTAAAATTACCAGAATCTTCTAGAAATCTTATATGTTTATAAATATAAAAAGAACGAAAAAAAATAAATAAATTGCGAATTGTGGGATGTTAAATATTATGCAAAGTGAGATTAATGAACACTGACTTGTAGAGATAACATTGAGGCCCCTTATCTGCAGATTTACTAGTATATTTTTCCATTCATAACCCTTTAAGACCTGAAGAGTTTTGGCAGAAATTAAAAGCATATAAAAATCATATTTGATTGAAAAGAAATATTTTTAAAAAATTACGTTGTTGGGTTATGTCAAGGAGGATCTACACAATTGTGTGGTGCAGGCTAAGCATTAAATCGCAGGGAAAGAGGAAATTGTTTTTTTTTCCTTAGGATCACCTACACAATTGTGTAGGTTAGGTCTTAAAGGGATAGACACCGTTTTCCTTTTTCTTTAACCCCTTCCGGACGAGCGTCCTTTACGGAATTGGAATTTTTAATCTTTTTCCACCGGTTTCTCAAAACAGAAATTTTTGCCTAATTGAATCGCAGAAATGCTGTCATTAAATAAGGCAAAGCTTACAATAAAAAGTTACTGGTGGGAATAATCGAGGATTCTGGGCATCTTTTGCGTCATGTATACGTGTCGCTCGTCCCCAAGGGGTTAAGTAAATCAGTCAATTTTTCAAGCAAGCAATTTTATTGCCGAAACTTTCTTCTGAGCCAAAGTACCCAGGTTCGAGTCCTGATCCTGGCATTTTTCGCTTTGTTGGTATAAATCTCAATTATGTTACTCCAATCATTGAATAGGATTTACCTAGTTGAAAAAATTTTCCTCTGAAAAAAAAAAAAAAAAATATATATATATATATATATATATATATATATATGCTATAGTTATAGCTCGGATGAATGAAATTAGCGTTGCAGCTCGAATCCATATCCAAAAAATAAGAGTGAAGTATGCCAGACAGGACATCGTTGGGATAGCTCAGCAAAATACGTTCTAAAAATGCGAATTTTTGTGATACTGCTGGGAACCTTGAAATTTTGCACATAGTGGTTACATTTAAGATGTAAATGCTCTCTAAGAACGATTTCTAAAAAAATCGAAATTTAAATGAGTGAAATGAGCTAACAACTACAACGTTCTAAATTACTACTTATTTGGACTTATTGGGGATAGAAACTTAAAATGAGACATGACTATTGCTTTTATGGAGTAAATGATCGCTCAGAAGATTTTTAAAAAAATTCGAACTTTTAAAGAGTGCAAGAGCAAAAGAACGTTCTAAAATTGCGATTTCTGTGATACTGTTAGAGCTAGAAACTTGATAGTATTTTGCTTGGTGGTTACATTTAAGATATAAATACTCGCTAAGACTGCTAAGAATAATTCTTTTTATCGAAATTTAAAAGAATAAAATGAGCAGAAAACATTCTAAATTGCGATTTTATTGGAATTATTAGGGTTAGAAACCGGACATTCGACATGGCTGTTACTTTTAAGAAGTCACAGTGCTTGCTCAAAATAACTTCTACAAAGTAGAAATTTGAAAGAGTGAAATGATCGGAATATGTTCTAAAAACACGATTACTTTAGAATCATTGAAACGATATCAAAAATTCTTTCAGGATAATACTGGTGACAGTACAAAGTTCTAAAATTACGATTGCTTTGAATTACGTTGAGAACTGAAATATAAAAATTGACATGGTGGTTACTTTTAAGAGGTAAATGCTCGCTGAAAGTGTTTCTAGCAAAAATTAAAAGTGTATAATGAACTGAAAATGTTGTAAAAACTTTCTAAATTACGATTTTTTTTTCAGTTGTTTTCGCTAGAAACGTAAAATTTGACATATTAGTTACTTTTAAGATTCACATGATCACTCAGACCAGTTACAGAATTTCTAAGTTTAAAAGTGTGAAATGAGCGAAAAACGTGATAGAATAACGATTATTTTGGAGCTACTGAACCGATTTGAAATCGCCACTTAGGATAATAATGATGACAGTCTTAGCTTAAAAACAGACTGTATTTTATCTTTATGCAAACTACTCTAAAGGGTGTGCAAGAGGGAAAAATATTCTAAAATTCAGATTTCTTTGATTGTGTTATGTCTAAAAACATGAAATCTGATATGGTGATTGCATTTCAGATGTAAATGTTCGCTAAGAACGTATATTAAAATATTCGAGATTTAAAAGAATGAAATGATTAGAAAACGCTCTATTAATCATGATTACTCGGAAACTATCGTGGGCAGAAATTTTAAATTTGACATGCAGGTTTCTAGGATTTCCCCCAAAGAAACGTTTTTGAAACAAATAAACTTTCAAATGGGTGGAATGGAAGGTGAATGATCTACAATTATATTTTTGCTATGATTTCTCTGAAATTGTTATCCTGGTAACGTTAAATTTAGCATGGGGATAACTTTAAGATGTAGATACGCACGAGCAGTGTGTTTCTTTAATTTAAATTAAAAAAACAATCAAAAGAGAAGAATAACCAATTATTTGTCATGACAGTGTTAGATACAACTTTTAAAAGAAATAAGATAAAACGCAATTACTAATAACTGCTACAATTAATTAAAATGGCAGTAATAATCATAGTATTATTGTCAACTAGTTGAGGAAGTACCTCATATTTCGCCTTTCGCCGCTTAAAAATTACGGTTAAATATACTGAACGAATATTTTCCAATCTATTGCTTAACGAAATTATGATTTTTATGACGATTAAAGTTATACTAATACTGTAAAAAAGAAACCATTTTTTTTATTTGTACTCTGAAATTACTGAACCGATTAAAAAAAATTATTTTCCTGTAGTATAGTTGATAAACAGTGTTCCCAAGTAGACTGCATTGTGCCAGATTTTTGGAATGGAGTGGCTGTAAATTGGTTAGAATGAAATATTTCTCACTAATTCAAGTCTCATGCTTACGTTTTGCAGTAAAAGAATAAAGTTTACATGAAATGTGACTTAATTAGTAATATTTAAAGCATCCATAGCAGTATATTTTCCTCTAATATAAATATAGGCACATAACTATAACTTGGCATATTTCAACAACTCCGCATGCAATATGGAACAAATAATATAAAAGTTTGCGTCTGAATTAATATTAAATAATGCTAAGATTAAAGTTTTATATGAAGAGACAGTATAAAAATATCCGTTTTCTTTTTTAAAACTAAAATAAAATATTTGATTTTTGATGTCTAAACACTTTTTTTAGTGTTTTATTGATTTTAATGATCATTAAAAAAATTAATTTAAAAAAGATGTAGAAAATAATACTTTAAAATAAAATCTTTAAAACAGAAAATAAAGTTACCTTAAAGACAATTCTTAAAATGTAGTTGTCAGATCTTGAATTTATATATAAATTGATTTTAATGATCATTAAAAAAATTAATTGAAAAAACAGATGAAGAAAATACTACTAATAAATAAATACTAAATACTAAAATAAAATCTTTAAAACAGAAAATAAAGTTACCTTAATGACAATTCTTAAAATATAGGATGAATTTATATATAAATTCAGCAAAATACAAAAAGGATAACACATAATTAAAATATAAGCAAATAATATACTGCAGTTAAAGTAGAAGTCACACTAATAAAAAAAAATAGTTTTCTAATATTTAATATTTAAAATTCTAATAGTTTTCAAAACATCTTCACTACATTTTTAATAATGCATGGCATTTTAATATAATTCTTTGGCTTAGTATTTTTTTTTTTTCATATCACTTAATATGAAATCAAATTCTTTTGTCAAAGATAAAAAAGAAAGAAAGAAAGATAAGCGCAGCGATAAATAAATAAATACCTGCTTCCTCTGCACAACCGTTCTCTGGCTGTCTCGACGTATAAATATGGCATGATAGTTTTCTTTCTTCTTTTTTTTTCCTTTCTGTTTGATGTTCGAATGAAGTCGTTTTCTGATATTAAAGAAAAATCACGGCAAGCGCAGCGTGAACCTAACGGAACGAATGACTTCTCTTCACATTCTTTATAATTTTACCAGAGAGATTTGCGTGCATTAACTCAAAGGAGCCGCATCTGAGAGAAGAATTCGGAAGTTTTCGGAGCGGAATGAAGACAGGTAACGTTGGATGAGTTTGACTTGACGGCAGCGCCATCTCATAACATATATTAAAATCGATTGGATGCCACACGTGGTTTGGGTGAGATAGCTGAAATTAACGTTGCCATATTGGGGATTTTGTCCCCATTTTGGGGGTTTTTCTAGGAACAAGTATTAGTGGAGAAAGGAATATCAACATTTATGGGAAATTTTTTTCATTATTTCACGTTTTCAGGTTAAAGTTTACTTTTAGTCGTCTGGCAACACTGGATCTCGATACGTCGATTTGATAATAGAAATTTATCAATTATCAATCATTATTCTCGTGCTGGTCGTTTATAGTTTACACGTGCTTAAAGTTTTAATCTAAGTTCTTAAAGTTTTATCTAATTCTAGTCCCGCAGTGGCGCGAACGGTTTCAGTTTTGGGAGGGTGCAACCTCTCTCGTCTGCCTCTGCCGTGGGACCGTGTACGTTAATGGGAGCTGGTGCACATTAAATCTGTTCGTGGCTCTAATGTCCTCGAAGTTCTATCTAAGCTTTACCTCTGGGGGTGCCAATCTAGATGCAGATCTCTGATCAGGAATTGGTTCAAAATTAGGAGACTAGTTTCACAGTTTATGGATCATGTCAGCTGTATAGAAATAAAGAGCTGCAAAACCGGGCCCTTTGGACCAAACCAACAACAACATCTAATATCTATTTATTTTTTCGTAATTCATGTTATTTTCTTCAAGAAAGTAAACAATCACAATAAAAATGTCAGATTTTTTTTTTTCTGCAAATGTGGAAATTTTTCAAAAACAAAGCTTAATTTGGGGAATATTTTTGAGCTTAAATTAGTTAAATATTTATAGTAGTAAATTAAAAAATTAAAAAGTTATTATTCTTATTTTTTTTAGTTGAAACTGTGTTGGAGATATTCTCGAAAAAGGTCACTGATTTGGGGAAGATTTCAGAACTTTGGTGGAAATTGATTGCGAAAACTATCTGAAGTAAGGCGATGCACTTAAACCTCAGAGCAATTAGGCATAATTTGGAAAACGGTTAAAAATTATTAAAAACCCTGTCCAAAGTTGAAGATTTTATCCAAAATATTATGAATACCGAGTGTTTCAATATTTTATTGGTTAGGTTCAAATCCATGTTAGCATCAGCATATCGAAATATACAATGGCTGTTATCGCAGTCATCGAAACTCATCGAGTAAAGATGCTCCGTTATCTTTTGTGTCTGGTCTAGGAAAACGTTTATGATGATACAATCGTAAATTATCCTTAATCACCGTAAAAATATCGTTCAATTCGATCGAAGTTCTTCATTTGTCATAGAGCTTGATTTACTGCAGCTGCCGCCATATCGACGGTAAATTCCTCGGCTGAACTCATGAAAAGTCATAAATTAAGCATCTCCCGATATCAGTAAGTCCTGACCCGATGAGATTTTATCCCTTTACTATGAGTAATGATCAAAGACCAATCATCCTGTGATCTGTAACTTTATGGTCTAACAAATGCAGATAAAGTTTTGCCTAGGAAAATTTTGAGTCACCAGCATTTCAAGGTGTTATGGTGCTATCTGCTAATCAGTGGGCGTTGGTTACGAATTCTAATTCAGGCTTGGGTACAAATATTCGAATTTTCATCCAAATATTTGTATTTCATTTTTCTCGCCATCCTCCTGTTAGCCCAAGGAGTAAACATGTTTATAAAAGCACCTTAGAACAGACATTAAACTAGAATGTGCTAAAGTTATTACAGTATGAATACAATAAACAAATTTCAAATTACGTAATAATTTTTTCAAGTATTTCTGAACATCATTTTTTGTAGATACTTTTGTAATAACTAAACATAATAAATTATTTATCATGCATTTTGGGGAGAAAAATAAGCATGGAAAACTAAGAATGCGTTTGATGATCTCTGATATATAAGACGGCTTCACATGTGTGCGGCGTCGAATTGATAAGGACATCTGTTAACTTCGTTTTAAAAAATCATTAAATTTAATTTAGTGTAGAGCGCGATTCGAGTTCAGGGAAGATAATGTGTTAAATACTATACTTCGAAAGTGTACACTATACTTCGAAACTATAACTATACTTACTATTTGTCGAGTACTATAATTCTTGCATATACCCATGGGAGTTGTCATCCAATGAAAAGTGTGAATTATGATGTCATATGAGGAATGACCGGAAACAGAATCGTATTTTCGTATCATAAAAAGCAATCAAAGGTAAGAAAAGATTTGATCCCACCAATTTTCTTGGTTCTTGTATCTATGTAGTTTCGAAATGATTGGGAGGCATCTTCAGCAAAAACAAATTATTTATTGGAGAGTGGCCCACATATTTTAATAACGGTCACAGTAGAAAAAACAAACTATACACAAAAACGTAAACACAAGAACAGCAGTCAATCAGAAAATGTTTATCTACGTGCTTAGCGCCATCTGGTGGTTATTTCTTTCTCATTTTGCAACATGACCAAACGGTCAAGAATAATGTGCGCTACATACTACCTGTCTGACTTTCTTTCTGCTCAAACTAACGTTTCACTTCCATCAAAACACAGTTTTTTTTCTTTTTTAACATATACTGAACTGCATCGGGGTTTGCGTTTTCTATAGATAAAGAAAAACAATGAAGTGGGAGTTTTTTACTTAAAAAATAAACATATATTGTGAAGTTGTTTTGTGGCGTCTAGGAACGTCATAGAAATGTGTAGTTTTTTGCATAAAAAATACATAATTTGAACTTTCATAAACCAAATCTATATTATAAAGCAAACCGTCTATATTATAAACCACCATCATATTGACTGTGGCATAAATTTCACTGATTAATAAATTCACTTTTACTGATTAGCACTTTCCAACCTAGTTGAAAAGTGCTTATGACTTCGGTTTGTCTGGCCGTATGGCCGGATGGCCGTCTGGCCGTCTGTCCGTGCTCTAACTCCCGTAAATATGCTCGGATTGCTCTGCAATTTTTATATGTTATTGTCGTTATCTATGGCACGTTCCCTATTTCAACTGAAGTGTGTAGCCCTTATAGTTTTCTTACAGGGACACTCAAAAGAATTCCGTTATATTGCGGTCTATGGGAAAAATCATTTGCGGTTTATTTTAAAAATGTTTCACTATTGTAAACGCATTGAAATTTATATAGATCACTAAGATGCATTAGAAGAAGCTTAATATGGAATAGTAGGTGTATAGCACTTAGAGTTACTTTACAGGGACAGTCAAAATAATTCCGTTACATTACGTCTATGGAGAAAAATCGTCTGCGGCTTATTTAAATAATATTCCACTATTTTAAACGCATTGAAGTTTATATATATTACTAAGGTGCATTACAAGAGGCTTACTACAGAATAGTGTGTGTATAGCAGTCATCGTTCATTTACAGGGACACACAAAAGAATTCTCTACTGTCTGTTAACAATAATTCCTGGAAGTGCGTTTTAAGTTACTAAACGCGATTTTAATCTTAACTAGCTTTTTGTCTATTACGTGGTGTGTATAAATTCTGTAGATCCTATACAGGGCAGCACAAAAGTTCGCGAACACATTTCCGTTTATTGACAGAAACTCCAGAAGGAGAATTTAAACGGTGCTACGCGTTTCCTAACTAAACTAAAATTTAGCATCCTATGTATATATACAAATCTATAGATCATATACAGGGCTACATAAAAGTATTCGGATATTTTTCCGAATATTGTATATATTGAAAATTCCTGAAATTACGTTTTTAAATATGTTATGCGTTTTCCAAATTGTTTACTTAGATGTCATCTTTCAGCTTATTAAACGGTAATGATTTGTAAAATTATTTTAGAAGCGTTGGAAAGTGCTACATAATCTATGCTTGACGCATGATTTTTCGTTCTTGTTTTTTTTTTTAACTTCGAGACATTGCACAATTTTTATTTTTACACCGTAGAATAGAAAACAAAAGATTCTTTCAAATGATATTTGATTGGAATTTTTATCGTAATTAATAGTTTTTTTTTTTTTTAAATAAGTTAGGCATAATTTTTTAATATATCTCTATCGATTTTGAAAGATACACCCGTTTGCACTTAAAATTGTATAAATAGTTCAGCATTTGTTTTCCACTATTATTACATAACTGAATTAAAACTTCATCAAAAAAGAAATAAAATAATATAAATTAAAAAAATTATCAGACATGTAATAATGCGCTTAAACTACTGAAATGATCAAAATAAAAAAGGCTGCTGCAAGTAGCAAAATATTAGCGATATCGTTGGTTTTTAACTCCTGGCATGCAGCTAATACGAAAATATCGCTTTTAATAAATTCCAAAACTTTACTTAAATACATAATATACATATAAAAATGCTTTTTGCTGTGAGTAGGCAATCTAAAAAAATACCTTAAATGTAATATATATATATATATATATATATTACAGTTCTAATTTTAAAAAATTGGTTTTCACCTATATCCTGTGACCCGAGAAGCCCGGATTTGATATGCGGACTCGCTTTTCCTCGATGTTATGCCGCATGTAGCTGAGACTTCTGCGTGTAATTTTACTTAAAACCAAACTGCATACATGTTAAGCGCCTTACTTACCTTAATGCTGGTAATGTTGGTAAATGCTGGTAATGTTGGTAAATGCTGGTAATGTTGTACCTTAATGCTGGAATAGAGGCAAAATTGGCACAATTCCGCCATCTTGTGAACGGGGTTCAAATTGCCAACACTCGAGCTTTTAGTATGACATCATTAGGTGACACAAAATCTACCAACTGCGCATTCTCCTGAGCATATATTGTGAATCTTCTCCCGCTCATGGAAGATGTATCTTGTTTACCAGATTTATTACCAAATATTTTTGATACAGTTTGTTTCGATAAAATATGTATATTTAAAAACATTCATAATATACTTTTAGTTTCGGTAGTAAAGGTGATAATATTTCTCCCGAATCTAAAAAGATCTAGGGAATGTTTTTTAAATATAAATATTTTTATCAAAACAAACTGTGTCAAAAGCATTTTGCTATATATCTGTTAAATAAAATACGTCTTTCATGAGTGAGTAACGATTCCCAGTATATACTCAGGAGAATACGCAGATGGTAGATTTATATATAATTATTATCTCGCCAAGGCCGTTTTCTGTATCTCGCCTACCTCCTATATTGAAAAAATACTTTACCCTATAAACATATTAAAATATATTGTTACAGAAAAACCACCTGTGCATCTAATTTTTATAATTTTAACACATCAGAAATTGAATGAAAATTGGATTAAAAAATTCCATCTTTACACACAAAAACTAAAGTTAAGTTACATATTAAAATCGTGTAACAAATTATAAAATGGGGTGAAAATAATTTTATGAAGTGTGGTAACTTTGGTGACTTGAAACCCACGTATTTTGATAGATGGATACTGAAATTTTATTACACATATTTATTTCAACATTTACCACAAACTTTCACCACATTATAACTAATATTTCCATATTTATATTAAAAACTAACAGAAATTGACATAAATCTGTTGATTATTCGAGGATGTTCAAAATGGCAGACGAAAATAATATCAGGTATTGTCACTTCTAGAAGGATGATTATTCACTAGAGATTCAAACCTATGTAGATATTCAATAAATATTTTGTAAAAATATTTTGTAAAAGAGTAATGTTATACAAAATACATAAAATAATGTATTCAATCAAATACAATATGCTAAATGGTACACACAAGAAAATAGTGATTTTACAAACACTTTTAAAATATAATTAAAATCTACGTTTCGCTTCTGCGAACGTCATCAAGATATGATGTTACATACCAGTCTAAAATTTCGAAATGGAGAATCTTGGAGAATTGTATTTGATTTGAATACATTATTTTAAGTATAAACCAGAAGGACCCGTGCGAGGCTTTCGCACTGCAATCTTTGAGATTATTTCCTGGTACGTTTTAGCGCTAATTTTTAATTAACTGATTTTTTTTAATTCAATCACCGCGTTTTAACGAAATGCAGTTATACTTTCTCAGAAACTTGTTCAAAAACTTTTCGAATACCTCATTCATTGTTGAATGTTTTGTATGTGCATAGAAAAAAGGATGTTGACAAATGAAATAATATATATAATGATTGCTTGTGCGAATAGATTGCCAGAAAATATTTTGCCAAATTTTCTTATCTCGCCAAGGTTATTTCTCTAGGTTGCCAAGACCCCTATACTGGAAAAAAAAAAAAATAAATAAATAAATAAATAAACGAATTATAAAAAAATTTAAACACTGAATCAGATGTTTGGGGAATTTATATGCCAGCATGGCACAGATGTCATATACTCACCACATTCACATTGGCACGATTTTTTCCCCGCCAATTTGGCGAAAATTTTGTTTTTGAATATTAGTTACAAATAGCACGTGATATTTTATTTCAATATAAAAGTAAAATAACGTAATAAATGAAATAGCTTCTATTATTTTAAAAAAAGGAAATACAAATAAATAAATGATAGTGTAATATAAATAAATGTGGATATACATAATAACAATAATTTATAGAATTAAAATACGAAATAGAGTAAATAAACAACGTTTAAAAAGTAAATAAACAAAGTAAACAAACAAAAGTAAATAAACAAAGTTTTCGCCAAATTAGGGGGGGGGGGATCGCGCCCATATGGTGCGTATATGACATCTGTGCCGAAAGCATTTCCTCAGATTTTACAAAACTGTTATAGAAATGTCTTAAATACGTAAATCAATATTTGGTACACCACTTTTTTGAAAGCCTATGAGAACTTAAACATGGGGCGTTCAAACTTTGTGGTCCAGCAGCCATTTAAGTGACATCAGACTTCGCTGGCATATTAAGAGCTTAATGAAATGTTAAAAAATAAATATTTACAATTTTTGTAAATCCTAATGAAATGTATATTTGGAAGTTAGTCCTTAAATTACGTAATCTACTGGTGCTCCGATTCTGATACAGTACTCATATAAACAGCTATGATTAAACAAAGAAAATAAATAAAGAATAGGTGACGCACGCGTAAAAATTAAATTAAAAACCCGATTAAAAGCTCTATATTTTTTCAAAAAGCACGCGCAAGAAATAAATTAACAATCATATTTTAATTGCATTAGAGGATTACGTCATACGATAATGCAGTATTTTATTTCTGTGGCAACACTGATTTCAGAAAACCTTTCATTTCATTTATGAAATCAATGTCGATTTAATTTTTAATTAAGAGCAATTTTTAATCGGAAAACATGTTTAAAAAAATGTTAGTGTACTATGTCAGAAGCCGGTTCTAAAACCTTTCATATGGTATCTCATTCGTTGTTCTGCGTTTCATATTTTCTTAGAAAAAGGGATGTTGACAGGAGAAATAATATATATGATTTTTTCAAAAAGCATGCGCAAGAAATAAATTAACAATCATATTTTAATTGCATTAGAGGATTACGTCATACGATAATGCAATATTTTATTTCTGTGGCAACACTGATTTCAGAAAACCTTTCATTTCATTTATGAAATCAATGTCGATTTAATTTTTAATTAAGAGCAATTTTTAATCGGAAAACATGTTTAAAAAAATGTAAGTGTACTGTGTCAGAAGCCGGTTCTAAAACCTTTCATATGGTATCTCATTCGTTGTTCTGCGTTTCATATTTTCTTAGAAAAACGGATGTTGACAGGAGAAATAATATATATGATTTTTTCAAAAAGCACGCGCAAGAAATAAATTAACAATCATATTTTAATTGCATTAGAGGATTACGTCATACGATAATGCAATATTTTATTTCTGTGGCAACACTGATTTCAGAAAACCTTTCATTTCATTTATGAAATCAATGTCGATTTAATTTTTAATTAAGAGCAATTTTTAATCGGAAAACATGTTTAAAAAAATGTAAGTGTACTGTGTCAGAAGCCGGTTCTAAAACCTTTCATATGGTATCTCATTCGTTGTTCTGCGTTTCATATTTTCTTAGAAAAAGGGATGTTGACAGGAGAAATAATATATATGATTTTTTTCAAAAAGCACGCGCAAGAAATAAATTAACAATCATATTTTAATTGCATTAGAGGATTACGTCATACGATAATGCAATATTTTATTTCTGTGGCAACACTGATTTCAGAAAACCTTTCATTTCATTTATGAAATCAATGTCGATTTAATTTTTAATTAAGAGCAATTTTTAATCGGAAAACATGTTTAAAAAAATGTAAGTGTACTATGTCAGAAGCCGGTTCAAAAACCTTTCATATGGTATCTCATTCGTTGTTCTGCGTTTATTATTTTCTTAGAAAAAAGGATGTTGACAGGAGAAATAATATATATGATTGTGGTGCAATTGTCCAATTTTTAATTAATATACAAAATATTCACGAATAACAAAGAATACAATAGTTATTACAATATACTAACGTTCAGCAATTTAACACCTTGAAAAAGGAAAACCTTGCATTTGCGCAGCTATTTCGTAGATGTAGGAACTACCAGATTACAAACAAGAGGTAATAATAGTTAATCACCTTGCTGTAGTTCACCTCCCTCCGCTACGTGGCATACGACCTTGAGTGACGTGACCTCGCTTTTGATCTGGAGGATGCCTCTGCCATACATCTTTGAACGCTTTCTATGTATGCAGTTTTGCTTGAAACCATTTCAATAATAAGTACGTTAAAATGAATAAAGTGTTTTGAAATTTTGAACAAAACTGTGGACTATCAAATTTAATGTATAAATTCTCAAAAAAGTAAAAAAAAAAAATCTGATTTGTTTTGTTTATAAAAACCGACTCGTTCAAAATTATCTATAAAGCAAGTTTTTGACTGAGTTCACGTATCGAACGATACCGCTTAAGTGATCTTGTGCATTGCAGTTACTCGTGCACCCAAGGAGATATTTCAGAAGTGATCTTAGGTGAAACAATTACTCCTGATAACAAATACATTGTGCAGAAGGTTTTCATCGTTTTCTTCTGATTCACTATGACAGTAACTGCTTTTGTAATGTTTGTTTTACAGCTGAGAGCTCGTGTGTCCGATGGCGTTCGCTTTCGATAGAGAAATTGTACCCAGGAGGGTTTTATCATTTTAAATTAAAGTTTACAGTTCACTTTATCGAGTTGTGTGTTTCATGATATAAATATTCTTTTAAATGCTAAAAGGTGCAAACTAAAACATAATATGAGTTGTAATTTTCCAACTTGACGAAAAATGTCCAGGCTAGGATTCGAAACTGTGATCTCTTCTGAAGCTGTCAATGCTCAACCAACTGAGCACAATTTGAATAATTGTGTTAAAATTATTCTAGTGTAATCACGTATCCAGCGTTTTCTGGAATTCCAAATTACCTGCGATTTATTTTGTTGAGCTGATTCAGATATCAGACCAGATACCATGATCAATAAGGTTAACTGGATGAATTAGGTCATCCAGATTTTACTGGGATGGCTCAGTTGGTAGAGCATTGGTAGCTTCAGCCAAGAAACCCCAAGTTCGAATCCTGGCGGACATTTTTCGTCCAGTTGGAAAATTACAACTCATATGATTTCTTTACCAATTTCAGTAAGTGTGTTAAAATTAATCTAGTAAAAATATAATATACAGTAAAATAACTTTTATTAGATTTTTGACATGTTTCGGCTCATTCCGAGCCATTATCAAAAACAAAAGAGAATATTATATAATTGCACGGTCTTTGAAATTATTATTTGAAATGCTATTTAAAATTACGCACGTTATATGTATTTTTTTTTACTTGTTTGTTTATTTCCATATTTGTAACCATGGAATAATTCGAGCCACAATTTCGGTAAGTTAAAAGATGCTGCATCGTTCCATATTGTATTTTTGCGTGTTACTATCTGTATGGGTTCTCTTATTATGGATGGATAGTATAGACTGGGGGGGAAATTGTTTTACTTTATTTATTATGTTATTTATTTATTATATATTTTTTTCCTATTTAGCTTTTTCGGTAATTTTTACCATAGGATACCAAACAGGAAGTCATTCGGTCAAGTTGTTTTGGAATTATGAAGTTTCTATTTTTTGAGTTTGGAACTCCTAATGTTAAAATCACTTGTAATCATTTCAAAAATAGATTACATTTAGGTTATTTTTTTATTCATAACTCAAGAACTACTTAGTTGGATTTTGAATTCGCCGTAATTTTAGACTCGCATATCTAAACCTTCTAGAAATCGATTTCTGTTAAAAAAATATTCTTTCGAAAAAATGTTTTTGAAATAAATTTTTGAAATAAATATAAACTGTAATCTATGAATTTTTTAACAGAAACCTATATCCAAAGGCTACAAATATGAGAGTCTAAAATTACAACTCATACCACTGGTTCTGTTTAAGAAACTACCCACATTGCAATCTGTTTTGACACTATTAAAAATGAATTTGACATTACGAATTCCAAAATATGAACCTTCATAATTCCAAAACTATTTGACTGAAGTACTTCCCGTTTTACATCCTGAGATAAAATTTATCGAAAAAGTGAAATATGAAGTCAAAATTAGGTGCTCGTATTGAAAATTTCACAATTTGGTACAATTTCAGTATGATTTATTTCTTTAGCATAAAATGAAAAAAAATACATAATTTCCTGTCGATTGGCTATTTCCGTCTTTTTCTGAACCATTTTGGAGATTAAAGAATGAGGTGTTCTCTTTTTTTATTATTTTCAAGCATAGTGTAAAAGTGTTTATGAATTCGGTTTCTCTTTCCGTCCGCCCACGCTCTAACTCACGTAAATATAATCGGATTGTCAGGTAATCGATGTATGCTATTGAAGCTCGAAAAAATTACGTTACATTATGGTCTATGAGGAAAAATAGTTTGCCGTGTGTTTTAATGACGTTACACTATTTCAAACATATTGAAATTGATATATATCACTGGGGTACACGACAAGATGCTCATTACAGAATATGGTGTGCATAACATTTATCGTTTATTTACTAGAACACGTAAAAAAAATCGGCTATGAGCAATAATTGCTGAAAGTAAGTTTTCAATCGCTGTACGCATTTTTAAATTAAACTAATTTTTTGAATATTACTTGGTGTGTATAAATTTTATACATCATTTATGTATAGATCATATAGGCTGCACAACAGAATTTGCGTACATTTCCGCTTATACACTGAAATTGCTAGAGGGGTACTTTTATTTTTGTTATGAATTTCCTAACTGAACTAGATGTTCCCATTCAATAGTAGTATATATGCAAATCTGTAGATCATGTACAGTTCTGCAGAAACGAATTCAAATATTTTTCGACCATACATAGTAATAACTGAAATTGGGTTTTCAAAAAAGTTATAGTTTTCCAAATCATTTATGAGCACATCATATTTCATATTATTATTCGGTGAAGTTTTGATACCGTATTCTGAATATGTTGGAGAATATTTCATAATCTATGCTTGAAGCATGATTTTTGTTTAATTGTTTTTTTCTTTTTGGCCTGCGTACAAAGTCGGTCTGTAAGTGATTCAAAACCAGGTGCTCTGCATGCTTAGAATGGACGTCCAATTTATTGTGCTCATTTATAAACATTTTCTGCATATTCCTTTAAAAGTACTGTTCAGAATTAGTATCATTTTCACAAAACGAAAAGCTCCGTACAATTTTGACTGACTATTAAATTTAGAATTTCTCGGAGCGTATACGATACAATCCTGAGTTTCTTTGAAAATTTATTTGAACTGCAATCACATGTAAAAAGATATGTGTTCGACATAAAATGGCATAAACAGCTTTCTGTGCCTATGACAGGCAAATTCATGCATTCATGCACCATTAAAGTACAAAGAAAACCAAATTTGACAGAAAATATTTGCAAAATCGTTCAGCAAAAGGACACAAAATTTAGAAAATGGTGGCCAAGTTTCAAAAGATTTTTTTTTTTTTTTTTTTTTTTTAAGAGGTTTTGAATTATGCCCTTTTTTAAGCAAAGTAGCTTAAAAAATGACATATGTCAAGAACATATTTATACCACAAAAGTATCATCTAAAAACATTTGCGGATACATGTATAAATAACAAAATGGAATTATTAATGTGAAAAACATTTAAAGAATTATAACAATGATACTTCAGTATGTCGTATAAAATATTTATCATTATATCCATTAAAGAGTTACACCTATTCATACATTTCGAATAATGGATTTTTTGCAAGTTGCAGTTTTAAAAGCTTTATCAATTGAGCTTGAATAGATTATTATAAGTAAGTAAAAAATAATAAGCATCTTACAGTAATTTTAACACAAAATTTTAAACTCGTTTTACTCAAGGTGCATTTTTAAAATTCAGTGACCACGATTACTCAAAAACTACTGAATCGATTTACTTCTGCTTCTGTGAGCCCTTTTCTTATGTAGAGACTGAACGAAGGATATTTTTTTAATTCCCTTTTTGTTTCATATCAGAGAAAAAAACGACGTTTTTTTTTAAATAAAATTTTTACTTTGTTTTCAGACAGCTGTCATTTTGAAAAAGAAAAAAAAAAAAGAACGAAAGAAAAGCAAAATCATGCATCAAACGTAAATTATGAAACACTTTCCAACACATTCATAATACTGTAACAAAACTTCACAATATAATATTGTGAAATATGATGTCTAAGTAAACAATTTGGAAAACTCATGTTATAACACTTTTGAAAAAGCAATGTCAGCAGTTACCGTCAACAGTCGGAAAAGTACATGAACCCTTTTGTGCAACCCTGTATAGGATCTATAGATTTGTATATACACTACATAGTATTCTAAATTTTAGTTCATTTAGAAAACGCATCGCACAGTTGAAAATTACTCAACACCTGATTTCGCCAATAAACGGAAGTGTGCTATCTTTTGTGTAGCCCTATATATGATCTATAGAATTCATATACACCAAGTAATAGGCAAACAAATGAATCAAATTTAAAAACACATACAACAACCGAGAACGCACTTCGAACAATTGTTATTCAATTAATATCGATCGACAGTACTTAACCAAATTGTCTTGTGTGTTCCTGTAAATAAATGAACGATGAATGCTATGCACACCTTATTCTATAGTAAGCATCCTGTAGTCCACCTCAATGATATATATCACTTTCAATGTTTTTAAAAAAGTGTAACATTATTAAAATATGCCGGAAACGCGCGCGCACGCGCGATTATCTCCCATAGACCGTAATGTAACGTAATACTATGAGCGTCACTGTAAAGGAACTATAAATGTTACACACTTCATTTTCAATACCTAACAGTCCATAGCAAACTTCAATAACGTATAATAGTTGTATGATAATCCGAGAATATTTACGCGAGTTAGAGCACGGACAGACGGCAGACAGACAAAACGAAATCGTAAAAACTTTTCAAGTATCTTGGAATCTTACACTTTCTAACATAGCTGAAATGTGTTTAGGAATCTGGTTTGTCTGTTCTCTAACTCGCTTAAATATATTCAGATCGACATGCAATTGATATATGTTACTGAGGTTTACTATCGCCTGTTTGGTAATGAAAATGAAGTGAGTAGCACTTATCCATTACAAGAGTGAACCGTGGTTACCTGTGTATGTCTCCACATCCCTCAAGCTCTGGTAAAGCAAGTGCGGGTCGGGAAAACCTAACTTCAGACCTAGGACCTGACTGCCTTTTGGGTGTTCAGCTCCGAAGCTATTGGGGGACTCCGGCCCGTCCCCAAGTGTTTTCGCGGTGGTCTCCTCTAATAATGGGATCTACCGTGTATCGCAGCGACCTATGTCGTCAATAAATGGGTTCAATCAGGGTGATGCGCAGGTGGCGGCGTAGCTCAGTTTTTATCGTTCCTTTACAGGGTCACTCAAAAGAATTCCGTTACATTACGGTCTATGAGAGAAAATAACTTGCGATTTATTTTAATGATGTTACACTATTAAAAACATATTGAAATTGATATATATCGCCGGGGTGCACTACAAGAGGTTTACTATAGAATGTGGTGTGCATAGCACTTACAGTTTCTTTAGAGAGACACTGAACAAAATTCCGTTATATTACGGTCTATACGGAAAAATCGTTTGCTATTTATTTTAATAATGTTTTACTATTTCAAACATATTGAAATTGATATATATCAATGGGGTGCCCTGCAAGAGGCTTACTATAGAATATTGTGTTTATATCATTCATCGTTCATTTAGAGATACACACAAAATACAGTTAAAGTACTGTCTGTTAATAATAATGGCTGGATGTGCGTTTTCAGTTACTGTATGCGTTTTTAAATTTAATTAATTTTTTGTCTATTATTTGGTGTGTATCAACTCTATAGATAACATACGAGGCAGACAAAACATCTAGAGTACATTTTCGTTTGTTAGCGCAAATTGCTGAAGGGAAATTTTCAACTGGGCTATGAGTTTCCTAATTGAACTAAACTCTATGCAGTATCATACTATCATACTACATAAATCAACAATAGATAATATACAAGACTGCATAAAATAATTCGGAGATTTTTCCGAATATTGTTGGTAATTCCTGTAATTTAGTTTTTAAATGTGTTATGAGTTTTCCAAATTGTTTATTTAGACATCAATTTTCACATAATTAAATGGTAAAGATTTCTAAAAGTATTTTAGAAGTGTTGGAAAGTGTTACATAATCTATGCTTCACACATTATTTTCCCTTCTGGTTTCAGAATTGCTTCATTTAGACTCTAAAATAAACCTTATATTATTAATAACAGCTAATTTGTATAATTTCAGATGAGTCAAATTTTACAGTGGTTCGCAAAGCAGAAAAAAATAATAATAACAGAGATCCATAAAAAAATCGGCAATAACTTCAAATATAATTATATAAATTTTTAAATAATATGTCACAATTACCTTTAAGCATTTTTTTCTTTTTTTAATTAATATAAAGCAGGGTTGGCAAGTTTTTTACAGTGTGACGGTTTTATCCGGTTTTAACCATGATTTTAACCGTCATGTCAAAAACCCCTTTTTGACATAGTTTTTGACAATGACTGTCAAAAACCTCAAACTGAGTTCAAAAACTGTTTAAAGTTATTTTTACAACATTAAATTTACAATTTTTCATAATTTTTAGTGTTAGGCACATGGGTACACTTTTTGACAGTAAAAACCACATATCCTGTATAATACCAGGGTTGATTCAGGAAGAAGTTGGGACCTATCTAGGGCACCCCTTCACAAAAATCAATTTAATAACACATCCCCTTCACAAAATTCCTCTTAATAAAATATAACCCTTCACAAAATTCTATTCCATAAAAACATACTCTTCATGGATTATTTTTATTTTGTTAGGTTTTACAATGTATAATTTACAAAGAAAACCAGTTCACAAGAAAGGAAAATTTTAGCAGAAAGACTTAAAGAAGTTATTATTATTAAATGCTTGGTTTGAATTTGGATGAATTTGAGCAGCTTTCATCTTTCATAACAAAACGTTAATTTTAACAAAAATATAATTTCACAAAAATATGATAAATTTCACAAAAATTTTTATTTTTCACAAAATGCCCCCCCCCAAAAAAAAAAAAAAAAAAAAAAAAAAAAAAAAATCTTCATCGACCCTTGAAAACTCAAAACATAATTTTGGTTTAACAAGTTGTTTAGAAAATAGAAAATAATTGTTAGCTATAAATATAGAATAAAAATAATTAAAAATATTGTTACTTTAAAAATATAAACTAATCAGCCTATTAAATACTTGTATAATTTAATTTCTATAAAATTTCATATAATTTTTATATTGTTTTAATTTTTATCCCAGGTTAATAGAATCCAAACAAAGAAAAAAATTTACACCCGTTCTTTGCCTGTAAATGTACATTGCACAAACAAATGATTAAAGATTAATGTTGGACTTGCAGCTACAAATTTGAAATATGTTCCAATAAATAAATAAAAAGTCACTATTTTATAATGTATAAAAATTAAATTTAACATAAACAAATTGCTCTAAATAATTAAGCTGAAACTAACATAATAAAATGAGGATATATTATATATGTGCAAATATTGAAAATAACAAACCATCTTCTTTTAAGTTATTGATTTAAAGAATGTTTAATTATACTGATTTCATATCATAATAATTCATTTAATAACTCAGAGAACATTTGTGTTGCAATGGTGCTTTATATCTAATGTTTATGTACAAAAACAAACATTTAGAATCATTAAAAGTCTGGGTATCTTATGATCAGTCACTGAATAGTGGCCACTTTAGCTTTACACGAGATTTTTAAGCATAAATTAGATTGCTAATTTTTTTTATAATGAACTGAACACTTAATAGTAATAAAGATATAAATAGTACTTTGAAAAATGCACTTAATAGTAGTTTCAATATTTTTAGCTATTTTTCCTAGCATGACAATTGAGAAATAATTTGAATTGTGATATATAATTTTATTACAACTTAATTATAGCATAACTAATTACAAATTATTTATATAACATGTAAATTATTATTTAATCAGTTTTTAGCTTAATTTAATATAAAATATCACTAATGATTGCTAAAAAAAATGTGTAAAAGGTTTTTGACACTTTTCGACAGTTTTTGACACTTTTCGACAGTTTTTGACACTTTTCGACAGTTCTTGACACTTTTCGACATTTTTTGACACTTTTCGACAGTTCTTGACACTTTTCGACAGTTTTTGACACTTTTCGACAGGTTTTTGACATGTCATGTCAAAAACCACTTTTTGACGTCAAAAACCCAACCCTGATATAAAGTCAAAGAAAAAAAATAAAGCTTAATATATATATATAAACAATTTTTCTACCACATGTAAGCACTTAATCACTTTCAGTGTAAGCACTTAATCACTTTCAGTGTAAGCACTTAATCACTTTCAGTGTAAGCACTTAATCACTTTCAGAAACTAGATGAGACCCGTCAGAACTTACGGAAAAAATTACTATAACAATATCAGTAAAATAAGCTTCTTTGTTACTTAAGAGGTGGGGAGTATGAAACAGTGTTTCAAAAATATTATTTTAAAAGTTTTTTCCCCCGAGTGAAATACAGTACTATTTTCAATGCGAACTCCAAACACTCCGTTAACGAACGTGTTTTGCAAATCATTATCACTATATTTAGCACTGCAAGAAAGAAAATGTCATGGACCTATGAAGTATTATACAAATAGTATATTCCTACGTCCATCTCATATTCAGTAAACAAAAGAACATAGTAAATAAAGCACACATCTCTCCCCGTGTGATAATGCATCCGAGTGAGCTGCTATGCGCATGTACCTTGCATCTGCCTAAAGGCAATGTCAAAATTCGACGTTAAAAAAAAAAGTTTTAAAATGTTTAAATACATTTTTTTTAATCTCCTATTTAATCATTGTTCGTTTCAAACCTATATCGTCTAAAACACATCCATTGTTTTAAACTAATTAGTTGTTAAGCAAAGATAGATAATTTTTTTTTACAATTATAATAGGCAATTCGGAGATGAGACAGATTTTTAATGTTTTCAAGTGTAATTTATTTGTATGGTTTCTTTGGTTCCTTTCCATAATCAGGAGGATTAAAAAAATCAGCCAAAAAGCCACACCCAGAAAAAAGTTTTGTTGAATAAACAAAAATTTGGTTGACACAACAAAACTTTTTGTTTAAATATAGGTCAATGGAAATTTTGTTTGAATCAACAACAATTTTTTTTTTTTTTTTTTTTTGCAATTCCAAAACAAATTTTTGTATCGTCAGCAAAAACTGTTTTGTTAATTCAAGTAAAATGGTTCAATTTTTCTTGAATTTTGCTAAGACAACCAAAATGTATTCAACAAAACATGTTTTGTAGTTTTAATCAATTCCTTTTTCTGGGTGCACGCGTCTGAATATTTTTCATTATTTCTCTTTTCTCATCGGAACAATGAAAGTAATCCGATTGCCACCATTTTGAAGAAATTAAAAAATATTTAAAATTAATATTTCTGCTAATTAATAAAAAAGTATTGAACAAACGAATGCACGATAACAAATCTGTGGCAAATATCTTTCATTTAAAATAAGAATCATGTAATTTGATTAAGTAGTTTCTTCTCACGAACTGTCGAAAGAAAGCACTTAGCGTTTTAAATATATAGATTTCCCCTTTTAAAATGTTTGAAAGTGAAGAATGCTTCATTATTTGGATAGCCATCAAAAGAGCAGTTAAAACTTTTAATTTGAAATGCTTAGTTTTTCATCCAGACGTCCAGTATAAACATTTACCTTAAAATTCAGAATCAACGAAATCTCATACTTTGGTTAATTATGAACTATTTAAATAAATAAAGTATATGATGATTGTTAGAAAGGTAAAAATATTCCTCTCCATTATAAGATGATAACACTCTCTTCAACAAAACAGATGACAAAGATAATGCATTTTAAAGTCTTTCAAAAGGAAGATTACTTTATAATTATGGATAAATTTCATAAATGCTTCACAATTTTCCTTAGAAATATTTAATTTCTTTAAGTATTTCAAATAAATGTTTAAGAGCTTAAAATTGTAAAATTTCTTAAGTTTTTGAACATATTTCAGTATGCGCATCTTATCGATTTATAATAAATATTACAGTGTGGGAAAAACATTTCAGAATGAAGCCTGAGTTATGTCAATTTCAAAATGATTATGTTATGGGTTTTAAAATATCTTTTCATTTTAAAATGTACCAAGATGTTATGACGAATTATTGTTAGACTGCACACTTAATTAAACATACTTTATTTTGGAGATAAGATGATAATTGCTGCAATAAGATAATTAAATCAAAATACTGGAATTTCATGACAATTGTATTATTGAGTTAATTATAGTACTCATTTATAACCAAATTGCTATTATAAGTACATCTTTATTGTAAGTTTCTGATATTTTAAGTGCATTCTCATGAGCTCTATTAAAATTACTTAAGTGAAATTTGTTTTCTTCAAAGTTTGAAATTCGAAATGACTCTTATAACTGCAATCTAATTTTTATTAGATTTCAGAGATTTCTACTTATGATACCCTTCGAAATTAAACAAAGTTGTGCGTGTTTTTTTTTTTAGAATATTTTGTGAATCCAGACCTCTAAGTTTTTGTTTGTTCTGTTTTAACGTGAATTTATATACAATGAAATGCGTTGTATGTAAAACCACGTTAATATGTATCGTATATACCGGTGTATATTGTGCTCTTTCAATACAAGAATATTCAATCTTAGTGAAAAATTCTTCCAGTGACACGAGCAGCTTTGGCATCACCAGTTAGCGAACAAGAAACATGTTCAAACAAAAGGAAAAGCAGTGGTCAGATGGCTAATAGACAACATTGACCCCATATCACATTAAGCAAAACATAAAATTACTAAATACCACCTTCCATTGACTAATAATTACTTCTTTTATAGGAAAAGTAAAAAAAACTAAAAAACCTAGAAAAGAACTCTTTCTAAAGCACCAAAAAATAAAAAATAAAAACAACACATATGTGCGACAAGAAAATGTTCTAATTAGCACTAATGCGTGTGGAAGTCTAAGTGATCAACTGATTTTCAAAAAGTAAAATCACAGAAAAAATTATGTAACATAAAATAATAAGAGCCATAATAAACTTTTTTACCAAAAATAGAACCGACTTCAAAAACTACTACAAAGTAAAAAAAATTTTTTTAGGTAATAGTAAGAAATTAAATTAAGAGCATTGTATTTACCATGCATATTATTATATTTATGTACATTAACTTGATTTTTTGGAGTCGGTGTCAGCCAAGACAAGTTAAAGCCATGTTACCATTTTTAAACATTTCATCTGATGTTATAAATGTGTATTTTCAAATGAGATTAGCAACTATATGTCGACAAACATTGCTTTGGAAATTAGTTAATCATTTAAATCATTGTATTTTCTACCATTTGATGAGTTATATGTATTTTTTTTATTGTCTCGTATTTATGTAGATATAATTTATACGCGTGTTACGATGTATATTGGATATTTTGTTTTGAATTTTGTACTTGGCTTGGCTGGCACCGACTCCAAAAAATCAAATTAATGTATATAAATATAATAATATGCATGGTAAATACAATGCTCTTAATTTAATTTCTTATTAACTATTACCTAAAAAAATTATTTTTTACTTTGTAGTAGTTTTTGAAGTCGGTTCTATTTTTGGCTAAAAAATTTATTTTTCGCTTTTTAGTAGTTTTTGAAGTCGGTTCTATTTTTGGTAAAAAAGTTTATTTTTCGCTTTTTAGTAGTTTTTGAAGTCGGTTCAATTTTTGGTTAAAAAGTTTATTTTTCGCTTTTTAGTAGTTTTTGAAGTCGGTTCTTTTTTTTTTTTGGTTACAAAGTTTATTTATTTATTTATTACTTTAGTGATATCCATATTTATATTAATTTATCTTTATTCTCATCTAATGTCTTTAAAGCCTTTAATGATATCTATATTTACATTAAACCATATTGTTGCTAATATATTTTTTATTTCACGCTAACCTTGGCAGTAGACTCGATAACGGAAGATTAGAAAATTTATCATTATTCTCATCTAATGTCTAAAGCCTTTAATGATATCTATATTTATATTAAACCATATTGTTGCTAATATATTTTTTTATTTCACGCTAATCTTGGCAGTAGACTCGATTACGGAAGATTAGAAATTTTACCATTATTCTCACCTAATCGTCTTGGATATTGTGTCATAATCGGGCTGTATACTACAGTTTTGATAACTGTGTAACTAACTGATTTCGGTGCTTATGCTTAATGTGTACTGATTTTTACGATCCGTACAAGGTAAATACACTGCGCCAACAATGTCGCCTATAATACTATTTGGAGTAACCCCTTTCTTTCTTTCTTTCTATATTGTCACTCTATAGTTAATATTATGTAGTAGAAATATTAATTAACAATTGCAGAAGCATTTATATACAACTGTATTGTATAATATAGATATTGGATATTTTAAAGGCAGTTTCCAACTAGTGCGCCACAGGTGATAAATCGCCAAATATTTTCTGTAACTCGTACATTTGTATGGGATTTGAAACAACAATGTATTTAATTATGCGCTAATAAACGCTCGTCAAAATATGCCAAACCGCTGTGAAACTGCAACAATGAACTTTTAAAAGATTCAAAAGTAGATTTTTTGTGGCATAATTTATAGTTTTTATCCGTACGTTGTATTATATTTATCCAATTTACAATTTTATGTAATTTTGCTTTTCAAATTTAGCAACACTCAAAACTTTTTGTTTAGATCTTAAAATGTTTGTTCTATGAAAATAAATCTGACAAGTTAAAGCTGATTTAAATATGTCAGTCTTTTTATTATTTGCAAATTCACGTAATAGAATATTTTATGATATTAAATGAAAGTCGTCTGCCCAATAAATTAACTATTTTTAAAATGCTCATTTTTTTTCGTTTTTATTGAATTTCTGAAAAAGTACTGAACCAATTTTCATAAAATTTAAATGGGACCAATTTGAGAGTATTCTCTTTCAAATAAAAAAAATCACATAAATAGGACGCATAGTTCCGGAGTAATTGGTGCACATACATAAAAGATTTTAAAAGATTCAAAAGTAGATCTATTGTAGCATAATTTAAAGTTTTTATCTGTACGTTGTATTATATTTATCTAATTCACAATTTTATGTAATTTTGCTTTTCAAATTTGGCAACACTCAAAAGCCAACAAATTAACTATTTTTAAAATGCTTATTTTTTTTCGTTTTTGTTGAATTTCTGAAAAAGTATTGAACCAATTTTAATAAAATTTAAATGGGACCAATTCGAGAGTATTCTCTTTCGAATAAAAAAAAATCACATAAATAGGACGCATAGTTCCGGAGTAATAGGTGTACATACATAAAAAAAAAAAATACATACACGTCGAATTGATAACCTCCTCCTTTTTTGAGTCGGTTAAAAAAAAAGATACAGACTGATAGCAATTAAAGCTCATGAACACAAATCTTTAAAATACACGGCGAAAGAAGTCCACAACATCATATTGAAGACAGATATCATTTAAAATAGATAGACTAATGGCTAAGGAACATGTCCCACTGCATGTTACACAAAGCTTATCACCCAAAAGGAAGCACACATTGCAAAAAAATGTCAGCTTTTGCTGCATAGTCACTCCACCGCTTTTATAGAATATCTCTATTTTGACCAATGAAAATGCTCCATAATATAGTAAAGTAACCGTTTTCTCTAAAAGCGGTGGAGTGTGTCTGCAGCAAAAGCTGAAGATTTTTAACAGTGCAACTCGTTGTGGAACTGTGTCACCTGGACTGTGACAAGAATATCGTAAATAGCGATAATCTCCCAAAATTGTTATAAAAATATGGCAAAAACTGTTAATAACCCAAGAATGTGACAACCACCGCAAGCTAAGTTCAAATAGCTTAAAACGAGACAACTACCCAAGAAAGTTACAAAACCCATAAAAAGATCAAGCAAAGACAGGTGCCCGACCAGTGAGAACACTCCAAGAAAGAGCCAAAAGTGCAGCCCAACAGAAGTGCCAAAGAAAATCTCCAAAAAGAGTATGGACCGGCTGATAATTCCCACGCCATGTTGAATAGGTGTGTGCTGCAGCGACAAATCAAATAAGCAAATCCACTTTATGTAACCGGTTAACATAAAACTAAAACAAAGTAAAGCTGAGCTGCCATTAAGACGGCATAGGTGCTTGTCCAGCAGACCACCGCTTTGCGGTGATCAGGCAAATTGTCCCGTTGTCATGCATTCAAACCCGTTCAACTGGGCCATAGCCCATTAGGTAGCGGCCTGGTCAGCGGAAAGAAAGAAAGATAATAAAGGGCCGTAACCGTATGACAGCAGAGCAGGTTGAGACGATCCTAGCATTCTCGTAAGCCCCCTCTAGCTCTCCTAATATTTTTTATAATAATAATAGTATACCTATCCCTTTAAAGATTTTAACACGTTGACGGACACTTGCGTCTATAGCCGTCAAAGCGAAGTTCACTATGTGGCATGACGGCAATAGCCGTCCAAAACGAAACGGTCGTTTTTAGACACTACGGCTATAGCAGCACAAATGTGCATTTACCGGCGTACAAGTAGAAGCCCAGTGTCATGTTTTGGAAACAATTTTTTAGGTTGAAGTTCGTTTTCCACCTTTTATACGAGTTGCAGATTCAGTATGCACGTGCAGGGTGGCTAGTGGTGAGGGAAAAATACAGTAAAAAAAAATTATTATTACCAGTATGTTCTTATAGAAAAATTCAAATTGATTATTTGATCGACTAATCAACATAAATTTTTCTATAAGAATATACTGGTGTTTATCACTTTTTTTGACTGTATTTTTCTCTGACCACTAGCCACCCTGACGTGGTTGTGAAAGGAGTAGTGCAACCTAATTAAAGGTGCTGAATTAATCAAAATTAAGTTTATTTAAGCAGAAAGAGTAAAACTATACTTCTAATATTCTAAAAATTACAAAAACTTATAGTGTCAATTTTCGAAGTTCATTTGTTCCTACTGTCCGTCAATGTGTTAAAACTTCTTTATTGCAAACGCATTTTTAAATTGTCAGAATATAGAAATATTTATTTATATTAAAAAAAAAGTGTCGAAAACTAAGAAAGAAGCATTTTAGGTATAATGTTTTAGTATTATTCACGATAAAGGTATTTAAAATGTTAAGCACTTTTCAAAAGGTATTTAGCAACACTGAGGTAAAGACTAACCCAGTTCTTCCAATAGGAAATAAAATATTTCGGAACTGTGTTAGTTTAATCATATGTTATATGCTAGACTCTTCAGATATTGGATGGATATAAGTGCATGTTTTTAACACGCAAATAACATTGTTCCTGTAATTAACTTTTTAAAATGTGTCAAATTGAAATTATTTTTCCATTTAGAACTTTCATTTTTTTTTAATACGAAATCCGTAGGTAGGCAGGCATACTGTCTCTGTACTTTTAGTTAAATTTAATTTTTAGGGGAAGAAAAAAAGGGCATATGAAACAGTCCCAACAAAACTGTTTAAAGCTCCCTCTGATTTTGCTGTCTGTTTACGTCAATCAATCGACTTTAGGACCTCTGACATAATGTGACAACACTCCTACCGACTAAGATATCCTAAACGATATGTTCCTCGTTTTATCCATTGAGCTGCATGAGGTCGCAGGATGAAAGTCATTACCAATGGGTTATTTGAGCGAATTGTGTCGGCCGGAATCGTCCACGATAGCTCAGTTGGTAGAGCGTTGGCAGATTATGCCAAAGGCCCGACGGACATTTTTCACTCAATTTGAATTAATAATTTTCCTCGCAAGATTTTTTTAAATCAACCTATGATTGAGATAAAACATAATTTTATTTAGTAACTGGTTTATATATTTCAAATATTTAATCCAAATTTTACCACATGCACATTAATTTGAGTAACAAAGGCGAATTCCCCAGTCAACATGTCAATGTTTTGTAGAATACACATAGAGAAACTAAATGTGGTTCTGACCCGAATGAATATGAACGTTGCCAATTGAAGTATCACATTAAATAACTACACTTGAATTGTGATAGAAATTCAGTAACTGATAAAAATTTCCTCTCTCAGGAAAACTGAAAAGTATATCACAACTGTGTGGCAATTACCACTGCCAAAAATTCCCCCAAGTACTTTTCTTTTTATTATTATGGTAGTCTTCTCCATATTATTTTCTGTATACTTAAACGATTTTAAGATGAAAGATAGCCCAGCCCATATACTGAATGAATTAAAAGTTTTTTTTTTTGTCGTTGTAAATATGGCGAAGAAACACATATAAGCATAGCATGGCATTATTTATTAAAAATGCATTAACTTATTTTAGCCTGAAGGAGAAAAAGTTTTATAAAACGAATAAATTTACAAATGTTCTCTGCTAAGCAAAAACACTCCTTTCAAAAGATTCCGGTACTTTTTTTACTTCCTTGTTTTTCAATTATTTACTTTTAATTTAAATATTATTGTAAGAGTTATGCATTTTCAATTTTGTGGTACATTTAAATGATGTTTATTTAGTGAAATTGAAAAATTAAAATAAGTAAAATTGGCTACATAATATTTCGTCCTTTTTTCTGTAGGAATGTATAAAAAAATTATCATTTTTGCTACTTGTAGATCATAATTGAAAATTCTCCAAAGTTCAGCAAACTTCTGCGAAGGAATAAAAAATAGAGGGTTATGAAGTTAAATAACTACACTTCTAACATATGTTTTCCGCTGTAGTTCGTTAAAAAAAGTTGGAGGAAACTCGAAAAAGAAAAAAAGTCTCTTATTTTAAATTAATGCGTCAACTCTTTCAAGGTTTATTTCTAAGAAAAAAATAATTTATAAATGATTAACAATAATTTTTTACCACTTCATTTAAACAGCCTATATTTTTAAAACGTAATTTTAAGAGAATAGGAGGATGTTACTAATAGTTAGAGTCGGTGAAAAATAATTAGAGAAATGTGCTTGTATTTTTCGTATTTAGTTGATTTAAATGTTTTTTATGACTAAGATAGAATATTTATTTTATTTATTAACAATCGAAATTATTATTATTATTTTTTTAATTTGAAGATGTCTAGACGAATACTTTTCAAGAAGGCTAGAAAATATCTTATAGAAAGGAATTAGATAAAGAAGAGAGAGAACTTGCTCAAATCCTTAATAATGCTCACAATGGTATTCGAACTTGCTACGAAATCTTCTAGATTAAAAAAAAAAAAAAAAAAAAAAAGAAAGAAAGAAAGACAGAAAAATAGACTACGGGGGAACAAAAAATTCTCATCTCTAGAGAAAGAAAATCTTCTAACAAGAAATAGCTTTCAACGCGAATCTCAGAAATTTTGAGATTAAAATATAGTGAGTTCTATTCGTATTAATTAAACCGTGTTATAAAGGGAAAAAAAAATCTGCTAAATATGAATACAGAAGCAATATAAAAAATAAAAGAAAATTGGATTTTCAGCGCCAATTATAAACCAATTGGCGGATAAATACACGAATGCCGCCAAGACTGTCGAGCGTGATTTCAGTGGGAATTTATTAACAGGATAGTCGTTTCTGACATGCATTATTCGTTTAGAAGAATGAGTAGGTTAACTTAATTCTTTCTATTTATTTCTTTTAAAGATAGGTTATTTGCATATTTTGTTGCTAATGTAAATTGAGTTAAATAAGATTTCAATCTATTTTTTGCTTTCAATTTATTAACTATTTATATAATAATAATTCTTGCGATCTGTAAGACTCAAACAACTGTTGCTTTAACAGTTATTGCTCTTTTATATTAAAACATATTTTACGTGATTGATCAAGATTTTGTCCTAAAAATAACTGGACGAATTACAGTTGATTTTTATAACCTGTATAACATTTTCAAACGACAATCGGAGAAATATAATCAATTTTCCTCTCTGAGTTATAAATATTTGGAAATATCCATAGTTAGTTTGTGCTCATGGACAAATACATGGGTATTTCGAAACTGCTAACAATTTCATATTTAAGGTACATAATGTACTAACTTGTTATTTACCGAAAAAAAAGTGAAATTTGGATGAAGCTAGTGAAAATATTGTTTCTTTTTCGGCGGATTTTTTAGTGATCCTCATATATTTTACAAGTTTATTCCGTAATTCATATGTTTTGAAGTTTACAGTAACGGTTTTCATTTACTTCCATACACAATGGAATATTTTATTTTACTATAGCATTTCTTTCATTTGAGATTTACAAACATATCAGTATCATGTCAGTTCCCCTCTGCCTACCCCTCCCCCCTCAAAAAAGAATCAAATCAGAAAATGGCATGTTATTCAAAGGGTCATAAAACAAAATAATATCTTCTGAATTACATTTAAATTTTCGATGTTTTTATGCGAAGCCTCTAATAATATTGGGGGAAGCAGATGCACCTCTTGATCCATAGCATTAACTTTTTTGAAACGTGACCTATTTTCATTCAGTACATCTAGGTACTTTAATTTGACTATTAGAATTTTAACATTGTCATATTTAAGACAATTATAGTTCCAGTTTAAATGTGCAGTTAACCAACTACCTGTTTCTAAAATTTTACATTCTAAAATGTCCTAATCTTTTAAATATTTTTACCTTCCTCTACAAAGTGCAGATCACAGTACGAGTGGTTCGCGTGTGATCATGACATTTCTCTCTCGCCATCTACAGAATTGGGTAATACAGAGAATACTTATCTGGTTTTTCTCGTTAGGTCTGAAAACCTGTCTGAATACCAGAAGTTTAATGTAAAAAAAAACTGAATGTGATGAAATGCGCAGTATCTTGCATTTCAAAATTGTTGATACGTTTATAAGTGCGAATATTCCTATAAAAAAATTGGATCGTCTTAAAGTCAGAGAATCCCTTACTAAAACTTTTACTGGTGGGCAGGGACGTTGCCTTGCACCAATTCTCTATACGAAGCTTTTTATGCCAAAATAAGTGAAATAAAAGAAATTCTTAAGTCATCAGTCTACTTCTGTATTGTTTCTGACGAAGGCACCAGCGATAAAAGCAGTCATGTTTTATATATTCTTGCAGTTTCAGAATTTACAGATTAAGAAATTGTGCGTCCTTACCTTTTAAACAGTGTTCGTAGTGAAACTGTTCAATCGACAATTTTTTAGAACGTCGTGCAGTGCCTTACAATTATGGGGATTGAAATCAACAAAGTATCAAGTTCAAGTCCCCATGAAGTAAAATTTGTAGGTTTGTCTCGCCTAATAATAGAACTGGAAGATGGAAAGGTTAAAGGCTGCTAAAGTTAACTCTTAGAAATAAAGACGAGGGAAAGATGCCGGAAAAAACCATGGAATTAAAAATATGATGAAAAACTTGTGGAAATAAAAATATGCGGAATTTTTATAGGATTATGCAGGGAATTATAGAAAAAGAGGAATTCTGCATTTCCGCATATATTATAGGACTCTATCTATCCCTATATTAGATAATCCAAATATTTTTGCAATCAAGAAGTAAAAACACCATTCACAATGGTAAAAAAAAATACACTACAGATTGTTTGTCTTGTACTGAAACAATGTTTGCCGTGGATCACAGATCGGCTCGTTGTTAATTTCTCTGATAAAAAGAAAAGTTTAATTTGGTTTATCAGGATGGGTATCAGTACTGCCCCCACTAAAAATAATCTGAAGATTATCTTAAGAAAGTGCCACTTTCTTCAGAAATTCTACAGAAATCTAAAGACATTTTGCAGATTTAACTTTACCTTTAAAAAATCTTCAGAATTTTTTAAGACTTTTCGCAGATATTTTGAAGATATGAAAAAAAGTGGGCCAAATACCTACAGATTTTCTACAGATATTTTTTTAAAGATAATCTTCAGATTTTTTTTTAGTGGGGGCTGTCATTGACTCACAAACGAGGAAAATTTTACCGAACTTGA
Organism: Maratus michaelseni; assembly: GCA_963931845.1. Taxonomy (NCBI): domain Eukaryota; kingdom Metazoa; phylum Arthropoda; class Arachnida; order Araneae; family Salticidae; genus Maratus; species Maratus michaelseni. Next base: position 377,895,490 of record OZ007593.1, on the reverse strand, counting down.
CAGTGTGCGGAGCAAGTCTAATAGTGTGGCATGCAAGTTGCATATGGAAAATCTATTTTAAGTAGTAGAAATCAGCATACAAATTGTATTCAGTTGCTGGAATCACTTTTTTTATGATTCAGATAAGGCGGAGAAAACTGGATTTTTCAGCAAGACCATTTACAATGCTGAAAGCCTTTTAAAATGTTTCCATGCGAAGTATAACTGCTATTTCCGCTGGCCGGCTTCAATTTATGGACTGAATATTATAGTTTGAAATATCTCGAAATTACTATTTTCACAGTTATATGAGAGTGGAAATCGGATTGAATATTTGACAGTTGTTCAGTATGTACTTAAAATGTTTGAGACAATTTCTTTATAACTCACTATTAAATAGAGGTTTTTTTTAATAATTAATAGATAATGGGAAGTAAACTCCATAGTGAAATATGGATTCTCAGTGCATTATAAACGTATGTAACGTAAACACTCAATATTTGAAAAAATGTCGTATTATATAAAATGCTTTCCAATAACCATTTCCTTCACTTATAGCTAATATTTGTTCTGTTCGAACACAAATAAGTTGCACAACTCTGTAATTTTGCTCTGCAGGATATCTCAAAAAGATTGAAACGCGCTTTATTATTATTTTTTTACCTTTTGGAGATATGTAGGCAACGTAAATTTCAAAAGTGTTCAAAATAAGGTAGCAATTAAGATTATGTTGATGAAATAGTGTTGCCATTAATTTTGAAAAAATCACACTTTTTAAGTTTTTTAAGGCCCCTGAATTCTATAAGTTATATTTTGAAAACATTTCTCTGTGCTCTGACAAGTACAATATAAAGATTCCATTTTTTATGAGTAAAACATACCGAGTTATAGTAATGTAAAAATTATGAAAATGTGAACCTTTCTGGCGCCAAAATTTATTTTTGTGCTTGTAATGCCGGAAAGATCCGAAATTTACTAAAATTCAAAATATCATAAATCGGTGAACTTTGGTTGTTGAAGAATGGAATTTTTACTGTTGCATATGTCAGAGTTTGGATTTAATTTTTTCTAAATATAACTTACAGAACTCAGAAACTCAAAAAATTTAAAAGTGTAACTTTTTAAAAATTAATAGCAGGATTATTACATTAACTTAATTTTAATTCCTACCTTATTTTTAACACTTTTGTAATTAAAATTGCCTACGCATCCCCAAAAGGTAAGAAATAAAAGTGCGTTTCAATATTTTTCGGACACCCTATATAGCTAATGTATTTCTAAGCAAGCTTCCTGATTTTGAATTCAGAAGCCCTGTTACTAATTCTATTATCTTACATATCGTTATTTAATGACATGTAGATTTCACATTTGCAGCTTCAGGTCTATTTATTGAAAAACTATAACATTGTTCAATTTAATAATTACCCTTCTCGTATATTTGCAAGTATATCTGTAATTAAACAATCGTTCAAGTGAAAGCTTTACACGCTCACACGCCCGTACAATAAATTTATTAATTACTAATTCCAATATTACAAAAAATCGTTGCTAAAAGACTAGTAAACACAGCGACTGACTTTTAATATCTTGGTATTATTCTAAGAATTATTTTTCGATAATTGAATTTAATTGGAATGAAATCGTTGACTATTTATCACTATGATTCGCCTTACCTAAAACAAAGACATTGTACAAAGTTTAAACTTGGCATTCTGCCAAGCGCTCTTCGAAAGGCGATCGTAAGTTGCAACGACGCATTGGTCCGTGTCGCGTTTTTCTAGATAGGTTTTTAATTGAAATCGACGACAATTTTTTCGAAAATCCTTATCAACAATCCTTGGATTATTCCGCGTCGATAGCTACCTCCAGAAACCCTCAACTCCACCGCTGAGCGCACGCAAAGTAAAGTTGCGTGTAACGAAAAAATGGGATTTTTTCAAAAGCTATGTGACTTTGGATAATCGCTATAGTTTTCCAGCAAGGTTAGGGTAAACTCCTACTATCCCTAATTTTTTTATAATTTTAGTTTCAATAAATTCGGGACATATTTTTCCAGTACATTTTCAACGATATCTAAAAAATATTGTTTCTCCAAATAACTTAATTAGCCCCTTATTTTTTTCCTGAAAAATATTTGTGAATGTCTAATAATGTATAAATATGTGGATCAATAGCCTTTATAACTCTGCCAAGTTTGAACTTTCCATGTTACACAGTTTTCAAGAAAAATGTCTGTGACAGACGGATAGACAGACAGGCACATGAGTAATCTTATAATGATTCCGTTTTTACTTTGTATCCTTTTTTATTAGTGTTTTTAGAACCCTAATAAAAAACAATAATTGCATAAATGTACTCTGTAAATTGTGCCGGTGTTTTCTTTATATTATTCACGAAACTATTTTCCTTAAATAATTCTACTTTTACCCTTAGACTCTTTCCATATACGCATCAGCGTTTCTCCCTTAAAATGAAATATCAGCAAACCCAGTTTTGGTTGATTACAAGATTCCGGATAGTGAGGCAGGAAGATAGATTTGATTTTCATAACAGATTACGCAGCAAATACTTCTCTTTAAATATTCCGGTTTGTTAGGCTTTAGAAATGTAACATTTTATTCTATTTTATCTATGTGAGTTCTAAGTGAAACAACAAATTTCTGAACAGGATGCTGTTTTAAGTTCGGTATACAGTCAAACTTGGTTAATATGAGAAGCAGGGGAATTAATAATAAGAGTCCTCTAGATAGGATGAACCGTTACTCATAATACCCATAAACATAATAAATATATAAAAAAAAACACACACTCACAAATAAACTAATCACTACTATTAATAGCTCTAATTATCTCAATGCTATAATTAGCTTATCATCATAAAGTTTCCCCAAAAAAACTTGCCCAAAATTGCAATAGTCAATGGAATTTTTGAGCTATTGATTTCACATAGCTTTTCATTTTAACAATGCAATAAGAGATATGAAAAGACTGGTTAATGTAGCCCAGAGTCCTTATTTAAAGAAAGAAACACATAAAGGTTTTCTTCTACGATCCTTCCTTTCTCTATGGCTCAGTTGTGAATATTACAAAAGTGCGGTATTTAAAATGTGTTTGTCACTCCCTTCTTTCTTTCATTCTTTCAAGATCTTAGGACATTTCTTTGCATTTCCTCGGATGGGTGAGGGTATTCTTGAAAGTTGAATATCTATATGATAAAACTGATAAATTACTACTTTTTGAATGACAGTTGTAATGTAAAAATATTATCGCTGAGAGAAAAAAGTGTTCGATAAGAATGTTATTTCTATCCTAATTCTACCCTACTGTTCTCCGCAAATCACATTGAAATGAAATATGTTTTTCGCGTATTAGACTTGATCCTGATTTTTAAGCTCACAAAAAGCGTGAAAATCTTAATATAGTTTGAATGATGAACACTTCTTTACGTGCAACTTGCTCACTTTAATCGTGTCCTCGATTTAGCCGTGCTTGTACTAAACGAGATCGACTGTATTTATGCTGTTTACCTAAAGCAATTTACTGTAACAGAACAATTAAAACATTTAAAATATGAAACAGCATTATCTGTCTGGCACACCAGGACTATATATTCAAAGCAAATGTAATTGATTCCTATCGTAATTTAAAACCAAAGTTAAAATTATGGTAATCAGGGATTCTGCTTTTAAAAGATAAGTTTTAAGCGAAAACATTATTTTGAGAACATGCTTAAATTAAAAAAGAAATATTTCAAAATGTTCATTGTTATCTTTGCTTCTAGATGTTTCTAAAAAAAAACATGGTAAAAATTTGTTCAAAAAACATATTTAGTCAAAAAATACACTTGTTGGAAAAAGTTGAGAAATCTAAATTTATGTTCTCGTCTGGTCTTATAAATAGCGTTTAATTTTTTGAAAAATCTAGATATTTTTATACATAATAATAAATTACATTACATGCAATACTCGAAACTTGTAAAGTTTTCTATTAAGTTTTATAATATATTTGAAAGTATTAGGATTGAATTAAAAGTTAAAACTTTTTGTTCATAGCCTATATTTTTATTTTAAATATATTTTAAAATCTTCTGATGTTCAATCAGAAGTCAATCGATCAAAGAGTTAAAGAATTTCAAATCTTCTGAAATATACCAAACACTTATAAAAATAAACTTTTTTTATATCTTCGTGCACCTTCGGGATTTAACAAATTCTGTATTTTTGTAAGAAACGATATAAAAATTCAGATACGCAAAACTGTTGAATAATAGACGGTTTGTTTGTTTTTTGTATAATATGTAGATAAAAATAATTGAATCGGCTATTTTGAAAAGTGCGGAAATGCATTTGTTAGAAAAAACCGATGCAATTTTAAACAAGAACGAAAAATCATGCGTCAAACATAGATTATGTAACACTTTCCAACGCTTCCAAAATAATTTTATATATCATACCGTTTAATAAGCTGAAATATAACATCTAAGTAAACAAATTGGAAAACGCATAACATATTTAAAAACATAATTTCGGGAATTTCCAACATATACAATATTCGGAAAAATAACCGAATACTTTTATTCAGCCTTGTATATGATCTATAGATTTATATATATACTACATAGGATGATAAATTTTAGTTCAGTTAGGAAACTCGTAGCACAGTTTAAAATTCTCCTTCTGGAGTTTCTGTCAATAAACGGAAATGTATTCGCGAACTTTTGTGCCTCCCTGTATATGATCTACAGAATTTATACACACCACGTAATAGACAAAAAGTGAGTTAAATTTAAAATCGCGTTCAGTAACTTAAAACGCACTTCCAGGAATTATTGTTAACAGAGAGTAGAGAATTCTTTTGTGTGTCCCTGTAAATGAACGATGACTGCTATACACACAATATTCTGTAGTAAACCTCTTGTAATTCACCTTAGTGATATATATAAATTTCAATGCGTTTAAAATAGTGAAACATTATTTAAATAAACCGCAGACAATTTTTCTCCATAGACGTAATATAACGGAATTCTTTTGACTGTCCCTGTAAAGTAACTATAAGTGCTATGCACACCCTTTTCCATATTAAGCTTCTTGTAATGCACCTTAGTGATATATATCAATTACAATGTGTTTGAAATTGCGTAACATCATTAAAATAAACCGCAAATGATTTTTCCCCATAAACCGTAATGTAACGGAATTCTTTTGAGTCTCCCTGTAAAAAAACTATAAGTGCTACACACTTCCGTTGAAATAGGGAACATGCTATAGATAACGACAATAACATATAAAAATTGCAGCGCAATCCGAGCATATTTATGGGAGTTAGAGCACGGACAGTCGGACAGACGGCCAGACAAACCGAAGTCATAAACACTTTTCAACTAGGTTGGAAAGTGTTAAAAAGCAAATAATGGTAGTGTTTTATTGTTTTTATATGGTAATAAAGTATTAAACCTTACCAAATATATACATTTTGTAAACACTGATAATTGGTAACAAAAAATAATTTAAGAACCTACACTAGTCACGCGAAGAAACGCTCACGCTAATGTTAAGTCTATGGGAAGGTTATCCCGCGATTTCTCGCTCGTATTTTAATATTTTTAAATGATTTTTTTTGCATAGGATAGCTGACGTCGATATCTATCGTTGTTAGTTTTTACTTTTTTGATTTTGGCTCCAGTTTTTTTATATAAGGGTACTTTCATTTTCAGAACCGGTTCCAACCGGTTCCAAAATTTAAAATGTCCGCTTATAAAAAAAGTTTAACCAAAATCAAAAAAGTAAAAACTAACAACGTTGAAGATCGACCTCAGCTATCCTACGCAAAAAAAATCATTTAAAAATATTAAAATGCGAGCGAGAAATCGCGGGATAACCTTCCCATAGACTTAACATTAGCGTGAGCGTTTCTTCGCGTGACTAGTGTAGGCTCTTAAGTTATGGACTTGTGACTTTTTCAAAATTAAATGAAGAGAAATGTAATGAAAAATTCATATTTATATGATTTATTGAGTCTTTACTTTAAGAAATACAAAGTTCCTTATAATTAAACTGTAATTTTATTTATTACTCATATTCTTCAATGTCGCAAGAAGTTTTAGTATGCCAGTATTAAATTATAAATATGCGAGTAGTCACTAGCAATGTGTCACAACAACTTTAAACTCTATAATAGACATGTATCTACCGAATGAAATGGTGAACCATCTTTGGTGAAAATGCGACAGTACTATAGACAAATGTACGAAATGCATACATAACTCCTTCAGTCAAACCGCGTGATTTGCGCCCTTTTCCACCCCCTTTTCCCAATTATAAAATACACAAAAAAAAATTAACAAACGGGGTTAAATAAATTTTAAAAAAATAAAAAACAACAAGAACGAAAAATTATGCATTAAGGATAGATTATGAAACACTTTCCAACCCATTCAGAGTAACAAACTTAACAGTTTACTAAACAAACAGTTTAGAAAATGGATAACAAATTTGAAAACTGAATTTCAGCAATTACTAAAACAAAATATCCGATTTTTTTTTTTTTTTGCAGCCCTGTATATAATCTATAGATTTGTATGTATACTGCACAGTATGCTAAATTTTACTCCAGTTAGGAAATACATAGCGGAAATACATAGTACAATTGAAAATTCTGCTTCAGTAATTTCCGTCAATAAACTGAAATTTTAAGCAGATCTGTATCTGATGATCTATAGAGTTTATAGCACCAATTAATATGCAAAAAATTAGTTACATTTAAAAACGTGTACCATAACTGAAAACCTGATACCAATAATTATTGTCATAGACAGTACTGTAACCAAATTCCTTTGAGTGTCCCTGTAATAATAGAGACATTCTATGCAGACCATATTCTACAATATATCGCCTTGTAGTGCAAGTCCGAGATATGTATCAATTTGAATATGTTTAAAATAGTGAAAATCATTAAAATACGCTGCAAATGATTTTCTCCCATAAACCTTATTTAACAGAACTGTTTTGAGTGTTCCTGTAAATGAACGATACCTCTTATGCACACCATATTCTACAGTAAGCGCCTTGTAGTGCACCTCAGTGACATATATCAATTAGAATGTGTTTAAAATAGTGTAACATCATTAAAATACATCGAAAACTATTCTTCCCCATAGAGCGTTTTGGGTGTGCCTGTAAAAGAACCAGAAATGCTACACACTTCACTTTCATTACCAAACATCCCGTAGTAAACTGAAATAACATATTTAAATTTCAAGGCAATCCGAGTATATTTACGCGAGTTAGAGCACAGACAGATTGCAGACAGACAGACAGACAAACCGAATTCATACACACTTTTCAACCATGTTGGAAAGTATATTTGGACTGTTAAACTTATCGAGATATAACTTAAAATTCATGATCGATTTCTATTTTCATTAGAAATAAAATGCATGCTCTGAAAATGTACTTTTTATGTGCAATTAATATATACTAGAATACAAAAAACAAAAACAAAAAAATACTAGAATTACAGCATTTTTTCTAAAAGTTGAACGTCGAGTTTTTTTTATTTTTGAAGTGAAAACTTCTTTAGGCGCATTGGGCATTTTTTGAGATGGGAAAAAACCATTGAATTCGCGACACTGTTACCGTTACTGTTACCGACACCTCTGTATATTTGGCGACGATTCTGCAATAGCTGGGGCCTTTTTTGAGATGGGAAAAAAACATTGAACTCACGACACTGCTACCGTCACTGTTTCCGACACCTCTGTATATTTGGCGACGATTCTGCAATAGCTGGTTCAGGTAAGCAACCAGATTTGCTTAAATTAATATCTCACTTTGGCAGCAAAAGTGATATTAGTCTCTATTTAGCATTATTTGAAAGACAAATTTCTCGAATGAATATAATAAAAGAAAATTGAGTCGCATATTTGTTAAGTTTAATTCCGTTAGAAATCGCCAATATTATAGCTAGAGAACCAGAAACATTGGCGAACAATTACGATTACGTAAAAGATTTACTTCTTAAACGCTTCAAAATGACGCCAGAAGAATTTAGGCAGAAATTAATGTCACATAAAAAGAATCTTCAGCCACTTGGCGCGATTTAGCATTTGAATTAGGAAATTATTTGGAAGAATGGAGTAGCGGTCTTAAAGTATCTGATTTTGAATCCTTAAAAGAATTAATAGTAGTAGATCAAATTAAGAAAAGGTTACCTATAGAAATGAAAGCACATTTTATTGATGATCTTCCAAAAATTAAAAATGTAGACGTATTAGTAAGTAAACTAGACGATTATGGTGCGGCGAGACGTAATGTTAAAACCATGAATAGAATTTCACACCACTTTGAAGATAGAAAACAGGAAGTAAGTAAAAATGAAAATTCACAATCTTTCTTTCATATCCAATACCAAAACAAAAGAGATAAATCTAAAATTAGGTGTTTTAGATGTAACTCTCAAGGCCACATAGCGTCTCAGTGTAATAATAGCAATAACGGTCAAACTAATGAGTTCAGTCAAGACTCTACCGAAAACTATCGAAATTATAATCGCCAAAATCACAATTCTAATGCCGATGTACAGGAAAAAGCTAACATTGCTACAATTCGAATCAGAAATAAGTCTAAACCTAATGGAATGGGTAAAATAATTAATATCAAAGGCAAACAAGCAAATCTATTGTTTGATACAGACAGCTATATTTCTTTATTCAGTTACGAATGTTATGTCAATATTGGGTCGCCAAATTTGTCTTCTGTTGATATCTTATTAACTGACATTGGCGGAGAAACTGTAAATCTAATTGGATATTTTGTGTATGAAATACGTGTTGATGGGTTTCTTATATCAACGAAATTTTATGTTTCAAAATCTTTCGCATACGATATTGTAATAGGGCAAGACGTGATCAGCAAACTAAAGTTGGCGATAGATCAAGAGGGAATTAAAATTGTTGGCGAGCGCAATACTTTTCAAGTAGGTTGCCTTAAAGTTGTAAATAATTCCGATAAAAAATTAAATTATGTTGCCAATTCATACAATTAAGCGAAAGTATCAAAAGGAAATAGTTCACGTGCAGAAAACGAAATGATTGGTATTATGAATAAAAATAATTCAGAAAATAATCTCAAGATAAATTTAGCACGCGCGGTGAAAACAGATAACAGTGACTCAACTCGCGAGACCAAATCCAAAGATGAAAATGAAATAACAAAACACGGAAAATATTATAATTTAACGAGCACGAGAAAAGAAATAGACGGAAGTAATATAAAAAGAAAAAATGAAAATAATGAAATATTTCACGAAAATTTTAAGAAACGTGGTTACTGATACGGAAATGAAGTGAAATCATTTTATAGAAAAGAAAAGTTTGTTGATAGAAATTATAGATACCGCAAACAATACGCGCAGTATGAAGATAGAAAAAAGCATAATGTTCATGAATACCGTAAACAAGACAGGCAGCAAAAAAGTCATCATTTTTGGAGTGATAGGAAGCGGAAACCCTATTTTGCAGATAAATGTTATTACAAAAGATATGAAACTACATCTCATTGAAGATATGATGAATGTATTGAGAGTTGTTTAAATTGTGGATGAAAATCATAAGTTTCATTGGTATTCATTTCAAAGAATACCAATTAATTAAATTTCATATTTCATGTATTTGCAAATTTACGTTTTAAGCAATAGATTGCAATTTTTGTATGTAAAATAATATGCATTATTTTTCATGTACAATAGTGTATTAAATGAAAATTGTAATATAATGTTTGTAGTAGTACTTTATAATAATGAATAAAAAAAACACTTCATTTAAAAGTATTTCCTGCACAATAAAACGTTTCCTGGCGATTCAAAAAAGACACACGTAATTGTTCAAGTTTTCACTTCTGTCGGCACTCCCGGAGTGCCATTGTGTTTTTTTTATTATTATTAGTTACAAGGAAGGCCTACAGCTTTACAAGCGTGGAAATAGAACACACTTATAGAAAACATTGTTAAAATGCACTTAGTGTGCCTATGAAATGAAAATTACATCGCTACTACTAATATTTATATAAGTTGTTAAAATAAAAAATAAAGAATGTGCTTTCCAACTCAGCCTGTTCCTTATTAAAAACAGATAGAATGCTGTATGTTTGCGAATTCCATTTACAGTCTATATTACAGTGGAAGAACTTTTGAAATTAGTTCGCTAATTTCAGAATATTCATGACATTAGAACATTTTTCGCTCATTTCAACCTTTTAAATTTCGACTTTTTAAAATCTGTCTTTAGTGAGAATTTAAGTTATAAACGAAACAACCATTTCCAATTTCAAGTTTCTATCCTTGAGAGCTAAACAGAAATAGCTTTCTAGTACATTTTTCTGTTTTGATGAAGAGTTTTATGAAGCAACTGTTTTGATGAAGAGCTGCCGAGAGAAAAATAGCTTATGTTTAAGTAGGAATAGTTACCATTATAAATTCTGGAAGAAATTTTGAAATAGATTCGGGGGATTCTGTGTAATTGTGATTTGTAGAACGTTTTCTGCTGATTTCATCCTTTTAAATTACTAAATTTTAAAGAACCGTTCTGTGCAAGCATATATGTTTTAAATGTAATCACCATGTCAATTTTCAAGTTCCTAACGCTAACAATTTCGTAATTTTATAACGTTATTCTCTCTTGCACCCCCTGGGAAGCACAGACCTCGAGGTAAAAAAAAATAATCAAATGTTTAAGCAGAAAATGTCACCGTTATAATACTGAAAGAAGTTTAGAAATCTGTTCAGTAGTTTCGATGTAATTGTGATTTTAAAACGTTGTCTGCTCATTTTACCATTTTAAACTTCGAAGTTTTTGCAAACCGTTGTTTGTGAATGTTTACCATTTAAAAGTAATCATCATGTAAAATTTCAAGATTTTAGCCGTAAGAATTTCAAAGAACTTAATATTTTAGAAGATTTTTCGCCCTGGTACTCGCTTGGAGACAGGAATACCGACAAAAAAAAAAAAAAAAAAAAAAAAAAAATATTGTAATGAAGGTATTGTCACTTTTATTTTGCCACCATTTTCTGAAATCTGTTCGATAGTTCCATCTTCTACAAATAAACAAACATCTCATCTTTATAATTTTATTATAGATTTATTGTTATTTGTTATTTACGTCACTTAGTTATCTTATAACTATAATATTCCATCTCGGGCTTTCATCTCTATAATAAAACCGTAAGTCATGTGACTGTCATCAACAGTTCCGGGATGCCCGCTTCACTTTTTCATATGCCAGGCGGCCATTTTTATTCAAAATATTTTTTGAAATAAAACTGCATAAAAGTTACATTTTTAAAAAGATCGTTCAAAAAAAATTAATATTTGAGAGATGATTTACGTTCAATTATGTATACATTCTGCAATAACTTCAGTTTAAATTAGGTTCGCAGTTCAAATTCTCTATCCATGAAAGTAAACAAAAAAAGATTCATTCGTTGTGAACGTTTAAAATATTAAACCATGAATTTTTGGACCGCTGCCTGGTGTAAAAAAAATAATCCGCATCAGTGACACAGTCAATGTTTACCATAATTCTGTTCTATGCAACTCAATTTCCTTCCGGATGTTTTCTTGACGTAAGTTGAACTCATGTAATAATATTTAATGGATCAAATTTCGAAACGAATTGTTAGCTTTTATTTTTCGCGCGTGCAAATTAGAAACGATACTTTAATTTTGAAATCAAATGTTTTGATTTATGTTATTTTTTCTTATTTGTCTATTTTCTATTTTAAATAAAAATGTGAACGTCATGTATTTTAAATTGGAACAGCTGTCACGGACGCACCGGGGTTGGCGCGATTTTTGTTTTGTGCCATTTTGGCGAGAAAATCCCAGATTCAGGTACCTATTAGAGATTACTAAAACAGCATGTACTTTTATTTTATTATGAAATAGTTTATTTTATATTAAAAAACACACAATCTTATTATAAAACACACACAATGATTAATTTATTATAAAGTGGGTTAAGCGGTTTTTGTCAAGAAAGATGAAATACATAACAACAAAAAATATGCGAAATGCTACCACGATCGCAAAAGTTCTTGATTTGTCTATTAGATTTTTCCGGTTTGGCGAAGGATTAAGGAAAAAAAATAAATTATGAATAAAAATAATTTGTTCCAATGCTTAATATACATTTAAGGGCGACCAAACTGGTCGCCAGTGGCGGCTAGTTTAAAATATTTATATTCCACTTTTTATTTTCGTTATCAATTATGTCATCTAATTTATATTTAAACGCGCTAAGAAAAGGCAACTTTTTTAACCAAAATCTTTCAAGCTTCTTCTAAAATCCATGAGCAGAAATGTAAACCCTTCTTGGATCAGAAAGATTTTTGGACTCCATTTTCAAAAAATAAAAAGCTATTTGTATTCATAGTGCTTCAACAATAAACAGAAAAATCTGAATGTGACAAAATACGACGATACTTTGCATGATTTTACGTTCTAGTTTAAAATTAAACTCTGTGTCATTCGACTGTGATGATTTATTTTATTATAAAACGGTACTTTTGCATGGAATATACACCATATTGCGAAAAATCACCGGGCAATTTCTATTTAAAATGTTTTATCGAATATCCAAAGAAATGCTTGACGAAGTCCTTTAGAACTTTGAGAATATAAAAAAACATGTTCCACTTCATATTTTTCCACTGTAGTTTGATCCCGAAGGCAATATGCCTTGGGTCGAAAACAAATTGATGAAAAAAATCATATTTGGGATCACCCTGTAAAATAAAAAGCACGAAATGGTCTGTCGCCACAGCACATGACTATGTGGATGTTGTACAACATTTGTGCAAAATTAGCATGTATATTCATGGAAATATAACAATTTCTTTAAAACATTCAAGTAATTTTTGCACGTTTTTTACTTTCTTCTATCTTTACAAGAAGAAAGTATTGGATTCATGAAAATTTTCGACTTCCGGATTTATACGTTTTAGAAGGTCCTGAAAACGATTTGACTGTTTTTAAAAAATGTCTGTCTGTGACTCTGTGACTCTGTCTGTCTGTCTGTCTGTTTGTCTGTATGTGACAAAAGTTTTGTGGGAACTCTATCGCAAGAACTAACGCTCGGAATTTAATAAAACTTTAGATTCAGTTAGTCCCTGATATAAATTGGGTGCTGATTAGTTTTTGGTAAAAGTCGCGCAGCAGGTGCCGCTGCTATGCAGCATTTTTCGCGATTACCGCAATAACTCTATCTCAAGAACTAATGCTCGGAATTTAATAAAACTTTAGATTCAGTTAGTCCCTGATATAAATTGGTACTGATTAGTGTTTGGTAAAAATCGCGCAGCAGGTGCCGCTGCTATGCAGCATTTTTCGCGATTTCCGCAATAGCTCTATCTCAAGAACTAATGCTCGGAATTTAATAAAACTTTAGATTCAGTTAGTCCCTGATATAAATTGGCGCTGATTAGTTTTTGGTAAAAATTGCCCAGCAGGTGGCGCTGCTATGCAGCATTTTTCGCGATTTCCGAAATAGCTCTATCTGAATAAATAATGCTCGGAATTTAATAAAACTTTATATTCAGTTAGTCTCTGATATAATTTGGTGCTGATTAGTTTTTGGTAAAAATCGCGCAGCAGGTGCCGCTGCTATGCAGCATTTTGCAGGATTTACACGATTTTAGCGATAGTCATATCTCAAGAAATAATGCACGTAATTTAATAAAACTTGAGTTTCAGTTAGACCTTGATATAAATTAGTGATGATTCTTTTTAGTGTATGCGAAACCTGTGTGAGATAGAAGAAAATTTTGGGATTGACACATCCGACTAGTTTTTTGTTGTTGTTGTTTTTGTTTATGTCATGCAAGTTTTCAGCCAAATTTAACGTCATTTTTCGAAAACTTCACAAAGTACAGTAGAAACAACATAGTTCGATTAGAATATAAATACAGGATGTCTATAAAAGTCTGACACATTTTGATGTTTAATAATTCATAGAATATTGAAGATAGATTTACATTAATAACATTAATGCTTAGATAGTTTCAAAATGTTTTATGGCCCTTGTCAACGAATTTCCACATGTGCGCCCTTTGTCGCACTGAGAGTATCAAGACGGTAGTCGAATTCACGCCAGGCAAATGCAAGCATATCATTATTTCTACTTTTTTTTCTACTAATTTTCTTATTTTATTTCTACTATTTTTTTTTTATATTTTAATTTAAGGAACTCATCTTGTCATCTTTAGTATTTTTGTACAACTTTCTTTAAAATGGCTACTAGCAAAGAATACTATCCATTTATGATAAACAATGCATTATGTTCCGGGGATGTGTGGTGATTGCCACAGGCTCCTCGGTAAACCAAACTAGAAGCTAAAAGCATATCGACATCCACAGCGGCTATTGTGGTTGTACTCCTGCCCTTTAGGCCATCAATGTTCGACACTTAGTTCCTGTAAATCTTCAAAATCGTCCTTTCCAAATCATCAAAAGAAAAAGTCCAGCGGCGTTATATCAGGTAATCTGGGTGGCCAAGGCATTGCGCAACCTCGCCCAATTCATCTTCCTGTGAAATGGTCATTCAAAGAACTACGATTGATGGTATCCCGATGCGGTGGTGCTGCATCTTGTTGCAAAAGACATGCGTCTGAAGCTCTTCGAGTTGTGGAAATACGAAATGTTCCAACATGTCTAAGTAAATGATAGATGTGGAAAAAGAAAAGACATTCAGACAGGAAAAGAAAAATTGCCTATGTAAACGTTCACACTATAAAAGAAAATTCATGAGTTATTCTAAGCATAAATGTCATAGGTTTATTTATATCTTCATTATTTTATGAATCATTAAACATTAAAATGGGTCAGATCTGTTATAAACACCCTGTACATTCAATGTTTGGTGAAATATGAGCATTTGCATAAAATAACTTTTCACTGCGAGTGCTCGAAAAATAGCAAAACATTTTTTCCATGATTTGGATGTCAACTCTACAGAGCTACCAATATAAAGCGACCAGTCGAATATCTTGAAAAATCTATAAAAATATCGGCTATATAGTGAGCTAAATTTCGGTTGCTTTCGAAAAGTAGCCGGATAAGGGATTTTCCGTAACTTGTCAGATTTTATTGACACTCTGCCGTCCGCATGTTTCGTAAAAATACTTCTATTCGTAAAATGTTGAAATGATTGATTGACACCACAATTTAGAAACAAATTTATTCAAAAGTAAGTAAAATCTTTTCTTCATGTACTTGATAACAGTTAATTTTTCATTCCAAAACTCTGGTGCCAATGTATCATTTAAGGATTAAAATTAAGTTACGTTATGTACGACACCACTGTGGTGTCGCCGGACGGCAAAGTGTTAACTAACTTCCATCAAAGTAGTTAGTATTTAATGAATGTCAATAAGTAGATTTGGAATGGATGCTTCGATTTTGATAATTCTTTTTTTGTTTGCATGGGCTTCTGATGGTTTTCAAAGAAGAACTAAAGCATCAATAAAAAATTAAAAAATACAATTTGAGGAAAATCCCTTATCATTAAGCTACTTTTAGAAAGAAACTGAAATTCAGCTCTCACTATCGCCGATATCTTTATGAATTTTCACTATATTCAACTGGTTTTCCTATATGACTTGCTCTATACGTAGAGTGGACTACCAAATCATGAAAAAAAATCTTTGCTATCGTTCACGCATGCGCAGTTCATAATTACTTTATACCAATGCTCATATTTCATCAAATATTTGATATACAGTGGCAGTCAAAAGTTTCTGGTCTGTTAGTTTCTTTGATTTTTTTTCCGGAACGTTTAAGCGAAGAAGAAGCAAAATTGTTCGAAAACTTAGAAATATGCAAAGGACCTCTGACCACGTGATCCTTTTGATTGGATACTGAAGACACTTGATGCAAAGAGGATGAATTCGAAATTCGCGTGTTCAAAAGTTTCCGGCCATTCGTCATTCGTTAGTTTTTGATATCGGTAAAGTGTTGTTTTGGCCGTGTTTGTTAATTAATAAACGTGTAAAGCGTAGTTGAAATTCAAAAATGAAATGTTTAACAATTATTGTTCGTACACGAGTGATTTGTTTGTTGCTAAAGGGCAAATCCTCTCGTGAGATTTCGGCAAAGTTATCGATCGGAAAATCTAGTGTGAACGATATTTTAAAAATACATAAAGATGGCCATGGCCTTCAGGACTTGCCACGGTCCGGGAGACCCCGGAAAACGAATATTTGTGTGGACAGAATTATCAGGAGAAAAGCTGTTGATAATCCACATAAAATGGCCGCTGCAATATCCCTCAATTTAGGGAGTGAAAATATAGGCGAAATAAGTCGGTCTACCGTGTCAAGTCGCTTACGTGATGTAGGTCTTTATGGAAGCGTCGGTGATAAAAAATCTTTCATAAGTAAAAAAAAAAAAAATCAGTGAGCCCGACTGACGTTTGCCAAGGAACACAAAGACTGGTCAAGTGAAAACTGGAAATAATAGGGGAGACTTGGGGGTCCCTTTTTCAGTTTTTAATTTTTATTTTGGAGAAAAACAATTTTTTTTAAATGTTTAGGCCTATGTGTTTTTAATGTTGTAGTAATTTTTTTATTTTTGAAAAACCATTTTTAAAATAAATATAAATTATTTTCTAAAAAAGAAAAAAAGGATCAAGTCTCCCCACTTACAGGGAGACTTGATCCTTGAAACAGATGCATTGAAATGATTCAAATTAAGTTGTAGAAATCAAATTTATTGTTGACTAACATGTAAAAAAGGGAGAAAAACACACAAAAAATTCTACATTTGGTAAAAATTACTGTTTTCCATATGAATGATTATTATTGCTAAAATTAACGATCAAAAAACATCTTCAAAGCTTTAAAAGTCAAACGTAAATGTTAAATTTTTTGCAGTTTGAAGAGTTCCACTAAGCATGACTGGTTTAGGTACTTTTTTGACAATGTTCGTCATTTCCCACAACACTAATGTAAACATTTTCTGGATAAATAAGTTGGTCGGAATTAAGTCCCCTTTTTCTTAGAAAATTGATTTTGCATTCAGATGATGAAATCTTCTTTACAATTTTTCGAAATGACTAACTTTCTTTTTTCCTAGAAATCGCACAATGACAAAGTCACTTTCATCCATTGACAAATTTTGTGGATCTTCGATGATTTCATCAGACTGTTCAGCAAGTGAATCTGGCACGGTTGAATCATGAACACTACAACTGCTCTCACTTTCTGAAGATTTTGGGTTTTCATTTTTAGTGTTTTTACTTTTCTTTCTCGAGATGAAATGAGTTTTTCTTGATTTATGTTTTTTATTCAGTCGGCCATCTTGTATTTCTTCTTCAATCTGTCTTTTAGTTGGTGTGCTTGTCAAAATTTTTGAAGATCCTTTATTTTCCCGTTTTGGATAATTAAACTTTAGGGAAGGCATGTATGTCTTCTGGAGTCACTATGTTTGGTTTAAGTGTAATTGTATTGCTGCTTGTTGTTGTTAATGGTGGATCTGTGACGAAAGATGATAAAAAATTATCTTTAGAAAAAATATTCCTGTTTAAGGGATATATGCCAGTGATTTTAAATCCATTGATTATGTTAGTTGGCTTCTTGGCTTTAGCATAGGCAATTCCGTTCAATTCAGAAATTCGATAAATTGTTATTATTTGAGCAGGATGATTAGTGTGTATAGTAGTAAGTCCATGATCTAATTTACTTGATGTTTTAAAATATTCACACAAAAGATCGTTGTTAACTGAAAATATTTGGGAGTGCTTATAATTTGATTCATAAGAAATGTAACTTTCTTGAGATTTTTTTTTTCTCACATAACGTTTTAAAGTAATCCCATTAATATGAATGGATTTTGCTGCACTTTTAAAACTGGATCCATCTATTACAGCCTTCACTGTTGCCTGTAAGTCTGCAACATTCATGCTTTTTCTGGGTTGAACACGTCTTTAGGTTTATAAATACGTGGCATGACTGTAAAAAGTAAAGATAAACACAGAGCTCTTAATCACTGCAATAAAATGAACCCTCTATTGAGCAAATTAAATTTTTAGCTCAATATATATATGGACATAGGGTGTTTAAGACTTGGTTACATAACACATATTAAAAGGAATTATACGTTTCTAATTTATAAATAGGTTTCTGACTTAAAAATAATCCAAAAGTAACCACAAAACAAACCTTGCACTATCACCATGTGCTTGCTAACCATCATGTGCAGCTATATGGTAACTTTCTATCTTTGTCAACCATCCAAAATCAAGGTAACCATAGTCTAAGTAATATTGATATTGTCTAAATGTGTCTTGAAAGTCACAATTAGGAGTAGGGGTTAATAAAATTTAACATTAATTTAGCTTAACTTTGGGTACACTTGATTCCCAGGATCAAGTCTCCCCATACAATGGGGATCAAGTGTCCCTAATGTGCATGTGTTGGAAAAATAATTGTTAAATCAAAAGTAAAGAAACTCTATTCGATTTAAATAATGGCATTTAAGCAGTAAGGAATGTTAGTAAATTATATCAAATCAACTTAAGTAATTTAGTTATATTTAGAAAAAGATAAGAAACATAATCTACCCACTGAAAAAGAAGTTTGATTTGTTTGATTGTAAGAAATCAGATATTCTTTTCTTACAACAAAAATAAAAATGGGTGAATGAAATTCTGTTGTCAGATCTGTTGATAAGAAATCACTTTATTAGTGTTGCCGGTTTCAGAGACGTAACTGCATTTTTTCCCTGGTTTTAGACCTAGGGATCAAGTCTCCCTAGGGATCAACTCTCCCAAGTCTCCCCTACTATTTTGCGATGAATAGAAGTTCAACCTTTTTGGAAATGATAGCAGACACTACGTCCAGTGACCTAAAAACAAAAGATATGATTCGAGTTATGTTATTCCTACAATGAAGCATTTCGGAAAACAACGTTATGCTGTGGAGAGCATTTTCTGGAAAATGTGTCGGTCCGTTAGTTGAAATTCGCGGCAAGTTAAATGGTGCAATGTGTAATAAATTCTTACAAGAACATTTGCTGCCTTATTGAAGGAAAAATTGTGGTCGCAACTATTTGTTTCAGCATGATAACGACCCAAATCATACATGCAATATCGTCAAGCAGTCGCTTTTGCACCAAAAAATTCCGCTTTTGAAATGGCCAGCCCAATCACCCGTTCTGAATCCAATAGAAAATCTTTGGAACGAACTTGACAAACGTGTGCGGAACTATAAATATACCAATTCAGCAGAATTTCCCAAAAAATTGCAAGAAGAGTGGAAAAAACTTATCATAGACGATCTTCAACCGTTCATTGAATGGATGCCACGTCGTTGCGCTGTAGTACTTATTGCTAAAGGTATGACGGGAAAATGCTTATTGTAAATGTTGTTCATCACTGTTATTTTCTATCATAACATAATTTTTTTCTAAACTTGTCAAGATGGCCGGAAACTTTTGAGAACATGCGTTTTCCTTTGAAATTAATTTTGTCGGATAATTTTATTGATATTTATTTATTAATCCATAAATAAGTTTCTAACTATTATGTCAATAAAATGTATAAGTATCACTTTGAGATTCCTCTTCATATGGGTATACTTACAAATTAACCAACCATTTTATGCTGGCCGGAAACTTTTGACCGCCACTGTATATATATTCTGACACTATGTTCTTTCTACTGTACTTTGTCAAGGTTCATCTCAAGTTTGAACCATCTTTCTCCTTTGACAAGGTTTCTGAAAGTGATGTTAAAAACCGTGCAGGCTATAAACAAAAAACATGCAAAAATTTCTTGATTAAAACAAGAGAAACCTTTATATCTCCATGAATATACATGCTATTCTTGCAAAAATGAACACATATGTTGTACAATATACAGATAGTCATGTGCTGCAGATACAGATAATTTCGATCTTTTTTTTTACAAGGTGATCCCAAATGTAGAAAATTGAGCGCTGACACAAAAATGGCGGCTGCTGTATGAGGAATTTTTTAAGCTTTTGTACAGTACTCCGAATTTACACACCAGTAATATCTAAAAGTTTTCTTTCACTTATTTGATCTCAGAAAAGTAAGGCGAAGAAAACTTTTAGAAATTATTAGTGTTCAAATTCAAGGGACCGTACTAACGCTGAAAATAATCTGCCTACGACACCCGCCATTTTTGTGCCAGCGTTTGACCTAGTATTCGGGGGTGGGGGGGGAGGGGGTGTATGCGTTCAAAGTAGCGTCAGTCTTGTTTATTAATTGTCGTTCCTTGTATATTAAAAATAAGCATATGCAGTGTCTTCAGTTAATACTGTGGAATTGACGATTATACACGTCAACAGAAATAAATTTGTTTAGGAAATTCGGGTCACAATTCACTTATAAACTCAAAAATGCAGGGAAATTCAATTGAAGCTGAAAACAAATTTTCATTCAAAATAATACTACTAATAAAGATATTGTAGCGAATATTTCAAAAGACTTGCCTTGCATTGTCTTAAGTGAGTTAAAATCATTACAAGTACTGGGAGTAAACATTATTTGTTTACAAAAAACACTGAGCTTGGTGTTTGATATTTCGAAATGTAGTGTCCCTAGCCGAATTAGTATTTTCTTCCGTCACATCTTGAAATCACATCACATTGTAAACAAATCAAGATAAATCCTTTGACATTTTTATTACATTATCTAAGCTATGAACCAAAATCCGGGGTCAGACTGGGCTGAAACACCCTGCATTATTGCGTAAATAAGAGGATTAAGACGCAGGTTTGTTGTAAAATAAATTGTTTGCGTTCACGTGCTCTATAATCTTTTTTTTACATATATATACCGCTAACCAGACCCCTACGACATGAGTGCCTAGCTTGACGAGTTAGTACCTATGAGCGGGGCGAAAATCGCCTGATCACATCATGGCTGGTCTGATGTTCCACGATGTCCACAAACACATAATGGAATAAGAGATTTGTCAAAAAGATGTAGGCAGAAAGGAAAGGAGCCACGATTTGTCGCGAAACTGTGGCTGTTTTTGTGGTGCTCTATCATCCTACTACATCACAGAAACATCTAAATTTTCGCGACAAATCATAGCCCCTTTCCTTCCTACTTACATCTTTTTGACGAATCACCTTCACCATTATGTGTTTATAGACATCGTGGAACATCATTACATTATTTGCTGAACTGAACTCTAACGTCAACATATCATATTAGAAAGGTTCCAATACGTTATAACGCGAACCAATCTTCTTCATATTCTAACTAATTTGATATTTTCATTTTGTTTCTGTTTTCAATTTTTTATATTTGTATAAATAGTTTAAAAATAGACTTTCTTCGGGGATTTGGCCAGGCCCTGCCTCTCGGTTAGGGTCCTTGGATAGTGGATATCCCCGCTGGGCGGGGTTTGTAAAGCTTTAGCCCATCGGTAGGCCACCCCGCTCAGCTGAACCTGAACATGAACCTGTATCATCTCTCTCAGTTTGTAAACATACATTTATAACAACTCATTGTCATGAAATATTTAATTCTAACTATAACTCTTTTCATATAGTATAATTTAAAAAATCTCAAAAAAATAACTTTCTTAACTTAAAAATGTTGTATATTTTTAATTCAAATGTTTGCTTTAATTACTTCTGCATTTCGGTTTGAATATAGTTAATTGAAGTTTCTATGCCAAGTTAATTGAAGTTTCCATGCAACCTTCAATTAACTTGGAATAACACTGCGCAGGGATTTCGCAACAGATTGAAAATCTTTTGGAATTCTGCCAAAAGAAGAAAATTACAATGCATTGTTTATGTGTCTCATGATATGAAACTTCTGAGAAATGTTTTTGGTAGAAATTGTTTCCCGAAAAGTGTAAAGTTAAAGTTTGTAAATAAATAAATTCAGGATAAGAAAAACATTTTACTTGTTCGCAGAAAACTTTTCTCTGGTGAAGATTTTATAAAACGAATCTTTTTCAATTCTACTGAAAACAGCTCTAGTATATTGCTTAAATTTTCTTTAGGATAAAATATGTCTTTCAGTTTTAAATGACTTCAATTTCTGATCTGATAATTAACAACTGAACAATGGTTCGTTTAAAAATGATTACAGTAATTGTTGTTTCTCATTTTGAGTTTATAAAACTCTGACAGAAATGTTTAGCACATTTTCCTTTCAAAATCTGTCTGTAAATTCAAATAATATAATATGTTAGATTTACCAGGTGGCAAGGGCGCAATTTTGGAGAAGGCTAGGGGGGGGGGGGCATCCTCCTTTAAGGAATTTGATATTTCAGAATGTAACAGTCAATACATGTCAGATAAAAAAAAAAAAACTTTTCAGAAATTGCACAAAAACTAAAACAATTTGTCATACTTGACTAAAATGCAGGGTGAACCATCAGATCCTATACTTTAAAAATAAACCTTTAACCTTTGTTATTTGTATAATCACGAATATTATCAATAAAAAAACATTTTAAGAAACTCAGAAATTCATAATTATCTATAATATTTAATAAATCCTTGCAATTGCAACATTCTCAAAATGAAACATATTTATAATTAATGAGTACTTTTGCTAATTTAACAAATATATGTGAGAATAAATCTGTACCAATAGCTTATCAGATGTGCTCAACAAGATCAAAATTAATTTTTGATTCCCTCCCCCAATAAAGTTCTAAAATGCACCTTAGCCAGGTGGCCGTTACACTGATGGGTACCAAAATTCTCCTTGTAAAAATATTGATTGAGTCTTATAGATTGCACGCTACTAAATCAAAATATGGCAATAGAATTGCTCAATCACGAACCATTTTTAGGTGGGGTGGCTTATTTTTAAAATTAAGTTATTTTATGCCTTGCTAAAATATAAGTGGAAAATTGTGTAAACAAAAATATGTATATAATGATATGTAAATTATCTATAAATAAATGTATAAAGCACATTACCCGAGTTACAGCGGCATAAGGAATAAAAAATATATTAGTGGATAGCAAATTGTAAAGTTGGACACGAAAGGGGGTTGGGAATCACCAAAAGAAAAATGCGTTATTCAAGTGTCAATACATTAGATTTCCATGCTATATTTTATATATCTCAGTCGAAGACAGTGAAAATACTTCTTCCATGATTATAATTTTAACTACCACTGCAAAATAATATGATAATCTTTCACCTATTTGTTGTTACTATTATAAAACTGTTTTCTAAGAAAAAAATGGTACATGCTGGGGGAATTTGGATGTTATACTTAGATTTAGGAATATTAAATCTGTGCAGTTTACATATTTGTTTTGCAGGGAGGGGAGAAGAAAGTTTTATTTTTTTGCCGACCAGTGTGTTATATGAAGGTGTTTTGAGTTCAATTAAAAAAAAAACCTGAACCAGACGAACAAAATTTGCTGTAAAAACGATTTAGATCAAAGGGGAATATATTTAAAGTGAAAACTGTAGAGTTGATATATAGTCGAGCAAGAGAATTGTAAAAGTTCTCTTGTTAACCATTAGTTGTAATACCCGTGAATATATCAAAAATTTTAAAAACACGCATATAGTTAAACTAATTACTACTAATATTGATTGTTCTAATTATCTCAATGCTAAAAATAAACTTAATATCAAAAATTTAAAATGAAATATTCAGTTCTACCTTTGTGGGTATCATTTTCTTTAAATGGGTCTTTCCTTTAGACTAAATCACAGTACTGAAGTCAAAGCTCCTTAAGAACTAGTAATTATAAAGAACATGAACGACGTACAGTAACGCAACTGATCAAGTTCGCCTTTTACCCGAAAAAACTCGGCTAAAATTGCAATAGTCACTGCAATTGTCGAGCTATTGATTTCACATGTCCTTTTCATTTGAACAGTAGAATAAGAAATATGAAAAGGCTGGTTAATATGGCTTATAGTCGGGATTTAATGAAATAAACAAATAAAGATTTTATTCTATGCTGCTTCCTTTCTATCGTTCAGTTGTAAATGTTACAATGAATCAGCATTTGAAAATGTCCTTATCTCTCCATTCTTTCTTTCATTCTTTCAAGACCTCATAACATCCCTTTGCATTTTCTGGGTAGGGGGGGGTATGGATTTCCTTGAAGGTTGAAATTCTGGCTGGAAAAACTGATAAATTTATACATTTTGACAGTGAGTTATAATGAAGCAAAATTATTGCTGAGAGAGAACAGTGTTTGGATATGAAAGTGATTTCTATTCTAATTCTACCCTACATTTCGTCAAAAATCACATTTGAAGTAAACAAATCTTTTGTTCGTATTAGCTGTCATTCTGCTTTTGTAGCTCGTAAAAAGCATGAAAATTGTAACATAGTATAAAAGGTGAACCCTTCTTAGCGCGCAAATTGCTATTTTTAAAGACTAGTGCTATTTTCAGTTTGTTGATTTATTTCTGAATCATCAAATCATAATCTTTATTTCAAAACAGCGCTCTTGAACTTTCACCAGTTTTGTTTATATTGTATTTCATTTATGCCTTAGCAATAAGAAGAATGTAAGTGCAAATGTCAATAATAATCGTAAAAGTAAAAATAGTAATTTATGTTGTTGTTGTTGTCGTGTGCTTAGTTTCATTCATCCATCTATATTAATAAAAGAAAGTTTTTGTGTCTGTCTGTTTGTTCGCGATGGCTAGGAAAATCTATCATACGTAGAGGTCTGCAAATTTGGATGATGATAGACGCAGACAAATCCGAATGCAGCTGAGTCTCAGGTTGCTGATTTATTGATAATTAGTCGATATATTAATTAAAAATTATTTAAAATCGCAAAATAGCAAGCTTCTATGGTGCTGCCGATTGCGTCTGCACCCGTCCAAATTTTCATTGGTTCCTCAAGCAGACGAATTGACAGCTCTGTTGTTTCTGCATTTGGAAATTGCAATCGTGGAGGTATAAAACCCCCGTGGAGGTATAAAAAAAAGATCAACACAAATATTTTGGTTTCACCTTTCCTGTCCAAACGGTATTTTTAGTTAAAAGAAAAATATTAGTATTAAAAAAAAATGGAGCTCTATTACGTGTTAGTTCACTGCCTCCTTAATACTAAATGCCGATCGTAATCGCGATTTCTCCATACAGAAATTGGAAGTCAATTTTTTCCCAGAGTACAGTGCCATCTATCGGCGACAACTGACATATTTCAATACGTATCAGTATGCAACTTCTGTAATACATTAACGTATATATTACGGCGATAGTGATCAGTAAATAAAGTAAACAAAGGCTGTATTGAGAATATTTATATGGAAAGTTAAAAAATATAGCTTAAAAAATAAACTTTGTAATCAATTTCTAGAATTTCACAAATGCATTTATTATCTTTTCTTTAATAAATAACAATATAAATTGCTGTAGTAACTGATATTTTTAATTTAAAATATTTGTTTTTATTATAAAAGTTCTTTTATTAATTAATTATTATATATAATTAATAACACTGATCTTTATTTATAAATAGATTTCCATAAAAAATAAAACAAACAAGGTTTATGGAGTGAAAATATTTATTAACACTATAAACTTTAATTAATAGATCAAAAACTATGAGCAAGTTTTAAAAAAAATTTAATGTAAAATATCAAGTAGTGGATTAAATTAAAATTACTTGTAGCAATTGATAATACAAATGTGAAAGAAATGGAACAGTGACTAATATATTTTAAATACTAAATTAAAAATATTTTAAAATGAAATTGCAGAGTGATATTTGAGGCCCCCGACCTGAAGACTTGCTAGTTTCATTATTACAATAAAAGAAATTAATATTTATAGTATTTATAGCTTAAAATCGTTATAAATGATAAATAGTATGAGACGGATCATTATTAGCTTTTCTATTGCTTAAGATGCTACGGTAAAACACCCGCTCGCTAATGTTAATCGTATGGGACAATTATTTTACAATATCTCGTTTGTATTTCAATATTTTGAAATTATTTTCTTTTTTTTTTTCACCGGATAGCTGAGGTGGATTTCTACACAGGCCGTTTAGCTTTTCAATTGCGGTTGCGGGTTTTTTCATGAGGGTACTGCTACTTTCAAAAACATTTCCGAAAATAAAAGTATCCTCATTAAAAAAAACTGTAAACAGAATCGAAAAAGTAAAAAATGGCCTGCATAGAGATCGATCTAAACTATCAAGTGAAAAAAAATCATTTAAAATTTTTGAAATACAAACGAGATATTGTAAAATAACTGTCCCATAGGATTAACCGAACCCTTCACAAAATTCCTTTTAATGAAATAGATTCCTTCACAAAATTCTATTCCATAAAAGCATACACTTCATTAATTATTTTTAAATTGTTAGGTTTTAAAATTTGTTATTTTCAAACAAAACAAGTTCACCAGAAAGGAAAACTTCAGCAGGACTTAAAGAAATTATTAATTAGTAAATGTTTGGTTCGAATTTGAATAACTGAAATTTAGATTATAAATTTCACAAAAATAATGGTTGCTTTTCACAAAATGTGGCCAAGGGAAAAAAAAAAAAACCTGCATCGAGCCCTGAACTACTTGATGAAATTTAATTAATGGGAAATACGATTCTATGCACAGATGTTTCAAGACATTTTTTCCCATTTTTTACTTCCCCCCCCCCCCCCCCCATTTTCTCAATAATTTGATAACTGTACTTCTCTTAAATTCTGTATTTAAAATCTTCTATCTAGTATAATATATTATTGATCTTGTGATAATGACAATAATTAATTATTCTCATAAATTTTTATTAATTGATATCCTAATTGTTTAATGTATCTGAAAATGACTATTTGCTTTATTAGTATTCTTTAATTAAGTTCTGATTCTAAATACAATCATAAAAAACAATTATCTATTGCATTTTGTAAGGTGTTCAGTACAGAAATTTGGGTTGTTTTGATTTATTTCTATTATTACAATTATATATTGATTCAAAATGGAAAATGTAATTATTATGTAAGATTGGGGAAATATTACTGATAGATTAAAAAATGATTAAAAGAAACTAGAATATAATAATTATAACTATACTATATTCATCTTTTACAAGGCTAATTTTTTTAAAGGGTTATTTTGCAAGTGCAGTAAAAGCCATTTAAATATGTTTAATGTTACAGATTCAGTTTCATTCAGACAAGGCTTTGGATAATTGTTTGATAAAAATAATGGTACTTTTCGGTTAGCCGGGCGCCAGTGATATATGTGCATATATAAATACATATGTATATGCATATGTATATATATATATATATACATACATATATGTATATATATGTGTATGAATATATGTATACGTAGATATGTGTATATATATGTGTGTGTGTATATATACATGTATATATATCACTGGCGCCCGGCTAACCGAAAAGTACCAAAATAATAAATAATTTTACCTAATATTTCTGTCACGTTTTTAATATTAATATTATGGCAGAACTAGTTTTAGATCAAACATCCTTTTACAGAATTGTAATCTATTAAAAATATACTATATTAATAACAAATAGGCATTCATTTATTTGACGTCATTTTAAAAAGAAAACATTAATTTTCGTTTACATGTGAACTTTCAATTTAAAAAAAATCAAGTATCACTGTAAAAAATAATAAAATTATAGATTTTAAAGACACTTCTATGAAGCTATCAATGTAAATATTAGAACTGGAGGTCCCATACGGTAGCGCCATCTATCAGCGTTAGCTGGCTTCCATTTTTTAATCGAAAACGTAAAGCATTTAGTATTAAGGAGGCAGTGGTTAGTTTTTACGTTTCCGTTTTTTCTCCAGTTTTAAACTGCCATCAGGGAGAAGTTGAGGGTGAAAATACAAAAAAAATCACATTTTCAGGATACTTTTTCGGTTTCTAACAGTATATATATTTTTTATTATTTTAATATTGAGTATTTCAAAGAAAATTCTTCCAGAGTTTCCTGTTGTTTTTCATCTTATTCGATTCTTTTTTCGTTTTTTTTTCTATATTTTGAAAATGTCATCATGGTTTTCTAGAATGGGAATACAAACACAGACACACACACACACACACACACACACATATATATATATATATATTATTAAGGGTACCTTTCTTGTTCTAATGATATCTTTGCTTTAAAAATATAATAATAGTTATCATTTCATAAAAAATATTTCTTCGTGTTTGTTTTCATCTTTTCCATATTTTCTGCAGGTTTAAAAGCTTCTTTTTCTAGATGAATATACAAAAATGCCAAAATTTCCCGCTTATTCAGGGTACCTTTCCGGTTCTAAAGTAGTTTTATAACGCTTTCTAAAAAATATTAATATTTACTATTAAAAAAATAAATATTTTCTGGAAGTCGTTTAACGAATTTGCCAGATACTTTTTTATTTCTCTCAGTGCATTCCCAAAAATGATTTCGAATATTAAGAGAATTGTGCTTTCGAGACAGGCTGTGAATAAGGAAGATATCATTTCGCGTTTTAAAAGGGGAGGCACGTTTTATATTGTTTAGGTTGTCCATGGAACTTTTGGTCAGAAATGAAAGTTTAATATATATAAATGCCAGAAATTAAATCGGAAATCCCTATAACGGGAGCCACTTACTTCATCTGGGAATACTTTCTTTTGGAAACTAAGGAGATTCTTCATTCTTTTTTGCAGTGTTAAAAATATCAATATTTCATCTCCAAAGCTAATTGATTGATTTCGATGATTTTTTTTAACAAATTTCTTTGTTTAAAGAGAGAAAAATAAAATAAAATCGCTTGCTAAAAGAAACGCATTCATGAGTTCAGTTGTTGAAAGTGTTACGGAGGATTTTTATTCAAATGCCTAGGACTACTATAATACAGGCTGAATCATCAAGCATTTTATTGTTGCCCACTTAGACCAATCAGCGATTGTTACCCACGCAGCGTGGCCAATCGCCCTTCTCCTACGGGCAATTAAATGGTGGCGTGACTCAGCCCGGATTGTATGAACATTAACCAAATACCTATTACGTCATTTGGTTGTGAGCAAATCAAAATAAGGTTTTCCTTTTCTGCGAATTTTAGCGTAATCTTCTCCATTTTCTCATTTTGCAGAGGAGTCCCCAACATTAGGTTCGTTTGGAAAGATTTTTGTTTAAACATATAAAATCGTACAAATTAAAGGTTCTGTTGGGGGAACCAGACTGGGGCGTGCATAGCGGGTCCTCAAGTCCTATGTTCTTTTGCGTAGAGTTTGGTTTAAAAATATAAAATCGTACGAATTCGAGGGTATACGCTGCCGAAGGCAGTGGGGTTTCCAACACTATATCCACCCCGCAGGAAAATGTCTAAATTAAACATTGATTTTAAGTCTATTTAAGTATTTTATCCCGGGCCCTGGCAACGCCGGACGGATTAGCTAGAAACAGAATAAAATAAAACTTATCCAATTTTGTTTTAATGATACAGAAAAAGTGGATAAATATTGTAGAAGATTATCAAATATAGAGTAGTTGCATGAATTTGTTATATATTTTATAAATGAATAACAAGAAATACCAGTCGGTGTTTACAACAGATAAATAACATATTCATGTAACAGTTTAAATATCTCAAACGAATATTCAACATTGATAGAAAATTAAGAACAAAGAAAAGATATTTATAATCAAATACCTTTAACTGTAAAATTAATATTGCATTTAAATATTGTTGACGCAATCCTGGTAGGTGTTTACTTTTTCTTTCTTTTTTCCTTACAAAAAGCCGAAGACAAGTGCAATATAGATTAATATTGATAGATGGCCTTAATAGGCTAATGTTGATGTTTTAATATAAATAAAAGATAGGAGGTTATAAAAACAAAAGCAAAATACTTACAATACATAAATCTGTAACATATTTTTAATATAAATATATGTCACCAGAAAATGGGGAAATAAACTTTTGAAATATTTCATGCTGCTATTTTACTTCAGTATTTTTACTTTAAGTTAAATGAACCGTCAGAGTATGCGAAAAAGCTTTTTCCTCTTTTAAAGTATTGAACTGTCAGCAGATCACATTTGATGCATTAAAACGATGCCTTACATTTCAGCTAAAAAATTGATATGTTATTGGATATTGGCAGGCGTTGCCTCATAAAAGACTGAGTTAAATAGTTTTTAAAAATATTTCATGCAAACTAGATCTCTGCCTAAGCAACTAAATTTACTTTGAACAAAGAACTTTCATATTTATTAAAATCGTTAAATACTTTATGTAAAAATAAATCTACCCTATATAAATAAAATCTTGATGCAACGATTTTATGAAACAGTTTTATGAAACGAATTTATGACGCCTTTTTTAAAAGTTTAAAACAAGGTTTGTAGAACGTTGACGGTAATATAATTTTAGTATGTTGTTACAGTCACCTATAGAATGAATTTTCTTCAAGAGAGTTTACATAGCATCTATAGTTATTATACAGGGACGCCTCTTTAATTCATTCGAAATAATCCGATATAAACTTCCAAACTAAAAAAATAAAGAACTTTATTTCCTACAAAACCACTTTCCAGAAACAGAAGAGTATTAATTAAAATGTATTTTAATGTCATTATGTTATTTAAATTAGGTTTTTAGTGACATTATGAAATGTCGTGCCAATTATGTTATTTAATTTTTTAATTCCACGAAATTTGTATATATTTACTAAGTCTTATTGAAGCATGTTCTCCATTGAAAGTATGGTGTGTAACATTCATAATTCTTTTACAGGACAACACAAAAGAATTCACAGACATTATACTTTATCTCCAATTACCCTTGGAAGAGTTTTCTAAGTCACTTTTTTAAACTTTTGATACTTCATGTATGTCGATGTGTGTAACTATGTCTTCAACTAAATTTCGAACGTGTTTAAAAGACTTATCACTTACGAATTTAGCTCAAATTTTCATAATAAGTTTCCGCTGTTATCGAATTTATATACTAATAAAAAATTTTAAATTGAAAAAAAAATTACGCTGGTGCCATCGCTGGTGGAAAATTGCATAATTAAATTTTTTAAAGGGATTTTTATGTTTTTCCATAACCATATCACAAGATTAAATTATGAATAATTTAAACACAATTTTCTTTTAGATATGCCCCCTAGCGAGAGTTAAATTAATCAAACTTAAATATATATATATATATGTAGTACATATATATATATATATTTTTATTTTTTATGTTTCACTGTATGAGAGCTAAACTCACGACAAAAAACTTTTACGGTCAAATTTTTGTTGTAACAAAAATTCTCAAGATTTTTTTTATGGGTAGCGGGGGTATATAAGATTTCCCACAGGTAGGAAATTGTATAACTAAAATTTTTAAATGGATTGTTTTTTCTACTCATATGGCAACGCATATACTCCAACTGAAAATTAAAATAGACAGTTCAACTCAACTTTCTTTTACGGCCATAACGCTCCTAGCGAGAAACAGAGTAAATAAATTTAAATAAAATTGATTTCTTATAAAGTAAAGTTAGATGGCTGCATAGTCGCAGTTTTTGAAAAAAAACGACAATTTCTGGCCAAAACGTGAATAATCGAAAAATTCTTTTTTTTTTTTTTTTTTTTTTTTTTTTTTAACTAAAAATACGCAAAGCGTGCCTCTTTAATTTATTCAAAATAATCCGATATAAGCCTCAAAACTAAAAAAATAAAGAACTTTATTTCCTACAAAACTACTTTCCAAAAGCAGAAGATTAAAATATTCCCCTTATCCGAGGATCTAAAAATGGAGAAGAGTTCAGAGCACGGCAAATTATAAATTCTGATTAAGTTACAGGTAAATGACGTCACAAAGGATGAAAATAATATCCTTCTTTATATAAAAAAAAAGTAATGGTTTGGAAATGAACCAATGAAAATCTGCGTAGATACCGCGAAACGTATCTGATTGGTCAGAGCTTTCTGACTTTTCTTAGGGCGAATTAACATGAAAGTAGAGAATTTAGATAGGGTGGGCGCTATTAGGGGTTACCAAGGGGAAGGGACCCGGGTCTGTCGCTATGTTTGTCGCCAACTTGGCTATATATCGCCAAATTTGGCGGCCAAAATTAGCTACCAAAAGTGGCGCCAACTTGGCGCTATTTCCAGTATTTCGCCAAATTTCCATAGACTCCCATTGAAATCCAATAGCGTTTACTCTCTTGCAAAAAATGAACAAATTGAGATATTGCAATGCAACAAAAATTAATATTAGAGTATGAATAGAGCTTAATTGAACTATTTACATTATTTTTAAGCAGAAGCACTAACTATTTACAATATTCGTAACACTATATATACAATCGGTACTTGTTAGTTATCCTGTCGACCAAATTACTGTCGCCAAATTCATGTATATTAAACGAGCAAGGGATTTTCCCGATTATTCATATATAGTAAACAAGCAAGGGATTTTCCCGATTATGAATGATACAGTAAACGACTGGGAAGTTTTTCACGAGACTTGCCCCCTATACTAAATCGAGCACGAGAAAAATATCTAGCTAGGTTCCGAATACAAGAAAATTCGTTTTTACGGGGTAAAACAAACTCAGCGCTGAAAATGGTTTTTGTTATAAATGGAAAAATACTCAAACGATTTACATGAAACGTGTTGCCTATACTAATTCGAGCACGAGAAATCCATCTAGTTAGGTTTCGAATTCGGGAAAGGTCATTTTGATCTATTAAAACAAACTCAGCACTAAGAGTGCTTGGCTAGGGCGCGATTACGCGGGGGGTTGGTGAGCGTAGCGAGCAGGGGGTCCGACCCCCCCCCCTCCCCTAGTTCTTTAAAAGAAACTGCTGCGATTTTCTAACATCAAATAAAGAAATAATGTCATTACTGCATATTCTGAAAATTGATTGGTTCTAGCGCATGACGTGCGCAGTCAATTTATTGCTTTGCGTGAATGAGTAAAATTATTTCATCCATGATCTGGTTCTAATTTTATTGAATCACTTCTGTTTACATCGCTTATTGTGCGATTAGCTGAATTTTAACTGAAAATATCTCGAAATATCTGCATATTTCATTAGATTGTATTCAATTTTTATTATAAAAATCTAAACTTAATTTAAACACCCTTCAACTGTGTTGGAAAATGTTTAAAATGGACTCTCAAACAAGATTCTCTTTCACCACACAGAAGTGCACAGGGATAATGCAAGTCATACACTATATTTCCAACGATAACCGGTCACTAGCGATTTTAGACGTCTTGTTAAATATCTGGAAAGATACATGAGGAATTATCCTGAAACTTCAGGAGCGTAAACAACATGATAGACGTCATATATTTCCGCGAAGATTTTTTCCCGGAACACCATAAGGGGCGTCAACAAATTGAAGAAAAACGAATATATTTTGGATAACCCTGTAAAAACTAATATTGAAAAAGCATTCAAACTGTAGATTATGATTAAGTGGATTATTTTAATAATTTGGGTTCATTTGTATGACGATAGCATGTATACTCAAAGAGAAATTCAGGTTTTTATAAAAACAGTGCCAAATTTTATCAAGTTTTTTGCTTATAATTTGCAGAGTTTTTAATATAAAGGCAAGTTATTTTCAGAAAATGTGACAAACAAAATTGTACACAACACCCTGCAATCAGAATTAAAAAATAATAAAAATTGTATGAAAAATGAGCAGGTTCACTAAATATTGTTTCACTGCGCATGCGCGAATTCAATCAAAATATACTGTGCATAATATATTAGCTAAATATATAGACGAACTTTCATTAAAGTCTCAAAAACATAGCTTGAAAATTCTGATAGTAATCGTCGCTAGAATAAGCTCGAAATTCGCTGTTCCCAAAAGCAAGCAAAAAGATGAGGGGTTGTATCAAATATAGAATGAGAGACACTTCATTCTTATTATGTCAACTTTCATAAGCTAGTATATTTGGATACAACCCCTCATCTTTTTGCTTCCTTTTTGGAACAGCGAAATTCGAGCTTATTCTATCGACGATTACTATCAGAATTTTCAAGCTATGTTTTTGAGACTTTCATAAAAGTTAGTCTATACATTTAGCTAATATATTATGCACAGTATATTTTGATTGAATTCGCGCATGTGCAGTGAAACAATATTTAGTAAATCTGCTCATTTTTCATACAATTTTTATTATTTTTTAATTCTGATTGCAGGGTATTCTGTATAATTTTGTTTGTCATATTTTCTGAAAATAACTTGTTTTTATATTAAAAACTCTGCACATTATAAGCAAAAAACTTGGTAAAATTTGGGACTGTTTTTATAAAAACCTGAATTTCTCTTCGAGTATACATGCTAGAGCTTCATAAAAATGAACCCAAATTATTACAATAAGCCACTTAATCATAATCTACAGTTTGAATGCTTTTGCAATATTAGTTTTTACAGGGTTATCCAAAAGATATTTCTTCAATTTGTTGACGGCCCCTTGTGGGGTTTCGGGAAAAAATCTTCGCGGATATATATGACGTTTATCATGTTGTTTACACTCATGAAGTCTCAGGATAATTCATCATGTATCTTTCCAGATATTTAACAAAACGTCTAAAATCGCAAGTGACCGGTCATCATTGGAAATATAGTGTATCTGTCAGACTTCTTAAGAACACAAAAATGGTGTCTGTACGCTCTAGATCTCAACTAAATGGATTATTTTGCTAAATCTCTTTACAGGGATGGCCAAAATATCAGATGAGTCGCGGCCTTTTGTTAAAAATTTGACCGAAAGATTTCGCTTATCCATAACAGAAAAAGGAGGCCAACTTGTAGTTTTCCTGAAAATCACTGATCTATAATTTATTTATTATCAATCGTATTTTGATACCTACGGTTATTAAAAGAATTATAATCTAAAGCGTTTCTACGAGTTATTTTTCGGTCATCCTGTAATATGCTGCAGTAAACCATTACCTACCTTACATTTTATACAGATTCCTGAATATATGCGTAAATTTCCTTAAAGATTTATTCTTCATCTTTAAGCAAATTTTGACACATTTCCTGACAGTATTTTTAACTTTAAAAACATATGTCTATGCACAGCGTAGTTTGATATTATAAAAAAATAAATAAATATTATTCTCGTGTCTGGTAAAGAAAAATAACATAAAATAGAAATACAGTGTTCCACTACTATGTTGAAAGATAAGAATATACAATCTATTATTTATCAGTGTGATTTATCTTTAGCATATTTTGCATGTTAATAAAAAATAATCTCTTTTAGGTAGCTTTCAATACAAAAAAGTCCTTCCGGCCTGTACCGGGAGGAAAAGGTAGCTTTCCTATATCTTCGTTTTAAAATTTTAGCTAATGTTACACGAAAACAGCAAGTTAAAATGCAAAGAAACGTTTACAAAAGATTCGTTAATACTGAATTTGAATAAGAAATTCGCCAAATTATTGAGCAATAGCCAAATTGGCTTCATTTATGAAGACTTATTTTGGTCGCCAAATTTGGCGATATTTCGCCAAAAAAAGCCAATTTTGTCAATTTTGTCGCCAATTTTGTCGCCACTGTCGCCAATTTTGGCGCTAACGGATATGAATATATAGTTTTATGCGTATGATTGGGAAAATTATTACAACAATGAAAGAAAATAATTTGCAAGTAATGGCGTTAATGTGCTGTTTTGTTTCAAAATGTCAGCCACCCTAGAATTTCAAACTGCTCTATCTCAGCCATTTTTTAAGATAGAGGTAAACCAAAAAATGCTCTGGAATCCTTGTATCAAGGCCTAACACGTAATTAAAAAATAAATTTGAATTTTTAATTTTTTTGTATACTTATTTTAGTTTTAAATTTTTAAATGGCCACCATCTTGAAACAAAATGGCGGACCAAGCTGGTCAACGAACTCGGTCGAGATAATGGTGAGCTTAATACACACAGTTAGTTTCATCAAAATCGATTTATAAATACGAGCGTTATCGTATGACATAGGTCAGATATATATATATATATATATATATATATATATATATATGGATATATCTATATATATAAATCAACATTTGAGCGGAGGGTGGTTTTGGGGTCTGGGGGTCATGATCGGTGAAAATATATCGAAATTTTCCGGAACTGCTTTCCTCCGAACGGCTGCAATAGGTAGCTTTAAACTTTTTAGTATTGAAAGCTACCTAAAAGTATAAAGCTACCTATTTCAGCCGTTCGGAGGAAAGCAGTTCCGGAAAATTTCGATATATTTTCACCGATCATGACCCCCAGACCCCAAAACCACCCTCCGTTCAAATGTTGATTTATATATATATATATATATAATATCTATGAATTTCAAAAAACATATCAAGTTCTATTATCATTCTACTTAAATCTCCAAAGAGATAATTAATGATATTGTGTATACAGAATACCACATAGCTAATAATTAACATGTGCAAACATAATATTACCATAGCTTGTGCTTCAATGGTAATTGGCCAAATTTTACTCATACCTAAAGAATATTGAAAAAAGAAATAGAGAGAAAGGGAAAATAAAAAATTATAAATTGGAGTTGCAATTAAGTAAATACAAATGGATTAATAAATTAAATATGAACCATATACAATGGAAAATTGGACCACATGAGAATTAAATATGAATTGGATATGAAAAAACACATGCACATGTACTCATCAGCCTGGATGCACCCACATGTGTTTTAAATAATAATTCAGTGTTTCATAATTCTACTGGCATAATGCTAAGATCAATAGAATCATCCAGGTACACTGAATTATTACCAGACAACAATTGGAAATATTAAAATTTGGAAATATTTAAATAGGAAATAAAAAACCATTAAGAATATACAATATATTTCACTCACATCGATTATCCCAAAAACTGTATTTAATACCACGAGATAACAGTTTTTTAATAATAAAATTGGAAATATGAACGTGTAAAGTGTAGATAAAATATTTTATTCACAATAATTATACAGAATCCTTAAAATGTCACAACTTCTGCATAATATTCACATCCACAGGGCAATATATATATATATATATATATATATATCTGACCTATGTCATACGATAACGCTCGTATTTATAAATCAATTTTGATGAAACTAATTGTGTGTATTAAAGTCACCAATGTCTCGACCGAGTTCGTTGGCCAGCTTGGTCCGCCATTTTGTTTCAAGATGGCGGCCATTTAAAAATTTAAAACCAAAATAAATATACAAAAAAAATAATAATTCAAATTTATTTTTTAATTACGTGTTAGGCCTTGATACAATGATTCCAGAGCATTTTTTGGTTTACTTCTATCTTAAAAAATGGCTGAGATAGAGCAGTTTGAAATTCTAGGGTGGCTGACATTTTGAAACAAAACAGCACATTAACGCGATTACTCGCAAATTATTTTCTTTCATTGTTGTAATAATGTTCCCAATCATACGCATAAAACTATATATTCATATCCGTTAGCGCCAAATTCTCGCCAAAATTGGCGACATTTGGCGAAATATCGCCAAATTTGGCGACCAAAATAAGTCTTCATAAATGAAGCCAATTTGGCTATTGCTCAACAATTTTGCGAATTTCTTATTCAAATTCAGTATTAACGAATCTTTTGTAAACGGTTTCTTTGCATTTTAGCTTGCTGCTTTCGTGTAACATTAGCTAAAATTTTAAAACGAAGATATAGGAAAGCTACCTTTTCCTCCCGGTACAGGCCTGAAGGGCTTTTTATATTACTTTCTTACTACGTAAAACTGACTTGCAATGTATTTAAATAAACCAAATACTTCCACATATGAAAATAAAGAAGAACATATGCTAAAAAATGTTGTATTTTATGTAACATTTCATTTTCTTAAAACGATAATTTTAAGAAAACAGATACATATGAAATATGTCATCACTGTACAATTATGACTTATAATTGACTGATTACTATAAATCAAATGATTACTGTCATACAATAATAATTTACAATAATATTTGTACATGCGTTTAACATCGCTTCTTAACTTACAATTTCTTATTTTATTATGTTACACACATATATCTATTCTGTCTTATATTTGATATAGATTCGTGAATATAAGCGTAAAATCTCCTTAAAGATTTTTTTCGCCAGCCTTAATCGCATTTTGACTAAATTTCTGACTATATTTTCAATTTTTAAAAACCTATATCCATGCATATAGTGGTTTGATATTCCAAAACATGAAAATCCTGTTATGGTGTCGATAAATAGATGCAGTATAAAATGGAAATTCAATTTTCCACCAGTAGTGTGTTGAAAGAAAATATCATGCAATCCATTATCTAAAGTATTCCGTAATTTCTATCTTTATCATTCATTTTTTCATTGTTTAAAGCAGATAATCTCTTTATGTACAGCATAAAAATACTAAAGTTTATAATGTTGTCTACTATGCAAAAAATTGCTTTCAAAACATTTATATTTTCACAGGGGGAAATTCGTTTAAATGTACAAATGGAAAAAAAGACAATATTTTGTATCAAAAACAAATGTTGTATTTTACATATGTTTTGCGACATTTTATTCATTAAAAGGGTAATTTTAAGATGAAAAGACCATTTGGAATACATTGAATCATCATTGTAAAGGAATGCTATAATACAGTTAATTAATCAGATAAAAGACACCAATGAGGTAGGATATTTTGCCCCTTATAATAGGTTTCTTCATTATAAGGTATTGTTGAAAAAAATAAGTAATATCGTAATATTGCTACGTAATGTAATATATATATATATATATATATATGTGTGTGTGTTATATAAAAATTTATTTATTTCGTATCCTTCCATTTTATTCGCATTAATATTTTAAAATTAATCTAACTTCTGTCATAGTCAGTATTTCCTTAATTCTTAATAATATCTATTCCTATTTAAAGTCCTTTTAAAAGTAAATATCCGTATATTAATAATTATTTTATTCCAAATCTTAATCTAAAATTTAAGATCATTCGTAGCTTTTATCAGTTCCCCAATCTATAAAATTCTGAGACGCGTTCTCATTTCGAATGTTTTTTAAAAGCCATTTTCTTTTTATTATTGTTATTATTATTGCTCTGATTCTTTCGCGCACTGTGGTAGTTTCACTCCAAAATTAATCCGCGACAGGTTCGGAATTCTTTATCGTCTTAGATATTATTAAGAATTAAGGAAATAGTGACTATGACAGAAGTTAGATTAATTTTAAAATATTAATGCGAATAAAATGGAAGGATACGAAGGAAATAAATTTTTATATAACATTACTCCCCCCCCCCCCCTAAAAATCCGAATGACGGGTAGATCCGATGATCTACAAGTTCATTAAAGCAAGCAAGAATTTGGATTACAAAATATTTATCTGGTATTCTAGTTAATGCCAAAAATTCTTTGATTTTATTAAAGTTAATTCAATAGTTATTTTTGGCATTAACTAGAATACCAGATAAATATTTTGTAATCCAAATTCTTGCTTGCCTTAATGAACTTGTAGATCATCGGATCTACCCGTCATTCGGATTTTTAGGGGGGGGGGGGGGATAATGTTATATAAAAATTTATTTCCTTCGTATCCTTCCATTTTATTCGCATTAA
Organism: Maratus michaelseni; assembly: GCA_963931845.1. Taxonomy (NCBI): domain Eukaryota; kingdom Metazoa; phylum Arthropoda; class Arachnida; order Araneae; family Salticidae; genus Maratus; species Maratus michaelseni. Next base: position 377,855,931 of record OZ007593.1, on the reverse strand, counting down.
TATTTTAAAATTAATCTAACTTCTGTCATAGTCAGTATTTCCTTAATTCTTAATTATATCTATTCCTATTTAAAGTCCTTTTAAAAGTAAATATCCGTATATTAATAATTATTTTATTCCAAATCCTAATCTGAAATTTAAGATCATTCGTAGCTTTTATCAGTTCCCCAATCTATAAAATTCTGAGACGCGTTCTCATTTCGAATGTTTTTTAAAAGCCATTTTCTTCTTATTATTATTATTATTATTGCTCTGATTCTTTCGCGCGCTGTGGTAGTTTCACTCCAAAATTAATCCGCGACAGGTTCGGAATTCTTTATCGTCTTAGCTCCTCCTTCGCACCTCATTTGCTGGGCTGGAGCTAACTTCTCACTCATTGGGTTGTGCGCTCGTGACGTAAATTCTGTATGTTTCCGCGAGAGAACAAAACTCGCCCGCAGCCCTCAGAGCGGCAGATTTTTGACGTTTTCGGAAGCTAAACAAATATGTGTCTGGTATTTTTATGTCCGTAGAATATTCATCTGTCCCAGTAACATCTTAATTCAATGAAGTGAAGCAACGTTAGCCCGAGGGCTATAAGTTTTAGACCTTTTGGGAATTGTTTCTGTGTTGTTCGTCTTCTAATAAAATTATTTGTCTGGAGATTGGCTGGATTTACTGGAAAACTTTGGTGGACTCATTTCATTGCCTTCTACTTCGCCATACTCGCTAATATCGACTGCAACTTGCTATATCGTTGAAGGACTGCCATCTTTTCATCGAATATTATTCATCGTAATATCTCAACCTCGTCAAAATGCTACATATATATATAATAAAACTTTTTTGAATAATAACCATTAAATATATATATATATATATATATATATATATATATATATATATATATATATTATATAAAGCAATATTTATTTACTTATTTATTGAATAATTATTTTTTTATACAATAGGATCAAGCGCAGGGGTGTCAGGTGTGAGAGGCAGTTACAACCCCCCCCCCCTCAAACAATTTGATATTTCAGACTCACAGTCATCATAGGTCAGACTCAAAATCATTTTTCTGCAATTGCACAAAAAATAAAATAATTTGTCAGAATTGATTAAAATAGAATACTTAATGTTAAATAAACAGATAAAAAATAATTAGCAGTAATATTTGCTAAAGCCTTGCAACAGCAATATTCTAAAAATGAGACACATTTATGATTAAAGAGCACATCAAACAACATCAAAGAAAAATTTCCCCCCCATAATCCCCCCCCCCAAAGTTTTGAAATGGGTTGGGTTGGGTTGGGTTGGGTCTTTAGAACAATTATTTCTGTCTCATATTTAGAGGTTAAATGCATTATACGCCTTATATGAAGTGACTGTCTTAGAAATTTCTCCCTTGAATAGAAATATTGCAGTTTCGGAGGTATCTCTTAATGCTGTTCTCAAAAAAATATTTTTCCCCGCTGAACAACGCGAAACTTTCGAACTCATTTTTAAAAGTTAAAGTTTGAGACTTGCAGGCACGATTATTGAAACTATTTGTCATAGAACTGTTTTTTTTTTTTCAATAAATTAATTACATTATTATGTTAAAAGCTATTGTAGTTTTATGACGGATATTTTTTTCTATTCCGCGCTGTCGCATCCAGGTATTTGGTTCAAAACGCAACTTTGAAGGCATTTTCTAAAATATCTTCTGCTTTTTTAAATGGGAAAACAGTTCGATTACATGGTTTCTGAATAAGAGCACATGCTAATTTCATGCATTTGAGAACAAAAATGAATTAAAATATGAGTCAGAAAGTACCCTGTTTGGATTTGAGAAACAAGTTTTTCCTTCTCTGATCGGAAAATACCATTTTAACCTATGGAAAAACTGAATTAAGCGATTGTGCAATTACCTAATATCATTATCAACATATGGTTTTCACAATCAGAAAGTAGACGTATGATGCTGACGTATTGTATTTTTTAAAGATATCCTCTTAAATTTTAAGTATTCAAATATCCTATATACTTTGAAATTTCTATTCTAGGAAAAATTTCGAATTTTATCACTTACTTAAAAATTCTTAAAATTTAAAGACACATTTTTTAATAAAACACTCTGCTTGCATCTGACGCCCGCTTTATGTTTGTGGAAGCCGTATTTTGATAATTATATTAGGTAATGAGTAATCACTTAATAAACTGTCCCATGGGATTTTGTGATCGGGAAAGATCCCCGAATACAATGTTTAAGTGTATAACTAATTCAATCATTTACTGTAATCTTTATGCATTTATTTAATACCAGTTCTTAACTTACAATTTAATATTACAATTTGAAACTTGATAAAAGTAAATTAAATTTAAAAAAGCACTCTTGTCGTATTTTATATAAATACACGAATGCAAGCTTAAATCTTCTTAAAGATTTATCCTTTAGCCTTAAGCGAATTTGGACATATTTCATGGCTTTATTTTTAACTCCTGAAACGTCGGGACTTCATTTTCAACTTTCAAGATATCCATGCATATTGTGGCTTGATATTCAAAAAAATGAAAATCTTATTAGAATGAAGGTATTGTATAACATAGAATTTAAATTTTCCACTAGCGGTGTGTTGAACGAAAATACTATTATATATCCATATTTCTTTTACCTTCATAATTTTATTTTTCTATGGTTAAAAAAGGGTAATCTTTTTTACTACCAAGTAAAAATAACAAAGGATAACATGATAAAAAATGATATGCAATATATATATACAAGTCTTGACAAATACAATCGCGTGGTCGCCACTGGCGACGAAATTATTTAATCCTTTTTCTTTTTCTTTTTAATTTTTTGTACAAAAATTAGCCTAAGAAAGGAACACAAACGACATTTTTTCCCTAGTTTTCGGCATTTTATATTTTTTACAAAAAAGTTCATCAAATGTAAATTTTAGAATAATAATTTAGAATAATATGCCCCCCCCCCCCCTCATCAGACATCAGATATAGATTTTGCTGCTCTCAACTATCCGGACATTTAAAGCTTTCGGCAATCAGCATTTCCTGAACATGTCTTTTAATTCAGCCTGTACAGTACTTATTTTCTTCCATAGATATATAATTTTAATAAGTTTCATTTCAAAATTTAGTTTATGTTACCTTGCTAAATTAAATGCTTTTTTAAACTATGCAACTAATAATTCTAAACTATGCTTGTTGTCAATGATTGAGCTGGACCGTTACACTATCAAAACATTAATGTAATAAAAATATTGTGTAAATGTTTTGTTAAATTGTGCAATGTTTCTTCTTTTATTCCAAAACTTTGGTTGAACATTTTGAAATAACCACACATCACTAGATTTTTATATAATTTACATTTTTGCACCTTCTGTGAAAGTACAAATATCTATTTTTAAACTGTAATTTCATGCTTTTATTTAAGGTCCGTTATATTTCTATAACTCGAATTTTTTCTAATAGGTGGCGCCACTTCTAGGCATGGGATTTGAACTTGCTCAGGTCATGAACAAGATTCAGTTATGTAAAATTTTTCAAGATGGAAGCATTTCATTTATAAGTCTAGTTGTTACAGAAATACATATTCTGATGATGGTCATAGAAGTTGACCGAAACGTCAATTTAATGTAATTTTATAATATAATTTTACATAAAATTTTTCATACACCATTCAGTAAAATCGTGTGTTTACTTTACACAATATTTTTATTACATTATGCTTGTTGTTATTACAATTTTTCAAGTCATAAAAAACTTTTGTGCTTTTTGAAGATCAATGATAGGGGGCGGAGGGGTTATATATTTTACTGGCGACTAGAATTTTCAGGGATGAGAATTTTCCGTCTTTTTGCATACCAGTATAATCTTAGAGAAAATGTTTTCTTATGTAATCGGAACATTCTGCGATTTAAGAGAACAACATTTTCTTTAAGATTATACTGGTATGCAAAAAGACGGAGAATTCTCATCCCTGAATTTTCTGCTGGCTAGTAAATTCTATCAAATTTGTAAAGCCCTGTATATATATATGTAGCATTTTGAAGAGGTTGAGATATTACGATGAATAATATTCGACGAAAAGATGGCAGTCCTTCAACGATATAGCAAGTTGCAGTCGATATTAGCGAGTATGGCGAAGTAGAAGGCAATGAAATGAGTCCACCAAAGTTTTCCAATAAATCCAGCCAATCTCCAGACAAATAATTTTATTAGAAGACGAACAACACAGAAACAATTCCCAAAGGTCTAAAACTTATAGCCCTCGGGCTAACGTTGCTTCACTTCATTGAATTAAGATGTTACTGGGCCAGTTGAATATTCTACGGACATAAAAATACCAGACACATATTTGTTTAGACTTCCAAACGTCAAAAAATCTAGTGCTCCGACCGGTGCGGACGAGTTTTGTTCTCTCCGCGGAGATATACAGAAATTACGTCACGAGCGCACAACCCAATGAGTGAGAAGCTAGCTCCAGCCCAGCAAATGAGGTGCGAAGGAGGAGCTAAGACGGTAAAGAATCCTGTACTTGGGTGCGGAGAAATTTTGAAGTTAAAATCCCAAGCGCGCGAAAAAATCAAAGCAATAATAATAATAATAATAAAAAGAAAATGGCTTTTAAAAAACATTCGAAATGAGAACGCGTCTCAGAATTTTATAGATTGGGGAGCTGATAAAAGCTACGAATGATCTTAAATTTTAGATTAAGATTTGGAATAAAATAATTATTAATATACGGATATTTACTTTTAAAAGGACTTTAAATAGGAATATATATTATTAAGAATTAAGGAAATACTGACTATGACAGAAGTTAGATTAATTTTAAAATATTAATGCGAATAAAATGGAAGGATACGAAGGAAATAATTTTTTATATAACATATATATATATATATATATATAAAGGGAAAACGCTTCCAAAGATCCAAACAGAAAGAAGATGATCTTTTATGTTTTAAAACGAATTCCGTATTTACATATTGTACGCAACGTTTAATTTCTTAAATGTTAATTTAAGAAAATAAAGTACATTTGAAATATACTGCGATCACTGCAAAATCATGATTTAATTTTACTGACTCAATTATTTACTGTAATTTTTAAACATTTATTTTATACCTCTTTTAACCTTATAATTTATTATTTTAATCTCCACAAAAAACCACTATCTGTTACATTTTATATACAGACTCATGAATACAAAAACATAAATCCTCCTTAAAGATTTATTCTACAGCCTTAAGCGAATTTTGACAGATTTTAACTTTATTTTCAGCTTTAGAAACAGATGTCTATATATATAGTGGTTTGATATTCCAAAAAATGAAAATCCTATTCTGGTGTCCGTAAACAGATTTAGCATGAAATAGAAATTCAATTTTCTGCTAGTAGAGTGTTGAATGAAAACATTATGCGATCCATTATCTATCCGTACGGTTTTATCTTTATTATTTCCTTTTTTCATGGTTGAAAGATAATAATCTATTTTTCTATCACATAAAAATAACAAAGGTATAATGTATTCTTACTGCATAGAAAATCATTTTACAATTTATATAAAAGAAATGGCACTCCTTCCAAATGTGCGAATATAACAAAATAAAATAATATTCTATGTAACAAACAAATGATATATTTTATACGTATTTTATACAACATTTCAGTTCGGAACAAGATAATTGTAAGAAACATCATTATATTTGAAAAACATTAGATCTTCATGACTGCAGAATTATGACTTAAAATTACTGATTAAATCATTTATTGTAATCTTTAAATAATTATTTAATACTGCTTATTACTAGAAATTTTCTTATTTCAATACAGAACAAAAAGCACTTTCTGTTCTATTCTATGTAAATTCATGAATCACAAAAGCGTGAATTTTCTTTAAAGGTTTACGCTGCAGCATTAAGCGAATTGTAACAGATTTCTTGACTTTATTCTGTGCTTTCAACAGATGTGTCCTGTTGCCGCTAGAAGCGCCGTCTATGTAAAATGTTAAAAAAAAAAAAAAAAAAAAAAAAAAAAAAAAAAAAAAAAAACTTGTGTTTGTGAGTTGGGTTTGAGATGCCGATCAGAGAAGTTGTATAAATCTCGGCTGTCGACCATTTTTATTTGTGTTGTGAATAACTAAAAAGTTATTAAATGAGTTACAGTCCACTAGTGAATATTTTATTTTGAGATTGTGTGTTTTTTGTAGGGATAAATAGTAACTGAGTTATCGGCGAAACCATAGTATTGGTCTCCTCTCGCCGGAGAAAGAACTAAAGGAATTATTCGATGTTTATTTTTTTTCGGGAATCGTCTGCTGAAGATAAAATGGTGTTTGGAATTCTATCAAGTAATTAAAATGAGTAAGACTAAAATTAAATCATCGTATTGTTTATACTGAAGTACAAAATATTGTGATTTAAAATTCCGATGAAGTTTTTCTTGATTCCAGAAGAAAAATAATTTCGATTAACCTGGAGAATTTCGTAATACGAAAGAATAAACTGTGAATGTTTTTACGCAGAAAAGAACTGATATTCTTTATTATTGAACTAATTTGAGAATAGAGAAAATGGATTACATCTTTCCAATGTGGAATTATTCGATTTGGAGATTTATTAATAGATAAAGGTACGTCAGTTTTATTTATTTTATTGTGAATTGTATTTATAATACAATGTTTAAAGGTGCAAAAAAGGAAGATTATCAGCGAATTGCTGCTGAATTAGACATAGATATATCAGATTCCAAATTAACTATTTATAATTTAATAAATTTAATAAAGGAAAGTTCGAAGTATAAAGCAGATAATAAACTGGTTGAAGACATAGCAAACAGTTTTATTGAGGAAAGAAAAAATGAAGAATCAAAATTACTAGATCTTGAGAAGTTAAAAAATGAACATGCAAAGTTAGAAATTGAGTTGGCTAAGGCCCGTGCAGAAACTAAAAATGATAATTTAAGTGATCTCGAAAAAAAAGATAGTATAGAATCTTTAGACTCTCTGATTAAAAGTGTGCGAACTTTAACGATTAAAATTCCATCTAAACCAGAAGGTTGGGGTTATTGATTTCTCATAACCTTAGAAAGAGCCTTTATTTCTAAAAATGTCCCAGAAAAATATAAATCGGAAATTCTACTAAATATGTTAGGGGAAAGGTTAACAAACGTAATTACATACATTAAAGATGGGGAATTAGAAGATTATTCAAGAGTAAAGGCTATAGTACTTAGAGAATTTGAGCCAACCCCCCCAGACTTGTTTAGAACATTTTAGGAAAGCACAACGTCATCCTAATGAAACATATGTACAATTTGCATCCGGATTAACAACGAGTTGGGATTATTATTTAAAATTGAGGAATGTGACAGATTTCGAAACCTTAAAACAGTTAATAGTTTCTGATAAGATTTGTCAAACACTTGATAAAGATGTCATGTATTTTATAAATGTTAGACAAGCAGAATCGTGGTTTTCTCCCATTGAATTATCTCGGGAAATTGATTTATATTATACGTCTAAGAGAAAACCCGTTGTTGACAATTCTAGAGCGAGTAATAAAAATACTTATTATCGATATGTTTCTAAAGTTTTTCTAACTGACGTAAAAAATTCTAAATGTATTTTGTCATGTAGTGAAAATCATCCTTTGCATAAATGTCCTGTTTATAAAAACATGTCTGTGGGTAATAGAGTTGAGCTTGTAAAATCCAAAATCCAAAATCTTTGTTTTAACTGTCTTATGAATCATAAAGTGATTGATTGTAAATCTAAATTCTCTTGTATTATTTCCAAAATAAGGCACCATGTGACTTTGCATTTCCCGCGTGAACAAAAAATAAATAAAGTTGAAAATCCAGAGATAATTTCACAGGAAATGATTTCTAAAAACGAAGTCGGTAATAAATCTAATTTGGATGCTTCGGCTCGAGTATTCCAGCCTTTCCAAGTTAATAACCAAAGCAATTTATTTTCAACGATATGTAATTTGTCTAACGAGTTAAAGGCTGTGTTACTTAGCACATTTGTTTGTTTAATAAAAGATGAATATCGTAATTTTCATGAAGCACGTGGCTTATTAGATGTCGGTGCAAACTCTAATTTTATGAGTAAAAGGTTAGTAGATAAACTAAATTTGAAAAGAGAAAAGACTAATATTTGTATTTCAAGAATAAATAATTTGTCCCTTAATGTTAGATCTAGAGTTAACACAACTATTTCGAATAGAGATAAAGATTTTTATTTAAAATTAGATTTTTTAGTCGTTCCGAAAATTACGGAATTTACGCCTTCTAGACCGCTTGAGATTTGTATTTCATTGTTAAATAACATCAAATTAGCTGATGAAAAGTTTAATGTGCCAGGCTCTATTGATTTGCTTTTGGGTGCAGAAAATTTCTATGAATTTTTAAGGCCAGGTCAAATTTACACCCAACCATTAAATACTAGAATAGTATTACAAAACAGTGTTTTCGGTTATATTGTTAGCGGAAGCCTTCCAGCTAATGGTGAAAGTAATATACATTGTGGGTTGATAACAGATAATTTGGAGTTAGAAAGGGTAATTCGAGATTTTTGGGAAATAGAAAACATTGAGGGAGAGTCTGAAGTTTCTAGAAATAAGGAATCAGAAATTTGTGAAGAACATTTTCTGAAAAATTATTCCAGAACTGCAACAGGGCAATACATAGTAAAAATGCCATTTAAGGAAGACCCATCTTGTCTTGGAGAATCAAATAAAAAGGCTATGAAAGTTTTAAATTCATTATGGAATCGCTTAGTTAGAGAACCTAAATTTAATGATCTCTATAAAGGCTTTATGCAATAATATTTAAGTATGGGTCATATGGAAGAGGTGATAGAATCTGAAGAACCAGATATCACTTATTACATACCCCATCATTGCGTGTTCCGTGCTGAAACAAGTAGCACACCATTAAGAGTTGTCTTTAACGCTAGCTCCTTAACTTCTACCGGAAAATCTCTAAATAGTTTGCAGTATAACGGAGGAACAATCCAAGATGACTTATTTAGTATAATGTTGCGATTTCGAAAGCACAAATTTGTTTTTGTAGCAGATATTAAAAAAATGTACCGTATGATATTGATACATCCGAGTCAAAGAGATTTATTGAGAATCTTGTATAAACCTGAGGTGCGTGAACCAGTTAAGGTTGTATAAATTATGTACGGTGACTTATGGTACAACGAGGGCCCCTTTTTTAGCAACAAGAACCCTTACCCAGCTAGCTAGAGATGAAGGAAAGGAATTTCCTTTAGCTGCAAATGTATTATTTCAAGACGTATATATGGATGATATTTTGACAGGTGCTGATGATCTAGACACAGCTAAAGAGATCCAACAACAACTGATATCTTTGTTAAAGAAGGGAAGCATGGATCTTCACAAATGGTCAGTAAATAATTCTTCTTTTTCGTGTAATAATGCAATATCTGAATATTCATTTTTAAATGAGACAAAAACTTTAGGAATATTGTGGAAGCTGCAACCAGACTGTTTCGGATTTAATTTAACTATAGAGCAAAGTGAAAGGTATACCAAACGCTCAGTATTATCGCAAATTGCTAGAATATTTGACCCGTTGTGTTTGATAGGTCCAATAATTACGAAGGCCAAGGTTTTCCTCCAAAAATTATGGTTTCTGAAAATAGATTGGTGTGATTATCTTCCACTTAAAGAAAATATCGAATGGACTAATTTTCTTACTTCCTTAAAAACTGTAAATGTGATCAAAATCCCAAGATTTGTATTTGTAGAACAATCTAATTATGTGGAATTGCATGGTTTTTCAGATGCTTCTGAACTTGCTTATGGTGTGGTCGTTCATGTAAAATCTATTAATTCTTATGGTGATTCTGCTGTCAAACTGCTCACTAGTAAATCTAGAGTGGCTCCTCTAAAGCATATTACTATCCCTCGCCTAGAACTTTCTGCAGCAGTCCTATTATCTAATTTAATGCAAAAAGGGTTAAGTGCTCTAAAGCAAGAAGTTTCTAAAACTTGTTTTTGGACATATAGTACTATTGTACTTGCATGATTAAAAAAGGAGTCGAATGATCTAAAGACATTTGTCGCAAATAGAGTATCGATTATACAAAGTTTAACTTCGATTGATCAGTGAAATTATGTACCTTCCAAGCAAAATCCTGCAGATCTCATTTCTAGAGGACTAGATCCCATCAAGATCCAGCAATGTGATTTATGGTGGTTCGGTCCATCATTCCTACAACAGCCTGAGATGGTGGAGTCTCCCGATATTATTTCTGTTGAAACCAGTGAGTTGTTTATCCGTGAATTGAAAGCACCATCAGTAACTCAAGTATGTACATTAGTTAACACTGTTGAGCCTTTAGACATCATTAATAACAGTTCCTCATTCATAAAGCTGCAAAGAGTAGTAGCATGGTGTAATAGATTCATCCATAACTGTAGAAATCCTTGTATCCCAAAGGTGGAACTTTAACCAGCAGTGAACTCTCTCAGTCCTTATTCTGTATTGTAAAAAACATCCAGAGGACTTCATTCGTGAAGGAAATGCAGTATTTGGAAAAGGGTACTGCAATCCCTAACAACAGTAAACTGACAAACTTGTGCCCGTTTTTAGATGATAATGGTGTAATCCGAGTTGGTGGTAGACTGAGAAACAGCAACTTAGCTGAGCATCAAAAATATCCAATGATTATTCCTTCAAACCATAATTTTACTTTTTGTGTTATTAAATATTTTCATAATTTGTATTTCCATGCAGGTGCTGAGACCACTCTTTCTCCCATCCGAAACAAATTTTGGATCTTATCTGCTAGTAATATAGTTCGTAAAATCCTTTTCAATTGTATGACTTGCAAAAAGGTAAATTCTAAGAATTCAGAGCAACAAATGGCTGATTTGCCAGCTTCTAGAGTAACAATGGCCAGAGCATTTATGCGTACTGGATTGGACTACTGTGGTCCCTTTGAAGTGAAAAACTTCGTGGGTAGAAGTAAACAGGTAAAAAAAGTATTTATTTGTGTATTTGTTTGTTTTACTACAAAAGCCTTGCATTTTGAAATAGTAAATGATCTAATAAGTGAAGCATTCTTAGCAGGACTTAAACGTTTTATAGCAAGGCGGGGTAAACCTTCTGATATATATAGTGATAATGGTCGAAATTTCGTTGGTGCCAATAAAGAATTAAGAGCAATTCTCAGATCTTTATTTAAAGATAAAAGTGAGGAGGAAATAGAAAATTATTTAGCTAATGAAGGTATTAACTGGCATTTTAATCCCCCTTCAGCTCCTCACTTTGGAGGTTTGTGGGAGGCAAATATCAAATCCCTTAAATACCATTTAAAACGTGTTGTAGGTAAAACTATTTTAAGTTATGAGGAACTCTTGACTCTTATTACTCAAATTGAGGCAGTTCTTAATTCTCGGCCACTCTGCCCCCTTTCAAATGATCCAAATTATGTTGAAACTTTGACACCTGCTCACTTCCTTATTGGTTCCTCTTTAATGGCCTTACCAGAACCAAATTATACAGAAATTCCTATGAATAGGTTGAGCAGATGGCAATTAGTTCAAAAATTAACACAACATATTTGGAAAAAATGGTCATCAGAATATTTGAACAAGCTCTTAAATAGACCTAAATGGTACAAGGGAAGGGTAAAGATAAAAGAGGGAGATTTAGTATTAGTAAAAAATTCTGATAATTATTGCCCTTTAAAATGGCATTTGGCCCGAATTATTAAAATTCATCCAGGCCAAGACAATATCATAAGAGTTGTCACCTTGAAAGATAAAAATGGCACATATAAAAGGCCAGTCACAAAAATTGTTGTTTTGCCATATGTGAATGATGGTTTATTAACTACTTAAATTCATACATTTGTTTTATTAAACTATATACTTTCCTGCAGTGTATTACATTCTTGTGTTTATATTTGTAAATTTAGTATTTTATTTAGTGTAGTATTTTTGAGAAGAAATTATGTTTTTTGAGATTGTATTTTTCACTTAGAGATTGTGTTTGAATTATATTGCATTTATATTATTGAATGTTAGCAACATTCAAGGCCCGGCGGTATGTTGCCGCTAGAAGCGCCGTCTATGTAAAATGTTTAAAAAAAAAAAAAAAAAAAAAAAAAAAACTTTGTGAGTTGGGTTTGAGATGCCGATCAGAGAAGTTGTGTAAATCTCGGCTCTCGACCATTTTTATTTGTGTTGTGAATAACTAAAAAGTTATTAAATGACTTACAGTCCACTAGTGAATATTTTATTTTGAGATTGTGTGTTTTTTGTAGTGATAAATAGTAACTGAGTTATCGGCGAAACCATGTCCCATGCACATAGGGGTTTTATATTATAAAAACATTGAATTCCTATTCCGGTATCGTTAAAGTGGTATAGCATATTGTAACAACGGCTGCAGGGTGCAGTATTTCTCCAAAAGAACGCTTGTTTCCTTCTGAACGTTAGAAGATGCTCGCAGAAGTGGGGAGGGGGTTGGTCATTTTGGAGCAATGACCGAGAACTTCCGCCCTTACCCCCAGTGGACAGTGTACACGTAGACGTAGAGAAGCGGGGAGTCTGTTGTTGGAAAGCGAGCGATGAGGTTCGCTTGTAAACAGCTCCGGTTTTGGTGAGATGTTTTTTTTAGTGCTTTCCGCTGTGTTCTGCGGTGATTATGAAGATCACGATTAAATTGTAAATCACAAAGAACTTGTACAGAATAATTTTTTTTAATTAAATAATTTTTAATTGAATCCAGTGGATTCTTTATTAGTTTAGCTGTGCGTGAATGTTTATGTTTGAAATTAACACTCGCTACACCACAGTTTATGATTAATGGTGGCAGTGCTCGTTGGGATGTTGGAACTAGATTAATTAGTTCCACGAATCCTTAGCCACCTTCTGCAAAAAAATTATAATTGTAAAAGTCGTGCAGTTATCGTATAAGCACGCATTTTGTGGGAGAACTTTGTCGACGATTTCCACGAGTTTCGGAACGGCCAAGTATCCAGAGTTTTATTTTCTGACATTTGGAGTCTCTGTAAAGAAGAATCAGTGTTCTGTCCGGAAGGTGAAGGATTCATTCTTGTGAAGAGGAGCGAGTGGATACCATCGATAAAGATCCGGTGTGGAGCTTCATTTCTGTTGGACTGTTTATCTGCCGACCCTGGAATTTGCCTGGAATTTGCTATGTGTCCCCAACCGTAAACATCAAATATGGAATGGTAAGCCCCTATATTTCTCGTGCATGCTGAATTTTGGGCGGTCCCATTGTTATATATACATGTACATAAATTTAGTAGAAATAATGTTGGGCTAAGTAATTTGAAGTAGGGTTTATTATTATTATTATTACTTCAAGGTTCATGCGTACGGGATAGTTATAAGTTATTTTATATTCTCTGGTTATTGTACTAATGTTCTCAGGTAAATATTTATTGCAGAAGTGGCGGGTTATTTATTTTATGTGTGTTTTTGTTCTTTTGTGATAAGTATAAAGATTAAATTATTTTTTATGCACATGTAGAGTGCTAATGCAACTAAACAATATGTGTTACAGTGTGAAAGCATTTGTTTAGAGGTAGGAGATTGAATTAATGAAAATTATCACTGTGAATTCATTTTTAAAATAAATTCATATTCCTAGTAGAAAGGAATTTTGTTTAAATTAATCTACTAAGTCTTTTCTTTACTGTGTAGTATTTTTATGAGTGTTTTTGGGTTTATCTTATCATTTATGGTGTTTTATTTAGGGAGTTACTCAGTTTTGAAAAGAAAAGTAGATCCTTGATTTTCTTTGCTTTTTTATTGCTAATTGTGTTCGGGAAAATTATTGTGCTTTTTTGTATTTTGTGTTGAGATATTTTCTGTATTTAATTATGGCCAGTTTCTTGAATAAACAAAATAAAAGCGTTCTGCTATTGCTCGCGGCCGATTTTGATACAGAATTACCTGCGGACAGTAAAAAGGTAGCGATAATTCAGGCAATTTTGCGTGCCTCTGATTATGAGGAGCAAATGGCTAAAGATATGTTGGAAGGGATATTAATAGAGAGGGAAAAACTGGCAGAGCAAGAAAGATCAGACAAATTAGCGGAGCAAGAAAGGTTAGATAAATTGGCAGAAAGAGAGAAAGATAGACAGTTGGAGTTAGAGAAGGCGAAGTTACAATACAATGTAGATACTACCTCTGTAGCTTCCACTGTTTCTGTAGTGGCAGAAAGTAAAGATAAAAAAGTAAGTTTAAAAGATTTAGTCCCAAAATTTGACCCTAAATCTATTGACATTACTTTATTTTTTATGATTTTTGAGAGTCAGGCGTTAAAAGAAAGTTTAGATGAATCTAATTATGTATCACAGCTTATACCCTTGTTGCCTGTAGATGTTGCGGAAATTATTGTAAAGGAACCGCTAGAGAAAAGGGATGACTATCAGCACATCAAATGCGTTTTGTTAAAAAGGTTTAGATTAGGAGCTGGTGCCCTTAAAACTAAATTTGAAAACCATCAAAGGAAGTCAGGTGCACTGTGGTCTGAACTTGTATATGAGCTGAGAGGGTATTTGGATAACTGGTTGGAAACGGTTGAAGTGAATGATTTCGAATCCCTCAAAGAACTTATACTCACAGAGCAGGTGAAACATAGAGTCCCTTTTGAAATTAAAGAGAAATTCTTAGACGAATGGGATGAGATGAAGACAGCGTCCTATTTAGCAGAAAAATGCGATAAATATGAGAGTGTGAGAGGGAATTTTAAGAAAATGGAAAATAAATTTTGGAATAATAAGTCATTTGGTAGGGACAGGAACGGTCAGGATAACTTCAAGAGTAAGGGGGAACAGGCAGTAAAGTCGGGAGGGGCTGATAAAAAGGATCACGCAAGTAGAAATTCTTGGAATAAAGATAAGTTTGATAGAAGGAAACCTATTGTCTGTTTCCAGTGTAACCGTGCAGGGCATATCAGACCGGATTGCCCAGATTTAAAACGTAAAGACTCTGGAGATGTAGTTAGTCACCTGGGTGTAGATGTTAGTTTAGGAGAGTGTTTTGCACCGTATTTCAAAAAGGCAGAAATTAATGGAATAGAACGGTATTACTTACGGGATACTGGGGCTGGCATTGATCTTTGTGACCGTAGCTGGATTGATAATGAGGATTTGATTGGTGAAGTTACTTGGATTAAACAACCCCTGGATAATGAATGTAAATGTTTGCCATTGGCTAGAGTTACAATTAAAGGAGATTTTGGAACGGTGGTCACTAAGGCAGCTGTGAAACCTATCGAGTTAGAACAAGGTTATTATTTGTTAGGAAACAAAACGGCTGAGCTTATTGAGGAGTCGAGGCGTAATCCTGTACCGGTAAATGCTGTAATGACGCGCAGTCAGAGGCGTGAACATGAGAGAGAAATGTCCGCTGTGCAAGTTGAGAGTGAATTTGGTTCGGAGGATGGAGAACCGGATGAAGAGGAGTCTAGTGGCGGTGAGGAAGAAGATGGGATAGTTATTCCGGAAAGGTTAGAGGCAGAGTCGGGTTTGGAGAAGGTATCCGCAGAGAAATTTAAGGAAGAGCAGATAAATTGCGCTTCACTTAAGCAGTTGTGGGAGAAGGCCAGTAAACCTAACGAAAAAGAATTTTGTGTTAGAGATGGTAAGCTTGCGCGGGTATCGCAGTCACGGAGAGGTGATGATAAAGTGCAGTTATGTGTGCCGGAAGTTTATCGTAGAAAAGTTCTAGCATTGTGTCATGAGCAGGTGTCAGGGCATTTGGGTACGACTAAGTCCAAGGATAGGGTTCTGAGATGTTACTTTTGGCCAAACTGTTATCACGATATTGAGAATTATGTTAAGACTTGTGATACATGTCAAAAGGTAGGTAGCAATCGAGATAGGCGAAAGGCCCCTTTGAAGTTAGTACCGATAATTTCGGAATGCTTTACCAAAATAAATTTAGACGCGGTTGGTCCCCTGCAAACTAGTAATAAAAACAACAAGTACTTAATTACATCCATTTGCCTCGCTTCTAAATATCCTGATGCTATTCCGGTGGAAAACATCACTTCCACATCCGTTATTGATGCTTTGGTACAGATATTCGCTAAGACAGGTTATCCGAGAGAGGTGCAAAGTGACCTAGGAAAATCTTTCACCAGCGAGTTAACATCAGAATTTTTTAATGTATTTGGTATCAAAGTGTCGCATAGCTCAGTTTGCCATCCGGAGTCGAACAGCGTGGAAAGGATGCATTCTACTTTGAAGAAAGTACTTAAAGCTTTGTGTCTAGAGTCCGGTCGAGACTGGGAAGAGGTTTTGCCTATGGCGTTGTTTGCTCTAAGAACTGTGACGCATGAAAGTACTGGGTTTAGTCCTGCCGAGCTGGTTCATGGAAAAAATTTACGCATGCCGCACACTTTAGTTTATGAGAATTGGATGGGTCAAGGTAACACGGATCAAAATGTGGTAGATTACATTTTGAACTTGACGAATAGGTTGAAAAGGTGTCAGGATTTAGCAACTAGGCGTATGGAGGAATGTCAGGACAAAAGGAAGACATGGTATGATAGGAATGCGGTAACTAGAAAATTCAAAGTTGGGGACCAGGTGTTGGTTTTGGCAACATCAAAGCCTCATAAGATGGCCGTAAATTGGGTCGGGCCGGGAACTGTCACTGGAGTGATTTCGGAAACAAATTACACAGTTGACTTGCCAGAGAGAGGCGCAATAAGGCGACTATCTACCATGTGAATCTTTTGAAACCTTATTACAAGCGGCCTGAATTTGTTAATCTGCTGATTGACATAGATGCGGAAGAGGTGGAAGAAGATGCTGAGATCCCTTATCCCCTGCCAAACCCCACACAAATTGACTTCTGGGAAGTTGTGTATAACAGCGAGTTAGAGAAAAAAGTGACAGATAGCCAAATAAGTTTATTTAAGGAGGTTATAGAGAGAAATAGAAAAGTTTTTTCTTCAGACCCTGGACGTACCCATCTGGTAGAGATGGATATCGAGTTGACAGATGAATCGCCGGTGAGGGCGAAACCTTATAGAATGTCACCTAGGCAGACCGAAATTTTAAGAGAGGAAATCAGGAGACTATTGGAATTAGGAGTGATAGAAGTAGGGCAGTCTGATTTTACGTCCCCCATGATTTTGGTAGAGGTTCCGGGAAAGGATCCTCGTCCCTGTGGTGTGGACTATCGCAGATTAAATGCGAAGACCCGAACGGAATTTTTTCCACTCCCCAATATAGAGGAGGTCGTAGAAAAAGTGAGTTCGGCGACTTTCATCACGGTAATGGATTTAACCAAAGGTTATTTCCAGATACCACTGACCAAAAGGGCCCAAAGGTACGCTGCGTTTGTGACACCTTTCGGAGTATTTTTACCCAAGGTCATGATGTTTGGTCTCCTGAACGCACCTTTCTACTTTTGCAAATTAATCGCAAGTGTTTTGGGTGGGCTTGAATTGTTTGCCTTGCCATATATCGATGACATTGCGGTGTTCTCTCTTACATGGGAGAGTCACATGAAGGACATCGCTGAGGTTCTGAAGCGATTGTTAGAGGCCGGCCTAACAGTGAAACCCACAAAGTGTAAATTTGCACAGGATAGTGTGAGGTTTTTGGGTCACGAGGTAGGTTCGGGGAAGCGGTCTCCCAGTGACATAACAGTGAAGGCTATCCAGGAATTTCCAACGCCTTCCACTAAGACGCAAGTGAGGTCATTTCTGGGAATGACGGGTTATTATTCACGGTATATAAAGGATTATGCAGTAATTGCAGTCCCCTTAACAAATGTTTTGAAAGGGAAGATCAAAAAAGAAAAGATAGAGTGGAGTGAGGAGTGCGAAAAGGCTTTCCAGGAATTAAAAGAGAAGTTAACCCAGAGTCCCGTATTGTACGCCCCAGATTATAGTCAGGAGTTTATTGCGCAGACCGACGCAAGTTTATATGGTGCTGGTATAGTCCTGTCACAGGTACGAGATGGGGAGGAACATCCCATTATGTACTTGAGTAAAAAATTTTCCAGGGCAGAGCAGAATTACAGCACTGTTGAACGGGAATTGGCAGCAATTGTGTACGGTCTGAAAAAACTGAATCACTACCTGGACGGGCAGCGGTTTGTAGTCCAAACAGATCACAATCCTCTGACGTACTTAAAAACTATGATGGGGAACAATGCGAGATTGACTAGGTGGGCATTGTATTTGCAGTCATTCAACTTCAAAATCGAACACAAACCTGGGAAACTTCACGGGAATGCAGATGGGTTAAGTAGGACCGAATAGTGTAATTTCTTTACTTGATTCCCGAATTAGTATTTGTTTATAATTTTTATTTACGAGTTATTGTTTTTTTTTTGTTATTTATCACTTGTATATATTTTGTGTGTAATTTAGTATTTTTTTAGAATTTTCTTAAATGTCAAGGAATCGCACTGTGTCAGTTATTGAACTCAGATAAATATCTCATCTGTTATATTAGATTTGATTACGAAAATGTTTTTATTATTTGAATTGTTATGGAAATTCATAAGTGAAATCTAGGATTATCATGAGTCTTTCAAAACTGAGTACGCGTGCGTCTGTATGAACCTTGTATAGAGAAAAAATAAAGTGTATAAAGTTATTAAGGTATTAGCAAAAGGTAAAAGTATTAAGGTAAAGTTATTAAGGTATTTCCTTAGCACTTCCAACTGGAGTTTAGGTGTTGGGACCTCTCAGATTTAGTGTGTTAAGAATGAGGGGCTCGGTACCTGGTTCAAATTTACATTTTCATAGGTGTATGCACCGTATGAAAATTCTTTAGGGGGAAGGAGCTGTAACAACGGCTGCAGGGTGCAGTATTTCTCCAAAAGAACGCTTGTTTCCTTCTGAACGTTAGAAGATGCTCGCAGAAGTGGGGAGGGGGTTGGTCATTTTGGAGCAATGACCGAGAACTTCCGCCCTTACCCCCAGTGGACAGTGTACACGTAGACGTAGAGAAGCGGGGAGTCTGTTGTTGGAAAGCGAGCGATGAGGTTCGCTTGTAAACAGCTCCGGTTTTGGTGAGATGTTTTTTTTTAGTGCTTTCCGCTGTGTTCTGCGGTGATTATGAAGATCACGATTAAATTGTAAATCACAAAGAACTTGTACAGAATAATTTTTTTTAATTAAATAATTTTTAATTGAATCCAGTGGATTCTTTATTAGTTTAGCTGTGCGTGAATGTTTATGTTTGAAATTAGCACTCGCTACACCACAATACAATAGAAATTAAATTTTCCGTTACATATTGAATGAAAATACTTTGCAATATATTATGTATATGTATTTTTTATCTTTATTATTTCCTTTTCGTAGTTAAAAGAATATAACAATTTTTCCTACTGGCGTAAAAATAAGAAAGACATAAAATGTCCTTTTTGTATAAATTTATGTTGGGAAATATATATATTAAAAAAGAAAAATTCCTTCCAAATATGCAAATAGAAAATAGGTTACCTTTTATTTTACAAACAAATGAGGTATTTAGCGTATTTTTTGTTTTGTTTCATTTCTTGAAAGCAGGACGTTGTAACGACCGAAGAAACCCGTAGCCTATCCTGACTCGTAAGTGGCTGGGCTAGTTTTGTCCAGAGATTGGCCATGTATTTGTCGCCTATATCTTCGGAGGTTGATTGCCGTGGAGCCGTGTAATCGAATCGAAGGGACAGTTTTCAATATGCGAAGAGACTGCAAGAGATGTTAGTCGGCAGGTCAAGGGCAGTGAACCGAGCTAAGCTGATGGAGATGAAAAAAGGGTTGTGCAGATGATGGCTGAGCAGAATGTGAACTGGGTGTGTGTAAAACATGGAGTAATTTGTTAGCTGGGGTTTTTGAGGAAAAGCATGATGTGGTTTTAAACTTTATGTATTGTTTTTAAGTTGTATCAATGAAGGTGAATAAAGTTGTTAGACGTTAAAGCGTCGCCTCGGATCTGACTGGAGTTGACATACAATTCGTTACAACCCTACATGTTCCCCAAGAACAAAGATCGAGTTGGGGGCTCTTATACAGTAGCGACTTGTCACGTGGTTTACAATCCCTTTACTACCCGAATTTTCGCATATAAAATTTCACCTTACGGATGTTCTAGGATTAAACAAGGAGAAAATTAGTTTACAAAATTACTGGTAGTAAAGTGATTGTGAATCCCTCTGGCGAGCCGCTACTGCCCTTATAATATGTTTTAAACCACAATTTGTACGCACTTTAAGAAAACCTAACTTATTTTTGGCTTTGGGGGGGGATAGAGTTGGGTCCTTGGGAAGCTGCACCGTTTTAGGCCCTGCTGTAAAGAAAATTTAAAAAAAGTAACAACCTTTTGAAATATACTGCCCTTAAAACGTTAAGATATAACCATTTTTTTTCTCTTATTACTGTAAAAAATGAGAAATTTTAATAACCTCCTCACTATTAAAATTATTTATTCCACTTCATATAAATGTTACATCCTGTATAATTTACAACGGTATTTTCGTATTAGCCGCATGCCATTGGATAATTTTGGTGTTCTTTGGTACTATCAATATCAACAAGTAATCTTTGTTTCAGGTGGAAAATCTTTAAAAGTTGACTTTAGGATTACATCAAACATATCTCCTCCTATATTTTGAAGCACAAAGATACCGCGGGAGCTTTAAGGGCGTCTACGGTCACCTGTAATTTTGATTATTAATGTATCATCATTATATTAAATTGCATTATATATATTTAAAAAAACTATAAATAGCAGCAATATTTTTTATGTAACTTAAATAACAAAATTACTTTTTTAAAGAAAAGAAAAAAAAATCTGATACATTCAATTTTAAAGTTTCTACTACCGCTCTTCCCGACAGCGAAAACAAATTATAGAAAATTAAGAAAACAGGCATTTGTAATTAATAACTATCCGGTCAATGTGTAATTTGATCTTTCGAAGGAGAATTTTACGCAGTTGGTGGTCACACTTCGTTGTTTAGTTGCAGTGAAAGTGACGTGGTCACACACTGTACAAATAAATACTTTGAAAGCATCATGTGAGGAAAAAAAATTCGACTTTGACCTCTGAACTTATCTGAATTCTTCACTTGTGCAAAATGAAATCATAGATCTATAATATCCATGAACTGTTGGCTTTAAAAATAAAGTAACGGCATGTACAGTTGTTTCCTTTAGTTAACCCGGTTTAAATAATTATATTAGAGAGAGGAACTTCAGGTATTATGAACTAGTCGGGTAATATGGAATACTAAGGTAAATAATACCAAGGTTTGCTAAAGTGCTACCACAAAGCGGCAATGTCATGAACTACTTAAGAACAATTCCAGAATGCCCCACCAGAACGCGCAGTTCGTCGGTCGGCGTCAGGGCGTGTTATGTGAATAAATATTTGTTTTTTGTGTTTGGAAAGTTTCGGGAGTTAATTTTCCAATATTTTTATTTCTTATTAGAGGTATATTTTTACATTGAAATTAAGCATAATGTGTACCGAAATACTAACAGTGTAAGATGTAATACATTTTCTAGCTCACGATTCACATCAATAAACATAAAGTAATTTTTTCCCAAACCGGAGGTGTCGGGTTATATGGAATATCAACATCTCATAATACTACATAATTATTGTGGCGCAAATACAGATCCTTAATTTGTGATTTGTGCAAATCTGAACTGTAGTATATTGGCTGACTACCTAAATACTATATTTTGATCATGCTTTTTTAATACCTTCAAATCTGGTTTTTATTTGCCAAATTGTGTTTGTTTTCTTCATTTTTAACGCTCCTATTCCATATTTCCCGACTATCTCACATTAACATATCTCAAAATAAGTTTATTATTATTATTATTCAATTTCTACTATTAGCTCACACTCTCTATATATTTATATATCTTGTTCAAATTTTCAATCGTTAATAAAATATTTTCTATTCATCCAATGAAGTTCAAATACATTTTTTAAACTTATAGTGGATGACACTTGATGTTAATACAGTTTTTTCAAATATTAATTCATTAATTAAATTAAATTAATTAATTTTAGTTTTATATGGGAGAAAAAAATGTCTCCCATTGTTTTCATAAATGAAATGAAAGATTTTCCTCAAATTAGTGATGCCACAAAAAGAAAATACCACAACGATGATTATAAAAAAATGTTTAATAAAGATAACGTGGGACATTAATACTGCACGGGTTTATTATATATATTTATGATTAAAAAGTAGGAATTGACTTTAAAAAAAATTATATTACTTGTTTGTTTACAAGTAATGAAATTTCGTAAAACATTTTTTGTCTATAAAAACTATTCGCAGATACTTGTAGTTTGATATTGTATTCGGTTTTCGGTTTTAAACAATATCGAGATGTTGTATCGCTTCAAATGTAAATAGTATTCCATAATACCCGAAGTACCTCTCTGTATATATTTTTTACCTTTCTAACACATTCTTCTTCCTTAGGAATTTCCACTAAGTAGTGGATTTCCTAGACAATAAATAAATAAAATAAAATAAAATAAATTATTGGAGACTTTTTTTCCATCCCTTCCTTTTTACAGGACTGTACCATCACCTAATTCGTAATACTTCGACGAGTTTTCAATTGTAGTCCTCGAATTCATCATTTGTCTGCTCCTGCTTCGTCTGTCTACCTGTTGGGTTCCAGTCTGTAAGAAATGTTGGTCCTCATTCATTATGAGAACATACCTATATCATCTATGTTTATTGAGCTCTATCGCGTGTAAAACACCCTGTTTGACTTACATGATTTCATGTAGTTTTGAATTTTTAGCTTTTACCAGCCTTGGTATTCCTGTTGATATTCACCATAAGTCCATTTTGGTAAATAGAAGTTTTTTTTCGTAGGAGAGATTTAGGATCCAGGTTTCCCAACCATACAGTTTAATGCTTTGCCGTATTGCATTATAAATTAGTTGTATAGTTTTGGGCAGGATATTACTACCCAACACAGAACAGAATTTAACGTTGCAATTGCTTGTCCCATTTTCTTCTCTACATAAATTTGGCATGATCCATGCTGATAAGTGATAGATCCAGGGTATTGGAATTCCTAAACAGTCTTCATCATTCAATAATGTACCTGTGTTCAAACTTCTAGTAAATTGCTCAGTTTTACTCATATTTATCTTTAATCCCCATTCGTCATATAAGTGTCCTTTAATTTACGAAACATGTACGTAACGTGTTCTTCTTCATCTTCTGCTATGATGACTTGATTGTCCGGGAGTAACAAATGTTAGGTGTATTTACTATCTTTTAGTTTTAAGCTCATTTTATGGCATTTCTTCGTTCATTCTCTGAGGCAGGTATCAATATATATTTTTAATAAAGTTAGCGAGACACGGCATCCTTGCAATAGGCCTTCATTAGTGATGAAAGGTTCAGAAAACTTATTTCCAAATTTAATATTACTACTGTTTCTGTAATCAATTGTCTTAATGATATTGATTATCTTTTCAATTACATTTGCTATTTTAAGTACTTTCCATAGCAAACTTCTGCGCACACTGTCATAAGCTTTTTCAAGATTCACAAATATAAATTCTGTTGTCTCTCTGTTTTTCCAGAGTCTGTCTTAGGACAAAAATGGGGTCGATGCAAGATCAACCAGCAGTAAAGCCCCTTTGTTATTCAATACCTACATATTTGTCTTCTAGCCTATTTCTTTAGATTATTCCGAATATTTTTATTATAGGACTTAAAACATACACCTCTGTAGTTGCTGCACAGTTTTTTGTTGATTTTTTTAAAACATTGTTATTAAATATAATTCCAATACTTGTGGTATTGCATCTCTTGCTATGATCCTGTTGCACAATTGAGTTAATATCCCTACAATGCTTTTAATAATAGCTCTAATTTGAATCGCCTGGTATATGAATGTTTTGTTTCTAAATTGATAAAACTAGGGGATTCAACGTGGCCTTCCCGATGAACATGGGTGAAAACCCCCTTTTTATCATTAAAAACTTTAAAGATTTTTTATATTTAATATATATTTTAATTGCTCACTAACAACACGATGAAGTATTTTTATATGAAAAATATCAATTATGTAGTCAAATAAAATTTTGAAATTTATTCAAAACAGTACTTTCATATTAGCCGAATACAAGGAGTTAAATACTGTTGTGGTTCCTTACAACCACTGCCATATTTTTATTTAATTTAATTTAAGAAATATTTTATTAATCTTTATTCATTTAATATTAAAATTCGCATTCTAAAATTATTTTAATTCCTTTCTTTTTAAGGCTTCCCCTGTAAGCTTTTCTTAGTTACGTAACATTTCGTTTTTTTTTTTAAATGATAAATATAGTTTTGAAATCTGGTCTTCCGGTAATTATTCATCGAGAACATTCTACAACCTTCTAAAGGTGATGTCACTTCCTCTTGTAGCTCCTCCCCTAGCCAATCAAATTCAAATCATTTTAATACGTAATTTCAAAAAATGTAACACTTTACTACTAATTGGCATCTTATCTTAAAAAAATCTATAAAAATGTAACCTAATAAAAGCATACAAGTTGTAAATTTCCAACTGGACGAAAAATGTCCGGGCCAGGATTCGAACCTGGGATCGCTTGGCTGAAGCCGCCACGCTCTACCACTGAGCTATCCCGGTCGAATTTGGAGGGCATAATTCATCCAGTTAACCTTATTGATCAAAGCATCTGGTCTGATATTTTAATCAGCTCAACAGAAAAGATCGTAGGTAATGGAACTCCAGTAACCGCTGGATACGTGAATACACTAGATTATTTTTAACACAATTTATCAAATTACTTTACCAATTTGATAAATTGTGTTTAAAATAATCTAGTCTAATAAAAGCAGTTTTCATTTCCTATAATATTACAAATTATGCCAACGCAAGATTCTAGTATTTTTATCCCTGCCAATTGGCGATTTTAGTTATTACGGAAACCCCTTCGCTTTTGCAAAGCCGAGTCTGCGCGTTTTGGCTCACTGGTATTTTACTACAGGCGCGGAAGAGAGTGGGCTTGCCTTCTGCGAAGAATCATGTGCGTGCAGCGAAAGCAGTTAAATGAAAGAAAAATTTTAAAATTATATTGGTTTGATGGCCTGCATACATTCTCTTCTGATTACGGCAAGAATGATAACAGTTTCACCAACGGAGATGCAACGACGATTGTTAATTATGCGAAGTGGGTAGAACCTACTGATGTTGTATGGCAATAGTAGTTTATTTTATTATTTGACTGGTGCGATGTTCTGTGTTTTGGGTTGATGATAAATCATATAAAAAATATGAATTTTAAGACAAGTATCTCCTTATTCCCCGAGAAAAAAAAATTATTATTTTTCTCATGGTAAGTGCATATGGAAAAACATCGATTGTATACTAGTCATTCTAAAAAAAATGAATATATAAATTTGAGTATCCATTATGAATATAGTTTTTTTAAGAAAATTCTCTATAAATAAATATTTTCGAAGCTGGATTCTCAGTGCAATCCTTTTATTTGCATCCACCCCTTTTGTTTTTTAGGTCACTTCAGGTCACTTTTGCTTTTATTTTCTTTGTTCTTGATTATCAAGTATGTATGAATATTTATTTAACGAATCATTTTGAATAATGAATGTCATGTCGGCGTGGTCTTTTGCGGCCATAACTCAGTATACTCGATACTATATTCTGCTTAATGATCACTAGATATAACTATTGGAATATTAATATTATTTCAGTGTTAAAAAAACTGTATGTTAATATATCTTCGCCTTTTATTGTCCAACCGCCACAAATACCTGAAGAAATCACCAAAGATTTCGCTACTTACAGCAGCCTGTTTGATTCTGATATTTTCAGTGGTTTAAGCGCCCAGTTCGGTTATATGTCTGTTAAATTTGTGTTGTATGTATATTATATTGTATTATTTATTTGTTGATGAAATTTTAATTTCTCTATGATAAAATATTAGACGGAAACAAATGCTTAACTATTTATATTTCTGTAATAGAAAATGTGTTAATCTTTTGTAAGACGATATATTCACACGATATAAATAAATTTTGAATAAAAATCTTGCTTAAAAATTATTTTAAAACCGTAAAAAATCTGTAATTTTAGACACAGTTTTCAAACAATTTGATTTGAAAGAATGTGTATTTTCTTATTTGACGATGTAAAAATTGATATTTATGTTTGTAAGTTTGATAAATTGCAGTATACGGGAAATTTATTAGTCAAGTGACTGCTATCGTCAATTTGATGCTATAATTACTCATGGACAAGTTTTTGTTTTATAATATAAATAACCCTCTAAGCGTCTCTCACGTAACGTCTTTTCCGCTTCCAGAAAATAAGTTAAATTGGCTGTAAAGAAAAATATTTTTAACAGAGTTTATTATGTTTTAAGAAGTATATAGAATTTAGGGATATGAAAATATAATTTAACATTAAACTGCGAAATCAAATTTAATATATCTGGGATTTTATAAGCGTTTATATGAACATTCAGGGAAGCTTTGAAACACTCAGAATGTTAAATGAACTGATAAAAAAAAATGTCGATCAATTTATTCGGAATTTTACTCTAAAACAGCTTTGAATAGTTTTAATATGGTAGCAAATATAGTTTATAACATATACATTTCTTTCATGTAATATTTGTTTAGCGTAACGTCTAAATGTAAGAAAAGCAATCGCAAAGAAATCATATGGAATTTTGCCAAGAGACGAAAACTACACTATATTGCTTACGTATATTGTGCTTTTAAGTTTCCGCGACATGTTTATAGCGAAACGTTGCTTTTACAAAACATGAAATGTTAAAGTTGGCAAATATTTGAGCTCAGGGTATTTGAAAGACATTCATTTTGAATTCTTACATTTTGCCATCTTTTAAAAAGTTCTCTTAAGTTTACAGGTATTGTATAGGAATGTCTGTAAAATTTTCTGGTATGGATTGTCAATTTTTTTTTAATAGAATTATAGCCTATATTTATGAGGAACTTGCACATAAAATTTTACTGATTTTATTTATAAACATTTTTTGCTCATTTTCTTTTATTCATGGAATGTATATTTTGTTATATTTTCCTTTTCAAGTGTAAAATCTAAAAAAATAAATTTTTATTTTTTTTAATTTAAAATTTTCGGATTTTATCCATGTTTAATATTTGAGATATCTTTTGAAAGAATAATTGCTTTTTGCATAACTTTTACTTTCCGAACACATAAGTGTATAGAAAGTATTACAATCATGCTGCATGTGTATGTGTGAGTGAACACGATAGCCTCTAAACGGTACTTCCGATTGAGATCCCATTTGCCATATAATTTATAAACAACTGTATAGATTTTCGTTCAAATTAGCCGACGGATTAGGCATTTAAACGATTTTCAAACCATTTTGAGACCGATTCTATAGGAAAAATCATCGAAGAAATGTCATACTAGAGTATAATTAATATATATTACGGCGACATATTTGAGGATGAGTTGCCCAGAGGTAACGTCTCCAGTTTCGAAACAGGAGGCTCACTGTTGGAATCCAGCTATTGGATTGTGTCAAAGTTGTATCTGAATCCATGGTATTTCATAAAGTCAAGTGGAATAATTTCAGATTTTTTTTATTTTTTTTATTTTTGAATGCATAAAAGAATAATTAATTTATTTTCGGGATTTACCAAAATATTTATTTTAAAAATTTAATATTTTTTAAAAGATTTTTTTTTTTTTTTTTTTTTTTTTTTTTTATGAGAACTTTTTTTACTACGAGGACCATCTTTTCCAAATTCCTTCTCAAAACTAAAATCTCAATGACAATTTAAAAACTGTATAACTGAAAAACATTGTAGAGACGAGGGAGAAAAAAAGTATACCCGTCCGTACTAACTTTGCTACTCTCTTATGGAAATTACACTAGTACCAACCGATTAGTAATAACGTGTACCAATTAATCATATACATAAATTGTGCATTGAGGGTCGTTTACATAATGAAATTTTAACTTTAAAATTTCCAATACTAACACCTAATTTTGACATCATATTTGAATTCTTCAGTTTTTTACCACCGAATAACAAACAAAAGACTTAACTATTGCAGTGGTTAATTGCAGTGCAACTTCAACAAACGAAAGACTTATGAAAGTTAAGAAAATTACACTAGTACAAACCTATTAGTAATAATGTGTACTATATAATCATATACTTAAATTGTGCTTTGAGGGTCGTCTACATAATGGAATTGCAATTTTAAAATTTGCAATACTAACACTTAACTTTGAAATCATATTTAAATTCTTCAGTTTTTTACCACCGGATACCAAGCGCGAAGTCATTCGCTCAAGTAGTTTAAAAATTATGCAGGTGTAAAATTTTGAGCTCCTAATATTAAATAAATTTTTATCCATTGCAAAACAGATTGCAATGCGGGTAGTTTCTTAGCATAAATAAAAAAAAATACTTGGCAAATTAGTGAGAATTTTCAATTTGCATATTTAAAGCTTCTAGAAAACTCTCTCTTTAAAAAAAATGTTACAATTCAATTTAGTTCAAAAATTAATTTATAAATATATACGCAAATTTCATCCACACAATTAATTATCTTATGTAGCCCTGTATATGATCAATTGAATGTATGCGCACCACATAACATACTAAAATTTAGTTGTTTAACACACATGACTCAATTGAAAGTGATCATCTTGCAAGTATTTCTCATAGAGGATAAAGTATCTCATTTTTTTCGCGATTCTGTAAAAGAACATTAAATTTACATGGCCTTGTTTTCCTGCGGAAGATAGCGCGCTTCAACAACGTATATCAATTTCACAAAACGTACGTAAAACAATCACGTCTGTAAACTGATTGTTAAAATAATAGCAGCGATAATACCCATCAAGACGAACAATTTTTGTATTAGGAAACCAGAGTCGCAATCCACGTATTCGGTCACTCCAAGCCAAAACCGGATTTCGGTTCAAACCTTTAACAAAAATGAAGATATTTTAGCGATATTTTCCACAGACTTGCATTGCTTTCTGTAAAATGTAATGACATCACGAGAAATAATAGAAATTGCCACCATCTGCTCCCATACAAAATTGAAGCATACACTTCGTAAACCAGATTGTAATTCACCGTACACTACAGTGTCACTAACTGAATTAAAGCGTACATCCTACTTATCCTATTATATCATCATATTCCACACAAAACAAAATTATTCTATTGCAATTTCACTATTCTCTTAAAATATCTTTATTATTTGTAAAGTTATGAATGAAATCCAGGTTCAGTTTGGAATCAGACAACCAATATTTTTGACTGAATATGTTGATGGTGAACCTGCTTTTATGTATAAAACTATTTCATCTTGATGGTTACTATCACTGCTATTACACTGCTTCCATACAGAAAAATTATTCATCTTGATGGGTTTTATCACTGCTATTAGTCTGCTTTCCTATATAAAAATTATCCATCTTGATGAAAACTATTACTACTATTAGTCTGCTTTCCTATATAATTTTTTTTTTCATCTTGATAGGTAGTATCACTGCTATTACCTTGCTTTTCTATATAAAAATTATTCATCTTAATGTGTACTATCACTGCTATTACTCTGCTTTTCTACATAAAACTTGTCCATCTTGATGGATACTATTACTACTATTAACCTGCTTTCCTATATAAAAATTTCTCATCTTGATGGGTAGTATCACTGCTATTACTTTGATTTTTTATATAAAAATTATTCATCTTGATGGGTGCTATCACTGCTATTAGTCTGCTTTCCTATATAAAAATTATCCATCTTGATGGATACTATTACTACTATTAGCCTGCTTTCCTATATAAAAATTTTTCATCTTGATGGGTAGTATCACTGCTATTACCTTGATTTTTTATATAAAAATTATTCATCTTGATGGGTGCTATCACTGCTATTAGTCTGCTTTCCTATATAAAAATTATCCATCTTGATGGATACTATTACTACTATTAGCCTGATTTCCTATATAAAAATTTCTCATCTTGATGGGTAGTATCACTGCTATTACCTTAATTTTTTATATAAAAATTATTCATCTTGATGGGTACTATCACTGCTATTACTCTGCTTTTCTACATAAAACTTGTCCATCTTGATGGGTACTACTTTTGCTCTTGGCCTGCTTTCCTATATACAAATTAATCATTCTTGATGAGTACTATCACTGCTATTACCCTGCTTTCCTATATAAAAAATAATCATCTTGATAAGTACTATCACTAATATTACCCTGCTCTTTGATTTAGAAAATTTTTTCATCTTTATGGTACTATCACAGCTATTGCCGTATTTACTCCTGTATGACGCGCAGTTTTTATACCTAAATACCTGGAGTAAATACACTTGACTTTCCGAACACTTTACAGAATACTGTGCGTTCAATTAAATTGTAATATAACAATAAATAAACTTAGATCCTAATTTTACAAAGGTGAAATGCTTCCACTGGTGCAAAGGATTTCATGTTTAAAAAAAAAACGTACACTTTAAGTCGTAAAGCTTAAACATTTTCCAATGACATAATTTCAATAAATTCCCATTCTGCCCGTGCTACAATGAAGGTCTATGTATTTTTTTTAAATAGGAAAAAAAAAGATTTTACTAAACTAGGTGGTATTTTGGTGAAACATAATTGACATAAGATGAAAGTGAGCAATAAAAGTAATTGAATTGCGATAGAAAAGAAATGCTTTTCAGTTATTGTCACAAAATGGGTGAAAAAATGTTTGGATATCAAACCAGTCGGCCGATTTCTTCGAAAATGAATACAATTCTTGCGACAGAGGCCTGCAACATATTCACCAAATGGAAACTCAATGAAAAGCACACTTTGGATGCTATCCTCTTTATATATGCATACATTGAGACTTCATCAACCCTCCCCCCCTTCCACTCCCCCCAAAAAAGCTCTGCGAACTTAAAAAGTGAAGAAATTTGAATATACGCGCATACATCTACGGATGCATATGAATTCATTGTAAAAATAGTGAAAAAGGATTCAAGGAATCTCAAAATGTGAAAATATACCAAAACTTCCATAATCGGTGTTTAAAAATCATGATTACAATACCTCCCTTATACTGTGTGCGTACAGAAAATAAAAATTATTAAAAAAATTAGGGCGCTCTCGATATACAAGGAATTGATAATGGAGAGAAGCAGGAGAGAGAAAGAGCGAAAAAAATAATGTATGAAAATTGATGTATGTACAAATTCAATTTTTAGAAATACCATTTGCATTCATTTATTTATTGTATTTTATTTTATTTATTTATTTATTTTGTATATTTCTAACAGCTGATAATATTGAACTTCAGGTATATCTGTGGTGCTTTCCATCTTATTACACCATCATTGTCCTCTGTATATAAATATATATATATACTATATTCGTTGAACATTTTCTAATTGAATATACGAAATCATGAAATTATATTTTGTAAATGTACATAATTAAAAATGATCGCTGAATTAAAAAAAAAAAAAAATCTGTTTGAAATCTTTTCCTCACATTTTTTTATTATTATTACGTATCTTTATTTTTCGAAATAAAATATTAAAACTCGGGGTGCGCGTGTTACACGTGACCAGCGCATACACACGTAAATACTGTATTTTATCAAAGTAGTTTACGAACACTCTGTATTTTCAGAACAGATTGCTTTATTTTTAAGTTCGACATATAACTCTTAGATTTGCGATAACAATGAATGCTTGTATAAAATCAAATATCTTGATATTCCAATACTTGCAAAAATATTCTTAAATATTTTTGTATTTCCTTCTTCAACGATTCAGTATCAAATTACAAAACATAAAATCAGCAAAAATGTTAACCGATATTTCTATCTAGCAAAGTGGAAGAAGAATTCTTACATCAATGGTGCTTTTATTTTCTTGCTGTACTGCTTCACTTGAATATTTTTACCTTGCGTCAAAATAATCTTCGGTTTACAGGTCAGCAAATCTTGATAAATTGTAGGATTCCAGCTATCGAATCAGGAAGATGGATTCGATAGTATATTTTGGATCAGGCTTCAGTGAATATTTATTAGCTTATAAATTCATGATTTATCTGGCTTCGTTTTGCAATATTTCATTCACTTCTAACTCTTTTTAAAATAAACCAAAAATAGTTAGTTCTATTAGACATTCAAACGAAATAACACCAATTTAGATGAGATTTATTGATTAATTCTTAATATTTAAAGACACTCTTGCATTGTTTTCTTCAATCATGCAATGTTGTGTTACAAAATCTAATATCAACAAAAGTATTAAATTTATTATTAACCGATATTTTATATATATATACAGGGTGTATCTGAAATGCTTCAACAAACTTAGAGGTATGATAGTACTCATGAAGACGAACAAAAAATGCAATGGAACATGGGGTCGCAAATAACGTTTAATCCTTTCAGGGGCAGTGATATGTTTATGAAACCACTTAATTTTAATTCCAAAACGCCACGATGGCACCAGAATTTTGCTAAAATCTTTTCCATTTAATATGTATGTGAAATATAGCCCTTTTTTAACCGACTTAAAAAAAGAAGGAGGTTATCAATTCGACCCGTATGTATGTATTTTGTTGTTCACGCATAACTCTCGTAAATGTGCATCGATTTTGATAATTTTTATTTTGTTTGAAAGAGCAAGGGTCCAAGGTGGTCCCATTTCAATTTCGTCAAAATCTGATCATCAGAACAAATTATTTTATTCAAATTTCCATTATTTTGATAATTTAATTTTATTTCAAAAAGTCCATTATTTGAATTGTTGCCAATTTGTAAAATAGCGCACATAATAATATTCCCTTTCAATTAAAAAACGTATTTACACGTGACTATCAAAAACAGAAATAAAACTTTAAAACAATAATTAAATGATCACGTGTTAAAAGCAGTAAATGTAGAAATATACGTTATAAAAAATATACTTGCGCGTTCAAAACATTAAATGGGAAAACTTACGTCATATTTAAAATGCTCAAATAACATTACTTCCAAACAATTTCAATTTAAAAACATATTTATACGAGAGATTAATTTATTTGTAGCTGATATATTATGTATACTAAACTACGAAACGTCCTTCTGGTCTATACCGGTAGGAAAAGACAGCCTACCTATTGCTTGGTTTTAAGATTTTAGCTAATTTTACTGCAAAACACCAAGCTATAAAAATGGATGGAACCCGATTACAGAAGATTCAGTCGCAGTTCTCGTCAATATTCAATTTGAATCAGAATTTCGCCAAATATGCTAGCTATAGCCAAGTTGGCTTCATTTATGGCAACTTGTTTTTGTCGCCAAATTTGTTGATATTTCGCCAAATATTGCCTAGCTTGGAGAGAATTTAACGCTGGCGAACATGAATATATAGTATTGAGAATATGAGAGTTAGAAAGATGGTTACAACAATGAAATAAAACTTGCGAGATAGCATGTTCACTAAAAGTCTTAAATTAAAACCGTTTATGGAGGTATCCTTCTGTCTTGTTTCAAAATGTCAGCCACCCTAAAATTTCAAACTGCTATATCTCAGGCATTTTTTAAGGTAGAAGCAAAACAAAAATTGTTCCGGTATCCTTGGATCAAGGCTGAACATTCAATTGGAAAAAACCTTTAGGATTTCTAATATTTTTAACGACTTTGTACATCTTTTTGAATTTGAAATCTTTAACCCTTTCCGGCGCGGAGTAAGTCTGTTTGTAAAATGATGAAATAATGGACTGGCACCAGGAATAACAAACGAATTCATTAGGAAATATAAACTTGCTCATTTTCCGGTACTTAACAAAAGGAAAATATTAATTAAATATTCTTGGTGCCGTTTGTCAGTTTTGGAATTAAAATTAGGTGTCTTTTTTCGTGACCACCGCCCGTTAAAGAGTTAAGTTTCTATCATAGCGCCTCCTTCTTGCTGAATATCCCTAAATTCAACTGGGACCTGCAGATCATAGTAAAAAACACATACAAAAAAATTGGTTCAGTACTGTGGATAACCTAATACACTTTTCGATGATACAATAATTTAAATGGAACAAAAATCGCTATCACAGCGCCCGCTTTCGGCAGAATATCCGCAAATTCAAGTGGGACCTGCTGGTCACAGCCAAAAACCTATATATGAAATTTCGTTCAATTCTAGGTTGCTTCATAACTTGACACACTTTTCAATGATACAAAGAGGGCACACACGGACAGACAGATATTTTGTAAAAACATGTTTTTCGGAATCTTTGACTCCTAAAACATATAAATCCGTCGAAAACCGGAAGTTGAAAAAATTTTGATCACAATACTTTCTTCTATTTCGATAGAAGAAGGTGAGAAAAGGAGGATGCTAATAATTTGACCCAATATATGTATGTATGTATGTTTTAGTCCTGTTCACGGATAACTTTCGTAAATGTGCACCGATTTTGATATATATATATTTTTGTTTAAAAGTGTGATACATCCTGGTGGTCCCATTTAAATTTCGTCAAATTCTGATGATTAGAACAATTTTGTTGTTAAAAAATTTTTTTAATTAAAAAATGCGTGGAACCCGATTACAGAAGATTCATTCCCACTTCTCGTCAATCTGAATGAGAATTTTGTCAAATTAGTCAACTATAACCACGTTGGCTTCATTTATGGCAACATATTTTGATCGCCAAATTTGGCGATATTTTTCCAGTTGTCGTCAAGATTGACAAGAATTTGATTCTGTCAAAGATTTTATTAAAAAATATTTATTTAAAGGATAATTTTGGTAAATTATAATTTCTATTACAAATTACTTATTTATTCAGCAGATGTTGAAATCAAGATAATTGTCTATTACTGTATTAATAACTAAAAAGTAGGAAATAAAATAAACTTTTACAAAAAAAACATTAACCGACTTATAAAAAAAGCACTAAAAAGTATTAAATAATTCTTTAAAATTCTCTAATGACAAAATGTTATCCATTAACCACAAATCTGATATCATGTGTCGGAATAAAAATGATAAATTTAATATGTACAGTTTAATACCCACCAAACATGGATTTTCGAGAGAATATATTTTACAAGAGATGAATATACAGACTTATGATTCAGTTTACGAATATATACATATGAAAAGCAATCAATTACTTTTTGAAGTCGGTGCCAAACAACCCCAATCGATAAATTAGTAGATACTAGGTACAATATATTCACAATTCTTACTAAACTTAAGGTAGTTTGGCACCGACTTCAAAAAGTAATTGATTGCTTTTCATATGTATATATTCGTAAACTGAATCATAAGTCTGTATATTCATCTCTTGTAAAATATATTCTCTCGAAAATCCATGTTTGGTGGGTATTAAACTGTACATATTAAATTTATCATTTTTATTCCGACACATGATATCAGATTTGTGGTTAATGGATAACATTTTGTCATTAGAGAATTTTAAAGAATTATTTAATACTTTTTAGTGCTTTTTTTATAAGTCGGTTAATGTTTTTTTTGTAAAAGTTTATTTTATCTTATTTACAAACAAATTTTTTTGTAAATTCCAGTGCCAGTCCTTTATTTCAACATTTTAGTACTAAAAGTACTTTGCCCCTGAAACCTTTAAAGGCTTAAAATCGAGAAAATGCGTCTGGAAATGGACAGACTGAGACAAGAAAGAAATACTCCAGAAAATTATTTATTGCACAGAATAGGTACAACACAGCTCGTGATGTCCAGAGAAAATAAATATTTTACAACAATTGTTCAAATTGTCGACCGCGGACATTATTACACAGAGTGCATCTACGGAGCAACGACTGACGGACACGCTATGTGTAATAATGTCCGCGGTCGACACTTTGAACAATTGTTGTAAAATATTTATTTTCTCTGGACATCACGAGCTGTGTTGTACCTATTCTGTTCAATAAAAAATTTTCTGGAGTATTTCTTTCTTGTCTCAGTCTGTCCATTTCCAGAGGCATTTTCTCGATTTTAAGCCTTTAAACCGTTCAGGGAAAAGTACTTTTAGTACTAAAATGTTGAAATAAATGACTGGCACCGGAATCTACAAAAAAATTTGTTTGTAAATAAGAAAAAGGCTATATTTCACATACATATTAAATGGAAAAGATTTTAGCAAAATTCTAATGCTATCGTGGCGTTTTGGAATTAAAATTAAGTGGTTTCATAAACATACCACTGCTCCTGAAAGGGTTAAACGTCATTTGCGACCCCATGTTCCATTGCATTTTTTGTTTGTCTTCATGTCTACTATCATCCCTCTAAGTTTGTTGAAGCATTTCAGATACACCCTGTATATATACTCAGTATATGCATTCCTACAACACTGATTTAATTATCCTGCAGTAAGGGAAAACTGCTCTATTTGAATTTTTTATCTTGCATCAAAATAATCTTCCTTATACAGGCCAGCAAATCTTGATAAATTATAGTATCCCAGATATGAATCAGTAAGATGGATGTTTGATGTTTCTTTTTGGAACACTTTTCTTTTACTAACTCTTTAGAAATAAACAATAGGTAATTCTATTCGACATTTATATGAAAAAACACCAACGGTTATTTCATTGTAACACATTAAAATGCGCAAAGTCAAAATTGGTAAATATATATAGCTATATATATATAAGAACCATTTTGGAGAATTCTAGATTTTTCAAAACTATTAGGGAATTTCAATGAAATAGTAACACAAATAATATATTTTGTGATGTATTTTATTTATAGAGAAATCGTCCACAGTGCAGAGTGTTCAAAAGCTACTTTACAAAATAATGGAGGTAATAGTACTCCTCAAGACTAATAATTTTTGTATTAAAAAAAAAAAAAAAAAAAAAAAAAACGCAAACTATTTATAGTGCTAAAAATACAAAGTGTCTCAATCAAAACCGATCAGGGGTTTTCTATGACAACTTTAACAATAATGAAGATATTGTAACGATATTTCCCACCGAATAAATTTGCTTTGTGCGAAACATGGTGGCATCACGAGAATATTTAAAAATTGTCACCCATTCCCGGCTTTACAACACTGAAGTAAATGTTCCATAAATCAAAATCAAGGTGATTGTACGCTTTTTGAACTACGGTATACTCCCAGCACTTCCCGTAATGTCATCACATTTCACTCAAGGCTGTTGTGGAAAGTATACGGTAGTATACGCCATTTATCTCTTGAATTTTTAAATGAATATCGTATACCCCCTGTTTCTGAAGTAAAGCAATATCGTATACTTACTAGAATACAGTCTCGGCCTATAGCGTATACTGTCTGCAGTGGTTCGAAGTATCGCGCTACAAATGGCGAAACTACAGTAGTTACTACTTTTTCCGGTTATTTGTAGAGTAGCGAGTAGCGCGATACGAAAAATACGTAGCTTGTAGCGAATTCTGAAACTACTTTTTTTCCTACTTCAGAAAAAGGGCCATTAATTTGGTTACGTGATCGTAACGTGCTGTGAAAAATGCGCATAACAATTTGCGAATGTCAGCAACTCAGCTGCAGCGTTTACCAATGCATAGTATGACGTTATAGATTTTCCCATTTACACTTGCAATTAAATCCAAGTGCCAAAATCTAAATAAAAGAAATTAATTTTCTTTCTGGAAACATTTGCACTCTAAAATCGGCATTTTCAAAACTGAGCAAAAAATACTCAAATCTGAGTATGTCGCACAGTCAAAATTGCTCCGAATCAAAATTACTCAAGTTTGAAAAATGTATATACTCATTTCTGAAACATGCACAAACTTCTATATGTTCATACTGAGTATGTGAGTCAACTTGAGTATGTTATGTTTCAAAAATGAGTGTGAACTGACCCTAAACATTTTTGAGTATGTCCATGCTTCAAAAATGAGTATGAAGTGACCCTAATCAGTTTTGAGTATGTCCATGTTTCAAAAATGAGTATGAACTGACCCCAATCATTTCTGAGTATGTTTCAAAAATGAGTATGAACTGACCCCAATCCTTTTTGAGTATGTCCATGTTTAAAAAATGAGTATGAACTGACCTCTATGTGCTGAGTTTTGAGTATGTCCATGTTTCAATATTTTGAGTATTTCTGGTATTTCAGAATTGAAAGCATTGAGTCGTCCTATTTGAAACAAAAAGTTTCAAAACAAAATTGAAAACATCGATTTACTCAGATTTGAAAGTGTTATTTTTCTCAATGTGTCTGTTTAATCATTATTATTACTCGATCCAGTCCTCCTGAACCCGCTGGTAATTTTTTCCGCCTTTAATTTTTTACCATGAAGTGATCGGGGCATCATTCCCCTCAGTCTTAAAGAGGACCGCGATTCCGCCTGTTCCACGAGTAACAGCGGTCGGAAATTTTAACAACATATAAACACTATTTGAGAGAACAACACAAAATACTTTATTGTGTGTTATGTTTCTTAATTTTTTATGCGCTCGACTTTATCACATTAATTTGACTCTGTAACCCAGCAAACGCGATATAACGCGCGGCCATTCACTGAGAAAAATGACACTTTCAAATTTGAATAAATCGATGTTTTCATTTTGTTATGAAACTTTTTGTTTCAATTATGACGCCCCAATGCTTTCAATTCTCTAATACCAGAAATACTCAGAATATGGAAACATGGACATCTTCAAAGCTGAGCACATCAGTTTATACCATTTTTGAAACATAGACATACTCAAAAATGATTAGATTCGATTCAAACACATTTTGAAACATAGACATACACAAATATGAGCACATGATATTTTGAGTGTGTGCATGTTTTCAGAAATGAGTACATGTCACTCAACATGTTTCAAACTTGAGTAATTTTGATTCAGAGCCATTTTGACTATGCGACATACTCAGATTTGAGTATTTTTTGCTTAGTTTTGAAAAGGTCGTTATTAGAGTGTTGTATTACTTAAAATGTGTCCTCAATTTCAAGTGGGGACTGAATCCTTCACTGTTAAAACTGGATACTTGAAAATAAGTAAAATGTACTCCTGTTTGAGTGCTTTCCGATCTTATAATAGCTCCGAGTACTTAACTCTTAAATTTGAGAAACGCATGTACTCATTTTTGAGTACATACAGGGACTCGAACATAAGTATGTATAGAAGAAACACACATAGAGTAACAAGATATTATATTAATATTTAATCACAAGCTTACTTTTCAGTCCAAATTGTCACTTATATGTGAAAACATCATGTACTCGTTTCTGAAGTAATTCTACTTAAAAAAAAAAAAAAAAAAAAAAAAAAAAAAAAAAAAAAAACGAGTACATAGAATAACTATTATGTTCTATTCTAAATATTATATGTTCTCATTTTTAAGTAGATTGTTTTTAACAGTGTTTGACAAAATCTGTAAGTAGCGAAGTAGCCGCTACTTTTTAAAACAAGTAGTTGTAATTTTTGACAAATCACTTGTAGTTGAAGTTTGCTACAAAAATAAAGTAGTTTTTCTGACCACTGACCGTCTGGCATTTTTACGTGAAAGCACTGAAAAAGTCAGTTTATTGAGTATTTCGATAAGATATCTTTAATATTGTTGAGTTTAGCTTGGAGCGGCCTACTCTGTATTTATGACATAATAAGTGGTTTACCATCTTGGTTTCCCATGCAAAAAGTTACTCATCTCGATGAGTACTATCATCTTTCTTATTACACTGTTTTATTTAACTCAACATATGTAACTTTTTATGTTAAGATCTAATTTTACAATCGATTTTTCACTCACTTACTCATATGCTAGAATTAAACAAGTCGGATGTGTCAATCCCAAAACTTTCTTCTATCTCACACAGGTTTCGCATACACTAAAAACAAATCAGCGCCAATTTATGTCAAAGTCTAACTGAATCTAAAGTTTTATTAGACTCCATGCATTAGTTCTTGAGATATGACTATCGCTAAAATCGTGTAAATCAAGGAAAATGGAGCATGGTAGCGCTAACTGTTGCGAGATTTACAATAAACTCTAATCAACAACAACTTATGTCAACGTCTAACTGAATCTGAAGTTTCATGAAATATTTTGCATTAGTTCTTGAGATATTGCTATCGTGAAAATCATGAAAAAAATAGCATAGAAGCTGCACCTGTTGGGATATTTACACCAAAACGCAACCAGCATCTAATTATTTCAAGGTCTAATAGAATAAGAAGTTTGACGAAATTCCGAACATTATTTCTTGAGATATAGCTATCGTGAAAATCATGAAAAATGTAGAATAGCAGTGCCATCTGTTGAACTGTTTACTCTAAAACGTAATAATCATTTATTTATGTTAAGGTCTAACAGAATCTGAAGTTTGATGAAACTATGTGTATTAGTTCTTGAGATATAGGTATCATGAAAATCTAGAAAAATGTAGCATAGCAGCACCACCTGTTGGCTATTTACACCAAAAACTTAGCAGCACCTATTTATATGAGGGACTAACTGAATATAAAGTTTTATTAAATTCCGTGCGTTAGTTCTTGAGATAGAACGCCCGCAAAATTTTTGTCACATACATACAGACAGACAGACAGACTCACAGACAGACATTTTCTAAAAACATTCAAATCGTATTCAGAACCCTCTAAAATGTATAAATCCGCCGAAACCCGGAAGTCGAATTTTTTCACGAATCCAATACTTTCTTGTAAAGATAGAAGAAAGTAAAAATATATATGTTCACAAGTCTGTTTCCGTTAACAATACAACATTTTAATAATTTTAGAACTTATAAATTAATACATTAATTTTAAGGCTTTTTTATCTTTTATCCGCCAAAGGTGATAAATTGCTAAATATTCTTTACGGGTTACAACAACAATGGATTTACTTATGTGCAAAAGCATACTCGCCAAAATAAGCCAAATGGTTGTGAAAATGCAACGATTCAATTTTTAACACTATACAGGATAAAATAAAATATAAATAAAAAATCAGTGTGTAACAATTAAAATATACGTTTTTATCAATTAATGGTTTAAGATTAATTAAATTATGATTGTAAGTTGAGAAATTGACTTAGAAATCCTAAAAAGATAGTTTTAATAATGTTTTCTTGTCTTTCCTATTAGACAAATCTTTTTAAAAATAACACAGAAATAATCACACTAATAAATTCACGAGCTCTCGCTTTTTATCAAGCATAAATTTCAAGCGGCAAATTTTCGAGTTTGGTGCGCACGTCATACTCATATATTTTAGTGCAAATTTTTTGGGAGTCATGAATAATTTCAGTCATAAAATTAGGCATGATTTTCATGAGATGAACATTGAATGCGTGTAAAAGCGTGTTTTTTTAATAAAATCTATTAGGTAGCTTTCAATAAAAAAAAGTATAAAGCTACCTATTGCAGCCGATCGGAGGAAAGCAATTCCGGAAAATTTCGATATATTTTCACCGATCATGACCCCCAGACTCCAAAAGCACCCTCCGTTCAAATGTTGATTTAAATATATATATATATATATATATATACCGAGTTTGGTCCGCCATTTTGTTTCAAAATGGCGGCCACTGAAAGATTACACACACGTTAGAATATACACGTTAGAATATACTAAAAAATTAAAAATTCAAATTTATTTTTTGATTAAGTGTT
Source organism: Maratus michaelseni (assembly GCA_963931845.1). Classification (NCBI taxonomy): domain Eukaryota; kingdom Metazoa; phylum Arthropoda; class Arachnida; order Araneae; family Salticidae; genus Maratus; species Maratus michaelseni. The sequence continues at coordinate 377,814,290 of OZ007593.1, read as the reverse complement.
AGGCCTTTATACAAGGATTCCGGAGCATTTTTTGTTTAATCTCTATCTTAAAAAATGGCTGAGATAGAGCAGTTTGAAATTCTAGGGTGGCTGACATTTTGAAACAAAACAGCACATTAACGCGATTACTCGCGAATTATTATCTTTCATTGTTGTAATCATTTTCCCAATCATACATATAAAACTATATATTTATATCCGTTAGCGCCGAATTATTGCCAAATTTGGCGACCAAAAATAAATCTTCATAAATAAAGCCAACTTGGCTATAGTTGACTAATTTGGCAAATTTCATATTCATATTCTGTATTAACGAACCTTCTTTGCATTTTATCTTGCTTTTTAGAGAAACATTAGTTAAAATTTTCAAACGAAGATATAGGAAAGCTACGTTTTCCTCCTGGTACAGGCCTGAAGGACTTTTTTTACTTTATATTTATTTTGTAAAGTCAGTTTAGAAACAACGTGTATAGTTAATATATAGCAATTGTTTGTTACTCGGCCTATCGGGCAAGTTAAAGAACCTTTATCTGTCTTAATTCCGTAAGTCAAAAAGAAAAAAATAATAAATGTCTTGTATAGTCTTGTTATCCGGAGAAAACTTCAGAAACTTATTTTAGGGAGTGTTTACTCATGTAATTCACATTCTTTTAAAGGGTATATTCACAGTTATTCACAGTATCTCACAATTTCCTTCGCGGTCCATCTTATTTTCTCTTTTATAACCAGATTTATTTTATTTATTTATTTACTGTTACACTCAGGTACCAAAAAACATTTTACTTTAAACTAAAATGAAAAATAGTTTTAAAAAAAGATTAAATGAACTATATACACAATCCTCAAACTGTCTTTTTGTTTCATCTAATCTTAACTTATTTTACAAACGTTTTAATCCGTTCTTTTGTCTTGTTATCCGGAGAAAACTTCAGAAACTTATTTTAGGGAGTGTTTACTCATGTAATTCACTCTTTTAAAGGGTATATTCTCAGTTATTTACAGTATTACTTATATTATAGCGAATTCTAATCAAAACTATCAGGGAAAGCTGGAGTAGAAAGAGTTAAACAAGGAAAAAACACACAAAATCCTTTTTAAATACTTTCCAACATAGTTGGAGAGTATTTATGACTTTGGTTTGTCTGGCCGTACATACTCCCGTAAATATACTCGGAATGGCCTGTAATTTTTTGCTGTTATTGACGTTTACTATAGAAGGATCGCTACTGAAAATTAATATGTAGATATGTAGCATTTCTTATTCGTTTACAGGGGTAGCCAAAAGATTTTACATTACGGCCAATCGGAAAAAAATCGTTTCAAGTGCAATTTAATGATGTTACTCCATTTCAAACATAATGAAATTGATATGCATTTATAAAGTGGTCTATAACATGCATTCTGTAGAATATGGGGTACAAAGCGTTTATTATTTATTTATGGGTCCACAGAAAAGAATTCCGTTACACAATGGTCTACGGAGAAAAACTGTTTGCAGCGTACTTTAATTGTGTTACACCATTTCAAATTAATGAAACTGATATGCAATTCTAAGGGTTACTGTAAGTTACTTGCTGTATGATGTGCATAGCATTTATCATTCATTTGAGACACACGAAAGATTTAGGATACAGTAATGTATCCTAAATACTGTATATCCGCGATAATTGCTGTTTCCAATTATCGTATGCGTTTTAAAATTTAACTGAATTTTTGCACACTACGTGGTGTGTAAATGCTATAGATCAAATACAGGCTACACAAAAGAATTCGTCCCGCATTGGCGAAGACGATTAAGCTCGGCTCCCGTCAAGATCACCAAAAGTGAAGCAGCATCGACCATGGCAGTGCTTGGGAGGGTGACAACCTCTCTCGACTGCGGCTACTGTGGGACCGTGTGCGTTAATTGGAACTGGTGCAATTAAAATCTGTTCGTGGCTCCAATGTCCTCCAAGTTTGAAAACGATACCTCTGAGTGTGCCAATCCAGGTGCAGGCCTCTCATCTGGAATTGGTTCAAAATTAGGAGACCAGCTTCAGAAGTCCAACCTCTCTTGAGCCTCTGGCACCCTTTCTTTCAGAGAAGTGCCATGGCATTTTCTCTGACACGACAACAACAAAAAAAGAATTCATAAGCATTACTGTGTATCAGCGTAAATTTCTTAAAGTGTCTTTTTAATCGAGTTAGGCATGTTGAAAGTGAAATATATTTAGTATACTAAGGTTTGGTGATAATAAAATCATATACATGACCACGCAAAGAACTGGATACATAGCCGCTTATGGATGATAATTTCTAGAAGTACGATTTCAGTAGTTTTAAGCGTAATAATACCTGAATTAAATTTTAGCTCGATATGTGGCGTGTATAAAAACGTAAAAAGTGGTATACAAGGCTGTACAAAAGAATTCCAGTATGTTTACGTCTATTGGTAGAAATTGCTGAAAGTAAATTTTCAACCTATTATATGTTTTCTTACTAAACTAAATTTTAGCATACTATGTAGAATGTATGCAAATCTCTAGATCAAATACAGAGCTGCACAAAAGAATTGGAGAACTTTTCATGCTAAGGACGATAATTGCTGAAGTCTGGTTTACAAATGTGTTGTGCGTTTTGTAAAATGCTTACTTAGGTATCATATTTATCGTATTACACAGCGAAGTTTTGTTAAAATATCCGGGAAGTGCTTGAAAGTGTTTCATAATCTATGATTAACGTATGAATTTTGGCTCTTATTTTTTTATTATTATTTTAATGAAAAACAAAGTCTAGCATAAAATAAATTACCTTCCACAACGTTGATACCCTTCTTCAAAATTTTGGTGTTTAACTTTTTTTTTTCAATTTTAGCGAAATTTTTAGAAAAAAAATAAAGCAATAAGAGAATTGTTTTCCAAAATTTATAAAAAGATTATATGAAAGTGACTGGAGTTATTGAAAATATTTTTAACACTATTTTTTAAATAAGGTTTGTCAGATTTAATAAAAATCATTTTCGAATTTCAGAAAGCTAAAAAACAGATTTCTTGAGTTAAAAAAACGAAGTATTTTTATTTGTTCTACAACTATAAGTTCTTCAATTAATATAAGCTCTTGATATATGATTGCAAAATATAAATGTACATTCTTGGCATAGACTGAAATAAATGATTAAATTTGAAACGTTACAAAAAAAGTACAGATAATAAGATATTCTTGTCTCCACCCAAGCAAAAAGAAAATACAGGGCAATAACATTCTTGAATGCATATACCTAAACAAACGTTTCATCATTTGCAAAGCAAAATACGATTTACATAGTAGAACATGAATTAACTTATTATTAGCTAAAAACTGACATACTATTTATATCTAAAAATGTAACCCATATACACAGTTAAACTTGATTGTGAAAATGCCTTGGATTATTATGAGTTAGTTCAAAGTAGAATTTCTCTATTCTAAAAAAATAGTTATTGACGCTCCGCTGTCACTGCTAAATCTGTTTTTGAATTGACCGTGCCTTTTCTCTGCTCATACTGAAAAAATTATTGCATATAAAAACATGAAAACTTATAGTTTTATATAAACAAAAAGTACGGTAAGCATGCTGAAGCAAACGGTTTATAAAACAAAGAATTATTTTAAGTGCTATTCAATTTTGAAATCAAAATAGTTCAATTACATACGTTTTATAGAATAAAAAATTGCATAGCAATTTAAACATCTTTTGCAGGCACATACTGGCTAGATTGGGGTGCGCGGTGTTTAATTATTTTTTTATTTGACTTGGTAGAGAGGAAGGGGTAATTTGTTTTACAAAAATAATTCAGATTTTTTTTTTTTTTTTTTTTTTTTTTTTACCGTTGCCAAAATTATAAAAGCCTGAACAATAATATTTCTAAACTATGTGTTTTCAATTATATATAGTTACACGTGGATATTGAAAATAAAAGAAAACTTTAAAATACATAAATTATTGCAAAGGATTTACTGGTGAATATTACGTTATACTTAATGCAAATTGTGCATTTTCAAGTGCTGAAGATTTATTCAAGATTTTTTAATGATACATGGATAACATTACACAAAGGAAAAATTTTGCCCTCATGGTTAAAAAAAGATTTTGTTTACAATAATTAATTTCGATTTTAAAGATTATTTTAAACATTTATTTTACTTTAAACATATACATTTGTTTTTTTTTCTTCAAAGAAGAAACTAAGGAAGATTAAAAATATTTTGATATCAATACATTAGCATTTAATGTATGGTTTTCATATGTGGATGTATCGCAATATTCAGCAGATTACGTGCATTTGTATTTATAAATCATGAACTTTAAAGTTTCCGCTGGTGAAAATGTCGTTTCATTTAAAATAAAAAATTCATTTTTATTCAGAAATCTGAAATATTTCACTACATTTCCACATAGTGGCAAAATTTTCACAAAGTTTTACGCTTATAATTCTTTTTCACCAGATTGGTTTTTTTTTTTTAACTTTTTTGAAGAGCAGTGAACAATGGCATTTTTTTAAATTAAAAGTGTTTGAATACTTATTTTTGCCACTGAGTCAATTTCTTAAAATAATAGTAGATGAAACCCATCAAAGCTTGACGGATAATATTGCTATAACAATATCAGTAAAATAAGCTTCTTTATTATTTAAGAGGGGGAGAATATGAAACAGTGTTTCAAAAATGTTATTTTAAAAGTTCCCCCTCCCCTCCCCCCCCCCAGTAAAATACAATACTATTTTCGATGCAAAATCCGAACAAACAATCCGTAAACAACTGTTTCATGCAAATCAGTTCGACATTACCGCCATATTCATAACTGCAAGAAAGAAAATTTCATGGACGTATGAAGTATCATTCAAATAATATATTCCTTCGTCCATATCATATTCAGTAAATAAAATAACATAGTAAACAAAGAACACATCTCTCCCCATGTAATAATGCAACCGAGGGAGCTCCTAAGCGCATGCGCATTGCATCTGCCCAAAGGCACTGTCGAAATTTGACGTTAAAAAAGTTTTAAAATGTCCTCTTTAATCATTCTTCGTTTCGAATTCATATCTTCTAAAACGCATCCATTGTTTTAAGTAAATTTGTGTGTAAAAATGAAAAAAAAAATACAATAATAATATACAATCTACAGATGAGGCAGATTTTTAATGTTTTCAAGTGTAATTTGTTTGTACAGTTTCTTCGTTCCCTTCCTTTCATCAGGATGATTACCCCTTTTCACAATCGATGACCTTCTCCCTCTTATACTGTGAAACACCCAGTGGATCTTTAAAAAAAAAATAATAAACTATAATTCCTAGCATATTCTGATGCAACAAAAACATCAGCTAATTCAACATGATATCAATTTTAAATTCAACATAAACTGAAAATCGGTTTTTTTGTTGACAGATTTCCGTTTAGAGCCAAAATGATCTTATGAATGAGATCTTATGGCTAATCTGATCTTATGATTTATCCGTTTCTTTTATTATTTTTTTTTTCACTTTTTATGTTCGTTAGGGAAATCAATTTCCAATTGTGGCAACTTTCAGAGGCTATTTTACATTATTGAAGCAAATTGATGGCCATTGTTAAGATAGATTTGAAAAATAAATCATCCTTGAGAATTATTGAAAAAGTCGTTAAATAAAGCGGCAGTTTTCAAATAAATTTAATTGGAAAGTTAACATTTTTCTAAATTATGATGTAAAAATTGAAATTGTACGGTATTTAGAAGTGATGTAAGCGCGATAACTGCGAAAGCGATAACGTCGTTTGTTGTCACAATCGTTATACATTTCTAAGAATTTCCACTGGGTTTTGGCTGGCGTCCAAAAGTAGACTACCATTTTTTGACGTCGACAGAAAAATCAACAGTGAAATAAATAGGATTTTGCCGCTAATAAATGAACTTATAATAAACCTACAAAAATAATTCCTATAAGATTCCTAGCCTTACATTGTTTATTCTAACTCAAAACAATCATTACTTCAAGTCTTTTTTTTTTAAACTGTAACACAATTGTAACACAATTTTTAATAATTTTAATTTTTTTTTTTTAAATCCTTTACTTTTGGGATTTTTTTAAAATGAAATCCTCTAACCTATATTTTAAAAAAAGTAAGTGGTAACATGTAATCAAGGTATGCAGTCAAGATGAAGCAATCAATCTGCTTCAACAAAAAATTGAAAAATCGGTTAAAATTACGTCATGTTGACACAATCGTTATAAATTTTTCTCTTCAGTTTTATCAATGTAAAATGAATTTCACGCTAAATATAAAGTCATTTACACCAGCGCAAACTAAAGTGCACATGCATAAATATTTTTACAGAAATTTAACGTGCAAATTAAAAGCATTTGGCCAAAGAGCAACGTGTCTGAATATTTTTTGTTATTTCTCTTTTATCCTCACGACAATGGAAGTAATCCGATTGCCACCATTTTGAAGAAATTAAAAAAAAATCATTTTAAATTAAAATTCTGCTTATTAATAAAAATACTGAAGAAACGAATTCACGATAACAAATCTGTGGCCAAATATCTTTCATTTAAAATAAGAATCGTGTAATTTGATGAAGTAGTGTTTCTCCACGAATTGTCGAAAAAAAAACGCTTAGCGTTTTAAATATATAGATTTATTTGCAAATGATTATTGAGATTCTATAATTTCAGAATTTTTTCTTTTCATCTTTTTAAAACAGAATAGACTGTTTTTAGATACCGCAGAGTCTAAACAAGTGTTGGTAAGCGTAGCTCTTAACCGTTCAATTCACACACCAACCTTCAACACGTGGTTCAACTTCCAGTTGAGAAACCTCAGGTTAGCAAGTCTAACCGCCGGTTAATATTAGGAATTCATCGTCAAACTTCAGAGCCGCGGTTAATCGATCTCGGGTTAGTCAACTTAAGGTTGAAAATGTTTATATATGATTGGTCAAAGGGATCACATGACGTAGCAATCGCGTTGATGAGTTGTGTCTGATAACCTGTGATAAACTAAAGTAGGTTTAATGGATATATAATGAGTTGCAGAGCTAAAAAATGTAAGAAAATAAATGCACAGAATGGAAGGTTGTTGCTGGTTACGTTTATATTTCCAAAGACATAAAGGAATGCTTGATAAATACTTTCGATTTTTGTATCTTGTGTTATGTTTTCGAAGACAGTAAAAATGCAGTTATTGGTAGAGATAACTAACGTTTATTATACTGAAGGCAGGATAAATAATATATGCAGAAAAAGTAGAACTTACAATGACTTGAGATATCAAAGTAATTCAGCGTGAACAATTAGACAACAAATGTTTTGACGATTAACAACTTTACAATATGGAGACATGCTTTGATAGTAACAATAGTAAACGATAAAAACACTCAATCAATCACACGTTAATAAAATCATTTAGCAGAAGTTTAAAAGAAAATTTAAACATCCGGACACTGGTCCAGCCAGTTTCAGACTATCTTGAAAAGTTCTCATTGTCACGAGAACAAGAAGTGTAATAATGGCCGTCGATACTGGCTATTTATGTGATTCCAACACGAACTCGTGAGCAACGCCCACTTGTTGGTCCAATCAGCGTGCGGCATCGAGATCGATGCAAACGATGAATCGAATTAATCGACTAAAGTATATTGCGGCCATCTGGTGTGAATGGAATTAATTTGCATAAACTATTGTCATTTCTGAAAGTGTTCTGGTTGGATGGGATGGAGTGTTGAATGGCAAAATATTACTGTAAAGGAAATAAAGATGGCGGAACGCCGATAACTAACGATGTACACGAAATATAAATACTTTAACTTAAAACAGGAATGAACTTAAAAAGATTTTAAGGTAAATAAATAAACATAATATAAAGATATTTAAAGTAAATTATATGCTGTGAAAACACAAATAAGTGTGGTTTCTGAAGGTAATTTATGCATGTTTAATAAAGATATGGCTGATTGTTTTGACTAGGTTATGTAGAGGTTTTTAGGTGAAATGAATGAGTTTAAGAGGCGATGAGACTATCAATTACTTGTTTTATGCACATCAGTGTCCTCGCTTAGCGCCATTTTTCAATAACGAAACAAAACAGAGTATTGAAAGTGCATACTTGTGGTGTTTAATTTTTAGATGAGTAAACATCACAAATAAATTTCGAATTACCGTTTTTATTTGATGATTTTGTTCATTCACAAAATTACGCCCAAATATTAGAAATATTGTTACAAATATAAGACGTTCCTTTTTACAAAATTTTGCGTTACCGGAAAATTCTTTAAAAAAAACTTGCTTAACGAAAAAAAAAATACACACATATATATATATTATCTATAAGTTTAATAAGCATTTGTCTGATCACGCTAACAGTAGTAAGTATAATAAAAATAAATTAACAAGATAGGTTTATATATTTTGCAACGAATGTTATATAAAAAGACATTTTCATATATTTATTTCTATTATACATATATTTATTATTTAACGTTTTTTTTTTTTTTTTTTTTACGAATTCAATTTAATTATCTTGGATAAACTTTTATTCCTGGTACCTTTATCCCTGATACGAGACGTAAGAAGTTTTTTTTTTTTAATTATTTCATGTGTAGATTATTATAATAGATTTTTTTAATTTCTAGTATGATAATTTTAAAAGATGTTTGAAAAATATTTTGCAAAGTGCGAAAATGTTTAAGAAATCCTCTGAAAAATGTTTCTTTTAAACAAAAATAACTATTTTAAACTAACAAGTATATATTAGTTCAAATTATTTATTATGGTATATTACTGTTCAACAGATTATTATTTATCTGCTACAAAGATATACTTAACAGGAAATTCCCGTTTCTTTGAGTCTATGCTCTAAACAAATCTGAAGGATAGGAGTAAAATTGAAATGTAAGAAAAACTGCTTTTCTTTTTATTTATTATTCTAAGAAAAAAAAAGTTTTGAATCATATACCCAAAATTTTTGGTGTAAGAAAATTTGTTTCTACTCGCATTCGGTAGATGGCACTACCAAATTAAAAAAAAAAACTCATTAGTTTTCTGGGCCTTGAAAACAAATGAAGGCCTTCGTCACAAATTAATATAATCTTGAATTCACAGAGCTAAAATATCCAAAACAGGATTAAAATAACACATTCTTTCATATTAATTTCTTTTAAAATTAACATTTCAGTTGCTTATTGCATCACAAACAGGGTTGGCTACAAAATAAACTTAAAGCAGAATTCAAAACGACCGCCATCTTTACTTCAAATGCACATGTGCGGTCGAATAACCCCAGCTTTTTGCAAGGTCGAGTTTGTCAACTTGAGTTTCGATTTCTGTTCCCATTTCGCTTGGTTCAGTTAAAGGTGAATTGAATTTCATGTTCAACAGAGAGTTAAAGCCAAACTCGCGAGTTGAGATTGACGGAGAATTACCGGGGACGCAGATGCCTCTAGTTCTGTAAAAAACAAAATATATATATATAAAATCCATGATAACTTTTTATTAGACAATTCATAATAATTTAATTTAAATCAATAATTTAAGATATTTTTTATATTTTTAAGTATATATTATGAATGTTTTTTTTAGATTGGGCGAATTCTAAAAAATAAAAAATAAATAAAAAATAAAAAACTGAATTTTAATTAAAAAGGATTGTTATATCTTTTGACAGTAATTAATGTTGAGAAATGTAAGTACAGCCTGTTCTAAAGTGGATTGACAACTATTGAAGCTATTCTAACAGGCGAGTAATGTAAAGGTATTTCTTTGGTCTCTTATTACCCTTTTTTCCCATTAACCAATATTCACGCATTTTATCACATTAAACTGCTTATAGATATATATAGCATTATTTCTCATTAATATAGAATGTTTTGTCAATAGTTTATTTTCGATTTCATGCAACTTAATAGACTTAATAGACTTTAAAATATAAACAGTTTATTACATATGTTCATTACAGTCACCATTAATTAATTATGTATAATTGTTAGAATAAAAACGCAGTAATTACAATAACCTTATTAACAGATTTTATTTGCGCCCCTGTTTGGTTAAGGTTGCTAAACAATTTTTAACAATTAATTTGTCTAAATTCTCAATACTCCTACTTAGTGCATCATTTCTGTACTTACATGTATCCTTTATTTATTTAAATGCTTACACATTTACATAATCTTACACATTTTACATACTTATAAAATAAGGGCATGCTGAAATGGACTGAATGTTTTTAAAATCCTGCAACAGGCAAATGATTATACCTGTTGAAAAATTCTTGTAAGAGATTAATGTGCAGTGTTGAATTCAGGGGGTAGCTTGGGGGAGCGGCATTTCCTTAGAAAATGTGGGATTTTATGCTTATTAATGGTCTAGAAGTGTGATTCTCCGTTACTAGAACTCCATAATAGTGTGCCACCCGGAGCTACAGAAATCCCTCCCGGAGAAAAATGTCTGAATTCAACACTGGTAAAGTGTGACGTCGGAATCTCTTTATAAAATTCCCTTGTTTTAATTCCAAATATCCTCGATAGCACTGCGCTGTTTCAAACTCGTAGAACGTTCAAACTAACGTATAAAACAGGATCAAAGTACACTTAGTTATATTTTACTGTTCATTCTGTTTAGCCGTAGGATCGATCGACATTAAAATGGCATGTATTTTGAAATTTCAAGCTTTGTGTTTTTTCTTTTTAGTATGATTATAGTTTTCATGATTATACACTGCAAAAAAAAAAAAAAAAAAAAAAAAAAAAAAAAACTTAAAAACACCAATTAAAATAATTTAAGACAGACATGAGTACACATAAAATAAAAATTTATAAAAAAATATATACTTAAAAACAGTTAAAAATACAAAATAGTAGACGTTTCGCCAAGCGACACGCAAGGCATCATCAGTACAAAAACAATCTATTGCATAACAAACCACAGAACAAGGAAAAAGAAAAGGTTTGAAATCAAGGAAAGTTGAAGTTATTTTAAAAACAGATAATATTCATTAGGGACAGAACGAGCTTCATTCAACGTCTGCGATCGCAATTGAGTGAACCAACTCTCAAGGAGTAATCGACCATGGTAGCTGTTACAACCTGATTTCAAAATACTGGCGTTCGCAATTAGCGGGATGTGATTCGTTTGAAGTGAATGCTGGACAATTTTTGAATTCAAATTACTATTTTTTAAAGCACTAGTATGTTCTTTTAGGCGAATTTCCAATGATCTACCTGTTTCACCAATGTAGACACTATTGCAATCTTTACAGGGAATAATATAAACAACACCGGGTAATTTAGACTTATCATATTGAAATTTATGCTTAGTGAAAAAGGAACTCACTTTATTAATTGGTTTAAAAGAAACCCCAATATTGAATGATTTTAGAATGCCAGAAATTTTTTCAGAAATGTTCTTATAATAAGGGATACAGATAAAAGAGTTTGGTTTACTACGTTGAAAAGGGGGGGGAGTAGAATTCACAAAATTTAAAGTATTTTTAAAGATTTTTTTAACAAGACCTATAGGATAGCTATTATTAACCAAATCGCGATAAATTTTACACTTCTCAATTTCAAAATCATTACTGGAACTGCAATATCTAATGGTCCTGAAGGCTAAAGTCTTAATAACGGCTATTTTATGGCTGAAAGGGCAAATTGAATTGAAATTAGTATATTGACCAGTAGATGTAGGTTTTCTGTAAACAGTAGTGGTGATAGATTGAGAGGTATCAGCAATGTGTCTACGGACTAGAATGTCGAGAAATGGTAATTCAGCATTATTTTCAATTTCAACAGTAAACTTAATAGGGTCACCAATAGAGTTAGAAATCGTGAGAATATTATTTACATTGCTGACACATTGCTGATACCTCTCAATCTATCACCACTACTGTTTACAGAAAACCTACATCTACTGGTCAATATACTAATTTCAATTCAATTTGCCCTTTCAGCCATAAAATAGCCGTTATTAAGACTTTAGCCTTCAGGGCCATTAGATATTGCAGTTCCAGTAATGATTTTGAAATTGAGAAGTGTAAAATTTATCGCGATTTGGTTAATAATAGCTATCCTATAGGTCTTGTTAAAAAAATCTTTAAAAATACTTTAAATTTTGTGAATTCTACTCTCCCCCCTTTTCAACGTAGTAAACCAAACTCTTTTATCTGTATCCCTTATTATAAGAACATTTCTGAAAAAATTTCTGGCATTCTAAAATCATTCAATATTGGGGTTTCTTTTAAACCAATTAATAAAGTGAGTTCCTTTTTCACTAAGCATAAATTTCAATATGATAAGTCTAAATTACCCGGTGTTGTTTATATTATTCCCTGTAAAGATTGCAATAGTGTCTACATTGGTGAAACAGGTAGATCATTGGAAATTCGCCTAAAAGAACATACTAGTGCTTTAAAAAATAGTAATTTGAATTCAAAAATTGTCCAGCATTCACTTCAAACGAATCACATCCCGCTAATTGCGAACGCCAGTATTTTGAAATCAGGTTGTAACAGCTACCATGGTCGATTACTCCTTGAGAGTTGGTTCACTCAATTGCGATCGCAGACATTGAATGAAGCTCGTTCTGTCCCTAATGAATATTATCTGTTTTTAAAATAACTTCAACTTTCCTTGATTTCAAACCTTTTCTTTTTCCTTGTTCTGTGGTTTGTTATGCAATAGATTGTTTTTGTACTGATGATGCCTTGCGTGTCGCTTGGCGAAACGTCTACTATTTTGTATTTTTAACTGTTTTTAAGTATATATTTTTTTATAAATTTTTATTTTATGTGTACTCATGTCTGTCTTAAATTATTTTAATTGGTGTTTTTAATATTTTTCACATTCAGACGTTAAAATGTATACATTTTGCAAAAAAAAACTTGTTGATTTTACAGTATAATACTAGCATCCCAGCTGCCAGTATTATATCGTAAAATTAACAGTAATAAACAGTAAAATAAGCAGTAATACACTGCCGCGCATGCGCGGTAGTCTATTACTGCTCATTTTACTGTTTATTACTGTTAATTTTACCGCATAATGCTGGCAGCTGGGATGCCAATATTATACTGTAAAATCAACAATTTCTTTTGCAGTGTAGTTTCTTTTTAGCATTATTATTATTCTTTTAGCATTATTATAGATTTTTTTTAGAGCATGATTATAGTTTTTTACGCAACATCTCCCGGTTATATTTGAAACTAAAAAACAGAAAAACTACGAAATAAATTCCTGACTTCATCGGTTACTCTCCGTCTCCTTGTAAGAATAACTTCAGTAGTTGTCTCATTTTACTTGTTATTAATTTTTACAAACGTTGAATCCATTTTAGAACATCCTGTATTTATATGCCACAACTTTCAATCATTACAAAAGTTATAACAACCCTTTTGAATGCAACCTCGTTTTCATTCTTTTTGTTTCTTTTTTTCTTTTTTTTTTTTTTTTTTTTTTATTCGCCTAATCAAAAAGAAAAAAAAAGGCAATATTGTTCAACACAATTCATTGGACTGTACATCTTTTTTTTTTTTTTTATAAAAGAGAAATAATATTCTTTCATCCTTTTATTTTTAATTTAATGTTACACTAAGGTACTTAATTTTCTTTTCTGGAATAAACTGAAAAAGGGTAATTTCTTTTTTTTTATCTGAAAGAAACAATTGACACGATCCAAAAAATGTTTTTTATGCTCTCTTCTCTTGTTTTACAAAAGTATAATCCGGTCTTTTATCTTGTCATCTAGGGAAAACGTTAGAAAACTTATTTTAGGAAGAATCTATTCCTGTAACTTACTCTTTAGAAAGGATATCTTTCTCAGTTATTATTTTTTATTGTATAGATTTACTTGGGACAAGTACTGTTGTATTAAATTAAAATGCTTATACATTTCATGAAATGTTTTTAAACTACGCTAGACCATTCATTAATAAATTAAGAAGAAGTTTTTTATTAAATGAAGTATTTTGAAACAGATATTTATTTATTCAAATGTTCTTTTTTTTCAGATACTGTTAAGAAATCTAAAGGATACAGAGATCCAGAAGAAAATTTAAAAACAAAATATGCATTTCGGTTTATAACACTGAAATATTTTTGCATAATGCGTCCGAATGACATAATTTTCACTGACTTTTCATTCCACCAACTCTGAAATTAGGGTCCAGAATGCTTTCACCTAAAAACTGATGACCTTACAATCGTGCATTTTCATTTAGAAAATGGTAACATTTTACTAAAATTACATCGAAAACAAATAGTTTAAAAAATATAATTTCCATTTAACTTACAGGGTAAATATATTTTCCTAATTATTATAAGAAATTTGATAACATTAATATTAACATTTTCTTCTAAATTCAGAATAAAAATATATTTTTTCTTCCAAAAAATTCAAACTTCTAATGCTATGCCAATAGAGTATATTGGGTTCCTACGCAGGTAGTTAAATTATTGACTGTAACAGTCCTTTGCACTGTTGCCAAGTGTGGCTAAATTTGACCCTTTTTTAATATATTAAACCCTAAAAAATTTCCCTTTGACGGTTTTTAATATATTTCCTATGCCTTTTTTAAAAAAAGAATGTTAACTTTAATTTTTCTAGTTAATTTTAAATCGTTCTTAGATTTTTAGTTATAATTTACACCTATCATTTAGAGTTTATGTATTTTAATTTTTACCTTTAAACAGAATTCTATAAAGTGAGAAATCTGTAATATTTCAAATATGTTTCATTCAATCTAAAGTCAAATTTTAGCTGCGACTCTTTAATTATTATTAAACCTCTATTATTGGAACTATCAAATGCTTACCTTAGCACTATTACTCTTTTTGCTATTTGTTTGGTTATTACTTTTAATTACATTGTTCGGCACCCTGTAAAAATAATGTTTTATCCTTATAGATTTCACCTTCTAAATCAAAATATGGGAATAGAATTATTGTATCGCGTGTCAATTTTTAGGTGTGGTGGATTGTTTTTAAATTAAGGTATTTTATGTCTTGCTAACACTTAAGTAAAGCCAGGAGAGATGGCGCGGTCGGAGAGATTGCACACATAGAGGTTCGGGGGGAAGGAGTAGAGTGAGCGCGCAGCGACTCCAGGTATTTGTACAACAGCAGTAGTGGAGTGTCTACTTGAAAGTGCACGTTGATTGTTTTGAGAGTCTAAGATAAAGCATTGCTATTTTGTTTTGTTTTCCCAAAGTAAGTGCTTGAATTTTCATAGCTATTCATCAGAATTTCTATACAATGTCGATAGTACAAAATATTTTTAATTTAAACGATTTCTCATAAGCTACTAATCTAGACTAACAATGTGAACATCAACGGTTCGTTTTAGTAGCGGCAATGTTTAAATAAAAGGCCGCACAATCTCTCCTACCGAAATTGGAGAGTTTGCGCATCTGCTACTTAGGACAGATGGCGCATTGTTCCCATTAGTTTCCATGCTAGGAGAGATTACGCAGCTTATTGGTAAATTTGCATTAAAAAAATGAAAAATGAAAATGGACTAATTTTAAGTTAAACGTGTTTTCAAGCAACTTAATGTTATTTTTTAATCTTCTCTGGACTTTCTTTTTCTGATTCTTTATATTTTCCCCCTTTAATTAATTTTTTTTAATCGTTTTTAAAATCATTTCTTTTTTCTGATTCTTTAATCATTAGGTTGAAATATTCACTCCTAATACAATAATATTTGTTCACAAAAACCTTACAAAAATATCATTTAAGTGTCATTATTATTGTTAACAATTTAATTGTAGTTATTATCAGTAACAATCTCTCCTGTCCATGTGAGCAATCACACCAAACCTGTTAGGACAGATTGCGCAAAATAACTTTCTTGGTTTTATTACAATTGTTCTTTTAAATTACAACATAACAACAAAATAGCAATGGAAATGCATAAAAAACAAATGAAGTAAAAATTGCTTATCGATAGTTTAGCAAAAAAATAATATTTTGATTTTTTATTGTTATTCTTTTGAATTGTGCGCAGACTCTCTTAGCTTTACCTTAAGTGGAAATTGCACAAACAAAAATATGTATATATACTAATATCTGAATAAGCTATAAATAAATATATATATAACCATTAGCAAAGATACAGCGGTAAAATAAATTAAAATACATTAATTGATTCTGTTGGACATGAGATAGGGGGAGAAACCAAAAATGCAATGCTTCCGTGAAATATCAACAAAATATATTTTCATGATATATTTTAATGATTTGAGACAGTGAAAATGCCTTTTCGTGTGTTCAATTTTATCTAGCATTGTAAATTAATGTAAGAATCTTTCATTATATGTTATTATTAGAAAACTATTTCTCGGAAAAATATGGTAGGTGTTGGAGAAATTAAGATGCTATATTTAGAATTAGGAATCTCAGATTGTTCACATATTTGTTTCGCAAAGAGACAAAATTTCTTATTTTTTGCCGACCAGTGTTATAAAGATAATTAAAAATAATAATAATAAAATAAAATTCTACTAGATGGTACCCGTCAAAACTTGACGGAAAAAATTACAATAGCAATATTAGTAAAATAAGCTTCTTTATTACATAAGTATGCTTATGAGGTGCTTATGAAACAATCTTTCAAATATTTTATTTAAAAAAAATTTCCCCAGTGAATTACGTTATTATTTCCGATGCAAACTCCAAACAAACAATCCGTAAACAAAATGGAAATCAGTTTGACATTACCGCCCTATTTCCCACGGCAAGAAAGAAAATTTCCTGAACCTATGAAGTATCATTACGAGATTTCGATGGACAACGGACGCTCAGATTTCTTTTGAGAAACTTAAAGAGCATCTCTCCAACCCACCCATACTTATACACCCCGATTTTCAAAGAGATTTCATTCTTTCGGCGGACGCAAGTGATTTTTCTATCGGCGGAATGCTCGGTCAAGAAGACGTAAATGGTGTTATATTACCTATCGCATTCTATTCGAAAAAGCTTAACAATACTCAAAAGAAATACACGATTCAAGAAAAGGAGTTAATGGCGGTTATATGTGGCTTATCTACGTTTAAACATTACCTTTACGGACGACATTTTTTCATTAACTGCGATAATAAAGCGATTACTCAAATGTCGAAACTTGAATCGCCAGGAAATCGACTTACGCGATGGTTTACTATTTTAGCTGAGTATAACTATGAATTTAGGCATATTTCCTCTTCGGAAAATGTGGTCGCAGACATTTTGTCAAGAGATTTCTTTCCAAATTCCGAAAAAAAAGATAAGAGAAACCTTGCACCTCAAAGAGTCAATGTATTACATAAATTCGAACCAGATAATTCTTTAGACTTTCATAATCCCAGTTTAGGCGTAGGTCTTATGAATTTCGGAAATTCGTGTTATATGAATGTTGTTTTACAGACACTTATTTCATTACAAGCATTAAAACAATATCTCTCATGTGACATGTCACACTGTACTAATCCGAATTTTTGCATGATATGTTTGTTAAAGAAACATTTTCTTTCTTTAAGTACGACCACAGGAAAAACTATGCGACCAACAGATGTTTATAATCACTTAGAACAAATAGGCACAGATTTTCAAAAATTTAAGCAAGCAGATGCTCACGAATTTTTATGTCAAGTACTACACAAAATTGAGCTAGCTACTCCATTTCACAAAATTTACTGTAATTCTATCCCCGCTAATGATATATCTCCCTCGATTCATTCAATTTTCCAAGGGATACTTCAAAGCCAAATCCAATGTTTAAACTGTAATAAGCGAAGTTTTGCATTCGATTCCTTTACAGACTTATCTTTATCATTAACACAAGCTACAAATACGTTAGAAGACGCTTTACAACAGTTCACGACATTTGAGCAACTTTCTGAAAACTATAAATGTTATAATTGTAAAAATTATGTTAAAGCTTTAAAGAAAATCTCTATTTCAAAAATTCCTGAAGTAATCACCTTTCAAATAAAAAGATTTGAATATTCAAATTCTCACGAAAACAAAAATTCTAAAATCATCTCATATCCTTTAGACTTAGACTTAAGTTCATATGTCGTTAATTCAATGGTTAATGAAGTATTATATTATAATTTGAAAGCGGTAATCGTACATAAAGGTCCCTTTAGTGATAATGGACATTACTATTGTTATATTAGAGATGCACAAAATAATTGGATGTTAATGGACGATTCTGAAGTTAGGTTGGTAACACCGCAAACTGTCGTTAATGATGAAGCTTATATATTATTGTATGCTAAAACAGCGGCTCATGATCAAACGTCGCACTTAAATCAGTTAAAATTAAACGCTATTCAAATCGATGTCCCTACTATTAATGATATTAAGACCGAACAACGCAACGACGACAAACTACTACAAATTATTACTGAATTAGAGAACAGCCCTAGGCAAATCTCACAAAAATTTCCCAATTATCTTTTACGAAACGGATTATTATTGCATACAGCATCTATTCCTAGCGTACGAAAATCTAAGATGGTCGAGCAAATAGTTGTTCCAAAAAAATATCAAGCCCATATACTTAACATTTCACACTTAACTCATTATGGTGTAATGAAAACTTACAATACTGCTCGTCAAAAATATTATTGGAATAATCTTTATTCTGACACCAAGAATTTCGTCGAATCATGTCAGACCTGTATTTCGTTTAAGTCACCACATAAGATTGCCCCAGTCCCCATACAGGCCCATTACCTTCCATCAAAAGTAAATCAATTCATATCCGGTGATTTTGTAGGCCCGTTTAATAAAACATCAAGGAATAACAGATATATTCTTACTTTTGTAGATCATTTCTCCAAATATATTAAACTTTACCCGTTGCCTAATACTACAGCATTTTATGTGGCTGAATGTCTAATAGATTACATTGGTACTTTTGGCGTCCCAGATAAATATTTAACGGACCGAGCTAGTTGTTTTACGGCAGAAGTTCTTCAAAAATTATGTAAGCGATTCGGCGTAACGAAATTAGCAACGACCCCGCAATTACCAAGGTCAAATGGTTCCGCTGAAGTAATTAACAAAAATATAAAGAAATCGCTTGCCATTTTTGCAGAAGAAACGTTAAATTGGGACGAATTTACCTCATATTACGCTCTAATTTACAACAACACGCATCACACTTCTATAAATGAAAAGCCCTCTTTTGTCCAGTTCGGGTTTGAACCAAAAATGCCTACGGATATTATAAATGAGCCGACATCAGTGGAACATGTTTCTCATCAAGATTATGTGAAAAAAAGAGCTTTGCAATTGCAGTATGTTAACCGAAAAATAAAAGAGAGTATAGCACGTGCAGCTGAAAAATCACGCGATTATCAACATACTTTCGCTAAGAATAGGGATTTTGTTCCAGGTCAACGTGTTTTTCTTCATACTAGAGATTGTGACAGATATAAACTAACTACAAAAAAGCGTTTTAATGTTGGTCCATACGAAATTAAACAGCGACATAATGCGGTTAACTATACTATTTTTGACCCATTCAAATTACACACAAAAGGCGTTAAAGTGCACGCCGAAAGACTTATTCCTTGTCCCGACCGGAGAAGACACTTAAATCTTCACCCCCCTATTAAGGCTACAGACTCCCCGGGAAACACCCACAGGCAGTGTATCTCACCTGCGAGACCACACGCGGTTTTCGATGACAATGAAAATTTAGACTTATTATGGCCTTCAAGTTTTCAGGGTAACGGTAGCAGCCAAAACTCTCCTGTTATTATCACCGTTCCCCCTACTGTTGACAATTCATTCAGCGACACTGAAATGTCTCACACGGCTATTACCCCTCCAGACATAAGTCCTCCTGCCACCCCATCATGTCAAGATTCAGAAATTATTGCGTCGCAAACGAACGCACCTGAAAGTGATAGTTCTCAAGACACTATTGTATACACCCCACCCACACACATAAATGGGGGGCAGAGTCACATTTATGACTTGCGGCCTATTGAACCACGTTATTTAGCTGATCGTTTTTTGGACTGGGCGTACAAGGTTACAGAATAGGATTTAAAGAAAAAAAAAAGGGAAAAGAGAAAAAAATATATATATTTTATTATTTGGGATGGAAGATCCACTTGTTTAGTCATAGTATAAAAGATATTGATGTGATGTGATGTTTTATCATTTATACTTTATTATTGTGCATATTTAATTAATTTTTTTTGTAGCTAATGATAATTTATAGGATTTGTAGTGACATTTAGTTGAACTGATAACTAGTAGTATGAGGATTAATATTTTATAGTACCGTAAACAAATGTCTAGTGTATTTAGTTTGTATTATGAAATTACTATTTTAGCTTATGTATATAAATATTCCATTTGCGCTAAAATACATATTATTTACCTTTATAGTTCGTGTAAAAGTTTTGACAAGTGTTTGAATTATATTTTTTAGACATATTTTGTTGAAATTACTATTTTAGCTTATGTATATAAATATTCCATTGGCGCTAAAATACATGTTATTTACCTTTATAGTTCGTTTACAAGTTTTAGAATTAATTTTCTTTATTACCATTTATATTTGTTGAAATCTCTAATATTGAATTTATAGATAGTTAAGTTTTTGATAGGGTTTTAAAAATTCATAACTTTTTCTCTCCTCTCTTTTACATTTCAGCACTGACTTTCAACTTTAGCATTATCTATAAATTTGCTACATTATTTTTTACACTTTCTCTCTAAGTAGATTTTATAATTATACATTTTCTGCATAATATAAGTAATTTTGTCAGTTGTTAATTTAAAAATGTGGGCTAAATTGATCTCAAATTTGGGTTTTTTCGCTACATTCTGGCCAGGGTTGTGGAAATAACAATTTAGAGCGATATTTACCCATGTACATTTTATTTCCTCTTCTTTTTTTTTTGTTTTTTTTATGTATAATTCTTTTCAAAATTTGCTTTTTCAATTTCATTAATAGAAAAATTTTTATATGCATTTTTTTTTTTGGTTCCACATTATAACATTTATCGACAACTTAGTGGATTATCAGGAGTATTTCTGCTGTTTTATTAGTTGCTTCTTACGGAAAAGAACACGTCACTGTTGAGTTTCTCATATTAAATGAAAAAAAAAAAAGAGAGTGAAAGAAAGAAAGAAAATTAATATTACACAAATAAATAAATTTAAAAAAAAAAAAAAAAAAAAAAAAAAAAAAAAAAAAAAATTAAAAGAATGAAAACGAATTCACATTTATATTATTAATGTTATTATTTTGTGAGATTCGAAACTTTAATATGTTATTAGCACATTTGTCTTTATTAATATAAATTAACTTTTAAATTTTTTCGGAATACTGTGTAAACTAAATCATTTCCTTGCAGTTTTGCTACTTCACTTCGCCAAGGAGGTGTGTTCACGCCAAAGGCATCTTCACGGTGAAATATGCACAAATATGAGAAATTGCTCCCATATATCCAAAAGCCTTTGGAGAACTTTAGAGTTGCCTCAGGACTCTTGTTATTTTCACTCCTGCAAGACATGTATTGTCATTAAACGAACATTTGTTTTGTCGGGAAATGAACTCTTTCATCCTTCTCATTTTCTGGTACGTGCAGACCCCATTCGAAACGACAGTGCATCTACTACATATGAGTGTTTAACGAACATCATGCAACAATGTGCGTGTACTTCAACTAACTGTAATGGTGATTCTCATTTTTGCGGACATAATACATGTTTTCCTAATAGCACATGCTTTTGTTTTTCTACATTTAAACGAGTGGACCTAATCGCCGTGATGCCGGACTCAACGATTACCAATCCAAAATTAATTAATTTGGATGTGTGCTTCTACGACTCCAAGATTAATACTGTTCACAGTGTACGCAGAAAACTCTTAGAAGGCGAAACGGCGTCTTTTACACAGAACAATTTGACTTTTTCCTTTCGGGACCCGTTGCTACATTTTCCAGACTCAGGACGCGTCATTCTTCGGAGTTCTGATTTCGAACACGTGTTAACCATACCGTCTGACAATATAATTCATATCCCATTCGAACTATTAGCTTATAAAACTGATTTAGAAATCACTTACCTCCACAAAAGTGGAAAAGTTGTATTTGGTACGGTACATGTCAATGGAAAATCGTTGTGCCAAATCAGACACTGTTTCCTATGTAAGGAAATCTTATCACATTTTCAATGTTATCCTGCCATATTTCGCTATTCTCTTTATTTTATAATTTCAGTGTCATTTATTTTATTACTTTTGTGTGTTAAAATGATTTTTAAAAGTATGCAATTTTTATTTTTCTCTGTACTTATGTGTTTATATGCAGTCCTTCGTGTCTTTAAATTCATCGCTCGGTGTTCATTGTTATTAGGTGCTTTTATCGGACACTCAATACGGGACATTTTACGTTCCTGCTATGTAAAACTGGAACAAAATGAGTACCGGAGAGGTAACATTCCCGTTCTGCCGGTGGTGATACTAGCATGTATTTGTCTTTTCTCCCCCACTACGGCAGACTGCAACATGAACACAATCATACAGTCTGACCTCAAGTCATGTACGACAATGAATGACGGTTCCCGTAACTGTAAAATCTTCACGACCGCAGAGATTTCGCTACCGTCATTGTTAGCGGAAAACTGTTTGTGGTTTTCTGACGCGAATGAAAACCATCTCTTCTCTTTAAAAATAAAACTAGAAGAAGTGCTTTGTACATTTAATAAAGAACGTCTTTACTTTACGTTTCCTGTGAGGGCTAAGCAAATTAGCCAGATCTCATGCATCTATAATAAATTTTGTGGGCAAGGCCAGCATTGTGTTTCGAAAACAATCAATGAAAATGGTCTGAAATTCGAAGCTGAAACTGCAGAGAGCCGTGAATTTCCGGGTTTTTCCGATTGTCTAGCTGGAGAAAATGGTTCAGGATGCTTTATTTTAACGCGGCCAAGTTGCAATTTTTATAGAGTCTGGTACGAGCCAAATTTGTTGCAGTGTTTCGAAGTATCGAATATTGTAGGACACTCTTGTAAATATAAAATTCTAATCACTCACGTAGAAAATAACACAATTTCGAGACTTATTACTTCTGATACCGCTATCACGGACTCTGGTATAAGAATTACAGTGTTAGGCGCATACAATCAGCCTGTTTTACATTTCACTGATAAATTGATTCAAAGAGTGGGTAACCCCGAGGAGGCTTACTTAGCCCCAGCCTCAGAACGAAATTCTCCACAAGCACATATGGTTGGCGCTATCCAAGCGAACACTTCCTTTACAAAGAATTTTATATTCTCACCTGACCTCACAAAGTGCGATTTTTTCGAAGACAGATTACGATGTATTACGGCGCCTGACAATATAGAACGCCTGAGAGCTACACAGGAAACAGCGTTACCACTCCAAAGACACATACATTTCTTTAGAATCAACAATGAGAAACTCCAGTCTACACAGCTTTTATCATCAGCAGTACGAGTTCAGCTGCATTTTTCTAATTTTAAAATAGCAGTGCAAACTACTACTATTTGCCCGCAATTAAGCGAAGCTAATCTGATAATTAGTGGCTGTTATAATTGTAAGATTTTGGCTCGTTTAACTTTCACCGCGCATTCATCATGTCAAGTTGGAATGGTCACCGTACAACTACAGCATATATTAATACATACTAAGGCCATATTTCTTCAATTAGAAGACTCACAACATGTTGTAAAATTTCAGGCGGAAAAGAAGTGTGATACGGACAAATTATGCCTTAAATCAAATACTATCTCACAATGTCGCACCTTTAAATATTGCTTAGACGAACCGTCGGTAGAATTATTAAAACTAGACACAAATTACACAGCTTCAATTAGTGCTACTACAACAACCCAAGTATGGGATTGGCTGCAAATTCCAAATTTGGGCAGCACATTTTTCTTTTTAAAATTGGTAGGCGCTGCATTATTCATTATTTGTATTATAATTACAACACTCGCGACTGTCATTACTTGTTGTTGCAAATCACGTTAAAAGTTATTGTTAGCTAGTCACAAGACATATAAAAAAAAAAAAAAAAAAAAAAAAAAAAAAATTTCTCTTTTAGTATTTCAATTTTACATAACTTTATGCTGTCTGGTATTTTATTGCGTTGGTATATCCTATGTCTTATGGCTAGTAGTTTTATCATGTTTGTATTGTATTTAGTGTTTATTGTGCATTTTTCCTAGTTTTATGTTATATTTATGTTGTTGGGATGCCTAGTTATTTCAGAATAGGGAGTTAAGGATTTTTTCTTTTTTTTCTTGTTTTTTTTCTTTTATTTAGCCTTTTCTAATATTGCCGGATAACTATCGGCAAGGCGCGAGATAATTGTAAGCTTAGAATATTCTTTCTCAAGATGAGTTTCGGTTAAGAGCCAGGTAGGTTATATTAGAAGAATAGAAATAGAGCATGGGGATGCTCGTGAATAACATGGAATTTTAGGTTGGGCTAAGAAGATAAAAGGTTGGCTCAGCTGCTGATTTTAAGTGGCGAGTGCACGTGTGAACGATAATGGGGAACCCAGGTGTAAAGTTAGTTACGTCAAGAAGAGAGGTTACAATTGTATAGATAGAAGTAAGTTTAATAAAAGAAAGTCGGGAATAGTAAATGTCATACTTGACAGCGTCAGATAAAATTATGAGTGCAAGAACGCCCCCCCCAGACCACCTAAGAGTAAAAAACGTGAGAATTTTCGGCGGGAAAAGGGTGAGATGACCCCGTAGTAGGTGGGATTTATTAAATGAAGAGATATCCAATAATTTTGTTTGGAGGCAGGTTTTCAGACAATGAGAAGTTTCTAGCCATTTGAGTGAATGGAAAGGGATGATAAGAAAATGAGAAGGTGGCCAGGATTGGGATAGAAAAAACGGGGAGAATATTTTGGGGGAGGAGACAGAGAAATAAGATAGGGGAGCAGAAAGAGGAAAGGGGATACGGAGGCAAGGAGTTGACGAGAGAAGTAGGTTGGTGATGATGAGAGAAAAGTGATGGGTTTTTTTTGAAGTGTTGGAGAGGATAGAATAGCCGATTGAAAATTAGTCGAATTGTGAGTGATAGTGCCGGCTGAACTGTTTGAAAGGACCGATTTTAGGATGATCAGCGTACTGTTCCAGTTGACCGCAGGTATGATTTATTTACTAAGTATTCCGAATTGTTCTCATTCAAAAATTTAATGTAGATTTTAACGTAAGCTTGTATAGGGCTTCGTAGGCATCCTAACTAATGTGTTTAGATTAAGTGTATTTATTTGTTTATTTAGAATCAAGTCTAGTTCAGCTTATATTCAAATTATGAGTATAATCTTTAATTGTATTGTAACCTATTTGTGAAAGTTCTAATAAACTGTTTAGTTCTAATTTAATGTTTAATTATTTACCAATACAGAGAAGGCGGGAGGCGATGGTCTGCGTACGATTCTGGGTAACTACCACTATTTACTCACGATGCCACGCAACTTCCATTGTAGTTTTTTAATACTATTCAAATATTTAATTAATAAGAGAAGTAATCAATTAATCAATGGAAGTAATCTAATTAAAATTCAATCGAATCAATTAAAGCAAAGTAAGGATAACTTACCGTCGTACCGTCGTACCGTCTAGCCGACCTTACCGTCGAGCCGTCCCAGCAATATCCCTACGTTCATCTCATATTCAGTCAATAAAAGAACATATTAAATAAGGCACATATTTCCCCCCCCCCCTATGATAATGCAACCGAATGAGCTCCTATGCACATGTGCATTGCTTCTCCCCAAACGCACCGTCAAATTTCGACGTTAAAAAAAAGTTTTAAAATGTTTTGATCAAAATTTTTAAAATGTCTTCTTTAATCATTGTTCGTTTTAAATCCATATCTTCTGAAACGCATCTATTGTTTTAAGCTAATCAATTTTTATGTAAAGATGAAGAATTTTTTTTACAATAATAAATCAATTTGCAGATAAAGGATATTTTTAATGTTTTCAAGTGTAATTTATTTGTATGGTTTCTTCATTCCTTTACATAATCAGGATGATTATTCCTTTTCCATAATTAAGAGAAATAATGTAAATTGTAACGTTCTCAAAAACAGATGGTTTCTAAGTGCTAATAAACATTCTAAATTGCATCTGCCGAGTTCCACATATGGGCACTCGAAAATCTTACAAAATCCAGCTGGATGACGTTATAAACAATTTTAACGAGATACTTATTTTTCAGGCCAAAGTGGATTGGTGACAGTTTAGCACTAAACCTTGTTAATAAGACCCCAGATATACCACGTGGTCATCCAATTAAAAAACTCAGAGAACATGAATCGAAGCAGCCCGTGTGAGATGTGCTTTTGAAACGACAGAGTTCGGTCGCTTTTGGTTTTAGCACCGAAAAGAGTGTGGGGGCGCCATGCTCCTAGAAACTCTAAGACATTAATTTTCATGTAAATATATTTGTGTGTGTTTGAATGTATTGTAAAATAAAAGTGATTAGAAAAGAACTCTTAGTTCTCCATTAGTAATTAAGATTACTGTTTGTTTAAGAAATTTTACGGTACAGATTTGGTTGTCAGAAGCGGGATGCGAGTTTGTTTAAGAAAGTTTTTAAATACACACACACACACATGGAACTAGAAGAAGCGAAGCAAGCATTCGTCTTATAAGAGAAGTATAATCGCGCCAGCGAAGAAATTAGCTATTGTTAAGAAGACCCACGAAGAAAAAACAAGCTCTGTTTTTTTTTGAGAAAAAGTGGTGGATGAAGCATTTGTTTCGAGAAAAAAGAATTATCCTGGACATTCGTGGATCAGAAGGAAAGAAAGAATCTTGTTGTTGGGACATCCCTTTAAGAAGAAGAAAACGGAAGTTCCGAGATTTTCTGAGGTCGTTGGCCCTGACTCCCCGTTTGACAAGTAACGGAACCTGAGATGTTGTCCCCCTAACAAGAAGTAAAGAGGAAATAAAAGTTTTGGTTTCGACGCATCTCTTTATCGGAAAGGAAAAAGACGGAAGGGTTACCAGTGCTAATAATAAGAAGAAAAAGAGGGTTGGATTCGGGTCAGTGTTACGCGTGATAATAGTGGTGGGCAATAAATTGCCAAATGTGTGGTGAGCCGGAAGGCTAAAATTGTGTGGTGAAAAAGCTGAAGTTTGTGCCAATTGGATTTATTACTCATCAGAAGGGGTAAGTCAAAACTTTAATTAATCTAGGAGATTTTTTAATTTTTGTAATTTTGGAAAATTACGGGTTGTTGATTTTTTGGTTTAAATTCAGAATTTTTGAAAGTACTGTTGTATTTGGGAGTGACTCAGCAATTATATTGTCTGTGATATATTTTTTTTAGTGTATATATATATGTAATATATTTATATTTTATCTAAAGAATTTTTTTTCTCGGGTAGAAAAAAAAAGCGATTTAGAATGGCGTTCCTCGGGAAGGGAAAAAAAGAAAATCTGGTACAATTGGTTGACGAGTTAGAAATTGTTCGTACAGGGAACGAAACTCGAAGCCAGCTAAAACATTTAATTATGGAATCTGACGATTATGACGAGGCATACGTACAAACGGTTTATGAGACCATATTGTTAGCCGCGCAGGAAGACTTAGAAAGACAGAAAAATGCACAGGCCCGTTTAGAGGCAATAGCACGCGAGGACGCGTTACGTAAACAGACACAAGAAGTTGAGGAAGCCGTTCGCAGAGAGAGATTTCTTCAAGAGAAGGAATTAAAGGAAAAAGAGAAGGAATTAAAGGAAAAACAGATGCAGTTAGATTTTGAGCTTGAAAAACTCAGAATTGAGAAAGGTCTGCCCCAGGCCGCGGCAAGTTCAGCAAATGTCAATTCGCGTTCCCCTGATCATAATTTAAAGAAATTAATTCCGGAATTTAACCCTGAAAAAACCGACATTAGTTTGTATTTGGTTTTATTTGAACGCCAAGCAAAACGAGTTGGGATACCGAAGGAAAATTGGGTCTCACATTTAATCGGCCTTTTACCAGTGGACATCATATCAGTCATTGCTAGACAGCCAGAAACTGAATCCGAGGATTATGATAATATAAAAGGTATTTTACTAAAAAGTTTAAATTAAATCCAGAAACCTTTCGTCAGAAATTTATGAATCATCAGAAATTACCGTCTTTAAACTGGCAGAACTTTGCCTTTGAAATAAGAAATTATCTACACGGATTGTTGGAGGGCTTAGCCATAACGAATTTCGAGCAATTAAAAGATCTGTTGGTAGTTGACCAGATCAAAAGACGAGCGAAGTCTGAAGTACGCGAGCACTTTATAGATAAATGGCCGCTGCTGAAAACGGAAGCCGAAATAGTTGACCTATTAGATGGATATGAAAGTGTCAGAGCAGGAATAAAAAAATTTAAGGAGAATAAGTACGAGTGTGGGGAAGATAAGAGTAAATTACCGGACCCAGTACAAAATTCGGAAAGAAATCTGCGGTTTAACTCCAATGTTTCATCTCCGTACAATGCGAAAAATCAAGCTAAAGCATTCGAACGTAGGGTAAATCCTCGTTGTTTTCATTATAATTCGCAAACGCATTTACGAAATTCTTGCCCAGAATTACGTCAAAATCGTAATTCTAGAGATGCAGTGAATCATATAGAAAGTGAGGAAACGTTTGTAAAAGGTAGGGCTAGTCATGTTAGGACGGGAAGGCTAACTAATAATAATTTGCATACTAATCAAAGTAAATTCAGTAAAGATAATTTACCCATAGTTAATTTAAATGTTTTAGAAAAAAAAGTCCAGTGCATTAAAATTTCAGGAACGGAATTATCGATTTTCCATAGTAAGTTTGTTCCAAGTAAATATAAAACGGGAGAACAGATAGAATTAATTCCGGCCATAGGTAACATAACAAAAGCGGATCTTGTTAAAATTCCAATTTCTCTTTGGAGCGAAAATACTTTAAATTCGCCAAAGTTACATATTACGGCCGCAGTAGTCAGAAATTTAAATAGTGATGCGCTAGTTACACCATCCGTGTGCAAACGATTGAATAACCTGACGACAGTAGATTATGGAAGAGCGAATTGGAGAAATTTCCCGGAAAAGTTGTGCACATCGAACTCATATGCAGACAACAATCGCGAAGTTAAAAGGATTCAGAGATTGAACTCGGTCGAAGAATGGCGTGTTAGCAAGGGCAAAATTGTACCAGAATCGTACAAAAATGAAAGAGTTAAGAGTTTAGATAAGGGTAAAACTGAGTTACGTTTAGAAAAAATTGAAAATTGTGGACGAACGGTAACAGAAAAAAGGGAAAAAGATAAAGTTACCTTTTCTGGAGTAGAAAAGATATGTAACGTATCAGAAAATGAGTTAGTTAAATCGGAAAGTAATGGAGAAATATATCCAGGAGATAAGCTACCAGAAGTGAGTTCAGAAAAAAATGTCTCTAAAATGGTGACCTTATCTAAGGAGGTTGAGAAAATTAGAGAAGGGAATGCTTATTTAGAGAAAAAAAGATTTAATTAGCTAACATTATACACTGTGTAATTTACCTGTTAATAATATCGTGTATGCTAGGGAAAATTAAGTTACTAAATTCTGTGTGCGGTTTTAGAAATCGAGAATTAATGCCCGTTTCTCACGAAGTTGAAAAAAGCATTAAAATTGAAAGGCACCGAAATGGAAAGGAGGATGCGGAAAAAGATTTTTTATCTCGCCGCCCCCCTTTTTTTCTGGACTTAGAGAAAGAGTATCTAGCGGAGGAAAATTCGTGTTTCCCTCGCGCCGAACAAACTGAGGAAGTCTTA
The DNA here is from genome assembly GCA_963931845.1 of Maratus michaelseni. Lineage (NCBI taxonomy): Eukaryota > Metazoa > Arthropoda > Arachnida > Araneae > Salticidae > Maratus > Maratus michaelseni. The sequence continues at coordinate 377,784,525 of OZ007593.1, read as the reverse complement.
TCATAAGCATGAGTTTTGAGAGAGGAGCACTAATATATTTCTTTTTTTGTTTTGTTTTTGTAGTCTTATGTGAAGAGTGAAGAAAACTGTTAGAGATAAAATAATCCTATCTCTGTTTGTATGTTAAATGTTGGTAAAAATATATGTTTTGTTTAAAAAACAAAAAAACAAAGGTTATTAAAAGTAAAGATTTTTATTATAATTGTAAAAGTTATTGTATTCAAGAAATCTGGAAACTTGAAGTAAAAAGAGTATATTTCTATTTAGTTGGTCGAGAGAGTTAGGATTATAATTTTCATAACATTAAGAATAATTTAAGTATATTTGTTTTATTATGGTGTTAAAATTCTTTAAATTAAGTATCCTTAAATAGAAATTATTGTTGTTGAAATATGTAATTGTGTGAAATAGAAGTCTTATTTAAAATACCTGTGATGGTTACTTTTAATACTGATTATATTAAAAGGAAGTCCTTTAACGAAATTACGGGATTGTCATGTTTATTGAAATGTATATATCATATTATTATATAATTATTGTTAAAATTGTATTGTGTTTATTTTGTAACTGCTGAATCCCTCTCATACTATTGGAGTACTTTCGGATATAAATGTTTTTAATTTTGAAAAAAAAAAACTTTTAAAATGGGATTAGGTTGCTTTGTTTTGAATAAACATTGACTCCTGGATTAATTTTGTTTTGCACCATAGTTAGGAAAATTTTCCCTGTAAGAAAATTTTTCCTTGGGGCCCGGAGAAGCTGTAACGTTCTCAAAAACAGATGGTTTCTAAGTGCTAATAAACATTCTAAATTGCATCTGCCGAGTTCCACATATGGGCACTCGAAAATCTTACAAAATCCAGCTGGATGACGTTATAAACAATTTTAACGAGATACTTATTTTTCAGGCCAAAGTGGATTGGTGACAGTTTAGCACTAAACCTTGTTAATAAGACCCCAGATATACCACGTGGTCATCCAATTAAAAAACTCAGAGAACATGAATCGAAGCAGCCCGTGTGAGATGTGCTTTTGAAACGACAGAGTTCGGTCGCTTTTGGTTTTAGCACCGAAAAGAGTGTGGGGGCGCCATGCTCCTAGAAACTCTAAGACATTAATTTTCATGTAAATATATTTGTGTGTGGTTTGTGTGTGTTTGAATGTATTGTAAAATAAAAGTGATTAGAAAAGAACTCTTAGTTCTCCATTAGTAATTAAGATTACTGTTTGTTTAAGAAATTTTACGGTACAAAATAAATAAATATCCAAGATTATTTTTGATTCTGTTTTCATTAATATATTGTAAATTTTATTGTTAAAAGTTACTGATAAATGATACTTTAGTAAATGGGGCTTTTCTTAATTATTATTATTATTATTATTCTTTTTTTGAGATTTAATGGCAACATTCTTCCGTTTGTTTATTGGGCGCTACAGTTTGGCGAATTATTTGAGGTGCTTTTCGGTTAGCAGGGCACCAATGAAGTATGTATATATATATATATATATATATAGTATATATATACATATATACAAATATATATAATGTATATAGTTTTTGTTTTTCTAGTATTGAATTTATGTGGTTTATAGATTTTGGTTGGCTTTTGTGATAATGATTCCGCAAGTAGTTTTCCATTGGAGTTTGTTGTTATGTGTATATAATATATATATATATATATATATATATATATATATATATATATATATATATATATATATATATACTTTATTGGCGCCGGCTAACCGAAAAGTACCTAATTTGCACATAGTTTTTTTTTCTTAATCGGACGACGGGATAATGCATATTTTTTATGGTACCAGAATATTTTTCTGTATTTTATAGTTATATTAAGAAATACATATTTTTATGATTTGCTGAATCACTTAGTTGTTTACTTTTTCATGCATTATATTATTGAAGGCTGTTAGTTCTCTTATTCGTTTAAATATACCCTACTTATATAAAAATAGCGTGTGTTCTCTGTGGTGTTTCGCATAAACGTTGTAAAATTCAGGTTATTAGATTTTATCCAACTTTGCTGTCATAACAGCTGATGAAGCAGCCATTTTCGGCGATTTTTTTGTTACCTGTAAAATGTTTGTTTTTGGTATAGCCTGAACTAAGAAAAAATTGATTACTTTTCCATTATACGGACACCATTGTCGCCAAGCATATATTTACATGTATGGCATGGTGTCGGTATAACGGAAAAGAACCAAAATTTGCGATCGATCAAATAATTGAATTTCGCTAAACATTAAATTTTTTGGTACTTTTCTATTATTCGGTCGACCACTTTTTATAACAAAAAATTATCGCCGAACTGTAAAATTAAACGCCAAAAATACAGTCCGATTGACTTGATGTCAGAAGCATTATACGTGTTTGTTACGTCATCAAGTGGTTTTTAATTAGAGAATTGCGTCTATTTTTCATTATGTTTTACTGATTTATTAGTTATTTCATTAATTAAAATAACAATTGTGTCCTTAAATTCATGTATTTTTTTATTTATTTATTTTGATATTCCAATGGCAACGTTCTCCCGTTTATTTGGCGTTACAGTTTGGCGATAGTTTTTTGTTATGAAAAGTGGTCGACGGGATAATAGAGAAGTACCAATTTTCTTATTTTTAATCTGAGAAAGAAACAATAATCATGGATTTAATTAATTTTGCAATATGCGGTGCAACCAAAATAATTTTGATTAAATCAGTACAGATGTCGCAGACTCACCTGGGTTATTTGGCGCCTAAATGACGATTTTTGCTTTGAATGACAACCTGGTGTTTTATAATAAATTTGAATATGTGTGTAAATAAATAAAATAAAATAGGTACTTTTATGTTAGCTGGGCGTCAAGGATAACTCTCCAAATCTTGTTTCAATTGGAATAATTTAAATTGCAACATTTTACGTGAGATTTGTTATTCATATTGATATGTTTACGTTTAGATATTTTATTATGATTATATTCTAGCTAATTGATTTTTTTTTAAAGATTGTATACTACAATATTAAAATATTACCTAGTTGATATTAGTTAATGTCAAAAGATCGGCGAACCACAGAGTTCAGGTAAAAAACTCCATGCCCTCAAAAGTGGGAGTTGTCAACTTTATGACGTCATAAGCAGAAGTAAATGTTTAATTGAAAATTACAGCTAATTAATTAAATTTTCGAGCAAACGAATGCATGATAACAAATCTGTGTCCTAATATCTTTCATTAAAAAAAAGAATGTTGTAATTTGATGCAGTAGTTTGTTCTAACGGATTGTCGAAAGAAATCGCTTAGCGTTTTAAATATATAGATAATTCTGGATTTTTCAATTTTTGTTCAAGTACTGAAATTCAATGCAGTTAAAGCCTCATTTAACAATTGTGATCTCTTAATCTATATATATATATTACGCTATCGTATGTGGTACAGAAATCGCGATTATTTATCATTTGCCGATGGCAACAAGAGGTTTGTTTTTACTAATTTGCGAATATTAAGAAAAGTATTTGGGGTATCGATTTAAAAGTCACCACACATATGTAGAAACATTTTTTGCATCCGAAAATACAATTTTTGTAAAAATTGGCCGGTATTCTTTTTTTATTTATTTGTAAAAACTAGCTACTTTCTAAAAAGGAAAGCAAATAAAGTGCGAAATCAAACCAACGCGTCATTTTGTTATTAATTAAAACATTAACTCCATTGTTGTACCTTATGCAGTTTAACCTCATTGTTGTTCGCATCGTTATGACGCCAATGCTATTGATGCACATATTTGTTATTTATAATATAGACTAGCCGCCACTGGCGACCAGTTTGGTCGCCCTTAAATGTATGTTAAGCATTGTAACAAATTATTTTTATTCATAATTTATTTTTTTCCTTAATCCTTCGCCAAACCGGAAAAATCTAATAGACAAATCAAGAACTTTTGCGATCGTGGTAGCATTTCGCATATTTTTTGTTGTTATGTATTTCATCTTTCTTGACAAAAACCGCTTAACCCACTTTATAATAAATTAATCATTGTGTGTGTGTTTTTAATATAAAATAAACTATTTCATAATAAAATAAAAGTATATGCTGTTTTAGTAATCTCTAATAGTTACCTGAAAATAGGATTTTCTCGCCAAAATGGCGCAAAACAAAAATTCCGCCAACCCTGGTGCGTCCGTGACAGCTGTTCCAATTTAAAATACATGACGTTCACATTTTTCTTTAAAATAGAAAATAGATAAATAAGAAATATTATCATAAATCAAAACATTTGATTTCAAAATTAAAATATCGTTTCTAATTAATACACACGAAAAATAAAAGCTGACAATTTGTTTCGAAATTTGATCCATTAAATATTATTACATGAGTTCAACCACGGAGTTCAACTTACATCAAGAAAAGATCCGAAGGAAGTTGAGTTGTATGGAACAGAATTATGGTAAACTTTGACTGTCTCGCTGGTGCTGATTATTTTTTTTTACACCAGGCAGCGGTCCAAAAATTCATGGTTTAATATTTTAAACGTTCACAACGAATGAATCTTTTTTTGTTGTTGTTGTTTACTTTCATGGATAGAGAATTTGAACAGCGAACCTAATTGAAACTGAAGTTATTGCAGAATGTATACATAATTGAACGCAAGTCATCTCTCAAATATTAATTTATTTTGAACGATCTTTCTTAAAATGTAACTTTTATGCAGTTTATTCGAAAAAATAATTTTTAATAAAAATGGCCGCTTGGCATATGAAAAAGCGATGCGGCATCCCGGAACTGTTCAGGACAGTCACATGACTTACAGTTTTATTATAGGGATTGAGTAATAACAATTATATAATAATAATAATAATTAATAAATGAATAAAATAATCTTATTGGGTGGAGATTTCTGTCAATCAGTCCAACCTGTCATTTTTAGAGGTTCAAGATTACTATCAGTTTCAAGTTACATAAAGAAGAGAAAATTTTACATTATGCAACTTTTACAGAAAATATGCATGCCTTTCAAACAGAGAGAGAGTTAGCAAGTTGGCTGTTACAGATTGGCGAATGTCAAAGTGGGAAACTATTAAGTTGCCCCCAATTTGCTATCCAGATATACAAGATTCAGTACAGCAACTTTTCAGTAACATCGATTTTTTAACGGTGACACCTCAAAAGCTTAAAGGACGAGCCATTCTAACAGTGACAAACAATTTGTCAATTGAAATTAATAATAATATCTCCGAGCTCTGAAATTTACAATTGTGTATATAAAGACATTTTCCATGCGGAAAATTAAAAAAAGAGAGAAAATATTTTCCTAATTGTGAATGGTGTAGATATTTTCAATATAATACATATATACTTTTTTAATTTTAAAGAGTATCCAGCGACTATTGTGTGCGTGCAAAAGTTTTGATATGCTGAAAAAACACCTCTGTTTTCCTATTTCTAAATGGTGTCCATATCTTATGATGTGTATATATTTTTTATTTCAAAGTACCTAGACCTAAGTGGAAAAGTTTTTATGTATGATATTTATACATATAAAGCTGAAATTCGTGTATTCTAATATGCATATAGTATTTAAAAGAGTAGATACTAGAGTGCAGATACTCTGCGCGGGATCGGCTAGTAATTATAATTCCAGTAATTATTAATAAAAGTTACAATAATTGATCTTATGTGTATTTAGAATTCATTTTTTTATTCTTAAATTAACGCATTTTTTAGTGCTTTTGAGGAAACTTCAGAGGGGTTTTTTTTAAATACTTTTTATCCTATAAAAATTTAGTCTTTTTATTCATTGATAAACGTGCAACGTTTGTCCTTTCGGATAAATAAAAAAAGTTGATAAAATAAAAATGTTCTGATAAAAAAAAAAGTGTCTTGAACTTCACTTATAAAGAGGATAATTCATCTTTAAAACATGTTTTTATTTTTTCTTTAAATAATATTTTCCAGCATTTGAATATTCATTCGCGTGAAATTAAGGGACATTTTTCCGGAATAATTTCTTTTATTTTGGAGAACATCTGCCTTGTTTTATCGCAACAGCTTGTAAAAGTTTTGGAATTCTGCCAAAATAAGAAAATTATATGTTCATAAACGTTATGTTCCGAAATGTCTAATATATGCTTTCGGAAAAAATCTTCCCGAAACATAGGCTGTTGAAAATATTTAATATTTAAAACGAGGAAAAAAAACTAAAATTGAAAGTTACCCCTTCTAGAGATTTTTAAAAGTTACTCTGGTATTGAATAAATGCGGAACATGTTCCGATGTACTGTTTTAATTTTTTTTTTTTTTACTGTAATGTTTATTTAATTAATTACAGTTTTTTTTAAAGACTAAATAACATTTTTAAAAATGTATATTTGACAGATTAAAAAAGTTTCACTCAGCAAAACCTGCCAAAATGGAACGCGTCGATAAAAGAATACTGTTTTCAATTAACAACAGCAACAAAATTTCATTGTCCTAAGCGAAAGAAATGCCATATAATTATATCTACTATGAGGGAAACATACCTAAAACGACTTTTTTTTCTGGTCATTAATGATTCCGTTTTTATAAATTTTATTGCAGTATTTTTTATAGGATCTTGTTTGATATGTACAGTCCTGGGGGAAGCAAGTGATCACTCTCTACTAGCCCTACTAACCCTGCCGCAAATCATCGTATAAAAATATGAGTTGCACAAATCGATTAATATTAACATTTGCTAATTAATACTACACTTAAATTTTGCTTAGGGTGTCGTCTACATATAGATGTTGTAACAAGCTTCAAAATTTTTCATACCAGCAACTAATTTTGATATCATATTATTCTTTGGTAAATTTTATCTTTGAATACCAAACAGAAACTCATTCAGTCACGTAACTTCAACAGATTTAAAGTTTGGAACTCCACTCCTAATGGTAAATTTTTGTTTAAGCAATGCATAATAGATTGATATGTGGGTAGTTTTTTAAATATATCTCGAAAACTACTTGGCAGAATGAGCTGTAATTTTGAATTATCATATTTAAAGATTCTACAAATATATTTTTGTAAAAAAAAAAAAAGCTTATAGGTATATATTTTGAAATTATTTTTTGAAAGAAATGTGAATTGTAACCTCTAATTTTTTTAAACAGAAACTGATATCTAGAAGCTTTAAGTACGCTAATTGAAAATTACACATCAATCTGCTAATTGTTTTGAATTATGTTTTAAAATCTACCACTTTTCAATCTGTTTTGCAACTATTAACCCCACCATGCATCCCTACCCCCCATTATAAGCACCATGACGCACCTGCGTACGTCATGAAATCTTTTATTTGGAATACCAGGACGTATGTGCGTACGTCATTAAATCTTCTATTTGGAATACCAGGACGTGTGTGCGTACGTCATGAAATCTTCTATTTGGAATACCAGGATGTGCGTACGTCATGAAATCTTCTATTTGGAATACCAGGACGTATGTGCGTACGTCATTAAATCTTCTATTTGGAATACCAGGACGTGTGTGCGTACGTCATGAAATCTTCTATTTGGAATACCAGGAGGTATGTGCGTACGTCATGAAATCTTCTATTTGGAATACCAGGACGTATGTGCGTACGTCATTAAATCTTCTATTTGGAATACCAGGACGTGTGTGCGTACGTCATGAAATCTTCTATTTGGAATACCAGGACGTATGTGCGTACGTCCTGAAATCTTCTATTTGGAATACCAGGATGTATGTGCGTACTACCAGGACGTACGTGCGTACGTCCTCATTTTAAGTCCAGACTGCAACGTACTAAGTATTTGGTTTTTTACGTCCCTAATTGCTATTGTGATTTGTTTTGTACGGGCTTTATAGCAATGATTGTTTTCGCACAGGCGTTACGTGTAAAAAAACTTATTTGTTTCCCGCTGCGATGAAGATTGGAACTTCAAGCCCTATTTCTGTTGCATTATATAAATAAACCTTTATATCATCTCCTTACATTACATGTAATTAAATATTTCCCGTTTATTTAAAAATAATGACATAAACTACTTTTGACGGAATTTAATAAATCTGCGATTCAGGATACTATCACTAAATTGAATATGGTGCTTAAGGGGTTAACAACGAATTTAACATAAGGAGTTCCACATTTAAAACCTTTATAATACCTAAACTACTTTATCGTATCTGTTTGGTATCGGAAGATAAATTTTAACGAAGATTCCAAATACGCTGGCAAAATGGCATGTTAGCAGTGAAAAGTGAAAGTTTTATTACAAAATCTATATCTAGACGACTTCCTAAGCAAAATTTAAGTGTAAAATTAATTAGAAGACGTTATTGCAATCGATTGGTATCAGTCACACACCCAGAAAAAGGAATTGATTAAAACTACAAAACATGTTTTGTTGAGTACATTTTGGTTGTTTTAGAAAAATTTAAGTAAAATTGAACCATTTTACTTGAATTAACAAAACATTTTTTGCTGACTATACAAAAAATTTTTTTTTGGAACTGCAAAAAAAATTTTTTTTCTTGTTGATTCAAACATTGACATATATTTATATTGACATATTCCATTGACATATTCCATTGACATATATTTAAACAAAAAGTTTTGTTGGGTCAACCAAATTTTTGTTGATTCAACAAAACTTTTTTCTGGGTGAATTTTTTATAGAATGATTAACAGCTGAGTTAGTAAAAGGTTATTACTTCTGTTTTAGGACTGCACCTTATATGTTTCTATTATCTATCTACTTTTGAAGTGCCATAGTCGTTTTACGATCAACTACCTAATTCTTTATGAAATGCATTCATTACGCTCATTATACAAATCATTTGAGATACAATTAAAACTTTGTATAATGGATGTTGAAGAATTGCTTTTTAACCCATCAATTATATTGTTTGAAATCTATTCAATCACACCTGATATTTCTCGAATTTAGTTATAATCTATATTCTTGACCCTTCCAAAGCCCATAAATAAATTTATATATTTTTTTCAAATTCCTAGGTTGTAGTGTATTGTTTTCACAAAAAAATAGTGATAAAAAACAAATTTTATGAAAATGTACATATCACTTACGGGTGACAAACAAATTCAAGATCACATCACAGCAGCAAAAATTGATCAAATATTCTAAATCTGGCAAATATCAATTCAACATTTAGTTAAATTTAACATTTAGGGAAAAAATATATATGAGACTTACTGACATTTTTATCCCCAAAACGAACATCAACTCCTTGCTTGTTTGGAGGAGGTACAAAATTTTGGAATGTTATTGTACCATATCATAAAGTCCGAGAGACATAGGACTTTTTTCTATGATTAGGTAAACTCTTCTATTAGGTTGTTCGGAAAGTTCTTTCCGTTTGGACAAGTTGGTTCTTACCGAAAAATACTATCATTTAAATATTAGACATTAATTCTGATATCTAATGTCTAATAACTAACGGGCAGAATTTTCCGGTGCGAATTGGTTTTCCCAAACGGAAGTAATTTTTCCAACAACCCATTAGATCCCAATAAAGGCACAAAGGTACATATTCTCTCAAAATATAAGCCTTAGAGGGGTTCTTTCAAAGACGTGTCACCTGGAGGTGACAATGGACGCTGGCGGGTTAATATACAAGATATTCCCCAAACTACAACTGAAATTTAAAAAAATCAATAAATCGTTAACTACTGGGTGTCTCATAAATACGTGTAGGATTTTAAAAAATCATTAAAAAAATTGTCATATCGGAGTATGGTTTGCATCATAAGACTCATCAAATAGTCAAATTTTTAGTTCCAAAAGAAAAAAAAGTTCAAAGAGTCTAATTTGTCGGTTCACAATTTCAAATATTCCTAAAAGAAACTTAAGAAATTGTCATATCGAAGTGCGGTTTGTACCTCAAGAATTTTCGTGTGGCAAAAATTGTTCAAGTAAATTCTTACTTTTTTGCTTTTGCCGCACAGAAAATCCGGCACTTTGCCAAATCTTATGAAGCAAACTTCACCGCAATACGCCAATGATTTTTTAAATTATGAACTGACATCCTCTCTAATATATATATATATATATATATATATATATATACTTAGTTTTTACTTTTCATTCTGTTTAGATGTTTAAATGAGAAAAATAAATGTTTTCAATTTGAAACATGTTTCAATGTTCTTATCGTTTGAGGCTATGCAGCTCCATCTATTGACTAACACGTGAACTATTTTTAAAATTAGGAACACAAAATTTAAAAACTAGTTTGATTTTTATCTTTATTATAGTTCATGAATTGTAGAATTTTAAGGCTTGTTTCTCCCTTTTGGGACACTTAGTACAAGCAATATACAAGATATTTCAAAAGTAATGGAAAAAACTTTAACAGTCGGTTTTAATCAACTAAACAAATATAGTTTACAAAGAAATACTTGGTCATAAGTGAAGAGTTCAAGCACCAGAGGGGTTCCTTTTTATTGTAAAAAGGATAGTGTATTTAATTATGTATGTAATAGGTGTTGATTTCTTTTTTTTAACAGTACTCTATAAAAAAAAATAATTTTAAAATAGCAAAAAACACAAAAAACACTAAAAGTAAAAACACTAAACTTTTATTTAAGATCATTTATAATAGTTGCTTCTGTTTGGGTATCTTAATCAAAAATGATGATGTGAATGTATCCTACAATAATAAATAGCTGCCAACCAATCGGAGAGTATTTGTTAATTTGGCCAATTCAAATAAACACATTTAAATCAGAAATTTCGCTTAATATCTAAAACGAAACAGAAACTAGGCCCATTTTATTAAATACATTTTCTAGTTGAAAAAATATTTATAAAAAATATTTATTAGCATATTTATGCTTGATGAAAACGGCACAATGCTTCATACTGTTGGTAGCTATGGTGGTAGGAATAAAATTAGTATCACCTTTCACTATCTTTAATTAGTTGATGATAAATAAATTTTATTTTATAACTTTTTTTTGCGATTGTTTTCAATTAAAGCATTTTTCAAAACTACAATGTGAAAGGAAAATTATCACTCGCATGCACAAAATTTGAATATAAATAAGGTAAAACGGAGAACGGGATCTATACGGGTTAATGCATATCCCTAAGCGAAATGTAAAATCCTAGCAGAGCATAAGTGCCATGTATGGTACAATTCCATTAAACAGGCTGTATTTTCAAAAGACTGGCACTTTGTGGTTATAAAGCACTTGTGTGCTGTATAACCATCATGAGGAGTTTCAAATTTCAAACAAATTAAAATTAGAATTATATCAAAATTAGGCTACTTCAATACTTTGTGCAGAGTCCTTCAGCTTGAATTACTGCTTCTAAACGCTGTGGTATGCATGTTATCACTTATATGACTTCCGTGATTGTTATTAAGAAAACCAAAGCATCAGAGTAACAGTTCTTTGAATGAGCAACTATTTCATAAAATTGTACACCACTTTGTACGCCACTCTGCTACACGCGATTTTACATGCAAAGTATGTGCTTACCCCACATCAACTTATTCCAGATTAACTTATCCCACATTAACTTATTCCACAATGGATTTTCACAATCAACAAAAGCTTTCAGTAGCTAGTCAGAGCACAAATAATATTTTTGGAATATATTTCTCACTGTATTCAATTATTATTATTAATTCTTCATTTATAACTCAGCTTTCCAATTTTATAAATTTAATAAGTAAAATGAATTACATGCTTATAATAAAAAGTAAAATGAATTACATGCTTTCCCTCCATAATTTCTCACTAACAATCGCAACATATAAAAGAAGTTATAACTATGCATTTTTTTTCTACTGCCTATGCTGCCCCACCAGTGGCTGAGAGGTTCTGCTCTAAAAGAAACTAGTAGACGGGAGGTGCTGGGTTCAAACCAACGCCCCCTAGATGAATTTATCACTTATTTAGGGGGCGGTGTTCAAACCCCTGTCACGCTCGTTGACCTAACCGTTCGGAATTTTCAGAGGTTTTCTTCGAACCTTGCCGTAAATACGTGTTAGGATCCCTAAGAAAAACCCCCCATGGAGGACACTCCCCCCTAGGGCTTATATCCCTCGATTAGATAATCGGCCGTTATAAATCAACCAACCAACCACTGCCTATTCTTATAGATAATACTGCTGTTTTTCAAACTAAAATGATACTATCACAAGCCGCGATGTAAAGCAAAAAAAGAAAAAAAAAAGCGTTTCTTTCTGATGCTTTTCATTTTTTGAAAAATGTTTCCATATAATTTCTAGAAACTGCTTTCCAAAATAAAATTCCCTCAGTTTTAAAATTGGATAAGGATTGATATCACAGGATATTCGGCAACAGCGCCCTCTGATAACAGCTTTTGAAATCGATTGAAATTGAACGTGATATACAGATAGGGGAAAATACAAATATACAGAGATTGTGTTTTTAATATCAACAGAATAATCTTTATCAGAGTGTACTTTTATGAAAAAAATCCTTAATGAACATTCTTAAATGTAATGAAACTTCCGGAAACTTTGTGACAAACTGTCCAGTGTCATTCGACCGTTTTTATAGAAAATGGTTGCATAACCGTAATTTAACTCTATTCTGATCATAATATTAATATGGGCGAAAATATGGTCAGAATAGAGTTAAATTACGGTTATGTAACCATATTTTATAAAAATGATTGAATGACTGGAAAGTGTGCGGCAAATTTTTAACAATGTAGCCTAAATATTTTGTAAAGCCTCAAATATTTTCTAAAACATTCAAAACGCTAGAAATATACATTAATAATTTATGAATTGGATGCTCTAAAAATTTCGAATATAGATAATAAAACTTTTCCGTGTTTAGTCTGTTTAATTATATAGATATTAATTTTTATGCTAATAACGGAAAACGGCTAATCTGTACTCGTTTTACAGTGCACAAGCAATTCATTCTCATTTTCCACATGCTTAGATATTCAAAGAAAGAATTAGCTGGGGAAATCATGAGAACTGAAAAGGTGTAGCTATACTAGAAGACAGAAAAATTCAATGAATATTATATGGATTACATCAGGTAAATTAAGAAAAGTGATAAAAAATAAAATATTACAAGATGTTCCAGAATTCTACGTAGCTAGAGCATATAGTTTTTCTATCGAAAACTACACTGCAACAAGTAATACAAAAATAATTTTTTAAAATCAATTCCTACTTAGGTCTAAAAGAAATTTTTTTCCAACGATCTACACGCTTCGCCAATGATGGTGTTTATTCCTAAATTTATATCCTGCTAAATATCTTATATAAGCGAATTTTTTTTCTCCCATATTAAACTAAAATTAATTAATTAAATTTAATTAATGAATTAATATTTGAAAAAACTGTATTAACATCAAGTGTCATCCACTACAAGTTTAAAAAAATTTATTTGAATTTAAGTGGATGAATAAAAAGTATTTTATTAACGATTGAAAATTTGAACAAGATATATAAATATATATAGGCAGAGTGTGAACTAATAGTAGGAATTGAAAAAAAAAAATGTTGATTTTACAGTATAATACTGGCGCGCCAGTATTATACTGTAAAATCAACAATTTTTTTGCAGTGTAGGTTGCAATCAACTTACTAGCAAAAAATACAGAACGTCTCATTTATATGTGGAACCGGATTTTTATATCTTTTATAACATTCAATAATAACAGTGTTTTAACGAAATTGTCATAAAGAATTAGATGAGTTTGTGTAAAAAATGATAGCATTACAAAAAATATTTTGCCTATTTTAAATTTTATTTTGATGTAATTTTTCGTAAATATAAAAGCATTGGTTCAAAAGTTATTCAGAAATAAACTTGCTGGGTTAATTATGGTCCGCTATGTACAGTGGGGTTTTTCAGTTTACAGTAATGAAGTTACCGATCTCCCCGTCAAGAATTTGAAATCAGTATAGAGCCATTATACATATAAAATTTCTTTGACATGCACTACATTTTACATAATTCGCATTTTATAACAGCTTCAGAATATCAGGTAATTCGATCTGTTCCTGATTGGAAAGCTGCAGCGCTTTCGTTGTGCCACGGAATAACGATTGTTTTTCTTCTCCTCATACTTCAGTTTATATCTTCCTTTAACGTTTCACTATTATTAAAAGTAGTTTTTAACACTTTCCAACGTAGAGAAAAGTGTTTATGGATTCCGTTTTTCTGTCTGTCTGCATAGCCGTACTCTAACTTTCGTAAATTTACTCGGATTACCATGTATTTTATGTATGTTATTGGTGTTTACTATAGAACGTTCTTTATTGAAAATAAAGTATGTAGCTTTTATAGTTCGTTTACAAAGACAATCAAACGAATTCCGTTACAGTATGGTCTAACTGGAAAAATCGTTTTTGGTGTATTTTAATTTTGTTACATTAACTACTTTACTTCAAACATAAGGGAATTTATATGCATCATTGAATTGGACTATGCTTTCTCAGGAGTATAGAATAAGTAGCATTTATCGTTCATTTACAGGCACACACAAAATAATTCCATTACATTTTGATATATTGAGAAAAATCGTTTGCACTGCATTCTAATGCAATTATGGTACGTCAAATATATTGCAATTTAAAAGGATCACGGAGACACACTACAACTTGTTTTCTCTATATTATGGAGTGAACAGCATTTATTGTTAATTTACAGAGACGCACAAAAGAATTCGGTTACAGGGCGGACTCTGGTTGATTTCATTGTTATGAAAAAATAAAATTTCTTAGTAATATTCTGTTAGTGTTAGTAAGTATGTTTTATAATCTATGCCTGATTTTTCGTTCTTGTTTTAATGTTCGTAGAGACATTCATTTGATACCATCATTTAAGAATTAGCCTCTTCAACAAAATTAAACATTTCATTAATATCTAGAATTATCATTACTAATCATGTTTAAGAACTTATTGAAGATTATTGATTTTTGCTAGGAAATGTAATTATACACTGCAAAATAATTAAATAAATAAAAATTTCGAGGCAGCGTATTACTATTTGTTTTACTGTTTATTACTATTAATTTTACGGTATAATACAAGCAGCTGGAATGCCAGTATTATACTGTAGCATATTTTTTTTTTTTATTTTTTTTTTTATTTTTATTTTTTTTAGGTTTTGTTATTTTCACGAAACCCTATTACTCCCGCTGCGTTGTCTGTCCGTCATAGAGCCATTCTCAGAAACTATGTAACTTACAGAGTTGAAACTTTGTGTATATCTAGCTAAATACCAGCTATGAAGCTCAAAATATTGAAATTTGAAAAAATCGTATTATTTTAATAAATAGAGATAAAAAACCAAAATTCTAACAGCCTTTTCCTATTAAATTGAAACATTTTTCATTAAAGCAGTTGCCAAAAATTAAAAATCCACAATGAAATTTTTTCTACAATAATTAATTTTCTATTGAACGATTTCCACGTGAAAAATGAAAATAAATAAAAAGTTTCACCGATTGAAAAAAATATTAATATGAAACAAGATGGAAAAATTCTACCTAACGGCAGAATATAGATTGGCCACCCACAACTTTTATCGTTGAGATTTTTTTCATCCACGTCTAACTCGTAAAAAAAAAAAAAAAAAAAAAAAAAAAAAAAAAAAAAAAAAATGTGTTTGTTAGCATAAGCCAGCTTCTTCGTTTTAGAATTTAGTTAGCGTTCTAAGATTTTTTGTGAGGCTGGCGGAATATATTAGGAACGAACACACCAACTTTTAAAAATATATTCGGTGACTAGAAGTATTTTTACTAAATATAGTTGTGAAAAGATGTGGCTCCAGTGGGCTGAGACGTGGCGAGGTAGATGTTGTTTACAAATATGCTGGCTAATGATACCCTTTAAACTATTTTTAATGATTCAAGACACTTTAACACTTAATAGATAACTTTAAAAAAGTAATAAAAAGTTCTATGATAGCAGCTTTTATGATGGATACAGCTAAGAGAAGTTGTTTAACAACTGATGAGTTGGCATTAATTGACGGGCTCTTGGAGAGCAGTGGGGGAAAGGGAGGGGGGAGCTATACAAAACACAAGTGCTCTACGAGACTTTAAAATGAATACTCACTTGCAATTGAGAGATGGGACTTTAAAAGTGATGTCCAGTGCCGTAACTAGGCAGGTGCAACAGGTGCAGCCGCACAGGGCCCATCTGAAAGGGGGGGGGGCAAAATGATGTGCATAAGAAATTATATTTTTTAATTGAAAAAGAAATTTCTGCCTTTCTACTGCGCGATTTGATGTTTAAGTTTTGTGTTATTTAGATCCTAGATGTATCTGCTTATCAACATGAACATTCGAATTAATGTAGAACTGATATTTTCAACTTACCCACGTACCTGCCAAACTTATGCTACGTTATAGTTTGAATACAGTAACGTATACTTGTGTTTTCGCTTATGTTTTTACCAAATGCCGGGTTTTTTTTTTCGTTTTATTTTAACTTCCTTTAACCAAACTATTTGAAATATGGAAGATACAGTCTTAAAATTAGTACTTTTACGTCTCAAATTCTGCAATTAGTTCGAAAAAATATCGTTGTTAGCCCTTTGAAAAATGTTTGCAAAAAAGAGTCGTTTTCGCAGTAAACATTTCCCATAATATGCCAACGTTCCACACCCCCCCCCTCCCCCCCAGGTCGCAATTTTAGGGGCACCGATAAGAAAAAAATATGCCTTAATGCCGATACTTTCTTCTAATCGTCAGTGCAATCGTTTTTAAAAAATAGGAAACTTTTAACTCTTTTAAAAAATTCACGACCGCAGGTCACTTTACCTCTCGGAAGCGATATTTTTTCTACATTAAAAATAAATAAACGTCCCTATTTCGACACAATCTTTTTACAGCATCTCGGCAGACTGGATTTACAGCTACTACAAAAATTTTGAAACATTCGAGGAAGCACAAATATTTTTTAAAAAATTAATAAAATCTAAGAAAAAATCGACGAAAAAAAGTGGGATATTTCGGTGGATTTGGCTTACGTTTTCACTATTAAATATGCATATTGTTTCATAAAATGGTTAAGGGAACATCACATTTTTAATTCCTAAAAATTTCGAAAAAATTGAACGATAACCACTGAAGAAAAAAAAAATCTAAATTACAGGACAATCCCCCCCCCCTTCCCCTTCTTTTATCGGCAGACTTCAGAATTAAGCATTGATTCCGAAAATCAAAATACGCAAAAAAAAAAAAAAAAAAAAAAAAAAAAAAAATCCCAAGCAACATATACGCTAAATTCGTTTTCCAACACTGCAAACCATTTCAATAAATATCATCATTAATCTTATGAAAGACAATTCATTTCCGAAAGCCAGTTTTGTCAAATTTTGAGGACAAGTAATTCGTGGGGAAATAAATGTTCGAGAACAATAAAATTTTTCGAAAAAAACTTGGGTATTTTCTTTTCCTTATTTCACTTAAAGTTTACTTTTAGTCATTTGGCAACATTGAACCTGTCTCGAATTCTATTCTGTTTTGCTTCCACCGAGCTCTATGTTTTTATGCGGAAAGCGAAAATAAGTGCGGAAATCGATTTTATTAAGTGGTCGTGCTTTATAACGGCACAGTTTACTCTTTTATCTAATTCTAATGTCTCTTGATATTTTTAATTTGTATTTCTTATTCAAAGAAAAAGAAGTACCAAGAAATTTAAGGCCAGAATTTAAAGGTAAGTGAAATCATTGAAAATATTTATGTATATAATCTTCGAAAAACTTTTGTAGAAGAATTATTATTTTAATTATTATTATTATTATAATTATTATTATTATTTTAAATCTTATTAAAGGTAAACATATATCGAATTTGAAGGGTCCATGCAGGTTTTCTTTTTATTTCTTGTCTCTCAATTTATAAAACAAAAAAATGTTATTTTTATGTAATTTATTATATTATTAAATTTTGTGAAAGGCTTGTTTTATTAAAAGGAATTATTAAATATTTTATTTTATTGAATATATTATATTTTATTATATTTATATTATATTTATTATATATTTATATATATTATTTTATTGAGTGTTAAAGGAATAATTAAAAGGGCCCATTTTTCGTGGAGGGATTCTAAAAAGGCCCTGTTTCTGTCTGGATCAACCAACTAGTTTGATTTAAAAGTTCTAAAATTACTCGCTTATTTTTAAATCTGTGAATGAAATTGTTGTCTGGAGACTTTTATCTGCTATTTCAACATCGTTAATTAAACGTTTCCTATATTTTGCTTGATAGACTTCATCCCATCTTCTAATCAATCTGGATAGCAGACAAATGGTCGCGACTTTAGAATTGTCTTCTGGTGGTAGAAAAAAAATATTTTCTTCTATTTTTCTTCATCGCTTTAAACGAGAGGATTTATTGTTTAAATGTTTGAAACCTTTTACGATTCCTTTTACATTTGAGTTTTATGGCGACGTTTTAATAATTAATTTCATGTGTAACAAATTTTTAGATTTTTAATATTTTCTGAGAAATGTTTGATTGGAAAAAAACATAGAAATATGGCAAATAAAAGGCATCCAAGCAAGTGATATTTCGTCACACGCTTGCATTCGTTCTACAAAAAGTAGTTTATGTACGTTATAACAGTTTTATACTTGTACAGGTAACATGCTAACAATAATATTTTGTTTTCTAGCTTAAAAATTTCTAAGCATTTGTCAGGTGCACAAAAGAGGACGGGCCAATAAGGAAACGAAAATTGGAAGAATGCAAGTCAATGTCGCAACAGTTTGGTAAATGGCTAAAAACCGAAAACTCAGAGAATAGAGGAAGTGTGGAAGAGGTCAAATCTAGCACTACTTCACAAGGTGATAAAAAACACTACATTTGGCAGATTTTATTTAAATAGATATGTTTTAAGGACATTCTGAGGCAAAAAAATATTTCCAATGCTATTTAAGCTATAAAAGAGAAAGTGAATTGTTTTTGAGAGGATATAAACGTTTGATTGAAACGGCAAACAAACAGACAGGTAAATTGCCAATTTTTGTATGGAGCAACAACTAATACTTCTATAATAATTCACATTTTCCCATATGATTGAAACGTGTTCAGGTCGGAGTCGAACTTAAGACCTTTGGCTTAAATTGCCAACGTTGCCTATTGAACTACTTGGACCGACAACCGGCTAAACAATTCACTCAGGCAAACTTTTCGGCAATTATTATTATTTCTTATAATTAAGTAAACTATATGGAATCAAAAATTTCAAACAGCTGCAGAAAGAAAAACATTATTTCAATTATAGAAAATAAAAATCACTCCAAAGTCCTGTACTCTTCATTGAAATGTCTTTAATATCCGTTAATAATCCGTTATAATACTTTACAGATCAAAATAATTTTTTTATGATCTTTAAAAATTAATTTTTCTGTATAATTTGATACAAGTCAGGAAAAATGAGGCTAATAATTTTTTCTTTTTTTATATATCATCCTAAATCCACAAATTTTATCTGTTTAAATCTCAAACAGGCAAAAGACGTTTTTAAGTTGTTTGATAAAAAATGATATTTACATAGTATATCCTTTACATTTGTAATAAAGTCCTAATTAGAAAATTCATCGCTAGACTTTTTTTCTATGAATATTAGTTTATAAAAAAGCACGTCATTAGTTTATAACAAATTAAATGATTGTCATTATTTCCCTGCCCCGAGCAAATATTTTCATTTCTATGAATTATCTAAATTGTTTGAAATAATATTTTCTTTCTTAGGCCGAAATAAAAATTATATAAACTGTAGAAACATAAATCACTCTAAATACCTTTACATTACAATACTTTTGCTACGCAAATCCGTAATAATACTAAAAAGATCAAAATCATACATCAGTTTTTCGGACAATTTAAAAATAGATGAAATTTAATTTTTATTCATGCTTCCGTAAAAAATATTATCCTGCTTCCAAAAATATTTAAATCACACTCATACAAGAAAAAATATTGTTTAAATCGGCTGACGAAACTTTATATCCACATTATTTACTTTTCTCCGGAATTCTATTGATACTGAAATGAGTTTTCGATTACATCTGAAATATATTTGAAATGAAGTCCTAATTAGAAAATTCATCCCTAGGAAATTCATTTGCGATGAAAAATACTTTTAACAAAGACATTTAAGATAATATGTTATCATTATTTCTCCGCTCCAAGCAAATATTGTTTCTCTTAATTGACTAAATTACAGTGAGTCAAAATTTCAGACATCTGCCGAACGAAAATCCTTATTTCAACTACAGAAAAGAAAATCACTCCAAATATCCATACTTTTTATTACAATATATTTGCTACACATATCAGTTATAACACTTTAAAAAATCAAAAGTATAAAGTTTTTTATGTTCTTCGCAGAAAAAGAGGCTTTAATCTTTGGGTAGGATTCCATAGCAATCAGAAAAAATATGGTAATGGAATTTATCTTTATAAATATCAGCAAGTTTTCAAAAATGCTATATATTTATATCAAACACATCTAATAATAATTATTATTATCACTGTAGTCTTAAAAAAGGTAACTGTTGCTGCTGCAGCTGCTGCCATAATTGAATTTATTGTGAACTTTTGACTTTCTTGGCTCATAATAAATAACTATTGCATACAAAACGAAAAAGAAAGATCATGCCTCAAACATAGATTATAAAACACTTTCAACGCATGCAGAATACTGTAACAAAACTTCCGAGTTTAATAAATTGAAAGATGATCGAAGTGAACAATTTGGAAAATGCATAAAAAATTTTAAAATACAATTACCATCTATAGTCGAAAAAGTATTAATTTTTTTGTGCGATTCCCTGTATATGATCTATAGGTTTGTATATATACTACTTAGTATGTTAAAATTTAGTTCAGTTAGGAAACGTTTAACACAGTAGAAATTTCCCTTTTATTAATTTTCGTCAATGAATGAAAATGTACTCGTATTCTGTTGTACAGCCCTGTATATGATCTGCATAATTTATACACACCAAGTAATATGCAGATATTTTGTTAAATTTAAAATTGCTTACCACAACTGAAAGCGCAATTTCAGCAATTATCGCTGGTCATTATTGAAACCGAACACATTTGTAGTTCCCTGTACATGAATGGTAAATGCTTATGCACACCATATATTAAATAGAAAGCATCTTGTTATGCACCTCAGTGATATATATCAATTTCAATTTGTTCATAACAATCTAACATCATTAAATTTCAGTGCAAATGACTTTTCATCATAGACCGGTAATGTAACAAATTACTTTTGAGTATCCCTATAAATGAACTATGAATGCTACACACTTTAGTTTCAATACCGAACATGCTATAGTATATCTCAATAACATATATCAATTACATGGAGCATCCGACTATATTTACGGGAGTTAGAGCTCGGACAGACGGACAGACAAACCGAATTCATAAACACTTTTCAACTATATTGGTAAGTGATGTTAAAAAGCGAAAACTGGTAGTTTTACAAATAAATGCGATAAATACGCAGAAGCAAACAGTTTTTTTTAATTGGAGAGTTACTTTAAGCATTATTTACTGTTAAAATCGCTCAAAATAGTTCATTTATAAAAGTTTTATAGGATCAAAAACTGTGCATACACTGTTAAAAAAAATTTCTGTGAAATTACGGAGAATCTACTGGTAATCTGTTATCTTAAGTCTTATGTAAAATTACAGAGATTAGAAAACAGAGATTTTGTTAAATAACAGAGAAATTATTCTGTAAATTTACAAAGTCTTTCGTAAATTTTTCTGTTAAAAAAAATCTTTATTATTATTTATATAAATAAATAAATAAAAATTCACAGAAAACGCCGATTCTACGCCAGCTACTGATGATGTTAGAATTACTTGACTGAATTCTAATCGCTGTAACGCAGGACTTTACAAGAATCGCTTCGACCACAGCCCTGATTCGAACACGCGTCGTCTAGGTGGAGGACAACTATTATAACTACTATACCATTTGGGTAGTTGGTATTTTGTGCCAAGTATGTCATTTATGATTTAGTCGAAAAAAAATTGCTGTTCTTGCAATGTTTACCATCGCTTTTCAAAGATTTTGTTTAATGTGATGATTACTCATAAGTATAGGGACTTAAAAGAGCTTTTATTTTTCTAGCCTTTAAATAAATTTGGAATAATATTTGATGCTGCCATCTTTCGGATTAATATACGTTTAACTTAAGGTATGTTTTCTTTTCATATCGTATGAAAATACTTAGTGAACTACTTTGTAAAAATTGTATTTAAAATGACATATGTTTTTTGTTCTTTTTTTTTTAAACTTATAACATGTAAGAAATAATTTTGTGAGGATTTTTTTTCTTTCTTCTTTTCTCTCTCTCTCTCTCTCTCTTTTTTTTTTTTTTTTTTTTTTTTTTTTTTTAATGAAAGAATTTTAATATATTTTTTTCAGCAAATTTAATAATGTTTTCCAGAATTTTTTGAAGTTTTTACACAATATACATATTATAGATTTTTTTTTCTCATAATGCGCGAATATTTTTTGAAAAGAATATTTTTTGGAAAGGAATTTTTTTTTTTTAGTAATAAATAAATTTAAAACATATAAGTTATTTTAAAAAATCGACTTTTAATATTTTCATATATTTAAATTTAGAAGATTAAACTTCATTAATTTTTTTTCTGGAATATTTATGTATTTAGAAGGTTGACATATTTTTTATAACGCATGTATCATTAAAATTCTACGATTCCTAATAATGATATGCCATAAATTTTTATAAATATTAATACAAATAATAAAATAGACTAAAATAATATTTGAAAATTATCTTACCTAAATTGTAAATCCAGATTGAAATAAAATTTATTCTTTAAATAACCACACTCTCTTTCCATCTTTTGATCAAAGAGATAGTCGATAAAAATCCCCGCTAACTCCACAGAGATGAATATGCCCTTTCTAAAATATTCTGATTTTTAATAAAACAATTTTTAAACCAATTTTTTTTTCTTTAATATTTTTAATAGAATTGTAAAAGAATTTTAAAAGTGTGTATTTTGAATTACAGGTTATAACAAATATAAAAATATCTTTAAATAAAGACACGGAAATCCCTACAAGGGATCTAATATAAGAAAAGGGAAATGTCTGTAAAATGATGACCGAGAAACTCGATCAAATGCATTTAACGGAGAACTAGTGTAAATTTACTGAGAGTCTCGGTTTTTTTCTGTGTTTTTACAGAAATTTTTAACAGTGTAGCAATTTAACTTTTTTTGCAGGCAAGTACTTGACTAAATTGTGGTGTGCAATGTATAATCATTTTTTTAATTTGTCTAATTTTTTAGCTCACAGGCTATCAAAGCCTGAGAGGTAATGTGTCCCCCCGTTCTGCATGTATGTATGTATGTATGCATGTACGTATGTACGTAACGCGATAACTCTTGATAGAAATATCCGTTTCGCTTTAAATTATGTTTGTAGCTTCATTGTGACAAGGCGCTTCCCTGATTAGTTTTGGGAGTTCATTGGTTAAGTGTAAAGGGGGGGGGGGATAACCCCACTTAATTTAGATAAATGGGTTTTTCATGCAGACATATCCGATTTTCTTCAAATTTTGTATATAGGTTCATTGTGATAAGGCGCTTCCCTGATTAGTTTTGGGGTTCATTGGTTAAGTATAACGAGGGATACGGGGTGGGGACAAATCCCCCCCCCAATTTAGACAAATGTGTTTTTCGTGCAGAATTATCTGATTTTCTCCATAGGTTCATTGTTATAAGGCGCTACTCTGATTAGTTTTGTGGCTTCATTTGTTAAGTATAAAAGATGATACGGGGGATAATCCACCCTTAATTTATATAAATGAGTTTTTCATGCAGAATTATCCTATTTTCTTCAAATTTTGTATATATGTTCATTGTAATAAGGCGCTTCTCTGATTAGCTTTTGAGTTCATTGGTTAATTATAAGGGGGGACGGGGGATGAACCCCCTTAATATATTGTCGATTTGTTTATTTTTTAAGGGGATTATTTCAAATTCTATGAAATAAGAGTATAATATACAAGTAGTGTGAATAGCCTGTGAGCTCAATGCCCTCAGTTTAACTGGGCAGTTTTTATTATAAAGTTTTTATTTCCATTTTTTATTCAAAATTTCATTATCTGAATACAGATTTAATTCATAGTTTTAAAGAGCCTTTTTTATTAACACTTCCAAGCTAGTTGAAAAGTATTTATGACTTCAGCTTGTCTGTCTGTCCATCCATCTGTTCGTCCGTGCTTTAACTCCCGTACATATATTCGGATTGTCCTGCAATTTGTGTGTTATTAACGTTTGCTATTCCATGATCCCTATTGGAAATGAAGTGTGTAACATTTATAGTTTATTTACAGTGACAGTCAAAAGTTTTCTGTTACACTACAGTCACTGAGAAAAAACAAATCGTTTCAAATGCATTTTGATGATGTTATGCCATTAGAAACATGATAAAATTGATACACAATTTTGAAGCGCACTAAAACTAAAAAGCGCACTAAATGTTTTTGCAAACAACCCAACTGCAGAAGACCGTCACTGGTCGTGATAATATCGTTTAATCTTCCTTAGTGGGGTATTTTTTATAAAACATAGCAAATTAGCGCATTTTTAGAGCCTACTGGGTCTAGACAGAGGCTGGCGAACATAGCTCATAGGGAGCAGAGCCCCATAATTCAACAAAAAGTAATATTGATATTGCTTATCTTTTCCCTCGATCTAATATTGATATCATATTTTACAATATCTGAAATAAGTGCCAAATGCAGTTCTGATAAAAAATTCTACACCCGAAAATTCTTTTGCGGTGAAATTTACCTTTAATAAATACATTTAAGATATGATATTGAATTTCATTATTTCCCTGTGCCGAGCAAATATAGTTTTCCTTTCAGTCAGTGAAACTGTTCAAAACTGAAATCAAATTTTCAATCACTGTCTAAAAGTAAAACATTATTTCAACTACTGAAAGAAAAAGTACTCAAACTTACAGAACTGTTTTTTCTACCCACATCTATATTCATATTTTACAGATGAAAATAGTAACATTTTTCAAACTCTAGAAAGAGTAAAGAAAACTTAATTTCTGTGTACATTTATATACAGATTACAAAAGCTGTGTAAACCAATTTCTGTTTTATAAATATCATCATCATCCCAGGCATTTTATCTATTTATATCACTCACACACGTGTTGAAAATTAAAAAAGAAACTAAACAAAAAATAATATTTACAATATCCCCCCCACCCCCCCCCCCCAAATTGTGTTATCCACACTAAATAATTATTACATTTGCAAAATCTTTGTAGTGAAGTTCTAAAAGAAAATTCAATACTCAAAAATTAAAAATTAAATTTATATGCTAAAAGTGATTACATTAGACGTAAAGAATTAATTTATTTATCAATAAACAGACCTACTAGTTTTGTACACACAATCGGTGACATTATCACGATCACTGACGATAAAATAAACTATTTTCGCAAAAAAAAAAAAAAAAAAAAAAAAAAAAAAAAAAAAGAAAGGAAAAGAAAAGAAAAAAGAAAAAAAAAATTAAATATGAACTTGATAAACAAACATCATGATATATTAGGTTATCATGAAAATAGGTGCTTTAATAAAAATTCTCATCTATAAACGTAATCTATTTTATCTTATTTTTAAATATATGAAGCATCTCGCGCCAAATTTCAGGTAACTCGAAGGAGGCTGATTCACTGCATATGCTCTCATTGCACATACACATTTCTACTGACTCCCGGATAATGGATGGAAAATAAAATCTTGATGAATAAATTATTTTACTATTTTAAAAATAAATCTGTAAAGACTCCTGTTATGCAGTCTGACTAAAGCTGTTATTTTCTTGTTGTATTTTATATCTGCTATATGTTCTTATTATAAAGTAAAAAAAGAAATTAACAACATTCAAATTTATTTCAATAAAGAGCTGGCAAAAAAATTCTAATTATTTTACAAAATGTAATCTATTGACATTGTACATCTTTATATTGATATCGAAGCGAATTTTTGATTGCATCTGAGATATATTTCAAAGGAATTTCTAATAGAAAATTAAACACTTGAAAATTCTCTTGCTGTGAAAATTACTTTTTACAAAAGTATTTCAGAGTTTATAATTATTTTTCCGCTCCGAGCAAATATTGTTCTTCCCTTTAATTAACTGAAGTGTTTGAAATTAAATATTCACTCAACCGCTGAAGGAAAATCCTTGTTCCAATTAAAGTAAGGAAACTCCAACTATAATGTCTGTACTTTTTATTACAATACCTTTGATATACATATTCATAATAATACTAAACATATCAAAATCAAAACACTTTTCACGCTCTTCAAAGATTAAATAATATTAATGATGATTTTTGTTTATGAATCTCTGTACAAGTCATGCAAGAAAGGAGTTATTCTTTCATAGATATCAACACGCTTTCAAATTTTTTATCTATTCAAATCCCGTTACATGTAAAATATTTGATTTAATTCTTTGACAAAAAATAAAGTTGTCATTATATATATCTATACATAAAATATATTATGGGGTCATTTCCCTGATAAAATAATTTATTGCAGAAAAACTACACTGTTAAAAATAATCTGAAATTCACGGATGGTTTTTACTTTAATTTCACAGAAAAAAGTCACTTTTTACGACAAAAGGTCATTTTCCGTTAAAAAACAGAAAATTTCATCATATTTCCTGAAAATAACAGAACGGATGGTGACAACGGTGATATTTCGTTATCTGCTGCATCTTTATTTTCAATGTTTAAAAAACTGACCTGCTGCTGCACAAGAATGAAAAAACTCAAGAAAAGAATCCTCGCTCTTTTGTGACATTTGTATCGTGCTGCGACATTGCAACTGTATTGTTTTTTGTCAACAGGATCACAGACTGTATTCTTTGACTGTGACCCTCCCAATCTCATAAAAACAAGTTTGTTGTTTATTAAAAAATAACTGAACAACGTAAAATAGCACAAATAAAAATATAAAAAATGGCAAATAGCTGTTTCGGAGCCTCTAAAGCTCCATCATCAGTGCCAAATTTAAAAGATTAAAAAACGATTAAAAAAGCTCAAGTCACGTAAATATGTTTGCGTCTCCCTCACGCGCCCAATCTTTTCGCGTACGTTGTTCATTTATTTTTTAATATAACGGTACAAAGTTAAATCCACCAACTTACAAGTTTGTTGTTTGTTCACCGGGTGGATTTCCTTAAGATCTGAAAAAAGTGTTTGGTTTTTATTTTTAAACCATAGTTTTAAACTGAATTTAAGTGATATTTTGCACAAATTTTAAATGTGATGTCTCATTTTATAACGGAAAGTTACCGCTCCTTCAAACGGAGTTTTTCTTCTTGTATCTCCCAAAACGGAAAATCTATACTAACGGAACGGAAAAAGGCCGGCAACTTTGTTGCCAGTCGTTTTACCGCGAATTTATGGATTTATTTTTAACAGTGTAATATAATTAGGCATATGCTGGGGCCTCCGTGGCCGAGTGGTTAAGGTACCACGCTGCTAATCACTTGCGAGTGTAGGAGGTTGTAGGTTCAATTCCCACTGGTTCCATTGCACACACACTTTGTGTGGAACCCCCAGGTTGTGTCTCTTGTGTTGTCATACTTCCTTGTACTATCTTGTCAAGATTTATGTAATTGTGGAATTCATGTATATGTTTCTGTGAATAATAAAAATAATTGTATATGGATCATTCGAGACGACAGCCTAGTAGCTATAGGTCTCAAAAGCCCACCACAGTTCAAAGTTAGGCATATGCTCTTGTTTCAATATATTGTAAAGACATGTATGAAGTTTTTAATACATGTACTTACGTCAGTAAATATCGATGCGAGCACCCTTGGTAGCTCGAAGAATGTCAAGACGGTATTCCATTCCTCGCCACGTATTGTCCAACCTTTCGGCTGTCACACTAGACACAGCATCTGTGATCCTGACCTTGAGTGTTTCAATATCTTTTACTGGAGTTGCAAACACTCTGTCCTTTATGTATCTCTAAAAGAAAAAGTCTAGAGGAGTAATATCGGATAAATAGACATTGGACGACTTGACATTATTTGAGCTACCAATGATGCTCACATCGAAATTTACTGATGTACTTACTTGTGTTAAAAACTTCATACATGTCTTTACAATATATTGAAACAAGCACATGCCTAATTATATTAGTTTTCTTCAATAAATTATTGTGATCAGGGAAATACTTTATAACCACCCTGTATATTCCCCCAAGTCATATTGATATCGAAATGCCTTTTTGATTACAGTTCAAATATGTTCCGAATTAAGTCCTGTTATAAAATTCGACGCTTGAAAATTCTTTTGTTTTTAAAATTACTTTTAAACAAAAGAACTTAAGATTATCATTATTTTCCTGCTCCGAACAAGTATTGTTCCTTTTAATTAGCAATACTATTTGAAATAAAAATTTTCGTCATTGTTCAAAAGGAAAGCGTTATTTCAACCAGAGAAAGAAAAATAATTCTAAATACCTGTACTGTGAATTATATATCTTTTCTATACATATCTGTATTAATACTTTATCGATCAAAAACATAACATTTTTCACTCCCTTTAAATATAAAAATAAACTAGCATTTTTGTGCTCGCGCCCGTACAGGTTTGTAAAACTGTGATAATCTATTTTCCTTTCATAAATATGACCATGCTTCTAAAAGTTTTAAATCACGCACATGAAAAAATTATTATTAAACAAAAAATAAGATTAAAATTTATATATTCTGAGCTGTATTGATATTGAAATAAATTTAAGATTAAATCTGACACTTTCGTGTCCTTCCAGAAAAATAAATACTCAAAAATTCTATCGCTTTGAAATTTTTTTACAAAAATATTTAGATAAGAAATTATTATTATTTCTTCGCTCAGAGAGAATATTTTTATTTCTTTTAATTAATGAAAATATTTATAATCAAAATTTCAGTTCTTTTCCAAAAACAAAACACTATTCCGTATTTAGAGAGAAATCACTTTTTATTCATGTAATGTTATTAAAATACTATAATTTGCTACGTAATAATACTTATCATGTCAATATAATAATATTTTTCTTGTTCTTCAAAAATAAAGGACTGATTTTTATGCATGTTTCTGAACAACAAAGAAGGAATAGTTTAATCAAATCTCTTTTTATAAATGTAAATGACGTCATCCATCCTGTGTTTTTTATTTAAATACCACAAAATTTTTAAAACCTTTTAAAACTAGTCGGATGTGCCAATCCCAAAACTTTCCTCTATCACACACAGCTTTCGCATACACTAAAAGGAATCAACAACAATTTATATCAAGGTCTGACTGAATCTAAGGTTTTATTAAATTCCGTGCATTAGTTCTTGAGATATAACTATTGCTAAAATTGTGTAAATCCTGCAAAATGTAGCATAGCAGTGCCATCCGTTGGGTGATTTAGACCAAACCCTAATCAACAACAACTTATGCCAACGTCTAACTGAATCTGAAGTTTGATGCAAATCCGTGCATTTAGTTCTTGAACTATAGTTATCGTGATAATAATGAAAAAAGTAGCATAGCAGCTTCACCTGTTGGGCCATTTACACGAAAACTTAAGCAGTATCTATTTATGTCAAGGTCTAACAGAATCTGAAGTTCGATGAAATTCCGTGCATTCGTTCTTGAGATATAGCTATTGTAAAAATCATGAAAAAGGTGATATAGCAGCGTCACCTGTTGGAATATCTACACCAAAACGTATTCAGCGTCTATTTATGTCAAGGTCTAAAAAAATCTGAAGTTTGATGAAAATAAGTACATTAGTTCTTGAGATAGAGCTATTGCGGAAAACGCGAAAAATGCATCATATCAGCGCCAGTTATTGGGCGATTTTCACCAAAAGCTAATCAGCACCAACTTATATCATTGAATAACTGAATATAAAGTTTTATTAAATTTCGTGCATTAGTTCTTGAGATAGCGCGCCACAAATTTTTGTCACATACAGACAGACAGATAGACAGAGTCACAGACAGACATTTTCTAAAAACAGTCAAATCGTGTTCAGGGCCTTTTAAAACGTATAAATCAGTCGAAAACCGGAAGTCGAAAATTTTCATGAATCCAATACTTTATTCTTGTAAAGATAGAAGAAAGTAAAAATTACTATTTACATTGTACATCTTTTCCCTCGAACTGTACGAATATCGAAATTATTTTTTTTCTTACATATTTATTTGAAATTACGTCCTAATATTAAATTCAACAGTCGGAAATTCTTCTATTTTAAAAATCTCTTTATAAAAAAGCACATAAATTAAGAAAATGTCATTATTTCTCTGTTCCGAATAAATATTATTAAATCTTTTAATTAACTAAACAATTGCGAGAATAGTGTTTTCGGTCATCGGTCGAGAGAAAAACATTGTTTCAAAGAAAAAGAAAATAATCTAAATCACCGGTCGTTATTACAAAACGTTTTCTATAAATACTTAGCAAATCAAAATCATAAAATTTGTTTCGTTCTTCAGAGATAAAAGAAAATTTAATTTCTGTATCTACGCTTCCGTACAGGTCCGGAAAAAGGAAAAAAATTAATTTCTTTTCGTACATACCATCTTGCTTCAGAAAATGTATATCTGTTTAAATCGCAGGCATATAAAATTGTTTTAATTATTTGACAAAAAAATAATATTATCATATACATTATTTTTGTTGTCAACATCTCTTTGTCTGTGCATTTACAAATTGCACAACACTGAATGAGGTATCATTCGAAAGGTTTTTGAACCCGATTCTGACACAGTACACTCACATTTCATTAAAAAATGTTTTTGATTAAAAATTGCTGTTAATTAAAAATTAAATCATCACCGTCTTCATAAATAAAATGAAAACTTTTTCTCAAATCAAGGTTGCCACAAAAATAAAATACCACATTATATAGTGCTTAACAATGATTATATGTATAAAAAATGTATAAAAAACATAAACTGGGATGTCTCTGTACGGGTTTATTTTATGTTTATGATTAATAAGCAAAATTCAAATTCAAACGTTCAGAAGAAAAATATACCATAGATCTGTCGAGGCAATGGTATTTCGCGTGTAGCCTATAATGTATCCTTTGTTATATTAAATTAAATGATATTTTTTATTTATTCAATTTATTTTTCTTTATCCCGTGTTTCTCTCGAAGCGGATGACGTCATCCTCTAATTCAATTAAAATGCTGTTATTATTATTTTTTTTTTTACTCGCGCGTGCCTTTTGCTATGTTTGACCAGTTTTACTGTAACTTTGATTGAATAAATAAAATGATATTCTTGTATGACTAATGTTGTTCTAATGTTGTTTGCAGATATTTGTATCCTTTTTTTTTTCTTTAGAAGTTTAAACTTGCATCTAAAAGGTATTAGATATTCCTAAAAAAATATATTAGACTACAGTGCGAAATCCTCGCACTGGTGTATGTGTCATTGTTTATCTATGTATTACTTTCAAAATGAACGTTTATTACATATGAAATAGTTTGAGAAGAATTCCTAATAGAAAATTCAACACTCCAAAATTATTTTTCTATGAAATGTTCTGTTTACAAAAGCCCTTAAAATATTATCATTATTTCTCTTCTCCAAGCAAATATTGTTACTCTTTTTGATTAATTAAACTATTTAGATTCAAATATACGCTCATATGCTCGTATTATTTTAACTAATGGAAAAATCCATTTAAATATGTGTATATTAACTACCGTTCATTACAATATTCTTGCTATACTTATCCGTAACAAGAGTTGAAAATCATAACAATTTTGGCGCTAAATCAAAATTAGCAAAGTTAATTATAACAGTAATCATAATAGTAATAACTTTTATGTATGAATTCATACAGGATATGCACAATGGGATAAACAATTTTCTTTGCCCAAAAACTCATCATGCTTTCAAATTTTTTATCTAATCAAATGGAGTAAATTAAATAAAAATATAAATAGTTTTTTAAAAACACTTTTTTTATATATAAGCATTCAATATTTATCTTAAAACTCAATCCTAATTTTTAAAACAGCAAATCATGTAGTTCCAAAACATTTCGTTTACAATACATTAATTTGGCATGATCGCCGATTCTTGAAAATTCCCTGCTTTGATTTACAGTTGATAGAAAGCACAAACTAGTGAATTCATTAAAAGAATCATCATTTTTGCTCTGTTTAAGATAGGTCAACAAGAAACGAAAGTTTAAACAAGCATTATTTAAACCCATTTGTGCAGTATTTCTAAACTGTTTTCTAAACGCCTAATCATATTTTAATTAATATTAAACTAATAAATGATAAAACAGTAAAACATTTATTACGCTCTTTATTTATTTATTTTTTAATATTTTCTACTTTTTTGAGTTTAAATATTTCGTTGTTGCAATTTCACAGCCGGTTGCCCTATTTTGGCAAGCATGGTTTGGGGCATCATTAACTCCATTGTTTTTTTGTTTTTGTTTTTTATCGTAAACAATTGTAACTGTTAAGATTATTTGACTGTTCATCTCATGCAGCCGGGCAACGAAAAATGTCTTAAAATTAATGTATTAATTTATAACCGGTTATACACTGCAGTGCGAGGATTTCGCACTGCAGTCTAATATTTTTTAACAATATCTAATATTTTTTAGATGCACGTTTCAACTTCTAAAGAAAAAAATAAGGGTGAAATATCTGTACACAGCATTAGCCAAACCATAATATTATCATATTTATTCCATCAAAGTTACTGTAAAAACTAGCCAAATATAGCAAAAGGCACATGCGAGTATAAAAAATAACAATTATAATTTAATTGCATTAGGGTATGACGTCATCGGCTTCGGGACAAAGTAAAATAAATTGAATGCATATAAAATGCAATTTCATTTATTTAGACAAAGCATATATTTTAGGCTACACGTGAAATTCTACTTCTTTCATAGTTGAATGGTTCTTTTTCTACAGAATTGAATTTGAATTTTGCTTTTTAAACATAAATATAAAATAAGCGGAGGCGTCCCACTTTTTTTATAATCATTGCTGAGCACAATATATTGCAGTATTTTGTTTTTGTGGCAACAGTGATTTGAGAAAAATCTTTCATTTTATTTATGAAAACAATGTCCATTTAATTTTTAATCAAAAAACATGCTTTAACAAAATGTGAGTGTACTATGTCAGAAGCCGGTTCAAAATCCTTTCGAATGATACCTCATTCATTTTTGTCCGTTTTGTAAATGAATTGAAAAAAGGATGTTGAATAATATATATAATTAAGTACTAACAGTATTAATATGTTATATTACCATCGAAAATACACCCACACACATATATATATATATATATATATTTATATATATTATATGTATATATATATATATATATACAAAATTTAATTTTTTCCGCAATCTGCTAAATTATACTATAAAATTTTTCCATTTAATAATGTTCCGTATATAACCCCTGCTTATTAAAATAACTCTTATTCTTAAAATAGTCTTTTACTATCCATATGTAAAGCCATTTTATCCTAATCCACTTAATAATATTTATTCGAAAGTAGTTAGATCTAAAAATGGCGATAGCTTTTTTAACACTTTCCAACCTAGTTGAAAAGTGTTTATGACTTCGGTTTGTATGGCCGTTTGCCGTTTGGCCGTCTGCCGTGTGCCGTCTGTCCGTGCTCTAACTCCCGTAAATATGCTCGGATTGCCCTGCAATTTTTATATGTTATTGTCTTTATCTATAGCATGTTCCCTATTTCAACTGAAGTGTGTAGCACTTATAGTTTTTTTACAGGGACATTCAAAAGAATTCCGTTACATTACGGTGTATGAGGAAAAATCATTTGCGGTTTATTTTAATGATTTTACGCAATTTCAAACACATTGTAATTGATATATATCAATAAGGTGCATTACAAGAAGCTTAATATGGAATGGGGTATGCATAGCACTTATAGTTACTTTACCTATAAGTGCAGAACAGGGACAGTCAAAATAATTCCGTTACATTTCGTCTATGGAGAAAAATCGTCTGCGGTTTATTTAAATAATGTTTCACTATATTAAACGCATTGAAACTTATATATATCACTAAAGTGCATTACAAGAGGCTTACTACAGAATATTGTGTGTATAGCAGTCATCGTTCATTTACAGGAACACACAAAAGAATTATCTACTGTCTGTTAACAATAATTCCTGGAAGTGCGTTTTAAGTTGCTGAACGCGATTTTAAATTTAACTCACTTTTTGTCTATTACTTGGAGTGTATAAATCCTGTAGATCATATACAGGGCAGCACAAAAGTTCGTGAATACATTTCCGTTTATTGACAGAAACTTCAGAAGGAAAATTTTAAACTGTGCTACGCGTTTCCTAACTGAACTAAAATTTAACATCCTATGTAGTATATATACAAATCTATAGATCATATACAGGGCTGAATAAAAGTATTCGGATATTTTTTCGAATATTTTTTCGAATATTGTATATGTTGGAAATATAAGTTGGAAATTCCTGAAATTACGTTTTTAAATATGTTATGCGTTTTCCAAATTGTTTACTTAGATGTTTCTTTCAGCTTATTAAACGGTAATGATTTGTAAAATTATTTTGGAAGCATTGGAAAGTGTTACATAATCTATGCTTGACGCATGATTTTTTGTTCTTGTTAATTTATTCTTTAAATGGAACATCTTTATTTTTAATCCACTATTAAAATTCATTATTATTATTATTCCCATGTAGTCAAATTGCTATAACTTCTTTATTTAAATGCTAAAATATCACATGTCTTAAATTATTCCGCTCAGAAAACCCTATTCCCTTAAAATTATTCTATTATTAAATATTAAATGTCTATTAAACTATTTCCGAAAAATTTTCGTTCTTTTTTTTCCTACATTAAAGATTCATTTTCTTTTTTTTTTTCTTTATGCGTTTTAAATTCGAGCTAGTTTTAAAACGCACTCTCAAAACAGAGACTTTGATTTGTTGACATGTCATTCATCTGGTACGAGATTATCGAAGCCTGTAGAAGATTTTTTTGCGCCGGGAAACCGTTTTTCGTCAAGATAATTCCACCGGAAATGCTAATAAAGTTAAAAAAAAAAAACCTTTTTTTTTTTTTTGAGACCGGCGACCAGGCCCCTACCTGCCAGGTTTCCCTAGCTTAAACGGGTTTAGTGCCTGGTACCGGGGCGCGTAGCGCCACTGAAGAGATGCCGCGTAGCGGCTGGCCGTTGCAGACAGGACGGCTATGTGGAGGACTTAGTTTTGTTTCCATTTTGTTTTGCTGCTAATTGATGTTATTCTTTTTATATGGACCTGTCATCGTTATGCGAGTTGGTCTCGTAATTTAGAGCCTTGATCAGGTGACGAGACCTTCACCTGATTAGGCACCCCCAGAGGTATTATTCACAGGGAACTTGGAGGACTTTACACCCACGACGGATTTTACATGCACCAGGCGCCATTAGCGTACATGATTAAAAAAAAAAAAAAACCTTGTGATTCGATGAAGGTCTGTCACGTGACGTTTTCTGTGCTCTTGCGCTGGCGATGTTAAAACTGCACACACATCCTGATTCAGTGGAAAATTTTGACGCTTAACGTTGACTAAATGAGCGACTGTTCGATTAGACGATGGAATATTTGAAGGGCGGCGTTGGTTAAAAGGAATGACTGTTCGACGATGGAATTTTTTTTTGACATTTGGTCTGCAATAAATTTTATCAGAACATTTCCCCTGAAGTGATGTCTTCAAAATGTTAATAAAGATTTTATTTCCAACTCCAGTTTGAGTGAACTGAAAATTATTTCCACCCAGCCAACCTGAAATTTTATTGACAACTAATTACGACTGCAACGCATCGAGCAAACCTAAGAGTCAAAATCGTGACATATATATATATATAAATCTGGCATATCAGAAGGCAATTGAAAAATCGATAATAAAATTCCGTCTTATACATAAAACACGTTAAAAGAGTGTGTGAAAAGAAACTAATACTTTGACAAAAATAATTTTGACAGTATATATCTCTTTTTCCCGAATTGTTTTCCCTAAATGAATTTTTGATTGTATCCGAAATATGTTTAAAATGAAATCCTAATAGAAAATTCAGCTCTCGGAAATTCTTTTGCTATGAAAATTACTTTTTATAGAAGCACTTACGATCATTATTTCATTTCTCCGAGAAAATATTGTTATTCCTTTTAATTAACTAAACTATTCAGAATCAAATTTCCTGTGATCGGCCGAAAGGAAAACGTCATTTCAATTACAGAAAGATAACCACTCTAAATCATCAGAATTCGTTTAATTGCGTATTGACTAAACAATCTAACTGTAATTCAGATTGTCTTAATAAAAAATAAATAAAAAAGCGTAATCATTAAAGATAAGTATTTGCCTTTTTATCAAATAAACATTAAAGATTTCCATTAACGAGGAGTTAATTAACATTTTTATTTTAGAATATTCAGTGCAAATACTTGAAATTTAGTCTAAGAAAATAAAGTTGTTTGTAAGCTACTTTTGAACGCTTTCAACGAAACATGTGAAATAATTTAAAAGAAGTTTTAACAGGTAATTGTATATTGAGTACTTAATGTTTTAATTAATTCTGCATACAGTAAAAAAAAAAAAAAAAAAAAAAAAAAAAAACAAGAACGGAAAATCATACGTCAAGTACATATTTTGAAACACTTTCCAACACATCTAGAAAACTGTAAAGAAAAATTTCACCGTTAAATATGGTGAAAGACGATTTGTAAATAGCAGTTTTGAAAATATATAACACATTTAAAAATGTAGTTTTAGCAATTACCCAGTCAAAAAAGTTGTCGAATGATTGTGTACAGCCCCATATATTATCTATAGATTTGGATATATACTACATATCGTGATAAAATTCAGTTCAATTAGAAAAATTCATATTTAGCAATTTTCGCCAATCTATGGAAATGCACTCGAAATATTTTCTAAAGCAATGCATATTATATAAAGACTTTTGTACGCACCATGTATCAAGATAAAATGTAATTCGTGTCAAAAACGCATAAAGCAATTTAAAACTTACTTTCAGCAATTACTAACAATAATCGACAATGTATCGTATTCTTTGTATATGAATTTATTTATTTTCCACAAACTTCTATAAGTCTACTAAATATAGTTCAGTAAGAAAATACATAAACACAATTAAAAATACCCTTAAGCTATTAACTCCCACAGTCAGTAATACTTACGAATTCCTTTGTGTAGCCCTGTATAGGATCAACAAAATTTATACACACCATGTACTATGCAAAAATGTAGTTAAAGGCTAACATAAGTTTGTGAAATATAAATAAATTCATATACAGGACTACGCAAAGAAAAAGACACAGTGTCGTTTACGGTTGGTAATTGCTGCGAGTGAGTTTTAAGTTGCCTTTTAGATTAATATGTGGTGTGTACAGAAGTCTTCAGATAATATACAGGGCTGTACAAAAGATTTCGAGTGCATTTCCATCGATTGGCGAAAATTGCTAAATGTGAATATTCTAACTGAACTGAATTTTATCATTCTATATATCTGTATCTATTGGTCATATACAGGGCTGCACAAAATAATTTGACTACTTTTTTGACACTGGAAGGTAATTTCGAAAACTGTATTTTTCAATGAGTTGTATGTTTTCTAAACTGTTTACTTAGATATCTCCTTCCACCTTACTTAACGGTGAAGTTTCGTTACAGCTTTCTGGCTGTGTTGGAAAGTGTTTCATAATCTATGCTTAACGCATGATTTTTTGTTCTTGTTTTTATTCTGATCACAGCATTGTGTATTAATGATACCCCAAACCACGCTTTCCAAAATAGGGCAACCGGCTGTGAAACTGCAACAACGAAATATGTAAACACTAAAAAATAGAAAAAAAATGAGCGTAATAAATGTTTTACTGTTTTATTATTTACTAGCAAATGCGCCCGGCGTTGCCCGGTCCCGTCAAAAAACTAGTCGTTGGGGGCCACCGTAATACTTACCCATCATGGATATGCATAATGTGAAATATTAAAATAAAAATGTTTAAACTACTTATAAAATGCATTGCAATTCATATAAAATCGTGGCTTGATGACGTCACAAACTTTAAAGGCTCGATTACTGAATTTCTTGAAAGAAACATCCTTATAATTCCAAAAATAATAATCCTATTAACTAGCGGTTTATTGCATCTGATTAAGCGTCAAATTTCCTATTAAAATATATCTTTGAAGTGAAATTTGGATGAAATACAGGGTCATGAAAAATCGAAGAGTGTGGAAAAGAGGATTACAAATATCTCGGCAACTAATTATCCGATCGACTTCATGCTGTATACAAAATTTGTTTTTTTATTGTCTTTTACATTCATTTCTTAAAATAACCAATTTCGAAAAATTTTATATACCTTTTATCAGAACGAATATTTCGAGAGTCCGAAAAAAATAGTTCCGGTTAATCGAGGTTACTGAAATGAAATAGGCTTCTTCCCATTATTACATACTAAGTACATACCAAATTGCAAGTCTCTGTCTCAATTTTTTCGGGAGATAGAGCATTTACAGACACACAGACACACACACAGACGGACACGGCAAATTTTTTTTTCTAAAAATATGTTTTTCGGAATCTCCAGTGTCTGAAACGTGTAAATCCGTCAAAAAAAAAATTTCGATTTTCAAAACGATTACAAGACTTACCCTATACTACGTATGATTTTGTATTTTGTAAGTAATATTACAAAAGCGAAATGACTCTAAAAATCGCTGATCGAGACCGTTCCTCTGGTAACTCTTTGTCTTTCGGAAATTAAATAGAGAGATGGACCCCGAAGCGGAAGTAAATACCCCTTCAAGCGGAAGCACCACCCCCCAAAGGTCTGAATCATTTTATTCAAAGCAGGTCAGTTTTTGGTCAAAATTTAAAAATGGTTACCGTCGGATTTTCACAAAATATGCATTATCGGAATCAGAAAAATAAACTACGTGTAGACTGCGAGTTTCGATTCAATCTCTCTAATAATTTTCTTAATACTCAAGAATGAGTGAAAATGAAACCATTTCGTTGTCAGGGATTACCAAACCGGTAACTTTCTTTTGCGGTTTAAAAAAAAATAGCCATTTTCGGAGCACGCGCAGGAAAATCTTTTAGTTCCACCACCAGGGGATGCATTCTGTTCTAAGCAAATTTTCCGACACGTGTCTCCGCTGCCTAGGACACCGTGTATAGCAGACGTGCTAGGCACGCGCTGAAAAATCTTTTATTTCCAGTTTCTACCACCAGGTGCATTCTGTTTTAAATAACCTATTTCCGAACGAAACTCCGGCACTCGTTCCCGTTGCTTACTGGACCGTGTAGAAGGCGTGCCGTGCATGCGCGAAAATTCTATTAGTTCCACTTTCCACCGCCAGGGAGTACCAAATCTATGTTTTAAATAATTAGCTATATCTTAATTAGTTCATGTTAAGTTGAATGAACTGATTCCCGTTGAAATTGTGCTCATAGAAACCGAGAAAATACCCCTCCCTGGTGATTAATAGCCAAAAATAGTGGTAACCAAGGGCTGAAAAAATGATACCAAAGTTTATCTAGCATCGGGGGGACCTGAGAAAAGGTTTCGTTTGAATCGGAGTAATAATAAAAAAGTTCTGATTTTGGAGGCAGGAGGGAAGGAGGGAGTTTCTATCAGAGCATTAAAGCGATATTAAAATTACAACCGAAGAGTCACCTCCACCCCACACACACACAGAAATAAACCAACGACGCGAAGTTAAGATATTAGGAATTATCATTAACTTTTAAAACAGAAACAAAAATACTTTTTTTTTACATACACAAACAGTATATGTTACCGTTATTAATTTCTGAAATCAAATACATAAATGACGTTACGTACATGAAAAACTCTAAAAATCGCATAAAACAAATCGCGAAGAATTCACAACTCGCTGTTTGAATTGCAGTCAGCTGACGACCTTTTCATCTGCCAATCACAATTGCCCGGTTGACTTCTAGCGGTATCAATTGACGTCATACGCTGCAAAACATGAAAAAAAAAAGCTTACGGAGGATTCTAAGCGTAGCTGGGGCTGAAATGCAAGCAACCACCGAGCCAATCAAGCATTTTGGGCAAAATTTATTAGTGTCGGAGGAAACAATTCGCTAAAAATTCAAATTCTCTGTACGATTTTCGCATAAACTTTATTGAAAAGAGGACAAAATTTATTATATTGGGTTAAAAGATTGGAACCGAATTCCGGTTACTAATGTGGAAAAAGCTCAACAAAATGCAAAAAAC
Organism: Maratus michaelseni; assembly: GCA_963931845.1. NCBI lineage: Eukaryota > Metazoa > Arthropoda > Arachnida > Araneae > Salticidae > Maratus > Maratus michaelseni. The sequence continues at coordinate 377,744,135 of OZ007593.1, read as the reverse complement.
ACTAAAAATCTCATAAAAAATTTAATTAAAAAAAATCTATTCAAAAATTCCAAATTCGGGCTTCGAGGTGCAAAGCTACATGCATAGATGGTACCTTCCCACCAAATTTTGTAGCTCTGCGTGCAACGGTCTCTTCAGAACACAACCGAGAAACACACAAACTTGCTTCTTTATTATAGTTGGAGATTAGTTTAGTATCAATTAGATTATGATTATGATAAAAAAAAAGCTGCTGTAGAAATAATAATATGTGTCGTTCAATTACATGCCTGTTAACTTTGTGTTTTATTTATATTATTTTATTTATTGCTTGATGAAAATTTGATTTCGTTATGGAAGGTTAGCGGGAGACAAATGCTGAAATACTTATATTGTTTTCAAGTGCAAATAGGTTATTATTTTTCTGTAATGGAGCCTGCACGCGATGAAGGAAAATTCAAAATGTTCATGCATGACAATTATGTTTAAAACCACAATAAATGAGTAAATTGTGATACAGTTTTCAAAAGGAATTTGCATTTGAAAGTATGTTTTTCCCTATACGATTGTGTAAAAATTGAAAATGTCCGATGTTTAGAAGTTTAAAAAATTGCAATTAAAGCGAAACTTAATCGTCGGGTGTTGCCAACGGCAAAAGGACGTCATTGTTACGCATGGACACGTTTAGATTTTATAATTTATTCATTATAAAACATATTTTTTTATTTACGTTGTAAAAGATTTTCATAAACCCACTTTCACATTAGTATTACATATTGCTGTTCTCGTGTGTATGCGCTTTGTTCCAAAATTCATCTTTTCCTTAGGATACATTATACAAAAGATTTTTTTATACCTACATATTAGGTGGGTAATAAAAAATTGAATCTTTAAAGTGGGTCGCATATCATTAAATTTTGAGAAGCGCTGGATTACAGCCATTTCCAAAGATATTACTCGCTCAAATAGTAGTTTTACGATCTGAAAATCTAGTAAATGATTCGTTGAGAAAGAATATCAAATGTTATAGGAATGTTTTTCTTATTGATTTTCAATGACGCGTAAAACAAAATGCATTTGGAAAACGCTTTTAAATGACAAATTATTGGTTTTAAAATTGGTGCTCGAATAAATTCTCATTTTTAGAATAAGTAGTAAAATTATGTTATATATTAAACTAAACTACAGGCGATAAAATTTGCTCCGTGAATTGAAAGTTATGTAAGCAAAAAAAAAAAAGTAATGTATGTTTTAACACTGCTTTATTTAAAATACATTATTTTATTTTAAACATTAGTAGTCATTGATTAAAAAAAAATCATTAATATTTAATTGTTTTATATTGCATATTCACCCATATACATCAGCTAAGTAAACCAATATTTTGACTAGTGATATTCTTTGAAGACTACATAATCTTTCAGCTATAAGTTTATATTTGTTTTTATTGGGTCAATCTTATAAGGAAAGTCTTCGATCGTATAAAAAATTTGTGAAGAAAATTAATTACTAATTATACATTTTACCAATTTTTTTTCAGACATTATTTATAAAGAAGCATGGTTAAAACTTTCCATTAAAAACGTCCTTCATTTAAAAAAATTAAAAACAGTCTTCAATAAAAACTTCCACCACCTAACAAAGGCGCTTTCACCCCTCACCAGGGCATCATCAGTTGTGATCTCTAACCAACTTCCTCTCCATTATATACACGACTACTGGCTGAAGAGCTCCCCCAATCAGCTTTCAATATTACGGGTGATATTATCGGCTTTCAATATATCTCAATATTAACGGGTGTGTGTGTGTGTGTGAGAGAGAGAGAGAGAGAGAGAGAACACCTATTTTTAATGAAAATTAATTACTCAATCAAAATAGCGATCCTGTTTCGGATCGTTTTAAGCAGATAAAGTTGGACATCCTATAGTAGCTAGTGCGTTGTTCTTGTTGCTGTTACTTATAACCTTAGGCCAGACCTAGTTCCCATAATAGCTTTTAATGAGAATTAGACCAAAACCGCGGAAGGCTGGCTTGAAGTGGTCCTTCAATTTTGATCTCGGGACAAACGCTATAACTCTCGCCTGTAGGGGTTTTTTTTAATAACTCTAACCAGGCCCCTACCTGCCCGGCATGAGTGCCTAGCTTGACCGGTTAGTACCTGGGAGCGGGGCGGAAATTGTCTGATCACAGCGTGACTGTGATCGCCTGTAGGTTCCATCGAGACTAGCGAATTGTGATCTGCGGCTTTACATCCACGTCGGATTTTATGTACAACAGATGTCATTAGCATACACGAGAATATAGAAGTAGACCTTTTCACTCCATATAATTATTAAAAACACAGCTACAGCATCGAGAGCAATTAATTATTAACTCTTATCATCAGAGGTTTAGCAGCAGCGAATCTTTATCCTGGCAAGTATGAAAACATATTCTGCCACGAAAAGTCACTGTCATTTATTATATGCTCTGTTTCTCCAATTTAAGAGAATGCTACTGATTACTGTAAAGCATAGGTTCCCAACCTTTTCTGGCCCATCGCCCCCTTTACAAGTAAAACAATTTCAACGCCCCCCATAACAGTTAAGAATACCAAATATTAAAATATTGCTGTATATTATCTGTACCTATTTTATCTGTCTATCTATTAAGAATCACAAAATAGAAGTTAATTAAAGCGATCATCAAATGTAGTAAAAAATTGTTCCACACAAAATCAATGAGAAATAAAATTAATGAGGTGCTTAAGGATAGTGGAGTTTTAACAATTTGTTAATGTCGGGTTCCTATTTTATTCATATCGGTCGCAAATTGCCACGTTCAGTGATTTGCAGTCTGTTCCTTTTCATAGACACTAAATTAGCTACTGAATTGAATCCATGCTCAGCCAAATACGATGAAGGAATATCAATTAAAATTTTCTGTGTTCTTGCCCACAATCTATGGTAGACAGCTGATATGGATTTTTGAAGCGAGAACTCTTGGTATCCATTTCTGAATTTTACTTTTAGTTCTTCGTTAGTTATGAGTTTTACGAGTTCCTCTTCTAAATTTTATGATTCTTCTGTATCTGTATTTGCAAAAGAATCTAAAACCCAACTCGGTATATTCATGTTTAAAATATCCTGGAACTGCTCCGTAAAATCAGCATGAAGAACGTCCAAGTCTTGGCAGTAAATCTTCCAGTAAATAAATCTTCCTGTTTTGCAGAGACTGCTAATAATGTAGGCAAGTGACTGTATTCACCTCTACCTAGATTTCGTTTGAACAGAAGAAGTTTTCTTACAAAAGCAGCTATGACTTTTTTATTTTAATTAAATTCAACTCATCACCTTACAATTGTAAATTGACTTCATTAAATATTCTAAACAGGTCTGCCAAATAAGGGATCTCACTTTTGGATGTAATCAGGTTTTTGCACAGTTTTTCGTCGCTGTTTTCAAGGAAATACAGCAATGAGTCAAGTAGATAGCAAAAAGATTCAGACAAATACCTTTTGGGAGTCAACGAAATTTTGAGTGCAGCAGCAAATGAATGTAATCTTCATTTTCACTACAAAGCTAGCCAAATAATCTGTTAAGCAATGAATTTCTTCTAATCTTATTGACTGCTCTAAAACGTAATGAAGCGATGTATGCAAGCGTCAATTAAGATTTTTTGCAACCAAATGCTGACGATGTTTAACACAATGTACATCTGATACTGCTTATTTCCAATGCCCTATGAAATCCTTATGAAACCCCGTCATTGCTAGAACACCATCAGTAGCAGATGACAAAATATTACGAATAGGAATGTCTTTCTCTTGAAAAACCTTGCTCATTTTGTATTAAATATAGATTCTCTCTTTATATTAGTTTCCAAATTTTTAGCAAATTATAACTCTTGACAATTTTTTTTCTTCTTTTATGAATCGAACGTATGATAAGAGTATTACTTACTTATTTGATAGAGTTGATTTATCGAGTTGAATGGAAAAATTGCAAGTCTTTAAGTAATAGCATGTTTGATATTTCAATGTCTTTAGTCATTTCATCTATTCATATCTTTGCACCGAAAAATTACTCGGAGGATTTTTTTTTTCTGATGATAACTAACGGTATCTTATAATGAAGAACAATTTTTATTACCTCTTTGACTGACGGCAAGATTAATTCCTTGCCAATTGCGTGTGGTTTTTCCGCTTTTGCGATGAACAATGAAATATTATATGTGGCTTATATGACATCATTTTCTTGTTTAGAAAACGACTCAAAAAGGTTTGATAACAGTTCACTATTTTAAATATTTTTGTTCCACTTCTTGAAAATAGGATATAGCTTTGTCCTTTTCATCAACATGCTTTTTATTTAAATGTTCTTGTAGCCTAGAAGGCTTCATGGCTTCATTGAAAAAACTATTTCGTAAATTAAACACATAGGTAATGATTGGTTTGTAAGAGAGTACGTAAATCCATATTTCAAATACTCAATACTATACTGCCTGCATTTCTTCGTTGATTCAGACATTTTGAAATACAAAATTTGTCACGATTTAATTTTAAATAAATTAACTTATTTTACAGATTTATAGATAGTTATGAAAATAATGGCTATAATGACTTCTATCACTATCTCTCAGAATAAACGAATTTCTTGCGCTGGTTCAAATCCCAGCTTCGTTTGGAAACCTCTGACATCTTTCTGTCAATTTTCGGAAGACAGGTTAATAAAAAAGGGAATTCAATTTCAAACTTTTAGCCAGCCTAATATAGCAAATTTTACACTCCCGATTTTTTTATTTTTAGCGATTTTTAATGCGATTTATAGTGATTTTTCGCGTTAAACATCGATTTTTTGACATTCATGAAAGAATTGCGGTTACAGTGTTTTAGCCCGCTATAATAAAATTTTGTCCCCCGCGTGTTTTAGCGTTTATTCGTGTTCACGGCAATTTTCGGACATTTGTAAAACAAATATATTTGGAACCCCCAGGTCTCTAGTTAATTTGTATAGATTTTCATTTAAAGGTATATTTAAGGTTTTTATCAGGGACCCAGACAACGCAAGGGGGTTAGGTAGTTTTATTATGTTAATTTCCTAAATAGGTAGTTATGCCACGGCCGCCCCCCTTGACGGTCTTAACGCCCCCATTAACCTTTGGCCCCGCTACCGCCCCCCTGGAAGACTCCAGCGCTCACTGGGGGGCGGTACCGCCCCCGTTGGGAACCTATGCTGTAAAGTAAACTAAACATATATATATATATACACTGGCCTCCAACAGTTAAGGTACAACCAGTTTTGTGTGTCTAATTTGAAAACAAATGAACAAAAAGACATAAAATTTAGAGGAATTGTACTTTAAACAGTCATTTCTCGAATTTTATATAATTTTAACACCAAGCATGATTTACAAATAAAAAAGTACATTTTTTGCAAAAGTCCACTATTTGATTAAAAAGTAAATGGCAGTTTTTTGTGGAAAAAAATTTAAATAAAGGGATTTTAATAAAGCAGGTGTCCGGCCCTACTTGTAATGCATTTGTGGCATCGACTTTCCATACTGACAATTAAGTTATCGGACACTGGAAAGGGAAACAAAGACAATACATGGAGAAAAGCTTCTTCCAGCTCATTTAACGACTTCGGAGGCAGACTTACTGCAGCCATCTATCTGCCGAGATATTCCCAAAGATGCTCTATCTGATTAAGGCCCGAAGATTGAGCTGACCATTCCATTAGTTCCAAGCCTTTATCCTCAAGATATTCATCAACAACTCTAGCGCAATACGATCGAGCATTATCATCCATTAACATTAATTCATCACCAATAGCACCAGCATAAGGTGTGACAAACGGAGCGAGGATCTCTTCTCGATATTTCACAGCCGGCAGAGCTCTTCCATGGCATACATGGAGGTTACTGTGGCCGCCGGAGAGATTCCAGCCTAAACCATGATTCAACCTCCTCTATACCTGTGTCTTTCAACAAAGTTACATAGGTAGAATCTGATGCCTTGTTCTTTCCATATCAGCACAAAAACTTGTTGTCTGTAACGTACGCTCTTGGTCAACATAAACGAGCACTACTGTGTTGTCGATTGATATGGATACACACAACGGATCGTCTTGCATAGAGTCCGTAATTGTGAAGACGTCTGTGCACCGTAGTAGAAGATATTATTATCCCTCTAGCCTTAGGATGATCTGAAATGAGCTGAGCCACAATAGTGATGCTCCTCCTTTGGGCCAAAAGAGCTATAAAGTGATCTTGTGCAGGGATTATAACCCATGAGCAGTCTAGAACAAGTCTTCTTGATACTAAATTTTCGTATTCAAATTATTCCCAGAGTATTTGGACCAGATTACGAGATACATTACGACATCTAACAGCATAAACTTGTGATAATCTCATTTCCACCCATCCGATTGCATACCATTTTAACGAATCAGGTAAACGACATCTCTTACATACCGACAACAATATATTAGGACCAACAATTGAATATTAACAAGCATAAAAAAAATCTACACAAATTTACAAAAGTGCGATATTTGCAGTTTTACCCGCCTGCCATATTCTTTTAAAAAAAAAGAGAGATGTTTATAATTGTTGCATGGTTTTATTGAAGTTACTTAAGATCATTTATATAAACCATATTTTGTACATTTATTTTCATTATTTTAATAGTGAGTGTCAAAAAACTGGTTGTACCTTAACTTTTGGAGGCCAGTGTATATGAGAATGTAGTTTTTATTTAAATTCAGATAATAAATTAGATTATGTATGTTCGATTATTTGAGCCGCTTTTACAACACTTCGAGTCAGGTTTTATTTTTCTTTTATCTTCAAAGAGAAATTATAAACACATAGAAAGCGATAAAAACGCGAGTTATGCATTCCATTTTTAGTCAGTTAATTTATTTTTATATCTTTTCAATGTTGAAAAAATTGCTAAAATTGGCTAAATCTGAGCTTACAATAGACAAATCCATAATGCAATATCTTAAAGAATCATTTCCCGTAAGAATTTTAAATTTCCACAAATATGATGAATATTTTGTGAAATTTTGTTCGAACGGATGACATAATTTAAAAACTAAGGAATAACAAATGAATTTTAAATGCTAGAGACATGTTAAAATGACTAATAAGGAATATATGATAAAATATTACTATTATTTATAAAACATAAAATTTTGAAGCACAAAATATTTGAATTTGTACATTTAAAATATGCACGTTTCAGTCGTTGAAATATTACAAATGTAAATTCTTTGGAACGAAACTTATTTAATGTTTTTCAAATTTTAATTGTTCATATGAGATGAAGGGTTTAGCATATTGCTAATAGTAAAAAAATAAGTTCGATTCTCTTGATCGCTTGAATTTTTAAGTATCATTAGGAGATATGAAAACGTATAACTTGAAATTTATTAATATTAAAGCTCTCCCAATGCAATTGCATTCCTCTATTGCATCTTAAAGTATTATAGAAAGAAAGGGGGGAAAATTAGTTCGTAATATTGCAAAGACTGTAAGATGTTATTATTAATCCTTACATGCATGAATTATTTCTACGGGGACTAAAAAATATATTACAGTTAAAGTAGATTTAAAATGGATTATTAAGAACAAATATAATGTCGAAATTTTAAAAATCATACACGCCTTACAAAATTGCAAAAAGAGCTTTATATGAGATTTATGAAATTAAAAAATATTATTAAAAATACTTTACTGATAATATAAACTTTGACAACATTAACACAAAATAAAAGAAAAATAATAAAGAATTTTTCTTTTTTTTTTTTGCTGGTAATGGAAACTTTTCAATGCTGTACTTTCTTTGTTTGCCTCTGATAAAAAATAAAAATTACCCCTCAAGAAAAACAAATACCTTGTTTAACAGTAATTATTTAAATAAATCAATTCTTTTAGTTAATTGTTATTTCTGTTATATTTTAGGAAAAAAAATATTTTTATGTAAAATTTCATAAACTGTTAAAAATTTATAACTTAAAAGATAATATGACATAAAACATCATTATCTACCTCTACTAATCTTAATTTTCACTATCATAAAAATGATTCATATTTTAAATGGCGAAAACAATGCTTCACTGCAAATTTTATTCCGGATTTTCTAATGAGTTTTAGATGAAGTAATGAAACTAAGCTGTTTTTAATCTTTCCTGAATCAATACTTGTTTAAGCTTGATTAATGTTCTCAGCATTACGCATTAAATTTACATTAAATAAAAAAATAGACTGGATAGATCAATTTAATATAGTATTCCATTTAACACGTTAATTGCAAAAGATTTTCAACTGTTTCGTCATGGAAAATAAATTGAGTTAAACAGTTAAATAGAGAATTGCATAAAACCGAAGTTTAACTGCATAATGTGTATTAATTGCTCTTTATTTTTAACTAGCAAGCTACGCCCGCTACGCTGGTCAATTTCTCTTAACGAACCTTTAATCAAACAAAATATTGACATTTCAAAATTCACTTTTATATTTTAACAGAATAATAAGGATACTATAATTTGTGACTCGTGCTATAGCCAATATACACGTCAGGACACGTCGCCCTTATCATTATCTTTTTACGCGTGAAGGTTTCGCTATGGTACTCTATTGTGAAATTTGGTAATTTTAGAAATTCAATAGTTGAAAAATCGCGGAATCATTAGATCATTTTTCTTTAGAATTTGTTCTTAGAGCGCATTTAGATCTTATAAATAACAATCATGCAGATCTTGAAGTTTCTAGCTCCTTCAGCATCGCAAAAATCGCAATTTTAGAACGTTTTTCGCTTCTGCACCCCCTCGGGGTAGTGGCACCGACATAAAATATAGCCTATGTTGGAGCAGAGATTGTCACCATCCATTTGCCACCATCACTTTTGAAATCGCTTTAGTAGTTCCAGAGATTCCATACAAATTGTAATTTAGAATGTTTTTAGAAAATTTTTTGCTTATTTCAGCCTTTTAAATTTCGAATTTTTTTAGACTTTGTTCTTATAGAGCATTTAAATCTTGTAAGTAACGACCATACAAAATGTCAAGTTCCTAACTCCTTCAGTATTGAAAATATCCTAATTTTGGAACGTTTTTCGCTGCTGCACCCTCTGCGGGCAGTGGCACCGACAAAAAATTTAGCATATGTTGGAGCAGGGACTATCACCATCCATTTGCCACCATCACTTTTGAAATCGGTTCTGTAGTTTCAGAGATTCCATAGAAATTGTAATTTAGAATGTTTTTAGAACGCTTCTTCCTCATCTCACCCTTTTAAATTGCGAATGTTTTTATAATTTGTTCTTAGAGAGCATTTACATCTTATAAGTAACTACCATACCAAATTTGATGCCTCTATCTCCTTCAGTACACAAAAAATCGAAATTTTAGAACGTTTTTCGCTTCTGCACCCCCCTGGGGGTGGTGGCACTGACATAAAATATAGCCTATGTTGGAGCAGGGATTGTCACCATTAATTTGCCACCATCACTTTTAAAATCGCTTCAGTGGTTCCAGAGATTACCCCCTACAAACAAACAAACAATCTTTACTACTTTATATATTAGTATAGATAAGGGGGAATTAGCCTCTTGTTCCCCCCTTTATACTTAACCAATCAATCCCAAAACTAATCAGTGATGCGCCTTAACACAGTGAACCTATAAATAAAATTTGAAGGAAATGGGATAATTCTGCATGAAAAACCCATTTACATAAATTAAGGGGGGTATTAGCCCCTCGTTCCCCCCCATTTTATTTAATCAATCAATCCCGAAAACTAATCAGGGGAGCGTCTTAACCCAATGAATCTATAAACAAATTTTGAAGCAAATAGAATAATTCTGCATGAAAAACCCATTTATATAAATTAAGGGGGGATTATCCCCCCGTTCCCCCCCCTTTATACTTAACAAGTCAATCCCGAAAACTAATCAGGGAAGCGCCTTAACACAGTGAACCTATAAACAAAATTTGAAGGAAAACGGAATAATTCTGCATGAAAAACCCATTTATATAAATTAAGGGGGGATTAGCCTCCCGATGCCCCCCCTTTATACTTAACTAATCAATCCCAAAAACTAATCAGGGAAGCGCCTTAACTCAGTGAACCTATAAACAAAATTTGAAGGAAAACGGAATAATTCTGCATGAAAAACACATTTATATAAATTAAGGGGGGGATTAGCCCCCGTTCCCCCCTTTATACTTAACCAATCAATCCCGAAAAGTAATCAGGGAAGCGTCTTAACCCAATGAACCTATAAACAAAATTTGAAGGAAAACGGAATAATTCTGCATGAAAAACCCATTTATATAAATTAAGGGGGGGGGGGAATTAGCCCCCCGATCCCCCCCCTTTATATTAACTAATCAATCCCGAAAACTAATCAGGGAAGCGCCTTAACACTGTGCCTATAAACAAAATTTGAAGGAAAACGGAATAATTCTGCATGAAAAACCCATTTATATAAATTAAGTGGGGGGGGGGGGGAATTAGCCCCTTGTTCCCCCCCTTTATACTTAACCAATCAATCCCGAAAAGTAATCAGGGAAGCGTCTTAACCCAATGAACCTATAAACAAAATTTGAAGGAAAACGGAATAATTCTGCATGAAAAACCCATTTATATAAATTAAGGGGGGATAACCCCCCCCCCGATCCCCCCCCCTTTATACTTAACTAATCAAACCCGTAAACTAATCAGGGAAGCGCCTTAACTCATTGAACCTATAAACAAAATTTGAAGGGAAACGGAATAATTCTGCATGAAAAACCCATTTATATAAATTAAGGGGGGGGGAATTAGACCCTTGTTCCCCCTCTTTATACTTGACCAATCAATCCCGAAAACTAATCAGGGAAGCGCCTTAACTCAGTGAACCTATAAACAAAATTTGAAGGAAAACGGAATAATTCTGCATGAAAAACCCATTTATATAAATTAAGGGGGGGGGGGGGGAATTAGCCCCTTGTTCCCCCCCCCTTTTATACTTAACCAATCAATCCCGAAAACTAATCAGGGAAGCGCCTTAACACAGTGAACCTATAAATAAAATTTGAAGGAAAACGGATATTTCTATGAAGAGTTATCGCATTACGTACGTACATACATACATACAGAACCGGCTGCCAAGCTCTCAGGGCTTGACAGCCAGTGTGATAACTGAAAAATCACAATTTTAGAACGTTTTTTGCTCCTGCACCCCCTGGGGTTAGTGGCACCGACATAAAATATAGCCTATGTTGGAGCAGGGGTTGTCACCATCAATTTGCCACCATCACTTTTGAAATCGGTTCGGTGGTTCCAGAGATTACCCCCTACAAACAAACAAACAAGATTTACTCCTTTATAATATTAGTATAGATTACAATTTCCTATTAACTTTTAAGCATAATTTTCATTTTTATGAAAAATTTCATAACTTGCTAAAAGAGGATAATTTTAGCAATAATATGACAAAACATCATTATCTATCTCTAAGGATTAAAAGATTACATTTTTTAAATTTCATGACCATCAAATTGATTAACATTTTAAATAGCGGAATTAATGCTTGACTTCAAATTTTATTCACCATTAATCTAATGAATTTCAAAAGGCATAATGAATCTAAGATGTTTTTAATCTTTTCTGAATATTTACTTATTTAATTCTGATTAATATTTTTGATATCACGCATCAAAAATATATTAAATTAAGAAAGGTTAGGTGCATGGATCAATTCAATAGAGTATTTTATTTAATATATTGACTATTACAGCCATATAAACTACAATGTTCGCTCTGACTATTTTTACTTACCCATCATACGTAGTATAGGGTAAGTCTTGTAATCGTTTTGAAAATCGAAAATTTTTTTTTGACGGAGTTACACGTTTCAGACACTGGAGATTCCAAAAAACATATTTTTAGAAAAAAAAATTTGCCGTCCGTCTGTGTGTCTGTGTGTGTGTCTGTGTGTGTGTCTGTGTGTCTGTAAACGCTCTATCTCCCGAACAAATTGAGATAGAGACTTGCAATTTGGTATGTACTTAGTATGTAATAATGGGAAGAAGCCTATTTCATTTCAATAACCTCGATTAACCGGAACATTTTTTTTCGGACTCTCGAAATAATCGTTCTGATGAAAGGTATATAAAAATTTTCGAAATTGTTTATTTTAAGTAGTAAATATAAAAAACAATAAAAAAACATAAATTTTGCATAAAACATGAAGTCGATCGGATAATGAGTTGCTGAGATATTTGTAATCATATTTTCCACACTCTTCGATTTTTCATGACCCTGTATTTCATCCAAATTTCACTTCAAAGATATATTTTAATTGGAAATTTGACGCTTAATCAGATGCAATAAACTGCTAGTTAATAGGAGTATTATTTTTGGAGTTATAAGGAAAAACCTCTTTCAAGCAATTCAGTAATCGAGCCTTTTTATGACGTCATCAAGCCACGATTTTATTTGAATTGCAATGCATTTTATAAGTAGTTTACACATTTTTATTTTAATATTTTACATTATACATATACATGATGGGTAAGTATTACGGTGGCCCCCAACGACTAGTTTAAGTGTTTTTTGTTCTTTTCGGTACAAAATCGTTTCAGTTCGATTTCTTTAATGTAAATTTTATTGTTGCTATTTATTTTTAACCGAATTCCAACAAAGGGGGGGAGGGGTATACAAATCGTCACAGTGAACTCTCGTTGTACGGACTTCTAGGGAATGTCTATTTGGTCTGCTACATCGTATTTTGATTGGTAATATATCCACGAAAAACCTTTAGCAATATTTGAACCTCTTACATTGTTAGAGGTGGAATGTTTTATCTCTCTTCACCATTGTCACTGACATTTTTTTTTATATATCTCTATACAGGACCGAAACTAGGATTCATTTCAAACATGAATTTTGGCATTTTCTTTTTGAAAATAAAATTATAAACAGAAGTTTTGGATCCGTTGTTTTTTTAAAATACGAAATAATTGCTAGAAAGTATATTAATTTTAATATTTTTTGGTTGGTTTCTTCAAAATTGACGCATTGCAATTAATTTGTTGATATGTATATATAATGCAAATTATGTCATCAAGATAAAGTCTAAAATACTGAAGCAATGTGAACCTAATTGGGAAAGAAAATTGATCAATTAGTGTTTTGGACAATCATAAATTTTATCTATCGTGATCAATTTGTGTCGTTTACAAGGACACACAAAAGCAGAAAAACATGCAAAACGTCATCACGATAACGCCCGAAATACCGAACCAACCCAAAACAAATTAGAAGTGTATTGATCTTGCAAGTATCTTGAATAAATTCGTTAATAAAATATTGTTTTGGCACCCCTACGTGGGAACCTAATGGAAAAACCGGCCCTGTTCAAAGCACAGTATAAAATCAAGTAATACATTTTTATTTTGGGTTGTCCGATATTTTGTCCAAATTTTTGTATGGTTTTTTTTTGTATCGAAAGACGAATCAAATCTTCTTTTGGCGTCTCCTTCCACACTGAAGGCCGGGCACATGCCTCGCTTTCTACCCAAGAATTTCGACGCTGTCTCTATTACAAAAGTTACGCCGAAGTTTATGGTGAAGGAATAATGTGCAAAATCAGTTTCGATTTTGCCCGGTCAATTTGTGATAAATTTGTCCGCATTATCCGATGAGTCGTGCGCATTAAATGATATCCTTAACATTAATTGCAAATAGAAGCCGATGACGGAAATGAAATTGTCCTCATTAACCGGAGATACTTCATCAGGATTCAAAATTGGTATGTTTGTCTGACTTTTCTTTTTTTTTTTTTAGACTTTCTGGACTTTCCCAAAATTTTCTTAAAAGTTAGCCAGTCGCCACAAAATTTGAACATATTATTACGATACACAGTATTGCTATACTTTTAAAGTAGTCACCGCATAGTTATGCATAGTTTTTTTGCAGACACATGACAAAGACTGTAATATAGATCTGGTTTGTTTGGGGGTGCTACGATCATATTTTGCACACAAGGACTAAATAGACCAGGATCTCCGTTTAAAGTGAAATTCGACCCCCTAAAAACGTCAAAGCATGTGTCAGATCCGAACCCAGCACCATTTGTTCAGTAGCCAGCATCGTTAGCAATACACAAGCAGGTAGGAACTTTAATCTTGGACCGTCAATTATGTGTCAAAATTAGCGATATTGGCAATAATGGGATTAAAATTAATATGGATAATAATAAAAGGTTATCCGAAAACATACTCTGTTTTGCCAAAACAACTCTCACTATATATACGTATAATAAGTTAAGGAACAATCACTTGAAGTTGGTTTTATTTTTTTTTCCTTGAAAGATTACTAGTTGCATGAATAAGTGGGTTGAGATCTCGTTTTATAATTAAAAATAACATGTTTTTGTGTGTGTGACTTGCTATTGAAATTTGTCTAAAAAAATTTTTTCAATCACTCTGTATACTTTGAAAGAATAGAAAAAGATGAATGATAAGGAATCAGAAAATGCGTATTAGTGAAACATAAAATAAATACATTTTTTCTATAAACATTTTTCTTGATGATTGTAATGAAAGCATTTTATAGTATTATTCTTTAAAAATTTCCTCATAAAAAACCTTAAAGGTGGACTTTAACATACGTCCAGGATTCAGCATCATGTCCGTAGAATTTAAAATATCTGGGTGTTCAGAACTGTGAAGTGATAAAGGGGCAATTTTGTCCGGTATTTGTTCTTTCTCAAACTAAATCCTAAATGTACAAAGCTATCTCAATCCTTATAAAAGAATAGCTACTGAAGAGAAATTATTGGACATTTTTTAAAAATCCTAATATAATTTTAAATTCTGTAATTTGTTATATGTTTACTCAATACATCAGCACCTGCATAATAGGATGAACGCGAAGCAACTCCTACAAAACTAAGGAGATGGACAATTTTTGTCGTGTTCGCTGTTAAATGTTAAAGGGAATTCCATCTTCCGTTGTGTAAAATTAAAAATAAATCCTCTTTAATAAAAAGCTACGCATTGCTGACGACTGGCTTTTTCGCTAATAGTTGCCACAGATTAATCTCTGAAAATGAAACATTTGAAGTTACTGAAAAAAATTAATAGCTCGAAAAATATTTCTCAAAAATTGTTAGATAAACTGCGTTAGAAAGGTAAAAAATTGTATTTTTTCTCATATAAATTTCAAATCTAATGATTATGCTGTTTTTCAAATATTGAATTTCTAAAATTACCAAATTTTACAATCGAGTATCATAGCGAAACCTTCACGCGTGAAAAGATAATAATAACGGCAATGTGTCGTAACGTGTATACTGGCTATAGCACGAGTCATAAATTATGGTAGCCTTATTATTCTGTTAAATACATACATACGGGTCGAAATGATTTAAGTCAGTTAAAAAGTAATGAAAATTTTCCTCAATCCGAATTGCGTAGGAGTTGGAAAAGCCAATCGTTCCAACTCCTAAAAATTAAGCAAATTTCTAATATTATAAACGTGAAAGCGCGTTGTATATATTAGAATTTTTTTCATATATAGGTAGAAAATAGCCAGGAATAGTATGGTTAGGCTCTGTAATCGGGTCCGTAGTCAATTTTCTTTCTTTAACGAACGACATTTGTCGCAAAAGTAAATACATTTTTGTAACCAGATTTTTGTTGCGTGGTAGAACACTTAATAGTGTTCTAGATGATTATTTCTTCTCTCATCTTGGACTCCTTTTTCAATTGGTTGCAGTTTCCTTTTTGCGATTGTGTATATTATTTGGCGCAAAATTTCATTTTTTTTAAGACGGAGTTATTAGAAATATTAACCTCATCCGAGAAATTAAATAGAAGAAACCCACTCTTTCATTTCCTCTCGCAATGGGGAAAGATGGAAAGACCTTGATCGTCTAATAAAGAAAAGAAACAGCTTCAAAGTAATCAACATTTCTTTCAACGCATAATGATCTGAAAAGTGATATTTATGACCACTCAACTTCGAATAAATGTTTCGGAACTTTTCTAAATTGATAAACTGTTATTATACGAAATAGATTAAAGACTTTAGAACAATAATTATAGCTGCAAATGAAACTTTAATATTCCAATTGTGTTCTTACGCTCAAGGTAATCAACATTTCTTTCAACGCATAATGATCTGAAAAGTGATATTTATGACCACTCAACTTCGAATAAATGTTCCGGAACTCTTCTAAATTGATAAACTGTTATTATACGAAATAGATTGAAGACTTTAGAACAATAATTATAGCTGCAAATGAAACTTTAATATTCCAATTGCGTTCTTACGCTCAGACTCTGCAATGTGTAATTTTCCACTAACGTATGCGTAATTTCCAATGATGCAATCATAAACTCTGAACTTATTATTTTTGACTTTAATTTCGTCAGTCCTCTACAATAATTAAAACGCGTAAACACGTAGAGCGAATAAGCTCTAAAATGTCATCTAAATGTAATCTAAACTTAATGTTAGTGTGAATACTTGTAATGTCCGTGTGCTCTAATACAGTAAATATAAAGTTAATCAAGAATGTGAAATATGTTAATTTATTCAGCCTCATACTAATGTTTAAACTCAGTTTTTTCAGCAAAATGTGATATGTACAATGCCTTGGATTTAACCCCTGGATTATTCTTTAATTGGTTAAGCCATGAGATGCATCTTCAGAAAAGGTAAGATAATTTTATGTTATCCTTTTTATTATTCTTGAGACGCTAGCTCGACCTCCTCCTTCAAAGATTATGAGACAGAAAAATTGTCTCAGAAGGAAGGTGCGATTTAAAAAAAAAACTAAAAACTGTTTAAACAAATTTACAAATCACTTAGAACTGATTTCAAAAGAAAGAAAATAAATATAAGCATCTTTATAGAACTAATTAAATAAAACTTAACAAAAAACAATAAAGAAAAATCAATCGAAGAAATGGCGTTCTCAAAAGAAACACAGATAATTGAAAAATTAAACCAAAATAACTATTCCATATGGAAATTCAAGGTCCAAATGTTATGAATAAAAGAAGATTTATCTGAATTAATAACAGAAGAACCGCCAAACCCAATAACACCTGATTGGCAAAAGAGGGACAAGAAGGCAAGAGCCATAATAAATCTAAGTCTTGAGGACTCACAAATCGTTCATATAAGAAATTGAAACACGTCAAAGGAGACGTGGGACACATTAAAAAACATTAACGAAAGAGGCAATCTGTCAAGTAAACTTTATTTACTCAGAAAATTATATGGAGCTAAATTACAAGAAAACGGTAATATGCAACGTCACATAACACATATTCTTGAAACCATCGACAAACTCTCCGCAATTGGAGAAAATATTAGTGACTCGCATATATCAGCACTACTACTGTGCTCACTTCCACCTAGTTACAATACTCTAATAACGGCTCTGGAAGCCAGGCCGGAAAATGAATTAACACCAGATTATACTAAAAATAAACTTGTCGACGAATATACTAAACGAGTAGAAAACTCGGAACCAACCGAAAATTCGGCAAAAGCGTTTAAAACACAAAAAAAGTTCGTAAATAATGATTACAAAAATCATAATAAATATTGCACGTACTATAGGCAAAATAAGCATAACTATAAAGAATGCTGGCACTTAAAAAACAGAAATTCACAAAAAGCTACACCAAAACAAACATTTAAACCAAAGAAGTTCACATCGTAGCTCTGCTTCGAAAACACAGTCTGTGATAGTGAAAATGATAGGTACGAAACGAAAGAAAAACTAAATAAAAACGTTTCGACCGGGATTCGACCAGATTCGACCGGGATAGCTCAGTGGTAGAGCGTGGCGGCTTCAGCCAAGCGATCCCAGGTTCGAATCCTGGCCCGGACATTTTTCGTCCAGTTGGAAAATTACTAATCGTAAGACCATATATGGTCTCAAACAGGCAGCAAGAGCATGGCACATGAAAATAGAAACTTCATTAAAAGCACTTAATTTCACGCAAAGCACAGTCGATACATGCTTATTCATAAGAAAAGAAAAAGAACATTTCACATACGTAATAATCTACGTAGACGATATTCTTATAGCAAGTAAACCGGAAATAATAAAAGAAATCGTAAAAACGCTAAACGAAGAATATGAATTGAAAAATTTAGGACAAATAAAGAGATACTTAGGAACCGAAATAGAAAAAATACCGGACGGTTACGCACTAAACCAAAAATCAAAAATTGAAGAATTAGCTAAGAAATTTAATCTTGAAAATGCAAGGTACACCAATGGAACCCGGTTTTAATAAATTAGAAGATGACGAAAATTTGTTACCAAATAACACAGAATATCGTAAAGCCATAGGCTCACTTCTTTATATCGCGACAGTTACTAGACCAGACATATCAGCACCAGTCAACATCCTTAGCAGACGTAATGAAGCACCGCGAAACAAGGACTACTGGAATGCAGTAAAGAGAATAATCAAATATTTACACTGTACGAAAAATTTAAATTTAGTTTTAAATACAAAAAAGAAACCAATACTAGAAGTTTATACAGACTCAGATTGGGCGGGAGATACAAAAACGAGAATATCAACTTCAGGCAGTATTTACATGTTGGGAGACAATCCAATACAGTAGATCACAAAAAGGCAGACATGCATTGCCTTATCATCTGCTGAAGCAGAATATATAGCTGCAGCAAACGCTTGTCAAGAAACTTTATTGTTAATTAAATTATTGGAAGATTTAGGATTACCTCAAGAAAAACCAATAATAATGCATGATGATAACCAAAGTTGCATAAAGATGATACACAACGAAAAGTTTGGTAAGCGTACCAAACACATAGACGTCAAATTTCATGCCATAAAATAGCTTAGAGAAAAAGGAATTATAGAATTAAAATATTGTCCTACAGATTAGATGATAGCAGACGCGTTAACCAAGCCCATACCCAAGCCTGCACTGGAAAGACATAGAAATTCAATGAAACTTTTTACGATCAATTCCTCGGAGGAGCTTAAGGGGGAATATTTGAAATATTAACCTCATCCGAGAAATTAAATAGAAGAAACCCACTCTTTCATTTCTTCTCGCAATGGGGAAAGATGGAAAGACCTTGATCGTCTAATAAAGAAAAGAAACAGCTTCAAAGTAATCAAAATTTCTTTCAACGCATAATGATCTGAAAAGTGATATTTATGACCACTCAACTACGAATAAATGTTTCGGAACTCTTCTAAATTGATAAACTGTTATTATACGAAATAGATTAAAGACTTTAGAACAATAATTATAGCTGCAAATGAAACTTTAATATTCCAATTGCGTTCTTACGCTCAGACTCTGCAATGTGTAATTTTCCACTAACGTATGCGTAATTTCCAATGATGCAATCATAAACTCTGAACTTATTATTTTTGACTTTAATTTCGTCAGTCCTCTACAATAATGTAAACGCGTAAACACGTAGAGCGAATAAGCTCTAAAATGTCATTTAAATGTAATCTAAACTTAATGTTAGTGTGAATACTTGTAATGTCCGTGTGCTCTAATACAGTAAATATAAAGTTAATCAAGAATGTGAAATATGTGAATTTATTCAGCCTCATACTAATGTTTAAACTCAGTTTTTTCAGTAAAATGTGATATGTACAATGCCTTGGATTTAACCCCTGGATTATTCTTTAATTGGATTAAGCCATGAGAGGCATCTTCAGAAAAGGTAAGAGGATTTTATCTTATCCTTTTTTATCTTCTTCAGACACCATCCGCGCTAGCTCGACCTCCTCCTTCAGGAGTTATATTAAAGCACTTATAACAAAGAAATGCCGTATCGTCTCCTATAAAAAGCGAAAAAGCTTTGGTTAATTATCTATATTTTTAATTATCAGGAGTGAAATGTTTTGCTTAATTAATGCATTTATTATTTTTTTAATGTTACATGAACGAAGTCACGGGTAACAGCTAGTAAATAAATAAAAACTGGTAAGCCGTTCTTTGAAAAAATTATTTCGTCCGAAAATATTTCACTAAGGAACTTGAACTCCCATACATGACAGCATTTTAATGCGCAAATTTAACTTAAACAATTTTAATGCTCTGAGTAGTCCCGCAGTGGCGCGGACGGTAAAAGCTCGGTTCTCGTAAGATCACCGAAAGCCGTGCAGCATCGACCAAGGTCACTGCTTGGGAGGGTGCATCGTCTATCCTCTCTCGTCTGCCTCTGCTGTGGGACAGTGTAAGTTAATGGTAGCTCCTGCAAGTTAAATCTGTTCGTGGCTCCAAAGTCCTCCAAGTTCTATATAAGCGTTACCTCTGGGGGTGCCAATCCAGATACAGGTCTCTCAACTGGAATTGGTTCAAAATTAGGAGACCAGCTCTATAAGTTCCACCTCTCTTGAGGCTCTGGCACCCCTTCTTTCAGAGAAGTGCCTTGGCACTTTCTCTGACTCGCCAACAACAATGCTCTGAGTGCATATTTTTATAATTAAGAAAGATATTATGACAAAATATGACGATAATAAACACAAATAATTTCGATCTCTGAACCTCATTCATTTTCTACCCCCAGCCCACCCCCGTTTTCCTTCGTTATTCCAGGATTCCGGAATTGGCATTAAAAGTTGTTGTAACATTATTTAAATTTAACAAAAAATTAAACATAACACTTGGAGGTATAAATAGTTATAGTCATACCTATATTAAAGTAATAAAAAAGACTTTTTATAATTACAAAATGGAGCTTTCTTTATTAAAATCTATATCTTATCGAAATTATATATCTAAACACCTAAAAAATATATAACATCATATCCATAGTAGTTATCAAGTGGTAAAGGGGAAAAAATCAAAATTTCCCAATTTAAATAAAAATGATCTTTTCTGAAGTCAGCATGAGAAAAAAACTGCAAATTAGAAGACAGAAAGCCACACATCGTCTAATCCTTCATCTAGACATTTAATCCTACGTCTTACGCAATTTTAACAAACTTTCTAGTTTTCAAAAGGTAAGTTTTAAGCTTTTTTCTTCCCCGCGGAATAGTTAGTTAATTGCTTTGAGTTTTTGTTTTGTTTATTCACTTTTAAGAATTTTTTTAATTAGAAACTGAAAAAAAGACTTGGAAACATATTTCACATTTTAAATATTCCATGGCATTAATTAAATGTCGTTTAATATTTTAGAAAAAAATGTTTGTTTTGGCATGTTTTTTCGCAATGATTAAATGTTTGATAATATCATAGAATGTTTTAAAAGTGGCCATATACTAACAGAATTCTGAAATTCAGATTTTTTTTCAATTAGTTTCATGGCTAGAAAGGTTAAAGCATGTGAACAGTTTGACTTAAAAAAATTGTAATGCTTTCAAACTTTTAAAACAATTTGTATTTACGAAATTATACATTTAATTTATCTCAATTATAATCTATACCAGGCCTGTCCAACTTTTCAGTAAGGAAGGGCGTACCTCAGCTCTTGGTAAACAATGACCATTATTAATGTGATTCAAAATCATGTCAGTATTAGTAGCGATACACACACATCTTATATGATGCGCAAATGCATTGCACAATGTAAGACATAAGACTGTATCTTTCGAGTGTTCCACGTAAGAAAGAAAAAAAAAAGAATTCAATCAGAAAAAGTATAAAACGTAGTAATTTTTTAATTATACAGTTTTCTGGGAGGGACCTATTTCAAACGTTTTATAGGGGAAGGAGCCAGAAACTTCAATTTCGCTTATAATTTAGGAAAATGGAAATCAGAGAAGATATTGTTAGATTTTTAAAGACTAATTTATTTTGTAAGCGTGAATTTAGCGTTATAAAAAGTACAAAAACAGAGACAGGCATTATAGTGCCCAATACATGGGTAGTTCCAGAGAGATAGCCTAGAAGAATTTTCATTGACGGAAATCATTTTCCGCGATTTTGTAGATTTTTTAAAAAATAAAATGATAAATATTACCTAGCTTTTCAAACGACTGAAAGAGAAAATTACACCTCCTATAAAAATGCAAATAGTACAGTGTAACAACAACAAAAAACTATTGAACTTTCATGCACGAAGGAGGGGGAAGGCGACCGCTTCTTTTCTAAAATTTACTTTTTAAAATATTAAAAAAGTTATTTACAACTATTATCAATTTCCATCGTCATAATTTCTATTTATAAATAATAACTTTAAATTAGTGAAGAAACGCAATAACAAATGATTAAATTTTCAAAGTACATTTTTGGTTTTTGATAGGTGCAATACACTTTCAGAGATTTTAAAAACATCTCTCAGACAAATATCAAAGGATTTTAAATAAAGCATTCTTTAAAATGCGATTTTATTTTTTAAAAATGCTAGGTACAGGAAACCTTTAAAAGGGCGCCATGGCGCCCACGGCCGCCGCGTTGGACAGCCCTGATCTATACTAATAAAATACAAAATCGCTCTGTGTGTGTGTGAGTGTGTCTGCGATAGCTAACAAAATCTAGCGCACCCTGAAGCCTTCAAATTTAGATTTAGGTTGTCCAAGGTCTTTCCTGATGCACCTGAGACTCAGAATTTTTATATTTTAATTATTTACCGAGATATTAATTCAAATACACAAAGAACTCTCATCAAAAATATGCTTTTTTTCTTCGGTTGGTTTGTTTTATAGAGTCTTCGCAGAAGTAATTAAGTAAACCAGAATAGCGATGCAAAGATAAGGACTTCTAACGAAATGGTGTTAATATCGAGTTGCACTGTTCTACACTTACCGGTGTACAGCCGTGCTAATGTAGCGCCACCTACGTATGACAAACTGAAAATGTGACTAAGCAGACAAACTGATATAACTGTCCTACACAGACGCCTGTTGAAAACATTTTTCGAAACATTTTTCTTCTTCGATACGCTATTTCGTTAGAAGTATTTTTGCAAAAATCTGACGGGCGCTAGTGGAAAAATTCGAAAACAAACCAGACAAGGATTAGTTTTCATTAAAAACTGAACTATGAAGATATCTGTTTCCCGGCCTATACTTCCATTTACTTTCAGAAAATGAAAGGAAACCATTGCCAATTTTTTATACTGAGAAAAATTTAAGATAACTAATTAAGATATAATAGATTTCAATTTGAGGATCGGAAGGGAAGCCATCTAGCGGCTATTTTAGCGTAGTGCTTTTCCTTATGTTCTAATTATCAGAAAAAAATATTATTTTTTAATGATCGCGTTAATGTAGGAGAAGGCAACTTCAGCTGCAAAATAAAAATTGCATTAATGATAAAACTACCATCATTTTCGAACATTAAAGGCACATTCTTTTCTATGGTTATGTGGGTCCGAATTCAACGGGAATTGGTTCATTCAACTTGGCTTTCGATTGTCTTTCAGATTTTAGTTCCACCTTCGCTTCCAGGGTCGCATTTTTATCTTGGGTTCTATGGGCATTATTACAACGGGGTTTGACTCATTCAAATCGCTTTTCCATTGTGCCGTATGTCGTAGGGACACAGATTCGTTCGGAAAGAGGTTTGTTTGGACCACACTCGACGCTGACGAAGTCAGTGCCTCCCCCCCCTATTCGAAACTAGATTCATTTTTAAAATACTTTGAAGATATAAAATCATTCAAATTTGAGTTTTGTTTAATGTTATTATCGCGGGTAAAACCGGGCGGGTTCAGCTGGTAATTCAATAAAAAATTAAACGAGAAAAGTAAATCTTCTCTGAATTCTGAGTGAAAAAGTTTCTAAATCATGAACTTTCGATTACTGTGCCCTAGGTCTACTAATTGAGTTATCCTGGACGAATCTGGCAGACACATTCACTTATATACCATTTTTTGGCATTAAAATTCAGCCTGTAATATTATAACGCGTAAGTGTAACTTCATAAGAATCCACAGGTCAAGGAACTCCATTTAATGATGGATACGTAATTACAAAATTATACGTTTTATTATGGAAATTGTTCAACTGAATGAAAAAATGCCCAGGCCAGGAGTCGAACTCAGGACTTATGTCTTTACGGGCCACCACTCTACCAAATGATCTGTCCTGGACGAATCTGGCTGACATAATTCACTTAGACAACCTTTTGTGGTATTAATATTTAATCTTAAATATTTTATAGCTCAAAGGACGGAAACACAGATTGGGGATTTCCATTAAACACTGTACACATAATTATAAGCATATACAGTCTAATCCTTCATCTAGACATTTAACCCTTACATCTTACGCAAGTTCGACAAACTTTCTAGTTTCCAAACAGATGTGCTTCAGTCTCTTTTCCCAGCAGAATAGACTGTTAATTGCCTCGTGTTTTGGATTTATTTATTCACTTTTAAAAAGTTTTTAATTAAGATCTTCATATAGACTTGAAAACTCATTTCAAATGTTTAGATTTGTTGACATTCATTAAAGTTGCTTTACGCCATTATTTTTTTCCTTTTTGAAAATATTCGATTGTTAGAATGTTTATTTTTGCACGTTTTTGTTGCAACGATTAAATAAAATATTTGAATGTTTTAAATTCTAAATTTTTCAACTAAAATAGAAAAGATCGTGCTGAAATTTGCATCAGAAAAAAAAAATACAAATTAAGAGACACGAAGCACATACGGTCAAAGTCTTCATCTGACATTTAATCCTACATCTTACGCAAGTTCAACAAATTATTTAGTTTTCAAAAGGTATGTTTCAAGTTCTTTTCCCAGCGGAATAGTCAGTTAAGTGCCTCGTGTTTTTGTTTTATTTCTTCAAAGATTTTTTAAAAGATTTTCTTTTAAAGAGGTTTTTGATTAAAACCTGAAAAAAAGACTTGAAAACAAATAACTAATTTTTAGATTTGTCGACATTAATTAAATTTCCTTTATGCCATTTTTAGGTGCGTTCGTAATTATATAAATGTGTAGCGCCTATAGTCGTCGTCTGGTCCGTCCGTCTGTCTGCGTATAACAGCGCAAAAACTACCCAACCGAATGGTTTGAAATTTAATATATATAACCGTTGCAGAATTCTGCCGAGTCATTTCAATTGTTATGAAAATCGAATCTAAACTTAAAAAGACATTAATAAAAGTTTTCTGTATTCTATGAAATCCTTTCATACGTAATCTATATAGTATAAGCGAAAGTCATGTGACTGAGGAAAACAAATACGGGTTAACCACATCTTTTTCCATATGCTAAGCGGCCATTTTTATTAAAAATTATTTTTTCGAATAAAATTGCATAAAAGTTACATTTTTAGAAAGATCGTTCAAAAAAAATGTTTGCTTGAGAGATGAGTTACATTCAAAAATGTATAGATTCTGAGATAACTTCAGTGAAAATTAGGTTAACAGCCGAATATCTCAATCCATTAAAATAAATAAACAAAAGATTCATTCATCATAAGTCATAGAAATATTAAACCATGCAGGTAATCATTCGCAAAGCAAGATCTCCATGGGGAATTTTACAGCGCTGTCTTGTGTCGAAAAAAAAAAATTCGCATTTGTGAACATGGCATACGTAATAATAAAAAAAGGCATCTTCATTTCGCTCATAGCAGACGATACAATTTATTTCACTGAAATAATAACGATGATTTTTTTTACATTGTAAAACTAGTTATAGTACGAAACAAACGCACCTCATTTGTCACGTTTAACGTACAATTTCCAACTTGTTTTTTCTCATTTCGAAAATATTCGATAGTTAGAATGTTTATTTTTTACTGTTTTGTTGCAACGATTAAATGTTCAATAAAATCTTTGAATGTTTGAAATTTTTAATTTTGCAGTTAAAATAGAAAAGATGTTGTCGGAAATTTGCATTAGAAAAAAAAATGCAAATTAAGAGACACAAAGCGCATACAGTTAAAGCACTTGTAATCCTTTCATCTGACATTTAATCCTATACATCTTCCACAAGTTCAACAAATTATTTAATTTTCAAAAGGTATGTTTCAAGTTATTTTCCCACCGGAATAGTCAGTTAATTGCCTCGTGTTTTTACTTTATTTATTCAAAAGGTTTTTAAAGGTTTTCTTTTAAAAGGTTTTTTAATTAGAACCTGAAAAAAAGACTTGAAAACAAATTTCAAATTTTAGGGTTTGCTGACATTAATTAAAGTCGCTTTACGCCATTTTAAGGTTAAGATGTTGAGATTGTTAAGATGTTTAATTTTGCGCATTTTTGCTTCAATAATTAAATGTTCATAAGAAATGGTTTCATGATATGAAAGATTAAAACGTGAGAATTATTTGAAGAAAAAAGTTGATATTATTTCAAACTATAAATGTATTTTGAAATGAGCATAAATATGCAATTCATCGAATTATTTCCAAAAAGTGTTGATGGCTGTCGTTTGATTTTTACAATAGTTTCTAATGGTCATATGCGTCTGTTTACGAAAACTATAACATTTGAATATAAAATTTCCTTACAATTTAAGGAAGATTCTTTTTAACCCCTGACTTCTCCTCCTCCCCCCTCTAAAAAAGGGAAATCCTATTGAGATTCTCTGCAATTGATAGTTTTGAGTGTTACAATTCGCCGAAAGATGCGTGGATATTGGAAACATATAACTTTTAACTTTTTCAGATCCAAAATTAGAATAAGATACTTCTACCAAATAAGTCCATTCTCTTAATAAGACCATCAGACTATATCTTGTAGGAAGCAGTCTTGAGCCAACAAATGGCAGCATATAACTGACAGTTTATGTGTCCTTGACATGTGCTAAGATCTTTCACCCACAGGCGTTACCGGCTTCGTCGTCATTCTAATAAGACTATTGAATGTTTCGATACGACGTTTATAAAAACAGAAAGTAAACTTTCATATCAAATCAGCGTAAATTATTGATTGAATTTTGCAATCTTTACATGATGTTTGAATAATTTAACAATCTCTTACAAAGTATATTGAAGTATTCGGTATTTTTAATTAGGTTTGTGTTGGAAGGTAAAATATGTGAAAAACAGAAAACTTATTTGGATGTGCTGTTAATCAAAACCTACCATGGCATAGACCGTACTGTATATAGAAAACCAATACTCAATCAATCCACTATTCCAAATAATGCTCAAGTACCTTTTTCCTATAAAGTTTCTGCCTTTAGACATTTTATTAGAAGAGCCTTTACTGTCTGTGCCCCTAATCAATTGAATAATGAAATAAATAAAATACGTGACATCGCAAGAAATAACGGATACAAAGACAGCACTATTAATAAATTAATCGCGAACATGGATAATAAAAAGAAGTAAGTTTTTAATGAACAAAACTCTAAGCTATCAACTTTACAATATTTTCCTGGGTTTTTTGAAAGACTAAAATATAAACTTAGTAAATTTAATATCTTCCTTATCGCAAAACCTTTCACAAAATTAAAAAAAAAAACATAGTACGTACAAAAATAGATCCAATAGAACGTAATCAACTTTCCGGTGTTTATGAAATCCCATTCACTATAGCGGTTGGAACATTACAATACTATATAAGAATGACAAATAGAAAATTTAAAACAAGAATAAAAGAACATATGGCAGATATCAAATAGGACAAAAGAACTACTGCCGTAGCTAAACTACATACAATACAGCCGTTGCAGATTGATTTCAAGAATAGTAAAATAATTTTTCCATCAAGAGTTTATTTCCCGTCCATTATCCGTGATTCAATAGAAATATATTTGCGAAACGATAACATTTGCAATGAATCAGCTTCTTTTGAATTACCTAAAATTTGGCACGCGATGTTTTACAAATTAAATAAAAAAGAAAACTGCCCAGTTAAACTGAGGGCATTGAGCTCACAGGCTATTCACACTAATTGTATATTATACACTTATTTCAAAGAATTTGAAATAAGCCCCTCGAAAAATAAAGAAATCGACAATATATTAAGGGGGGTCATCCCCCCGTTCCCCCACCCCCTTATAGTTAACAATTGAACCCCCAAACCTAATCAGGGAAGCCCTTTATTACAATGAACATATATACTAAATTCGAAGCAAATCGGATAATTCTGCATGAAAAACCCATTTATCTAAATTAAGGGGGATTACCCCCCGTATCCCCCTTTGTACTTAACCAATGAACCCCAAGACTAACCAGGGAAGCTCCTTACCACAATAGCAGTCTTGAGCCAACAAATGGCAGCATATAACTGACAGTTTATGTGTACTTGACATGTGCTAAGATCTTTCACCCACAGGCGTTACCGGCTTCGTCGTCATTCTAATAAGACTATTGAATGTTTCGATACGACGTTTATAAAAACAGAAAGTAAACTTTCATATCAAATCAGCGTAAATTATTGATTGAATTTTGCAATCTTTACATGATGTTTGAATAATTTAACAATCTCTTACAAAGTATATTGAAGTATTCGGCATTTTTAATTAGATTAGGTGTCTCCTATATACAAAATTTGAAGAAAATCGGATAATTCTCCATGAAAAACACATTCATCTAAATTAAGGGGGGAGGATAAGCCCCCCCCCTTTTACCCTCTTTATACTTAACCAAAGAACCCCCTAAACTAATCAGGAAAGCGCCTTATCACAATGAACCTATATACAAAATTTTAAGAAAATCGCATAATTCTGCATGAAAAACCCATTTATCTAAATTAAGGGGGGATTAGCCCCCCCTTTCCCCCTTTATACTTAACCAATGAACCCCCAAAACTCTTCAGACAAGCGCATTATCACAATGAACCTATATACAAAATTTGAAGAAAATCGAATAATTCTGCATAAAAACTCATTTATCTAAATTAGGGGGGGGAGTTATCCCCCTTTCCCCCTTTATGCTTAACCAATGAACCCCCAAAACTATTGACAGAAGCGCATTATCAAAATGAACCTATATACAAAATTTGAAGAAAATGGGATAATTCTGCATGAAAAACCTATTTATCTAAATTATGGGGGTTAGCCCCCCATTTCCCCCCTTTATGCTTAACCAATGAACCCCCAAAACTATTGACAGAAGCGCATTATCAAAATGAACCTATATACAAAATTTGAAGAAAATTGGATAATTCTGCATGAAAAACCTATTTATTTAAATTATGGGGGGTTAGCCCCCCATTTCCCCCCTTTATGCTTAACCAATGAACCTCCAAAACTAATCAGGGAAGCGCCTTATTACAAGGAACCTATAAACAAAATTTAAAGTAAGACGGTTAGTTCTATTAATAGTTATCGCGTTACGTACATACATACATACATACATATACGTACGTACGTACATACAGAACCGGCGGACACATAAGCTCTCAGGCTTTGATAGCCTGTGAGCTAAAAAGCAATAAAAATAAAATAATTTTCACGGTTTCCAGTTTAACCAATTTAAGCACCGGCTTACATTGGACATGTAATCTCATGATTTATGTTTATCATTTTCAAAAACTTTGCGAGAATATTTTATTTATCATTTAGAACTGAAGAAGTCGTCGTTTGAGCGCATAAAACATATATAATCTATA
Organism: Maratus michaelseni; assembly: GCA_963931845.1. Classification (NCBI taxonomy): domain Eukaryota; kingdom Metazoa; phylum Arthropoda; class Arachnida; order Araneae; family Salticidae; genus Maratus; species Maratus michaelseni. The sequence continues at coordinate 377,714,696 of OZ007593.1, read as the reverse complement.
TATTAAAAGGTATTTTTAAACCTTTTGTGTTATGTTTTTTATCACTTTAAGCAATAATTACACTTTAATAAACTCTCTAATAAGGCCAGACAGTATAAGGCTTGGTGATATTAAGAGACACTTCATTTTATCGTATATTATCATTACCAAAGCTAATTAAACATTTTTTGTATTAATATTTGTAGAAAGCTGGAATCTATCAAGGCGGTGGTAAAGAAAGCTCAATAAAGTGAAGGGCAATTGGAATCATTGGGTGTTCGAAAAGACATGCCTGTAAACAGAGTAACCACAGAGTATTGTATTACGAGAAAAACTCTTTATTTTCTTCTATCTTCGTGTAATATTTGGAAAATATCTGTTAATTAAAGTTAAATCATGTGTTTAGAAAATTTTGGTCTTATTTAAAACACACACTCCTAATAAAGCCACTTTAAAATGTCTTTTGTTCTGAACTGTCTTGGCCACAATAAAACAGCGACAAGAGTATGCATGATTTAATATTGTAAAAATATATATAACTATTACATACAACGACATTTAAAATGTTAATTCTGATATAACACAGTTTATTGTGATCTGAAACCCTAACGTGGCCATATATGGTACAGGTACCGTAGTACTAATTACTCATTCTTGCTTACTTATAGTAATTACTTAGTCATAGTACTACTCATTCTAATTTTTCCTAGCACTCATTCATGCTTTCACACATGTAATAACACTATAGATCACCAAAAAAAAAAAAAAAAAAAAAAAAAAAAAAACTTTCCTGAAACCGATATTTTATGGGGCATGTAATTTTAGGTTCGCACACAAACACATCTGTGGATTTAAAATTACTAGACCTCTAGCATGTCAATTTAATTATCAATAATTTATATTCGCACAATAAAATATTTTATACTTTAAATAAATTAATAGTCTAAATGGCTTCGATATTTTTAATGTAAAGTGTCTAAGTTAAATAAATATAAAAATTAATTATTTTGTGGCTACTTTGTCTTTAATTCATTTTTGCAAAGTCAAGCGAAAACAACATGCATTTTATGAGAAAATAAGCATCGATATATTATTGTGTATTTAAAGAAAAAAACATTCACGTATATGGAAGTGAAATCAAAATCCAAAAAATCCAAAGGTTTTGTGGTAATAAAGAAATGAATAGAGATCCACATAAATGTAAACTTTAGGACTGAAAAGTTCATAGATATGGAATAGGTTAAGTTGTAGCAATCATTTATCACACTTTGTGCATGTTTAAAAAACAGAAAGCAATGTCCAGCAATTGGTTTTGAATTTGGTAGATATAGTAGTAAAACAAAATTTTGTTTATAGATGAAACGAGATTGGATTTTCATGTGTTGAATTTATTCTGAAGTTTACTTTAACATGTTTTATCCTCCTACTATATTTCAATCAACAGCTTTTTTCCCATTGCTTTTCTTCACCTTGAAAATCATAATTTTTGCATTCTGTATCACAAATACTCTTCCACAAAGTTGTGAAAATAAAATGTGACATTCAAGAAAGTCAGATAAAGTTTAAGGTTTTAGAAATACAAATCTCATAGTCATAGTAAAAAAATATCATCGCTGGCAAGGTAATGAAATGTATAACTAATGAGAAAATTATTCTATTTCTGTAATACTCAACAATAGATGAATATAGATTTAAACAACCTGATTGCATAAAACATAACACTATCATTAAAATCAGAAAATATTGTTTATTCAATTTCAAATTTTATAGAGAGGCATTGATATATTGCGATGAACTTTTTTTATTTAAAATATTACATGATATCCTTCCTACATTTAAGATAAAAGCTGAAGATTAAAAAAAAATTGTTTTAATACATGATTTCACAAATCACATGTGACAATCTTATCTACTCTCTATATATAAAATCCTAATGAAACGATTTTATGAAACGAATTTATGAAACGATTTTATGAAACGACTGATTAAACGACTGATTATGTTTCAGGGCTATTTTTAATAAAATATTAAACGCTTGATGGTGAAATTAATACCAATTGTACATAAAAAATCCGCGGATGTCAAAACTGGTAATAGAATTTTGAAATTGGAATTAGTTTTTGAGATATTAATTTTTTTTCTAATTTTAATGACATTTCTGTAATGATGGCAACTAATTACTCAGTTTTTTTGTGACAAAAAAGGGAAAAAAATTGAAAAGTATCCCGATAGGGATTATTGATTTCTTTTTATTCGTCATTTTCAAATTGAAATTGCATTTATCTTTTATTTCAATCGGTAATGAAGTCAAGATTGTGATTAAATTATGTTTTTCAGGCAAATTTGAAAAAAATCTCATTTTTATCGTCAGGATTCAATCGTCTGTCAGCATTTAATTTAATTTATAAACTGAAAATATTTTGAATAAATTCGTCCAAATGACGTCATTTATGTAAACTCAAAAGAAAGGGGGGATGGAAGGAATTAATAGTAATTATTATTTATTGATATCATTTTGTTATTTTTTTGTAAAATTTAATTAAACGAATTTATAAAATCACTAATTCGGATATTTGAAACGAATATATAAAATAATAATTGGTCAAATGAACGGAAGGAGAATAAATTATCCTGCTTGGTTTAATTTCCAATTTTAATGAGAATATGACATCAATTATGGTAAAATGACATTTATTTCTTTCTCTCTTTTATTGGCAGCAAGGAAAAAAAATGCTCTCTATATATTAGAGGAATCCTATTAAAGTTTAAAACAAATGAATATTTCAGTAGCATTACTTTTATAATAATGAATTATATGTTTACACATAAATAACAAAGAGAAGAAAAAAGTACAAATAATTAAATTACTATACTCGAAACGCACTTACGGTGTAAATTACGTTATATATTAAAATGATTTTCCTTTCTTTTCCAATTTAGGGGCCTTCGCGAGATACAGAAAGTGACCTTGGCGATGAATTGAAATTCGGCAACATGTTTTATAACAATCTCTTTGCTTTTTGATATACACAAGCAATTATTTCGATATTTATACAATTTATTTATAAGCCATTTATCTATTTTTATGTGCAAAAAGAGTTAATTGAAAGACAATTATAAATAAAGTGTATATATACATATAAATACATGTATAAACAAGCATAAAAGTTCGGTGCTTTTCCAGTATATGGGGCCTTGACGAAACGGAGAAAATAGACTTGGCGGAAAAGAAAATTTGGTATCATACTTTCTGTCAACCTATTCACTTTGTCATTTCGTATACAGAAGCATTTTTTCACTATTTATACAATTTGTTTAGCGTAAAATGTCATTTATCCTATTTTATATACAATCAGAAGTAATTTGTATAGAAAAAACAATAATAATATACGTATAATTAAAATACGCATATAAACAAAGAAATCGTCGAATTTGTTTCCATGGCTGTTTATGTCATTTGGCACCAAATCTCACTTTCTGATGCCCGAATTGCGCCAAGCTTTTTTAAAAAGAGTAAAGACCCCTATAATAGAAAAGCACAAAAAGTTCATTGTGTTTGTTTTCATAACTTTTGGCAACAAATCTATGTATATTAACGAATCTATCCCTTTTTGAAGCTCGAATTACGCCAAACCTAAAAGCAAAGGACCCTATACTGGAAAAGTACCCGATTTTCTTATGGACAATATTCAAGTGACTTAACATCGTGTAAAATTATCGCGGATAGCAAATTTGTTTAAATATCTCACCAATTGATGCCGAATAAATGCAGGCATTCATGCACAAAATATTTAATTAATTTTGTATGATAAATAATTATTACAAAATTCATACATACATATTAATTAAAATAAGTAATTTACATATTTAAAATAACATGAAAATATGCATGATAGGAAAATAGAGAGAAAATTAAAACCTGTTACTGAAAATGTCTATAACATAGTACTTTTCAATACCGTGGTTCTTAATGTTATACACAAGCAGATGGAATTTTTCTCATCCTTAAACGCAAAGGAAGAATAGAATACAGATCGTTGTTATAAAAGTTCGAGAGGTAGCCACAATTTAAACCTAACCATTTTATACAAGCTGGTTTTCAAGATTTATTTGATTTTACTTATCAATCCCGAAAATAGTCGTCAGTTGTCGCAACAGCTGTGTATGAAGCCATGATAATCAAAAAATGCCACATTAAAACGTTAAAAGCATGGCAACCCAATTACAGATGTAACAATATTTTAAAAACAAAGCAGGCTGTCATGTTTTTAGAGGCCTCGAAGTGTGAGCGGGGGTTGGCGAGCGTAGCTGGCTGGGGGTAGGCCCCCTAGTATGTATATATAAAGAGAGACACATAGATTTATTAATGCAGAATAATATAAACATATCTTTCAGAAGATGAATTACAGAACATCTTTAATGAACGTATGCAAATGTTGGTGTAGTACAGATCATGAATATGAAGTAGCCGTTCTCAAAGACATAAGCTGTAGTAATAAATCATATCTACAAATCCTTTAATATCAACAAAAGTCAGAGTAAAATTTGCTACTAAAATCTCACTGTCTAAAATTAATGACAAATCTTTATACAAAATGTCTTATAGAGACATTTCAGATGACAAGTAACTAATTTTATGTTAAAGACATTTAGCACTAAAATTTAAATTTAATTAATTTTAAATACGTTAACACTTAACTATTAGTTGTGTCGTTTTCAGTAATCAGAGTTTTTGCAGCAGTTTAGTAATATAAAACGACATTCATTAATAAAAATCAATTAAGAGTGTGAACAAAGAACTGAAGAGAACTGAACGCGGACCCGTAACCCAAAAGCTTCATGCCCAGGAAGTATTTTGCTACAACATGCACAATTCACTTAATACAATACAGTTACAATAATGTACAATTACATACAATACAAATTAATCGATCATTTCAAAAACCACATAAGTCACAGAATCAGAAATTTTAAAAAACTGTATTATTCAAAAGTAAACGAATTTTTATGGGGGTTTTTCGGCTGATTATAGAGTTTGGACTTCAAAGTTTGTAAATATCGTATCATTTTCATAATTTATGAATAATGAGAAGAAGAAGAACAGAAAAACTGTTCCTGACTTATGTTGTTTTAGCAAGAAACAAGGTTAGGTGGTATTTAATTTGAACACAACAGTCATATTAAACATATTTTTAATCAAAATTAATGAAGATAGCACTTATACAGGGACATTTTTATGTTTTAATATGGTATTGCATGCAAATGGTAAATGGTAATGTAATATGGTATCAGCATGTAATCTGCTATTGCATGCAAAACCCACTTAAGTCACTGACTTTATGTCGTTTAAGGGTTTAAGTATTGAACAAAAATTAGAAGGTATTGTTTGAAGAGGAAGGAATACACTGACTTATGTGGTTATTACACAGATCATGGCTCTACCTTTAAAGAAGCAGTTTGCGATAAAAAAGGTATATTTACAAAAAATTGACTTATGTGGTTTTTGAAATGAGTCAAATACAATAGAGTTATAAACAATACAATTATCAAGATACGATAATGAATATTTTGGTGCTTTTACATTATTTGATTGCCTAGGAATATATTATCAGAAAACATTGCATAAATACATAATTATTATAACAATGTACATGGAACCTAATAGCAAAAAATAAATTATACAGATCATGTTAATATAAGATAGTAATTCATTACAAATAAGAATGCAGTCTTTGAAGGGTTATTCTTGAAAATTATATGAATGTCATGACTAGAATTCTATGATTAATTCAGATCCTAGTGTACTAAAATTGACTGTTACTGATTACTGCTACTGTTACTGTGACTGCTACTGTTATTGATTTTAAAACATTCAATTGGCGCTATTGTTTTAGTTAAAATTGCTATTATACGAGACTTCTGGATATAATGAAAACAATCTAATTATAAAAAAAGCATTTTATAATTTATTATTTATTATATTCGCTTCATGGAAAAGTTTTACATATCTATTATATTTTCTTGAACGTCTTCTAGAGTGTAAAGTTAGTATTGCTTTACAGCTACATTTTATGTTTAAAGAATAATAAAAGCATCAACAGTCCCATAAAAAAAGCTGTAATCGATTTCAACTGCATAAATTTAAATGTACTTAAATAGCATTGAAACGATTAAAGAAGGATTTTTTCCATTTCATAGAAGGATTTCTAGATTCTCACTATTACAAAGCAGAAAAGGGAATGCCGCTGCTATTGTGATGCAAATATTTTAAAAGTTGAATTACTTAATTGCAAAAAAAGTAGTTCATAAAGTGTACATAGATCGGGAAATGTAAAGGAATTTCGAAGTTGAGCAAGCATTGTTTATTTTTCAGTTCCTTTTGGATTCTGAATTAATGTGAATAAATTTTCTCATGTGATTCGATTTGATTTTTCCCCCTTGTGGATGCATAATGCATCGGAAAAAATAAGATGTTAGCCTTTTGGGAAAATTTTATTTCCGCAATGTATAATGTTATAAGAAAGTTGTAATGGAAAAATTCGTATAAAAAGAATAATAATACTGCTTTTAGAATTATCCGTTTTTTCTTAAATATATGATGTAGCAAAGCACAAAAACTTCAATGATGAATGTATTTTATTTATAGGGAATTTAATTACCGTTGACTTCGACTGCAGTTATTACATTTTATGCAGAATTTCAGTTTAAACAGCATTCATTAATACATATCAATCTAGTCTGTATGTTATTATTGTCTTACAGTCTGTCTCAAATGTATCAGAAAATACGGTTTATGAAATAACAATACAAAATTAAACAAAAACACACTATAGACTCTATAAAATAATTCAAATAAATCATATCAAAATTAATAAAAAACTAAATTAACTTTAATGAAAAATCATAAAAACTTGTAACTATACAATGTTTTAAAAGTTTCGGCACAATGGAAACAAACACATCATTTAGTACTTTTACATGGTGCTATTTATTAATAGTATTTCTCTGATTTCGGAAGACTTCAAATCAGTGTGTTTCCATTGAATCAATTAGAGTTTGAAATATTACTTTTGGTGGATAATACCATGCTTTTTCAATTGCCACTTTTAGTAGTGTAGTAAAATCATATTGCCTTTCATTATTGTATACTTCACGGTGAAGATACTCCAAATGTTCTCAATTGGGTATAAGTGTCCGTCTAAAGCTGGCCAATATAAAACGTTAATATTTTGAGAGGAAAGTCACTGTTTTGTACTAGGTCAGTTGTGTATTGAAGCATTATCGTGCTGAAATCTCCATCCGAGACCCTCTAAGTTGTTACTAAATGGATTTAGATGTTGCCCTACTGTCTCCTGATACTTTGTTGATTTTTGTTTCCCATGCTCAAATGTCAGGGAAGTTTGACCATTAAAGCCAATCGCTTCCCAAACCACCAGAGACTTATCCCCTTGCTTCTCTCTTCTGAGGAAGGTGTCCGGGAGCCGTCTCGCCAGTGTCAGGTACTTTCGTTCCTGGACAGTTATTGTGGGAAAAGTCTAGGGAAAGAGATTAGGGTAGTGCGAAAACCTTTCTCGAACTCAAGCACTCGTTATGTGTCAAGAGTGGAGCACCCACCTTCATCTGTGTTCCAGACCAGGCCACTTGAGTATGGAAGGGGACCGGTAGCAGAGTCCTCTGAGGACGGGGTGCTGCTGTGTCTTGCTGACTATTACATGAGTAGTCCGAGGCCATCGTTTCTACATGCGTTGGATGTGGTGACCATACAGAATTTTTTTGTGTGTTTCAGATTTTAACGCATCCACTCCACTATGTACGTGGTCAACGCGGGGAGTTCCCATCTGTTTCTGTGTACACTCGTTTTCGTGCCACTTGAGAGTGTAAAGTGACCGGGAGCAGAGTCTCCTTAGAGACGTGTATTGCTGCATCTTGTTGGTCGGTAGACGAATAGTCTGAAGCAGTCTTCGCAACGTGCTTCGAACGCGGTGGCCGTACAGGGTTTTCATGCTTTGTTTTTTTATTGTGTGTAACGAAAATTCAAATCACCTACCAATAGTTTTCCCTGAAGGTAGTCTCAGTTTTGCAGTGTGGTTGTCGTTTGCTGCCGTCGTGGTTTACCATTGCGGCTGGCCCGTACAGACGTTTCTTGTGGCGGACCACCTCTCCTAGACGTTGGTGGTGTCGGCTTCTTCCTTGGCTGTTCCCTTGGCGCCAGGGGGATATGCCTTCCGATGACGGGTTCTTTCGTCTGGTGGATATCGTTTCGGTTGGGCTTCGGTCCGGATTCTACTGTTACCGATGTGAGAACTTCTGATTAAGGTCCGGTTTCTTCTAGTTTTCGTCAGAATTATATGTAAATAGACTTTTATTTGATAAATATAAAAATATTAACCCATTAACGCCAGAATTATTTTTCTCTTGAAAAATGGAAATAGTTTATTTCATACCGGTTTTTTAGAATAGAATTTTTAACTAATTTTACGCCGGCATGCGTGGTAGCGTTTTACTGCTTATTTTACTGTTTATTGCTATTAATTTTACGGTATAATACTGGCAGCTGGGGTGCCAGTACTATACTGTAACATCAACATTTTTTTTTTTTTTGCAGTGTAGTCTTTCGTTTCATTTCAAATTCTCGGAAAATTAGCAGCTTGCGGCGTAATTTATTCTTCATTTAAAAATATTAATAAGCATAACTAGCGAATCAACTTTTACAAATGTCACGCACAATGTTACTGAGTGAATTCAATCTGTATACACATATTGTTTTGTTTTTATTTTTATTTCCATAAATAGATGTTACATTTATTTCAGTTGTTTATTGATATTCTCTTTCTTTCATGGCGTTTGGCAATAACGTTCGTTTAATTTAATGAAAATGAATGAATGTGTATTAATCTAGCTCTAGATTTATACAGCATCCATTTCCGATTTGGTACACTACAGGAAATGAAATTTCTGTTAGAATATTGTTTTTAGTTTTTTGAGGCATAATGTGGTTCAATACAAAAGATAAACGAATAATCAATTCTGAACCGAATTAATTATTCGTTTCAGAAATTTCAGCACAAAATAATAAATCAAAAATATAATAAATTAGCAATCTACATATTTTATTAAGCAAATACATTTCTGCTAATAACATTGACGTCATATCGACAGTGGAAACGATTTGAGAAAAGCAATCAATTTTACTTTCATCGGAAATGTATCAACTTTTAATCCTCTTACAATTTAAATTTTTACACCATCAAATAAGGGGGAAAAATGTATTTTCAAATGCAAATCTCAATTTGCTTAAGATATCGTTTGAAAACGATATCTCAATTTACTGATTTTAGCTTTTAAAATATTTTTCAAGCATGAATTTTTGTTTATTTATCACTATGACGTGCAGCCCGATTACGGAAGATTAACCTATTTGCACTTAAAACATTATAAATAGTTCAGCATTTGTTGCCGTCTAATATTCACCAGCGAAATTAAAACTTCCTCAGACAATAAATAAATAAATAAAATAATATAAAAAATCATAAATGTAACACATAGATATTCTACTTAAGCAGTTGACACTGACACAATCAGAATAAAAAAGGTTGCTATATATAGTGAAATCTTTGGTGATTACTTTCGCTTATAATCGCTGACATTAAATACGAAAGTACCGTTTTGAATAAATTTCAAAACTTTATTTGAATACATCATTGATATTTTTTGTATAAAAAAGCTTTATGGATTTGTTAGTGGGCAATCTAAAAAAATATATTAATTTTAAAGAATCTATTAGAATTTTTAATTAAAACTGTTTTTTCCCTGAGTTCCGTACTCGGAGAACACCACGTTGGATCTCAAAAGGCTATGCTTAATTAAATTTTATAAATGCTCCCAAATACTCCATAACTATATTTTTTAAATCGTGCGTAAAAGATTAAAAGTTAGGTGAGAGCAAGGTGTAGGGTACCTTTAATTGCAATGGCGGTTTTTTAAATTCAATAGCAAGTATACGGTTATGGCTATGGAAGTTATTCTTGCAGGAGAGTAATGTGAGAAGTCAGGCATGCCTTTACTATGCTTCCGTGTTTTAGTTTAAAATATCACCAATAGATGGGACTGCACTATCTCAAATTGTAATAAAGCTCAAAGTAACGATGATATTTTGAAACACAAACATTTTTTTCAGCAGATTAAAGGATAAAAAAATGAAATCCAACATTATACGCTAGTTGAGGTTTTAACAGTTTAAGACAGAGCCGTGCTATCTACAGTGGCGTTCAAAAGTTAACGGGCTGTTAGTTTCTTTGATTTGTTTTCCAGAACGTTTCAGCGAAGAAGAAGGGCAATTGTTCCAAAAGTTAGGAATATGCAAACGACCGACCTCCGACCACGTGATCATTTTGATTGGATACTAAAGACACTTGATGCAAAGGGAAGGAATTTGAAATTCACGTGTGCAAAAGTTTCCGGCCATTCGCCATTCGTTACTTTTTGCTATCGGTAAAGTGTTTTTTTGGCCGTGTTTGTTAATTAATCAAAGTGAATAACGTAGTTCATATTCAAAAATTAAAAGTTCGACAATTATTGTTCGTAAACAAGTGATTTTTTTGTCGCTAAAGGCCCAATCCTCTCGTGAGATTGCGTCAAAGTTATCGATCGGAAAATATACTGTGAATGATATTTTAAAAATATATAAAGATGGCCATGACCTTCAAGACTTGCCATGGTCCTTTGAGACCCCGGAAAACGACAATTTATGTGGACATAATTATCAAGAGAAAAGCAATTCATGACCCGCATAAAAATGCTGCTGCAATATCCCGCGATTTACGGAATGAAAATATTGCTGAAATAAGTCGGTCTACCGTGTCAAGACACTTACGTGACGTAGGACTTTATGGACGCGTTTGTGTTAAAAAACCTTTCATAAGTAAAAAAAACATCAGCGGGTCCGACTGGCGTCTGCCAAGAAACATAAAGACTGGTCAAGTGAAAACTGGAAAAAAGTACTATTTTCCGATGTATCGAAGTTCAACTTTTTCGGGAGTGATGGCAGATACTACGTCCGACGACCTAAAAACAAAAGATATGATTCCAGATATGTTATTCCTACAATGAAGCATGGCGGAGGACACGTTATGCTGTGGGGAGCATTTTCTAGAAAAGTTGTCGGTCCGTTAGTTGAAATCCGTGACAAGATAAATGGTGCAATGTATAAGGATAGTGTGCAATGTATCTTACATATCTTTCAAGATCATTTGCTGCATTATTGGAGGAAAAAGTATGGTCGCAACAATTTGTCTCAGCATGATAACGACCCAAAGCATACATGCAAGCTCGTCAAACTGTGGCTTTCGCACAAAAAAATCCGCTTTCGAGATGGCCAGCCCAATCACCCGATCTGAATTCAATAAAACATCTTTGGAACGAACTTGACAAACGTGTGCAGAATTAAAAATATTCCAATGCAGCATAATTTCCCCAAAAATTGCAAGAAGAGTGAAAAAAACTTACCATAGACGATCCTCAACCGTTCATTGAATCGGTGTCACGTCGCTGCGTCACGGTACTTTTATTGCTAAAGGTATGACGACAAAATACTATTTGTAAATGCTGTTGATCACTGTTATTTTCTATTATAACACTATTTTTTTCCGAATTTGCCAAGATGGCCGGAAACTTTTGAGAACATGCGTTTTCCTTTGAAATTAATTTTGTCAATTAAATTTATTGATATTTATTTGTTATTTCATAAATAAGTTCATAACAAATCTGTCGTTAAAACGTATAAGTATCAGTTTGAGAGTCCTCTATGGGTATACTTACAAATTAACGAAAAATTTTATGCTGGCCGGAAACTTTTGAACGCCACTGTATGGGTGGTAATTCGAGCTAAAACTAGGAAGTGTACTAAGCAGATTCCTGACTTCACGCATTACTTTCTTCTACGAATAGTTTAAATAGCTGTCATCGTGTCTTGTTATTGAATTTTAAAAACCGTTAGCCTATTATAGGAACCCCGTATACTAAAATTGCAGAGAGAAATAATTATATAATGTATAGTAGCATAAAACAAACTGAAGGTTGTTATGTTAGTTGTTTATTGATTTTATTTTTCTTTCAGTGCGTTTCGCAATCATGTTTTCGTAATTTAGTGGAAACGAATGAATGTGCATTAACCTAACGGTAACTTTATACAGCATTATTTGCCGATTTGGTACACAAGAGGAAATGAAACGTTTTCATTTCCTTTTAACAATGCAACAATTGCAATTCCTGTTAACGTATTATTTTTAGACTTTTGAGAGTTAATTTGTATCAATACGAGAGAAACCTTTTTTTTTGTGCTAGTATTCTTCGTTTCAGCTATTTCAGCGCAAACGGATTAAACAACAACAAAAAAAACAGCGATTATTCTGATATTGAATGTTGGAAAGATTATGTTTAATTGTTTTTTAAATCCTTCCAAAAAACGTGATAAATAATGAAAAAAGGAGTATAAGAGGGAAAAAAACTGAGTGATAGTAAAGTACAGGGTCGCCATAATTACAGAGCACGTGTTTGAAGAAGGTTTCTAGAAGTTAAACTGTTTGGAATATTTTTAAAAGATTTGGTATTTGTACTGCTTAGAGCATGCGGAAACAAGCTCTGCAATAAACAAGTTGGAAATTGTACATTAAACGTGACAAATGAGGTGCGTTTGTTTCGTGCTATAACTAGTTTTACAATGTAAAAAAGTCATCGTTATTATTTCAGTGAAATAAATTATATCGTCTGCTATGAGCGAAATGAGGATGCCTTTTTTTTATTATTACAGATGCCATGTTTACAGATGCGAATTTTTTTTTCGACACCAGACAGCGCTGTAAAATGCACCATGGAGATCTTGCTTTGCGAATGATTACCTCCATAGTTTAATATTTCTATGACTCACGATGAATGAATCTTTTGTTTATTTACTTAAATGGATTGAGATATTCGGCTGTGAACCTAATTTTCACTGAAGTTATCTCAGAATCTATACATTTTTTAATGCAACTCATCTCTCAAGAAAACGATTTTTTTGAACGATCTTTCTAAAAATGTAACTTTTATGCAATTTTATTTGTAAAAAATAATTTTGAATAAAAATGGCCGCTTGGCATATGGAAAAAGATGTGGTTAGCCCGTATTTGTTTTCCTCAGACATATGACTTGCGCTTTTACTATATAGATTACGCATGATAAGATTTAATAGAATAAAGAAAACTTTTATTATTATCTTTTTAAGTTTTGATTCGATTTTCATAAAATTTGAAATGACTCGACAAAATTCTGCAACGATAATATATATTAAATTTCAAACCATTCGGTTGGGTAGTTTTTGCGCTGTTATATGCGGACAGACGAACCAAACGACGCCTATAGGTGCTACCGTATTTATATAATTACAAACGCACCTAAAAAAGTAATTTAAAAATTTTGCAATAGGTGGCACGTACTGTATATCGTTAATATAAAAAAAGGAAAATAAAAATAAAAATAGAGAATTTCCTACCAGGAAACTTATAAAACCTTTTCATCGCAACTTTCACATGATTCTAGCTTGAGTTTTTAGACATAAAGAGCCTTATGAGCACTAAAGTTTTAGCCAAAAAACGTCGCGCTCTGTTATTAAAGTGTTTTTTTTATCAAAATGGTAGTAATTACATTGCTGTTATGAAAGAATATCGTCGTCTCAAAAGATGTTGATTTAAAATGAGTTATATTTGTTAATGTTTTTTAATAAAACATCCCTAACATTAAAGCGCCATCTATTGGTAAAATTTCGAACTAATTATTTTTATCGCATACTCTAAATGTATAAATACCAAAGCTTTTTAAAATATTCCAAATAGTTTATCTTGTTCAGTCCTTTAAACACGTGCACTTTAATTATGGCGCACCCTGTATATTTAAATTGCACATAAAAAAATCGTATAGTGGCTTAGAAAATAATTTAGAAAAAAATTAAATATCGTGATATTGGTCGTTGTCCATTAGACAAGAAGATATAATTGATATTTTAAAAACAAATAGGATCGCAGCGTTTCCCAATTTTTTCTATTTTTACTACCACTACTTAAAAGAAAAAGTCGTCGTGGTAGATATCGATAAAATCTGCAATAGAAACTTACCACAAATTTTATGGTTTTGAAATACTGATAGCAAATGTTGAGAATTTTAAGAACGCTTTGACCCCTGATAAAAGTTAATAAATAAACGTTTTTGCTTCAAAAATAGCTATTCATTAAACGTATAAAATTAAATAAGTCAGGCATTTATTAAAATACTCATATATGAAACATACTATCAGTACGAAGTAAAATCATAGAGTAGACACTTCAAGCTATGACTTGCATTACTGAAGTTTTAAATAAATTGTTTGGTCTCGATTGCTAGTTCTAGTGATAAGGGGCTTATTTAAACGTAACCCTCTATGATTTTATTTTGAGCTTTCAATATGTTATTTATATGTATATTTTAGTAAATTTTCGAATTTGAAAAGTCTTATTTATTTTTAACGATTTATTCAGACGTATAATTATGTTTAAATATTTGAAAGATACAATAGAATTTACTAGCGACATACAACGACTATAGACCTGAAACCAGGATATATATATAATATATACTAGAGGGCTCCGCCCCCTACTCACTAATGCCAGGGCTACACTACATACCGGGCTTGCTCATTCATTATGATGACGTCACAAAAGGTGGCTGACTAGAAGGAAAGACATACAGCGATTGGCACCAAACGATGGGCGCGTTGCTTTGGACCAATCGCTGGTCGCGGTCAGCCACCATTTGTGACGTTTTGAGAGTGAATGAGCAAGCCCGGTATCTAGTGTTGCCTTGCTACTGCTCGACAATCCCTATGAATTGAGACAGCTACGCGATCGCAGCTCCCTCGCCACTTTTTACAATGACTCTACCAAGAATGAGTACTGTCATAAATCATTTTAACATATAAAATTTAGAAATGTTTTTAATGTAAAGAAATGTAATTGAAAACGTTAAAAACACAATTAAAAATGCATTTAGTTGGTTTTACCAATGGGCATAAATCATTTTAACGTTATGAACGTTGCAAATTTTTGAAATGTAAAATAATTAACTGAAAAAATTACCTTGGAAACACAATTAATTTAAAACTCATTGCGCCTGTAATATTGTATATTGTATAATATTGTAATATTGTGTAATATTGTATTAATATTGTGTAATATTGTATTGTATTTTGTTGTGTGTAATATATTGTATTGTAATTCTATAAAGTCTATTGTGCAGCACGGCTTAAATTTATTTCGAAAACTCTTGGTAAAAAAAAACTACGTGATAGCAAGATGGAACATGCATCTTTTGTTTTCCTAATACCGTCATTTTGTTCATCGGAAAAATGTCGCTTTGCATATTACTTACTATGATAGATTATTTACTGTTCTTTTATTCACACAGATTACTTAATATTGTTTCTCAATAAATAAATTGTGTTCTGCCCTGCAGCAATTAGTGCAGAATTAAACGCAATAATTTTAATATTTTTCTTTTAAATATGACGTAAGTTTCAATGGTAAAATTGTGCTTTTGATTGGTGGAATGTAATAAGACAAATTAATTTTATGTTACTACGGTCGTTGTCAAACGGAAAGCTACAAATTCAACCTTATTTTCGCGCCAAGCAAGATAAATATATATCTATAGATATTGCCATGAAACAAACTTTCAGGGGTAATATTTCGCGTCAAGATAAACAAAGAAGGTCAACATAAAAATATGCTATAAAGCAACAGTTTCAATCCTAGCACCGAAATGAAGAAGCTTTAAACGTGGTTAGTATTTGGGAGGGAACATTCTGGAAAAACTGTGCGGCTGTTGATTGGCTGAGGATGACATATGCATGCACATAAAATCAATAGCGAAGAGAACCACGGCCAACTTCAGTACCGGCCGTTCCTTCTCCATTAGAACGAAATTCATGACGTCAGATCTCTAGAACGAATTTCTTGGCAGATTGGTGTGGCGAAGATCACGTGTTCTGACGTCATGAACTCTGTCCTATAAGTCACCACCCTAACAAAAAAAAACTTTCTAGGCCTGTATTGAATTTGATCGTGGGAGAATCCTCTCGTTGGGAGGATGATATGTGGAAGAGAGATACAGAGTCGGGAATTGCCTTCACCTTATGGTAATGATAAAAAAATTCGGGAGAAATGTTTAGGCCTGGTCAGCTTACCGCCCCTTCGGTGTTTGTAAAAATGGAAGTTGAATCTTCTTTTCCGGAGCGGTCCACAGTCTCATTCGGCCATAGGCCATAAGGTAATACAGCTTTACAGAATTTATAAATTACATTTCTCCGAAATAAAATTAATCTAAAAAAAATTCTACATTTTAATATCTTTACCATTTTGTTATTTTCATTTTATCAACACAATCTCAAAGAATTTAAATTATAAATAGGAGAGCAGAAACGATAATATTAAAAATATATGTACGTATAATCGATATGTATGTATAATCGATAAAATGTTCATTTTTCTTAAATTATGTGTAATTATGCAAAATTTGAAATAAATCATCTCAATAGAAGAGAAAATAAAACCAATTACGATAGATAAGTATTAAAAGAAAAACAAGATTAATGAAAGATTTAAAACAAAAAACTAAATTACAAGCTACATAAATTATTGTGATAAATAATTCAACAGATTTATGTTGTTAGAACATAAATTAGAAGGCATTTATTTTTTTCCTAAATTTAAGCTATTTTTAATTGAAAATAAATGAAAACTGTATAGCATTTTCATTTGCATTTAAGTATTATTTAAAAACACATATCATGAATAAATCTACTTTTAATTAAAAGTATTCATTACATAAGGAATAAAAGTGGGAAATGCCATTAATGTTAATTTTTCTAAAACGCTGGAAACAGCTGCCATGAAAACAGCTAATTGAAGAAAGATATTACACTTATTTCCAAACCTAATTTTATTCCTTTTTGCAACAATGATTTGAATCATTAATATATCGTTTAAATGTATAATATATATTAAATGTATTTTAAAATGTAAATTTTACTTATTTCGTGCAGTAATCTGAACCATTAATGCATTAATTAAAAGCTTAATGACTAATTTAAAAAAATTATTTCGTTAAATTTTAATTATTTTAAGCATTTTACTTGTCATTACGTTCAACTTTATTTACATTGAAATATTATTTATAAAATAAATGAATTTTATAGTGAAAGTTGACAGTTTTTGAAGGCTAAACAACTAATATCCATATTGTGTGCTATATAATTCATTGTGACAAAATCATAAATTTTTAAACTATGTTAAGAAATCAGTATGGTTACAACCCAATTCTTCTATAAATTATTCTTTAATTCTAAGAATTTCTTTAAAACCAGGATTAATTAACAAACATAAACGATAAAAAATAATACATCGAAATCATTAATAAAAAATTTACACTTAAATAGCGTATAACTTTTTCCTTTTCAACTGCAGAAAAACATATAGTAACATAATGACAATTATGATATAGAATCATTTATACATATCTTTATTCTAAATTATTATCTTCCTAACTTAATTTTTAATATATTAATTAATATTCTCTTCGCTAAAATATCTCTTATTCTAAAACCTCAAATGTTACTTCCTTTTCTCATATGAAAGACTATCTTTACTAAATGCAGCATGTACGTTAGAGATCTATTTTAATTCCAATGCGGTGATAACAGATGTAATTATATGTGTTCCGGACATTCATTGACAGCTGCTTGGGCGCCCAACCTTTTTCTGTTCATAAACAAATTGTGCAAGTAATGTAATTTCCCAGATACAAAGTAACTCTTTCCTTTGACTAAAATTCCTTTCCCACCGGGTTGCCAGCATGTGCCTCTAAAATTCACAAAAGTTACGGTTTCGCCAAATGTGGTAGCCTTTTCATTACATCCTCCCAAAACATTTATATTAATTATCCTTAACGTACATAAATTCTTCTGCGCGTCTGCGGTTTGTTGGCTCAATGTATTATCGAATCGTGGCGAGACAATCTACTGCCCAAACGGCAGATCACTCCTAGCTCTTGGTCTGTCAACAACTGTTCTAAGCCTCTAACATCGGAGACCATCCCATTCTTACCATCTTATACTTGCTATATATCAATAAAAAACTTTCAGCTGAGATGTCTTCGTTCATTGGATATTTCATGTCTGCCTTCCTGGATGTAGAATCTTTGGGTAATTGTTTACAACGCAAATGGTACGTACGAACGAATCTCAATTCATGCGTTATGCATTAAAATATTTCAGCCCAACAATAATCTTCACCATACACAGTTGCTGAGACCTACGGAAGGCAATATTTGATCATATAGTATAGTCGGGGTGGTCTCCGGTCTTCTCCTGTCTCCTATCCAGATGGTATCCAGTTCCTCTCCAATTCTTTTCCGGACATCTCCAATCATCTCCCGTTCATCTGCCAGTCATATCCCATAGTCTCAGATGGTCTCTGGATTATATAAAAGATTTTTTTCAAGCGGTACTGTTCTGGATTTCTCAGGATTATGTGAATTTTTCTTCCGGATTTCCGGATCGCATTTTTCAAGATATACAAGTTTTCCTGATTCTCCCTTTCTGCTCCGCATTATCATTATTCGGTTCTACAAAAAAAATTTTAAAGAAAAAAAAATGCAACCTCTTCGCGAATTTACTGAATATTAATGTTTCCTTCTAAACAAGTGAAATCTTCAAGATGTGTAATTACTTATAACAGACTATCATCAAATGTTATCGCCTGAACCTTCAACTCTTGAAACCTGACTCATCATTATTGTTCCGATTATCTTTACACGGTAACTTTTTATTTACTTCTCTGTCAGTAATGAGTTTCCATCCAGATAAAAACATCTAAATGAATGTGAAACAAGAAAAACAATAATAATAAAAAATGAAAAAAATGAGAAAGAAAGAAATCCCCATGCATTTATGTGTTTGGATAATGAATCACCGTCAGTGATAGAATTTCATCGTGCAATGATAAACGTTTCGCTAAACTGACAAATAAACTGGTTCATTCCAACAATTACTGTGAAATATGCATTTTCTTCGAGCATAGAAAATCCTTCCGTGATACAAGAAAATTTCGCTCTCTCTCCAAGACCGGCTGATGAGAATTTTTTTCTTCTTCCTCGATCTTACAGCTGTTGCGGACTCAGCTGATCACATTCAATGCTATCATTTAATTTCTATCATTAAAAGAAAAAACAATAATAATAATGAATTTCAGCGAAAAAACCTTAAGACTGACTTTGTACTTTATCGCGAGTGCGCTGTAATATTAGCAAGAGAGAGGAAAATAATTCAAAACTAATTATCGTGAAGACATTTTAAGTGTTAAAGCAACATTTTGTATTACTTTTTTCTTTAAACTGATTATTTTAATTTTGGATAACAATATTCTTCAAAGAAGTAAGTACATATTTTAAAGATTATTTAATATATGCATGTTTTAATTGTTTCCTTCAGCCTACAGTATTTTCCTCTCAAAATTATTTTACATGATGTTTTTTATCAATTTTTTTTTCATTTTCTAAGGTAATTTTTATATCTATGATTGCACGGCTAAATACGTTAACTTAAATTATACTCATGCATATATTATAAACTGTATAAATAAATTCTACTGTTTTTGTTGTTAATTGTATAAAACGATGAAGATCATAAATAACTTCATCAGTATATTATTTAAATTTTAGATGGTGCATGACATATCGTTTACTTTGGTTGGAATAAAAGTAGATAAATAGTTTGAAATTTAATTTGTTAAAATATAGGTGCATGTTTCCTTGGAAACTTATCTCGTTAAATTACTGTCTTTTTGGAATTTTTATTAATCAGTATACCAATTAGTCATGCAAACATTCACAATTGTTTTTCTATATGTATGTCACATTTTATATGGTAATATATGTTTTTTAGGTGCGTTCGTAATTATATAAATACGTAGCACCTATAGTCGTCGTTTGGTCCGTCCGTCTGTCCGTCCGTCTGTCTGTCTGTCCGTCCGTCTGTCTGTCCGTCCGCATATAACAACGCAAAAACTACCCAACCAAATGGTTTGCAATTTAAAATATATTATCTTTGCAGAATTTTGTCGAGACATTTCAAATTTTATTAAAATCGAATCAAAACTTTAGGAGATATTAATAAAAATATTTATTAAGAAATTTGATTTTTTTTTTTAAATCGGTGCTTTTTTGTTAGAGGAGCTTCCGATGGATGTTAAATCGTCAAGCGACCGAGATACTTATTTTATTACAGAAATTAATCTGCAGACGATATAATTCATTTCACAGAATTAAAAATCATCAAGATCTGAATATTTATATAACTAGCTGATACATATATATCTGAATATTTATATAACTAGTTAAGATATTTGTATGAACAGTGTCATAAAATATATACTTAACTAGCTGTTTAGCCCGTTCTACGCACGGGATATCATGAATTTAATTCTAAAACGTGCGTACGAACGCACCTCGTTTGTAACGTTTGACGTACAATTTCCAACTTGTTTATAATTGCGTACAACCAGAGTATGATTTTTTTCTCAGATAAAAAAAAATTTGGTCATACATTTTTCGTCTGCATTTTATATTTTAAATATTATATTCTAAATTTTTTATGCATATTAAAAGTTGTTTTCCTAGAGGAGAATATGTATATGATATAGAATCATTTATACATATCTTTATTCTAAATTATTATCTTCCTAACTTAATTGTTAATATATTAATTAATATTCTCTTCGCTAAAATACCTCTTATTCTAAAACCTCAAATGTTACTTCCTTTTCTCATATGAAAGACTATCTTTACTAAATGCAGCATGTACGTTAGAGATCTATTTTAATTCCAACGCGGTTATAACAGATGTAATGTTATGTATTCCGGACATTCATTGTCAGCTGCTTGGGCGTGCAACCTTTTTTCTGTTCATAAACAAATTGTGCAAGTAATGTAATTTTCCAGATACAAAGTTTAACTCTATTCTTTAACTAAAATTCCTTTCCCACCGAGTTTCCCGCATGTGCCTCTAAAATTCACAAAAGTTACGGTTTCGCCAAATGTGGTAGCCTTTTCATTACATCCTCCCAAAACATTTATATTAATTATCCTTAACGTACATAAATTCTTCTGCGCGTCTGCGGTTTGTTGGCTCAATGTATTATCGAATCGTGGCGAGACAATCTACTGCCCAAACGGCAGATCACTCCTAGCTCTTGGTCTGTCAACAACTGTTCTAAGCCTCTAACATCCGAGACCATCCCATTCTTACCATCTTATACTTGCTATATATCAATAAAAAACTTTCAGCTGAGATGTCTTCGTTCATTGGATATTTCATGTCTGCCTTCCTGGATGTAGAACCTTTGGGTAATTGTTTACAACGCAAATGGTACGAACGAACGGCCCAAAAACTATCTGAGTTCATGCGTTATGCATTAAAATATTTCAGCCCAACAATAATCTTCACCATACACAGTAAAAACTATAAAATCAACAATAATGATAACAATCAATATTAATCAGCATATTTCTTTTTGTAATAATATTAATAGCAAATAAATAATAATATATTATAACTTAATCGCAGTATTTCAATTCCTCTAGTTGTTTGTTAATTTTTCATTTTGAAATTTACAATACCTATAAATAAATAATAATAACAGTAAATTAGCTTACATTAATAGTAAATCAATATATATATATATTATTTAACAGCAAACATTTTTATTGATCTACTTGCTGTTCTATTTTATTTACATTTTCAAAATAGAATTTGCAGTAAACTAGACTACAAACTTTGCGAGTTAAATAAACGTAAACTAGAAGTAAGGAGGAAAGTAAAATATTCTTATAAAAATTGGATTAATCTATTATCTGCCAAATGTTGGTTCACTGAAAAGAATGAAATTGCCTTTTAGATAAATTGTGCGTCTCGTTTAAAAAGTATTTTTAAAGAAGTCACGTTTTTCGTAACGCTTAAGAAACGGCGCTTGTTGATGAATTAAAGATAGAAATAAATTCAAACATTTAAACATAAATCAGATGTACAGGGTGTCCCAAAAGTCCTTGACACATTTTAAAATTCAATAAAAAATTAAGCAATTGGCGTACGGGAGTGAGGTTCCGACGAAAATGCTTCTTAGAATCAAAAATTTTCTGTCAAAAAATAAAAAAAATAGTTACAAAATGTCTCATAGATGGCGTTAGTTGTGCAAAACTACCAAGACGCTCAGTTGCTGCCCACAATTTTTGTCCAAACTATGGCAATCCATATTCCAGAACTTAACAATACTCGCCTTCATGAGTTCGATTAGACGAGTGAGGCAAGCCAACAAACATTAGTTTGACGATAATAGAAAGCTCGGCAAGTTGCTTGGCGATTCGTTTTTTTTTTTTGTTTTTTTTTCTCAAAATCGTATCGGCCAATGGAATTTTTTCGTCCGTTTGTTGCTATTATCTTACAGAGGCATCCTATAAATCTTGTCGAGTTCCCTATTATTGCCAAACTAATGTTTTTTGACTTGTGTCACTCGTCATCAAATTCAGGAATTTCTCGTCATCATTAATCAAATTCAGGAAGACGAGTATTTTTAAGTTCTGGAATATGGATTCTATAGTTTGAACAAAAACTCTGCATTTGTTCTGTATAGAGTTGCAAAGGCTAGAAAAAACCCGGTTTAAACCTGAGAATAAACCAGATTTTTGGGGGAGAAGCTTGGTTTTTTGGGAATAAATCAGGTCTTTTGGCAATAAACCGGGTCTATTGGAAATAAACCTGGAAATAAACCGTTTTTTTGCAACTCTAGTTCTGTACGTCTTTCGCCACTGTTATCTATAAAGAAATTCTACTTCTTTGGTAGCTTTGCAGAAGTATTGCCATCTATGATAAATTTTTGGAACTAAATTATTTATTTTTTTAAATAAAATGTTCGATTATAAGAAACATTTTTGACCAAACTGCACTCTTGTACTCCAATTGCTTAACTTTTTATTAAATTTTAAAATGCGTCAAGGACTTTTGGGACACCCTGTATTATTGTTCTTTTGCAGGAATGGATGAAAGTATATTTTTACAATTGTTTATTTAATTTGCTTTGTCTGTCCGTTCGGTTCAAATCTTGCAGTACAGTTTTAATTCACTTTCTGTGCTACAACTGACCCTATTTTTTAGTAGTGTGGCGTATTTCTGGTGACAATACAATATTATGTAAAAAATAAAAGTATTTGAAATTTGCCTCCGCCACCCTTCAGGGGGCAAACAAATTGTCCAATAAGGCTACGTAAATATCATCGCATATGAGATGACTCAAATTTCATTGATTGCTTCAAAAATAAGGTCATTTTATTCTATTGAACTGTAGCATGGTTGGAAAATGCGCCGTCTTTCAGTTCCGCAAAGTGTATGAATGTATGTGGGTGTGATTCCGAGGAGGAGGATGATCGATTTTTAAGTGTATTTGTAAGGAAGTTCGTAGAAAGGAATTTCGCTCCCTGGGGATAACTGCGGTTGCCAACCGAAAGTGCTTGGAAAATTTTTTAAACATCGTTTTATGTTTTTAAATGTCACCTTTTAAGTAACATTGAGATCTATCGAGTCTTATATTAATATTTTATCATTGTAGGGTTTTCATAAATTCATCTTGAATTTAATCAAAGTTATTCAATTATCAATAAACATTTTAACAAAATTAAACACAATTAATTTCCACGAAGTTCTGTTATATTTTTGCATGTACAAATTTACGGCAGACAATATAAAACTGTAGAGTTTCAATTGTAGATTTTAATTCTGATAGTTTTAATATATAAAAGTTGTTCACTCAATGATGTAAATGTAATCAGTAGAAAATAATAAACGAACAGTTTGGTGCATAAAATTAAAAATGCAACGGAATTGATTCTCCCGAAATGAATATAGAATTCAGAGGTAAATTCATAACTCATTTTTGTTTGAAGGAAAATCACAATAATTGAAATTAATCAAGATTGCCTTCAGTTGGAAAATCGATAATTAAATGTGCATGCCTGAATAATTCACATTTACTTGCAGCCTGATAAGTATAACATTAAAAGGCAAAACACAGTTATTGATTAAAGTCTAACAAAAATACTATTTCAAAATTTCAAATTTATTCAATCATTAATGAACATTTTAACAAAATTTTTTCTACTGATTACATTTACATCATTCAGTTATTTAAACATAATTTGAAACATAAAACACAGTTATTGATATTAACAATTATTAATACATTTTGCAATAGTTAAATCCTAATAAAATATAATACAATCAATGAGTTTAAAACAGCTAAACATCAATGAAAATAAGCTTTTTTTAATATTTTTATTAAAGTCTACAATTGAAAGTCTACAGTTTTATATTGTCTGCCGTAAATTTGAACATGCAAAAATATGACAAAACTTCTCGGAAATTAACTGTGTTTAATTTTCTTAAAATGTTTAATATAAAAGTACTTTTAATAACATCATTTTCAAATGACATATTTTTTCAATGTTTGTAGATATATGAAGTCAAAAAAAGCATTACTTTTTCTTTATAATCATTTATTTGTATCTTAAAGATGTATACGGTGTCCCAAAAACGCTGAAACGCGCTTTTAGTTTTATTTGTCAGCAATAAGTAGGCAATTTAAATTACAAACATGTACACAAGAAGGTAGGAAATAAGATTATACGAGGGCCGTTTTTTTTCAACCTTCGATAGGCCATAAAAAAAAGACAAGTATAGATAGAAAGAGGATTTTATTACTAAAAGTTATGTACACTTATAGTTACTTTTCAACATAATCACCTTGTAAATTGAGGCACTTGTACCTGTGGACAAGCTTTCCAATACCCTCTTCATAAAAAGTTGCCTCCAGTGACGTGAGAAGAGTCTGAACAGTGGCTTGAAGTTCATCATTCGTATGGAAGTTTTTGCCTTCTAGACATTTCTTTAATTTAGGGAAGAGATGAAAATCACTCAGCGCTAAGTTGGAGCTATACGGCGTGTTATGATACATTCCATTTCTACTTTTAAATTCAATAGTTTTCATTAATTATTTTATTTAAATGAAATATTTAATCCTTATTAATCATTAATTAAAAGTTTTCATATTAATTAACATTTAAAATAATTATTTAATCGTTATTATTTAAACAGTCAATATTTTCTACCTTTTTAAAATTAATCTTTTTAACTTTTCTTCTAAGATATTATTATTAATTAAAATCAACTTCTATAATTAAATCACTTTTTAAAAATCAATAATCACTTGTAAATTAAATTATAATCATGCATTTAAATCTCTGGATAGAGAATTAAAGATTTCCGTTTGTTGACATCGATTCCGGTAAAGTACCGCGATTTTTCTTCTAAGTTAAAATATATAATTTCTACTTTTTAAATATTAATTATTTTTGTTTTAAACTTGATTCAAAAGATTAAACAAAATTATTTATGCAGTCTGCCAAAATTCTAGCAAGATTCAACGTAAATCTTGGCAGATATGATTTTTTAAACATTTTCTCTAATCTCAATGTTTACTTCGATTGTTTTCGGAGTGATGCCTGGCCATTTTGGATTGCATCTTCGTGCGTTCAAAAAACAACAACTTAGAGTACGATCGTCACCCATTTTCGTTTGGGGGTCATTCAAATACGCCTCCAAGGTTAAGGGGTGCATTTTCAGTGGGGGAAAAGGGGAATTCAAATTCTTTCTAGAACCTTCGCGAACGAGCGATCTTAATTTCCGCCGCTTGTTGCTAGGGTGGAGTTGTTTTCAGTTCGTTCATATCGGTTGCGTGTAGAGTTGAGTTGTCGATAACATACTTTTGCGAGTCAGCGGTTGAAAGTTAAGCGGTACGAAACGAGATAGAGGAATTTTCGAGTTTTCTGATTGGATAGTTTGGCTGTTAGGTGAGTTGACTTGGTAGAGTTTAATTTCAAATTTTTTTTGAGTCAGTTGCTGCTCTCCGTTGCCGTTGGATGTAGGGCAGGAGAGGATAAAAAGCCGTGTTTGGCCAAAAGGCCAGACACACGTTTTCTAAATTTCTGGTAGAATAGAATCGATGCTCTGATGTTTTTCGAATGAGTTTTGTCATTTGATTCACCTGTATTTATTTACGAGGATTTCAGATGAAATTCAAAAAGTTCACCGGCTGCTTAGGAGTTAATCTAGATTTCGTAAAATTTCTAATAACAACATATCAACTAGTTGTTGAATCTTCATTCCTGAATAGATTTTGCTAATGATTTTTACATCATAATTCCTAATAATTTAAATGGCAGATTTATCGTACTGACGCCATTCCTCGACATACTATAGTGTAAGTTTCAGAGTTCCAGAGTGTTCGATGTGTATCGAGATTCATCTGATAGTCTTGGAGTCAATCTGCACAGCATTATATTATTATGTCACGGTTTCTTCTTCGTCAATGTTTCTTCAACTACCTGCTAAATAATCATCATTTCAAATTAATTTTATAGAATTCTTCGATTCTTCTTCGTCAATGTTTCTTCTACTGCCTGCTGAATAATCATCATTTTAGATTTATTTTATAGAATTCTTTCTTCAGAACTATTTATTTCCCTCCAGTAAATTACTAAGTGGATCATCATAGTGAAAAGATTTTATAGAACTATTCCTTCAGAACGCTTCTCATCCATAGAATAAGAAGTATATAAAATAATAAGTATAAGAAGTATATAAATATGTTATTAATATAAAAACAACTTAATTTAAGTAAAATCTTCATATAAACTTTAGAATTGAACTGAATCTTCTAAGAACGAGTATTGGTGATGGCGATCTATATTTACGTAATAATCTAACATCTTTTAATGGCCTATGATATCTATATAATGAATATATTGTGTTGAAATAAAATTCTGCTGTTCTACTATATATCTGTTTGTCATCTTTATTTCTGGGTGAGTCATGCTTTTCTTATTTTTATTTCAGATAAATACATTCTCGTGCATTCATTTCAGTATAGATATATAAATAATCAACTCTACGTAAACTTTAAACTAGGACTTCCCTCAAAGGGATTAGTCTGAGTGATATTGCTGAGAACATAAAGTTAACAATTACGATATAAAGAAGATATCAACAAGAATCTAAGTGAATATACAGCATATGATAGACAAGAGATAGATAAAGATACAATATATGAAAAATAGCAAATTAAATGATATAATTACAAAATATCATATATAAATTCATATACTGTTATGTTTTCATATGCATTTTTTTATAACATTTGGCAAATAATCTCATTTTCTTAAGCGGGAATTGCTCAAAACTTTAAAAAAAAACCGCCGGATCTTTTAAAACGATATTTTTAAAGTCACATAATCAGACTTGCAGCCAATAGCGTATTTTAGCAAGCGTAGTTTAACGCAAATTTAATTTAATTTTTGCAACATTTTCTTTGTGACAAATATCTAAATAAAATATTAAAAAATAAAATATTAAATATTGAAATATTAAATCAAATATTTAATATTTGAATTAAAAAAATTTCCTTTGTTTATTTGTATAACTATTTATAGAAACTCGTATACTTCAAACCACATTGATAACATGCTTTGCTACAAACGTGTCTACCAGTCTAACTACTCGTATGTCTTAGCTGTGTCTCTCTCCGAACTCATCTGTCTACTGTCTCTCTACTCTTCTGTATACCCGTCTCAGTATCAGTCTGTCTTTCTACCCGACTCTTTAATCGTGTCTCTACCTGTCTCGCTTCCCGTTACACTACTCGTCTACCAACACGTCTGTCTGTCTATATACCCCTCTCTCTACCCGTCTGTCAAGTTGTCTCTGTACTCGTCTCCCTATCCACCACGCTACCCGTCTCCCTACCCATCTCACTACCCCTCTGTCAACCCTTTTTTGCACCTGCCTCGCTACCCGTCTGTCTATTCGTTTCGCTACCCGTTAGCTTATCTCTGTCGCTATCCGTCTCTCTACCCGTCTGTCTACCCGTTTGTTTACACGTCTACCTATCTCTCGCCAACTCTTCCCAATATTTAAACAATTTAGTAAACGGAAGCCGTTTATCTGTTATTAAATGCAAACAGGAGTAATTTATCTAAAGAGTGTAATCAGATGCAATTTTTTTAAATACATACATAAACCAGCATAATAATTCACCAGTTTTATTTTCATAGTAGTTTGTCATTTGACAGTAAATCTCAACTTCTTCAACCCGAACTGCGTCAAGCTTTTTAAAAAAGCCCCAAGGTCTGTATAACTGGGAAGGGGAATTGTCCTCAGGGCTATTAGATACATGTTATTAAGTTAAGTGAAAGTTTCGTAATCGGGTTCGCAGCCAATTTCTTATGTCAGAAAGGGTGGCTTCACGCCATTTTAAATTCCTTTCTGTAACTTTCTTTTTCTTTTTTTGGTGGGTGCTGGGGGGGGGGGGGAGGGTTCCAAATATATACACTTAAATTCAAACTTTTGCCCCCATGTTAATATTAGTGTTGTTTGTATTATCAATTTAATACTTTGTTGATCGAGCTTCATTCGAAACAAATGTAAAAGACTTCTACAGTTTTTTTTTCTAGGAGAAAGTTCCGTAATCGGGCCCTAAGCTAATCGTGGAATTTAATATCATTATTGTTTCTAACTCTTATAGAGTTAAAACAATATTGTTGCTATCATTACTCTTGTTTGTGACCAACCTCTTCTGTGTATCTGAATAGGGAAAAGTTCCGTATCATGTACTGGTTGGTGCCAAAGGCAGTTGTAGAATCTTACAAATTTTTCTAGAGAGCGGAAAAACATGTTTTTTAAAATATTTACAAATATACGTTTATTAAACCATGTTTTTGAGCCATTTTAAAAAATTAAGTACGGTGCTAAAATAAAATTTTATTGCCATTTTTGATATTTTAATAAGAAATGAAAATACATAACAAACAAATTTAACAAAACTAAGCCATTTTTGGGTACTTCTCTATTATCCCGTCGACCACTTTTCATAACAAAAAACTATCGCCAAACTAAGATTAAACGCTAAAAATACAGTCCCATTTACTTGATGCCAGAAGCATTATACGTATTTGTTATGCCATCAAGTGGTTTTTAATTCGACATTTGCGTGTATTTTTCATTATGTTTTACTGATTTATTAGTTATTTCATTCATTAAAGTAACAATTGTGTCCTTAAATTCTTATATTTTATTTATTTTGATATTTCAATGGCAACGTTCTCCCGTTTATTTAGCGTTACAGTTCGGCGATAGTTTTTTGTTATGAAAAGTGGTCGACGGGATAATAGAGAAGTACCCATTTTTTGTGATAAATAATTGTTATTGCCAGGGGGGCAAATTGTAAACAATTAATAAGCGAACTAAAAAAATTACCGAAAAAAACTTGTGGGAATCTCAAGAAAGAAATATCTGATATAAATAGCATTTAAAATCTTAAAATGGAGAAGTGGTCCGTATAAAAATGCAAAACATTATACACCTGATATAAGAATTTTTTAATTTTTTTATATTTCCGAAAGCACAGATAAAAGGGTAAAAATCCCGGCACAGATGCCATATACTCACCACGTTGGCACGATTTTTCCCTCGCCCTTTGGCGAAAACTGTTTGTTGTGTTTGTTTACTTTTATTTTTTATTTTAATTCTATAGATTATTTTTATATGTATATCAATATTAATTTAGGCACAGATGTTATATACGCACCAGATTGGCGCGATTTTTCCCCCGCCAATTTGGCGAAAACTTTGTTTTTGAATATTAGTTACAAATACCATACAATAATAGCATGTAATTTTTTATTTCAATATAAAAATAAAATAACGTAATAAATGAAATAGCTCCTATTATTCAAAAATGGGAAATAAAAATAAATAAATGATAGTTTGATATAGATAAATATTGATATATATAATAAAAACAATTTATAGAATTAAAATAAAAAATAAAAGTTAATAAACAACAATTGAAACAAAATAACCGGGTTACCATGTGAGGCATAAAATTGCCATTTTGTTGCAATCGCGCCAATGTGGTGCGTATATGACATCCGCGCCTTTATTTATATCAAACTATTATTTATTTATTTTTATTTCCTTTTTTAAAATAATAGAAGCTGTTTCATTTATTACGTTATTTTATTTTTATATTGAAATAAAAAATCACGTGTACTATTTGTCACACTATTTGTAACTAATATTCAAAAACAAAGTTTTCCCCAAGCTGGTGGAGGGAAAAATCGCGCCAACGTGGTGCGTATATGACATCTGTGCCTTGTTTCATTTCACATAGAGGTACTGCTCTATTATCTCGTCGACCACTTTTCATAACAAAAAACTATCGCCAAACTGTTAGATTAAACGCCAAAAATGCAGTCCCATTTACTTGATATCAGAAGCATTATACGTGTTTGTTACGTCATCAAGTGGTTTTTAACGCGACATTTGCGTGTATTTTTCATTATGTTTTACTGATTTATTAGTTTATTTCATTCATTAAAATAACAATTGTGTCCTTAAATTCTTATACTTATTTATTTATGTATTTTGATATTTCAATGACAACGTTCTCCCGTTTATTTGGCGATAGTTTTTTGTTATGAAAAGTGGTCGACGGGATAATAGAGAAGTACCCACATATGTATTGGTACTTTTATGTTAACTGGGCGCAGTTGATAAATCGACAAATATTTTTCTCATAACATCTTCATATTGCATTCATTTCATTTAAATATAAATCTTTCACTGATTTCATTTGAAATACATACATTAAAAATACACGTCTTTCACTCATTTAATTTAAAATACACGCCTTTCACTAATTCCATTTAAAATAATAAAGAGGAAAAGAAAATAAGAAATAATGCCACAAATCGAAACCTTTTATTTAAACATCAAAGAATTGTTCCTAACATACACACGCGAAATAAAAAAGCTGCTAATGGTGTGATTTACGCCAAATCTGACGGAGAAACCTTTTTTATGCAGTGAATAATCTCCACGTGCAGCGAACGATTGAAATAAGAACATGTTAAAAACCAGACCCCAATTACCAATAAGTACTTCAAGTGCCGCAGCTGAAAAACATAGTGAACAAAACCAGAGACTGTCGAAACTAACTAATTGGAGAAACTCTGCAGACCTCCCTCCTTCAAACTACAGCTGTCTTATCCCGCGCGTGTGCACAGAACTTAAAAACATTCCCTTCAGTTTCCAAAATGTTTCCGAGCAGTTAAGACGCTCTTGTACATATATGATGTAAATATATTTAATATAATGTAAAATTGGAGCACTTATACGCAGCCTCCAAACGCGACTTAAAACATGTACATCTAGCCAAGAATTATATTATATTCAAAGGAAAATGAATCTTCTGTTTATTTTACACAATTGTCATTTTCTACTAATACTATTTATTATTCTTCCAATATAAGTGAATCAATGGATCAGATAAATATCGCTACAACACTTTGGATTACTACTGTGGGTATATTCAGCGCAAAAAGGAAAATCTCAGGTAAGCTGAACAAACTTCTTTAACATATCAAAAGATGAAAATGTATATTAAATTTGAAGACTGATTTAACTATTTATAAAAATAAGAAAATTTATTACGCTACCGACGGTTCCCCTAACAAAGATTATGAAAGACTGATTCTAAAAAAAGAATATTATCCCAGTATCAAAAACGATAATTTAACAAATTTCTAAAAATATAATAATAAATAAAAGAACACTAAAAAAGAAAAAAATGAATGCGATAAAAGAAAATACTCAATTTATTGAAAAACTCAATTCTACAAATTATAGTACATGGAAGTTCAAGATGCAGATGTTCCTGATTAAAGAGGAACTCGACGATATTATAGTACAAGATCCACCAGCTCCACCCGATCCCGCATGGCACAAAAAAGATCGCAAGACTAGAGCTTTAATTAACCTAAGCATCGATGATTCTCAAATCGTAAATGTAAAAAACTTAGATACTGCCAAATTAACATGGGAAGCTCTGAAAAATATACATGAGAGAAGCAATTTATCTAGTAAGCTTTACCTGTTACGGAAACTATACAGTACTAAATTAGCTGAGGGTGGAAACATGATCTCACATATCACTAATATCTTGCAAATTATAGATAAACTTAATGCCATTGGAGAAAATATTAGCGATTCACATATTTCCGCGCTATTTCTGTGTTCTCTTCCCCCCAGTTACAATACTTTGATAACTGCGTTGGAGGCGAGACCAGAAAATGAGCTCACCCCTGATTTTATCAAAAACAAATTAACTGATGAATATAATCGTAGACATGAAATGTCAGAACAATCACATAGCGGATATAACAACAATGAGAGAGCATTTAAAACAAATAGGAGATATACACACACTGAAAATAGAAGAGAACAAAAATATTGTAACAACTGCAAAATGAAAAATCATTCGACTTACGAATGCTGGCACTACAAGAGCAGAAACACGGTACAATCCGGAAATCCTCGTAACAATCAATTCAAAAATAAAAAGAATTTCTCATCTTCATTATGTTATGAAAAAAACGAAACTCATAGGGAAAACAAAGTTCCAAACGAAAGAAAATACGCAAATGATCAGACGCAAAATAAAGCATTAATCACTCAAAAAGTAGGCAAAAATAACTGGATTCTCGATTCAGGATCTACCTCGCACATTTGTAATGATAAAAGCCTATTTAGTAAATTTATTGATTATAATAAAACTTCAGTAACGATCGCGAATGGTAATAAACTGACAGCGTTAGGTTCAGGAGAAGTTTTTATAAAAACATTAACCCCCGAAGGAAAAGAAAAACTAACGAAATTACGCGAAGTGCTTTATGTCCCAGACTTAGAGTCGAACCTAATTTCGGTTAGTAAAGCCGCTAAAAACGGGTGTAAACTAATCTTCGACGATAATAAATGCGATTTGATCTTTGATGAAGAAATATATATTAGGGCGAAAAATGAGAAAAACTTATACATTATTGAGGAAATGGACGATGTGGAAGAACCACAAAATTATGTAAACATAACGTATAACTGTGACAGCAAACAATGCATAGATCTCTGGCATCGCAGACTAGGTCACAGAGATTATGACGCGATTAAATCAATGATAACAAATCAAATTGCGGACGGAATAAAGATAGGAAAATGTAAACATCAAAATAAAACATGCGTAACTTGTATCGAAACTAAATTAACTAACATGCCGTATCCTAAATCAGCAACAAATCGAGCTACTAATATTGCGGATTTGATCCACAGTGACGTGTGTGGACCTCTAGATACACCGACCTTAGGCGGAAAAATATATTTTATGACTCTTATTGATGACTATTCCCGATATACTACGATATATTTATTATCTAAAAAG
This sequence comes from Maratus michaelseni, assembly GCA_963931845.1. NCBI lineage: Eukaryota > Metazoa > Arthropoda > Arachnida > Araneae > Salticidae > Maratus > Maratus michaelseni. The sequence goes on along the minus strand of OZ007593.1, from coordinate 377,681,226 downwards.
AGCGAAGTTGCTGAAAAGATAAAAGAGTACGTAACGATGATATACAATCAGTTCGGTAAAAAACCTAAGGAAATTAGATCGGATAACGGTCGTGAGTATGTAAATCAAGAGATCGATGAATACTTAAAACAGAACGGAATTTTACACCAATTGACTGTCCCGCATAATCCGAGCCAGAATGGAGTTGCGGAGAGAAAAAATAAAAGTTTATTAGATATGACTAGAAGTATGCTATCACAAGCAAAATTAAGCAAACATTTTTGGGGTGAAGCCATAAACACCGCAACATACTTACAAAACCGACTCCCAACTAAAGCAAACAACAACAGAACACCTTACGAATTATGGAAAGGAATTAAACCGAATTTAAAACACTTAAGAACATTCGGTTGTAAAGCGCTATTTTACGTCGATAAAGTAAATAGAGGAAAACTCGATAACAGGGCTCAAACCGGAACGTTTGTAGGTTATGACACACGATCGACTGGTTATAGAATTCACACACAAGGAAAACAAATTATAATAGCGAGAACGGTGAAATTTCTTGAGAATGAAAATGTACACTCAGATAACATTGAGGAGATACAAATCACCACAAAAACATCCGATGACAATACACAATTACCGGATAGACATGAAAATCACTTAGAAATAAAACTTGACAGCGAAGAGACACCATCCGTGCCCAAACAGCAACCAATTGAACCAAGAAGGTCTAATAGGACAAATAGAGGCGTTCCTCCTGACAGATATGTTTGTCTCATAAATAGTTCATCTGAAAACATTCCCGAAAATTGGGAAGATATCGAAAAAATGAAAAATCCTAATGATAAACAAAATTGGATAAAAGCAACACAAAATGAAATCCAATGCCTAAGAAAAAATAACACTTGGACTTTAACAGATCCACCACCCGGAACAAAAATTATCGGCTCAAAATGGACTTTTAAACTAAAAAAGGACAATTTAGGAAATATTCAAAGCTATAAAGCGCGTCTAGTAGCACAAGGATATAGTCAAAGATTCGGGATTGACTATGATCAAACCTTCGCACCTGTAGTTTCGCACGCTACAATACGTGCATTTCTCATCTCTGCATTGCACAAAAGTTTGAACGTTAAACATGTTGACGTTACCACAGCATTCTTGCACGGTGAATTAACTGAAACTGTTTATATGAGTCAACCAGACGGGTATATTAAACCCGGCGATGAAAGAAAAGTTTGTAAACTTCAAAAAGCCATCTACGGTCTTAAGCAAGCCGCAAAGGCCTGGTACACCAAAATATCGGAAACACTCACAAACAATAATTTCATACAGAGCAAAAATGATCCATGTCTGTACTTTAAATCAAATCAAGAAAATCCGATATACATCATCATTTATGTAGATGATATCCTGATAGCAGGAAAGGACAGTGACATCGAAGAAACAATAAACCAACTTAAGAAAGAATATGAACTAAAAAACTTAGGAGAAGTGAATAATTACCTAGGAATAAACATTAATAAAATCAATGATACATATTACCTAAATCAAAACAATAAAATACAGGAACTAGTGAAAAAACTGAATTTAAACGACATGAAACCTCATTACACACCAATGATTGCTGGATTCAACAGACTTGAAGACGATGATAATCTTTTACCTAATAACACGAAATATCGACAAGCCACAGGCACATTACTTTACATATCAACAATCACGCGTCCTGACATATCCGCAGCAGTCAACATATTATGTCGTAGAAATGAAACACCACGCCAAAAGGACTGGACAGCAGTGAAAAGAATCATTTCAAACCTCAAAACTACAGAAAATTTGAATTTAACTCTTAGCGCAAACAGCAAGCCCATCCTAACAGCATACGCCGATGCAGACTGGGCAGGTGACTTGAAAACACGTAAATCAACGTCAGGAAATCTATTCATGCTAGGAAAATCGCCGATTTACTGGATTACAAAAAGGCAAAATTGCATTGCACTTTCGTCAGCCGAAGCTGAATACGTTTCAGCTAGCAACGCAGCACAAGAATTAACTTAGATAACAAACTTGCTTAACGATCTCAACATTCCACAAAAATTACCCATCACGATTTTTGAGGATAATATGTCCTGTATAAAAATGACTGAAAACGATAAAGATACTAAGCGATCCAAACACATCGACATACGTTTCCACAACATCAAACTTATGAAAGAAGAAGGAAAAATTGATTTACAATACTGCCCCACTGAAGAAATGACAGCCGACACTCTCACGAAGCCCACTCCCAAACCTGTGTACGAGAAACACCGTAAGAAACTGAATCTTCAACCATTCCCCACACAGGAGATTACGGGGGAGTGACGGAGAAACCTTTTTTATGCAGTGAATAATCTCCACGTGCAGCGAACGATTGAAATAAGAACATGTTAAAAACCAGACCCCAATTACCAATAAGTACTTCAAGTGCCGCAGCTGAAAAACATAGTGAACAAAACCAGAGACTGTCGAAACTAACTAATTGGAGAAACTCTGCAGACCTCCCTTCTTCAAACTACAGCTGTCTTATCCCGCGCGTGTGCACAGAACTTAAAAACATTCCCTTCAGTTTCCAAAATGTTTCCGAGCAGTTAAGACGCTCTTGTACATATATGATGTAAATATATTTAATATAATGTAAAATTGGAGCACTTATACGCAGCCTCCAAACGCGACTTAAAACATGTACATCTAGCCAAGAATTATATTATATTCAAAGGAAAATGAATCTTCTGTTTATTTTACACAATTGTCATTTTCTACTAATACTATTTATTATTCTTCCAATATAAGTGAATCAATGGATCAGATAAATATCGCTACAACACTTTGGATTACTACTGTGGGTATATTCAGCGCAAAAAGGAAAATCTCAGGTAAGCTGAACAAACTTCTTTAACATATCAAAAGATGAAAATGTATATTAAATTTGAAGACTGATTTAACTATTTATAAAAATAAGAAAATTTATTACGCTACCGACGGTTCCCCTAACAAAATCTCTAATACTAATACTACTCTTACTAATCTCTAATACTTTTCAAACAGAAAAAATTCCAGATTAGCTTTCCATTTTTATTAAATTGAAATATATTTTATTGTGCTGAATATTAGTGCTTGCATATTTTTTTGCTCCATGTATTCCATGAACTTTTCAATTCCGATTGTCTACGAAAATCTCCCGCCGGTGAAAATGACGTACGCACTAAATTTAGTGACGTATGTACTTTAATTGTGCTTTTTTATCTATTTTTTTAATATAACTTCCAAACGGTTTGACACTTATTCTTGGTAATAAATAGACGTCGTTGTCACCTTTATAGGTACCTGCTGTAAAAATTTGAACGAAATCCGTTGAATATTTTTTGAGTTATGCTTGACGAAAGGTTTTAATATCCATCGTAGCTATATATGGGGCAAAGTAATACTGCGCTGTGTATGAGTCTTCGTTGCACTCAGACAATTATACTTAAACTAAAGAATTTGTAGTAAATTTAAACTTTGAATTCTTTCTCAACTATTGATTTTTTTTTTTTTTTTTTTTTTTTTTTTTTTTTTTTTTTTAGTGCTTAGTTCTACAACGCAATCATGCTAACCACTTTACGTTTTCGTCCTGTATTGAAGAGTTGGAGCGGGGTTTAGAGTAAACATATATTCTATTTTTCGGTCTTAATTTTAGGCATTTTAAGAATCTGTTTACTTTATCTCCTGAACCAACTTTACATTACACGGCGGATGATCAAACACGTTCCATTTTAATGTCTGTTCGCCCGTCTTTAAATTTCCGACACCATTCACCATAAACATCACTTAGACAGTTTTTCCCATACACGTGGGCCATTCTTCGGAGAATTTCTGCTGCACTATTCCCTTCTACTTGAAAAAAGAGGATAACACTGTGCAACTCGCACTTGGCGAGAGCATCATTCGTACCAGCCCTGTTTACGTGCCTACAGCTCAGTTTAAAATGACGAGCTGGCGTTGGTAGTAGCAGAGGTTGTAGTTAGGGAGATGGGCAGTCGCTCACCACGCATATTTGCCTCTTATCATTCATGTGGTTGATTAGCGGCTCGATCGGAGTTTGAAAAAAAAACGGCCCTCGTAATATTATTAATTGTTCTTTTGGGACGCCATAATATTATATTTAAACAACATTAGCTCTAATAAATCTGATTCGCTTTCTTAAAAAAATTGATAAAAATAATCTAATGGTACCCGTATCTTCGGAAAAGTCTTGGTGGCGGTAGGCTTCGTTTTTTTTCTGGAAAATTCTTGTTAATTTATCACAACAATGGGTAATGAAGACATTAAAAAGACTGTTCTATGATGAATAATAAACATATATTACGAAATATAGATATGAAGACTTGAAACATAAGCACTACACACACGTTGAAAATTTACAAAAAAAGTTAATTTTAATATATGGCCTATACTAAATGATTTCTAAGAAAGTTTCAATTAAAGAAGTTCTTATAAGTCCTTTCTATTGTTCTTTAATTGCCCAGACGATGCCAGACATCTTATTTTCTTCATTTTCTATACTGTTCTATTTACATTCTGATTCGGTCAGTTACGGTCGTGATGAGAGGTATCGCTTGTCAAAGTTAACCCATGGAGAAAGGAGTGTGAATTCGCAACAGTAATATAGTTCTCTATTAGTTGAGTGGAGCTCATGGAACTTATCGACGCAGAATCATCCAAATGTCGTTGATAAGGATTTTCGAAAAAAATTGTCGGTAATTAGCCAAGATATTAATTAAGTTACTTGTAATATATATATATATATATATATATATATCGTGTAGGATATTGTTCGAAAGATCTCGTAACACCAAACTCAAAAATATATTTGTTTTAAAATTTAGGTATTATATTTTCAGAGATATCGTCGAAAGTGTATTGCAGAAATAGGTCCCCTCCCTTCCCATTTCCGAATCTACTGAAACTAAAATTATGAAAAAATTACGGATAGTAGGGGTTGATTAATTAATAAATAGTCATTAATAATTTTAATGTACGGAACCCTTTGAGCGCGAGTTGTACTCGCACTTGACGGAATTATTTCTTTAGAAGTTTAAACCTGCATCTAAAAAATATTAGATATTTCTAAAAAATATTAGACTGCAGTGCGAAATCCTCGCACAAATTCATTGGTTTTATACAACTTCTATAAGAATCCAATGGAATTTGATATGCATTCATAATATTTAATGTATAGCACTTTTTTAGCTTAAATGTTGTGTTACATTTAATTAATTTATTTATTTATTCGTTTATTATTAGTTTCTCTTACATTTAGATGAAATTTAATTCTTCGTTTTATGGAATGCAAAATATATTTTGTAAATACATAAAACGCAGGCTCACGAAAATTTTCAAGCTCCAATGCATATGGAGTGCTCTAAAAAACACTATTTTGTATTCTCAGTCCATATTGCAGGGATATTAGAAAAATTTGTTTGCTTCTTTTTAACACTTTCAGACATAGTTGAAAAGTGTTTATGGATTCGCTTTGTCTATCTGCCGTCTGTCCGTCCAACCCTGCTCTAGCTTTCGTGAATATACTCGGATTGCCATGCAATTTTTATATGTTATTGAGGTTAAGAGGTTATTGAGGTTAAAATGTTATCAATATTATAGAATGTTCGGTAATTCAAATGAAATGTGTAGCATTTATTGTTTGTTTACAGGGACACTCAAAAGAATTACGTTACATTATGGTTTATGAGGAAAAATCGATTACGACGCATTTTATTCATATTACGATATTTCAAACATAATGAGATTAACATCTGAGGCGGGTTACAACACGCTTCTTCAGGAGTATAGAATAAGTAGCATGTATGGTTCGTTTATATTGATGCAAAAAATAATCCCATTATATAATGATTTATGGAAAACTATCGTTTGTAATGCAGTTAAATGACGTTATTATATTTTAAACATAATGGAATTAAATAGGAACAAAAAATAATGCATCAGACATATATTATGAAACACTTTCCAACACTAACCGAATATTATTCAGAAATTTCATTTTTTCATACAATGAATTGAGATATCTAACTAAGCAATTTAAAAGTAAAATGCACCACATACCATGATGTGTTGGAATTGTTTTGTTTGTCTCAGTAAACGAACTATAAATTCTACACACTTCATTTACAATAGCTATGGTAAACCTTATTAACATAAAAAAAATTACACATGTCAATCCAAGTACGTAAATATACATATTAACGCCAGTTAGAGCACGGCCAGATGGCGAGACGTCCAAACAGATACAAGCAAACAGTATCCATAAACACTTTTCAACTATGTTGGAAAGTGTTAAAAGAAACATTACGGTACACTATAACTTGTCTAGATTATGGAGTATACAGCATTTATCGTTCATTTACAGAGACAGGCAAAAGAACTCGATTACAGGACTTACTATCATTAATAATTTCTGAAAGTGTGTTTTCTGCTGTGTTATGTATTCTTAAACTTTTTTTATAAAAACAATTTTTAGACTTTTACGTGATGTGTACAAATACTATAGATCATACAATGCTGCACGAAAGAACTCGCAGACATTACTAGAAAGAGGCGGCAATTGCTAAAAATGGATTTTTACTGATTTATTAGGGTTTCGTTCATCTCACGAAACCCTATTACTCCCGCTCCGTTGTCTGTCTGTCACAGAGCCATTCTCAGAAACTATGTAACTTACAGAGTTGAAACTTTGTGTATATAGCTGAATATCAGTTATAAAGAGCTCAAAATATTAAAATTTGAAAAATTCGTATTATTTTAATAAATAGAGATAAAAAACCAAAATTCTAACAGCCTTTTCCTATTAAATTTTATATTCTACAGTAATTAATTTTCTATAAGACGATTTCCATGTGAAAAATGAAAATGAAATAAAAAGTTTCACCAATTGGAAAAAAGATTATTATGAAATAAAAATGATTGACGTCATAGTGGTAATAAAGCGGAAATTTTCAAAGCTTTCTCAATAATACAAGGAGTATGAGTATGTGCATGTACACAAAGCAGATTAATATCACGTCATTAGAGAATTAAAAAGAAAATCTGACGTCATGTTGGAAGTTTAACGAATTTTTCAGATGTTTTTGGAATAATACAAAGCGAATATCAATATGAATAATAGAGAATAGTAAATATATGAGTTTGAGAAGCATATTAAATCATGATAAAAATCCGATTATGGAAATATTCGCATATTTTAACATTTTGAAGGTGTACAACATGTTTAATTTTGAAATTATTTTTTTATATCGCATTTAGTCCGCGTGACAGATATTATTATGACAGAATATAATAGCCGCCTTCGCCCGCTATCGGGCTGGTTTGGATACTCGAAAAAACGAAAAAATAGACCGGTAAATTTTTACTTTATAAAAAACAAAAAACATGAGTTTTTTTTTTCTTTTTTTTTTTTTTTTTTTGGTTGCTAAATGAAATTTATTTGGATTTATTAAAGAAAGGATAAAGTGTTTTGAAAGGAATATTGAACGAAACCCTTTGAGCGATCTTCGATCACACTTACCCACTTGTTTTTTTTTATTATTATTGCTTATTTTGATATATAATTTCATTGTATGAAGAAACTTTATTTTTTACTATTCGTAGTGTTGGAAAGTGTTTCCTAATCCATTCCTGATGCATGATTTTTTGTTCTTGTTTCTTAATGGAAAAGGTTCGTATTCTTAACAATAATTCAATAAATAATAATTGGATTTCAAAGCGAATATAACTATGTCCAAATATGGTAAAGAAACCATATATATTCTTTTCAAAATTAAAGAAATCTATATTTAAATTATTTTAATAAATATATTTTTGCATTATTGCATAAATTATATATTTTTGCCCTTTTCTGCATTATCGCATTTTATATATATTCTCGGCAGTTAAAGACGCGCCTATTTCCTTTTTCTCTCAACAAAAAGTTTTGCAGTCAAAATCATATCTATTGTTATCAATTTATCGTAACGTATTTTTAATTTCTCTGCCAGTATTACTGTAAAAGAAATAACACAATGTATAAAATCTATCTCTCATTGTCATGTTTTGACTTCCCAAAGAGTACCAGATGATCTCCCGACGTTATGTCGTCATAACATGCATTTTTGCAAAAATGCCTTTCCAGTGATTCCCAAAACACAGAACCGTAAAAAATTCTGATTCATTTTCTTTTTAGCCAAAGTGTGCTCTATGCCAAATATATTACCCGTCCCTGTCGCCAATTGCAAAATTTAATATGCGGTATTCTAAACGGTTGTGGCAACCCGAGCAAAAACTCACGCCTCTTTACTCAAAAATGCAAATCGTTGGCGAGATTTGTAACTGTGCTTATCTCTCATTACTACAGACTTCGCCTCTGCTCACCAGCCGTTAAACACCCAAAAAGTTGCTCTCGTCCCCCTGCTCCGCCTTAGGAGATACTAAAATTCCTCGCCTATGCCGTCAAATGCAAACTATTTTTCTTCAACGTATCTCTGATAAAAAAAAGTGATGTCAGCCTGTGCCATTACTTGAAGTACCTCATCTTATATCTGTGAGATATGATTTCTGTGGATAAATTGTCAAGTTTGTGACACTTTCTTCATTAAAACTTTGCTAAACATTTTTGCTTTTCCTTTTCGTATAAAATGTCCAGTTTCGAATCCAGGAATACTTGGTTATTGCCAATACAACAAAATGTCCCACTTGTTCATCAGCGCGTGCTTGGTGGCTTACCATACCAAACATTTCAAATAATACTTTATAAACTGCCTTGAAAAATACCTGATATTTTAAAAACAAACTATTAAATATGACATACACAAATAATTTGAGATGCGTGTATGTTTTATTTGCATCCTTCTTTTGTATACGCGAATGCAATACTGTATTAAAATGTTGGGTTTGACTTAATGAAGCTATAGTCATTAGAATGATCAGTTGTACGAGGATTAAATTAATAGACTAGGATTTTCAGATTAAATCAGAGGTTTAAATATCCCTGAATTAGAAACAATCATTTGCATAACCGATACCAACACATCTTAAAGCGTGACAATTGCATAACCACTAGATAAGACACTCCATTGACGAACCAAAAGGTATTATACCATTTATATTACTCCATTTTAAATATTGTACTGAGTTGCTAGTTTATTATCATTTGTACTTTCTTCTATCTTTACAAGAAAAAAATATTGGATTCATGAAAATTTTCGACTTCCGATTTACGACGAATTTATACGTTTTAGGAAGTCCTGAACACGATTTGACTATTTTTAGAAAATCTCTGTCTGTGACTCTGTGACTCTGTGACTCTGTCTGTCTGTTTGTATGTGCCAAACATTTTGTGGACGCTCTATCTCAAGAATGCACGGAATTTAATAAAACTTGAGAGTTTCAGTTAGACCTTGATATAAATTGGTGCTCATTCGTTTTTAGTGCATGCGAAACCTGTGTGAGATAGATGAAAGTTTTGGATTGGCACATCCGACTAGTTTTTAAATAGAACCTATTCTAAAATATAACAAAAATGACTGCATTTTATATGTTTGAATGTTGAATTTACTTACTTTAACTAAAGAATTTCAAGTCAGATGTCGGTATTTGCAGACACACAAATAATTGTAAAAATGAAAGCATCACATATTTTTTTATATATCTAATAGGTTTCATTACGTTGGAAAGCTGTAAGTGAATCGCAGCTGCATCGTGTACCAAGCATATGCCGGGTGCGTCACAAGTTGGTTAAAATTTTGAAAATTCACTAAAAAGAAACAAATGATGCTAAAATATTGCGGTTTGCAGGAATGGGATTAGAAGGAGATCGAATTTTTTCCAATAACACAAAAAAATTGGTTAAAAAATTACGGATAGATGGCGCTGTATGCATAATATGGAACAGATTTATGCAAATCAGGCTGTCAATAAAACCCCTCAATGCACACAGATTTTACATTCAATGCCAGCAGTATACTATAGTTACCAGATAAAACGCTGTTGGTTAAACTCTTTTACAACAACGGGGAATCAGCAACTGTCGCATTGCGAAACTTCCCCACGGGAAAATAACTGAAGACGAGAAAAGGGCCTGTTTCATGTGCTGAAGCTTGTCAGACTGAAGCTTGTTACACTGTTCACACTGAAGCTGGTCAGACGCTTCGCAGAAATGGGTATTTTACTATAATTTGCATAATAATTTGCTGTTTCATATTATGCATGCCAGCGCCATCTAACGGTAATTTTTTGTAAGAACAACTTTTTTTTTTATTAAAAAAAATCCGAACTCTCTTTAAAATACCATTCCTGCAAACCGCAATTTTTTAGCATCAGGTTTTTCTTTTTAATGAATTTTTACAGTTTTAAGGGACTTATGACGCACCCGATAGATTGCATATACACCTAAAGGATTATAGCAAGCAAATTTCACTTGGAAATTTTATATAAAACCTGTCATATGCATTATCACTTTTGTTTCTCATGCCGTATCATATTTCATACCATACTCAATTTTTTCGAAGACCAAAAAGTCAATACTAATCAAAATTCTCAATTTACTTTCTTCGTGTAATCTGAAGGCAATTCTTTTTTTCAGATGTCAAAGGCAATTTAGTGCAAGAACATATTGAATATACATGCTATTAATATAACCTCAAATTAACGAGGTAAAAAAACAGAGTCATTATAAAAAATCTTCTAAAACTTCCAAATAGTAATGTAATATAATTTAAATATGAGGGTTTAATTATAAGCGTAAAAAAAAAAAAAAACTGGAAAAAATTCTACATTCATTCATACTTTTAGACGAAATATATGTGCGTTTATTTCGAATAATTATAAATCGAATAATTATAAACCACACAACTTTTGAATGGGTGCTACGATTTTCATAATTTTTGTTTTGTTGTGAAAAGCTTGTTCTGCTGGTGGTCCCGTTTCATTTTCATTAGTATCAAAAAATTATATGTTTGTCTGTCTATCTGCTTCCTTACCCTTTTCTTTTTACTTTATAGGCTCTAACTTTAATAAAAATTGGATACACAGTACTATTTTACATTTTAAAATTAGTCTTCATATTGTGTTATTGTGTATAATTTTGTTACAGAGACACGCCAAAAGGTTTAATATACATTCGTCTACTGTGCGTCAACATGAGCGATATAGGCAACAATGGGATTTAAAGTTAATGGGAATAACAGTAAAGGATTGCCACAGAAACGCTATGTTGTTTGAAACTACTCCCACGAAACTACGCCAACTGACATGCAATAAGATAAGAAAGGATCCTTTGAATCTATATATATAAAACGGTAAGGTAGGTGGCGGCTAAAAAGCGATTATTTCTCTTTTGTGTATGGCAACGAGTGGTTTGTTTAGAAAATCAAAACTGCTAAACCTGACTTTAGCCGGCTTCGTTATTTATTGTGTTGCGAAATATTCTGCCTATTTCTCGCAAAAAATGAGTTACTTATGATTACAATATTTTGATACGATAAAACGCTAAGGTACGTGGCGGCGAAAAAGCGGTTATTTCTCTTTTGTGTATGTCAACGAGTGGTTTGTTTAGAAAATCAAACCTGAGAAACCTGTCAGTCCGGCGATTCGACTCCCGCCAGCTCCATTGCACGCACTTTGTGGAGCTTCTGGTTGTAACTCTCTAGTGTTGTAAATTTCCTTGTGCTATCTCGTCAAGATTTATGTAATTGTCGGAGTCATGTATGTGTTTTTATGAATAAAATATATATGGATCTAGTGTTGGGCACGCTCGCGAAAAAAACGAACAGTTCAAACTCAAGTTCAATATTTCAAAAATGAGCCAAGTTCACGTTCAAACTCAAAATTTTTCAAACGAACTCGCTCAACTCAAACTCAATTATAAAAATAAACGAAGTTCACAAAAAACTCGTTTTTTTTTTTTTTTTTTTTTTTTTTTTTTTTTTTTTTTTTTAGTGAATTTGAATTTTATCGTCTAAATTTACAAAATTTTGTGAACTAAACTTTTGATTATTCGATGCAAGGGTCTTCATGGGCCCGGCCTAATTTTCCTTCCCGACACTCGGTCCGAGTTTGGTTTGGGGATTACTTTTCTAGAAGTTCAGACCCAGGTGAGCCTAGAATAGATTTATTTTCCGGCCCACGTCGGGGCTGGACTGCATTTTTCTTGAGGTCTGAACAGGCAGAAATTTTCAGCCCCAGCTCATATAAAAATCATTTGACCGGCACGGCTCAGGCTTGTCCAGTAAAAATATCAGTAATATTTGGCCCGACCCAATTTTTTTTTCAAAAAATGCACGGATTTTTAAATCGCTATTATTCCTGAATTAATACATATATATAGATGGCAGCTCTAATCAATTTATTTCCTACTATCATTTTTTTTTTCAAAACAATGTTTGTATAGATATAGCAGCCATTTTGAGTTAATGATGACTGGCTGCTCGTCAAGTACTTATAATCTTGTTCAATCTACAGTAACATTAGTCTTTTTCAGTGAGTTTTGCACATTATTTCATGATCTGATTTCTTTTTAAGTTGTATAATTGTTTATATATCTTATTTCTATTTAAGTTGCATATTTATTTATTTATTTATTTTGTTATTTGAACTCGTGTAGGTTATTAATTGTCTTGTTTCATATATATATATATATGTTGTTAGGGGCTTAATATTGTCGATTTTAGGCATAATGCTGACAATATTTGATGAAATAACATATATTTACTATGAATATTCTTATAAAGCCCTTCTGTAGATTCTATAAGATATTCATAGTTTTCCATTGTTTATCCTATCAAGTATAATTCCTGCAGTGACCATTCCATTGCTTTTTATAATGTCTTATCCTTTGTTTTTCACATGTGTTTCATTTTTAAATGTATATATATATACACTATATTGCCAAAGTTGACCGGTCACTTGCGATTTTAGACGTTTTGTTAACTATCTAGAAAAATACATGAGGAATTAACCTGAAACTACAGGTTTGTAAACAGTATAGTATAGGTTATATATTTCCGGGAAGATTTTTTCACGAAACCCCATAGGTTACTGTCAACAAATTGAAACAAAACTAATATCTTTTGGATTACCCTGTAAAAACTAATGTAGCAAAAGCGTTCAAACTCGAGATTATTAATAAGTGGCTTATTGTAATATACTGTGTTCATTTTTATGAGGATAGCATGTATAATCGAAGAGAAATGAAGGGGTTTTTTTAAACAGTCCCAAATTTTGCCAAGTTTTTTGCTTATAATTTGCAGAGTTTTTAATATAAAAAAAGTTATTTTCAGAAAATATGACAAACACAATTGTACAGAATACCCTGCAATCAGAATTAAAAAATAATAAAAATTGGATGAAAAATGAGCAGGTTTACTAAAAAATGTTTCACTGCGCATGCGCGAATGCAATCAAAATATTGTGCATAATGTATTAGCTAAGTATATAGAGCAACTTTTGTGAAAGTTTCAAAATCATTGCTTGAAAATTCTGAAAATTATCGTCGATAGAATAAGCTCGAAATCCGTTGTTCCCAAATGGAAGTAAAAAGATGAGGGGTTGTATCCAAATGTAGTAGTACGTGTAATATTGTGTAGGCTATCTTGGCACTAATCAACAGATATTTGATACGACCCCTCATCTTTTTGCTTCTTTTTGGGAACAACGGATTTCGAGCTTATTCTATCGGCGATAATTTTCAGAATTTTCAAGCTATGATTTTGAGACTTTCACAAAAGTTGCTCTATATACTTAGCTAATACATTATGCATATTATATTTTGATTGCGTTCGCGCATGCGCAGTGAACCATTTTTTAGTAAACCTGCTCATTTTTCATCCAATTTTTATTATTTTTTAATTCCGATTGCAGAGTATTATGTACAATGTTTTTTGACATATTTTCTCAAAATAACTTTTTTTTTTATGTTAAGAACTCTGCAAATTATAAGCAAAAAACTTGGTGAAATTTGGAACTGTTTTTATAAAAACCTTAATTTCTCTTCGAGTATACATGCTATCCTCATAAAAATGTACACAATATATTACAATAAGCCACTTATTAATAATCTCGAGTTTGAACGCTTTTGCTACATTAGTTTTTACAGAGTAATCCAAAAGATATTCGTTATTTTTCAATTTGTTGACAGTCCCCTTTGGGGTTCCGGGAAAAAATCTTTGCGGGAATATATAACCTATACTATACTGTTTACACACCTGCAGTTTCAGGTTAATTCCTCATGTATTTGTCTAGATAGTTAACAAAACGTCTAAAATCGCAAGTGACCGGTCACCTTTGGCAATATAGTGTATATATATATATATATATATATATATATATATGTGTGTGTGTGTGTGTATTAATTCTTTTTTTACACATTTTTACTTCTTAAATCCTTAAAGACTTTATGGCAAAACAATTTTCACGAAATTCGTATTGGTTAAATGTTATCTGCCTTTTGGTGCTGCAGTGAACAGGCTCATTTTTAGCGCATTGTGTCATTGTGTGCGGCGCGCAGTTAAAAACTCTACAGCTTTCAAAACTATTTATTTTGTACTAATTCATAAAATAACTTCAATGTTACTAATTCACTTTATCTATGTCACTGTTATCTATATTTTACAATGTTCTAAATCTGTAAGACTCTTTTTCTAGAAACTCTTTTACAAATCGATACCAAGTAGATATCGAGATTGGATCCATCAGTTTGGTTGCAATTTTCATGCTTTTCTAGTATATACTATTTTATAGTCTATTCTAGAAAACACTAGAGATTTATTCTAGAGAATTTATAGAACTATTCAATATTCGAATTGTAAATATTTTTTTGCGCAATTTAAATCCTAAAATTTTTGTCTAAAATCCACAATTTAAAATTTGAACGGCCGCCATTTTTTTTTTTCAGGATAAAAAAAAAATTGATAAACCCATCCGAGGACTATAAAATATCGTAATTTTTAAGCTTTTTTTTTTCTGGCAGATAAGCAAAAGCAAATTCCGAGATTCATCTTGTACCGCGCGCGGAACGCTTCACTTTTTTTAACATCCCGGTACCAAAGTCCTCCAGAGGTCCATTTTTCAACTAATTTCCAAATGAAACATTGTTTTTAAAACTTCAAGATATACTCTTTCATTTGCAAAAAAAAAAAATATATATATATATATTCCATAATTGCGTTAAAAAAAAAGGTTGAAAAATTTTAGGCAATTTTATAAAAATTGTAAACATGCCTTAAGAAGTCCACCGCCTCTATTAAGAAGGGAAATGCGATAGGATTTTTTTCCTGGGGAAAAAATTTCATCACTACCATGAAAGCATATAGTACTGATGGTATAAGCTATAAAGGAGAGCCTAAAAATAGCATAAGAAAAATTCTGTAAATATTTTAATATGAAGATTCTTTGTAATATAATAATAATAATAATAGATTAAAAAATGATAAAAACATGTCTAAAACCTAAAACTGTGATACGTATGTATGCAAGATTTCTTTTGATGAAAAAATGTTTCCGTTTATCAAAATAATAACAACTGGAAAATTAGATGTGTTGACTTTGGACTGCATAAAATATTTTGACTTTGTAAAAAAAAAAAAAAAAAAAAAAAAAAAAAAAAAAAAAAAACTGTGTGTGTGGGGCGGGGGGGGGGGGGGGGGGGGCGAGAAAGAAAGAAAAGTAATGAAAAAAAGAAAAGAATAGCCTAAATTCATTTCTACGTTTAGAAATATATACAATATTAATTTTAAACTCAAAACCATATCCCATTTAATGTAAGTTTGAAAAGAAAATACAAAATTTGCATATTGATCTTTTTTCATTGTGATACCTTTATAATAATACTTTGCAGTTTTCACAATAAAAATACAAATTTTTACTGATGTCATTTTCAAGGATGCAAATGCAAACATTTGCCTTTTGGAAATTTAATCCTTATTTTTGGAGCAGGTCTTTAAAAAATATGTGTTCAAATATATAAAATAGTATTTTGATTTTATCAATTGAAATTTACGCTTTCTTTTAAAAAATATAAACATTTTATCGAGAAAGTATGTATTTTAAGGCGAATACTCAACACATCATATATTCATATTAAAAATTCGTCTCTTTTTAATTTCATAGAGAAAATGAAATGCATCAAAGAAACAATAGTCCTTATTATCCCCCCCTTAAAAATAGAATAAAACTGTAACCACCATTTTAATTTATTAAACAATGTCATTGATAAAGATTCGGAACTCACTAGTATTGTTGGAAATAATAATAATAATAATAATTATTATTATTATTATTATTATTATTATTATTATTATTATTATTATTATTAAGACATATATAATAGTTTTAATTGATGTTTGTTTAGAATCGCAATTCATCCTAGTCCCTCTTATACTCAGAGAAGATTTCCATGCTTAATAAATTTCAGCTGCTTTGAAAAATAAAAAAATAAAAAATTTCAAATCTCTTAAATTTATTGTGAAATACAAGAGATTGTACTCATTAAATGAAGTTTGATATTTTTTTGGAGGAAACTATTTAAAGTATCGTAAGCCAGCAAGCAATACATATCTTTATAATTATTAAATGTGCATCATATCTCATATCCTATACGAAATGCATGTTTTTTTTTTTTTTTTTTGTCTTTTATTCTCAAATAGTAGTGTTTAAAGATCAATCAAACAAAACAAAATTAGAAATTCATTTAATTTTTATGTTTTATCAATATATGCATTCACGTCAAATGTCAAATATACAACTGTACTATAGAGTATATTTTAAGTATGTATTTCTCTGAGACACTTCATGTTATTTCTATTTCAATATTCAGATTTCTGGTTTCAGATTTTGTTAATTTATATTAGCTAAAATTTATCTAATAATAAATTTAATTTTAGAAATCGTAGCTGTTTTTATTTGAATGAACGATGTATTCCAATAAAATAAACTATTACTTTTTATAAGTTTCTTTAGAGTAGCTATTTTTATTTTAATGAATTGTGTTCTAATATAAAAAATATTTTTACGAGATATTTTTTTATGTTTTGTGAGTAATATTTTAAAATGTCATTTTTGTTTCCTCCTGGATTATCAAAAATATTAATTTTTTGAAATGAATTTCAGTAAAATATATTAAAAATAACTTATAATCTTTAGCTTCTTCAATGCATTTATATGAAGACACTGACATTCATCGCGTAGCACCTCACGCATATCAATTTTAACTACCAACATACACTTCCATATAACCAATATATATATATATATATATATATATATATTATATATTTTTTTTAAAGACATTTCTGATAGATTTGGGATTTTTATCCGTTCGATTACGACATGTTGGCACAATACAAATATTCAGATGTTTAAAATATATATTTGACTTTCACAGAAATTAACAGAGAAATCCGGAAAACTCCTTGTTAATGAATAATGCAAGAGTATTCGAGAAAAGCTATTAAAAATCACTAGCAACCAGTTCCTGCGATACGCTCTGTCTGCGTGGGGTCAAATGGGCTGACTCAAAAGCAACCTTGAAAATGGAAAAAAGGGAAAACGTCGCGAGTCAAATTCTCATCAGAGTATGGGAAAAAATATCACACATCTAAGGATTTTGTTTGAAGCATGATTTGTAAAAAGCTTTTAAAATGGATATAATAAGAAATTCACCAATTACTTAAAGCCTGTGCAACAAAGCACAAAACAAACGTGTCTGGCGCCTCGCCTTGTAATAGTACCGAACGTATCGAATCGGCACGGTGTTGCTTATATAATTTAACCGAACATGTACATGACTTTTTGTCCTTGCACAGCGTGGAGTTTTCCTTTATATGCTTCCTTTAATCTATTCTTTTCTTATACTAGTCTGTCTGGGACCAGGGACGAAGATATTATCTGTTCCAAAAACTCTACTATTTCTTCCAAAGAGACCCACGGGGATGTTTATGTGGGCTGGGAGAATTTTCAATCCGAATTATAAGTGTTTGCGGTTATTCGGCTTTTATATTTTCATTATATTAAAACTTAAGTAGCCTCTGTAAAAAAAGAAGAAGGGGGGGGGGGGTTGATGTACCCGGAAAAATTATGTCATGTTGTTCATTCACACAAATTTCAGTGTGTTGTAAACAATTTGATCGCGAATTATTAAATTTTAAAATTAGCGTATTTTCATACGAAAGAAAATATGATTGCAATGAAGAAGTTAAAAAATATATACATTTTTGAGATTTCCAAAAATTATATATTTTTTTTATTTAATTTATACAAAATAAAAATAAAAGTGTATGCAAAATTGCCTCATGCTTTCTACACATTTGTTTTAAAAGAAAAAAAAAAGGAAGATTTTTTATTAAGTACGATTAGTAGTACTACGTTTGATTTAAGTACGTTTTGATTTAATTTTTTAAACATGAAAGATAATAATTAAAATTTAATTTAATTGTTTTACTTTCTCATTCGAAAAAGATGCAGTTACCGTAAATTGAATTTCATTTACATCTGATTAGAATCCTGCATCGAGTCGAGCTACCAGCACCCGACCCGACCAGCGGTTCGGGTCGGGCTGGCTATATATTTTCGGATATATATTGCCATATATATTGCCTATATAATTTCGTTGCTAGTCTGGTTTGGGTTAAGTTCATTTCTACTTTTTTACTGCAGGTCGGGTTGGCTATCCTTTTTCGGGTTCAGATTAGATTTTGACACTTGTGATTCGGGTTCGTGTTGACCAGATTTTTCAAAAGAATATCCAAAATATTTTTTCATAATAAAAATCTATATACAGTAAGATCATCATAATGGATACTCCGTAAAGTACACATCTAGTCAGCGAACACTTTTGCAATTCCTAATACTTATATATTTATATGCTTATATCACTGAATATGGGCACCTCCCAATCTACACACATGCAACATGTGTATGTGTGCATAAACTATCACAAGTATCATACATGTGTTTTTATGTGTATCGAAAATTAAATGTTAGCAATATTTTTCATATTCCGAGAGAAGAAAAAATGTTCTTAACTGTACCGTAAAGAAAGAATAATCTATATTCATACTTTTTATAAATTTTATTTCTCATGCAGTAATTTGAATATATGCTCATTCATACTCAAAAACATATTTGTTTTCATCTGAAAGATAGTTGAGCTCAAACTTTTTGTGAAAATGCAAACATCCCGAATTCCAAAAGATGTAATTATGACTCGCAAGAATTATTCTAGGCTACCCAACCCCGAAAAAGAATATTACAATCATTAAAACCTGAAAACAGAAATTTAGGTGTAACCTGACCCGATGCAAGACTCCATTCAATGATCCCGATGTCTCTACTATTCAGAGGTTTTACTATATTTGAATATTAAAAAAATAATTTTATGAATATCTGAATATTAAACACTTGCCTTTTTTTCTATAAAAACATACAATTGGTAGTAGAGATATAAATGTAGGTCACTTTTCACAATTGCATTAAAACAGAATTTCCTTTCCTTTAATTTCGGGTTCGGGGGTTGCGGATCGAACTTATTCTTGTTGTCGGGTTCGGGTCGGATTGCGGGTTGATTTCAAATAGAATTTTCGGGTTCG
The DNA here is from genome assembly GCA_963931845.1 of Maratus michaelseni. NCBI lineage: Eukaryota > Metazoa > Arthropoda > Arachnida > Araneae > Salticidae > Maratus > Maratus michaelseni. The sequence continues at coordinate 377,661,589 of OZ007593.1, read as the reverse complement.
GGTCTAGCTCATGGTCTTGACCCGCGCAGGGCTTTATCTCTGTCCGGGTTCGGGTCGAGATTTTAACATTTTTCCGTGCCGGGCCAGTCTCGGGCGAAACTTTTAGCTGTTATGCCGGGCCGGAATTGGCCAATAATTTATTCTCTACGTGCCAAGCTCGGGCCGAAGTTTTAACTTTTATACTGGGTCGGGCCAATATTTTTTTTTGTACGGTCCAGGCCGGGCACGGGCCGAACATTTAATTTTTATACCGGGCCGGGCCAAATTTTTCTTTTATAGATCGGGCCTTGAATTTTCGGCCCGTGCAGACCTCTATACCTTAGACTCCATTGTACAGAGACCTCCGTTCCAAAATACTGTTTCTATCACATTTCTTTCTATATATATCTTATTGCAAAATGTATTGATTTTTTAATGGATCTCTATTTGTATGTAAATATCTGAATTATTATTAATACCATTAATCTATTGATCCATTTAAACGGCTTGGAGACTTAAAAATCTGAAAAATCCTATATCGAAAAACCTTCTAAGCAGAGTTGCAAAAAACCGGTTTGGTTTATTCCCAGGTTTATTTCCAATAGACCAGGTTTATTCCCAGGTTTATTGCCAAAAGACCTGGTTTATTCCCAAAAAACCAAGTTTATTGCCAAAAAACCCGGTTTATTCCCAGGTTTAAACCGGACTTATTCTAGCCTTTGCAGCTCTACTTCTAAGACGGAATCCCATAGGAGAGAAAAAAAAATCGTTATGGTTTAGTTCTTTTTTTACCACGTCTGTCGTCTCTTGCAAAGTATTATTTATTTTCAAACGGATTATTATATCCATTTTGCACCGATCAAGAAATTTTTCCGTTTAAAACAGGATATCATCATACACAGATTCTTATAATTTGTTTTACAGTACTGTATATCCTCCTTCCCCCGTTAGAAATATATACGCATTATTCTTTAAAGTAAATTTTAATTGTAGAATAATGGTAATTTTAAAATTTATGTATTTTCGGCAAAAATTGTTGATCCAAGGAGTTTGTTCCTTAAACAGATTTTTGCATGAATCAGACAGGGCGGATCAATGATTTTCATACAAGCAGGGTTGTTGTGACGACCATGCTAGAAAATTTCGGTCGGTGCAAACTTCTAGGAAAAATAAAGGACAGAACCAGAAATAAGCCTGGTTCGGCTCGGCCCGAGCCTCCAGAGAAAGCAAGACTCGGGCACGACCCGGAAAAACTAATGATCCGACTCGACCCGTCTCGAGTCCATGTAGGCATCTAAATGGCATTTGAATGGGAAAAACGTGTTTTAAATAGCTGGAAATTTTTTAAATAAATTATGAAAAAAAATTGAGTTTGAGTTGTAAATTTCGTTCAAACTCACAGATTTTTTGAGCTTTCGTTCAGTTCACGTTCGTTTATCAAAAAGTGAGTCAAGTTCAACTCACGTTCACAGAAAGTGAACTAAGTTCGCGAGTTTTCGTTCAATGAACGCGCTCATACCCAACACTGTATGGATCATTCGAGACAACAGCCTTTGTAGCTATAGTTCTCAAAGCATCACTCCGTCAAATGTAGGTGAAATGTATGTAACTTTAGCCGGCTTCGTTATTTGTTGTAGTGTGAAATATTTTGGCTATTTCTCGCAAAAAAATGAGTTACTTATGGTTACAATATTTTGATACGATAAAAGGATGTGGAAAAAAATTTCTTTTTTCACATTTGTAAGTGGTTCCCCTATCTTATGATGTGTATATATATATATATTATATCAAAGTACCTAGTCCTACGTGGAGAAGTTTTTATGCATAAGTATTTATACATGTAATGCTGAAATTCGTGTTTTAATATTTCAAAGAGTAGAAACTCTGCGCGGGATCAGCCAGTTATGTTATATTTTTCCCTTAAATATTTTCAAAACATGCTTGAAACGTGCTTGTATTTTAACTTCGTTACCTCCATAAGCAGATGAATATTTCAGGTGAAAAGCATTCTCATTTATATAAGTCTGTTTTATAACTTTTATATGTTTGCTATTACTAATTAATGTATATATCATTTTCTAAACAATTTTGTTTGATATAATTCGTTGTCATCAAACAAATTACTGCGAAAATAGAGGCCTCTCTCATTTTGCTTATCACTCATATCGGCTTTCATTACACTCAGAGGATCAAGGTGATTCATTATCGCATCATATGTCATAGATATAATGGCAGGGCACTTCACTAAAGAATTTCATTCAATCTTTTTTCATAAGGAATATTATTTTTTTGCGTATGATGGCATATTATCTTTCACTGCATATTGCACAAAAAGGACATAATATTAGGCACACATCACAGTTTGTTTTCCTTAATTCATATTACAGCAAATATTTTTGCACAGATAGAAACAGATACTGTTGACGATTTAATTAAATATAAATGCGATAAAATAATTAAACCATTTGCAGTTAAAAGTGAATAAATCTTTGTTGATATTAATGAGAAAGAAGAGCTGCTTAATAGAATTTGTATTACACTGGCCTTTAAAGAAAACATATAATTTTGTACGTAAATTTAAAAAATATGTACAAAGTTTTTTAGATAAAAATTTTTTAAATATTAAAAAAAAATCAAATAGTTGAGTTTAATAATTTTTTGTAACAAAATTGTAACTTTCATGCTAAACATCTATATGGTCATATTGCTTATGAAAACATTTCCCGTTAATCTCATTTTAAGAGCTAGAGAGATTCTTCATATTTTTTTTAATAAGATTTTGATTAACTGTTACCCATTTTAGGGGCAAAGGAATTCTGTTGCTAAAATGTTGAAATGCTAGAATGTAACCAATATTTATGAATAAATATATTTACATAAATAATTTCTTTTCCGTACGTACATTATAAAAGCAAAATTTTATTAAAAAATTCTGGCTGCCAATTTTCAGTTGAGAATTAAAATTAAGAGGTGTATATAATATACTACCGCCTTTAAAAATGTTAATAAATTTTTTATGAAAATGTTAGTTTTATTTATCTACTACTTCGATATTAAATCGTTCAGCTAAAGTAAACTATCGTTTCTTCAACAAATAGAAAGCGAAAAATAAAAAAGAAAGACAGAAATTGTGTTGTATTTAAGAACTCCAATTCTAAACGTCACGAAATAAAAACTGTATGCATCAAAGTTTCTTTTTTATGATTACCTATGTTTACTATTGTGTTTTAATGTATAATATTTTTAAGAAATTTTTTCTGATATAATTCGTTGTCATCAAACAAATAACGGTGAAAATGGAGGCCTCTCTTATTTTGCTTATCACTCAACTCGGCTTTCATTATACTGACAACGGAACCACTTTTGGTGCAGCTCGCACCTAGCATCGAGACCTGGTGCGTTTTGTAGCCCTATACATGAAAGTTAGAGAACCGATAAAATTTCTCTGTTAAAATCATATTTTATATATATTTGTATACTTTTAATTTTTTATTATTGGACTTTTAATTGTTAGTTTCACGCAAAAAGTGAGTTAAGTCGCAATATATGGTGCTATAAATCCATCACACACAGCAAACGACTACGGCGTTGGGCCAAGGTTGCCGAGAAAAGTTCTTACGGTAACGAATTAAGCCAACTTTTTACAAGCCAATAATGTAAATATAATGTTGTAATTTTTCAAAAGCAAATTCGCAGGTTCTTGAAGGAATTTTTAAACTTTTTTCAATATTTTATACTTATTATTAACTAATTTGTATTTTTAACTGTTTTTTTTTTTTTTTAACTTCTATGTTAATAGAGCGATAAGTGCATTTCGAAAATTTCCTTTTCAGAAAGTTATACAGTTGTAAAATCAGAAAATAGGACTTTAACAGAAAATTTTTTTCGATTCTCAAACTTCGTATTATAAGACTTAAAAATGCACCAGGTCTCAATGCTGGGTTCGAACTGCACCAAAAATGGTTCCCTTGTCAGAGGATCAAGGTGAATCGTTATCGCATCAATATGGCATAGATATAATAGCATGGCACTTCACTGAAGAATTTCTTATAAACTTTTTTCATAAGGAATATTGTTTTTGCGTCCGATATCATATTATCTTTCACTGCATATTGAATTTTCTGTGACAAAAAGGCAATATTAATCTCAAATTACAATTTGCTTTCCTTAATTCACTTGACAGCCAATATTTTTACGCAGATAGAAACAAATACTATTAAAAACTTAATGAGGAACTGATGTATAAATGTGATAAAAGAATAAATCTTTATTGATATTAAGAAGAGTTGTATTATATTGCCCTTTAAAAACCATACAATTTTGAACATAAATTAAAAATATATATACAAAATTCTTTCGATAAAAGTATTTTAATTATTTTAAAAAATCAAATAGTTGAATTTAATGATTTTTTTTTTTTTTTTTGCGTCAAGCAACACAGAATAAAAGTATAAATTCTATAGTTTTGCAAAAAATAATTGCAACTTTCATACTAAACATCTATATGGTCGTATTGCTCATGAAAACATTTCCCCTTAATATCATTTTTATGAGCTACAGATATTCTTCGTAAATTTTCCTAAGATTTTGATTATCCGTTAAACATTTCAGGCAAAGAAATCCTGTTCCTAAAGTGTTGAAATGATTAACCGAAATTTATGAACGAATTGATTTAAAATTAAATAATTTCTTTTCTACGCGTATGTTATAAAATAAACATTTTGTTAAAATATTCTATCTGCCAATTGGCAGGTGGAAAATAAAATTAAGCGGTATATATAATATCTTCTACCTTGAAAATGTTAATAAACTTTGCATGCAAAATGTTAGTGTTATTTATTTATCTGCTATTTCTGTATCAAATCGTTCAACTGAGATAAAATAATCACGAGCAGGGAATACCGAGCTAAGCTTAGTCAAAATTAGCTTTGAGTTCAAATATCATGACTCAAGACCAAAATGACCCACTAATCAAATTTTCTCAAACATGTGACTAAGCCCAATTGTCTTCTCGTGCCCGAAACCCGTAGGATATAAAATTTAGTCAAAATAATCTGAGCAGTTTTTTACATAAAAATAGCTTGACCCACAGTGACCCAAAAATGATCCGCTAATTGGACTTTCTCGAGCATGTGACCTAGCCCAATGATTTTATCGTGCCCAAAAACTGTAAGATACAAAATGTAGTTCAAATCGTCTGAGCCGTTTTAAAGATAAAAATAGCTTGACCCATAATGACCCATGACCAAAATGACCCACGAATCAAATTTTCTCGAACATGTAATCTAGCCCATTCACGGTCAGGCTGTTTTCATATTTTTTACTTGGAAAGGGTAGACGAGGACGTGCTAAAAATCTGTATAAATGGTCAACGTTCTGACATTGTTAAAAGTTTAGCAGCAACATGGTGAAATTGCTTTCCCCCCTGAAAAACACCTTTGGTAATGAATGGCCTATTGAAGTCCATTGTGGGTGTATCTGGTCAGACTTTTCAAGTGCAGTTTCTCAGTGTGATTGATTTGCCCACCCCATTATAATCCCCTTTCGAAAAATTCCTTGCACTGTGTAAACAGATAGGTGACATTCTATTCACATAGAAGGAAAGAAACATACAAGGAAAGAAAACTAAAAGAAATAGAAAATGTTCTATTTCCATTTGATTTTAAAAACTATCAAATAATAAATTCTAAACTATTTCGTAAATAACTTGCATTATATTAATGAGTTACAATCTAATGTCTTTTAATATTTTATCCCAGTAGGGATATTTAATGAAACACTACATCTCATTCCTCGAATAAAACTTGATTATTTACTATATCATCAATGTAAATATAAGCTAGTGAAATACAATCTTATAATATGTGGTATCAGATTCAGTTAAATTCAGATATATATTATTTTTTTAAATTAAATCAAACCTAGAAGGAATAAGTCTTTATGTATCTAAGATGCCTTAGATTGCAGACTTTCTAAATAAGATAATTGTAAAACAAATGGTTGTTATTTTTTTTATTGTTATTTACTTCCATTTCTTTCTTCTCTTTTTTTTCTTTTTTGAACAATTTATTTATTTATTTTGTAGCTTCGGGATAATAAGTCTCTTCAGGGATCGTGTTTTAGGTAGCTTTCAATACAAAAAGCTACCTATTGCAACCATTCGGAGGAAAGCAATTCCAAAAAATTTTGGTATATTTTCACTGAACATGACCCCCATACCCCTAAACCACCCTCTGTTCAAATGTTGATTTATATAGTATATATATACAGGGGTCGATGCAGGGTATTTTTTCTTGGGGGGCCCATTTTGTAAAAAATAAAGGTTATTTTTGTGAAATTTATTATATTTTTCTGAAAAATAACATTTTGTAACGAAAGTTTAAATTCAGTTAATCAAATTGGAACCAAGCATTTATTTAAAAAAAAAAAAAAACTTTTTAAAATCCTTTTGCTGAAGTTTTCCTCTCTGGTGAACTTGTTTGTTTACAAATTACACATTTTAAAACATCACAAAATAACAAATAAATAATAGTCAGTTTTTATGGAATAGAATTTTGTGAAGGCCCTACTTTATCAAATTGATTTTTGTGAAGGGGCCCATTTTATCAAATTGATTTTTGTGAAGAGGCCCATTTTATCAAATTGATTTTTGTGAAGGGCCCATTTTATCAAATTGATTTTTGTGAAGGAGCCCATTTTATCAAATTAATTTTTGTGAAGGAGTACATTTTATCAAACTGATTTTTGTGAAGGGAGCCCATTTCATCAAATTGATTTTTGTGAAGGGGCCCCATTTTATCAAATTGATTTTTGTGAAGAGGCCCATTTTATCAAATTGATTTTTGTGAAGGGGCCCATTTTATCAAATTGATTTTTGTGAAGGAGCCCATTTTATCAAATTAATTTTTGTGAAGGAGTACATTTTATCAAACTGATTTTTGTGAAGGGAGCCCATTTTATCAAATTGATTTTTGTGAAGGGGCCCATTTCATCAAATTGATTTTTGTGAATGGGCCCATTTTATTAAATTGATTTTTGTGAAGGTGCCCATTTTATCAAATTGATTTTTGTGAAGGGACACCATTTTATCAAATTGATTTTGTGAAGAGGCCCATTTTATCAAATTGATTTTTGTGAAGGGGCCCATTTTATCAAATTGATTTTTGTGAAGGAGCCCATTTTATCAAATTAATTTTTGTGAAGGAGTACATTTTATCAAACTGATTTTTGTGAAGGGAGCCCATTTCATCAAATTGATTTTTGTGAAGGGAGCCCATTTCATCAAATTGATTTTTGTGAAGGGGCCCATTTTATCAAATTGATTTTTGTGAAGGGGCACCATTTTATCAAATTGATTTTTGTGAAGGGGCCCATTTCATCAAATTGATTTTTGTGAATGGGCCCATTTTATTAAATTGATTTTTGTGAAGGTGCCCATTTTATCAAATTGATTTTTGTGAAGGGGCACCATTTTATCAAATTGATTTTTGTGAAGGGGCCCATTTTATCAAATTGATTTTTGTGAAAGGCCCATTCTATCAAATTGATTTTTGTGAAGGGACACCATTTTATCAAATTGATTTTTGTGAAGGGGCCCATTTTATCAAATTGATTTTTGTGAAGGGCCCATTCTATCAAATTGATTTTTGTGAAGGGGTACATTTTATCAAACTGATTTTTGTGAAGGAGCCCATTTTATCAAATTAATTTTTGTGAAAGGGCCCATTTCATCAAATTGATTTTTGTAAAGGGGGCCCATTTTATCAAATTGATTTTTGTGAAGGGGCCCCATTTTATCAAATTGATTTTTGTGAATGGGCCCATTTTATTAAATTGATTTTTGTGAAGGGGCCCTAAATAGGCCCCAAATTTTTCCTGGATCGACCCCTGATATATATATATATATATATATATAAATGAAAACCCATGTAAAGGCAGAAGATCTTTCAGAACATACTCCCAAAGTCAGCGTTTTTATCCGAAATCCGAGGCAGCAGAGCAAGAAAGGGGAAAAATCGTGTCGTCAGGTGACACGAATCGCTTATAACTCGATAAACAGTCAAAATATATTTTACGTGTATATACGCTGTTTTTGTGATGTAATTTTACAGTCATTTCTGAATACTGGGTAGAATGTATAGACCGGTATAGATGTCGATCTTAGTAGAAAACTTTGCAACTTTGCTGCCAGCTTGGTGACATTGTGTGTGAAATTTCGTGTCAAACACTTATGTGTAAAAATCCAGAAATTAAAATTTTATAAACTTCTTTAACTGAATTATGGTCTAGATAATGCGTGATGAAGTCATAAGATTTTTTACGAAAACAAAGATTTAAATAAGATTGTTCAGCATTGAATGAAGTGGTCAGCCATTGCTTTCGATTTTAGAGACTTAATCGACACCTTGCATTTAATTCTTTATATAAGTTTTTTCTAAGAAAATGGCTTGCTTTGTTGAAGACTAAGCTTTGTGTCTAAACTTTTTTTGCATCATGCTTATTATACGCGCTTTTGTGAATTTTGTCATACGAGTGGTGATCTGTGTGCAATGACTGCTCAATATTATCTACAGAACGAAAGAAAAAAAAAAAGATTTACATTAGACTTTATTTATAAATTTTTTGTAAGAGTAAGAAAATATGAAAATTTCGCGACAATATTTCCATAATGTTGGAAAGTGTTTCACAATCTAAGAACGGCACGACATTAATATTTCTTGTGAAATTATTATAAGTAAAATTTCAAGCCTTGTTTTAAAACACGAAAAGATTTCATAGGTTAATGAAATATTTTAAATGACCAAAATAAATTGTGTGTGCGTGTGTTTTTTTTTTTTAAATAAATAGTTTAAATTTACCTATTTTATGTTCGTTTATATTAATAAAGCATTCAAGTATTAAAAAAAGATTTTAGACAAGTTTAAAAAAGATACAGAGAATTATTTTAGAGAAATAATTTAATAAATAATAAATAAATTTAATTAAAAAAAGCCATATCATAACATAATGTAACATAAATAAAACCCATCGTGAAAAAAAAAAATGATTAACTAAAAAAGAATATTCTGTATAAATTATTAAAATGAAAGTTCTATGTTCAAAATCAGAAAACATTTTGTCTTTTTAAAAATACAAAAAAGAAAGAAAAAGAAAAGAAAAAAGAAAGAAAAAAAATCATATTTATTTGGGAATCACACAACAACAGTGAAGTGACTATTAACAATATTCTCAAGGCGAAACTCTATTTTCTAACACAACCACAAATACATTTTTATTCTTAAATGCACTAAAGTCAAATCCACTTATCAAAAAATGAAGAATGGTGTTCGATTCTAAATCCTTTCAATAATCATGCCTGAGAATTTAATGTTTGTATATGTAAAAACAAGTCCGTGAATCTATTATAAAGTTTCGCATAGTTGAGCGGGTAAAAATGTTGTTTTTTACAAACAACATTAATTGAATATTGTTTGTAAATTTTTGTACGTATATTCAAATTAATAAATTTAGGAAACATTAACTAAAACTGAAACAATTAGTATTCATGACTATATCTAGTTCATTAGTTTTCCTAATACACTTTACTCCTATACTAGCCTTCCACTGAAAAATGTGAATGCTCTTTTAACATTTTTATTAAATTTCCAATTTTTTTTTCGTTTCACTAGAAATCATCTTTATTCTGAAAAATCCCTTCCAGATATTGCAATTCTGAGTGATACTGATTTCACAAACTTTTATCGTTTAAAACGGTGTAAAAAAAGACGTCAAAGGATATTTTCCACATTTGTTGAAAAGCCCCTAAAAGCCCAGAATTATAGCAACCTTGCCACGTTAACAATGACAAAAATACATAGTTGTAAAACATAATATTTGCTTGTTTTGGGGAACCTGTCTGTCAAGCCATGAAATAGTGAAACAACCGCGCCAGATTACAGTAAATTTCATCTGTGACAGTGACAGTTGTACAAAGAAAACCATTTTCACAAGCAACAGCTAATCCGTTTGAGTCAAATAGTTTACAGGATACTGTTTAAACTATTATTTTCTAAAGCCGTTAATTTGAGTCATTGAGGAGGCGGTAAAGTGGATTTCTAGAGAGCAACAAAGCCAGAAATGTCTTACGCCGCAATCGCAATCTCCATATCTTTTGGATTGAGAAAAAAAAAGTTTTATACAAGGGTCTTTGGGATGGGTGTCTATGATTTCGGTCTTGTCTGAAAAAAGAAGTAAAAAAAAGGAGATAAAGAAAAGTACGGAAATTTTAAAATGTTTTGATGAAGGGTCTAGTCAATCATACTCGGACGGGCAAAAAAATTTCCAGATCCCCCCCCCCTCCAGCTACGGGCCTGTAACTTTTGCTGAAATGTTAAAAAAATGCGAGCAATTGGACTAATAAAACCATCTACAACTGCTTGCAGTCTTTAATTTAATCCCAACAATTATAATGGCAATTTTGAACATAGTGATCAACTGAATGTCTCTAAAAATGAAAAATTTGTGCATAATTTTCTTACATCAAATCAATTCTTCAAGATATATTTAAGGCTCTTACAAATATTGAGGAGTATTAAAATTTAATCAATCAATTTTATTGGTGTTCAGTGAAAGTACTAATAAAGTGAAAGTACTAATAAAGTGAAAGTACTAATCATCATTTTCTTTTAGTTCTAACAGGGCGTCTTTATAAAAACTAAAGGAAAATTATGATGACACCTGTGCATGCCTTTGAATTAATTGATCCAAAACTTGATTTCCTCTTCCATTACAAAAATGGTGCTATTATATTTAAAAATATCAAACCAAATGTGAATGTTAAATAATGTCTGTGAGGTAATGTCTGTGAAGTAATATTTCCGGTTTTATCGTCTACATTTAGACATCCAAATACACATTTTTTACACAAATTATTTTTCTTTGGCTTCATATTCGAATAAATAATACCTGCAATTTCTTTCTCTTTTTAAGAGTAAAAATTGTAAATTCCTATTCTTTTTTAATCACTTATTCGTGTAATTTTACAAATCTAACAAAATGTAATAAAAATATGATTTTTATCAGATTTATTTATATTGTACACTCTTTATATATTTATTTAATAATGCAAAATTCTGATTATTTATAAGAAATAAATTAAATTTCATTGTATAATTCTAGAAAGTTAAAAAAAATTTTCATCTACATATATAATTCTAAGAAAGTTAAACTAATATTCCATCAATATATAATAATTATTCTACTATGTACTCTGAATCAATTAACATTCTTGAGCTTGCCTATAAATGTAACCTGTCTATATTGATACTTTTTCTGGTCCCTTCAGTATTGTTATAGACAGGTTTCACTGTTTTATTTTTAAAGTTATGCTATAATTGGTACAGCAACAATAGTAAATTAGTAAATAATTTTTGAAGTGTAATATTAATTTGGTATTATTAATATTATTTGGGTATTATTATATTTGTTACTATTACAAAGCAAAAGTGCTGTAAGTAAAAAAAAGAAAAAAAAAAGGAAGAAAAATCGATTTTAGTTGTTTAGTAATATATTTAAACAAAATAAATTGAAATACTGTTAGAAAAATAAAAACATATGTATTCATTAAAAAAAATTTAAATAAATTTAACATGGCAAAACATTTTAAATAATAATAATTAATGTAATGGATTAGAATCGTATGGACGAGAGTTTTAAAATAAAATAATAACTAAAAAATGATATTCTATGAAGTTGCTTCCTTTCATTTTAGGATCGGTTTTGAAATACAATGTCACTAGATGTAGGCTGTACAGAAAACGAAATTCTCTGAGACATTTTCTAACCAAATCTGTAAGGCATTCACCTAAAATACAAATAATCTACTTGACAAATGGTCTACCTATACATCCATTGTATATGTGGGAAGGGGGAGTGTGCTGACAAACGCCTTCTTTACCGCCCAGTCTGGGGGGTGAGAAAAACGCACATAGACGGTCATGACCACTTAGAAGTAAGCCACTTAGAAGAAAATCTGAACCGTTCATACGCGCCCATTACCATTTAGAAGTAAAAAATCCTGACCGTCTATAAGCGCTCATGACCATTTAGAAGTAAAAAACTTTGACCGCGTATACGCGTTCATGACCATGAAAGGGCTAGCCCAACAGGCTTCTCGTGCCCGAAAGCCATAGGATGCAAAATTTAGTCTAAATAGTCGGAGCCGTTTTTTAGATAAAATTAACTTGACCCACACTGACCCAAAAATGACCCACTAATCAAATTTTCTCGGACATGTGACCTAGCCCAATAATTTTCTCGTGTCCGAAACTCGTAGGATACAAAATTTAATCAAATTCGTTAGAGCTTTTTTTTAGATAAATTTAACTTGACCCGCCTTTACCCAAAAATGACCCACTAATCAAAAGTTCTTTAACATGTTACCCAGCCCAATAGTCTTCTCGCGCCCGAAAATGGTAGGATATAAAATTTAGTCAAAATCGTTTGAACCGTGTTTTAAATACAATTAGCTTAACCCTGACCTATGGCGACACAAAATGACCCACTAATCGATTTTTTTTCTCGAACATATAACCTATCACAATGGTTTTCTGATGCCCCAAAAAGTCGGATACAAAATTTCGTAAAAATCGTTAGAGCCGTTTTTAAGATAAAATTTGCATATATATATATATATATATATATGTGTGTGTGTGTTATATAAAAATTTATTTCCTTCGCAAATCCTTCACATTTATTTCGCATTAGTTTTTTAAATTAATCTAACTTCTGACATAGTCAGTATTTCTTTAATTCTTAATAATATTTATTCCTATTTAATGTCCTTTTAAAAGTAAATACCCGTATCTTAATAATTATCTTATTCCAAATCTTAATCTAAAATTTTAAATTCATTCGTAGCTTTTATCAACTCTCCAATCTATAAAATTCCGAGACGCTTTCTCATTTCGAATATTTTTAAATGCCATTTTCTTTTTATTATTATTATTCCATGCTCTTTTCGCGCGTTGGGTAATTTTCACTTCAAAATTGATACGCGGCCCGGGAAGGAACTCTTTCCTGTTTTAGCTTCTCCCTCTCGCCTCATTCGCTGGTCTGGAGGTCGCCTCTCACTCATTGGTTTGTGCGCTCGTGACGTCGTATTCTGGATCACTCCACTGAGTGAACAAAACTGGCTCGCATCCTTCGGAGAGGAGGATTTTTGACGTGTTTGGAAGTAATAACAAATATGTATTTGGTGTTTTAGTCCCGTAGAATTTTCATATCAGCTATTTAACATCTTTAAAACAATGTAGGATCCATCGTGAAGCCTGAGGGCGATAAGTTTATACCCGTGGGAATTGTTACGGCATCGCTCTTATTCTAAATAAAGATTTGTCTGCAAATTGGCTGGTATTTACTGGAGAAACTCTTGTGGACTTTTTTCATTGCCTCACCTCTTCGCCGTGATTGATAATATCGACCGCAACTTGCTATATCTTTGACGGACTGCCATTTTCTCGTGGAGTATTGTAACTCGGGTGTCTCATCTTCGTCAAAACGCCACATATATATATATATATATGTTATGGTCAATATAATTAATCTGGTCATTATTAATAATAACCGGTTATTATTAATAATGACCGGATTAATCATATTGACCGTAACATATATATAATCACACGCACACACACACACAAGATTTGCTCGTATTAGAATATATGATTTTTTTCAACAAATAAGCGAAAAAAAAAACGAATAATAGCAATTGTGTTGTATTTACAAACTGCAATTTTAAAAGACGCGAAATAAAACTGTTTACATCAAAGTTCTTTGTGTATGATTTTTCCTACACTCATCTATGTATACTATAATGGTATGTACCTATAATCTTAAATTTTCTGAGGAATTTCATCTCTGATCTAATGGGTTGTCATCAAACAAATAACAATGAAGATGAAGGCCTCTCTCATTTTGCTCATCACTCATATCGACTTTCATTATACTCAGAGGATCAAGATAAATAGTTATCGCATCATATGTCATATGTGTATTAATACATAATCTTGCATTTTCTAAGGATTCTATCTGAAATAGCATTCTTTAGCACCACACAAAGAATGGTGAAACTGAATGCCTCTGTCATTTTGCTCTTCACTGTGCTGTAAAAAAAACTGTTGCTTTTACAGAAAAAACTGTCAGTCAGGACGCCGCTAACATTATGTTTATTTTGCAAAAATAAAATGGCAAACCATTTAATTCACTGCAAAATCTGGTAAAATAACAGAAAGTTAGTAATAAATACATATTTTATTTTGGAGGAAATCTTTAAACTGTTTATTTTAAGGAGAAAGTCAATTAAAATAACAGAAAGTTCGTAATAAGTGCGGATTTGTTTCGTTAAATAAACCGTGTTTTACATGCGTCCTGGCTGACAGTATTTTTCTGTAAAATCAACAGATTTTCGCAATGTTTAATGAGAAACAGGCCATTTATTTACTTTCATCTTTTGAAGAAAATATGTAGATAATGCTTTACATAATAAATCAAGCAGTCGAAAAATCTTAAACGATTTAGCCTAAACATTTTTCAGAATGTTTAAGATTCAATTATATTTTAAGTACACTTAAAGGACAATTTATTTCAGATAAACAAATTAATATAATAAACCCAACACGAGTGACAAATTAGCCGGTCTAGGACTCGAACCTGGGACTACAGCGTAACGTGCTGTAGTTCTAACCACTAAGCTACCCTTTCCAATATCATAACGCAGCAATTTCTCACATTTAATCCATGTTGGGGAACGTCACCGTCCAGAAATCAAACAGCACTGGAATATTAATTTATACATCGATGTCCCGACATTCAGTGCTGTCTGATTGCTGGCCGGTGACGTTCGCTAACATGGATTATATGTGAAAAATAGTCGATCAACGGTATCGTCAGGGTAGCTTATTGGTTAAAGCAACAGCACCTTGTGCTGTAGTCCCAATATCGAATCCTGGCCCGGACTAATTTTTCACTCGTGTTGGGTTTATTGTATTAATTTGTGTGTCTGAAATAAATTGTTTTTTAAGTGTAACTTTATCGATTTCAGACGCTAATTTACGTGCTTTAATATATATATTAAGTATTGAGGTCCTGGCTGAAAGTTTTTTCTCGATAAAACCAACGCATATTTTTTGCAGTGTAACGGCTTCTGTATTATACACTGGAGATCAATGTGATTAGGTATCGCATTATATACCATGGATATAATGGTATGGGAATTCACTAGAGAATTTTATAGAATCCTTTTTCTCAAGGAATATTATTTCTGCGTCTAATGTCATATTATCTTTCACTGCATATTGGATTTTATGGGGACCAAAAAGTCAATACTGTCACAAAGCACAATTTATTTTTCTTAATTCAAGTGAGAGCCAATATTTTTGTACAGAATCCAAAGAGAATTGATATAGTAGATATACGCAAATAAATACACTTAATATTTTAACAGGGAATTAGTAATTTAATTAAACATTTATATATTAATGTACTACGCAATTCTGCATTTCGATGTTAATAAATCTTTCCAATTATATAAGAAAAACACACGCATTATCATTAAACTAAAGGTGTATCCTTTTTTATTTTTTTATTTTTTTTTTGTTAAAACACAACACATAAAGGCTTATAAAAACCTTTTAATATAAAGATCGACATGTTTAAAAAAATATAATATACTAGCAAAACCCGTGGCTTTTCTTGCGTAACATTTCAAGTAGTATTCCTGGGTCTATTTTTATTACAGAAAATTATACTGCTACGGTTACTTCTAAAATTACTAATTAAGCTACATTTTGAGTAAACAATCACTAAAATAAATTCAACTACAGACTTTATTTTTTTAAAAACACATAAAAACAATTAAAATTATAAAATAGACGTTTCGTGCACTTTCGTACACCTCATCAGTACTTCGAAACACAATTGCCAAGCCACCAGAACCAAAACAAGAAAAACAGTTAAAGTCACAGTTTAGTTAAAACATTATACTCTGCCGGAATCTGTGCAGCCTCGTTAATAGGAGATTCAGCTAAAACTGTCATCCAACCCTCCAGGAAGATACAACTGCTGTACACGCAACATTTTGAGCAGGCAATTTGCGCGTTCTGAAAATCAGGCACATGATCAAAATCCAAAGCCAGTTTTAGTAACCAATTTTAGCTGAATCTCCTATTAACGAGGCTGCACAGATTCCTGCAGAGTATAATGTTTTAACTAAACTGTGACTTTAACTGTTTTTCTTGTTTTGGTTCTGGTGGCTTGGCAATTGTGTTTCGAAGTACTGATAAGGTGTACGAAAGTGCACGAAACGTCTATTTTATAATTTTAATTGTTTTTATGTGTTTTTAAAAAAATAAAGTCTGTAGTTGAATTTATTTTAGTGATTGTAAGTTTTATCCAGACGTAATTATGTATGTGTTTTTAAATTTTGAGTAAACTTCATTCTTATATTGCATTAGGCGTACGTCAGTTTAAATGAATGGGAAGAGCTAAAATTAATTCCAAATAAATGGTAATTTAGAATATATTTTGGAGGTTTTCCGTTCATTTCATTTTTCATTTGAAATTTAGAAATTTTTAGTAACTCTACTAAGCTAGTATTTACATTTTAAAAGTCAGCACCAAGCAAAATTCCAAACTTCTAGTTAAGCAAACTGCTATAACAACTATATCACATAAATCGCAATTTTAGAAATTTTTTGTGCCTGCACACATTAAAATTTCTAAATTTTTAAAAATGTTCTGGGGATGAATTTATGTCTCTTACATAACAACCACGTACAATTTCAAGTTTGTATCCCTAACAATTTCAGATAAATCATAGTTTAGAAGCTTTTTAGGATATTTCTCGCTCATTTCACCTTTTTAAACTTCCATCTTTTAAGAAACCGCGCTTAGCGAATACTAAAATCTTAAAAATAGCTACCATGCCAAATTTCAAGTTTCTAGACCAACAGCATCACCAGAATCGCAATTTTAGAACTTTCTTGCAATTTTGATTTTTGTAAAGACTGTTCTGTGCGAGCATTTACGTCTAAAAAATAGCAGACTTGTCAAAATTCATTCTACATCTTTATTCATCAAAATCAATTCTACATCAAAATTCATTCTACAGCTACTTGTCATTCTACACGTTTAAATGTTGAATTTTTAATACACTGTATACATATATGCCGAGCGTCTGCATCTTAAAAATAACCAATATACTAAATTTCAAGTTTCTAACTTGAATAAATACAATTAAATGATAATTTAGAATGTGTTTAGAACGTTTTCCTCTCATGTCACCCTTGAAAATTTCATATATTTTAGAAACCGTTAGCGAGCATTTCTTTTTAAAATAACCACCATGCCAAATACCAAGCTCCTATACCACATAAATCGCAATTTTAGAACTTTTTATGCTACTGCACCCTTTTAAATTTCTCTTTTTTTTTTTTTTTTTTTTTTTTTTTTTTTTTTGGTAAACTATTCTGGGCAAGGATTTATGTCTCTAGAGTAATAGCCATGCCAAATTTCAAATTTCTAGCCTTAACAGTTCCAAATAAATCGTAATTTAGAACGTTTTCAGAAAGCTTTCCCCTCATTTCAACCTTTGAAATTTCTAATTTCATTACAAACCATTATTAGTGAGCATTTGTAACTTAAAAGTAACCGCCATGCCAAATTTCAAGTTTCTAGTTCTTTCAGTATCACAAAAATTGTAATTTAGAATTTTTTTTTCCTCCTTCAGCCTTTTTAATTTCTATTTAAAAAAACTGTTCTGTGTGTGCATTTGCGTCTTTAAAAGTAGAATCCATGTCAAATTTCAAGTTTCTGTCCTTAACAATTCCATAAAAATCGTAATTTAAAACGTTTTTAGAACACGTTTCCCTCACATCACCCCTTTAAATTTTGAGCATTTTAGGAACTATTCTTAGAGATCATTTACATCTTATAAGTAACCAGCTTGCCAAATTTCAAGTTTCTAACTGCTTCAGTAATACAAAAATCATACGTTTAGATTATACGTTTAGAACGTTTTTTGCTCCTGCAACCCTCCTGGGGTTTTGACACCGACATAAAATATAGGCTACGTTAGAGCAAGGATTGTCACCATCAATTTGCCACCATCACCTTTGAAATCGGTTCGGTAGTTTTAGAGATTCCATAAAAAATGTAATTTAGAATGTTTTTAGAAAGCTTTCCGCTCATTTCACGCTTTAAGGTTTCGATTTTTTTAGAAACTGTTCTTAGGAAGTATTTATATCTTATAAGTAACTACTATGCCAAATTTCAAATTTCTAGCCCCTTTAATATAAAAAAATAACAATTTTAGACCGTTTTTCGCTCTTGCACCACCCTGGGGATATAGTGGCAGCGACATAAATTATAGCCTATATCCAATGGTTGGAGTTCACCATTGGACACCAACATTGGACTGCTCCAACCATTGGATATAATTTACATAGTTGAATATACTTTCCTCTGTTCATTATGACCTAATCACAACCTATTTTGGAGCAGGAATTGTCACCGTCAATTCATCCCCATCACTTTTGAAATCGGTTCGGTAGTTCCAGAGATTATCCCATACAAACAAACAAACAAACAAACAAACGTTACTTCTTTCTAATATTAGTATAGATTAATTTTCACATTTACAGATGACCATTTTTAAGTACCTGCTTTTGTTGTACATATAATCTCGTGGATTATGTTCATCAAGTTTATTTTCAAAAAATTTTGCGAGTATAGTTTATTTATCATTTTTTTATCTTGAAAATGTCGTCGTTTGTAAGTTCGAAACATATCGATATTTACATTAAAATGTTTTTATAAGCATTTATGTGTTCTGTTTTATCACTTTAAGCATATACATCTTTAGTTTAATGATAAATCTTTGTTAATAGTAACTCTGTTCTGAAATCCACACGGTTGTCTGGGTATTTTTTCACCCCGTTGAAAAAATCCAGTTCGTATTATATCTTTATCAATCAGTATGATTGAGTTAAAAATACAGGTGTTTCAAAAAGAATCATCTGATTTAAAACAATCATAACTATTCAGCTTTTAATCTGTTTTGATCGAATAATGTCGTTCGAGAATTTTTGAACAATCGCATTCCTCAACGATGGGTACGGGATCTGAGGATTCAGTTAAACATCACCGTCCACCAAGATCGTCAGACCTACCAGTATCCGATTTCTTCTTGTGGTTGTTTATAAAAGACTATGTTTATGTGACTACCCTTCCAGCTACATTAGCTGAACTGAAGATACGCACAACAGCAGCTTTGAAAACAGTGCACGCATACATGCTCGCTAAAGTTTGGGACGAATTTGACTACCGCATGACGACATATGACCTACAAGAAATATGACATACAGCCAAAAGTGGACATATTGACCACCTTTAATTTGGTTTGTAAAAAAAAAAAAAACTTTATGAAGAGCCATGTAATATAAAATTAATTTCTAGTGTCTATGTTTAATATTTTTCATAATATATGCATTTCAAATCGCGTAATTCTTTTTTAAACATTCTCCATAAAAGTGTATCTATATTGTATCCATCGTTTAATGGTGTTCTACATGGCAGACAATATGCTATTACCCATCAGGGTATCTGAGTGAAATTAGTCCGCCAGTTGTCGGTCCAGGTAGCTTAATAGGTTGAGTGTTGACAATTTAAGTCAACTGATCTTGGGCTGGACTCCCAGAGTGTACATTTTTTTTTCACTCAGTTGGAATAATTCAGTTCACATCATATCTTTACCATTCAATATGATTGAGATAAATTATTAAAGCGTTTTGATTAAATTTCGATGGAAATGTGCATTTTAATGGTTTATTTATTTATTTATTTTGTTTATTATTCTATTAAGATACACTAAAACCCAACTTTCATCATTAAGCTTAAAATCTAAAAGATTCTTGAAAAGCTGTTGCTTTCTTCTTAAACCAGTTTCTCATTAATTCAGTTAATCAAAGCTTTGTTCAGCACAGAGATTTAACTAACTATCAAGTTAAAGATCAAAAGGTTTTTAATTCCTCCAGGAACTGAAACAAATCTTGATTCCTCTCTTTGATTTCCCTATAGAAATTTTGGAAATCTTTGAATCTACAATAAATAACTGAAGCATATAAAATGATAGAAGTTATAATTTTTGTTTGAAACTATTGACAGCTAAACTAAAGGACTTTGTTTAGTGGCAATACATCTAAAAATTTGTTTACATTGTAGCATTTCAAAACGATATTTGTTTTATTTCAATGGTGGATTATAAATAAATAAATATATATATATATATATATATATATACTTATTTCTTAAAAAATACTTTATAAACGTAAACCCTGTATTACACTTCCATATTTCAATTTCTTCTTAGGAAGTGTCGATAGAAAACTCGGTAGTCATTTGCAACGTTAATAGTTTTCACTTTGATACAGGATGTTCGTAAAATGCTAACATCGAATATTACAAATTGTCAGACATCGATTTTCTAACAATGGAAACAGATTTTTCAAAAATATGTTAGTCAATCTTTTATCCTATTTTCACATTTCTTCATAACACGACATGAGGTTTTACGACGGTGACGAATTGCTGTAGGTTTACTTAAGTCAGTATACTCAAACAAAATATACGTTTCTCCCATCTCAACAACACGAACCTATTTGACAATTCACCGATTCATTTTTATACGTAAAAGCATGAAATTGGCAGGCATGACGGTTAAAGTAGTTTAGAATCAAATGTTATTATTCATTTTTCGATAACAGTATTACATCTTGAGTTATAAGCGATGACGACATTTACGGGCGATCGTGTCCGGAAATTTAGCCCAGAACACCAAATTTAACAATATTTTCTGGAAGATATTTTATTCCTTTATCAAAAAATGTAAAACGCTGTTCGATTTCATAGTTTATGAATAAGAAAACCTCTTAATGTCATGCGTGTAACATTCAAACAGACTTTATAAATGAGTCCGAAAGTCGCTCCTTTGGATTTGAGTACAGCTTTAACGTGGTCCCCCACAAACGTAGGAGCTTTCTCCGCGATTTCGATAAAGATTTTATTTGAGCTGTGTAACTATGCAATTTTTTTTTTCGATATTTCTTGTACTGGAATGAAAATTTAAGCCATTTTCTATTCAAAATTTTTATTCAAAGTCAGCATTACGCCGTTAATATGTCCAAAACTGTCTGAAGTCTAATAAAATACCTTCGTCCCTCTCTAAAGGAAAAAAGTCCTTCCGGCCTGTACCGGGAGGAAAAGGTAGCTTTCCTATATCTTCGTTTTAAAATTTTAGCTAATGTTACACGAAAACAGCAAGTTAAAATGCAAAGAAACGTTTACAAAAGATTCGTTAATACTGAATTTCAATAAGAAATTCGCCAAATTATTGAACAATAGCCAAATTGGCTTCATTTATGAAGACTTATTTTGGTCGCCAAATTTGGCGATATTTCGCCAAATGTCGCCAAGTTTGGTGAGAATTTGGCGCCAATGTCGCCAATTTTGTCGCTAACGGATATGAATATATAGTTTTATGCGTATGATTGGGAAAATTATTACAACAATGAAAGAAAATAATTTGCAAGTAATGGCGTTAATGTGCTGTTTTGTTTCAAAATGTCAGCCACCCTAGAATTTGAAACTGCTCTATCTCAGCCATTTTTTATGATAGAAGTAAACTAAAAAATGCTCTGGAATCCTTGTATCAAGACCTAACATGTAATTAAAAAATAAATTTGAATTTTTAACTTTTTTGTATATTTATTTTAGTTTTAAATTTTTAAATGGCCGCCATCTTGAAACAAAATGGTTGACCAAGCTGGCCAACGAACTCGGTCGAGACATTGATGAGCTTAATACACACAATTAGTTTCATCAAAATCGATTTATAAATACGAGCGTTATCGTATGACATAGGTCATATATATATATATATATATATATATATATATGGATATATCTATATATATAAATCAACATTTGAACGGAGGGTGGTTTTGGGGTCATGATCGGTGAAAATATATCGAAATTTTCCGGAACTGCTTTCCTCCGAACGGCTGTAATAGGTAGCTTTATACTTTTTAGTATTGAAAGCTACCTAAAAAAAAGAATAGAAAGTCATGCATCAGACATAGATTATATAACGCTTTTCAACACTGACAGAATATTAAGAAATTTCATTTTTTTAGTTAATGAATTTTGATTTTCAAATAAGTAATTTAAAAACACATAACTCAATAAAAATCCAATTTTTAGCAATTGCTGTCCATATCTGGTAATGTGTGCGAATTCTTTAGTGCAGCTCTGTATAGGGTCTATAGAATTTATACACACCACACCACGTAATACACTAAAAATTTGACAAGTATAAAAATGCATGAACGTGCAGAAAACGTAATTCCAGCAATTATCGATCATAGTCAGTTCTGTAACAAAATTCTTTTGTGCGTCCTTGTAAATGGGTGATAAATGCTACGTACTCCATCGATGCAGTGTTTTTTTTTTTTCTTTTTTTTCTGGCGCAGCATGTCCCTAAAGGGATTTTGGGCCATAAAACCCCATTCAACCAACCAACCAACCATCTATTTAGTGTTTGTTTAGAAATAAACATGTAGATGACAGCACTAAAAATTTAGCTAGAGTGTTTTATTAAAATCCTACGCATCTGTTCCAAGAACTATTTACTCTGCAGCTGTAAAATGGTTCAGAATATAATATGTTTTTGTTTACGTGAACATCTATTTGTTCGTCCGGCTAATAAATGTTTTATGTGTAACTTATATTAGTGCAGTATTTACTTGAAGTTATGTTATTTTTAATATACGAAATTATTAAAATAGTATAATTGGCGACGATGAAAAATAGACATGTTTTGTAACCGGTATTTTTATAGGAAGTTGATATGTTCAGCCGAAAATGTCATCTTCTCATTGTTCTATTCTGCTTTTAATTCTGGCACGTTTGTATGTTATTGCTTGAATCTTCTGGTACGAGTTTTCGCTTGAGTTTAAAGTTTAATCTTTTCCAGAATTTCTGAGGTCGTAAGGTTGAAATTACATTTTTTTCAAGTTTCATGATGTTTGCAAACTTTAAAGAGTTTAATGATTTTGTTGAAAATTTCGCAGCCTATGTTAAAAGGATCGAACAAACAGTTATATAACATGACGTAAAAGAAAACAAAACAAGTAATATAAAAAAAAAATTAAGTCAATTCCTACTTTTTAATCATAAATAAATAAAATAAACCCGTACAGCATTAATGTCCCACGTTATTTTTATTGAACATTATTTTATAATCATCGTTGCGGTATTTTATTTTTTGTTGGTATCACTCATTTGAGATAAATCTTTCATTTCATTTATGAAAGCAATGGGAAACATTTTTTTTCTCCCATATAAAAATTAAAATTAATTAATTAAATTTAATTAATGAATTAATATTTGAAAAAACAGTATTAACATAAATTGTCATCCAGTACAAGTTAAAAAAAATTGTTTGAACTTGAATGGATGAATAGAAAATATTTTATTAACGATTGAAAATTCCAACAAGATATATATAGAGAGAGTGTGAGCTAATAGTAGGAATTTAAAAAAAGGTTCAATGCTATCATTTCATGTATGGGTCGAAGACTTTATAATATATTATATGATTTCAAGCGGGAATTGGGTCCCATTTTAGTAGTACAGGGCAAGTTGCATATACAATTCAAGTTGGTTCAAATATCGAGAAAAAGCATGTGTATCAAATAACTAATATAGGATCAAATTTATTTTTGCCTAATGATAGTGAAAATACAGTTGTTAAACAATATGATTCTCAGCATCCTAGTATTACACTGCAAAAAATAATTGTTGATTTTACAGTATAAAACTGGCACCCCAGCTGCCAGTATTATACCGTAAAATTAACAGTATTAAACAGTAAAATAAGCAGTAATACGCTGCCGTGCAAGCAGTAATAGCGTATTACTGCTTATTTTACTGTTTAATACTGTTAATTTTACGGTATAATACTGGCAGCTGGGATGCCAGTTTTATACTGTAAAATCAACAATTATTTTTTGCAGTGTACATATCTTCAACAAAGTGATTCTCAATTGATACTTTCTAATGCTCTTAGTCCTAAACAAGCTGACTCTTATTTGATACCTTCGGTTTCAAAACCTAGTGTTAAGCGCGGATCCAAGGGGGAGGTCATGGGGGTCATGAACCCCCTCTAAATGGAAAACATTTCTAATAGAACAATACATACTCTTTTTTACTGCTTGAAATTTTTAATCTTTTTGATACATTCGTGGAGTAATTTTTAAATAGAAATGCATGAAAATTGAAGGCATTATTGTTTAAGCACTAAAGAATTGAAATGGTTTTTAACACTTTCCAACCTAGTTGAAAAGTGTTTATGACTTCGGTTTGTCTGGTCGGATGGCCGTCTGCCGTCTGCTGTCTGCCGTCTGGCGTCTGGCGTCTGTCCGTGCTCCAACTCCCGTAAATATGCTCGGATTGCCTTGCAATTTTTATATGTTATTGTTGTTATCTATAGCACGTTCCCTATTTCAACTGAAGTGTGTAACACTTATAGTTTTTTTACAGGGACACTCAAAAGAATTCCGTTACATTACGGTCAATGGGGAAAAATCATTTGCGGTTTATTTTAATGATGTATCACAATTGCAAGCACATTGTAATTGATATATATCACTAAGGTGTATTACAAGAAGCTTAATATGGAATAGGGTGTGCATAGCACGTATAGTTAATTTACAGGGACAGTCAAAAGAATTTCGTTACATTACGTCTATGGAGAAAAATCGTCTGTGGTTTATTTAAATAATATTTCACTATTTTAAACGCATTGAAAATTATATATATCACTAAGGTGCACTACAAGAGGCTTACTACAGAATAGTGTGTGTATAGCAGTCATCGTTCATTTACAGGGACACACAAAAGAATTATCTACTGTCTGTTAACAATAATTCCTGGAAGTGCGTTTTAAGTTACTGAACGCGATTTTAAATTTAACTCACTTTTTGTTTATTACGTGGTGTGTATAAATTCTGTAGATCCTATACAGGGAAGCACAAAATTTCGCGAACACATTTCCGTTTATTGACAGAAACTCCAGAAGGAGAATTTTAAACTGTGCTACGCGTTTCTTAACTGAACTAAAATTTAGCATCCTATGTAAGTATATATACAAATCTATAGATCATATACAGGGCTGAATAAAAGTATTCGGATATTTTTCTGAATATTGTATACGTTGGAAATTCCTGAAATTATGTTTTAAAATATGTCATGCGTTTTCCAAATTGTTTACTTAGATGTTATCTTTCAGCTTATTAAACGGTATGATTTGTAAAATTATTTTGGAAGCGTTGGAAAGTGTTACATAATCTATGCTTGACGCATGATTTTTCGTTCTTGTTAATTTTCTTATAAATGTGGTACATTTTGAATTGCTTTGATTGTTTCCTCAAGACGATATTTCCATGATTGTCGAGCTTCGAAAACCGGCTTAAAATGCGAACTTTGAAATAACTTTCTGAAAGATTCTTTACATTTATAAGAAAATAGTAAACTGATTTCTTGGTATCTGGATAAAACATGCAAATTTGTATATTTACGAATATACCTACAAATTCCATGCACTTATGAAAGAAAATGAATTGGGGTATATGTCATAAAATAGCCAATTTGGATCTAAGATATAAAAACTGCTAATGAAGACATGTGACCTCCCACCCCCACCAAAAAAAAAGTCATGACCCCCCCCCCCCTCTAAATGGAGGGCTAGATCTGCCTCTGCCTAGTGTTTCCCATCTTTCAAAAATTATGTTTATCCAGATGCTGCAGAATAAGTATAATTTAATACTTCTTGCTCCACACAGGTACTTAGAAAGTCAAAGAGTATTAGAAGAACTTCTGCTCGACTGAAATATTAAGGGGCGGAAAGTTGCAGTGTTTGTTTAAAGATAAACATGCTGAGGGCAGCACCAAAAATTCGGGTAGAATGTTTTATTAAAATTTCTACATACATGCTCAAAGAACTATTTACTCTAAAGCTATAAAAGGGTTCAGAATGTAATATGTTTCTGTTTACGTGAATATGTGTTTGTTCGTCACGTTTTATGTGTAACTTCTATTAGTGCAGTATTTACTTGAAGTTATGTTACTATTAATATACTAAATTACTAAAATAGTGTACTATATAGATAACATGTTGTAGTGCATTCTCGGGGATAATTTTTAATTTCTTTATGTTT
Source organism: Maratus michaelseni (assembly GCA_963931845.1). Lineage (NCBI taxonomy): Eukaryota > Metazoa > Arthropoda > Arachnida > Araneae > Salticidae > Maratus > Maratus michaelseni. Next base: position 377,635,301 of record OZ007593.1, on the reverse strand, counting down.
GAAATGTTATAATGTCAATAAAAAGCACGATAAACGATTATTCTCCATATATCATAATGTAATGACATTCTTTTGTGCGTTTCTTTAAACGAACTATAAATTATACTTATTCTATACTGCTCAGAAAGAATTTTGTAGTCCACCTTAGTGAACCATATCAATTTTATTATGTTGCAACTACAATAACATCAATAAAATACACCACAAGCAATTTTTCCGTTTAGATCATAATGTAACGGAATTCTTTTGTATATTCCTGTAAACGAACTATAAAAGCTACACATTTCCTTTTCAATTCCGAACACGCCTTAATAATACATAAAAAATACATGGCAATCCGAGTATATTTGCGAGAGTTAGAGTAAGGCCAGACAATCCGAATTTATAAGCACTTTTCAACTATGTTAGAAAGTGTGAAAAAGAATAAAAACAGGTGATGTTAATATTGCTATTTTCAATTCAAGTACTTGATATGTATCATCTCTTTCTATCAAAAGTATTAAAAGGGAAACATTACCGAAAATAATCTTCAGAAGAAATATCGATAAATTGGATAACACCTCTCGGACACAACAATTCTGTTAGTGATGTGTTATGAGGGAAAGTGTTTGACACAATGAGCTCAAAAGATCTTCTCTTAATATAATATATGACACAAGTGTTGTAACGACTAGATATCTTTTTATATAAAAATGGGATTGCTTTATCTTTCGGCGAAATATCTTCCATAAAAAGATTTTCTCAAAGCGTTATTAGAACAGCGATAAAATGGCATAAATGAATTATTAGCACTCTGCGTATTACCAACAGTATTCATATTTTCATGATATGGCAAGTAAAAATTTTTACATTTTACTTAAATGAATTTCTGTTTAAGGTATTGCACTATAGATATAAACACTATAGTTCAGGTCTCATGGGATATAGATGGTATTTTTCAAGCTAAAGTGTCTACAGAACGTAATAAGGATGATCGGCATAACCGGAAGTTAATGGTTGGTTCTAAGAAAGGCTTTAGATACACCTTTCCTTGCTACAGCCGATTAATTTATTTACAATATAAGAATACACGTTATTTCATACCATTAAACAATGTGGGTTCTTATATTATAAATTAATTAATCAGACGTACCGTGACAGGTAGATGTGACAATCAGACGTAAAGAATACAAAGCGTTTAAATGCTTTAATATCTATAATTAATTACGGACCGATGAATAATTATTAATCCATCGTTGCTATTTCTATTATATTATTAATCCATCGTTGCCATCGTACACGTTATTTCATACACTTAAAAAATGTGTGTTCTTATATTATAAATAAATTAATCAGACGTAGCATGACATAGGCAGACACGATAATCAGACGTAAAGCATATAAAGTGTTTGTATGCTTTAATATTTATAATTAATTACGGACTGATAAATAATTATTAATCCATCGTTGCTAACTGTCATCTGAAGCTGCAGAACTGCTGGCCGGTGACTGTTTCCAACAGGTATAAATGTGAGAAGTTGCCGGTGAAGGATGTAGATCAGAGTGGCTCAGTGGCAGAGCAGCAGCACGTTACGCTGAAGGTCTTAGGTTCGAGTCCTGGCCCAGGTCAATTTTTCACTCATGCTCATTTAGTGTTTTTAATTGTCTGAAATAATGTGTGTTCTTATATCGTATCCCACTATGTTTGACACTTTTTTTCTGATTCTATAGAATAAAGGACAATCGTGTCCGTGCATAACGTTCACGTCATTTTGAAGTTGGCGAAATCTTACGATTAAATTTCCGTTTCGCTATTTTCGTTAGTGCAATTTTTTTAACTTCTAAGCATCGCACATTTTTAATTTTTACACAATCATATAGAGAAAAAATTGTACCTTCAAATGCAGTTTGTTTGAAAACTGTATTGCAAATTACTCATTTACTGCAGTTTTAAAAATAATTTTCGTGTCTAATTTTTTTTTAATCTATCTCCATCGCGTGCCATTACGGGAAAATATCTCATTTGCACTTAAAACAATATAAAAAGTGCAACATTTGTCTCCGGCTAATTTTTCATATCGAAAATAAAACGTTCTAATAAATGAATACAAAAACAATGTAAAGTAAGATTAAAAAAATATATACAACACAAAGTTAACATATATTTAATTCAACAATTTCATTTTTTTACACCGTCGAATACGAAAAATATGTACTATTAAACATAATTTGTTTGAAATCGATATCTCAGTTTACTGATTGTTTATAGTTTTCAAATAATTTCCAAGCAAGAATTATTTTAACTTTATCACTGTCGTGGTCAGCCCGATTACGGAAGATTAATTCGTTTGTACTTAAAACAACATAAATAGTTGACAATTTGTTTCCGGCTAATAGTCCATAAGGCAATTAAAACTTCATCAATAAATAAATAAAATATATGTATGTAGTATAAATAAAACAAAAAAAATTAACAGACATGTATTCGCAGTACGCGCTTACACCGCTGAAATTATTAGGTTGCAGTAAGTAGCGAAATCTTTCGCTAATTCTTTGGCTAGTTACTGCTGACATGTGGCTAATACCAAAGTATGTCTTTTAATAAATTTCAAAACCTTTTTTGAATATATTTTTGATAATTTTTATATAAATGCGAATTTTTGTGTTGATAATGGGCTATCTAAAAAAAATATATATTAAATGTAAAAAAATTTATTACAGTTAGAAAAAAATCGTTTTCACTTATGTTCTGTAACCCGGGAAACCCGAGATGAAACGCCGTAGTTTTTTAACACTTTCCAACATAGTTGAAAAGTGTTTATGAATTCGTTTTGTCTATCTTATTAAAGTTTTTATTAAATTAAAGTTTTGAAATTTATTAAAAACGATACTTTCGTATTAATCGCATGCCAGGGTTTAATAGTCAAAGAAATCGTCAAAAATTTCACTATCTACAGCAACATTTTTTATGCAGATAATTTTAGTGTTTAACGCATAGTTCGACATATCTGTTAAACATCTTTTATATTTCATTACTTATTTATTGATGAAGTTTTAATTTCGGTATAGAATATTAGTCGGAAACAAAAGCTGGAATTATTTCTATTGTTTTCAATGCCGACGTGTTAATCTTCCGTAATGGAGTCTGCACGAAATAGAAAATAGATTTTTAAAAATTCCTGCTTGAAAATTATTTTAAAAACCATAACAAATTAGTAAATTGAGATATAGTTTTCAAACAAATTGCATTTGAAAGTAAATATTTTTTCCTTATTCGACAGTGTAAAATTAAAAGTAGTGCAATGTATATAAGTTAAACAAATTGCAGTAAAAGCGACATTTACTGCCAGGTTGTTGCCACAGTCAATATGATGCTAGCGTTACTCATGGGCATGCTTTTGTTTTATAATAGAGATCGAATTTCAAACATGATTATTTTAATCTTTTTCTATCGCGTGCAGCATAATTACGAAAGATTATGGTAACTTATGGTGTCCACACGCACAAGAATTCGGTTAAATTACTGTCTGTTAACAATAATTGCTGGAAGTACGTTTTTAGTTGCGGAACGCGTTTTGAACTTTAACTAATATTTTGCTTATTACTTGGTGTGTATAAATTCTATAGATAATATACAGGGCAGCACAAGTTATCTTGAGTACATTTCCGTTTATTGACAGAAATTACAGAAGGGGAATTTTAAACTGTGCTATCTGTTTCCTAACTGAACTAATATGTAGCATTATATCTAGTCTATATACAAATATCATATATAAGACTGTACAAAATAAATCGATATTTTTCTGAATATTGTTGGTAATTCCTGAAACTGGATTTTTAAATGCGTTATGCTTTTTCCAAATTGTTTTCCAATTTATTCATTCATTATTGTTCATCATACAGTATTATTAGATGGTAGTATTATTGTTGTATCACATAGTATTATAGTATTATTTAGTATTGCTCAATATGATCAGTAAATTGTATTTTCAATATTTGTATTTTCGGAATTTTGGAATTTCAGAATTCGTATTTCAATATTACATAGTATAATTATTGCTCAATATCACAAAGTATTATTTAGTATTCTCTTAACTTTAATAATTACCTTGTAAGGCTTTGCCGCATAGTAAACAAACCTGCTGGGCGGGGCTAGTTGAGCTTAAACCGAAAGGTAGGCCTTCCCGCCCGGTTTTACCTTGACCTTGTTTTCCAATCTATACATTATCATTCACCTTATTAAACGGTAAAGATTTGTAAAAGTGTTTTGCAACTGTTTGAAAGTGTTACACACCCTATGCTTGACGCATAATTTTTTACTGTGGAAATTCTTCAGGTTAAAAATGGTTTGGATGGAAAAGAAAAAAATTCGATTAATTAGAAAACTATCGCTGCATTTTGGCAGTATAAATATTTTATAGACCTATATAAAATCAAAATAATATCTACAAGCAATTTAAAACAAAAAAATTTCATTTCTAAAAATTTCAGAAGCACAAATTACGTTTATAAACACATCACATTATAAACTAGTAAATCAGAGCCTCAACGTCAGCTCTGAAAGTCCATATTTTTTAATCTCACTCTTCATAATATTTAACATCTTACACTCCGAAAATTAATTTTTTCAAATTACTACATATATATTTATATGCATATAAATTAATTCGAAGGTTTCAGAAATTAGAAACGTTAAATTAAACACTGTTTATGAAATAATATTTTGACATTCTTATGAACTTCTTATTCTATTTTTTAGAAAAAAAAATACATTTCTTCAGGGGAGCTCTGCCCCCCTGAACCCCCCGGAATCTTATTAAATTTATATTTCTAATTTCCTATTGTTTGTGTGAATGATTCTAGTATATCTTGGATTTCGTTCTATACAGTAGTTTTATTAGAATAAGCAAAAATTTCAAAAATAATTCCATGTTATGCTAATACCTAAATAGCAATATTTACTCAACCACGAAACACTAGCATCTGATAGAAAAATTGAATATCTCGTGTACAAAATCAACTTATAGAAAAGCAAACTAAATCTACTATATTTCACTTATATCTATTGTAGAAATCTAGTGTTATTACAATTTTTGTTTCGGGAAAACAGTTTTGATGGTCATTCTATAATATGTATTTTACCTAAGTACATCCTGATCTAACTCGATGGCAATAGCATACTAAGATCCCCTCAAAATAGGCTTATTTGGAAACTTTTAAACCTATTGGGTAATCATTCATAATCGTGCCTACTGCCAATTCACTAAATAGCAACCGTAATTTGGCGCTATAAAGTTTTTTTTTTTTTTATAACTTTTTATGATCTCAGTTTCCTGTAAATGTGCTATTTCAAGCTGTATGGATGCATATTACTACGCTAATTTCTTTAGATTAACCATCTTGTTGTACGAGATATTATTTCCTATTTTAAAAGTAATACTAATTTTCAACCACGAAAAATCCACATCTCTTCCAGAAAATGAATAATATCTCATGTAAAAATGTTTCAGTTATCATTCTATAATAGTTAAAAGGTAACTTGTAAAAAAATAAATTCTCATGTATTTCAATAAAATATTAAAATCACCCAAAAATATTTTATTTTTCGAGTAAAATACTGTAGCAAAATAGTCTGAGTTACTTGAATTTTACTATTTTGATATTCTTTGAAATATAGTTGCTAGGTTACGGTTAAATTAAAGAGGAAAATAAAAATAAATGCATTTTGAAATTTGCAAAAAATGATAAAATAAAATGTATTATATTATTAGAACAGATGTATCTCATCAAAAAGTCACCTGTAAAAAATGCAGCCAAGTCTCGTAACTCATTTACCGTAAAAAGTACTGAGATCGTATAAAGCCAAGTTCAACTATCTTATTAACTCAGAAATTTTCATTCACAAATCACTCCTAGTCTCTACATCTTTAGTTAATTATTATTTTGTGACTTGGCAATTACGTAGCACGAGAATTTGATGTATATAGTTAGTCTTAATAAAATAATACTATATATATAACATATTAAAGTGTAATAACTTACCTGTGCGTATATAATTTGCCTTAATTAAATTATCCCATCCCATCCCATCCCATAACATAGTAAGGTGTAATAACTTCCCTGTGCTGCGTAATTGCCAAGTCACAAAATAATAATTAACTAAAGATGTAGAGACTAGGAGTGATTTGTGAATGAAAATTTCTGAGTTAATAAGATAGTTGAACTTGGCTTTATACGATCTCAGTACTTTTTACGGTAAATGAGTTACGAGACTTGGCTGCATTTTTTACAGGTGACTTTTTGATGAGATTTCACTTCTTTTTGTAAGTAATCCTCCTTTTCTTGGTTTTGGGTTCTTTTTGGAGATCATCCACTGATTTTCGCTAAGCCCACACTCTGTCCCTATTATTTACAGGTATCAAAAATTTGAAGCTTTAGTTTCGTTTGAAAAAAAATGCGTAGATAAAAAGAGATTTCAGGTTCATAGGCAAGCACTAAGTTATGGGAGGGGGAGTGTCAAAAGTACTCTCAATTGCTTCCAGGATATGTGCTATCCATCTGAGATATTACTCGCAGCCCTAGATACTTGATATTTAACATAAAAGAACTTTTTAGTATAAAAAGAAAGCCAAAATTAAATTTTCCAATAAATCAAAGTATATTCCTTTTTTCGATGGGTTTTTTTTCGTTTTTTTTTGTCTTTTTTTATTATTTGCGGATTTTTTTCATTTTTCCTTACTTTGTGTACTAAACCCTGCCTTTCTGCGAAATGTCAAGCTTCTAGGACTACAAAATCGAATTATTTTCAAATCTTCGACTTTTTATAAATTTATTGATTTTTCGATTTTAATTCTAAGTTATCTGATTGTCACGCCAATATAGTAATTATTTTATCCGTCTTCTTAGGATCATTTAGGTTCAATTTAGAGATATATCAAGTGAATCTTAGAGTCACCATGATTTTATTTAGAAAGGACTATCAAGCCATAACCAGCCAGTAAAGTCGGGAGGGTAGGGGGAGCTGTGAACATTTTTGTGGAGCTAACATCATTTAACAATCCATATTTCATATGTGAAGTAAATAGAGTACAACCTGTGAAAGAAAACAAACCTGTCTATAAAGAAATCGCCTATATCGTAGCCAGTCTATAGCAGAACTTTTCTATAACGAAATTCGTAAACGAAAGAAAAGAAAACCATAATCCGGAGGAAATAACATAAAACAATTAGGGGCGTTGTACTAGCTAATAGGACAATTATCATAAAACTAATGTTTCCAGCAGTACAAAATCAAATTGTTTTCGAATTTTTGATTTTTTAAAGATATTTCGATTTTATTTTCGAATTTAACGAATATTTTAATTGTTCCTTTTATTGAATAGTAAATACTACCTTTACACCAAGTTTTAAGTTTCTAAGACTACAAGATAAAATTATTTTCAATTTTTGATTTTTTTCGAATTTTTTTTATTATTTTCTGGATTTCTTTGAAATTTCCGATCTTTTTCGAGTTTTTTATTCTATTTTCGAATTTATTGTGTTTTAATTTTTCCCTTTTCTGTATCCTAAACAATAAGTTTACGCCGAATTTTAAGTTCTAAAGCTACAAAATCAAATTTTTTTCAATTTTTCGAATTTTTTTTTTTCGAATTTTACAGATTTTTTTATTTATTTCTTTTTTTGTATCCTAAATACTACCTTTATTCCAAATTTTAAGTTTCTAGCTTTACAAAATCGAATTATTTTCAAATTTTCGTTATTTTTTCGATTTTTTGATTTTATTTTCAATTTTTGTTGTGTTTTTAATTTTTTCTTTTTCTGAATCCTAAACACTACCTTTACATCAAATTTTCAGTTTCTAAGACTACGAGATCATATTATTTTCAATTTTTCTCTTTTTCTTTCTTGCTTTCTATTTTTTTTTTTTTTTTTTTTTTTTTTTTTTTAATTTTCGAATTTTACAGATTTTTTTATTTATTTCTTTTTTTGTATCCTAAATACTACCTTTATTCCAAATTTTAAGTTTCTAGCTTTACAAAATCGAATTATTTTCAAATTTTCGTTATCTTTTCGATTTTTTGATTTTATTTTCAATTTTTGTTGTGTTTTTAATTTTTTCTTTTTCTGAATCCTAAACACTACCTTTACATCAAATTTTCAGTTTCTAAGACTACGAGATCATATTATTTTCAATTTTTCTCTTTTTCTTTCTTGCTTTCTATTTTTTTTTTTTTTTTTTTTTTTTTTTAATTTTCGATTTTTCTTTTTGAATTATCCATATTTTTTAATGTTTCCTTATTTAGTATCTTAAATATTACCATTATTCCAAATTTCAAGTTTCTAGCGCTATAAAATCGAATTATTTTCAAAATTTCCTTATTTTTCGATTTCTTTCGATTTTTTATTTTATTTTCAAATTTTATTGCGTTTTTATTTTAACTTTTTCTGAATCCTAAACACTATCTTTACCGCGAATTTTAAGTTTTTAAGGCCAAAAGATCAAATTATTTAAATTTTTTTCGAATTTTTCGAATTTTTGATTTTGTTTCGAATTTCCTGGATTTTTTAATTTTTCCTTATTTTGCATCCTAAGTACTACCTTTATTCCGAATTCCTAGTTTCTAGCTCAACAAAATCAAATTATTTGAAATTTTTCGATTTTTTCGATTTTTTTTATTTTATTTTCGATTTTTTTTTTGTGTTTTTGATGTTTTCTTTTTCTGAATTCTAAACACTACCACACAAGATTGTGTTATTTTCAATTTTCGATTTTGTTCGATTTTTTTTAATTTTCAAATGTTTTTTTTTAATTTTCCGGATTTTATAATTTTTCCTTTCTTTGTATCCGAAACACTAGCTTTATTCCAAATTTTAAGTTTCTGCGGCTGCGGGATCTACCCAATCTTTTTGATGACGCGAGAGTGAGTGAGTGTGTGAGTGACAAAAAATCGAAACTTTTGAGTTCATATATCATCTGCACTAATTTATGGGTATTTTTTCAATTATCCATATTTTTTCATTTTTCCTTATTTAGTATCTTAAATATTACCTTTATTCCAAATTTCAAGTTTCTAGCGCTATAAAATCGAATTATTTTCAAATTTTCCTTATTTTTCGATTTTTCCGATTTTTTGATTTTTTTTTTCGAATTTTATTGCGTTTTTTATTTTAACTTATTCTGAATCCTAAACACTATCTTTACTGCGAATTTTAAGCTTCTAAGGCTAAAAAATATTATTTTAATTTTATCAATTTTTTTCGAATTTTTCGAATTTTTGATTTTTTTTTTTCGAATTTTCCGGAATTTTTAATTTTTCCTTATTTTGCATCCTAAATACTACCTTTATTCCGAATTCCAAGTTTCTAGCGCAACAAAATTGGATTATTTGAAAATTTTCGATTTTTTTCGATTTTTCGAATTTTGCTTTCGATTTTTTGGGTGTTTTTGATGTTTTCTTTTTCTGGATACTAAACACTACCTTCACACCGAATCTTAAGTTTCTAAGACTACAAGATCGTATTATTTTCAATTTTCAATTTTGATGGAATTTGTTGAATTTTCGAATGTTTTTTTTTTCGTATTTTCCGGATTTTATAATTTTTCCTTTCTTTGTATCCTAAACACTACCTTTTTTTTCCAAATGTCAAGTTTCTAGGGCTACGGGATCTACCTAATATTTTTGATGACGCGTGAACGAGTGAGTGAGTGAGTGACAAAAAATCGAATGTTTGAGTTCATATATTCGCTGAACTAGAAAAGACAGAAAGTTGTAATTTTAAATTTTGGTCCTGTGTGCCAAATACTCTAGAAAAACGAAGTTTCAAATTTTTGGGATACTCCAGCGCGGAGATATGGGGGGGGGGGGGTTTAAAGTGCCCTGAGTTGCTTCCAGAAAAGTATGCTTACGGCTGTCCTCTCTCGACTTGGCGGAGGCACTGCCGTGCCTCCAGATAGAGTAAAGCCTGTGAAAGAAAATGAACCTGTCTATAAAAAAAAAGGTCTATAACGAAGCCAGTCTATAGCGGAACTTTTCTATTACAAAATTCGTAAACAAAAGAAAAGAAAAGCATAATCCGGGGAAAATAACACAAAACAATAACGGAAGGTGTACTAGCTAATAGGACAATTATCTTAAAATCTATCTAAAACAAACTATCCCCATCCTGTGGGATTTGTTTTTCAATGTTTTACTTTATTTAATGCAAAACATAGATTGCATCCGACAACTCATAAAAAAGTCCTCCGGCCTGTACCGGCAGAAAAAGGTAGCTTTCCTTTCTTCATTTTAAAATTTTAGCTAATGTTACTCGAAAACAGCAAGTTAAAATGCAAAGAAACCGTTTACAAAAGATTCGTTTACACTGTATTTGAATAAGAAATTCGCCAAATTATTGAGCTATAGCCAAGTTGGCTTCATTTATGAAGACTTATTTTTGTCGCCAAATTTGGCGAGATTTCGCCAATTGTCGCCAAGTTTGGCGAGAATTTGGCGCTAATGGATATGAATATATAGTTTTATGCGTATGATTGGGAAAATGATTACAACAATGAAAGAAAATAATTTGCGAGAAATCGCGTTCACTAAAACTTATAAATTTATATTAAAATCATTAAAATTACAGACATTACAATACACTTTCATAAAACATTAAAAACATATTAAAATTGGACGTTTCGGATTTACATGGAAAATCCCTCTTCAACGACAACATTTCACTTAGCGTAAATCATAGTTAAAAAATATCAACAAATAGAAAATGCAACGTATCAAAATTTCGAAGTCAAAGTTACAGTTATAATAACACGGAGTATTCATTCGGGATTGCACCTGCTTGACCATTATTGACCATAAATTTATCGTTGGTTTTTTGTAATGTGCTGTTTTGTTTCAAAATGTCAGCCACCCTAGAATTTCAAACTGCTCTATCTCAGCCAATTTTTAAGATAGAGGTAAAACAAAAAATGCTCTGGAATCCTTGTATCAAGTCCTAACACCTAATTAAAAAATAAACTTGATTTTTTTAACTTTTTTGTATATTTATTTTAGTTTTAAAATTTTCCGTGGCCGCCATCTTGAAACAAAATGGCGGACCAAGCTGGCCAACGAACTCGGTCGAGGCATTGGTGAGCTTAATACACACAATTAGTTTCATCCAAATTAATTTATAAATACGAGCGTTATCGTATCAAATTATTTTCATTTTTTCAATTTGTTTCGAATTTTTTTATTTTTTTTTTCGAATTTTCTGGATTTTTTTAATTTTCCTTTTTCTGTATCCTAAATACTACCTTTATTCCTAATTTGAATTTTCTAGCGCAACAAAATCGGATTGTCTTCAAATTTTCGTTTTTTTTCAATTTCTTCGATTTTTTCAATTTTGCTTTCGATTTTTTGGTGTTTTTGATGTTTTCTTTTTCTGGATGTTAAACACTACCTTCACACCAAATCTTAAGTTTCCAAGACTACAAGATAGTATTATTTTCAATTTTCAATTTTGATGGAATTTGTTGAATTTTCGAATGTTTTTTTTTCGAATTTTCTGGATTTTATAATTTTTCCTTTCTTTGTATCCTAAACACTACCTTTTTTCCAAATGTCAAGTTTCTGGGGCTACGGGATCTACCCAATCTTTTTGATGACGCGTGAACGAGTGAGTAAGAAGTGACAAAAAATCGAATGTTTGAGTTCATATATCGCCTGAACTAGAAAAGACAGAAAGTTGTAATTTTAAATTTTGGTCCTGTGGGCCAAATACTCTCTATAATTGAAGTTTAAAATTTTTGGGATACTCCAGTGCGGAGATATGGGGGGGGTCAAAAGTGCCCTGAGTTGCTTCCAGAAAAGTATGCTTACGGCTGTCCTCTCTCGACTTGGCGGAGGCACTGCCGTGCCTCCAGATAAAATTGCACAAAAAATTATACACCTAATTTAAAAAATCTGACAAATGTATTAACAAAATTTCAAATTAATTTGAATAATTTAAAACCTGACTTGATAAATTTTAGCCTTAATAACTTACTGTTTAAATAGATTAATCAAATGTGGCATTTTATTTTCAACGAATGAAAAATTTCACAATCGTCTGAATTTCCACAGAAAAGTATTATGACCTAAAAATAAATGTTCTATATTTTCCGAACGAATGAACCAAATTTAACTAAAAACTGTACAGCTAATTCCGGGTATCTCACCAACATACCTACCAAAAATCAAACTAATCGGATCATTATTTCGGCAGTTATCGCGGAACAGACAGACAGACAGACAGAAACCAAAAACTTTTCGGGTCTCCACAGTGAGCCTCAACTGACGTTTCGGCAATAACTGTGAAATCTGGCGTTGAACATTATTTATCTGTCAAATTCACTTTCTCATATAAACTTACAACTCACAAAATAATTCTCTATATAAAAGACATTCTTTGGATGAAAGATTGTAACGAAATGCAATCTGTTACATAACAAAAATATTGCAAGATGTTCTATAAAGCCTATTTTATATTTTTTGTCGGATATATTTTCTTCTCATGACACATAAAAGTCCACTTTGTTCAGAATATGAAAAGCTAGGCTGAAGTATATACGGAAAGCTAATCAGGTCAGTTTCCTTGGGAAAGTTTGCTTTATTAAACCGGTTAATTCAAAATAGAGGGTAATGGAGATTATTTCTTAAACTTTGGATGATAGAAAAACGTATACTTCATATTACAACAAGAATGAAAAAACATGCGTAGAGCATTGATTATGTAACACTTTTCAACACTTCAAAAATACTTTTAGAAATCTTTACCATTGAATAAGGACTAATGTCTGATCCATAACACTTTTAAAAATCCAATTTCAGGAATTACCAACATTATTCCAGAAACTATCCGAATTATTTTGTGCAGCCCTGTATATTATCTATAGATTTGTATATATACTACATAGAATTCTAATATTCAGTTCACATAATTATTCTGTGCTGCTCTGTGTACTATCTATGTAATTTAGACACACCAAGTAATAGGCAAAAAATTAGTTAAATTTAAAAAGCGCATCTCAAATAAAAACGCACTTCCAGCAATTATTATTAACAGACAGTACTTCAACCGAATACTTTTGTGTGTCCCTGTAAATGAACGATGAATGCTACACACACCCTATTCTATAGTAAGCCTCTTATAGTGCACCTCAGTGGTATATCAATTTCAATTATGTTTGAAATATTGAAACATTATTAAAATAAACCGTAAACGATTTTCCCCATAGACCGTAATATAACGAAATTCTTTGGAGTGTCCCTGTAAAGGAACTGTAAGTGCTATGCACACTTTTTTCTATAGTAAGCCTGTTGTAGTGCCCCTGAGTGATATATATTAATTTCAATATGTTTGAAATAGTGTAACAGCATTAAAAACAGTTAATGATTTTACCCCATAGATCGTATTACAACGGATTTCTTTGGAGTGTCCCTATAAATGTATGAATACTAAAGTATTAAGTATTATTATAAATGTACTAAGTGCTACGAAATTAATTTTCACTACCGAACATGCTATAGTAAACCTCAATAACATATATAAATTGCAGGAAATTCCGAGTATATTTACGCGAGTTAGAGCACGGACAGACGACAGACAGACAAACCGAATTCATAAACACTTTTCAACTATGTTGGAAAGTGTTAAAAAGTATACCATTGAAGTACAGCTTTTATATATGGAATTTGTTTTGAAAGGGTTTTTATGCACATTAAAATACAAAAATTATTTTTTTTATTTGACCCAATTTGAATCTAACTTATGTTTTCAAAAAGAAGGAAGAATCATGCTTTCTGAATAGATGATGAAACACTTTCCAACACCAACAGAATATTGTTTAGAATTTTAATGTTTTATACAATAAAACAACAAACTTGAAATATACAATTTAAAGAACACGCATATCAGTAAAATTATGTTTGCGATTTCTGTCTATATCCCGCAATGTGTTCGAATTCTTCCGTGCACCCTGTATACGATCTATAGAATTTATACACACCACTTACAATGCTAAAAAATATTTAAATTTAAAAATGCATACCACAGTTGAACACTTCTAGAAATTATCGATCATAGTCAGTCTTGTAACCGAACTTTTTTGAATGTCTCTGTAAATGAATGATAAATTCTATGCACCCCATAATCTATAGAAAACGTGTTGTAATACACCACAGTGATCCATGTCAATTTCAATAGGATTGAAGTACGTAACAACATAAAAATGCCTCGAAAATGAATTTTCCCCAAAGGTCAAAATGTAACGAAATTAGCTGGTGCATCCCTGTAATCGAACTCTAATTGCTGCTTTTTTATACTCTACAGAAAACATATTTTAATAGCTCTAAGTCATACATATCAATATTGTTATGTATGAATTACCGTAATATGATTAAAATGCATCGCAAACAATTTTCTCCATAAGCCGATATGCAACGAAATACTTTCCCTGTAAACGAACTATAAATGCTATACACTTCATTTGTATTTGGGAACATTCTATCGTAAATGTCGATAATATATAAAAATTACATGCATTCGAGAATATTTGCGAGAGTTAGAGCAAAGACCGATAGAAAGACAAACCGAATTCCTAAAGCCGAATTCTCTGGAAAATCTTCGATTAATTTTACCATTTTTCAAAACAATATCTTTTAAATAATTAAAATCAAAGAAATGTTTACAAGCAATTTATATCTATAAAACTAATTTTTGAATCAATATCTCAAACAAAAATCGTACTCATAAACACGTGATTGACACCTAACATCACTAAAAAATTCCTTTATATATTATTTGCCTCTCCTGACGCTGTTTTTCACATAAATGTACAATGGATAAAATAGTTCTTCACATAAAAGACATTCTTTGGATGAAAGAACGTAATGGATTGCAATCTAGCACATAAAAAATAGAGTACTAGGCCCATCTTTTCTGTCGTATGTATTTTATTCTAGTGAAGCATGAAACTTTATTCTGTTTTGAATATAACACATAAAAAGAGAAAACTGCCCAGTTAAACTGAGGGCATTGAGCTCACATGCTATTCACACTAATTCTATATTATACAAGCTCCTCAAAAAATAAACAAATCGACAATATATTAAGGGGGGCTCGTCCCCCGTTCCCCCCTTATAATTAACCAATAAACTCCCATAGCTAATCAGAGAAGCGCCTTATTACAATGAACCTATGTACAAAATTTGAAGAAAATCGAATAATTCTGCACGAAAACCCCATTTATCTAAATTAAAGGGGATGGATTAGTCACCGTCCCCCCTTTATAATTAGCCAATGAACCCCCAAACTAATCAAGGAAGCACCTTATCACAATGAAGCTGTAAACAAAATTTGAAGCAAAACGGTTATTTTTGTCAAGAGTTATCGCGTTACGTATATACATACATACAGAACGGGAGGGTAAATTAGCTCTCAGGCATTGATAGCCTGTGAGCTAAAAAGAAAAATCACGCATCAAGCATAGATTATGAAACACTTTCCAACACTTCCAGAATACTTCGCTGTTCAATAAGGTAAATAAGATAACCTAAGTAATGCATATTAGAAAACGTTTAACATATTTGAAAACCAGATTTCAGGAAGTCCCCTTTTGATTCTGTTCTAAAAATACATAAAAAGGTATGATGAAATTAAAAATATTTTTTTAACGCATTTCTTAATAGATTATCTGAGAATATGTTTTGTTTCGATTATTCGCGAATATGAAAATGCGGAAAAACTTAACATTGGCGAGAATCTGACATGATTATTCGCGATTTTTTTAAAATTATTATTATCGCTTTCTTTTTCAGAATTTATAGTTGTTAAAGATTATATTCCCCTGTTTTCTGAGTATATATTTACAAATCAATTTTCAATTGTCAACTGAAAAAGGAGCGAGTGTTATAGGAAAGCAAAATAACAACAACAGCAGAATACTCATTGCAAAGGTGATATAATAAAAAATTGTAAAGGGGGTCAACGGCATCTTTAATCTATTAATTTAAAATGTGCAGGTTCTCGTAGAGATGGAGTTAAAGCTGCACTTAGATAGGAAATAAAAGAATTTCTGAATCATTTAGCTGTATTTAAATATCGTATTTTAATATTGTATCACATACTGACTCACTAATACATTATCATCTCTTTGCGATTTGCGAATAGAGAGAGTCGAAATTACTTTATATAAAAACCTAGGCTTTTTTAGCTGTAAGTATTTCTCCAGTCAGTTAATTTGAATTATCTTCAATCAATAAATTTCATGTTTATGAACATGTGTGAACATTCACCTTCTACATACATGCTATGCAGAATGTATTGTTAATACATATTATCCTTTATTTCTTTGAAATGATGTGCCACTTCAATTAAAATTTTACAGAACGTAACTCATATTTTAGTGCAGATAGATAGACTTAACATTCGCGGATTTGACATTCGCGAGGTTTTCCTGGAACGTAACCCTCGCGAATGTTAAGGGTATACATTTTACCTGTATTACATTTTGAAACAGGCAAAAAATGTATATAAAGAAAATTAGTTTTTAAACCAATCTCTCAGACAAAATCGTTTCCATAAACGCCGAGACTGACATCTAATATCACTAAAAAATTCCTGTGGGTATTACTTGCCTTTCGTACGCTATTTCGCATATAAACCTACAATAGATAAAATAGTTATTCATCTGAGAAACATTCTCTGGATGAAAGAAAGTAATGGAATACAATCTGGCGCATAAAAAATAGCTTAGGGCGCTGTGCAAGGCCTAACTTTTTTTGTCGCAAGTTTTTTCTACTTGTGAAGAATAAAAGTTGTCAAGAATAAAAGTTCTGTTCAGAATATAAAAACAAGTTGGAAATTGTACGTTAAACGTGACAAATGAGGAGCGTTCGTATTATAGCTAGTTTTAAAATGTAAAAAAACCATCCTTATTATTTCAGTGAAAGGAATTATATCGTCTGTTATGAGCGAAATGAGCATGCCCTTTTTTTTCTTATTACATATGCCACGTTTACAGATACGAATTTTTTTTCGACACCAGACAGCGCTGCAAAATTGACCATGGAGATCATGCTTTGCGAATAATTATCTTCATGGTTTAATATTTTCATGGCTCATAATGAATGAATCTCTTGCGTTTATTTACTTTAATGGATTCAGATATTCGGCTTTCAACTTATTTTCAGCTGAAGTTATCTCAGAATCTATACATATTTGAATGTAACTCATTTCTCAAACAAGAAAATTTTTTGAAAGATGTAACTTTTATGCAGTTTTATTCGAAAAAAAATATTTTTTAATAAAAATGGCCGCTTAACATATGAAAAAAGAAGTGGTCAGCCCGTATTTGCTTTCCTCAGTCACGTGATTTTCGTTGTTTTCTTTATTATATAGATTACGTATGATAGGATTTAACAGAATGAATAAAATTTTTATTGATACCTTTTTAACACTTTCCAACCTAGTTGAAAAGTGTTTATGACTTCGGTTTGTCTGGCCGTCTGTCCGTGCTCTAACTCCCGTAAATATGCTCGGAATGCCCTGCAATTTTTATATGTTATAATCGTTATCTATAGCATGTTCCCTATTTCAACGGAAGTGTGTAGCACTTATAGTTTTTTTACAGGGATACTCAAAAGAATTCCGTTACATTGCGGTCTATGGGGAAAAATCATTTGCGGTTTATTTAAATAATGTTTCACTATTTTAAACGCATTGTAATTTATATATATCACTAAGGTGCATTAGAAGAAGCTTAATATGGAATAGGGTGTGCATAGCACTTATACTTACTTTACAGGGACAGTCAAAAGAATTCCGTTACATTACGTCTATGGAGAAAAATCGTCTGCGGTTTATTTAAATAATGTTTCACTCTTTTAAACGCATTGAAATTTATATAAGGTTCATTACAAGAGACTTACTACAGAATATTGTGTGTATAGCAGTCATCGTTGATTTACAGGGACACACAAAAGAATTCTCTACTGTATGTTAACAATAATTCCTGGAAGTGCGTTTTAAGTTACTGAATGCGATTTTAATTTTAAATCGCTTTTTGTATATTACGTAGTGTGTATAAATTCTGTAGATCCTATACAGGGAAGCACAAAAGTTCGGGAACACATTTCCGTATTATTTAACTCCAGACGGAGAATTTTAAACTGTGTTACGTGTTTCCTAACTGAACTAAAATTTAGCATCCTATGTAGTATATATACAAATCTATAGATCCTATACAGGGCTGAATAAAAGTATTCGGATTACTTAGATGTTATCTTTTAGCTTATTAAAGAGTATGATTTGTAAAATTATTTTGGAAGCGTTGGAAAGTGTTACATAATCTATGCTTGACGCATGATTTTTCGTTCTTGTTAAGTTTTGATTCGATTTTCATAACATTTAAAATGACTCGACAAAATTCTGCAACGATAATATATATTACATTTCAAATCATTCGGTTGGGTAGCTTTTGCGCTGTTATACGCGGACAGACGGAGGGACGGACAGACCAAACGACGACTATAGGTGCTACGTATTTATATAATTATGAAAAAATCTAAAACGAAGAACTGTGCATCAGGCATGGATTATGAAACACTTTCCAGCACTAACAGAATTTATTAAGGCATGTTATTTTTTATAAAATGAATTTAGGTATCTAAATTCCTTTGAGTAATAATTTGCCTCTCAGATGTTGTTTTTCATATGAATGTACAATTGATAAAATATTTCTTTATGTAAAAGACATTCTCTGGATGAAAGAACGTAATGGAATGCAATCTAGCACATAAAAAGCGCAATTATTACACATAGTTGTAAAACAGCACATCCAGTTATTCTAAGCACATCGAGTTATTCGCTCTGCAAGGCCTACCTTTTATTGTTGCATGTATTTGCTTCTGAAGCCTAAAAGTTTATTTTGTTCAGCATATGACAAGAACAAAAAATCATACATAAAGCGTAAATAATTAATCACTTTTTTTTGTATGCAATTAATTTAAATATCTAAATAAGCTATTTAAATATATACATATATATTTGTAAATCGGTAAAAATTCATTTTCTGTAATTGTAGTCTATATCGGGTAATGTGTAATAATCCAGTAATTATATATAGAATTTATACGTACCACAAATTAAACTGAAAATTTGATAAGTTTAATCATGCATACTACAGCGAAAACCCATTTCCATCAATTATCAACTGCAATAATTCCTATAACCGAATTATTTCTGCGTGTCTATAAATAAATGATAAATTTTAGATAGTCGATAAACAAAATATCTTGTTTCGTTAATAACTGTATTATAATTATATATTATATTAGTATACCAATTCCATCAGGCATTAGGATATATTGTGGGAAAAGCAACACTTGTATAGCACAGGACAAGCGTTGCTATTGGAATTCATGATGGTATTTGTATACTAGTATAATGCTACACAAGTGTTGCTATGCACATAATATATGCTAGTGACTGATGGAATTGGTATACTAATATAAATGCTATACAACTGTTGCTCTCCACACAATATATGCTAATGCTTGATGGAATTGGTATACTGATATAACATGTAAATGATGAAAGTTACGTGGTCCATAATCAATACAAAAGATGTTGTAGTACACCTTTGTGCCCGTTTTAATTTCAGTATGTAACTATTATAACACCATTAAAATGCACCGCTAACGATTTTCCCCATAGATCTTAATGTTATGGAATTATTTTGTGCAGCCCTATAAACGATTTGCAAATTCAAGTTATTCTAAACTCTTGAGAAAGCATGTTGTAATCCAACTCATTAGTGAATAGAAATCTCCTTATGTTTGCAATATCGTAACGTCAATAAGAATGAAAAATAAGACGTCAAGCACACATTCCAACATTTCCAAAATACTGTAACGAAACTTCATCGTTTAAAAGAAGATACATAAGAAAACAACTTAAAAACGGATAACATAGTTGAAAACAGGATTTGAGCACATTCCATCTATAGCCGGAAAAATGCTAGAATTTTTCTCTACATCCCTGTACATGATATATAGATCTTCTTATACACTACATAGTGGGATAAAATTAAGCTTAGTTACAAAACGCACAACACAGTTAAAAATATTCCTTTAGCATTTTCTACCTATAGACACAAGTGAACTTGAATAATTCGATGCAACACTGTACTACATTATCTGCAGATTTTTATACAAAGGGCATTCCATAAAAACTTATATTTATTTTTTTACGTACTGGCAACACCACAAAACTAAAAAATAAAACTGCAGACGATTTTTTTAAAACTGTTAATTGTACGTTTATAAATATTCTAAACGAAGCAGACGATTTAATTTTTAGGGTTTCGTTCATATAGACCCTATTCGTCCCGCTACGTTGTCTATCCGTTACAGAGCCGGTTCTCAAAAACTATATAACTTGAAGTCCTGAAATTTTGTGTACTTATAGCTGAATACCTACTATGAAGCTGAAAATCATAAAATTAAAAAAATCGTATTATTTTAATATAGAGAGATAAAAAACAAAAATCTAACAGCCTTTTCCTATTAAATTTAAACATTTTTCGTTATAGCAGTTGGCAACAATTAAAATTCCCCAATAAAATTCTTTCTACGATAATTAATTTTCTATTGAAATATTTCCACGTGAAAAATGAAAATGAAATAGAAAGTTTCACCAACTAATTAAGATTAATATGACGTCATATTGGCAAGAAAACGGAAACAAACATTTCTCAATAATACAAGGAGTATGGGTATGTGTAAGTACAGAAAGCAGGTTAATATGATGTTATTACAGAATTAAAAAGAAAATTAATCTGACGTCATATTGGAAGTTTAACGGACTTTTTCAGATGTTTGAGAATAATACAAAGAGAGTATCAATATGAGTAATAGAGAAAGCAAGTGATTATAACGTCATATGAGTTTGAAGAACATATTGAATCATGATAAAAACCCGATTATGGAAATATTGGCATATTTTAACATTTTGGTGGTCTCTATACAACATGTTTAATTTTAAAATTATTATTTTTTAAATATTGCATTTAGTCCACATGACAGATATTATTATGACAGAGTATAATAGTGGGCTTCGCCCGCTATCGGGCTGGTTTAGATATTCGAAAAAACGAAAAAATAGACCGATAACATTTTACTTTATAAAAAACATGACTTTTTTTTTTTTTTTTTTTTTTTTTTTTTTTTTGGAAAATGAAATTTATTTCGATTTATTAAAAAAAGGATAAAGTGTTTTGAAAGGAATATTAAACGAAACTCTTTGTGCGATCTTCGATCACACTTACCAATTTTTTCTAGTTTCGTGCTTGTTTAAAGAACTGTTTTAATTTGCCCTACAGAAATAGAGGTGAGTGATTCAGAGTTGAAAAACGAAATGCGTTGTACCATACAATTTTGCTATCGTTTGGGCACAAAGCAGCTCCAGAAACAGTTAAGTTAATGAAAGAATCTAACAAAGACAGATGTTTTGGTGAGTCTACGATTTTTAGATGGTGATATATAGCATGATGATTTCAAAAAAAGACGTTTGTCTACAGAACTGACTCCTAAGCCTAGAATTAGAAAGTGTTGTGAATGATCGAAATGTTAACACTGAGTAGGCAATCTTGCCAGAAAATCGGCGAATGATATGCGAGGAGGTAGCGGAATTAACTAACATTTCGAAAACGTCGACATTTCGCATTCTACGCAACAATTTACAGCTTCGCCATGTTTGTCTCAGATGAGTCCCTCATCACCTTACTCAAGAACAAATGCAAACAAAAATTCACCAGTGAAGTGAGGGGAAACAGATGCTTCAAAATGATCTGAATTTCCTAAAGACTGTCATAACAGGTGATGAAACTTGAGTGCATCATTTTGATTCCTTTACCAAGTCCGCAACAAGTGTATTGAAACACCCTGATTCTCCGCTTCAGAAAAAAATCCGACAAACCAAATCTGCTGGAAAAGTCATGATGATTATTTTCTTTGATCATAAAGGTGTAATCTATCAGCATGCAGTGCCTCCAAAAACTACTGTGAATGGTGAATATTATGTTTCCGTTTTGAAATTTTTGCAACAACACATATTGAGAAAGCGTCTTGAACTGGTAGAGAATTGGACATTACATGACGATAATGCTCGCCCGCATGTTGCTACTTCTGTTCAGCAATATCTTAGCAAATGCAATATTAAAATCTTGTCACATCCCCCTTACAGTCCAGTTCTCGCACCATGAGATTACTGGCTGTTTCCGACACTAAAGCTCCGTGGCAGAAAATTTTACAGATTCTGAAGTTATTTCAGCAATGCAGGGTTCTTTGAAGCAGCTTCCAAAAAAGGATTCTCTGTTTGTTTTGAAAAGTGGGTTGAATAATGGGACGTTACATATCATCTGAAGGAAGGCATTTTGAAAAAGAATGATGCATTTTTTTTCTGTAAATATATTTCTTCATTTTTTATGATTTTACTCTCAGTTTTTATGGAACGCCCTTTGTACATGCTTCATATTAAACTAAAATTTAATTCAAGAAAAAAATGCATAATATAACTGAAAACTTACTTCCAGAAATTACCTTCCATAGACGACAGTTTATCCAGTTCTTTGTGTGCCCTGTATATGAAGTTATTTATACTCTATACACATCTCTTAGTATACTAAATATGGTTTAACTGCACTTAAAAATTAAACAATCAAATTTTTCTGAAAATTATAAATTTAGAATTTGTGAGTCTCAAATGTTTTTTTTTTCTTAAACTAAATAAAATAAATTAACAATATTTAATTACCATATTTGTTTTTTTCATTTTTTATAAGAAAATATTTATACACTTTTGAATATTTAGAAATAATTAAACAATCGCATTTTACTGAAAAGATAAATTTAGAATTTGTGAATCTCAAATGTTTTTGTATCCCCCTTTGATTCTACGCCAAAAGTATATTGTAGAAACGCATTCAATAAATGATGTATTTAAAGGCATATCTTAAGAGATTATTTCAGTATATATTTTCACAAATATTCGTTAATGAGTCCTTACTGCTTTACTGTATCTATAAAGTGTTTTAAAACTTCAGTCTTACTATTTTCAATATTATAAAATTCTCAAATTTTCATAAAATAAAATTAAAGGAATATTTGCAAATACTTTATGCCGAAAAAATTTATTTTTTCAGCAAATCCCTAAAACAAAAATCGTCTCATAAACACGTGAATGACATCTAACAGCTAAAAAAAAAATATCTGGGAATTAATTTCCTCTCAGACGCTGTTTTCCTATTAAACATACAACTGATAAAATAATCCTTCATACAAAAGGTACCCTTTAGATGAAAAAAGCGTAATGAAATCCAATGTGGCACATAAAAAAGTAGTGTAAGAACTTCTGTAAAGCCTATTTTATGCTTTTCATCGTATATATTTTCGTCTCGTCAAGCATAAAAGTCTGTTCTATTTAGGATATCAAAGGCTTAGAATATTAGATATCAGGCAAGTTGTTTTCGAGAGTTCTTTTTACTGTATAGGAAGAAATGTTTTGTTTTGTACAGTTCTTTCTGAAAACTTGAAGTCTATCCATTTGAATTACTTTTTTCATTTGAGAAAGAAATAGTTTTGAAGATAATTGTTATAAAGAAATTTTATAAAGTATTCTAGATTTCTCCATCTCCCCGTATAAATTTACCAAACAAACTTAATGGTAAAATTCCATTGGGTTTCGCGTCAATTCGTCGCGCACAATTCATCGCCGAACAATTCATCGCCGAGCAATTCATCGCGGCGTTAATTCATCGTAGCGTTAATTCATCGTAGCGTCTATTCATCGTAGCGTCTATTCATCGCAGCTTCAATCCGTCGTGGCGTCAGTTCATTGTAGCGTCAATTCATCGTAGTGAAAACGTTTCTAAAGGTAATAATGATAAAAGTAAAGATAATCCCATCAAAAACGTCACCTGTAAAAAAGGCAGCCAAGTCTCGTAATCTTTTACCGTAAAAAGTTCTGATATCGTGTAAAGCCAAGTTTAGCTATCTTATTAACTCTGAAATTTTCATTCACAAATTACACCTAGTCTCTACATCTTTAGTTAATTATTATTTTGTGACTTGGCAATTACACAGCACAGGGAAGTTATTACACCTTACTAGTTATGAGATGGGATGGGGTAATTTGATTAAGGCTAATTATATACGCACAGGGAAGTTATTACACCTTAATATGTTGTGGGATGGGATGGTATTATGATTAAGACTAATTATACACATCACATTCTCGTGCTACGTAATTTCCAAGTCACAAAATTCTAATTAACTAAAGATGTATAGACTAGGAGTGAAGTTATTTTTAAAGTAAATATTGCAACCATTACTTTTCCGTAAGAGCGGCCCTAGTCAAAAATGGCTTTCCCATTAGCGTGGCGCCAATTGTAATCAAGAATAAGAATAAACAAAATTACGTTACTACGTTATTACGTTACTACTACGTTCTCGAAATGAACTTCACGAGTAACAATATTTGGCGCAGTTGGCAGTGCAAGACTGACATTCTTGGCACGCTGTCGCTCATTTTTGACTGGGACCGCGCTAACGGAAAAGCATTGGTTATTTTTATAGTCGAAAATATGGTGCTACACGTCCATAAACTTAAGCAGTGGATCAAAATTAATTTTTAATGAAATGTCCGATCGTTTCTTAGATGGTCACCAACGCTACCAATTTCTTTAAACTTTTCATGCCACTGCTTTATAGTCGTGACATCTGAAATATTGCACCCATTACAACGTCTAAACTCCTGTTGAAGAGACATGATTTCATGGAGGGACAAAACGCTTTGTATTTATTTCTAAATGGAAGCTGTTTTGTTAAATATCGAAGTTTGATTCACTGCTTGAATCTATGACCAAGTACGGTAATTTTTTCGGGGATAAAAAAAACTTTAGGAATTACGCAATAGTAAAAATTTTACATTAATATCTTTAACAGACTTTTCGTGATAACGTTTTGTAATCAGTGTGAGGGTAGGGCTTGTTGAGCTGAAGCCTTCTGGTAGTCCCCCCCCCCCCACCTGGCCGGCCTCTGTAATCAGTGTGAGACTTTGTGGCGCCTTATATTTGTGCATACGTGCTTATTTATGTGATGTGTGCACATTAAAAATACATGGCAACAGTTATAATATACTTTCTAAAATATATTGCTATGCGAATTCAACCCATAGATACTAAAAGTATTTATTTAAAATATATATTTACGCTACATATAGGAAAGAAATTCAAAATCATAGAAACCCGACAGAGTTTCTCGCCAAACACTAGAAACACACACTTAATGAACAACAACTAAAAAAATTAATTTACGCCTATTGTTGCCAGAAGATTTATTAAGAATAATTACAGTACTCTGTCTACAGAGGCTGTTCGCGCATTTTTACTGTCTTCTATCTTTACAAGAAGAAAGTATTGGATTCATGAAATTTTTTACTTCCGGTTTTCGACGGATTTATACGTTTTAGAAGGTTCTGAACACGATTGGATTGTGTTTAGAAAATGTCTGTCTGTGAGTCTGTTTGTATGAGACAAAAATTTTGTGGGCGTTCTATCTCAAAACTAATGCACAAAATGAAACTTTAGATTCAGTTAGTTCCTGATGTACTGATTAGAATTTCATTTAAATCGCCCAACAGGTGGCGCTGCTATGCTACATTTTCCATAATTTTTACGATAGCTATATCTCAAGAACTAATGCACAGAATTTCATCAAACTTCAGATTATGTTAGACCTTGACATAAATAGATGTTGATTACGTTTTGATGTAAATAGCCCAACAGATGGCGCTGATATACTATTTTTTTGTTTGATTATCACATAGCTATATCTCAAGAACTAATACACAGAATTTCATCAAAATTCAGATTCAGTTAGACGTTGACATAAGTTGTTTTGATTAGGTTTTGGTGTAAATCTCCCATCATGTGCGGCTGCTATGCTGCTTTTTTCAGAATTTACACGATTTTAGCGATAGTCATATCTCAAGAACTAACGCACGGAATTTAATAAAATTTTAGATTAAATTTGAACTTGATATAAATGTGTGTTGATACGTTTTTGGTGTATGTGAAACGTGTATGAGATAGAAGAAAGCTTTGGGATTGGTATGTCCGACTAGTTTATACTAGTTTGTTTTGGTTTTCATAAACATTTTCTGCGTAGAGAAATTTTTTTTCACAGCTAATATGTTTTTGAAAGAATAAATTATCGTCTAACAACTTACATTTTTGTTTACCTGCAAAATTCCGCATTTAAAGAATCAATGGATGGAAGGCTATATTTCTGCATTCTGAAAACAACATTTTAAAACTGAGCAAGAAATACTCAAATCTGAGTATGTCGCATAGTCAAAATGGATCCGAATCAAAATTACTCACGTTTGAAACATGTATATACTCATATCTGAAAACATGCACTCACTCAAGAATAAAACATCATGTGCTCATATTTAAGTATGTATGTCCATGTTTCAGAAGGGCTGTAGAAACGAATTCGGATTATGTTTCGACAATAGATGATAATTGCTGAAATTGGGTTGTGTTTACATGTGTGATGAGTTTTTGTTTAATTGTTTACTTAGATAAAATCTTTCACATTAATAAACTGTGTAGTTTCGTTACAGTATTCTGGATGTGTTGGAAAGTTTTTCATAATCCATACTTGATGCATGATATTTCTTGACTGTTAATGGTTTCAAAGGAGCCTGCTCCTTAAAAAATCTAACAATCCCCATTACTATCACCAGTAATAGCAAATTCAAAATAATTAATATCTATCTATATCGATTTGAAACATAAATCCTCCTTTGACCTTCAATAAGAGCAAATTTAGAGTAGATTCAATTAAATCCTTTGAATGTTTATTTCCCATCATTTTTATCATCCATTTTACCTACATAATCTGGATTAACCTACTTTGGTACATATTGTTATTTTAATCTTTTCATGCGTTCCATTTTTTGGAAGCCTTGGTTTTCTTTTTCCTTAATAATAAAACTAAAATGCATTTCCTTTTATTTAACTTATATATTTTCATGAACATATCAGGAATATATGTAAAAGACCATAAAAAAAAAACTTTCCTTTAGTATTTATACCTATGCAACGTAGATTTAATCAGAATTCCAGTAAAAGTTGCGAGCTAATGAAGATGTATATTGATAATTATTTGTGTTGTTACGGCGTGAAGACCGGGTCTGCAATACCGACTTCGTAATGCCGGCAACGATTTTCAAAAATGTATCTTTTATAGAACTTCATCTCTTATTAAAGTGATGTCTTATTTTTAGAAAATTTAAGATTGTCTGGATTTAATTAATAAATTTCAAGAATGAGATTTTAATTGTTATGAATTCTTCAAACGATCGCCAGCCATTTAAAGTGTTGCATCTTTGAGATCTGTAAATAAAAGGATTTTCCGTTGGATAATTTAATTCCTGAGAACTGTGAATCAAATGGAAAAAACATGATCTTCTGCCTTCCTTCATTGATGAAATTTCAAGTGAATAATAACAGATTTTTCTCCAATCTTATATGTTTTTATTTCAAGTCCTCGATGTCATCTCATAAAGTAAGAAGTTAATATATCATTTTCTCATCTCTAATTTATGACCTTAAAGAACATTACACTCGATTAGTGTGGTTCTCAACGCAATCCATTTCCTTCTTCCAATAAAGTCAAAATTAATTACAACAATTAATTACAATCACTAATAACAATTATTAACAATGCCACGTTATAGTAAACCTCTTGTAGTGCACTTCAGTTATATATATCAAATCGAATATGTGTGAAATAGTGTAACATCATTGAACTACACCGCAAACAATGTTTCCATGTAGACCATAATGTAACTGAATTATTTTGAGTGTCCCTTCCTGTACATGAAGTACAAACGCTACGTACTTCATTTTCAATACCAAACATGTCATAGTAAACTTCATTACTATAAATCAATTGCATGGCAATCCGACTCTATTTACGCGAGTTAGAACACAGACAGACAGGCATACGGCAGAGACAGACAAACCGAATTCATAAACACTTTTCAACTATATTGGAAAATTGTTAAAAATATATGCAACTGAACTGTGTAACTTCCTTTGTTGAAAATCGGTTGAAAAGAACTTTGATAAAAATTTTGATCTAACAAACACTACATCACATCATGGTGTTCATAGAACGAAAATAATGTTTTTTACTAAATCACACTGATTGTCTCGTTCAAAATATTTATCACAATAAATATTTATTGCAATTAAAAATTATTTAGTCGTTAACGAAGCTTATGCGGTTGCGAACTTAGATTATATAATCATCAGAAAACAGTGTAAAACAATTTTGTTTGTAGAAAATTAAAAATTCGGGATAATTAATTCTCTCGGAATAAAAATGAAATTCCTATGTATAATCAGAACAAACACCTCATTGTTATTTCAAGATAAGTCACAATAATTAAATTTCATCGAGTGCGTCTCTAGTTTCAAAACTGCTAATTAAATATGTGCATTCTAGTTGAATAATTAACCTTTACATGCAACGTTTTAAGTACAACAATAAAAACCTAAAGAGCTGTTATTGATATTAAAAATTAGTAATAATACATTTTTGTGTCGATAAATAAATACTAAATGAGTGATTTTCAGTCGGTTAGTGAACAGCAGTGTATAACAAGTGGGTAAGTGTGATCGAAGATCGCACAAAGGGTTTCGTTTAATATTCCTTTCAAAACACTTTATCTTTTCTTTAATAAATCCAAATAAATTTCATTTTCAAATAAATAAATAAATAAATAAATAAAAAGTCATGTTTTTTATAAAGTAAAAATTTACAGGTCTTTTTTTCTCGTTTTGTCGAATATTTGAGCCGGTCCGATAGCGGGCAAAGCCCGCTATTATACCCTGTCATAATAATATCTGTCATGTGGACTAAATGCGATATTTAAAAAAATCACTTTCAAAATTAAACATGTTGTATAGAGACCTTCAAAATGTTAAAATATGCCAATATTTCCATAATCGGGTTTTTATCATGATTCAATACGTTCCTCAAACTTATATATTTAATATTCTCTATTACTAATATTGATTCTCTCTTTGTATTATTCTCAAACATTTGAAATATCCGTTATGACGTCAGATTAATTTTCTTTTTAATTATCTAATGACGTGATATTAATCTGCTTTCTGTACATACACATACTCATACTCCTTGTATTGTTGAGAAATGTTTGAAAATTTCCGTTTCATTACTAATATGGCATCACATTAATCTTTTTTTTAATTGGTGAAACTTTTTATTTCATTTTCATTTTTCACGTGGAAATCTTTCAGTAGAAAATTAATTATTGTAGAAAGAATTTTATTGTGGATTTTTAATTGTTGGCAACTGCTATAACGAAAAATGTTCAAATTTAATAGGAAAAGGCTGTTAGATTTTTGGTTCTTTATCTCTATACATTAAAATAATGCTATTTTTTCAAATTTTAATATTTTGATCTTCATAGCAGGTATTCAGCTATAAGTACACAAATTTTCATGCCTGTAAGTTATATAGTTTCTGAGAACGACTCTGTGACGGACAGACAACGGAGCGGGAGTAATAGGGTTTCGTGAGATGAACGAAACCCTAAAAAATGATGTCCCCTTAATTCTGTCGCAAACTTATAGTATAAAAGTAATTTTTGTACCAATCCATTAGTAAGAACTTCTAGAATTAATTGTTATGGTTTCAGGACTGTTTGCATGTGAAAGTTCGCATCAAATTTCTTTTTTGAAATGGTAACACTCATTTTTAACACTTTCCAACATAGTTAAAAAGTGCTTATGAATTCGGTTTGACTGGCCATCTGTCTGTCTGTCTTTCCGTCTGTCTGTCAGGCCGTCTCTCTTTCTCTGGCCATCTGTACATTCTTTAACTCACGTAAATATACTCGGATTGCCATACAATTGATATATGATATTAATATATGTAATGACATATTCGGTAGTGAAAATTAAGTATGTAGCAGTAATACTTCGTTTACAGGGGCAATCAAAAGAATACCGTTACATTATGGTCTATGGGGGAAAATCATTTGCAGTGTATTTTAATGCTGTTAAACTATTTCAAATATATTGAAATTGACATACATTAGTGAAGTGAACTACAAGATGCTTAATATCGAATATGATATGTTTAGCACTTATAATTAGTTTACAGGGAAACTAAAAATAAATCTGTTATACTATGGTCTATGGGGAAAAGTCGTTTGCGGTGCATTTTAATCATGTCATACTATTACAAACATAATGAAATTGATATCAATTTCTGGATGAAATTGATATCAATTTCTGGGGTGTACCAAAACATGCTTTCTGTAGAATATGGAGTGTAAAGCATTTATCATTCATTTAGAGGGTCACACAAAAGTATTTGGTTACATACATAATGGTCTACGGAGAAAAACTGTTTGCAACTATTTTAATTACGTTACACTATTTTAAATATAATGAAATTGATATACATTACTGAGTTTACTACAAGATACCTATTGTATAATATGATGGGTCCATGTCTTTATCACGGGAGAGGGGAGAATGAGGGAGAAGAAAAAGCAATTAACAGCCTGGCGACTTGTAAATAAGAAAAGTAGCCATATTCAACCCTTACTCGCTAAACAATCATTGATATACGGGCCCCGAATGGAGGTAAAACGAAGAAACATTTTTGCTCATTAAAAGACATCTGTAAGACATCCCCCCTCCCATCCATTATTATTCATTCTTCAATGTCAGTTCGTCTTGTAGATAAATTCTACACTGTACTGTTGCACTGTTTTCAAAGTAAAAATTACAGAAAAAAAAATTATTCTGCATATAAAAGTTTCATAAAAATTATAACTATATAATTCACCTTTTTGTATCATTAACAAAAACCATAACAAATTTCGTGTGGCCTAAAAAATAACAAAAAATGTATTATGTAAAAAATATAATTGTACAAACATTTTTAGAATATTTATTTATTTATTTCCTCATCAAAGATATCCCAAGATTCCGTTAAGGTGGTTCTCAAATGATATGCTCAACAGCACGAAACTTTCTGACGCATTTTGTGACTCATTTTTAAACGTAAAGGCATAAAATTAATAGGCCTGACTATCGAAACAATTTGGAATGCAAATAAGTTTTCCATTTTTTGATCAATAAATTACTTATCGAGTTATGAGCGATTATTGTCTCATGACAACACGTTTTTTCCCTTTTTTGTGCTGCGGCGTTGGAAATTCGATTCAAAACGCTGACTTTGACTGTATTTTCTAAATTATAACTATATAATTCACCTTTTTGTATCATTAGGAAAAACCATAACAAATTTCGCGTGGCCTAAAAATTAACAAGAAATGTATTATGTAAAAAAATATAATTGTACAAACATTTTTAGAATATTTGTTTATTTATTTCCTCATCAAAGATATCTCAAGATTCCGTTAAGGTGGTTCTCAAATGATATGCTCAACAGCACGAAATTTTCTAACGCATTTTGTGACTCATTTTTAAACGTGAAGGCATAAAATTAGTAGGCCTGACTATTGAAACAATTTGGAATCAAAATACGTTTTCCATTTTTTGATAAATAAATTACTTATTGAGTTATGAGCTATTCTTGTCACGTGACAACACGTTTTTCCCCTTTCTGGTGCTGCGGCGTCGGAAATTCGATTCAAAACGCTGACTTTGACTGAATTTTCTAAAAGATCTTCTGCCTTTACCAAAAAATGGAGCCTTCACCAAAGCGCCTTTCGATTACAAAGTTTCTGAATTAAGAACACTTGCCAATTTCCGAACTTCCCAAGTTTCTGAACAAAAGTAAATTTAAAAATATGTCGTAAAGTAGCTAGTTTGGATTTGAGAATAGCTTTAAGGGGGTTGCTCAATCAGCTCTCTAATTTCCCTCGCTAATAATAAAGATATGGGCGTAGAAGAATGCACCGTACATTTAAAATATCTCCTTAGAAAATTACATTTTTTTTTTCTTCGTACTCTTCTTAAAATATGTTTTTTCCGCCTTAGTTGTTAAAATATTTCTGAAATATCTGCTTAATTTAATATTTTATGTGTTAAAAGCTGACGAGCTGTGAGTAATATTTTAACACTTCAAGATAAATTCTGATAAAAACATTAGCAACTATGAATTTCATTTCAACCAACGTTTAAAAGGGTCTGTATTCACTATATCTTTGGTGAAATCTTGCGGTCTGATATTTATCGCTATTTTAATACTATTTGTGTGTTTACAGTTTGATTATTTTTAATGTGTTAATTAAATAGCTGTCGTTAAGGATTATTAAGTTTAGTGTATAATTTGTTGAGGATATACATTTTTTGGAACATGGTCAATTTAGTGCAAAAACTATAAACAAAATTTCGAAAGTTTATGTTTGCAAAATGCAGTGTCCAATGTTTTGTTTTACTCTCTTTATTTTATTTTGTTCAAATTTTCCAAATAATTTTACAAACCATTACCTTTTAATAAGCTGAAAGATAACATCTAAGTAAACAATTTGGAAAACGCATAACATATTTAAAAACGTAATTTCAGGAAATACCAACAATATTCGGAAAAATATCCGAATACTTTTATTCAACCCTGTATAGGATCTATAGATTTGTATATATACAACATAGGTTGCTAAATTTTAGTACAGTTAGAAAACGCGTAGCGCAGTTTAAAATTCTCCTTCTGGAGTTTCTGTCAATAAATGGAAATGTGTTAGCGAATTTTTGTGCTGCCCTGTATATGATCTACAGAATTTACACACACCAAGTAATAGACAAAAAGTGAGTTAAATTTAAAATCGCGGTCAGCAACTTAAAACGCACTTCCGGGAATTATTGTTAACAGAAAGATTATAATTATTTTGTTAGTCCCTGTAAATGAACGATGACTGCTACACACGCAATATTCTGCAGTAAGCCTTTTGTAATGCACCTTAGTGATATATATAAATTTCAATGCGTTTAAAATAGTGAAACATTATTTAAATAAACCGCAAACGATTTTTCACCATAGACGTAATGTAACGGAATTCTTTTGCCTGTCCCTGTAAAGTAACTATAAGTGCTATGCACACCCTATTCCATAGTAAGCTTCTTGTAATGTACCTTAGTGATATATATATCAATTACAATTTGTTTGAAATTGTGTAACATTATTAAAATAAAACGCAAATGATTTCCCCCCATAGACCGTAATGTAACCGAATTCTTTTGAGTGTCCCTGTAAAAAAACACTATAAGTGCTACACGCTTCAGTAGAAATAGGGAACATGCTATAGATAACCACAATAACATACAAAAATTTCAGAGCATTCCGAGCATATTTACGGGAGTTAGAGCACGGACAAACGGACAGACAAACCGAAGTCATAAACACTTTCCAACTAGGTTGGAAAGTGTTAAAAAAGCGGGGTGGAGATTTTAGATAATAAAATTAATTATAATGTACTATATATATATATATATATATATATATATATATATATATACGACGACTTACTCGACTTAGTCAACATGTATGATGCATTGCCATGTGGATGTGAATATTATGCAGAAGTTGTGACATTTTAAGGATTCTGTATAATTATTGTGAGTAAAATATTTTATCTACACTTTACGCGTTCATATTTCCAATTTTATTATTTCAAAACTGTTATCTCGTGGTAATTTCGTGAGGTGTTAAATACAGTTTTTGGGATAATCGTTGTGAGTGAAATATATTGTATATTCTTAATGGTTTTTTATTTCCTATTTAAATATTTCCAAATTTTAATATTTCCAATTGTTGTCTGGTAATAATTCAGTGTACCTGGATGATTCTACTGATCTTAGCATTATGCCAGTAGAATTATGAAACACTGAATTATTATTTAAAACACATGTGGGTGCATCCAGGCTGATGAGTACATGTGCTTGTGTTTTTTCATATCCAATTCATATTTAATTCTCATGTGGTCCAATTTTCCATTGTATATGGTTCATATTTAATTTATTAATCCATTTGTATTTACTTAATTGCAACTCCAATTTATAATTTTTTTTTTCCCTTTCTCTCTATTTTTTTTTTCTTTTTTCAATATTCTTTAGGTATGAGTAAAATTTGGCCAATTACCATTGAAGCACAAGCTATGGTAATATTATGTTTGCACATGTTAATTATTAGCTATGTGGTATTCTGTATACACAATATCATTAATTATCTCTTTGGAGATTTAAGTAGAATGATAATAGAACTTGATATGTTTTTTGAAATTCATAGATATTATAATTATATATATATATATATCATAAGCAAAAACAACTATAATCTTTCATATAAATCATTAAAAAAAATAATAATTAAAACAAATCAGTAAAAAAGATGCATGTGCTGTTAATATACTTTTATCGTAATCGGAAATATAGAAATACAAAATTAACATTAAAAAAAAAAAAAAGTGAAATTAGGAAATTATTGCTAAAATTGAAACAAGGATTCGCTACGTAAATTGTCACAACAAGAACTGTTAACCCTTTCAGGTACAAGTAATTGTGTTACTGTAATGTTGAATTCACAGCAGGAATTTCGAGAAATTTCATTTGACTATATAGACAGGTTTTCATCTTAGCAGGTATACTATTCCTTATAGTTTATATTATTTTCACCGAGACCATGAAATTTTCCGTTGACAAATGTTTTCCGCTTTACATACGTTCTATTTCACTGGTTTTAGTATTTAATCTAGCTTACTTAATTTAATTGTGATATACATAACCTCTTCAAAATGCACGTAAAATATAACATTTCATAAAAAATAATGTGTGCGATTTTTTTAAACTGAATCTGGGAAACAAATTCATACCACTTTTAAGCAGAGTTCGTTGATTTAAATCAGCTTGATTTTAATCATGATTAAGATTAAACTGATTTTTTTTTTTAAATCTCTGATTTAAAACAACTTTCGTAAAAATTTTATTTCAAATTCAGGTCAAGAAATTTTGTAATAAATATTATGTTTTGAAAATAATAATAATAATAATAATAATAATAATAATAATAATAATAATAATAAACTTTGTAAATTTAAGGAGTCGGAGAGACTGAGAACTCAAAATGCATGATTTTTAATTTTATTTAAATCAAATATCACACTTTAAAATAAAAATCCCAATTTAAAAATAGAGAATCTTAGCTGAAAAACGTTAAAAGATTAATGAATATTTATCTATTAAAAACATCTAAATCTTATGTAAATTTTTTAATACAAAATCATGGGGACTTTCTGCGAGGATATGGAAAACGTTAGAATAAATAAATATAGGCCATTCAAAAGTTTTTTTAATTGAATTTATATAGACATCTCATTACTTCCACATGTAAATAACAAGTGGTTCAATATTCTGATGTAAGTTTATTTATGGAAATATTTGGAAAATAAAATGATTTCATGGCTTGTAATAGTCTGATATGTTTTTATATATTTTTTTATACAATATTTTATAATATATTTTCAACAAAGTTGAAAAATGTTTATTAATTCTGTTTGTCTGTCCGTCTGAGCTCTAACTTTCGTAAATGTACTCGGATTTCCATGCAATTCATATGTCATTGAGGTCAACTATGGCATGTTCGGTATTGAGAATGAAGTATGTAGCACTTACAGTTCATTTACAAGCACACTCAAAAGAATTCTTTTACATTACGGTCTATGGGGCAAAATCGTTTGCGGTGTATTTTAATGATGTTAATATATCTCAAACATATTGAAATTGATATATATCGCTGAGTTGCATTACAAAATGCTTATCATAGATTATAGAGAGCATAGCATTTATCGTTCATTTACAGAGATATACAAAATAATTCGGTACAGTACTGTCTGTGAACATTAATTTCTGGAAGCTTGTTTTCCGTTGTGCCACACGTTTTTAAATGTAACTAATTTTCTACATATTGCTTAGTGTATATAAATTCTATAGATCATATACAGGGTTGCGCAAAAGATGTCGAGTACATTATCTTTCATTGACCGAAATTGAAGAATGGAATTTTTGAACTTTACTGTGCGTTTCCTAACTGAATTAAATTTTAGCATATTATGTGGCATGTATACAAATCCATTGATCATGTACAAGGGATACACAAAAATAAATATATAAATAAATAAAAAATTCAGATATTTTTTTAATTATTCATTTTAATTACTGAAACTGGGATTTCAAATATGATATACGTTTTCGAGAATTGTTTACTTAGATATCACATTTCACCTTATGAATCTAAGAAGTTTTGTTACAGTATTCTGATTGTGCTGGTATGTGTTTCATAATCTATGCTTAACGCATGATTTTTCGTTCTTGTTAAATATAATTTCAATTTTAATTACTTATAAATGTAAGCTAATTAACAAGTAAACTTTTTAAAGTCTTAGGAAAAAAAAAGATTTTTTTTTTTATTTAAATTAAATAAATCCAACTTTGATTTGGTCTAAACTCCGTAATTGCTTAGGAACTCAGCTGGAAAATTGGTTTCTTTTCAAATATTTTAATAACAAAAAATAACTTTTTTTTTCAGATCCATTGCAATTTGTAACATATAATCATGATCATCTTTATGTATGTATAATACATTCTCAAAATTCATTAAATGAATATTGTATGTACTCCAGAATATTGTATATAATCCAGAATAGATGTTTTTAAAAGAATTCTGTACCAATCTGGAATAGAATGTTTAAAATTTCATTCATAACAGTTTTCTTGTTTTATAAATATAATTATCTTTTGTATTTTAAGATTTTTAATTTAAAAAAAATTGGTATTAAAAATTTTTAGATTTTAGTAATGAAGGGTGCATATGCTTTATAATTTATTAAATGGATAATTTAAAGTGGTATATATTTTTTATATAGAATAGTATATGTTTGTTAAATTGCAGTTTAAGCAAGTGATCATATAACACAAAATAATTCGTTTTATTTATTTCATGTTTTCAAAAGTAAAAGATAATTCACCTTTTCAAATTAAATCTGTTTCTATTGCTCCATTTTTTGTAACTGTAATATTTAATTATTCATATGATTAAAATATTTCAAATTAACCAAGTGACTGAGTATTTTTTTTTATTTCAAATAAATTTAAATGAGCTTTTTTAGTTGTTAATTTTAATGATTTTGTAAAAAGGTTATTTTACTTTAAAAAGTATAATTTAAAAAATTAAATCTGATTTAAAAAAAAAAAAAAAAAAAAAAAAAAAAAAAAAAAAAAAAAAACGATTTTTTTATTTATTTATTTTTTAATACTTTTAATACTTCGAAATATACCTGCGCCGGTAAAGTGGAGCCAGCAAGGATTTATTTATTTATTTATTTATTTTGCTGTAAGAGTTGGTCCTATAAAAAACTTATTAATATAAAACTTGTAGATAATATTAAGAATATTTATAATAAATTTAAGCGTATATGATATCTTGCGAATGGACGAAGTTATGAATTTTTTTCTTCTTAAACCCCTATCCCCCCCCCCTCCACGCACACCTTGAGGCCTTTTTTAATGATATGAAACATCTGTCATATAAATAAATTTTTGGCCCTTTTCCTAGAAGTAATAATAATTTTAAACGGATTCGATACGTATGATAATTAAGAAGTTATGATGGTTTTTCTGTTTTCACAAAAAAATAATGATTAACGAACATGACGAACTTGACCAAGATTTTAAGCCGGTTGATTTTATGTATCACTTTGGAAGAGATTTGTGCAGAATTATGGAAGTTATTGCGTCCATAAAAAAGTGATATAGACATATATATATATAAAGTTTTGAACTAGGTTGGTTGGGTTGTGGGAGTCATGATCGGCGTAGATCTTAAAAAATGTTTCAGGAATTCCAACTTAGGGGAGAATGTAATAGTAGCATTTCTTACGAAATCGACTTAATATTTATTTCAAAAGTTTGTCGACAAATTAAGTACTAATCTAATTTACGTGTCAAAGTGGATTTGGTATGTATGAACTTTATTGGGGGTAAATAAAAATGAAGAAATGAAATAAAAAATCATGAACCTTGCTTTTAAGGCGCTTCTGGAGGGAAAAAAAAAATTCCCGACTCAATAATGCAAAACTCTAGCACATTTCAGTGATTTGAAATCGAATATATATTTTTTCATTTTTCGAGAAAGTAATATCTTGAGTTATAAGCAATTGTTGTCTCACAACGACCTTTATCGGGCTGTCGCATCCAGAAATTCTGTTAAAAACGTCATTTTTCACAGGTTTTTCTGAAAGACCTTCTATTTTTAACGAATAATGGAAAAGCTATTCGGTTTCTGAATAGCAGTACTTGCCAATCTCATGCGTTTGCGATCAAAAATGGATTCATATATATTTCGGCTCACCTGAGCATTACAACACAATCAAATTTCATTCTTACACAAGTATTTTTACTGAAATTGAGACATTCAGAGTGCGAACAAACATAAATCTGACAAACAAAAGTGAAACAATTTTTCATTTTCATTCGAAGTGTAAATAGTGCTATTTTTCTGGTACTTCGAGACGAAATTGCTTTTCATAAAGACATTGCTATAATTTACAATAATTATATTACTCTAATTTACAGAAAGTCTGAGAAAAATCTTAACGATGACTTCGTTGAGAGAATTTTTGAAGAATATCCATGCAGTCAACTGATTATATTTCAGTTTCATCAATCAATTTTCATAGTGTCATAAATTATTTTATCTTTACCTTTTTTTATTCAACTTAAAATTTCACAATTTGATAAAGTAACTACGCATGTTTATACAGTTTAATGCTTGCTAAGTTTTAGTTTTTAATTATTATTAGATTTTTATTTTTTATCAAATATCTTGCATGTCTGAAATATAACCGAAGTCTGTATTTTTGTTGCTGTTGTTTCTTTAAATCATTCAAAGTATTTTTCCAAAATATATGTAATGAAATCATACGAGTATATTAGAAGTGACTTTGTACAATATTCCTATGTCAATGTTCCATTTATTAGCATATTAGGTTTAAATTGATATCACACCTTTCCAGATTCATATGTAGTGTATTATCCCTTGACTCTTCTCCCTCAAACAAATGTTTTGGGGTAAAAGTGCCTGTTTATAAAATGAAATACATGTTTGAAATAAAAGTCTAAATAATGTAAACCAACGCTTTAAGTCTATTTTTCTTATTTTCTTGATAAATTCTCTGAATGTTAAAACATGTGGAATTACTTGAACACCAGACTAAAAAAAAGTTGACAAAAAGTTTTACAAAAAGAGCTTTGATGCAATCCGTAATGATTCATTGATGCAGTGATATTCAGTCTTCATAAATCCATTCTAGGTTAGTATTAGCATAAAACATGTTCGTTAATTAATAATAAAAGAAAAATGTTTTTATTATTATCCTAATAAATCTTCAATGATGGCGTGAGAAATATATTCTACATTATTTAAAAACAAAATATAAGGGCAAATAAAATGAAAGTTAAAAAAAAAAGAATAAAAAAACTGGGCATAAATTATGTAATAATTTCTAAATTGATATATTCGTGTTGTCCCCCCCCCCCCCCCCCCCCCCCCGCTGAATTATCATTGCAAAATATACATACTATTGCGAAATCCAATTATTTTACTCAACACATTAAAAGTTGTCAAATTATAGGTACAATAACTCTAGTAAAAGATATAAACAATGAGATGTGTGAAAACCGTGTTAAATCTTAAAGGCATTTACGCTTTAGTTGAAATTTTATCAGCTATTTCGGCTGTAAGTGTTTTCAAGAAGCAATATCCAACATTCAAGCTTAATGATAAATCCAAAGTTCATTCACTTTTAATAATAATGTTTAAAAAATAATCTTAATATAATAGTTTAAAATTTAACAATTTCGCCTCAAATAGAATTTGTTCCTATATCAGTACTCATGTTTAAAAGATAACGTTTTCGAAGCTTTCTCTAAAAAGCAAATATTTTAACAAAGCAGAGAAAGAGTGCAGGTGTGCAGGTGCCTTTTTACGGAAGTTAAAATAATCATTTTTAGTTTCCAAAGATGGAGAACATGTGGTATTTATTATCATCGATCTGCGGCTCTGAAGGGACTTTCTCAAACCAAGAAATGTGCGTAAATGTAAATAGTTCAGTCCGCTTAGAGTCTCTGGCAACCTTCTTGTTAAAGAGGTAGTTGACGCACCCTTTCACACCACTGATTGATAATATACGTGAAATTGTCGTAATCCCAATATGATGTGCATAGCATTTATTGTTCATTTATAGGGGTACACAAAAGATTTCGGATACGGTACTGTTGCCGAAGTATCGTCCATAAATGATAACTGCTGGAAGTGCGCATTCAGTTAGCTATGCGTATAAATAATTTTTTCATACTGTGCGGTATGCATAAATACTATATAGCATATACAAAGCCACACAAAAGAATTCGCAAGTATTTCTCTGTATCGGCGTAAATTGCTTAAAGGGATTTTTTAATCGAGTTATGTATTTTGAATGTGAAATATCTTTAGTATACTAAGAGATATTTGTTCAATATAAATAAAATCATATACAGGGCCACGCAATACGTGACCGCTTATGTTCAGCGTATGCCAGATACATGAACGCTTATGTATGATAATTTCTGGAAGTGTTATTTCAGTAGTTTACAGCATGTTTTTGCCTGAATTAAACTTTAACTTAATATGTATCGTGTATAAAAACCTCTAGGTAATATACAGGGCTGTACAAAAGAATTCCAATATGTTCCCGTCTATTGGTAGATACTACTGAAGATTAATTTACAACTGTGTTATGTGTTTTCTTACTAATCTAAATTGTAGCATACTATCGAGAGTATATACAAATCTATATATACAGGGCTGCAGAAAATAATTGGAGTATTTTTCTGGCTGTGGCCTGTAATTTCTTAAATCTGATTTCTAAATGTGTTTTGCGTTTTCTAAAATGTTTACTTAGGTATCTTATTTACTTTATTATACAGCAAAGATCTGTTAAATAATTCGGGAAGTGTTGGAAAATGTTTCGATGTATGATTTTACTTTCTTGTTTACTTTAGAAAGTAGTTAGCTGTAGGACTCCACTCAATTTCTCTATACTAATTTTGCTTTCTTGTGTTGTTTTATTTGATTCCTACTTTTGCCATTAAAACTAAATCTTCACCTTCAATTTCTGCGCGAAGAAATAACAATCGTGATAATTTATCTCCATATGAATATTCATTTATTTCATTTAGCACTGGATTCCTAAGCCAAACTCTAAGTAACTCTTCGGGTATACAAAATTCAACTAAAGAGGTCAAACTAAAAGGTCAACTAAAGGGATCAACATTATAATGGAGTTTCCATTATAATGTTTTTCTTAATAGTTAACCCTCTTTTCGTATTCAATGTGCATTTAATTTAATTGTTTTAAAATTATATTTTAAATTTAATTTGTCTGTGCATCCCATGTATTTAATCCCTTGTATTTAAATCTATGTCTTTCTATTATTAAAGATAACACTTTTTATTTTAAATCGTACTTTTGATGTAGATAAAAAAAAAATGAAAAATGAAAGAACAATATTTCTCTCCAAGTCTGCATCTTTACATTTCACACTTAAAATGTAGCCGTTAAATGTTATCTCTGGAATTTTATAATTAAGCATATCTAAAATTATTCAGCTGCGTTTACTTCCTTTTTCAAAAGATTTTTTGTGCAAAATCTTGCATGGGTGCGTCTTGCAAATATGTCTGTAGTTATTTCATAAATTGTACATTCAGTAGATGTAATGACTAAATGCTTTAAGATAATTTTCTGTTTTATGAAGCCTTTCATTTTAATCCTATCGCGCTGCATTGGGGATGCAATTTTTTCATATATATCCTCTTTGGTTAGTTTATAAAATCTACGCGTTTCTGTATCTCTCTGCATATTTATCGTCAACATGTACAAAGAGATTTGGCCTTAAACCGCAAGCCAACATAAGTAACATTTGTCACGAATTTGGAAATAATTTTCCATCATTCTGTATCTGCTCTCCATCTGAAAGTACTGTCGTCGAATGTGCTGTAATGTGCTGTCCTCTAAACAAAACCCACACTGAAATGTTAACCCACAAAAAAAAAAAAAAAAAAAAAAAAAAACCCTAGCACTACCCGAAATTCTTTTCTAAAGTCAATTTGTTTTGTTCTGTTTTTATGCATCATTTAGAATAATAAAAATAGTTTTAAATACCTGAGGAGTGCTTATTTAGTTTTAAAATAATTTAAAATGACAATCGCAGAATTCTGGCAAAACTCGAGCTTCATTTTTACAGATTTTCTTTTTATAATAGACATTTAGAATGATATATATAAAATTTTATTTTATTTTTAATGTTAAACCATTAATATGTAATAAAATACTTCATTTTCAGCTGATTATGTCAGGCGTGGGTTGTTTTCAGGTAACATGGGTCATTTTGGAAAAGTGGGGTTTTTTTTTCAAATTCTCGCATAATTGGTTGCCATTTTGTAATAAAGTGATAAAATGAAAAATGCTCAACATCTTAGTCAGAACAAGCTGCAATTATTTATCCATGTTCAATTTGTATAAATTCTTTATTAGACTTTATATAGAGAAAATTTCAAAAAAATGGTTTTTTTAGAAGACAGCACAATAATTCACGAAAATGCTGTGTTTTCCGGCTCACTCCCCAACGGCCGATGTATCTCTTTCACCGCACTTACCATTAAACATCCATATACCATTTTCGGGGTTATTCTTGTATGTCTCTTCGCTGATCTGTGTTTTTGTGGTCACAAGTGATCGTAATGTACTCCATCTGTTTCAGGTATAAAAAATTTAAATTAATTCTTCTTACGACCAAAAGAATTACCACAAACAGAGTCGAATATACCAAGCGATCTCAAATAAGACACTAATTTATCCTAAAGGTGAACTATGTTGCTTTATATCTTCGTTCTCGTAGCGTTTTCTACAACTAATTCACGTACATAAAACTCTACAAGCAGTTCCTCTAGACTGAATCTTGCCTTTAAACTTTCAATTACTTTACTTTAGTTTTCTGAGTTTGGAAGATAACTATCAATAATTTCCTTTGCTCTGCTACCAGGAGACATACACTGTATTAAACAAGTTGGAAATTGTACGTTAAGCGTGACAAATGAGGTGCGTTCGTACTGTTATTATTTCAGTGAAATAAAATATATCGTCTGTTATTATGATATGATTCATTTCCGTAATAAAATAAGTACGTTTTAAGTTGGCAACATTTTATCTTTTGTTGACATTAGGTGAAAATTCCAATGGTAAACTTAAGCCTAGCTTTAAAATTTTCAGAACATGAAATCCATATTTCGACTCCTTTTCCATTTAATATCTATTGCTCCGGAAGCATCTATCCAAAAAACTGCCGGTTGATAATCATTACCTATCATGGGATATCATTGAATTAATTACGTATGATAAGATTTAATAGAATGAAGAATGTGACTATAACTTTATCATAGAGGTTATAAAATGTCATATACGTCATATATGACTATAACGTCGTACATGTCAGATAACTTGGCGATACATCTCGGTCGCTTGACGATTAATCCTCGGAAGCTGCTATAACAAGGAAGTACCTATTTATAAAAAAATTAAATTACTTAATAAATATTTTTATTACTATATTTTTAAGTTTTGATTTGATTTTCATAAAATTTGAAATGACTCGACAAAATTCTGCAACGATTATATATATTAAATTCCAAACCATTCGTTTGGATAGTTTTGTGCTGTTATATGCGGACAGACTAACTGGTTTTAACTATTACTTTATTTAAATAAAGTAGTAGTTAAAACAATTTTGTCACATTTGATTACTATGATGGAGGTTTCCACTCCATGGTTATAGCAAAATCAACAAATTTTAAGAATAATTTGGTCCCAACTTATGTGCGCTCCATTTTTTGCAAACTTGTCGCAAATTCTTTAAGAATTTAGAAACGAATAATTTTTCAAAATAATTATTTTTCAAACAGTAATTTCCCTTTTAATATGTTGCATTTTAAGTAAATAATGTTAAATTTAGAGAAGAACATAGTCCCCATGCTTAAACAACAAGAATTAAGTATCAAGTGTGAACCTTCTTCATATTGGAGTAAAAAGATTGTTCGAAAACTGATAAGTTCTAATAATAACTTATATGGTGAAAAGTATTCAAAATATGTAGATAGAACAATTCCTGTCACAAACGGAAATGTCTGTTTTAATTTTTATGAACAGTTTCGCCCATTGAACTCAATAAATAAAAA
Source organism: Maratus michaelseni (assembly GCA_963931845.1). Taxonomy (NCBI): domain Eukaryota; kingdom Metazoa; phylum Arthropoda; class Arachnida; order Araneae; family Salticidae; genus Maratus; species Maratus michaelseni. The sequence goes on along the minus strand of OZ007593.1, from coordinate 377,590,908 downwards.
TAGTAAGAAGTCTGCTCCTTTCTTCACGGTAGAAAATACCGCGCATACCCCAGTTTGCGATCCAATTAACTATTTTGGAAAATATATCAATATATTTTTATCCTTTTCTGAAACATTTCTATGCGAACATTCCCAAAACAGTGGAAAGGTGATAAGTGCAGTTTATATAAAAGATATAAAAAAAAGAAAAACATGTCACTTCGATATTTGGACTGGAATTAATATGGGGAAAGTTTTAGCTTCATCCGTAATACATTTGACAAACAAAGTAATCTACGTAAAGTATCTTCTTGTTTTCACATTTCCGATGGATTATTATACATTTATTGAAATTAAAGATGCGGTCTTTGGTGCTGTGACGTCTCTAAAACTGTGTAACCAATTACTTGTGGTCAAGTACTCAACACACGTTGCTGTTTATCGGGTTGATGATTCTCTAATTGAAGGTAATCAAAAAATCGTACTTGTGTATTAACCATATGCTATCATGTAATCTCCAAAGAAGTAGCAAACGGTTTTATATGATGTAATGCTTTCATTATATGCATTTATTTATGTATGTATATTGTGGAATTCCAGCATCTGAATCTCTTTACGTAATAGGAATCCCTAAGACGGAATTAAAATACTTAAAATGTTTAAATATCTATAAAACTATCAAAGCTCAACTCAATAACATTTAAAATAACTAAAACAAATATATTTCTACCTTAACTTTATTAATGATAAAAGACACTAAAAATACGCCCCATTACACTGAACATCTTCTCTCAGGACAACAATAAAAACTACTGTTGCCAAAATGTTGGAACAAAAATAAAACTTTAAAACAGTCATTTCTTAACATCCTCCCACCTTGAGTTGGGGGGAAAGGCACAACTCAACAAATAAAAGTTCAATCTTTCTGGTACCTATCTCGTCCATGTCTAAGTTTTCGAATTTCTTTCACGGGTTCAACAGAGATTGTCTCGCGTTATTGAGTACCTTTGTAGTTGGTGGACGATCTTTAAAAACTTGAGCTTGCGCATTGTCAGCTACAGAATTTGTCATTTCCAGTGGGTAGAGACGCTTTATAGGTCTAATCATTTATCCACGTGCTGTTTTGAGTTTCACCAATCATACGATTCCTTCTTTTCCAGGGATGAGCTCAGTAACTCGCCCAAGTGGCCAGTCAATACGCTTTCTATTATCCCTTCCAATAAGGATTATATCTCCCGTGGCTATATCTGACCATTTCTTAAACTTGGGTTTTTGAATTAATGTGTCTAAATATTCTGACCTGAATGTTTTCCTCAAATCTCTCTGAAGAACTAGTCTGTACTTGACCCTTTTGTTAAGTCTGATGTGATCTACCGCGTCACAATCTGGAACACCAGATTCCTTGATATCTTGAATACATAATGATGGTGTTAGAGGAATAAGATCAGAATCTCTTTCTGAGATATAAGTGAGAAAGCAGGAGTTCATGACGTATTCGCAGTCACCTAACACTGTGTTAATTAACCGCACTATATTCAATAATACGATTCCCAATGTCAGGACTGAAGTAAATTGGCAGCTCCGACAAAATTGGTTCCATTTTCACAGTAAATCACTGAGCATCGTCCTCTTCTTGCTATGAATCTGTGTAAGACCAACAGAAAAGCATCGGTTGAAATTGTCGAAACTAATTCGAGGTGAACGGCTCTGTAGATTGCACAGTTGAAAATACAAATTTATGTTTTCAGCTGTCCCTTTAAAAGCAACGGCCCAGCAATATCAACGCCAGTGATTTCAAACACCGCAGCATCACGAACTCGATCTTCGGGAAGTGAAGCTGTAACGGCGTCTAGATTCTTTTCAGAATATCTTTTGCACTTAATACACTTTGACACAACAGATTTCACCGTTTTTCTGCCATTCAATTTCCAAAAGTGTTCTCTTAATATATTTAACAAAATCTGTGTACCAGCATGACTACTTCTTACATGATAAAAAAATATCAAACTCCTTACCACTTCATGGTGCGAAGGAAGAACCGCAGGTTTCCTAAAATTGTCACAGTCTTCTCGGTAAATCATTTTTGTTTTCAGTCTAATGATACCATCTTAATCTTTAAATACTTCTAGTGTCTATAGCTTCCTTTGTTGTTAGACATCTTTGTGTTAAATTTGGTTATTTAAACAGTGAAAGTTTAGGACATGGAGGGCGAATCTTTGGTATGCGTGCCATAAGCGGCACGCAACGGAATGTATTCGACACGGCGTTGGTTGAGGTTCCAAAACAAAATAGAATGAAACTCAACCGAATACAAGAATTCACACAAGCTGAGCTCTTCTTGTGCTTTGAAAAAAAATCGAAAATTAAAAAAACTGAAATGTAACTTATTGAATTCCAATCTATTTCCATATCGGCTCAATATTTTGTTAAATTAACAGAAGATTGCGACAATAACAAAAAGAAGAATCATCAGGTATTATAAGCAAAAATGCCAATGATGAAATTATAGCGACTTGGTATGAAATTTGCCATTTTGATAATTTTCTATTCTACCTATGCCTGCGAGTCATTATTTTCGGAAATAAATTATATGAAAAATTCAAATTGAAATATCTTTTCAGATGACTCCAATTCGTATTGCATTCTGTTGAAATTTTTCTACATAAAATGCACGTTTTTCAGGTGTCTGATAACAAATATTCGATATGTTTTTCCTTTAAAGGACCTGAACAATCATGTACTATACATATCATAATCTATCTAAAACAATATCCCATCCAGCCTAAAAAAACTCAAGCCTTTTTTTCAATCAATTGCTAGATCCATATCCACTCTTTATATAAAAAGCATGAAACAATATCAAAGATTATCTTCCGATGAAATATCGATAAAGTGCATAACACCTCTAGGAGACAACAATTATGTTAGTGATGTGCTATAAGGAAAAATGCCTGACAAAATAAACTCTACAACTCTTCTCTTAACTTAAGATGACGCGAGTGTTATAGCGACTAGAACTTTCTTTTCACATAAATAAATTGCTTTAGCTTTCGTGAAAATGTCTTCGGAAAAAGATTATTCTGAGGGTTTTATTAGAACAGAAAAAAATGCATAAATAGCTTACTAGTATTCTCTTTTGTACTCTAAATTCATGTTTTAGTGATATGCGAAGTTAATTTTATATCATAGCTTTTACATCTTCTACGCTTTATATAACTTGATATAGTGCTTCAGACATTTCCTTTTTCCCATTTTTATCATTATTTTGGATTTTGAACTGACTTTATTTTTTTCTACTTGCTGATTCAATATTTTATAAGGTGTATATATTAGAAAATTCAAAATTTCGTATATTATTAAAATTGTACTATAAAAAGCTTCCCTTCTCAATTCATTTTACAACACTAATTTACTAATTCGTTTCCTATATTAAACAACAATCCATTTATTTCCGTATCTAAATCTCTTTTTATTTTAAATTGCGTAAATTCTTATTTTATTTCCTTACAATTCCAGTAATACGCTACTGCGGATTATTGCTTATTTTACTGTTTATTACTGTTAATTTTACGGTATTATACTGGCTGCTGGGATGCCACTATTATACTATAAAATCAACACTTTTTTACTGCTTATTTTACTGTTTATTACTGTTAATTTTACGGTATAATACTGGTAGCTGGGGTGCCAGTATTATATTGTAAAATCAACACTTTTTTTGCAGTGTACTTGCAAGATAAGTACACTGGCTCTGTTCAGTTCGAATTGGTTCAGTGTTTCGGACGTTATTGTGATGGCATGTTTTCCATGTTTAGTCTTTGCGTGTCTCTGTAAACAAACAATGAATGTTACCTACTTGATTAACGAATTAGTCCAAGATACTGGCAAGTCAATACACTTTCGTTTTAGTTGTTTCAGTACGTCAAATGTTATCGTGATGACATGTTTTGCTTTTGTATGTCCGTGTAAACCAAATATAAGAGCTACCTATTTTATTAACGAAATTATTGAACATACTAACAAGAACAATACTCTGTCCCAATTAGGTTCAAATTGGTTCAGTATTTCGGATGTTAACGTAAAAATAATTTTGAATATTTTGCTTTTGTATGTCCCTATAAACGAAATGAAAGAGATAACAACTTGATTAACGAACTCATCCAAAATACTGGCAAGATCAATACACACTCCCAATTAGATTCGAATTAGTTCAGTGTTTCGGACGTTATCGTTGTGATAAAATGTTCGATATATATATTGATAGATAGGTAAATAGACAGATAGATATAAACGAAGTATTTGCAATAGATCAATTTCTAAAGAAATTAATATAAAACCATTTTTAGTAGAACTATTACTGATATAATCCAGACAGCATGAATCGACAACACATAATCTAACACGCAAGGGAAAAAATGACTTATCATATCATTTTTTAATATCTTCGCTGTCATATGCGTGTTCCCTTTGTCAAAGATGAAAAAAAAACCTTTTTAGCTCAAGATATGAAAGTTTACTTTTGAATTGCCGTTGTTTTAAACAGGGATAATATCCATCTATAAATCTAGGAAATACTGACAGTTTTTCTAGATTCGTCATTCGCAAATTTTCCAGATTGAAAATTTTCCAAAAGCGTAGAAATATTGACTAAAATGTATGCCTTAACGTATATTTTCATAAACATACCAAAAATATGAAAACCGTTTGTGTTGAGCAGTTACTGACGTTATCCAAACAGCAAAAACCGACAGCTCATAATCCAACACGCAAAGATAGAAAATAACTCAGGAACTCGGAAAATCTCTTTTTAATATCTCCGCTGTCGTATTTCTATTCCTTTTGTCAAATATAATATGAAAAAAAGTTGTTAGCTCAGGATGTGAATGTTTCCTTTACTTCGGAAATGTCGAAGTCAGACATAAATCCTGTGTACACATTAGAAAACATATTTTCGCCCGTATTTTTCACAAAATGTACGAAGGTTAAAATCTAATGTTAAAAATTTGTCATACAATAGATTTTTCTTAGAATATCCGTAAATTTGAAACTGGGATGATTATGGTGTTGGATATTTGGCGTTTGTATTGTTTGTACTGCAGTTTCTGCACATTAGTGAATTGATTTGATTAAAGACCAGTGTCTTAGACGGTGTTTTTGATAGCTATGTGAAATCTTGGACAAATAAATGCAGTAAAGTAAAATTAATTTGACTTTATTTTCGAAGGCAGACATAATGAGGATAAACACTTGATATCCGCTGGATCCAAACGAAGTATCGTGTTAATTGGACGCCAGTGCTAGAGAGAATGATCAAAAATCGTTCGTCAAAATGTTTTTGCTCTAATTTACTGGCGCATCCAATTTAGCGAGAGCATATGAATCACAATCTGCTCACTTTATATAAACCTATGGAGACCTTTGAATTTATTGGGCTAAATTCTTAAATTTGAAAGCTAAAAATGACGCCAATAGTATGGTGTTGCACAGTTTTAGGAACCCTGTAAGAAGGGCACAGATAGTCAAAATAACGGAGGAACCGCTACCATCAATACAGTGATACCTCGGTTTTTGTCGATAATCCGTCCGAAAACAATCGACGAAATGCTAAACCGACTAAAACAGAGTGAATTATATCCATATGAATCTATGTAAATCCAATTAATTCATTCTAAACACTCCAAAATACGTATCAAAAACACATTTTATAGAGAATAAGTATAGCGTTTAATACTAAAAACAATAAGAAATTAATATAGTGTTCTAAGCGTATGGTATCAAGGCACTGTATCTGGGGTCACTTCCGTTTTTGGTCTTTTGGCAGTGGGACTAGCTGCCGAGTCAGAGGACCTATGTCGCTCAAAAAAGCTGTCCAAAGTGGTCTCTTTCTGCCACCTCTTTAAGATTTGCCTAAAATGGGGCAAGACATTATCATTAAACAAGTTACAAGAAACTTTCTTTGGTTCCATGATGAAGCACTCGCAATCAATAAAACAAGAACGAAAAATCATGCGTCAAGCATACATTATGTAACACTTTCTTACGCTTCCAAAATAATTTTACAAATCATTACCGTTTAATAAGCTGAAAGATAACATCTAAGTAAACAATTTGGAAAATGCATCACATATTTAAAAACGTAATTTCAGGAATTCACGACATATATTTCCAATATATACAATATTCGGAAAAATATCCGAATACTTTTATTCAGTCCTGTATATGATCTATAGATTTGTATATATACTACATAGGATGCTAAATTTTAGTTTAGTTAGGAAACGCGTAGCACAGTTTAAAATTCTCCTTCTGGAGTTTCTTTCAATAAACGGAAATTTGTTCGTGAACTTTTGTGCTGCCCTGTATATGAAATACAGAATTTATACTCACCAAGTAATAGACAAAAGGTGAGTTAAATTTAAAATCGCGTTCAGCAACTTAAAACGCACTTCCGGGAATTATTGTTAACAGACAGTAGAGAATTCTTTTGTGTGTCCCTGTAAATGAACGATGACTGCTATACACACAATATTCTGTAGTAAGCCTCTTGTAATGCACCTTAGTGATATATATAAATTTCAATGCATTTAAAATAGTGAAACATTATTTAATTAAACCGCAAACGATTTTTCTCCATAGACATAATGTAACGGATTTCATTTGACTGTCCCTGTAAAGTAACTATAAGTGCTATGCACAGCATATTCCATATTAAGCTTCTTGTAATGCACCTTAGTGATATATATCAATTACAATGTGTTTGAAATTGCGTAACATCATTAAATTAAACCGCAAATGATTTTTCCCCATAGACCGTAATGTAACGGAATTCTTTTGAGTGTCCCTGTAAAAAAACTATAAGTGCTACACACTTCATTTGAAATAGGCAACATGCTACAGATAACGACAATAAAATATAAAAATTGCAGGGCAATCCGAGCATATTTACGGGAGTTAGAGCACGGACAGACGGACAGACAGCCAGACGGCCAGACGGCAGACAAACCGAAGTCATAAACACTTTTCAACTAGGTTGGAAAGTGTTAAAAAGCATAAAAATACACAGGAAATAAACTAAATCCGAGGTAACTGACGAAAACCGAAACAAATATTTCGCGGAAAAAATCGACGTAAACCGAAACCGACGATAACCGAAGTCAACGAAAACCGAGGTATTACTGTAACTCTGATGTAGACAGAAATATGCTTAGCGTACAAATTATAACGAACTCTAAAAGAGGCGCAGATGTTTCAGTAGCAGTAATATTTCTTTTATTATTTTTAGATGAAAATGTAGTCGATTACTAGAGATATGGAGAATAGCAAATAAAGATAGAAAAGGTTTTATTATTTAATATCTATAATAAGAATGGGAAAACATAGTGTTTAACATATATAAAAGTTAACTTAAATTAGGAACAGAATAAGAACAATTTATTTAATGAATGAAAAGATGAAAATTTAAAACTGTATGCGCTTTCACATCACAGGGATAGGGAAAAAAACAAAATCTTAATTGTTATGCGTATGAATTATTATTAACTATTAATTTAAGCCCTCTATCTACGATTAAAAGTAAAATTTAATGAGTTGGAAAAAACTAAAAAATATATACTATATGATATCTATACCATAATGATGTTCATCTATATAAATTTAGAATTATTCACAAATTTTGAAAACTCTCTGACATTTACTTACACATAAGGTCACCTTTTTAAAAAGGGGTTTTAAGTATGAATTTAATTTTAATTTGAAAAGATATTACATTTTAAGTATTTTTAAAAATGCATAAATTTCGTAAATGCAGTATATCCCTTACATTAAATATCATCATGTAGAGACATGGCTATCCACGAATCCAGCCTACTGCCAATACTGAGCAGTGAAAGCATCTGGTAAAGACATTGTACATTAAAAAAATAGTAAAATCTTGCATTAAGCATAGATTATTAAACACTTTCCAACACTTCCACAATTCTTTAACAAACCTTCGCTGTTTAATAAGGCAAATAATATACCTAAGTAAATATTCTTAGAAAACGCAAAACACATTTGGAAACTAGATTTCAGCAAGGAGCCGAAACATGTCAACAGTCAAATAAAACTTATTTTACTGTTTATAATGTTATTATTTTATGCCTCTTAACAATTAAAAGAAGTATAAATTTCAGCAATTACAGGCCATAACCAGAGAAGTACTCCAATTCCTTTCTGCAGTCCTGTATATAATCCATAGATTTGTCTGTACTCTTTGTACAAACTACTGCTATATACTTCTATATACTTCTACTGTGCACTTCTAATATTACTACTTTTGTATGACCCTGTAAATGAATGATAAATGCTTTACAATCCATATTCTACAGAAAGGATGTTTTGGCGCACCCCAGAAATTTATATAAATTTCATTATGGTACCATTTAGTTTAGTAAGAAAACACATAACACAGTTGAAAATTCACCTTCAGTAGTTTGTACCAATAGTCGGGAACATATTTGGATTCTTTTGTACCGCCCTGTATAGTACCTTAAGATTTTTATACACGATACATATTAAGCTAAAGTTTAGTTCAGGCAAAAGCATGCTGCAAACTACTGAAATCACATTTCCAGAAATTGTCATACATAAGCGGTCATGTATTTAGTTCTTTGCGTGGCCCTGTATATGATTCTATTTATATTCAACAAACATCTCTTCGTATACTAAACATATTTCACATTCAAAATGCTTAACTCGATTAAACGAATCGCTTTGTGTTTTTTTTTTTTTTTTTTTTTTTTACTTACGTATCGTTTTGTGTGGCCGATGATCTATAGCATTTATGAATACCACACAGTATGGACAAATTTAGTTAAACGCATACTAACTGAAAACGCAGTTACAGCAATTATCGCTTCTACACAATATTTCGTATACAGTACTGTATCCGAAAATCTTTTGTGTGTCCCTGTAAATGAATAATAAATGCTATGCATATCGTATTATACAACAGGTATCTTATTGTAAACCACAGTAATGTTTAAAAATGTGTGACGTAATTAAAATACGCTGCAAACAGTTTTTTCTCCGTAGAAGACCATTATGTATGTAACCGAATACTTTTGTATGACCCTGTAAATGAATGATAATGCTTTACACTCCATATTCTACAGAAAGGATGTTTTATTGCACTCCATAATTGATATCAATTTCATTATGCTTGTAATAGAGTAACATGATTAAAATGCACTGCAAACGACTTTTCCCCATAGACCATAGTATAACAGAGTTCTTTTGAGTTTCCCTGTAAACTAATTATAAGTGCTAAACGTATCATATTCGATAGTAAGCCTCTTGTAGTGCATTTCAGTGACATATATCAATGTCAATATATTTGAAATAGTGTAACACAATTAAAATACACTTCAAAGAATTTTTCCCCGTAGACGATAAGGTAACGGCATTCTTTTGAGTGCTCCTGTAAACAAAATATATGTGCTAAATACTTCATTTTCAATACCGAACATGGCATTACATATATCAATATTATAAATTGCATGGCAATCCGAGTATAATTACCTCTGTTAGAGCACGGACAGACGGTTAGACAAACCGAATTCATAAACACTGTTCAACTATGTTGTAAAGTGTTAAAAAGACAATGGTTTCTTAATTTACGAAAATATAATACAGAGGAGGCTGTTCGCACATATTTTAGACGAGTGTTTTTTTATCGTTTGCATAGAGAAATTAATTTTTAAAGTAAAGATTCTGGAAACTGAAATTTTTGTTTACATGCAAAAGGGCGCTTTTAAAAAACCGATGCATGGAAGGCTATATTTCTGCAATTTGCGAAGAAAATGATTTGTATTAGGTTATTAAAAAACAATGTGAAAGGCATGCTTTTTCTATATCTAAAGCCACAGTAGGTCATATTGTCGATAAGACAAGGACAAAACGTGAATGCTTAGCTTGAAGTGGAAAAATTGTTCCAAATATGTGCGCAAGAACAAAAAGGAATTCTTCGAATATTGCAAAGGTAAGATCTTTTGTGGTAAAATAAAATCCTCCAAGTCAAAGGACTGTTGCTAAATCGTTAAAATGCTCAGTAACAACTGTTAATAAAATCATTAACAGTGATTTGAATTTTGAAAAGGCCAAAAAACATAGTGTTCTTCGTCTTTCTCCACGACATGTCGCCGAATCTAGAACACGATGCAGAATTCTTTATAAGAAGCATTTATCCGGAAAAAAATGGAAAAATGTTGTAACTACAGAGGAAACTTGGGTCTATTTAAAAATAATTGCAACAAAAAAGGTACATTTATTATCATCAAAAAGAAGAAAGAATTCTTAAAACATGGTTTAATGCATCTAAAGAAAGTTTTATCAAAGGATTTGTGATTGTTGCTAGCTTTATAACGGAAAATTAAAAATAAGAAAAGTGGAGGAAAATGTTATGAGCATACTATCAGAAACACTTCCAATCTTCAAACATGAAACACCATCTCTTTACCCCCAGTGCCATCAATCTGTTGAACTGCATCAAGATAAAGCAAGCAGCCACACATCACAATACACTGTTAATTTCCTGGAAAAAAACTGGAAAGAGAAACAGGTATCAGGGCTATGCCGTCACTAATATATCTGCTAAATCTCTTGATGTACACTCTAAAAAAAATCCGTAAAAATACAAGAGATTTTCCGTAAAATTTTACGAAGATGTTTCATTTTTCCAAAACAACAGTACAATTTCCGTAAATGACATTAGTTCCGTAAAGGAGATTTCAAATCCGTAGATATGCAGAAAGTTTTCCGTAAATTTGATGGATTTTTTTTTTCAAAACAGTACAATGTCCGTATTTCCTCATTTCCGGAAATAACGTTCAGAGGTTTGTATACAGATATCGTCTTGTTTGAAATGCGAATTAAGATTGTTGTATTTACTAGGGTCCAGAGTCTTCTAGGATCCAAGCCTGGACCGGTCCTACCCGTGGGCCTATTTTCTGTTATTAGACTCGGGTCAATCCTGGAGCTCATTCTAACCGGGTCCGTGTCTGGACGGTAATTTTTTGTGAAAATAATAATGATATTTTTTATTTTTTAGTGAAATCTTTAGAAATTTACTTTATTTATATAAATTACAGAATTTTTTTTGTTTTAAATCTACTTTTTTTTCTTTATAGTGCTTCAAATTATGAATTTTTTCACTGACATTTTAAAATTTTATTTTAATTTTATTAACGTGAGGCAATATTAGGTTATTAAAGATTTCGTAAAATAATATCTTTGCAAATTATTGGTATTGAACAAAACTGATTTGTCTTATAAATTTCTGAATTAACCTAAAATTTATTATTTTATAAATTATAATTTTAAAAAGTTTATATTTTTTTCTTTAAAATTATAAAAATAATTAATGATTTTTTCTTTACTTTTATGAAAATGAAGTTTATAATTTTATAAAGTTAATATATTTAGTTAGTTTATAATTTTATAAAGTTTATAATATATTTAGTTAGTTTATAATTTTATAAATTAAACTAAATTAATTTAGACTAAATTAATAAATCCAAATTTAAACATACCTATCCCAAGGTCATTAATTTCAACATTTTCGCTAAAAATCTATTTTATTTATTTTTTTATTTTTTTTTAAGGTTTCATAAAATAATATTTTTGCAAATTATCGGTATGTAGGTGTTAAACTAAGCTGATTTGTCTTATAAATTTGTGAATTAAACTAAAATTTATTATTTTATAAATTATAATTTTACGAAGTTCATATTTTTTTCTTTAAATTTATAAAAAATAATTAATAACTTTTTGTTTACTTTTATAAAAATGAAGTTTATAATTTTATAAAGTTTATGATTTATTTCGTTAGTTCATAATTTTATAAATTAAACTAAATTATCAAGTCCAAATTTAAACTTACCTATCCCAAGGTCATTAATTTTAAAATTTTCTTTAAAAATCTATTTTTTTTGTTTTGATTTTTTAAAATTATTCAGTTTAACAGAATCGTACACAAAAGCTCTCAGTAAAGATTAAATATAACAATTTAATTTATTATAAAATTGTTTATTCACATAAGGTTTTAAAATAAGATATAAAGAATATTTACTTTAATAGCATGTAATAAATACGTCTACTTAAGATAATTATTGTTTTTAGAATTGATAAATAGATCAACAGACAAATAGTTTTTTGAAAAGTATATGTACTATTGCAAAAAGAAGCAATCATTAGTCTTAATACAATGTTTTACGCATATAATACATAAAAAGCATGATGCATAAAATACATCTGTTATAAAGCATCAAATAATAAAGCAAGATATTAAAAATTATGAAAATAAAATATTGAAAAAATCCATCTAACTATAAAACCTTTAAGTTTTTGCATCAGTAAAAGCGTGTAAAATAAATGACAACATATGAGGGAACGAAGTGTCCGGTCTTAGCGTAATGGTACAGCCCGCCAGTTTACTACACAGAAGTTTCCGCGTTCGACCTCCTTCGTGGCAAGTGTTGGTTATTTACTGAAAATTCGCACAGAAATGAAAGAAAAAAAGTAAGCAGTGTTATAAGATGTTCCTTGAGAAATCTACCCTATATATATAAAATCCTAATGAAACGATTTTATGAAACGACTGATTATGTTTCAAGGCTATTTTTAATAAAATATTAAACGCTTGATGGTAAAATTAATACCAATTGCTCATAAAAATCCGCGGATGTCAAAACTGGTAATAGAATTTTGAAATTGGAATTAGTTTTCGAGATATTAATTCTTTTCTAATTTTAATGACATTTCTGTTATGATGGCAACTAATTACTCAGTTTTTTTGTGACAAAAAGGGGAAAAAATCGAAAAGGATTCCGATAGGGATTATTGATTTCTTTTTATTCGTCATTTTCCAATTGAAATTGAATTTATCTTTTATTTCAATCGATAATGAAGACAAGATTGTGATTAAATTGTGTTTTTCAGGAAAATTTGAAAAAAAAAAATCACATTTCTATCGTCAGGATTCAATCGTCTGTCAGCATTTAATTTAATTTATAAACTGAAAATATTTTGAATAAATTCGTCCAAATGACGTCATTTATGTAAGCGCAAAAGAAAGGGGGGTGAAGGAATTAACAGTAATTATTATTTATTGATATCATTTTGTTATTTTTTTGTAAAGTTTAATTAAACGAATTTATAAAATCACTAATTCGGATATTTGAAACGAATATATAAAATAATAATTGCCCAACTGAACGCAAGGAGAATAAAATATTCTGCTTGGTTTTCTTTCCAATTTGAATGAGAATATGACATCAATTATGGTAAAATGACATTTAATCCTTTCTCTCTTTTATTGGCAGCAAGGAAAAAATGCTCCCTATATATTAGAGAAATGCTATTAAAGTTTAAAACAAATGAATATTTCAGTATCATTACTTGTTTAATAATGAATTATATGTTTACACATAAATAACAAAGAGACGAAAAAACTACAAATAATTAAATTACTATACTCGAAACACACTTAAGATGTAAATTACGTTATATATTAAAATGATTTTCGTTACTTTTCCAATTTAGGGGCCTTCGCGAGATACAGAAAGTGACTTTAGCAATGAATTGAAATTCGGCAACATGTTTTCTAATAATCTATTCGCTTTTTGATATACACAAGCAATTATTTTGATATTTATACAATTTATTTAATATAAAGAAGCCATTTATCTATTTTTATGTACAAAAAGAGGTAAATTGAAAGACAATTATAAATAAATTGTATATATACATATAAATACATGTATAAACAAGCATATAAGTTCGGTGCTTTTCCAGTATATGGGGCCTTGACGAAACAGAGAAAAGGAAATTTGGCAACATATTTTCTGTCAATCTATTCACTTTGTCATTTCGTATACAGAAGCATTTTTTCAATATTTATACAATTTGTTTAGCGTAAAATGTCATTTATCCTATTTTATATATAATCAGAAGTAATTTGTATAGAAAAAACAATAATAATATACGCATAATTAAAATACGCATATAAACAAAAAAATCGTCGAATTTGTTTCCATGGCTGTTTATGTCATTTGGCACCAAATCTCACTTTCTGATGCCCGAATTGCGCCAAGCTTTTTTAAAAAGCGTCAAGACCCCTATAATAGAAAAGCACCAAAAGTTCATTGGGTTTGTTTTCATAACTTTTGGCAACAAATATATGTATATTAACAAACCTATCCGTTTTTGAAACTCGAATTACGCCAAACCTAAAAGCAAAGGATCCTATACTGGAAAAGCACCCGATTTTCTTATGGACAATATTCAAGTGGCATAACATGGTTTGTTTGTTTTTTGCAGCTTTCTACTTAGCCATTTGGCTCGTATATAGCTGACATGGAAACAGGTCTCCTAATTTTGAACCAATTCCAGATGAGAGACCTGCATCTGGATTGGCAACCCCAGAGGTAACGCTCATAAAGAACTTGGAGGAGTTTGGAGCCACGAACAGATTTAACGTGCACCAGCTCCCATTAACGTACACGGTCCCACAGCAGAGGCAGACGAGAGAGGATAGACAATGCACCCTCCCAAGCATTGACCTTGGTCGATGCTGCCTGGCTTTCGGTGATCTTACGAGATCTGAGCGTCACCGTCCGCGCTACTGCGGGACCATAATATGGTGTAAAATTATCGCGGATAGCAAATTTGTTTAAATATCTCATCAATTGATGCCGAATAAATGCAGGCATGCATGCACAAAATATTTAATTAATTTTGTATGATAAATAATTATTAGAAAATTCGTATATACATATTAATTAAAATAAATAATTTACATATTTAAAATAACATGAAAATATGCATGATGGTGCACTAAAATAGAGAGAAAATTAAAACCTGTTACTGAAAATGTCTATAACATAGTACTTTTCAATAACGTGGTTCTTAATGTTATTCACAAGCAGATGGAATTTTTCTCATCCTTAAACGCAAAGGAAGAATAGAATACAGATCGTTGTTATAAAAGACCGAGAGGTAGCCACAATTTAAACCTAACCATTTTATACAAGCTGGTTTTCACGGTGTAATTGATTTTACTTACCAATCCCGAAAACAGTCGTCAGTTGTCGCAACAGCTGTGTATGAGGCCATGATAATAAAAAAATGCCCCATTAAAACGTTAAAAGCATGGCAACCCAATTACAGATTTACCAATATGTTTTAAACAAAGCACGCTGTCATGTTTTTAGAGGCCTCGAAGTTTGAGCGGGGGTTGGCGAGCGTAGCTCGCAAGGGGTAGGCCCCCTAGTATATATATATATATTTTTTTTTTTTTGGCCCTATAAAATTTATTTTAACGATAGAAAAATATCTAAAAAATACGGAAGATATCTGTTAAAAAACGGAAATTTAAAAACGGATATTTCAGAAATCACGGAAAATTTCCTGGAATTTACGGAATTTTTTTCCGTTAAAATACGGAAATAGTACTGACGTTTCGATTGCCAGTACAATTTCCGTTTCTTTTCAGGAAATTTTTTTTACAGTGTATCACCCAGAGATTTTTTCGCTTTTGGACTTTTAAAAAGCGCGTTATCCAAACGTCGACCTGCAACCCTTCATGGACTTTGGAAGGCTGTTCTAGAGGAATGGGCAAATACCTCTTCCAAAGCTACAAAAGGCCTTATTGTCAGGAATATTATGATTTAGAAAGGTAGTTCGTAATAAGGGTTACCAGATTGAACATTTACAACACAAATATTTTATGTAAAATAGTTCAGTAAGTACCATGAAAATCGTCTAAAAATTGTGCTAACAACCTCTGTAACCACGAACGAAAATATACAGTAACCTTTTCCGAGTTCCCATGATACCGAAAATCGTTCTTTATCTTTAAAAACCTCATAAACTAATATATTTTCGATATTCAAAGAATCATTTATAATAACAAAATTTTTTTCGCTGCCGCTGATTTTCGCAAAGGATTCCGATTAGTTTTTATAGTGTATTAATCAGTTTCCTCAAACCGAATTAATTCTAAAACATTTACAGCTGCGTAATTGAAGTCATACATGCAAGATTAACAAAATAATGTTAATCTTAATGTTGTGAATGCTATAAATTTATCATGTTTATCTCTAAAATATCTTTCTTTAACATGAAAATGTTTACTTGAGAATGAATGGCAACCGAAAATCTGCATTCCGGTTCAGAAAACTGATTTTTACACTCAAAAAACTGCTCGGAAAGATTTCCAAAAAACAGTGGCAGCAAAAGAAACTAATTACTGACATAATAACTAACTAATTAATATATTACTAACATAATAACTAACATATTGTACTAATTTCTGAGGTTTCTAAACATCGAGAACGCTTTTCGGAATCGCTAGTAACTCGGAAGAGGTTGTTGTAAATTTTCGTTCGTGGTTATACGGCGTATCCCAAAAGTCTTTGAGACATTTTAAAATTCAATAAAAGATCAAGCATTTGGCGTACCAGATTGCGATTTGGACGAAAATGCTTCTTATGATCTGATATTTTGTTTAAGCAAATTAAAAAAATTAGTTCAAAAAATTTTCGTAGATGGTGCTGCTTCTGGAAAGTTATCGAATAGGTAGAATGTCTTTATACATAACAAATGGTGAAAGACACACAATGCGCATGCACAGTTTTTGTCCAAACTATGGCAACCCACATTTCAGAAGTTAGCAATACCAGTGGCGCAGCCAGAATTCGGTTCTAGGGGGGGTTTTGAGTTTATAATAAAGATGATCGCCGGTTATATGAATCATCGGTTAATGGAATCAGTCTTTTAAATGAATGAAATCATAATGCTTTTCTCCGCAATTACGTTGGTTATGATTCATTTAAACAGCGTTTACAATATTAGAAGTGCGATAGAATTAAAAATAGCTAAAAGAGGAACCACAACTAATTTATAAAATTTTAACGATAAATATACGAATCTCCATCATAAGCAAGAGTTCGTTGCAACATTACCAACAAATGAAATATAGTCTTTAAATTTGTACAGACCCCCTCAGGGCTCGGAAGTAGCGCGCTACAAGTAGAGAAACTACAGTAGCCACTACTTTTTCCAGTAGTTTGTAGTGTAGCGCGCTACATTAAAAAAGTGTAGTGTAGCAAGTAGCGCGATACAAAATATCAGTAGTTTGTAGCGCGCATCGACGCTACTTTCGGAGGGAGGAAAAAAGGTCCCAATCTTCAAATCACATGATTATAACTCGTTTCTTTCGTGCGAAATATGTTCTCTGCAACAATTTGCGAACGTCAGCGACAAATCTCATTTGCAGTGTCATATATTTCTCCATAGACGACGGGCACAGTCACAAATTAGCTGTCATTTTCACAGTTTGGGTGTCAGAAACTTCGTGTACTGTTATTTAAATCCATAGAAATCTTCTCAATATAATGTATTTTTATACGACTACGATTTTTTTTTTTACCAAAATATAGTCGTCTGGCTATGTTAAATCTTTATTTGACTAATTTCTTCTACCTTTTGCCTCCCACTCCCAGCAAGCAAAGAAATGTAAAATCCTTATTAAAAAAAGAAAAAGAATGGATTTATCTAAACATAAATCCTCTAAATTATCCCTAATCTCTCAAATTCACCCTTCCCCATAGTAGCATACAAAGGAGTTTAAAATATTTTTAAATCTTTATTTTTATACAAAAATAAAATCTTTCACTCATTTGTCTAATGACAACAAATAAAAATTATTTCCTTGTCCCCAAAATTTACGCTTCCCTTTTTGCCCCTCCTCCAGCATACAGTTTCAAATATTTAAAACTCTTTATTTTAAAAAAATGTCCACATTTGTTTCTACCTAATAATAATATATAAGTAACTATCTAAATTGCCCCCTAACTTCCCATAATTTACTCTTCTCCCCCCCCCCCCACAAGCATACAAATAAATAGAAAAAATGTAAGTTGTTTTTATTTCTATATAAAAAAAATCTTCTGCACATGTTACGTGTGTCTAGATTTAGAGGTGGCCGCTATTCAGAGATATAAGCGTTTTCAAATATATAAATTTTAGGAATTAAAAAGTGGCGCTAAATAGAGGTGGCCGCCTTTTGGAAGAAAAACCAGAATGGAGGTCTTATTGTACATAGATTTTTAACCTGAAAAAATATTTTGGACATTCTTTTGTAATTCGGGTCAACCCGACCCCTACCCGCTAGAGTCAAAACCCAACCCGAAACCGATCCGAACTCGAAATAATGAAATTCAACCGGATCCACAGTAAAAAAGTGGAAGTCAACCCGATCGGAATCCGACCCACAAAAAAAAAATCTAGAGCCGGGTCGGGTCGTGTGCGGGTAAACCAACCCGATGTAGGACTCTAAACGTTATACAACTAAAAATCTAATCTTTAAATGTTTTTTAGGTGCGTTCGTAATTATATAAATACGTAGCACCTATTGTCGTCGCTTGGTCCGTCCGTCCGTCTGTCCGTCCGTCTGTCTGTCCGTCCGTCTGTCTGTCCGTCCGTCCGTCCGTCCGTCCGCATATAACAACGCAAAAACTACCCAACCGAATGGTTTGAGATTTAAGATATATTATCTTTGCAGAATTTTGTCGAGACATTTCAAATTTTATTAAAATCGAATCAAAACTTTAGGAGATATTAATAAAAATATTTATTAAGAAATTTGAATTTTTTTTTTTTTAATCGGTGCTTTCTTGTTAGAGGAGCTTCCGATGGATGTTAAATCGTCAAGCGACCGAGACACTTATTTTATTACAGAAATTAATCTGCAGACGATATAATTCATTTCACAGAATTAAAAATCATCTAGGTCTGAATATTTATATAACTAGCTACAGTACGAACGCACCTCGTTTGTCACGATTGACGTACAATTTCCAACTTGTTTAAAATTAGTTGCGGTTTCAAAACTTCCATTTATAACGAAATACTATAAGAAGCAAAACGCTAAATAATCGTTTCCTGTCTTCCTGTCGATCACACAGTTTTTTGCCATAACAAAATTAGAAGTATCAAGAATTAGAATTGTAACTATTCAGCAGAAATGTTTCAGCTGTGCAGGAGCATTCGTTATAACCATTATCGTACCAGTAGTTGAAAAAGTATGTTTATATTAACTTCCTGATACTAATTCTAAGATTAACAAAACAGACAGGCACGCATTTTGCTTTTGTGAAACTGTGATCTGCGGTTTATATAGACTTTTAATGTGAAAAAATATTTTGGACATTCTTTTAAAAAACCGGGTCAACCCGAACCCGACCCGCAAGATTCAAAAAGCCAACCCGAACCCGAAAGAATGAAAGCCAACCCGATCCAAAACAAAAAATTTGAAGTCAATCCGACCCGAACCCGAACCGCAACGGGAAAATATAGCCGACCCGAACGGCGGGTCGGTCGGGGTAAAAGCGGGTAACCCGACCCGATGCAGGATTCTAAGCGCTACTGTGCTACATCACTCTCATAAATGTGTAAGATTATTACAATTTTTGTTTTCAAATTTCCTCTTTTAAAAAAAATTCCAACATAATTAAAAAAGTTCTATGAATTTGCTTTGTTTGTCTGTCCGTGCTCTAACTCTCATAAATATACTCCGACTGCCATGAAAGTTTTATGTTATTGAAGTTTACCATAGAATGTTCAGTATTGAAAATGAAATGTGTAGCATTTATATCTCGCTTACAGGGACGTTCAAAAGAATTCTGTTACATTATGGTCTATCGGGAAAAATCGTTTGCGGTGTATTTAATTAGCGATGATTACTGAAGTAGCGAAGTAGTGACTACTTTTGGAAAGTAGTTTGTAGTCGCTACTTTTAAAAATAAGTAGTTGTAGTTGTAGTTAACTACATTTTTTATAAAGTAGTTGTAGTTGTAGTTCGTTACAAACAAAAAGTAGTTTTTCCGAACCCTGGACCCCCTACGAAACAAATGATTCGAAAGAAACACCGATTGCAAAAATCTGCTCATAATCGAAAAATAGCTTTTTATAACTTTAAGTACTTTTTTTAAATTCTTACTTTTGCAAAGATTTTTTTCCTGGGTACGCACATAGCTAGGTCTTAGATATAACTGAGAGCAAAAAACGCAAAAAAAGCCACTTGAAACTGAGATAGACTTACAATGTGCATGTTTTTTTTTTCTCTGGAATTCGATGATCTGTTATTGTTTCGAACGTGGAACAAAGACAGAAATGCAATTAAAAAACAGACCACTGTATACTATATAACTCAAAGCGTCTCTGTGAGAGTATATGACCCATCTTTTACTATAAGACGTCTCGACAAAGTGACACAGTCCAAAAATCAAGTTTTGACATAACCTATGCGTGTAATATGCGCTTTCACAGTTTTAAGTAGAATTTTCGCTGTTTAATTGAATCATATTGTTGTATAGAATTTGATTTAAGAAAGCGGTGGATTCTGCCAAGGCGGAAAGGCCAAAAAGCTTAATTTTAACTTTAGTTGTTTTGATTCATATAAGCGGCAATTATAGTAATTTTTTTAGCTCTGAGGGGGGTTTTAACCCCCAACCCCCCCCCCCCCCCCCCCTTGGCTGCGCCACTGAGCAATACTCGTCCATTCATCCTTACTCGTCTAATCAAAATCAGGAGGGTGAGTATTGTTAACTTCTGGAATGTGAGTTGCCATAGTTTGGACAAAAACTGTGTGTGCGCATTGTGCGTCTTTCGCCATTGTTATGTATAAAGGTATTCTATCTATTCGATAACTTTCCAAAAGCAGCGCCATCTATGAGAAAATTTTAAACTGTTTTTTATTATTATTATTATTTGCTTAAACAAAATTTCAGATCCTAAGAAGCATTTTCGTTCAAACCACACTCTCGTACGCCAATTGATTGATCTTTTATTGAATTTTAAAATGTGTCAAGGACTTTTGGGACACCCTGTATTATATTTTCCTAGATTAAGATTTTTTTTTTTTTTTTACAGTGTACATAGCACTCGTAATCCAACACACGAAAAAAGAAAATAACTCAGAAGCTCTGCAAATCCCTTTTCAATGCATCGACTGTCGAATGTGTATTCCCTTTGTCAAATATAATACAAAAGAAAGCTCTTAAGGGCAGAGTGTGAAAGCCTTCTTTACATTTGAATTGACGATGTCAGAAATAAATCTTGTGTATATACATTAGAAAATATTTTTTCGCCTATCTTTTTCTCAAAATATTGAACTATCTCTGTGGTTAGGAATTTGACTTACAAAGTATTTTATTTAATACGTCCGTAAATTTTAAACTGGGGTGATGTTATAAAATGTAGACATATTCAGAAATCATATCAGAAATATATTAAGAAATCGATCTATTGCAATTGCTTCGTTTGTAAAATTGTATGTATTTTCCCAAAGTTTGTCAACTGTGTCGAATTGTTCTGTAAGTGCCATAGCATGAGAAACCATTTATGCATACAAGATGTTTTTTTTTCTTTATATGTCTAGCCCCGTTTTTAGAACGAAATGCATCGGAAAAGTAAGAAAAACGGGTGAAAACCGAAACAGAGTACTTGGTGAAAAAAAAATTGTTGGTTAAATCCATTTTTTTATATTGTATTTTTTTTCATCTTGTCAGCACTTTTCTGAGCCTATTTTTTAAAATTGTTAATTGGGTTTTGTTACCTATGTCCAGTTTTTGGAAAATTTTATAATTTTCGATATTTTTATCTTACAAAATCAAAATCCCGCTCTATCCCGCAAAATCGTTGGTACATTCCGCTTTTGTAGTCATTTGAGGAGTGAAAAACGTTGGTATTGCCTCCTACCAGGTGCAACTTTGGCAGTTAGTGGTGTTTGATTGAATAAAAGTCCACGTAAAAAAAGAAAAAAATGCTTCTGCATCAACCTCATTTCTAAACAAGTGGGTAAATGGGATTGAAGATATACAAAGGGTTTCGTTTAATATTCCTTTCAAAACACTTTATCCTTTAATTAATAAATCCAAAAAATATTAATTTTCCGTAAAATAAATTAATTTTTTTTTTATATAAAATAAAAAATTACCAGTCGATATTTTCGATTTTTTGAATTTCTTAAATAGATTATGATTTTGCGTATATATACCAATTTTCAAATCCTTATCTTATCCAGTTTTAAAATATTGAACATGCGTTAAAAATTGTGAGTGATGTATTTAATTATCAGCAGCATTGTTTATTTTTTTCCTAATCCTAATCTATACTAATATTATAAAGAAATAACGACTGTTTTTTTGTTTGTTTGTTTGCAGGGGGTAATCTATGGAACTACCGAAGGGATTTCAAAAGTGATGGTGACAATCCCTGCTCCAACAAAAGGCTATATTTTATGTCGGTGCCAGTACCCCCATGGAGGTGCAGGAGCGAAAAACATTTCAAAATTGCGATTTTTTTTTATACTGAAGGAGCTAGAAACATAAAATTTGGCATGGTAGTTACTTCTAAGATATAAATGCTCTCTAAGAACAAATACTAAAAAAAGTCGAAATTTAAAAGTGTGAGATGAGCAAAAAGCGTTCTAAAAACATTCTAAATTACAATTCCTATGGTATCTCTGGAACTATAGAACCGTTTTCAAAAGTGATGGTGGATAATTGATGGTAACAGTCCTTGCTGTAACATAGGGTATATTTTATGTCGGTGCCGCTACCCCCAGGGTGGTGCAAGAGCGAAAAACGTTCTAAAATTTCGATTTTTTTTTTATAATGAAGGAGCTAGAAACTTGAAATTTTGTATGGTAGATATTTATAAGATGTAAATGCGCTCTAAGAGCAAATTCTAAAACAGTTCAAAATTTAAAAGGGTGATATGAGCAAAAAGCGTTCTAAAAACATTCTAAATTACAAGTTTTATGGAATCCTGGAACTACAGAACCATTTTCAGAAGTGATGGTGTCAAATTGATGGTAACAGTCCCTGCTGTAACATAGACTATAGTTTATATCGATGCCACTACCACAGGAGGGGGGGGGGGGTGCAAGAGCGAAAAACGTTGTAAATGCTCTCTAAGAATAATTTGTAAAAAGTTCGAAATGTGTTCTAAAAACATTCTAAATTACAATTTCTATGGAATCTTTGAAACTACAAAAACGATTTTAAAAGTAATGCTCGCAAATTTATAGTGACCGTTTGTGCTCTAACACAGACTATATTTTATGTCAGAGCCACTAACCTCAGCGGTTGCAAGAGTGAAGAACGTTCTAAAATTGTAATTTTTATTATACTGAAGGGATTAGAAAATTCAAATTGGTCAAGGTAGTAACTTATAAGTTATACATGCTCTCTAAAGACAGTTTCTATAAAATTCGAAATTTAAAAGAGTGATATGAGGAAAAACTGTTCTAAAAACATTCTAAATTACGATTTCTATGGAATTGTTAAGGCCAGAAACATGAAATTTGACATGGCTGATACTTTTTAAGACACAAGTGCACACACAGAACAGTTTTTTTTTTAAAAATAAATCGATGTTATATATTTTTTATATCGGTGGCACTACCGCAGGGGGTGCAAAAGCGAAAAACGTTCTAAAATTTCGATTTTTTTTTATACTGAAGGAACTAGAAACTTGAAATTTGGCATGGTAGTTACTTATAAGATGTAAATGCTCCCTAAGAACAGTTTCTAAAAAGTTTGAAATTTAAAAAGGTGAAATGAGCTTAATGTGTTCTAAAAACGTTCTAAATTACAATTTCTATGGAATCTTTGAAACTACCGAACCTATTTTAAACGTAATGCTGGCAAATTTGTGACAATCTGTGCTCTAATACAGGCTATGTTTTATGTCAGTGTACGTTTTATGTCAGTATACCTTCAGGGTGTTGCAAGAGCGACGAACGTTCTAAAATTGCAATTTTTATTATACTGAAGGGATTAGAAACTTGAAATTGTGCAAGGTAGTAAGTTATAAGATATACATGCTCTTTAAAGACAGTTTCTAAAAAATTCGAAATTTAAAAGAGTCATATGAGGGAAAACTGTTCTAAAACATTCTAAATTACGATTTCTATGGAATTGTTAAGGACAGAAACTTGAAATTTGACATGGCTGATACTTTTTAAGACACAAGTGCGCACACAGAACAGTTTTTTTAAATAAATCGAAATTTAAAAGGGTGAGAGAGGAAAAAAAGTTCTAAATTACCAAAGGGTGAAATGAGCGGAAAGCGTTTAAAAAGTGTTCTAAATTGCAATTACTATGGAATTGTTAGGGGTAGAAACTTAAAATTTGACATGGCCGTTGATTTTAAATCACAAATGGTCGCACAGAACAATTTGAAAAAAGAAATCGAAATTTAAAAAAGTGAAATGCGCAAGAAGCGTTCTAAAAACTTTCCAAATTACGATATATTTGGAAGTATTAAAGCTAAAAACTTAAAATTTCGCCTGGCTGTTACTCACGTAAATGATACCCATAACAGTTTATTAAAAATGCGAAATGTAAAAACAGGAGCGAAAAAAAAGTACTAAAATTGCAATTTATGTGATACAACTTGTATAGAAGCTTCGTATTTGGCGTGGTGGTGACTCTTAAAATGCAAATGCTCGCTAAGACCAGTTTCTAAAAAGTCGAAATTTAACAGGCTGAAATGAGCGAAAAACGGTCTAAAAACGTTTTACATTATAATTTAATTGGATGAAAAAAGGGATTAAAAAAAGTACCTAATAAGTACCACAATAATAATAATAATAATAGTACCTAATATATAAATTGTATATTCTTACATCCATCTCATATTCAGTAAATAAAAGTACTAAAAAGTACTAAAATTGCAATTTATGTGATACAACTTGTATAGAAGCTTCGTATTTGGCGTGGTGGTGACTCTTAAAATGCAAATGCTCGCTAAGACCAGTTTCTAAAAAGTCGAAATTTAACAGGCTGAAATGAGCGAAAAACGGTCTAAAAACGTTTTACATTATGATTTAATTGGATTTATTCAGGTTAGAAACTGGAAATTTAGTATAGTTGCAACTTTTAAGATGCAGACACTCGGTATAAACAGTCTATTAAAAATTCGAAGTTTAAAGGTGTAAACTGAGCAGATAACGTTATAAATTACGTTTTTTTCTAAATTGTTAGCGATAGAAAGTTAAAATTTAATATGTCTGTTATTTTTTATACCTAAATGCTTCCACAGAACAGTTTTTAGAAAATTTGAAATTTAAAAAAGGTGCAGAAGCAACAAACATTCCAAAAGTGCGATTTTAGTGATGCTGCTGGGTAGAGGAAGTTTAAATTTGGCATGGTGACTATTTTTAAGATTTCAGTGTTCGCTAAAAACGGTTTAAAAAAAATCGAAATTTAAAATACTGAAATAAGCTGGAAAAGTTCTAAAAACCTTCTAAACAATGATTTATCTGAAATTGTTAGGGATAGAATTGTTAGGCATAAATTTTACATGGCTGTTACGTTAGAGACACAAATGCATCCACAGAACAGTTTTTAAAAAGTTTGAAATTTTAATGTGAGCTGTAACAGAAAAGTTTTAAAATTGCAATTTCTGTGATATAGTTATTACATAAATTTGCTTAATTAGTGTGGCTTAATTATAATTTCTGAATTATCTGTGGCAGTAAAATTTCCTGTAAGGAAAATAGGCCAACGAATTCCACTTGGCATTTTTCAAGAATTACGCGAGCAAAGCCGCGGGTTTTGCTAATAATATTATATATGCAATTGTGTGTGAATGTTTGGCTGAAGCCAGCATCAAAGCAGGTGATTTAACCCTTACAGGACCATAAGATGTCCAAGACTAAATATGCCAATACAACACAATATTGTGGGTGTAAAGTAAGAGAATATCACCAGAAAAACATAGCAGGGTGTATAGGTTTCCTATAATTTCATGGGAAATATTTTTCCCTATGGACCATAAAAGTAAATAAACGAAGAGTTAGCTTTATTATATCGGTATTTTATTTATTGCTTTGTAATACAAAAAACATAATAAAAATTATCAGAAAAGTAAAATAAATAGTCAGTTATGGTATTCTAATTTTCTCAAGTCCAAAACACTTTCAAGTTATTATTAGTTCAGCCCGCGAATGTTTTGGTTTTGGCGCAATAAAGTTTAACAGTTCTTTTTTTTTATTCGTTCAGAAACACATTTGCCGCCTTGGACATACGTTTTATTTGGACATTCAGTAAAAAAAAATATCGATTCAATAATAATTGAACAATCGATAACGATTTCTGTAGAAGGGAAAAATATTTCCCTTGAGCGTGAAAGGGTTAATGGCCCTGTATCTTTGCATATGGATGGATCACTTTTGTAAAACTGTTTGCGTGTTTTGTTGAAGTTCCGGAACCTTCAACTAGACACTTTTGAAAGTAAAATTATATTTTGAGTTAATGCTTGCTCTAGACATCTTAAATAGTCAGAGGTTCGGATTAATAAGTTAGTTTATTGTGGAAGTAGTTATCCTCCTGGATCGCCCCTTAAGTTGATTAATTGAATTCTGAGACAGACTTAGTTAAAATGTGTCTAAGTTACATTCCACTCCTCATTCCTCGTTTGTGTTTAATAACTGATGTTCTTCGTGATTGTTAAAAAGCTTGAGTGCTCATCCCTTCTGAAAACATGCAAGAAATCACCGTCACAAGAATATTTTTTCTTTCTCAACTATAGCAGTTTTTTATCCCTTTTTAGGTGTGTTCGTAATTATATAAATACGTAGCACTTTTGTTGGCGCCTGGTCCGTCTGTCCGTCTGTCCGCATATAACAGCGCAAAAACTACCCAACCGAATGATTTGAAATTTAATATATACTAGATTGAACCCGTCAAAACTCGACGGAAAAACATTACAACAATATCAGAAATTCGTATGAAACAGTCTTTCAAATATTTTATTTTAAAATATCCCTCCCCATCCCCCCACCCCCACCAGTGATATATGGTACTATTTCCGATGCAAACTCCAAACAAACAATCCGTAAAAAACTGTGTAAT
The DNA here is from genome assembly GCA_963931845.1 of Maratus michaelseni. NCBI lineage: Eukaryota > Metazoa > Arthropoda > Arachnida > Araneae > Salticidae > Maratus > Maratus michaelseni. The sequence goes on along the minus strand of OZ007593.1, from coordinate 377,563,966 downwards.
GCAAATCAGTTCGACATTACCGCCATATTCCCCACGGCAAGAAAGAAAATTTCATGGACCTATGAAGTATCATATAAATTGTATATTCTTACATCCATCTCATATTCAGTAAATAAAAGAACATGGTAAATAAAGCACACATCCCCCCCCACACACACACACCTGTGATAATGCAATCAAATGAATTCCTATGCACATTTGCATTGCATCAGCCCAAAAGCACCGTCGAAATTCGACGTTAAAAAAGTTTTAAAACATTTAAATAAAAAGTTTTAAAATGTTTAAATAAAAACTTTTAAAATGTCATCTTTAATCATTGCTCGTTTCAAATCCATATCTTCTAAAACGTATCCATTGTTTTAAGCTAATCAATTTTTATGTAAAGAAGGAGAAAATTTTTTTACAATAATGAATCTGTAGATGAGGCAGATTTTTAATATTTTATAGTGTAATTTATTTGTACTGTTTCTTCGGCTGCTTTACATAATCAGGACGATTATCCCTTTTCCATCACAGTCGAGGATCTTTTCCCTATTATACAGTTAAATACCCAATAGATCTTTAAAAAAATAATAAAATGCAATTCCTAGCATGTTCTGATGCAACATATATATTAATGAATTCAACATATCAATTTTATGTTCAACATAAACTAAAAATAGTTTTTTTTTTTTCAGATTTTAGTTTAGCGCCAAAATGCTCTATCTTATGGATAATCTGATCTTATGATTTATCAGGGTTTTTTCTTATTATTATTTTTCAATTTTTATGACGGTTAGGGAAATCCATTTTCAATTGTGGAAACTTCCCCAAGGGCTATTTTACATTATTGAAGCAAACTGATGGTCATTATTGAGATAGGTTTTGGGGAAAATGTTTCATGCTTGAAAATTATATAAAAAATCGTTAAATTAAGTGGCAGTTTTCAAATAAATTTCATTCGAAAACTAACATTTTTCTAATTGATCTAAGAATTAAAATTGTAAAATGTGGTAAAAAATTGAAATTTATAGTACTTAGAAGTGATGACAGCGAAAGCGATAGCGCCGTTTGTTGTCACAACCGTTATGCATTTCTAAAAATTGCCGCTGTGTTTTGGCTGGCGTCCAAAAGTAGACTACAATTTTTTGAAGCTGACAGAGAAATTCACAGTGAAAGAAATAAGACTTTGCCGCTAATAAGAAACTGTTAACTGAACTTATAATAAACCTACCAAAATAATTCCTATAAAATATTACCCTTACATTGTTTATTCCAACTGAAAATACAATCATTATTTCAATTTTTTTCTACCATAACACTATTTTTAATAATTTTAATTTTCCTAAAATCCTTTACTTTTGTGAAATTTTTTATTAAAAAATGTAATCTTCTAATCTATAATTAAAAAAAAGCAATTGGTAACATGTAATCAAGGTATGCAATCAAGATGAAATAATCTATAAAGGCTCCAATTATAATCTTTATAATTAAGAATTGAAAAATTAGTTAAAATTACGTTATGTTGGCACAATCATATAAATTTTTCTCCTTAGTTTTATCAATGTTAAAATGCATTTCAATCTAAGCATAACGTCATTTTCACTGGCCCAAACTTATCACACGTACTTTATATACGTTACTTTTATGCTTAAACATGTATACAATAAAAATATATTTTGTATTTAATTGTAATGAAAAAATGATATCAACAAAGTTATAATGCATAATGATAAAATTAACTCAATGGAAAATATTCCCGTTACGTCAAGTTGAATATGAGTTTTTATTCTCTTATAAAAATAAAGGGCACGCGGATAAATATTTTTACCAAAATTTAACTTGCAAATTAAAAAAAAAGGCCTGAAAGCCACGTTTCTTTAATATTTATTTTCTCTTTTATCCTCGCACCAGTAGAAGTTATCCGATTGCCGACTTTATGACGCCATACGCAGAAGTAAAAGTTTAATTTAAAAGAACGACTAATTAATTAAATTTTCGAACAAACGAATCTACGATAAAAAATCTGCGTCCAAATATCTTTCATTTAAAAAAAGAATGATGTAACTTGATGCAATAGTTTGTTCTCACGGACTGTCGAGAGAAAACGCTTAGCGTTTTAAATATGTAGATAATCGTTGCAGAATTTTGTCGAGTCATTTCAATTTTTATGAAAATCGAATCAAAACTTAAAAAGATATTAATAAATGTTTTCTTCATTCTATTAAATCCTATCATACGTAATCTATGTAATAACAAGTTGGAAATTGTACGTTAAACGTGACAAATGTACTATAATTTGTACTATATATTCGTACTATAACTAGTTTTACAATATAAAAAAATCATCCTTATTATTTCAGTGAAATGAATTATATCGTCTATTATGAGCGAAATGAGCATGGCGCTTTTTTTTCTTATTACGTATGCCACGTTTACGGATGCGAATTTTTTTTCGACGCCAGACAGCGCTGCAAAATTCACCATGGAGATCTTGCTTTGAGAATGATTACCTCCATGGTTTAATATTTCTATGACTCACAATGAACGAATCTCTTGTGTTTATTTACTTTAATGGATTGCGATATTCGGCTGTTAACATAATTTCCACTGAAGTTATCTCAGAATCTATATATTTTTTAATGTATATTCAGCTCTCAAGCAAACAATTTTTTTGAACGATCTTTCTAAACAATGAAACCTTTATGTAATTTTATTCGAAAAAATAATTTTGAATAAAAATGGCTGCTTGTGGCATATGAGAAAAGAAGTGGTTTACCCGTATTGTTTTCGTCAGTCACACGACTTGCGCTTTTATTATATAGATTACGTATGATACGATTTAATAGAATAACGAAAACTTTTATAAATATCTTTTTAAGTTATAAAATTGCATAAAAGTTAAATTTTTAAAAGATCGTTCAAAAAAAGTGTTTGTTTGAGAGATGAATTACGCTCAAACATAGTATTGCAATTGTGGCAGAATTGCAAATGCAATTTCAATATTTCTAGTTGGTTGAAACAGGATATCCTTTTGAACTTTTCATGTAACAACTTAGAAAAATTATTATTCCATTTACAATAAAACAGATAGAAAACTGGAAAAATCCATTTTTAGGTGCGTTCGTAATTATATAAATACGTAGCACCTATAGTCGTCGTTTGGTCCGTCCGTCTGTCCGTCCGTCTGTCTGTCTGTCTGTCCGTCTGTCTGTCCGTCCGTCTGTCTGTCTGTCCGCATATAACAACGCAAAAACTACCCAACCAAATGGTTTGCAATTTAAAATATATTATCTTTGCAGAATTTTGTCGAGACATTTCCAATTTTATTAAAATCGAATCAAAACTTTAGGAGATATTAATAAAAATATTTATTAAGAAATTTGAATTTTTTTTTTTTTAAATCGGTGCTTTTTTGTTATAGGAGCTTCCGATGGATGTTAAATCGTCAAGCGACCGAGATGCTTATTTTATGACAGAAATTAATCTGCAGACGATATAATTCATTTCACAGAATTAAAAATCATCAAGATCTGAATATTTATATAACTAGCTGATACATATATATCTGAATATTTATATAACTAGTTAAGATATTTGTATGAACAGTGTCATAAAATATATACTTAACTAGCTGTTTAACACGTTCTACGCACGGGATATCATGAATTTAATTCTAAAACGTGCGTACGAACGCACCTCGTTTGTAACGTTTGACGTACAATTTCCAACTTGTTGATTATTAAGAAGAAAATATGGCCTCTGGAAATGTGAGGGGTTTTTTTTTCTTTTAAAACTAATTATGACACAGTTACAAATAATAGTCATAAACGTTTTTTATTGTTGGAAGGTATTGAAAAAAAGAATTCTCCTCTTGGATTCAACTCTTTTTTTTTTTTTTTCTTTTTTTCTTTTTTATTTTTTTTTTTTTAATTATTATTTTTGTGAACGATAGTAATATTAGAAAAAAAATTAGCAAAAAAAAAAAAAAAGAGTGCAGCTGAACCTTAACGTAAACAAGTTTCCATAGAGGTTCATGTGTACAGTGATAATTTATCAGTACAGTGATGATTATATGTTTAAAAAAAATACTATTTATTGAATGTGAAATGTTTCAAATTCTGTCCTTTGTTTCTTTTCCTGTTTAGAATTGTCCAAATAAAAAGAAAAATCATTGGAATTTTGCTTAATTTTACATTTTACATTAAAAATATCTAAATTTAATTCAAAATTGAAGTAAAAACTTTAAAAGATTTCTCTTTTGTGTTTCGTTTAAAAATATATTTTATAAGTTTATAAAAAATTTTTAATTTTATTCATAATTTATAAAATATTTTTAATAGCAAAATAAAATCAATGCAAGACTGAGAAATCAAAACAAATCAAACCTACTAAAATCACAAATATTTCTAAATACTAAATCATAATAAATAATCATCACAAATATTTCTAAATGTAATCACAAATATTTCTAAATGTAATCACAAATATTTCTAAATGTAATATAAATCACAAATAAATAACACGTATTTATTAATCAATTATATCAATCAACATAATTATAAATCACAAATATTTCTAAATGTAAAATCATAATAAATACTAAATAATAATTCGCAATACTAAAATCATAAATATTTCTGAATGTCTGAAGTTACAGAAATTTAGAAATATACTTTCTTTGTAGTTCACTAGCATTCAAAATTACAAATGCGATTTCAATATCTCTGGTTGTTTGAAACAGAATATACTCTTCAACTGTACATGTAACAACTTTGAAAACTTTTTTTTTTCCAACGAAACATATGTAAAACTGGGAAATGAAATTCTTTATTTTTGAAGCACAAAATATGGTCTTTGGAAATATATGAATTTTTCTCAAATGTATTTCAAGATAGACAGATAAATGAAAGTCATGTACATTTTTCAACTTTTATAGGATATGTTGAAAAAAAAAAACTTTTCTGCTCCTGGATTAATATAGATATTTGTTTTTGTTCTGGTAAATTATGGCGAATTTTTTTCTGTTTTCTTCTTTAATTAAAAATTGAAATTAGAAGTATCTCTCTATATTAAAAAAAAGTAACCACCGCAGCTGCAGCCGCAGCAGCCGCTGTCAATAAAGATTTTGTGCCTTGAAGTCTTTCTGGACTAATAGCCAGAAAACTATTGCAAATAAAAATTTAAAAATTGGTTTATGCACGTTTCGATTATGCACGTTTGGCGTTAAATCATATATTTTGGGGACAGTTACAGTTGTAATCTGTTTCAACAGCAGTTGATTCGACCTTAAAATCCCTCAGTCAAAGGAAAATGAATGGAAACCTTGTTACAGCAGATCGCCACTGGTTGTTTAATTATAGTACAATCTTCCGTAATCGTTTTAGAGATGATCAAATCAGAGTGTTTTTAAATCATGCTGTTTCAGAACGGGGGTTGGCGAGCGTAGCTCGTAGGGGGCAGAGCCCCCTAGTATTTGTAAAAAGAAAGAAGGGTGCAGCTGAGACTCAATGCAAACAAGTTTCCATGAAGATTCCTGAGTACAGTGAAAATTTCTACTTTTTATTACATATGTTAGCGATTATCACTTTTTGAAAGTGAAGCTGTTCAAATCCAACAGTTTTGTTTTGTTTTTTATTGTGTTTACTTTAAAAGTATAAAAAATTTCTAATCGAAATAAAAAAGAAATCGGTGGAAATTTATTTAATTACATCTTTTTGTTTATCTTGGAAATATATAAATTCATTTAAACAAATAACGTTATCATTTTTTATGTAATGCGTTTATGATTGGAAATTTTGTTTAGAAATTTCTAAGCTCTAAAACCTGCTGATCAGGTGCGTTAATGTCTGTTCTTCAAAGCTCTTTTTTTATGTCACCTTGGATAATATCTGTTTGGACTATCTGGACATTATTTAAAAATACTGGTTACGAAACAAAATTCTTCCAGACGCCTATTGTGTGTGTGTGGGGGGGGGGAGAGTGGAATGGCCACACTGTAATGCTACATTTAAATTTTGATTAGGAGCTCTCTACATATATAAATTGTAACAAACTTAAAAGTTTTCAATACGGGCACCGAGTTTCGACATCAAATTTAGATTCTTCGGTGCAGTTTATCTTTGGATACCAAACAGAAAGTCATTCGGTCAAGTAGTTTAGGAATTATGCAAGATTAAAATTTTGAACTCCCAATGTTTATAAAACCTTGCAAAAAACAGATTACAATGGCAGGAAGTCGTGTAAGCATAACTCAAAACCTAATTTTCGGAATGAGCTGTAATTTTGGATCCGTATAATTAAACCTTCTCGAAATTCATTTCTGTTATAAAAAAATATGTTATATAATTCTCTTTTTTTCCGAAAATTAATTTCAATTAATTTTTTTAATAATAATAATTAATGAGCTACTCGTATTGATGGTGCTCCGCACGGCTGGAACAGACATTATTTCCCGGACAGACCACAATTTTAATTGCATTAAAATTGTGGGCTGTCCGAGAATAATTAATTTACAAATAAATTGCAAAATTAATTAAAAGCAAAGAAATTTCATTATAAAAATTTAATTTAGAACTTTTTTATTTTCTTATTGAGAATAAACATCCACAATATTTGTCAATAGAACTGAAATGTGTGAATTTGTTTTAACTTTTAGAAAATGTACGATGTGTGTACTACAAAATTTTTCATCGGATGGGCCAATCTTTTTATAATAAGGCTTTGATCGGCGTTGAATTGATAATGGATTTGATAATCTTTCTTAACCTTTTCCCACAATGATAGATATATTTAATGGGGCTAAATTTTTCAAATGACTTTGTTTCATAAAAATACCTTTATTGATTTTTAATTATAATGAATAGTTTGGATATCGAACGTTAGATAAGACATACTCAAAAGGAAATGTTATATCGAAAAGATAAGCGGAACCTACACAGACATAATTATCTAAATTATAGTACTAGGTCTGTTTGTTTGTTTTTTGTATGTATGTTCTGTTCTATTTCATTCAAATAAATTCATCTCATTATAAAACTTATTATTATCCTTTATTTTTCTTTTCAAAACTCAAGTTTTCACAACTGATATACTTTCTGTATTTTTTTAAGAAACATCATATACCCTCCGTAGTTATAGCATATACTCGCTAGCGTATATATTCTCTACCTTAATCGTATACCCTCTGATATTTTTAAGACTACACCGATGCTTATAAAGAGTTTTTTATTTTTTTACTTTCATGTTTATTTTTTGTGGGAAAATGTCTTATAGTACTGTAGAGAGTAAGAAAAATTGATAGTCACAAAGCAAGGTTAACAAAAAGAGAGTTGAAAGCGATTTCTTATCGCAGATATAACACTACGATATTCCAGCCATAAAACTCGGGATGAAATTCCAAAGACAAAAAATATACATAGAAAAGCTTGCATTAAGCAAAATTTATATTTAGTAAGAATTTTTATAAATTTATTTAACCTTCCACGGATTACAGAGAACGTATATACCAGAAGAGCTCTTCGGAGTCAGCGAAATACCGTAATTTCCGGCGTATAATCCGCAGCTCAAAGAGTCGTTTTTCGACCCAGAAATATTATTTTATAAAATGTAACTTAAAAGATCGCTGTAAATATTTAACTACAATTATTGAATAAATTTTCTGGGTCGAAAAACGATTCTTTGAGCTGCGGATTATACGCCGGAAATTACGGTAAATCTTTGATTTTTAATTGTATTACTAGCTGTTTAACCCGCTCCACGCACGGGAGTTCATGAATTTAATTCTAAAACCAAAATTAAAAATGAAAATCAATACAACCAAATGTATCTATGTAATATGTAGAAAAATATTTTTCTAGTACAGTGCATTTTTTTTTTAATGAAATTTAATTTATCATGTTGCTATGACAGCAGACGATAAAACGATATCATTGGAATAAGGGAATAAATAGAAGAAAAAGTTTTGTTGATGTTTGTGATAAAATGTTTTTCTTTATTTCTTTAAAAAATGCAATAATTAATCTCAATTAAATAATCTCTAAGTATTGGCATGCGAGGTAAAAGAATTATCGTAATACACGCTACAGCTTCTTAGCATTGCCGCGTGGCGTACGTAGTATGTATATCTCACATTGCAGTAAACATTTAAAACTGGTTAGAACTCGCGCGATTACGGGTTGAACATAAAAAAGAGCAAAAATTCGTCAAACACATAAAACTAAAAAAATCTATTTAAAATTCTCGAATTTTTTTGTCCCAATCGTTCATAGATCCCCTACCAGCAACCCGTGTGTCAAATTTCGTAGTCCTGCGCCCTGTGGTTTCCGAGTTTTTGAGGTTACATAGATAGATACGCGCACGTATTTTAATAGGGTAGATGTGGTTAATTCATCATCATAGTGGTGTAAACATCCGCGATCAATAATGTTTTTACGGAAATATTGATAACCGTTCAAATAATAGAATAAAGAAAACTGCCCAGTTAAACTGAGAGCATTGAGCTCACAGGCTATTCACACTAATTGTATATTATGCTATTTTTTCAAAGAATAAAGCCACTCAAAAAAAAAAGAAATCGACAATATATTAAGGGGGGGGGATAAGCACCCGTTTCCACCCTTTATACTTAACCAATAAACCCCCAAAATCTAATCAGGCAAGCGCCTTACCACAATGAATTTATACACAAAATTTGAAGAAAATCGGATAATTCTGCATGAAAAACCCATTTATCTAAATTAAGGAGGATTATCCCCCCGTTTACCCCCCTTTATACTTATCCAATGAACACCCAAAACTAATTAGGGAAGTGCCTTATCACAATGAGCCTCTATACAAAATTTAAAGAAAATCGGATAATTCTGCATGAAAAACCCATTTATCTAAATTAAGGGGGGGTAGCCCCTCGTTTCCCCCTTTATACTTATCCAATGAACCCCCAAAACTAATTAGGGAAGTGCCTTATCACAATGAGCCTATATACAAAATTTAAAGAAAATCGGATAATTCTGCATGAAAAACCCATTTATCTAAATTAAGGGGGGGTAGTCCCTCGTTTCCCCCCTTTATATTTATCCAATGAACCCCCAAAATTAATTAGGGAAGTGCCTTATCACAATGAGCCTATATACAAAATTTGAAGAAAATCGGATAATTCTGCATGCAAAACCCATTTACCTAAATTAAGGGACGTGAGCCCCCCCGTTCCCCCCTTTATACTTAACAAATGAAAACCCAAAACTATTCAGGCAAGCACCTTACCACAATGAATCTATATACAAAATTTGAAGAAAATCGGATAATTTTGCATGAAAAACCCATTTATCTAAATTAAGGGGGGTAGCCCCCCGTTTAACCCCCTTTATACTTAACCAATGAGCCCCCAAAACTAATCAGGGAAGCGCCTTACCGCAATGAATCTAGATACAAAATTTGAAGAAATTCAGTTAAATCTGCTTGAAAAACCCATTTATCTAAATTAAGGGGGGGTAGCCCCTCGTTTCCCCCTTTATACTTATCCAATGAACCCCCAAAACTAATTAGGGAAGTGCCTTATCACAATGAGCCTATATACAAAATTTAAAGAAAATCGGATAATTCTGCATGAAAAACCCATTTATCTAAATTAAGGGGGGGTAGCCCCCCGTTTACCCCCTTTATACTTATCCAATGAACACCCAAAACTAATTAGGGAAGTGCCTTATCACAATGAGCCTCTATACAAAATTTAAAGAAAATCGGATAATTCTGCATGAAAAACCTATTTATCTAAATTAAGGGGGGGTAGCCCCTCGTTTCCCTCTTTATACTTATCCAATGAACCCCCAAAACTAATTAGGGAAGTGCCTTATCACAATGAGCCTATATACAAAATTTGAAGAACATCGGATAATTCTGCATGAAAAACCCATTTATCTAAATTAAGGGGGTTAGCCCCCCGTTTCCCCCCTTTATACTTAACTAATGAACTCCCAAAAATAATCAGGGAAGCACCTTATCACAATGAACCTATATACGAAATTTGAAGAAAATCAGATAATTATGCATGAAAAACCCATTTATCTAAATTAAGGGGGGGTAGCCCCCCGTTTCCCCCCCCCCTTTATACTTATCCAATGAACCCCAAAACTAATCAGGGAAGTGCCTTATCACAATGAGCCTATATACAAAATTTGAAGAAAATCGGATAATTCTGCATGAAAAACCCATTTATCTAAATTAAGGGGGTTAGCCCCCCGTTTCCCCCCTTTATACTTAACTAATGAACTCCCAAAAATAATCAGGGAAGCGCCTTATCACAATGAACCTATATACGAAATTTGAAGAAAAACGGATACTTCTGCATGAAAAACCCATTTATCTAAATTAAGGGGGAGTTAGCCCCCCTTTCCCCCCTTTATACTTAACCAATTCACTCCCAAAATTAATCAGGGAAGCGCCTCATTAGAATGAACCTGTAAACAAAAATCGAAGCAAAACGGTAATTCTATCACGAGTTATCGCGTTACGTACATACAGAACGGGCGGGCACATTAGCTCTCAGGCTTTGATAGCCTGTGAGCTAAAAACCTAACTTTTAATTGCGCATAACTACTTTTTTTTCTTTTTATCTGTTATTCTTTAAGTATACCCAGCGAATGGTTTTTATAATAAATTTTTTAACCAAAAATAGAACCGACTTCAAAAACTACTACAAAGTAAAAAATATTTTTTTTTAGGTAATAGTTAATAAGAAATTAAATTAAGAGCATTGTATTTACCATGCATATTATTATATTTATGTACATTAATTTGATTTTTTGGAGTCGGTGCCAGCCAAGCCAAGTTAAAGCCATCTTACCATTTTTAAACATTTCATCTGATGTTATAAATGTGTATTTTCAAATGAGATTAGCAACTATATTTCGACAAACATTGCTTTGGAAATTAGTTAATTATTTAAATCATTGAATTTTCTACCATTTGATGAGTTATATGTAATTTTTTTATTGTCTCGTATTTATGTAGATATAATTTATACGCGTGTTACGATTTATATTGAATATTTTATTTTGAATTTTGTACTTGGCTTGGCTGGCACCGACTCCAAAAAATCAAATTAATGTACATAAATATAATAATATTCATGGTAAATACAATGCTCTTAATTTAATTTCTTATTAACTATTACCTAAAAAAAATTATTTTTTACTTTGTAGTAGTTTTTGAAGTCGGTTCTATATTTGGTTAAAAAATTTATTTTTCGCTTTTTAGTAGTTTTTGAAGTCGGTTCTATTTTTGGTAAAAAAGTTTATTTTTCGCTTTTTAGTAGTTTTTGATGTCGGTTCAATTTTTGGTTAAAAAGTTTATTTTTCGCTTTTTAGTTGTTTTTGAAGTCGGTTCTTTTTTTTTTTTTTTGGTTAAAAAGTTTATTTATTTATTTATTACTTTAGTGATATCCATATTTACATTAAACCATATTGTTGCTAATATCTTTTTTATTTCACGTTAACCTGGGCAATAGACTCGAGTATAGAAGATTAGAAAATTTATCATTATTCTCATCTAATGTCTTTAAAGCCTTTAATGATATCTATATTTACAACAGTAGACTCGAGTACGGAAGATTAGAAAATTTATCTTTATTCTCAACTAATGTTTTTAAAGCCTTTTATGATGTCTATATTTACATTAAACCATATTGTTGCTAATATAATTTTTATTTCACGCTAACCTTGGCAGTAGACTCGATTACGGAAGATTAGAAATTTTATCATTATTCTCACCTAATCGTCTTGGATAATGTGTCATAATCGGGCTGTTATACTACAGTTTTGATAACTGTGTAACTCACTGATTTCGGTGCTTATGCTTAATGTGTACTGATTTTTACGATCCGTACAAGTAAATACATTGCGCCAACAATGTCGCCTATAATACTATTTGGAGTAACCCCTTTCTATATTGTCACTCTATAGTTAATATTATGTAGTAGAAATATTAAAAGACAATTGCAGAAGAATTTATATACAACTGTATTGTATAATATAATATAGATATTGGATATTTTAAAGGCAGTTTCCAACTAGTGCGCCACAGGTGATAAATCGCCAAATATTTTCTGTAACTCGTACATTTGTATGGGATTTGAAACAACAATGTATTTAATTATGCGCCAATAAACGCTCGTCAAAATATGTCAAACCGCTGTGAAACTGCAATAATGGAACTTTTAAAAGATTCAAAAGTAGATTTGTTGCGGCATAATTTATAGTTTTTATCCGTACGTTGTATTATATTTATCCAATTCACAATTTTATGTAATTTTGCTTTTCAAATTTGGCAACACTCAAAAGTTTTTGTTTAGATCTTAAAAAGTTTGTTCTATGAAAATAAATCCGACAAGTTAAAGCTGATTTAAATATGTGAGTCTTTTTATTATTTGACACCTGCTGAAAGTCGTCTGCCCAACAACTGATGACCCGGACGTAATAACTCTCGATAATATCCGATTTGCTTAAAATTTTGTATATACGTTCATTGTGATAAGGAGCTCATTGGTTAAGTATAAAGAGGGGGGGCAGTGGGTAATCCCCCCTTTAATTTATTCATGCAGAATTATAATCCAATAAGTTAAAGCTGATTTAAATATGTCAGTCTTTTTTTTATTTGCAAATTCACGTAATAGAATATTTTATGATATTAAAGTCGTCTGCCCAACAAATTAACTATTTTTAAAATGCTTATTTTTTTTCGTTTTTGTTGAATTTCTGAAAAAGTACTGAACCATTTTTCATACAATTTAAATGGGACCAATTCGAGAGTATTCTCTTTCGAATAAAAAAAAAATCATATAAATAGGACGCATAGTTCCGGAGTAATCGGTGTACATACATTAAAAAAAAAAAAAAAAAATACATACACGTCGAATTGATAACCTCCTCCTTTTTTGAGTCGGTTAATAACCTCCTCCTTTTTTGAGTCGGTTAAAAAGAAATATCAGAGAAAGATTTTATTTAATAAAGATTTGCCGTTTTTTAGCACTTTCCAACCTAGTTGAAAAGTGCTTATGACTTCGGTTTGTCTGGCCGTATGGCCGTCTGGCCGTGCTCTAACTCCCGTAAATATGCTCGGATTGCTCTGTAATTTTTATATGTTATTGTCGTTATCTATGGCACGTTCCCTATTTCAACTGAAGTGTGTAGCACTTATAGTTTTCTTACAGGGACACTCAAAAGAATTCCGTTACATTGCGGTCTATGGGGAAAAATCATTTGCGGTTTATTTTAAAAATGTTTCACTATTGTAAACGCATTGAAATTTATATAGATCACTAAGATGCATTAGAAGAAGCTTAATATGGAATAGTAGGTGTATAGCATTTAGAGTTACTTTACAGGGACAGTCAAAATAATTCCGTTACATTACGTCTATGGAGAAAAATCGTCTGCGGATTATTTAAATAATGTTCCACTATTTTAAACGCATTGAAGTTTATATATATTACTAAGGTGCATTACAAGAGGCTTACTACAGAATAGTGTGTGTATAGCAGTCATCGTTCATTTACAGGGACACACAAAAGAATTCTCTACTGTCTGTTAACAATAATTCCTGGAAGTGCGTTTTAAGTTACTGAACGCGATTTTAATCTTAACTAGCTTTTTGACTATTACGTGGTGTGTATAAATTCTGTAGATCCTATACAGGGCAGCACAAAAGTTCGCGAACACATTTCCGTTTATTGACAGAAACTCCAGAAGGAGAATTTAAACTGTGCTACGCGTTTCCTAACTAAACTAAAATTTAGCATCCTATGTATATATACAAATCTATGGATCATATACAGGGCTACATAAAAGTATTCGGATATTTTTCCGAATATTGTATATATTGAAAATTCCTGAAATTACGTTTTTAAATATGTTATGCGTTTTCCAAATTGTTTACTTAGATGTCATCTTTCAACTTATTAAACGGTAATGATTTGTAAAATTATTTTAGAAGCGTTGGAAAGTGCTACATAATCTATGCTTGACGCATGATTTTTCGTTCTTGTTTACTTTTTTCTACATACAAGAAGAAAATATTAGATTCGTCAAAAATTTTGACTTTTGGTTTTCGACGGATTTATACATTTTAGAAGGACTTGACTGTTTTTAGAAAATGACTGTCCGTGAATCTGCTAGACTCTGTATGTAACACAAATTTTGAGAGCGCTTTAATTCAAGAAATGCGCAGAATTTAAGAAAATTTCCGATTCATTTAGACGATATAAATTGATGCTCATTAGGTTTTAGTGCAAATTACCCAAAAGATGGCGCTACTGAGCTATCTTTTTTACGATTTACACAATAGCTATATCTCAAGAACTAATGCACGAAATTACACCAAACTCCATATTATGTGAGACTTTAATATACACAGATGCTCATAAGGTACTGGTGTATATCACTCAGCAGGTGGCGCTACTATGCTACATTTTTCACGGTTATCAAAATAACTACATCTCAAGAACTAATGCACGGAATTTCAGCAAATTTTATATTATGTTAGACTTTGACATAAATAAATGCTGATACGGTTTTGGTGTATATCACTCAACAGGTGGCGCTGCTATGCTGTGTTGTCACGATTTCTGAAGGCTATATCACGAAAACTAACATACGGAATTTAATCAAACTTCATATTCTGTTACACCTTGACGTTGTTAATACATTCTGATTCAATTTTTATTTTGATTAATCAACAGGGTGCACCTTTATACTGTGCTTGGGGACGATTCCTGATCTTGTCCACAATCAATCGATAAAATTTAGCGAGCGTGATTTTCTTCTATTGTTATTCACTGATCACTGTAATTTTATTCTAAATTCATTGAAAAGCATTACTGTCAACCGGGATAACTTTGCCACCCGGAACAACTGTGCCACTTTTTGAAAAATATGCTGTTTGGCGCTCTGGGAAGTCCCAGATCCAATTAAAATAGGCTCTAGTGTTTTCATATCACAAAAAAGGCATTATATGACACTATTCCCGCAGGTTTTTTTGTCTTATCAGTTGTTTTATGGCCGTTATCAGTGAAAATATTTTGTAACTGCGAAACACGCGACTTTGGACGTCTAAAAAAGTGCTCCGTTTCACCTTTTTAATCCAAATGTAAGTAAAAACCGCTTATTTTGTCTAATGTAAAAGTTTCAAACAATATGAATTTTGATGAAACTCCGTGCATTAGTTCTTAAGATATAGCTATCGCGGAAATAATGAAAAATGCAGCATAGCATGTGGGGCGATTTACATACACAACTTATTTGCACTAATTTATAAAAAGGTCTAACTGAATCTGAAGTTTCATTAAATGCTGAACATCAGTGCTTGAGATAGAGCGCCAACAAAATTTGTGTCGCATAGACAGACTAACGGCCAAATGTTTTCTAAAAACAGTCAAATCGTGTTCAGGACCTTCTGAAATGTATAAATCCGTATAAAACTCGAACTCGAAAATTTTCACGAATGCAGTATTTTCTTCTTGTAAAGAAAGTAAAAATATTGCAGGTAGTATGTAGCATGTGAAATAAAGCAATGTATTATATTAATACCAGCTCTTTGCGCAGAGAAAGTAGCTAATATTCCGTAATCGAATCCACCGGCAACGTTGGAGCCTAACAAGAAATAATGCTAGCAATCATAATAAAAATATTTAACTGTATGAGAGTTATAACGATATTAAATGTGACAATTAGCTAAAATGCGTCAATTTTGTTTTTACCCAATTACGGATGTTTTCCTATGAAAACAACTGCAGAAGAAATTTTCCCATTCATCCCGAGTAAAGCTTGGTCGACCAGATGTTTAATCATTAACAGTAATGACGGTGGCAAAAAAAATAGTAAATAATATGTTTTCATGTAATTTGCATTGCGTAGAACGAAAAACAATTAGGTAAACTATTGAACTGTTTGATTATTAGAAACACATAAACTGATAATCCTTTTTTATGTTTACTCTGTCGTACCTTTTTTTTTTTTTTCAAATTTCGGTTACAGCTGCTATCTTGTAAATTACGTTATCTAAATGCCCATTTTTAAAAAGAATATTAGATTTGTGTTTTGCAATTTTTCTTTCCTCATCATCATTACGAAAGAAACATTCGCTTATCATTAGAACATTATACACGATATACAATCATTTTTTTGGTGTTGAATATATTTTTAAAAAAATCCTTTTTAAACAGATTTTATACAATTTTAAATTTTTAAATGCAGTTTTTATTTCTTTTTTTTCAATAGTTTTATTTTTATAAGTTTACATTTAGAGCAGTACTGCCCATAAGTTTATGCACGAAATTACACCAAACTCCATATTATGTGATACTTTAATATACACAGATGCTCATAAGGTACTGGTGTATATCACTCAGCAGGTGGCGCTACTATGCTACATTTTTCACGGTTATCAAAATAACTACATCTCAAGAACTAATGCACGGAATTTCAGCAAATTTTATATTATGTTAGACTTTGACATAAATAAATGCTGATACGGTTTTGGTGTATATCACTCAACAGGTGGCGCTGCTATGCTGTGTTGTCACGATTTCTGAAGGCTATATCACGAAAACTAACATACGGAATTTAATCAAACTTCATATTCTGTTACACCTTGACGTTGTTAATACATTCTGATTCAATTTTTATTTTGATTAATCAACAGGGTGCACCTTTATACTGTGCTTGGGGACGATTCCTGATCTTGTCCACAATCAATCGATAAAATTTAGCGAGCGTGATTTTCTTCTATTGTTATTCACTGATCACTGTAATTTTATTCTAAATTCATTGAAAAGCATTACTGTCAACCGGGATAACTTTGCCACCCGGAACAACTTTGCCACTTTTTGAAAAATATGCTGTTTGGCGCTCTGGGATATAAGTTGATGCATAAAAGCATGAATAAAAACTTTATCTTTATTTCAAGAGAAAAATAAAAATGAAAATAAAGAATTATTGATATCAAAGCAGTCAAAAGGTAAATTGATGCATAAATGCATTTTAATTAATTAAAACCTTGAGTTATGATAAAACATACTCTTTGAATCTATATTCACCTTGTTCTATAACTACAAATTAAAAACAATATAAATGTCCAAAAAAACATGTACGTACCTTTCATAAAATATTTTACTGAAGGTGTTTGACTTCATATACAAAACTGTATTTGTGTACTTGCGTTTTGTTTTGTAACCCTGAAGATGAGCAAAAGTTTGCTCGAAAGCACTCGGTTGTCTATGTAAAATACAGTTTTGTATATGAAGTCAAACACCTTCAGTAAAATATTTTATGAAAAGTTTTGGACATTTATGTTGTATTTAATTTACATTTTAATTTTTAAACAAGAATTAAAAAACTTTTTTAGTAACACATTTTATATACGGGCCTCAGTTGTATAGATATACAAATACTTTTTAATTTTAGATAGTTTCCATCACAAATAAGATCAAGGTGTCCATTGCAGCCGCTCAGAAGAAAGCAATTCCTGAAAATTTCGGTACATGACATGACCCCAAAACCACCCTCCGTACAAATGTTGATTTATATATATGAATATATATCTGATTTTTGCCATGCGTTTGCATTCGTTTTTATGAACCGATTTGGATATGACTGAGTATGTCATTAGGACTTACCAAGGATTGGAGCGAGTTCGTTGGCCAGCTTCATCCAATGTCCTGTCTCATAATACCGGACACTTACAAATTTTAATTTCAAAAGTGCTGTACAAGAAAATTGGAAATTGTGATTTTTTTTTTTTTTTTTTTTTTTTTTAACTATTGGGAAAATGGTTATTGTTTTCGGTCAAGAATGGACCTTTTGATGTCGTCACTTTATTTTTTTAAGCGTTTTTAACGAAATTCTGTAACTTTAGAAGAATTTTTCTTTGAATATAGAAATGCATAAAATCGCTACAAGAATGTTAAAGCTACAAAAAGGATAGATGATAACTATTAGATATGAAAAAAAGCCGAATTTAAAAATTGAAGTCGGATGAGAAATCATCTTATGAAGCAAACAAGAACGAAAAATCATGCGTCAAGCATAGATTATATAGCACTTTCCAACGCTTCCAAAATAATTTTACAAATCATACCGTTTAATAAGCTAAAAGCTAACATCTAAGTAAACAATTTAGAAAACGCATAACATATTTAAAAACATAATTTCAGGAATTTCCAACATATACAATATTCGGAAAAATATCCGAATACTTTTATTCAGCCCTGTATAGGATCTATAGATTTGTATATATACTACATAGGATGATAATTTTAGTTCAGTTAGGAAACGCGTAGCACAGTTTAAAATTCTCCGTCTGGAGTTTGTCAATAAACAGAAATATGTTCGCGAACTTTTGTGCTGCCCTGTATAGGATCTACAGAATTTATACACACCACGTAATAGACAAAAAGCAAGTTAAAATTAAAATCGCGTTCAATAACTTAAAACGCACTTCCAGGAATTATTGTTAACAGACAGTAGATAATTCTTTTGCGTGTCCCTGTAAATGAACGATGACTGCTATACACACAATATTCCGTAGTAAGTCTCTTGTAATGCACCTTAGTGATCTATATAAATTTCAATGCGTTTAAAATAGTGAAACATTATTTAAATAAACCGCAGACGATTTTTCTCCATAGACGTAATGTAACGGAATTCTTTTGACTGTCCCTGTAAAGTAACTATAAGTGCTATGCACACCCTGTTCCATATTAAGCTTCTTCTAATGCACCTTAGTAATATATATAAATTACAATGCGTTTAAAATAGTGAAACATTATTTAAATAAACCGCAAATGACTTTTCCCCATAGACCGCAATGTAACGGAATTCTTTTGGGTGTCCCTGTAAAAAAACTATAAGTGCTACACACTTCCGTTGAAATAGGGAACATGCTATAGATAACGACAATAACATATAAAAATTGCAGAGCAATCCGAGCATATTTACGGGAGTTAGAGCACGGACAGACGGCCAGACGGCAGACGGCCAGACAAACCGAAGTCATAAGCACTTTTCAACTAGGTTGGAAAGTGCTAAAAACGTGGTCTTCAACTTTAATTTCCTCAAAATACCTTTAGCTCAGACACAATTAAAGTAAATTTTCGAGAAACCACGTTTTCTAAAGCTTAAAAATGAAACCTGATTATGCATCAGCCCTTCTAGAATTTGAAATTGCTTTATCTTAGCCATTTTTTAAGATATAGGCAAAACAAAAAATTCTCCGGAATCTTTGTATCAAGACCTAACACTTAATTGTAAAACTTTTTGGATTTCTAATTTCTTGTTGCATCTTTTTTAATTTGAAATATTTAAGTGCCCTCTATTTTAAAACCGGATGGCGGATGAAGACTTAGGGACGAGGCGTCGAGACTTTGGGAAGTCCTGTACACATGCTCAGTCACATCCGAATTGGTTCATAAATATGAGTGCTGTCGCATGACATAAAAATGGTATATAAATACATATATAAATGAATATTTAGACTGAGGATGGTTTTGGGTTTTAGGGGATCATGAGTGGTAAAAATATACCGAAATTTTCTGGAATTGCTTCCCTCAGAACGGCTGTAACAGGTAGCTTGTTACTGTTGTAATGAAAGCTACTCAAAACTAATCGTGGGGGGAAACCGTAATACTTACCCATAATGGATATGCACAATATAAACTATGAAAATAAAAACATGTGTAAACTATTTATATAATGCATTGCAATTCGAATAAAATCGTGGCTTGATGACGTCGTTAACTTTAAATGCTCGATTACTGAACTGCGTAAAAAGAAACATCCAAAATGGATAATCATATTAACTAACGGTTTACTGCGTCGGATTGAGGGTCTCATTTCCAATTAAAATATATCTTTGAATTGAAATTTGAATGAAATACAGGGTCATGAAAAATCGAAGAGTGTGGCAAATAGGATTACAAATATCTCGGCAACGAATTATCCGATTGACTTCATACTTTATGCAAAACTTATGTATTTTTATTGTCTTTTATATTCACTCCTTAAAATATACAATTTCGAAAATTTTTATATATCTTTTATCAGAACGAATATTTCGAGAGTCCGAAAAAAATAGTTCCGGATAATCGGCGTCACTGAAATTCAATAAGCTTCTTTCCATTATTACATACTATGTAAATACCAAATTTCAAGTCTCTATCTCAATTTGTTCGTTGCCAAGCAGCTATATTTCAAAGAATAATCAATAAAAGAAAATTCAACTGAATCGCATTATTTTGACGCGAAATTTTATTAACAAAATAGCAAATTTTTGGGTGATTTAAGTTTTTAATATGCTTTTTCTAATGAAATAGATGAGAATTTATCTTAACTACTAAAGAAAGATGACCAAATCGGCTTTCCAAACGAAAAATATAAAAACGTTGAAAGTGTAAATTGAATATAAGTCTCATAAGAGGAATTTGCACTTGTATAAGTATACTTAATACACGAAATTTTATTCAATTTCAGCAACATATGATATTTAGTGGTTGAAAAATAACTATTTTTTTAATGATAGGATAAAATCTCTTGTACAAAGAGATGATTAATCTAACATTATGCATTCAGACATATACTCGAATAATGAAATAGCACAATTATTGGAAATTTAGAATATAAAATTAAAGCGAAAGGAAGGGGGGCGAAAGGAAGGAATGTATTCTTATTCTGAAAAAATACAGTAATAAGTAGTTTATCGTATCATTGCATAAAATTGTGTTTAATGTGTTACTTCTAAAATTTCCGGAAGTTTATATAAATCTTATATTTTTATAAATGTATAAATAACTTCAAAAAATTGAATTTTAAAACATCAAATATTATGCAGATTATATTAAAAATTAGTGAGATTAATGAACAATGGTTTCTAGACCTGACGTTAAGGCCTCTGATCTGTAGATTTAACAGTGGATCAATTAAACTGACTGAATGCCCTTTGTGCGCTTAATTCATTTTTTTTTTAATTAATGACTGCACCACTGTATTTTTAGAAGCGACGGTTATTAAAATTCATAAACTAGTAATAAACATTTATGTTTGCTGTTTCATCCATTTTTTTTCTTCCCAAATTTCAGCTGCAGCTGTTATCTTGCAGTATACTTTTATCTAAATGGCCCATTTTTAAAAGAATATTAGATTTATGTTTTGTAATTTCACATTCCTTATCATCCTTTCGAAAGAAACTTATGCTTGTTTTATTTCCAGGTTCTTTTTTGTTATCGTTAATATCGTTTCATTTTTATACCGCATATTTTAAAATAACTCACTTTTAAACAGACATGGCAAATTAAATCTTAGAATGCAGTTTGCGATTTTTTCCAAATTTGTGTTTAAAGTAAATATGCATTCAATTCAAAAATGTGTTAAAAATGAAAACGTTATCGTTATCTATTCTAAATAAAAGTAACTAAAGATACCGTTGCCGTAAGTGAATTTATTCTGAACTTTTCAACTTCTCGGCTTATCCTATAAAAACTATTGCACATAGAAACATTAGAACTAGCAGGTTTAGAAAACTGTATGAGAAACACACTAAAGCAGACAGTTTTTAAATCGAAAAGAGTTATTTAAAACGCTATTTAAATTGAAATTGGTCAAGATAGTTCGATTACATACGATCTATGGGATCAAAAACAAAGCATAGCAATTTTATCCTCTTTTGCAAGCACTTACTTGACTAGATTGTGGTGCGCAGTGTTAAATATTTTTTTATAATTTGACTAATTTTTTAAGGTTTTTTCTTTTTTTTTTCAAATTTTATTATTTGAATTCATAGTTTGAAAAACTATTTAACTTTTTAACTATTGTCACCAAACTTTAAAAAGCACAAATAAAAATATATCTAAATAATTTTCAATTGAAAAATATATTTACACTTGAATTTTAAAAGAGAAAGTAAACTTTAAAATTATTAAAGTTATTACGTGCGAAAGCAATTTGATGGTGAAAATCACGTCATAATTAAAACGATGTATTTAAAACGATTTTCATATAGCGTGCAAAAAAAAAAAAAAACATTTTGTTCTATATGTTATTTGGGAGGCAGCAACATTTTTTACCTTACC
Source organism: Maratus michaelseni (assembly GCA_963931845.1). NCBI lineage: Eukaryota > Metazoa > Arthropoda > Arachnida > Araneae > Salticidae > Maratus > Maratus michaelseni. Next base: position 377,541,876 of record OZ007593.1, on the reverse strand, counting down.
ATTTGTTACAAGATGATTTTCAAATGTGTAATTGATCTTACTTAACCAATCACGAAAACGTCCGTAAGCTGTCGCGATAGTGCTGGATGTGGCCTTGGGAACTAAAACATCCTCTAGTCAAAGGGAAATTAGTGGCAACACGACTATAGAAGTTCGCCACTGGTGATGATACCATTCAGTCTTCCGTAATCAGATAATCTTTTTAAAACAGAGCAAATTAGCATAGCCTGCGGGATCTCGACAAGAGATAGCAAGCGTAGCTCATAGACGGCAGAGCCGCCTAGTGTACTAAAAAGAGTCTGTGAGTCTGTCTCTCTGTCTATGTGACAAACATTTTGTGGGCGCTCTATCTCCAGAACTAATATACGGAATTTAATAATGCATCAGATTCAGTTAGACCTTGATATAAATTGGTGCTGATTAGTTATTGGTGCAAATTTCCCAGCATGTGACGCTGCTATACTGCATTTTTTACGATTTCCGCAATAGTTGTATCTCAAGAATTAATGCACAGATTTTCATCAAACTTATGATTACGTTAGACGTTGACATAAATTGTTGCTGATTATGTTTTAGTGTAAATCGCCTGACATGGAGCGGTGCTATGCTGCATTTTTCAGGATTTAACACGATTTTAGCGATAGTCATATATCTCCACAACTAATGCACGGAAATTTATCAAACATCTTATTCTGTTATACATTGACATAATTTGGTGCTGATTAGGTTTTCGTGTAAATCGTATAACAGGTGGTGCTGCTATGCTGCATTTTTTACTATTTTCAAACTAATGCACGAAATTTAATCTATTATTTTGATGCGAAGTTTGACGAAAGGGCTCCCTTTATGAAGCCTTGGAGAATCTGTATGCTACATTTCTTTTAGCTGTTAGTGCTTTTCATTAAGTCGATTTTTACATGTCATGTATATATACTAAAAATAACTTTCTAAACAGTTTTACAAAATCTTTTAAGGCAGTTCTCAAAACAAATATTTTTCGCGATAATAACGCGAAACTTCTTGACACATTTTCTGACTACTTTTTAAACATAAAAGCATGATACTTGCAGACATAATTATTGAAATGGTTTGTAAGCCAACATTTTTTTCATTTTCCGATAAAGGAATTACATCTTCAGTTATAAAGTATTGTTGTCTCAGGACGGCCATTTTTAGGTAGCTTTCAATACAAAAAAGTATAAAGCTACCTATTGCAGCCGTTCGGAGGAAAGCAGTTCCGGAAATGTTTGATATATTTTCACCGATCATGACCCCAGACCCCAAAACCACCCTCCGTTCAAATGTTGATTTATATATATATATATATATATATATATATATATATATATATATATATCTGACCTATGTCATACGATAACGCTCGTATTTATAAATCAATTTTTATGAAACTAATTAAGTGTATTAAGCTCACCAATGTCTCGACCGAGTTCGTTGGCCAGATTGGTCCGCCATTTTGTTTCAAGATGGTGGCCATTTAAAAATTTAAAACTGAAATAAATATACATAAAAATTAAAAATTCAAATTTATTTTTTAATTAAGTGTTAGGCCTTGATACGAGGATTCCAGAGCATTTTTTGGTTTACCTCTATCTTAAAAAATGGCTGAGATAGAGCAGTTTGAAATTCTAGGGTAGCTGACATTTTGAAACAAGACAGCACATTACAAAAAATTTCATTGTTGTAATAATTTTCCCAGTCATACGCATAAAACTATATATTCATCTCCGTTAGCGCCAAATTTGGTGACATTTGGCGAAATATCGCCAAATTTGGCGACCAAAATAAGTCTACACAAATGAAAACAACTTGGCTATAGCTCAATAATTTGGCGAATTTCTTATTCAAATTCAGTATTAACGAATCTTTTGTAAACATTTTCTTTGCATTTTAACTTGCTATGTTCGTGTAACATTACTTCAAATTTTAAAACGAAGATATAGGAAAGCTACCTTTTCCTCCCGGTACAGGCCGGAAGGACTTTTTTTTCTTTCCTGCTTTGTCGTGTAAAAAATGTCGTCCAAAATGACAACTCTTTTCATATTAAATCTTCTACTTTTACCGAAAAACGAAATAAGCAGTTTGATTACGTAATTTCTTAAAAAGAGCATCTGCCAATTTTATACATTTGCGAACAAAAATGAATTTAAAAATATATCAAAAAAAGTAACCAGATTGGGTCTGAGAATAGGCTTGAACATCTCAATATCTTATTGGAAAGGAGGGTTGGCGGGAACGCGTAAGATCCTAAAAACTAAAGACGGAAAATGCGCGAATATATTCTATCAATTACTACCTTGATAACTAAACCCACCTATGTATTTCTAGTGATCAAGTCACAAGTTATTTTTTTTCTTTCTTGGAGACAGTAATATAACATCATCGTCCCCCCACAAAAAAAAATCAAATCTGAAGCATAAATGCCTAAGTGAATTAAGCGGTAATTGTCAATAAATATGAAATACATAACAACACAAAATATACGATATGCTGCAATGATCGCAAAAAGTTCCGGATTTCTCTATCAGAAACTTCCGATTTGGCGAAGAATTGAGCAAGAAATTATGAATAAATGAAATATGATGCAATGCTTAGCATATATTTAAGGAAGACCAAACTGGTAACCAGAGGTGGATAGTATTTAAATATAAACTAGAAATAAAATATAAATTTGTAAAGCACAATAAAAGTATTTAATTTATACTAGATGGAACCCGTCAAAACTTGACGAAAAAAAAATACCATAACAATATCAGTAAAATAAGCTTCTTTATTATTTAAGAAGGGGTGCGTATGAAACAGTCTTTCAAATATTATATTTTAAATGTTTTTTTCCCAGTCAAATACAGTACTATTTCTGATGCAAACTCCAAACAAACAATCCGTAAACAACTGTGACATTATCGCCATAATCCCCACGGCAAAAAAAAATTCATGGACCTATGAAGAATCATACAAATAGACTATTCCTACTATTCATATTCAGTATATTTATATTTATATTCAGTAAATAAAAGAACATAGTAAATAAAGCACACATCTCTCCCCCCCCCTTCCCCCTGTGATAATGCAACCGAATGAGCTCCTATGCGCATGAGCATTGTATCTGCCCAACAGCACCATCGAAATTCGATGTTTAAAAAGTTTTAAAATGTTTAAATTAAAAGTTTTAAAAGGTCCTCTTTAATCATTGTTCGTTACAAATCCATATCCTCTAAAACGCATCCATTATTTTAAGCTAAGTTTTCAAGTGTAATTTGTTTGTATGGTTTTTTCGGTTGTTTATATAATCAGGATTATTATTCTTTTTCCATCATAGTCGGGGATATTTTCCCTCTAATACAATTGGCAAATGGATCAAAAAAAAAAATGCAATTTCTAGCATATTCTGATATTTGCTGGAACATATACATCAACGAATTCAGCATATCAATTTTATGTTCAACATAAACTAAAGTTAGTTTTTTATTTTTTTGACAGATTTTCGTTTAGCGCCAAAATGCTCTATCTTATGGATAATCTGATCTTATGATTTATCACTGTTTTTATTATTATTATTATTATTATTATTCACTTTTTATGATGGTTAGGGAAATCTATTTTCAATTGTGGCAACTTTCCCAGGGGCTATTTTACATTATTGAAGCAAACTGGTGGTCACTGATAAGATAGAATTAAAAAACTTTTCATGCTTGAAAATTATTTAAAAAGTCGTTAAATTAAGCGGCAGTTTTCAAATAAATTTCATTCGAAAGCTAATTTTTTTTCTAATTGATGATGTAAGAATTGAAATTGTAAAATGTAGTCAAATGTAGTAAAAAAATAGAAATTTGTAGTACTTAGAAGTGATGTAAGCGCGATGAAAGCTAAAGCGATAGCGTCGTTTGTTGTGACAACCGTTGTACATTTCTAAAAAATTGCCACTGTATTTTGGCTGGCGACCAAAAGTAGAAAACCATTTTTTGACATCGAAAGAGGAATTCACGGTGAAAGAAATAGGACTTTGCGCTAATAAGGAACTGTTAAATGATTTATAATAAATCTACCAAAATAATTCCTATAAAATATTAGTCTTACATTGTCTATTCTACCTGAAAATACAATCATTATTTCAAGTTTCTTTTCTACCATAACACTATTTTTAATAATTTTAAATTTCCTGAAATCCTTTACTTCTGTGATTTTTAAAAAAATTAAAATATGAAGTTTTCTAATCTATAATTTAAAATAAAAAAAGTAATTGGTAACATGTAATCAAGGTATGCAATCAAGATGAAGCAACCAATAAAGTCTCCAGTTCTAATCTTTAAAATAAAAATTGAAAAATCAGTTAAAAATACGTCATGTTGACACAATAATATAAATTTTTCTTTTTACTTTTATCAATGTTAAAATGCATTTCAAGCTAAGCATAACATCATTTTCACCAGCGCAAACTTTACGTTTTTTCCTTTGTATACGTTACTTTTATGCTTAAAAACCATGTTAACAAATAAAAATATATTTTGTATTTAATGGTAATGAAAAAATGGCATCAAGAAAGTTATAATGTATAATGATAAAATAAACCCAATGGACAATATTCCCGTGACGTCAGAATAAATATGAACTTTTATTCGCTTATGAAAAAACGCGGATAAATATTTTTACCGAAATTTAACTTGCAAATTAAAAAATTCGGCCTAAAAGTCACGTGCTTTTAATATTTATTATTCCTCTTTTATCCTCGGAACCACAGAGCTTAGAGAATAAACTCTGTATCTCGCAACAGTGGGCGTTAACGGATTATGACGTCATTAACAGATGTAAAAGTTTAATTGAAAATTACGGCTAATTAATTAAATTTTCGAACAAACGAATGCACGATAACAAATCTGTGTCCAAATATCTTTCATTTAAAAAAAGAATGATGTAATTTGATGCAGTAGTTTGTTCTCACGGATTGTCGAAAGAAAAAGCTTAGCGTTTTAAATATATAGATTTGTAAAGCACAATAAAAGTATTTAATTTATATATATATATACTAGGGGGCCTACCCCCTGCGAGCTACGCTCGCCAACCCCCGCTCAGACTTCGAGGCCTCTAAAAACATGACAGCGTGCTTCGTTTTAAAAATATTGGTAAATCTGTAATTGGGTTGCCATGCTTTTAACGTTTTAATGGGGCATTTTTTTATTATCATGGCCTCATACACAGCTGTTGCGACAACTGACGACTGTTTTAGGGATTGGTAAGTAAAATCAATTACACCTTGAAAACCAGCTTGTATAAAATGGTTAGGTTTAAATTGTGGCTACCTCTCGCACTTTTATAACAACGATCTGTATTCTATTCTTCCTTTGCGTTTAAGGATGAGAAAAATTCCATCTGCTTGTGAATAACATTAAGAACCACGGTATTGAAAAATACTATGTTACAGACATTTTCAGTAACAGGTTTTAATTTTCTCTGTATTTTAGTGCACCATCATGCATATGTTCATGTTATTTTAAATATGTAAATTATTTATTTTAATTAATATGTATATACGAATTTTCTAATAATTATTTATCATACAAAATTAATTAAATATTTTGTGCATGCATGCCTGCATTTATTCGGCATCAATTGATGAGATATTTAAACAAATTCGCTATCCGCGATAATTTTACACCATGTTATGTCACTTGAATATTGTCCATAAGAAAATCGGGTACTTTTCCATTATAGGATCCTTTGCTTTTAGGTTTGTCGTAATTCGAGTTTCAAAAACGAATAGATTCGTTAATATACATATATTTGTTGCCAAAAGTTATGAAAACAAACCCAATGAACTTTTGGTGATTTTCTATAATAAGGATCTTGACGCTTTTTTAAAAAGCTTGGCGCAATTTGGGCATCAGAAAGTGAGATTTGGTGCCAAATTACATAAACAGCCATGGAAACAAATTCAACGATTTTTTTTTGTTTATATGCGTATTTTAATTATACGTATATTATTATTATTGTTTTTTCTATACAAATTACTTCTGATTATATATAAAATAGGATAAATGACATTTTACGCTAAACAAATTGTATAAATATTGAAAAAATGCTTCTGTATACGAAATGACAAAGTGAATAGGTTGACAGAAAGTATGTTGCCAAATTTCCTTTTTCGCCAAGGTTATTTTCTCTGTTTCGTCAAGGCCCCATATACTGGAAAAGCACCGAACTTTTATGCTTGTTTATACATGTATTTATATGTATATATACAATTTATTTATAATTGTCTTTCAATTTACCTTTTTTTGTACATAAAAATAGATAAATGGCTTCTTTATATTAAATAAATTGTATAAACATAAATGACGTATTTACATAAATGACGTCATTTGGACGAATTTATTCAAAATATTTTCAGTTTATAAATTAAATTAAATGCTGACAGACGATTGAATCCTGACGATAGAAATATGATTTTTTTTTTCAAATTTTCCTGAAAAACATAGTTTAATCACAATCTTGTCTTCATTATGGATTGAAATAAAAGATAAATTCAATTTCAATTTGAAAATGACGAATAAAAATAAATCAATAATCCCTATCGGGATTCTTTTTTATTTTTTTCCCTTTTTTGTCACAAAAAAACTGAGTAATTAGTTGCCATCATTACAGAAATGTCATTAAAATTAGAAAAAAATTAATATCTCGAAAACTAATTCCAATTTCAAAATTCTATTACCAGTTTTGACATCCGCGGATTTTTATGGACAATTGGTATTAATTTCACCATCAAGCGTTTAATATTTTATTAAAAATAGCCCTGAAACATAATCAGTCGTTTAATCAGTCGTTTCATAAAATCGTTTCATAAATTCGTTTCATAAAATCGTTTCACAAATTCGTTTCATTAGGATTTTACATATATAGGGTAGGATAATGGATATCATTAAATATCCATTAGAAAAATACATTTAATGAAACCTACAAAAAGTAGTGATATTCCAATAAAAAGTTTTCTGTTTAAAAAAAAGTGCCAAGTTCTTCGTAATGTTTCGTCCACAAAAAGTACTGATATCTGAAGTTCGCAAAAATTAAAATTCAAACATTCCAAACCTTTCATTGAAAATGGCTTCCTGAGACTTTGCCGTTAATGCATTCTATGGGGTTTTCTTTTTAAAAATTTATCTGGTATTCTAATACACGTGAGAAATTTCAATAAATTCTAATGAGCCTTGGAGGAATGTAATACTCTGAAAAATAAATTCGAATACATAATACACCCTGATTGATGTTAAACATATCGAACATTTCATTTGAAATAAATGATTACGCTCATAAATAATTTCCAAATTATGTAGTATTTATGAATTATTTGAATATTAAAAGTACTATCAGAATGAAAAGAGGAACATTCGCATGAAGACATTATAACTGAAAGCTTTGTGATAAATACCATTGAATTTCAACAAGCATTAGTTCTGATTAAGGATCATTTAGTCCACTTATGGTTTAAGGATCATTTTGTACGGTCTATGGTCATCAACACGGATCCCAAGGAATATTTTTCAACAATTTGCGAATGTCAGCAACTCAGCTGCAGCATTTAGTAATGCCTCGTATGACGACATGGATTTTTCCATTCACATTTACTGCATATTGTCAAAATCTAAATCAAAAGAAATTAATTTTCTTGCTGCAAACATATACCGGGTGATCCAAAAGTCAGGACGAACTTTAAAAAGGAATAATTCGAAAACGAATCAAGATACAAAGATACAGTTTGCACCAAACTGATGGAAAAGAAACCGGGTTTTGTGTGGAAACGAAAAAAAATATATAGTTCTGTTGGCGACCAACAGATGGCGCTATAGTGTTTTATTGCACCAATAGAAGATTTACAAATGAAAAAATATTGACAACTTACAAGTCAGCTTAATTACAGTTAATTAGTACTATAGTAAATGTTCAATGTGCTGTCCATCATTCAGAAGTACAGCTGTGAGACGAGGCACCACATCGTTCACAGCATTTAGTAGCATTTCTTGCGTTATGGCAGACACATTTTGGCGGATGGCATCATTCAGTGCTGCTAGTGATGCCGGTTGGTCGCGGTACACTTTTGACTTCAAGTATCCCCACAGCCAAAAGTCACAAGGTGTCAGATTGGGAGATCTTGGAGGCCATGCGTGATTAAAGTAGCGACTGATAATGCGATCCTCCCCAAATGTTGAGCGTAGCAGGCGTTGCACAGGCAGAGCAATATGAGGTGGTGCTCCATCTTGCATAAAGGTGACTGTTTGGAGTGCCTGTCGCGCTTGCAGTTCAGAAATAATGTTGTTCTGTAACAGTGCTACATATTGCTGACCAGTGACAGAAACTGTTTTGAAACCCGTCTGTGTGACTTCCTCGAAAAAAAATGGACCAATTATGAAATCAGCAGCGAAACCACACCAGACTGTCATTTTAGGCTGTTGCAAGGTTACCTCAACAAATGCATGTGGATTTTCTATGGTCCACACTCGACAATTGTGGGTGTTAACAGCGCCAGAGAGTGTGAAATGCGCTTTATCTGTCCAAAGCACAGTGTGAAGCCAGTCGTGCTGCTCTTTCGTCTTATTGAATACGAAATTCGCAAAATCTCGGCGAGAGTCGAAGTCAGGAGGTTTCAGTTCTTGGTTATGTTGCAACTTGTAGGGATACCGTTGCAAAGTTATTCGCAGTGCTCTCCATACACTTCCGTACGACACTCCTATCTGCCTCGGAACTTCTCGAGCACTGCACTCCCCATGTGCAGCAACCGCCGACATGGATTGCACCGTCTGCTCAACTGTCGTGGCAACAGTAGCGGCTGTTGAGGGATGTCCACTTCTGTGACGTGACGCCAAAGAACCTGTAGCTTCAAATTTCTTCATCATTTTGTTCAATGCAGAAGACGTTATTGGTCCTTTGCTGTCTCGCATACCCTTCATGTAACGATATGCTCGCAATGCCACAATGACACTTTCCGAATTCTTATAATACAGTTTAACTAAGAGGGCTTTCTCAACTATGGACAGCATTTCGATGCATACAAGCTTCGACTACCATTACCTGCTTCAGTTGCTCCTTTTTATATCGTTTGTTGCTTTGCATAATCCTAGATCAGAAATCCGACAGCGCCATCTGTTGGTCGCCAACAGAACTATTTTTTTTTTTTTTTTGCCACACAAAACCTGGTTTCTTTTCCATCCGTTTGGTGCAAATTGTACCTTTGTATCTTGATTTGTTTTCGAATTATTCATTTTTAAAATTCGTCCTGACTTTTGGATCACCCGGTATATATTTAATCATTATTAGATCTTTATATTTTTTAATGCAGGGTTTCTTCTTTTGAAATTGCTTTATTTACAGATTTATTATTTTTGTACATTATAACAGAGAAAGCTAATATAGAATTGCTCTGGTCGGCATAGAACGAATAATATATGATCAAAGAAACATTTTGGAGAATAACACAAAACATTTTCTTGTATGTAACTTTCTTAATTTTTTATTATTTTTTTTTTCAACACACCAAAACTAGCACCGTCCCAACATGGATTCGTCCCAGGAAAATCGACGGAAACGGCAATCCAAGAAGTGCTGTCCATCATAGATCTAAGCAAACAAGAAGGCAACTACACATATCTCATCTCTCTAGACTTCCACCATGCCTTCGACAATCTACCTTGGGATGCAACAGTGGAGGAGCTCGAAACCTTATAACTGAGCAGACCATACATAAACACGACAAGATCCTTCCTATCGCTCAGATCTGCGTACACCAACTGGCTCTCTGGAGACCTTCACTGGTTCAAAAAGGGCTGTCCCCAGGGGTCGTGCTACGGCCCGTTTCTCTGGAGAATATTCATCAATAAGATCCTGATAATCCTCAGAGAAAAGGGATTCAAAGTGGTGGCGTACGCAGATGATATACTTCTAATCATAACAGGTCGCACCAGGAAGATCATAGAAGACAAAGGCAACGCAGCTCTCCAACTGATTCAAAACTGGGCGGATTGTCATTCCATTCAAATAACACACGAAAAATCAACAGTTCTGCAAATAAAGAATCGTAAATATCTCAAGCGTCCACCCACACTAAAAATTAATAACAGATCCATCAAACATAACCCCACACTAAAATATCTCGGCTTAGTTCTGGACAGCACACTTTCCTTCCTACCACATCTACATGCCAAGAGATCAGAAATCAACACAGCAGTCCAAAACCTCCTGAAGTTTGCAGCCTCACAACGCAGTATCTCAAAAGCAATACTAAAAATATGGAGCAACACAATCTTAGAAAAGAAAATAACTTACGCTGCAGCAACATGGTTCCCCAAACTACAAAAATCCCACGGGCTGCGACTCCTCTCAGCAATTCAGGCACAGTGTCTGCTTTTGATCTCCCGTGCATACAAGAAGACAGCAACCTCAGCTCTCTGCGTCCTCACGGGAACAATGCCACTCTCACTAAGAACAGAGAAAACAGCAGCCCAAGGAGCAATCCTTAGGCTAGGCATCCCCATGGTTGGAATACAACCAGATATGTATCAACCGAAATTTATACCAACAGAAATTACCATACAAAACATATTTTGAATGGGCAGAGAATGCAGAGGAGCAGCCAAATTTGCAAGTATACACGGATGGATCGAAGACTGACGCTGGTGTAGGATACGCTTTCTGCATCTACAACAAAGAAGACACAATAACAGAACATCAAATACACCTGGACACCTCAAACTCCGTTTACCAAGCGGAGCTGCTCGCAATTTCCGACGCAATTTCCTGGCTGCAAACATCCACACACGACAAAGCAACAATAAATTCAGACAGCCTTTCCAGCTTAGTGGCACTTACAGACATGAATACAGAAAATTATCTAATAGGTCAAATAATAAAGAAACTGCAAAACACAACAAAAAAGATCCTCTTCAACTGGGTAAAAGGCCACTCAGGAATTGCGGGCAACGAACACGCTGACAGACTCGCCAAGGAAGCCACACAACCGGACACATCAATAAAACACATCTTCCACCCAGCACCTCCATCCTACCTCAGAGGACAACTAAAACACAAATACACATCTAAATGGCAAGACCAATGGACAGCGGAGCACAGGGGACGAAAAGCCTACAGCCTCTGTCCAAAAGTCACCGAGGACTTCCTGGTCCCACACCGAAACATCTACCTGTACATAACCAACCACGGCCCGTTCCCGTCATATCTCTCTCTCTTCAATAAAGCCCCATCTCCATTCTGCACATGTGGAAAAAGAGGAGATGCCACCCACTACACACTCAACTGCCCGCTAACGTCAGCATATCACATAAGGAAACCGGCATTACTGAGGACCTCAGTTTGGTTCCACCACGTCCTCCATACACCAAATCTACAACAAAAAATAATAGACTGTGTCCATCTCCTAGAACACAATCAGCAACTCTTTCAAATGCCTCCAGCACACCTTCTAGGAAATGTCCTGCCCTCAGACGATGATGAAGAAGAATAACCCTCATCATTGACCACAAAAATAGCGGAAACACAGTAGTGTAAATAATTCCATTCCCTCAGTAAAAGCCTAATGGCCTATTGGCCTCATCTGTATTTTTTTTTTTTTTTTTTTTTTTTTTTTTTTTTAAATAAACTTGCCAAGCAGGGGTTGTAGAGCTTAAGCCGTATGGTAGGCCACCCTGCTTGGTTGAATCTGAATCTGCCTTCCGTTTTATCGCATTTATTTGATTGTATCACGACAAACGCGATATAACGAGAGGTCATTCATTGTATTAAACATAATCCATGTCCTGAATTTTCGAGGGTAGGTACTTCGAATCCTTTGATAAATTTGACACTAGCGAAATAGCGACTTTGAAAAGTAGTTTGTAGTCGCTACATTTTAAAACAAGTAGTTATAGTTGTATTTAGCTACATTTTCGATACAGTAGTTGTAGTTCGATACAACCAGATAGCTATCTAGCCAGATAGATAGATAGGTGGATAATATACATAAGCAGCTTTTTATGTAGAACATCACTCGCCAAACTATAGCCGACCGACCAAAAGAACATATGTAGTTTTTTTATATTAAAAAGTACGTTATAATCTATGCGTAAAGCATTAAATTGTTTCACTCTTTTATACCGTACAGATTATCCATTATGAGATGCTTAAACATGACTTACGGAAGTTATTTATTCGAAACTTTCACTTTTAAGCAAAAGCCAATATCTGTGTTAACGAACATATTAATCACATAAATGAAAATCAATTTTCGTCCTCTGCTTATCGATTTCAAATAAATCCATTCTATATATGGCATATTTTACGAAGCATGAAACACAGTAATAAGTAAATTCTATTTAAGAATCTATATTGACATCATAGGTTTTGTATGTTTTGAAAAACACCAATAATGAAATAGCTTTTGATTCGAACCTTAAATGAAAAGAACACAAAAAAAAAATAGAAAATTTTCAATGATTTAGTGTTAAAAATAAAATGGTTAACATACTGATATTACTGATATCTATAATAAGAACGAAAAATCATCAAATTGTCACTTAATTTTGGATGCAGGCGGATTTGATCAGAAGGAAGTTTTTATAAAAAATTAAGTAGTTTTACCGACCACTAAAGACAATACATATTCAAGTATTTTCGGACCGTTACGTCATGTCATAAGACAGGATCCAGCTGTGTAACCATCTTCGTTTTTGTTTGATTTATTACTTTCTTCTATCTTTACAAGAAGAAAGAAAGTATTAGATTCGCGAAAATTTTCGACTTAGGTTTTCGACGGATTTATACGTTTTAGAATGTCCTGAACACGAACTGACTGTTTTTAGAAAATGTCTGTCCGTGAATCTCTCTGTCTCTATGTGACACAAATTTTGTAAACGCTCTATCTCAATAACTGATGCATGGAACTTAATCAAACTTCATATTCTCTTAGACCTTGACATAAGTTGGTGCTGATTAGGTTTTGGTATAAATCGCTTAGCAGGTGGCGCTGCTAAGCTGTATTTTTCACTATTTCCACGATAGCTATATCACAAGAACTTATGCACACAAATTAATCAAACTTCATATTCTGTTAGCCCTTGACATGAAGAGACGCTGATAAGGTTTTGGTGTAATTTGCACAACAGGTGGCGTTGCTGTGCTGCATTTTTCACGATGTCCGTGGCAGCTATATCTGAAGTACTAATGCATGGTATTTCACCAAATTCATTATCCGTTAGACCTTGACATAAATAGATCCTTATTGGGTTTGGTTGGGTGTACACCGCCCAACTGCTGTCGCTCCTATGCTCCGTTTTTTACAATTTCCGCGCTTGCTATATCTCAAGAACAAATAAATTGTCACTTAATTTTGGAATGCAGACGATTTGATTTGAAGAAAGTTTTGTGATGGCTACAGCATACTAGTTATGTTTACTTTCTTCTATCTTTACAAGAAAAAAGTATTTTATTCATGAAAATTTTCGACTTCCGGTTTTCGACGGATTTATACGTTTTAGAAGGTTCTGAACACGATTTGACTGCTTTTAGAAAATGTCTGCCCGTGAATCTCTCTGTCTGTATGTGACACAAATTTTGTAATCGCTCTATCTCAATAACTAATGCATAGAACTTAATCAAACACCATATTCTCTTAGACCTTGACATCAATTGGTGCTGGTTAGGTTTTGGTATAAATCGCTTAGCAGGTGGCGCTGCTAAGCAGTATTTTTCACTATTTCTACGATAGCTATATCTCAAGAACTTATGCACGAAATTTAATCAAACTTCATTTTCTGTTAGCCCTTGACATAAAGAGACGCTGATAAGGTTTTGGTGCATATATCCCAAAAGCTGGCGCTGCTGTGCTACTTTTTTTCATGATTTTTACCACAGCTATATCTCAAGAGCTAATGCAAAGTATATCATCAAACTTCAGATTCTGTTAGACCTTGACAGAAATAGATGCTGATTACGTTTTGGTGTAACTAGCCCAATAGGTGGCGCTGCTATGCTACTTTTATCATGATTTTCATGATAACTATATCAATTGAACTAATGCACGGATTTTCATCAAACTTCGGATTCAGTTAGACGTTGACAAAAGTTGTTGTTGGTTAGATTTTGATGTAAATCTCCCAACAGGTGGCGCTGAAATGCTGCATTTTTCAGGATTTACACGATTTTAACGATAGTCATATCTCAAGAACTAATGCACGGAATTTAATAAAACATTACATTCAGTTAGACCTTGATAGAAATTGGTGCTGAGATTCATTTTTAGTGTATGCGAAACCTGTGTGAGATAGAAGAAATTTTTGGGATTGGCACATCCGACTAGTTGTAATTCGTGTGATTTATATTTTGGATTTAAAGCATGGTGCTTAACTTTTTTTTTGTGTTATATTTCTAGTTATTTTTTTATTATTAATTTTGTTATAAATATTTTTCAAAACTCCTAAGTTTATGAAAACCTACTTTACAAAAGATAATAGATTATCCTTCAAACTTAATGATTTTAAGACTAGCGGTTAAGGCTATCCGTAAATATGTCTGACATGGTCAGTGTTTTGAAATATTAGTTGCGTGATTTTTGTATGATTTTCCTCACAAATAAAGTCATAATACTACAACCAAGCACCATATATGTATTTTTGGCATACGAAGATTTTTCTCACAAAATTATCTATGGACAGTGCAAGTAATTTTGAAATCGATTCAATAAGAGTTAAATTGATATATCCATTTTCCATGATCGTTGTTTGATACTTACAATCAGGGGCTGTTTACCGAATAGGCCCGTGAAGCCCGTACGAGCTTATCCACTGAAATACAAAGGGGCCCCGAAATTTACTTTTTAAAACTGATTTTCAAGGGGAAAAATTCAGTCAGGGTAAAAAATGTTTCTTTTTTCTTAATTATAGATACTAAATTGTCCCTCAGACTATTGCTGACACATTTATATACTATTTTTTTCTGTTGATATAATAAATGGTATAAAAACAGTGATTAAATGCAACTTATTTAAAATTTTCTTATGCTTTACATTTTAAATTGAAACGTGCTAAAAATAACAGAAAATTTAATCCGTATAATTATATATTGTTTATATTCATAAAGAGTGGAGAAATGATACAAAACATGCAGAATAGGTTATTTAAATAAAGGGGAAAGTAATTAGCATTCAGATGACACCAAATTTCTGTTTATAAAATAGCAAAATTGCGTTGCATCCAAGCATAAATTTGCGTCAAATATTTGTTGACCCTGCACTGTTCTTAGCACTGGCCAATCCTTCAATTTGGAAAGCATAAAATACATTTTGAAGGTCAAATATTCGCACCTGTTCCAGATTTGAAAAATTATTGATAAAATGAATTTGTTATGCATAATTATGTATATAATAAAATATTTTTAATATGTATATAGGTAGTTAGTTTTAGTTTAATATTAAAAGTGTTCTTTACTCGAAATTTTGATGGTGAAATTTCAAATTGTTGAAGCATAATTGGTAGAGTAAAAGCCCCCCCCCCCCCTGTGTGACGTCGGGATTCCCCTACTTCTATGTCTTAAGCGGGCCCTGCTTACAATTGATGTAACAACATTTTTTTTCAACAAATGAGAGTAATTGTGACTAACAAGAAGTCTCCATAATTCTAATTTACAACACAACAAACGCTTCTACAATGGGTTTTTTCCCCATGACTGGAATTTCTTTTATCATAAATGACACGTCTTTTCTGTCGATTGAAAACAATAAACAACTCTGTCTTTTAAAAATATGCTTGGCATTTGTTTGTATCAAAACTAATGTACATACAAAACGATATACATAATCAATAGTTAGCTAGTCAGATAGATAAATAGATGGATAATATACTACATAAGTAGCCTTTTTATGTAGAACATCATTCGCCAAACTGCAGCCGACCGACCAAAAAAACATACGTAGTTTTTTTAATATTAAAAGTACGTTATAATCTATGCTTAACGCATTAATTTGTTTCTCTCTTTTATACCGTACAGATTATCCATTATGAGATGCTTAAACATGACTTTCGAAAGTTATTTATTTGAAACTTTCGCTTTCAAGCAAAGGCCAATATCTGTGTTAACGAACATATTAATCACATAAATGAAAATCAATTTCCGTCCTCTGCTTATCGATTTCAAATAAACCCATTCTATATATGGCATATTTTATGTAGCATGAGATATAGTAATAAGTAAATTCTGATTAGGAATCTATATTGACATCATGTTTTCAGAAACATCAACATTGAAATAGCTTTTGATTCGAACTTTAAATGAAAAACACACAAAAAATAAAAAAAATTCAGTGATTTAGTGTTAAAAATAAAAAAGTTTACATACTGATATCTATAATAATAAGAAAGAAAATCATGCGTCGAGCATAGATTATGAAACACTTTCCAACACATTCAGAATACTGTGCGACGAATTGACACCACGACGAATTAACGCTGCGATGAGTTGTCGCTGCGAAGAATTGATGCTGCGATGAATTGTGAGCGATGAATTGTTCCGCGATGAATTCTGCGCGACGAATTGACGCGACACCCACAAAACGTCACTGTTTAATAAGGGAAAGATGTTATCTAACAAACAATTCGGAAAACGCATAAAACATTTGAAAACACAATTTCAACAATTATCATCTATAGTACGAAAAATAACAGAACTATTTTGCGTATCCCTGTATAGGATCTATAGATTTGTGTTGTAGTACATAGTATGCAAAAATTTTGTTCATTAAGGAAACGCATAACACAGTTTAAAATTCCCCTTTAGCAATTTCCGTTAATAAGAGGGAAAGTACTCTAATTATTTTCTGCAACACTGTATACGATGTATGGAATTTATATACACAAAGTAATAGGCAAAAAATTAGTTACACAAAAAAAATACCATAATTGAAAGCGCACTTCCAGCAGTTTGCTAATAACCGAACTGTAACCGAATTGTTTTGTGCGTCCCTGTAAATAAACGATAAATACTTTGCAAACCATATTCTATAGTAAACGTTTTGGGCACTTACGTATTGACGCCAACCGCAGCTACAGATCTGGCGGTTTTTAAATGCCGCCAATCTTTCGTAGCACTAAAAAATGACGTCAAAAATCAGCAAACAACAAGGCAACAATAATCCGAAAGATAACTGAGTGCGCGTGCGAACAACAAGATTGCTCTTTATTGGCGCATTAGCGCAACTTCTGCTGCGGTGGCGTTAATACGTAAGTACCACATTTTGTAGCGTACCTCAGTGATGTATACCAATTTCAATATGTTTGAAATAGTGTAACGTTATTAAAAATCACTACAAACGTTTTTTACTTACAGACCGTATTGTAACAAAATTCTTTTCAGTGACCCTGTATATGAACTATAAATGTTACACACTTCATTTTCAATATCGAACTTGCCATGGTAAATTTCAATATCATATATGAATTACGTGGCAATCCGAGTATATTTACGTGTGTTAGAGCACGGACAGACAAGTAGACAGACAGATGAAAACACAAACCGAATTCATAAACACTTTTCAACTATCTTGGAAAGTGTTAATAAAGGTAATAAAGGTGTATAAAGGTAATAAAAGGTAGTTTGTGTGTATCTGTCTGTATTCTGTTTTCTGAAGAGATCGCAGAGCTACAAGCTATGACAGGAAGATACCTGTACGTCTGAAATTATGCACCTCTAAACCGTTTCTGTATTTTTTTATTACATTCTGTTTTATTTAATGTTTTATGCAATTTTTAGCGTTTTTTCACGTTTTGTGATGAATTTCCCACATTAGAACAAAGAATCTGGTCTTAATCTTTTAGCAACATATAGTAAATTTTGTGCTCTTTCGAATGAGGTTTATTCGGAATTCGTACAGTTATTTTTTAATTTTTCGCGAATTTTTCATGCCATTTTTAGTTGTTTTTACCGTATTTTGCAACGATTTTTTTAATTCTTAAAAGGTATCCTGTTTCAATATTTTAGAATAATATAGTAAATTTTGTCCTCTGGGAATTTTTTTTATTTTACACGAATTTCATATGCAATTTTTAACGTGTGTTCACTTTTTGCAGGGATTTTTCGACATTCGTATATAAAGAATAATTCGGTTTAAGTATTTTAGTACAATATAGTACATTTTGTACTTTGCTATTTTGAATTGTTCACGTTTTTTTATCGACATTTAAGAGGTTTGCGCGTTTTGCGGTGTTTTTGACATTCAGAAAAATAATCTGGTTTTAATATTTTAGCTTACTATAGTAAATTTTGCCCTTTGCGATTTTTGAATTTTTTACGCAATTTTTTGACAATTTATTTTCTGAAACGAAAAAAACTATTCAGTAAATTTCTGCCATGATTAAATTCATGTTGGAAGAACGCCCAATCGGTTTATAAAGCAACGTGAACGACGATGCTGAAAATCTGAATTTAATCTGGATCGAAATAAAAAAAAACCATTAATTCAAGAATCGTTTGATTCGGAAGCAGACCGGCGTAGCTCGCATGGGTGTACGCTGCCGAAGGCAGTGCGGTCTCTAACCCTAGGTTCGTTTGGGAAAAACCACCAAGCGAAGCGGGCAAAGTTCCCCCTCGCATTTAAATAAAATCTCATTGTTGCAACTTATTTTCATTGCGAAAGATTTGAGAAACAATTTTCATTCGAATGTAAAAAAAAGAATAATTAAACATTTAAAAATAAGTGGGATACCTGTTAAAAGTGTTTTCGCGTCATGATGCAAATCAATTTCATTAATCATTTTCTGTGAGTATCTTTTTGTGTGTTCGTTTAAACATTTCAAACATTAAGGATTCAAACACTTTTGAAGTGTCAAAAGTTACGGAAAGTTTTAAAGTTTATTATTTTGAAACTATTAGATCCACTTGTACAAAACTTTAAAGGAATATTTTCATAATTCTGCTCTTTTGAATTTTGTTTTTCAAGAAATTAAACGTAATTAATTTTTATTAATTTTTAATCATAATGGGATGCATGACTGATGCAGTTACACTCAGACTTCAAGAGTGATGAGGGAGGGGGTGGGGGCAGAGCTTTCTTGACCAATTTCTTAATTCCTTTTTCTCTTAATGTTTAACTTTTTAAAATTACCAAGGAATAATACATTTTAATTTTTTGCCGAAATTATCAAAGAAGAAGAAAATTAAGTTAATTAATTTCAAAATCTCAGCAGGCACAAGGGCCTTTACTACCTCCATTGCCAATAATGCCAATGATTAGAAATGAAAAGTTTTTCGGGAAAACGTCAGATAAAAGCATATTTCCTTTGACGCTATGCAAATTTGAATCCATTATCTATTATATAACAGATTCGTCATGTGATCTTAAACTAAATAAGTATCTGAGTATTGATTTAGGAAGAGGGATATTTTGCCTTTGATCCATATCATAGTAACCTTTGATCCATATCATAGTAACCTTTGATCCATATCATAGTAACCTTTGATCCATATCATAGTAACCTTCTAAACTCTCACAAGAAGTTCGTCTTAAACGAAAGGCCTGCTACTTGATTAGTCATTCATTCAATTAGCTTTTAGAGTACAAGGGGAAGTTCATCAGTCATACACATATAATCACCTTTGGGAAACAAGAGTGTACAAAGTGCATTTCTAGACATTTAACTTTGTTTGAAATAAAGGTAACATGCATGTATTTCTTTTTTTTTTTTTTTTTTTTTTTTTTCGTTTAATGGGATTTTATTACCTAATTTGGTCTATGCGCATTAAGTCACCTCAAAAAATTACTATGACTTAAAAAAGTGATCTATCTTCGTCTTTATTACAAAAATATGCTTTTGGGATTTTTGCAAATAAGTGTTGAAAGTTGGAATATAGAAAATCTATTCAATGCGTATGAATTTCCCTCTTATTATTGTAAAAAACACAGACACCGGAAATAAATACTATTTTTGATAAAATGCTAAAAATTCCTTCTCCGTTCATGCGCTGTGTTTCTTTAAAAATGCCATAACAGCACCGAAAATCTCGAGGCAGACGAAAAAGACAGGCTGCTGCATTGCGTCACGCGTTTGTCTCCCTTCGGACACCTTGAGTCACGTGATGCTCTTTTCATGCACATGCATTTGTGCATTCGCCGCACCTGTGTCACGAAAAGAGTATTAAGTGGCTCAAGGGGCCCAAAGGGAGACGTAAGCGTGGCGCAGATGCAACATCCTGTCTTTTTCGTCTGCTTCGATACTTTTGATGTGACGTCGCAATGATCATAAATAGTCACAGTCATAATGGTGACCCAAATTATTTAGATTTACACATGCTTCACATCACGTGACGATAATGTGGACGATAAAGGTTTGATTTTGGTCAACATGCATTCACATTTTGCTCATATTTTGATCACGGTACTGTTAGGGTAGTTTTACACACTATTAGGAATCGTGAAGGCAACGTATTGATCGCTATAGAGACCGGCATTGGCGACAAATTGGACAATTTTCTTAGTGACTTGGCAACTTTTGCGACAAAATTTGGCCCAAATTCTTTATCGGACAATTCAAGAAATTAACGGAATTAGCGGATATTTAGAACTATCCATTTAATTTACGAGGTAGAGTCAATAAATTCCCGGAATGGTCGCCTACATTCACGCAGGTGTTTTTTGGAGGGGAAATATCTTTTTGGGAAGTTGGCAGCACTGATAAGGAAAACACACAAGCATCTGAAATTCATTTCCGGTACTGGTGGCGCTAGCTGCAAATCATTTCTGACAAAGCGAATTTTTCATTCGTCGGATTTTGAAATGTCGTTTTTAGAGCAGCGTGCACATATCAAATTTTTCGTTTTGCTCGAGAAATTACCTTCTGAGATACTCGAGGTCCTAAACCTCGAGTATCTCAGAAGGTAATTTCATACGTAAACGATGGTATAAGCGTTTTCGTAAAGGTCAACAAAAACATCACCAAGGAAGGAAAAATTTCGCTTGGGCAAAAGGCGAGAGAAAGTGATGTTGGAGGTGTTTTTCGATTAACCCTTTAACGGATAAAGCACTTCAATTGCTAAAATGTTGAAATAAATGATTGACACCGGAAATTATGAACAAATTTATTTCTATATATATAAAAAAGCGATATTTCACTTATATAATAAATGGAAAACATTTCTATTAAAATTCTGCTGTCATTGTGGAATATCGTAATTAAAGTTTTGTGGTTTCCTAGGGAAACCAATGAACGTTAAAGGGTTAAGAGGGCGTCATTCACTACGAATTTATTCCTGAAGGCCAAACTGTCAATAAAGAACTTTACGTGGAGATCCTTAAAGACTACGAGATGCAATCAGACGAAAACGACCTGAAAAATGGGCAACAAATGATTGCTTTTTTTTACATGACAATGCTTCACCACATCGCGCTCTGATTGTGAAAAATTACCTTGCCAGACACAGTGTTACTATTTTGGAACACCCTCCTTATTCTCCCGACCTAGCACCAGCGGATTTTTATTTGTTTCCACGGCTGAAAATGAAATTGAAGGAACGCAGTTTTATGGATTCAGATGAGATGATCGAAAGTGCGTCGAAGCTACTGAAGGACATCTCAAAAAATGGATTCAAGGAGTGTTTTGAATAGTTATACGAACGCTGGAAGAAGTGTGTGGATGCAGGAGGAAAGTACTTTGAAGGCCAATAAAGTAAAATTATTGTTCTATTTTTTAATAATTTGTATTTGACCTAATCCCGGAACTTTTTGACCCTACCTCGTATACGAAATCAGAAAATTTACTCACTAAAATATGAGTGTAAGTAGGTATGTTTGTCATTAATGAATTAAGGAACTACCAAGCCAGTGCGAGCAATAATAGATATATTAATTGTACATTTGCATTGTTCGTAGAATTAGGCTTGTCGGTAACAAATTGTTTTCATGCCTAGAAATTGAGCTTTGGGTTACTGAAATTGTCTGTACTCTGCTTCTTATGCTATTTTTGTTCATATTGTCTTATAGGCTATAATCAATGCGCCTTTATTTGCCAATATCCAAGGAATAATTATCATTCTTTGAATGGGAGCTCTTTTTTAAATGACTTCCCACGAAGTACGTTCTAATTCGTATATATTTTTTGTACGTCCGCGCATAGCTTTTGTACGGATGCTCCGATTTTCCTAATTCTTTGTTTGTTGTTGTTGAAAAAGCTCGTTCAGGTGGTGACCAATAATAAATTTTGCCAAGTTCCAAAATCTGGTATGTTTGTCTTCTCATCCGTTGTTAATTCGCTTTTTTAACGTTCTAGATAGTAGTTTTTGTACAAATTGGCCAATCGCTTCGAAATTTCAATATGTTACTTAGGTACACAGGACTACTTTATCTTTTAAAATAGTCATCTATCGCATATTTATTATTACAGTAACACGTCAAAAAATGCAATATATGATAGCCTATTGCATGTCAAAATGATCGATACTGGCAACAAAGGGATTTAAAGTGAATGCGGATAACAAAAATAAGTTGCCATACAAACACGCTGCTGTATTAAATCCCTCGTTCTCACTAAAATACACCAACTGGCGTGCAATAAACAAATATTAATGTAATAAGGTAAAAAACCATGAAGTTAGTTTTACTGTTTTCTTAAAAAATATTTGTTTTTTTAACAAATCTAATTTCACTGTACTAAAATATTAAAATTTCGTAACAACAATATCATGATGTTGGAAGGTATTTCATAATCGAAATATGATTCGTGATTTCTCATTCTTGTTAATTATATAAACTCTGTGTTTCTAGGTAATTTTATAACATAATTTTTAGCGTGGTGTTTTTTTTTTTCTTCTCATATAATTCTAAGCACACCATAACTACTTCAAACTGCTGCTTTACTCAAAATTAAGATCAAAGACAAATCAAACAGAATACTTAAGCAAAACTTTTAACACGCGAAAAAAGAGAAAAAAAACAAACATGAAATCTGTACACATCATTTTAGATTTGCTTTACAGCATAATTATATTAAGCCGAAAGATCTTCATTAAGTAATTTTCTTTTAAGACAAGAAAAAACTACGAAGGTTTTTCTCTATCAAACACAGTGGCGGATTACCCATTAGGCTGAGTAGGCTGAAGCCTACGGGCCCGGAAGAAAAGGGGTCCCGGTGCTAAAATTGTCTATCAGGTTTTTTCTCCATATCGTGCTAATATTTTATGCGAAAAAGAAATTGTGTGCAATATTCTTTGTTTCACTCATTTATTGAATCTTTTAGGTTATTAACATATAGACTGCATTCCAAATACTACCCCCGTTTGTTTTTTTTTGTTTTTTTCCTTTTGTACAGTCATAAGAAAAAAAAGAAATTTTTCAGCTTCCAGACTGTGATGAATTTACACAGAGGCGACTTTTGTAGTCACTATGACCACTATTTTATTACCACTATGACGTCAATCAATTTTATTTCATATTAATCTTTTTTTCAATTGGTGAAACTTTTTATTTCATTTTCATTTTTCACGTGGAAATCATTCAATAAAAAATTAATTATTGTAGAAAGAATTTCACTGTGGATTTAAAATTTTTGGCATCTGCTATAACGAAAAATGTTTAAATTTAATAGGAAAAGGGTGTTAGAATTTTGGTTTTTTATCTCTATTTATTAAAATAATACGATGTTTTCAAATTTTAATATTTTGAGCTTCGTAGCTGGTATTCAGCTAGATATACACAACGTATAACTATGTAAGATACATAGTATCTGAGAGTGGCTCTGTGACGGACAGACGAGCGGAGTAATAAGGTTTCGTGAGATGAGCAAAACCCTAAAAAGACGTAAAATCTTCAAACATTTTTTTTTCATGATGGCATCATATTTTTAATTTTATATTATTTATGTTGGTTTTGAATCAAGAATTTTTTTCAATTGTCAATTCAAGACATTAAATATCTACATCGTTTGCAGATTTCATTTACGCACCAAAAATAGTAAAACAAATCTTTTAAAACAGCAGTGAAAAACATTCATCAATCACTTTTAGTCACTTTTGCTACCTCGTAAAATTTGCATGTACTTTTCCGGTATACCAATACCATGTCAAAATGTATGTTAATGCGTCGTTTATTTCAACCCAGACAGTACAAAGTTTTTTTATTAGCAAACCGTGATAAACATCGTGACTCACTATTTATTAAACGTGAATCATTTATTATTATCATCCTTATATATTATTTCTCCTGTCAACATCCCTTTTACTCAGAAAATACGAAACGCAGAACAACGAATGAGATGCCATATGAAAGGTTTTAGAACAGGCTTCTGACATAGCACACTTAATATTTCGTTAAAACATGTTTTTGATTAAAATTTGCTGAAAATTAAAAAATAAATCGGCATTGTTTTCATAAAAGAAATGAAAGTTTTTCCGCAAATTATTTTTGCCACAAAAATAAAATACCACATTATATGATGCTTATAGCAATTATAATAAAAAACACCGCACGGGTTTATTTTATATTTATGATTAAAAAGCGAAATTGAAATTGAAATGTTTAGATTTATATTTCTATGTCCCATGTTTTTCCCGAAGCGGATGACGTCATCCTCTAATGCAGTCAAAGTACGATTGTGAATTTTTTTTTTCTCTAGCGTGCTTTTTGCAATCTTGGATCCGTTTTTACTCTAACTTTGATGGAATAAATTAGATGATATTCTGGCTTTTGACTAAAAACTAAATGTTGTTTGCAGATATTTTTATTCTTACTTTTTCTTTAGAAGTTTACACCCGCATCTAATAAATATTACATATTGATAAAAAACGGTACTTCTCTATTATCCCGTCGACCACTTTTCATAACAAAATACTATCGCCAAATAAACGAGAGAACGTTGCTATTGGAATACCAAAAAATAAATAAAATATAAGAATTTAAGGACACAATTGTTATTTTAATGAATGAAATAACTATTAAATTAGTAAAACATAATGAAAAATACACGCAAATGTCGAATTAAAAACCACTTGATGACGTAACAAACACGTATAATGCTTCTGACATCAAGGAAATGGGACTTCATTTTTTGCGTTTAATCTTACAGTTTGGCGATAGCTTTTGTTATGAAAAGTGGTCGACGGGATAATAGAGAAATACCTAAAAAATATTAGATTTCAGTGCGAAATCCTCGCACGGGCCCTCTGGTTATTATTTAATCATAACCACATAAAACTGCGTAATTTGCTATCTTTCAAACCAAAAATCTTTTTATTAAGTTATAACTTACATTTTTGCTGACGATGAGATGGATTTTACCATTTGGAAGTTACCTGATGATGAAGAAGCTCGAATAAAATTGTTTCAGGGTTATGGAATTATACATAAAGAAAGTTTTTTGACAGATGCTGACTACTAACATTTCACAGTAAATCCAATAGTACAATTTTATTGCCCCTAACGCTGGATGGCATAACCAATCTATTGAAAGACTATGGACGGGCATCGCTAATTGGAAATAAAAGGCAGCGTGGCACTATTCGTCATTATTTACAATTCTATCTCATGTGGCGACGTCTTTATTCGAAAAATTAAATGTTTACTGCAATGATAAGAGACATTTACACAAGTTCATGCCTGCAGTGTAAATTGAGTTTTATTTTATCACTAGCCGCCACTGGCGACCAGTTTGGTCTCCCTTAAATGTATGTTAAGCATTGTAACACGTTACTTTTATTCATAATTTAATTTTTTTCCTTAATCCTTCGCCAAACCGAAAGATTCTAATAGACAAATCAAGAACTTTTGCGATCATGGTAGCATTTTGCATATTTTTTGTTGTTATGTATTTCATCTTCCATGATAAAAACCGCTTAACCCACTTAAGCATTTGTCCTTCATGTCCGTTTGCCTATCAGTTGCAATATGTTCGCTAAGGCGGAGATTTCTTAAACATATTAAGTATTTTTTCGTAATTGGGTCCATTGCCAATTGGCGTATTTTAGTTAATAAGATTTGATGCAATGAAGTCTATTTTGTGAAAGTCTTTAATGATATCCACATTTACACTGAACCATATTGTTGCTAATATTTGTTTTTGTTTTTCGTTAACTTTGGCTGTAGACTCGATTGCGAAAGATTATAAAATCTATCATTATTCTCATCTAAAACGTCTTGAGTAATGTGCCATAATCGGGCTACATATTATTACACGTAATTTTCGAGTATAGTTTGGCGGAAAATTGAACTTTTGAAGGCCAGTTTTGATAATCGCATTCCCTTTAAACCATATTTTCTGTCAGGACTTTTGACCCATGACGTACAATCTGATTAAAATTCACGAACTTCCTTTTAGATGCCTTGTACGACTTTGTTTTTCTCTGCTCCCCTTTCTTGATATAGTTCAGGAGTTTTTATAATAGCGTAATTCTCTTATTTCGGCATGTCTGCTTAATGTCTACTGACTATTAAGATTCGTAACAGGTAAAATACGCCGCGCCAACATTGGCACCTATAATTCTAATTACAGCAACCCGTTTTTTCTCTCTATATTGTAACTCTATAGTTAATATTACGTAGTAGAAATATAAAAGACTATTGAAGACTGTTCTATTGATATAGTAGATATAGATATGTATAGTATATTCATGGGTATATAATATGTGATTAGAATATATATATATCTCATATTCATTCCAGTGGATATAACATACCCCAAATAAAACTTCCATCGTAAATGTCTAATCTAAAAACCATCAATGTGATTTTATGTGTTTAGTAAGTGTATACAAAAAGAATTTTCTGTATTATTTTACTTTAATTCTATATTATTAACCATTTTTAATGATGGGTCCTTTTGGGTACAGTTGTCGCAGACGCACCGGGGTATCATTTTGGCGCCAAAATGGCGATTTTATGCCGGACCAACCTGGCGTTTTCGGCTAGATTTTGCTTCGTATGGAAACCTGGTAGAGCAGATTCCGCATGCTTTATAATAAATTAAATATTGTGTGTTTCATAACAAATTAATGATTGTGTGTGTTTTTAAATAAAATTGTGTGTTTTTTTTTAATATAAAATGACTAATTTCATAATAAAATAAAAGTAACATGCTGTTTTAGCAATCTCTAACAGGTGTCTGAAAATGGGATTTTCTCGCCATGATGGCGCAAAACAAAAATCGCGCCAACCCCGGAGCGTCTGCGACAGCTTTTCCAATTTAAAATGCATGCGTTCACATTTTTCATTTAAAATAGAAAATAGATAAATAAAAAATAGGTACTTTTCCGTTATACGGACACCATGCCAAAATGTATGCTAATGCCTAATGTATGTAAATGTATGTAAATGTATGTATTAAATATATGTAAATGTATGCTTGGCGACAATGGTGTCCGTATAACGGAAAAGTACCAAAAAATAATATAACATTTGATTTCAGAATCAAAGTATCGTTTCTAATTTGAACACGTAAAGAATAAAAGCTGGTATTGGCGATTTTAAAAATGATATTGGCGAGATTTGCACCCAAATAACATAAAAGTACTTAATGATGTTATGTATTTTATAAATGTAAATTAAATTACTATTTGGAACGCGATTGGTCATTAACAATGGTAAATATGATTGGCAATTAACAATCATTTTAGGTGATCTCTTTTCCTGCCACGTACAATACATAAATATCAAATTAACTGGCAATTCGTTTCGAAATTTGATTCATTAAATATTATTACATGACTTGTATTTGTTTGCATTCAACTTTGTCAAGAAAAGATTCCGAAGGAAGTTGAGTTGGAAAGCACTTCATCAAGCAGAATTATGGTAAACTTTGATGGTCTTACAGGTCCTGGTGCAAATTACATTTTTGACACCAGGCTGCGCTCCAAAAAATCATTCACGGAAAACTTATTTTACGAACGATTATCTCCATGGTTTAATGGCTTAATATTTTAAAACTTCACGACGAATGAATCTTTTTTTTTTTTTTTTTTTTTTTTTTACTTTCATGGATAGAGAATTTGAACTGCGAAGCTAATTTCAACTGAAGTTATTGCAGAATATATACCTAATTGAATGTAAGTAATCTCTCAAATATTAATTTATTTTGAACGATCTTTCGAAAAATGTAACTTTTATGCAGTTTTATTCGAAAAATAATGTTGAAGAAAAATGGCCGCCTGGCATATGAAAAAGCGATACGGGCATCCCGAAACTGTTGATGACAGTCACATGACTTACGGTTTTATTATAGAGATTTTATTGTATAATATTTATTTGGTCTTTTATTTTAAGTACCGTATATACTCGTGTATAAGTCGACCCCCCCAATTCTTACGCAAAATTTTGAAAAAAAAATTGAATTTTCGTGTATAAGTCGACCCCCCAATTCTTACGCAAAATTTTGAAATAAAATTGAATTTTCGTTTAGAAGTCGAACCACATTTCTGGTAGTATGTTGAAAAATGATTTGTAATCGAGGATTAAAAAAAAATAATAAATTTTCATTAAATTAGTTTTTTTTCCTTACGTTTTTAATCAGACTTTTTTATATTATTATTCAACGTTTTAAAGCTGTATAATTATGTAAAACTGAAGGATCTTAAACTATTTTGAACTTTATTCACATCAATTTAATGATACTTAAAAATAAAACATTCTTTGAAAAATCTATTCAAGCATTACTTACAAGGGTAAACAACTTCTTAAACTGCTAAAATATAGGACTTCTTTGTATTGTAGGACTTTTAGGAGAGAAATCTAGAAGCATTCTCAAGTTGAACTCTTTTAAAAAGGGGATTAAAATGTTGAAAGAAATGCCCCAGTATTGAAAGGAATTCTATCCCAAGAGAAAATGGGTCCAGAACAATTTACAGGCATATTATTGTTGAGCTTTTTTTGTTAATCACAGTCAAATGACCACTGTGGGCTATTATCTTTCTCTCCAACCTAGACCCGGTGATCCAGTACAGTATTGCACTCCTGTATTTATTTATTTTTACTAACTGGTGTATAAGTCGACCCCCCCCCCATTTTGAACTCTCAAATTTTGTCTAAAATTCTTCGACTTATATACGAGTATATACGGTATATATTTATATTGACATAATAAAATATTTCGTGGATGTGTGTAATTTTGAAATGTTATATTTTTAAATTATCTGTCGCACCAATAATGTTAATTTTTTTTATTGTTTCCTTTGGCCCTAATTTATACGCTTGACGACAATGGTGTTGGTATAACGGAAAAGTACCAATTTGCATACAGCTTATTATTAAGCGCCATAATAAATTTTGGTACTTTTCGATTAGCCGGGCGCCAGTGATATATGCACATGTATACATACACACATATGTATATATATACACATATATCTACACGTACATATATATACATACATATATATATATATATACACAAATATGTATGTATATATCATAGCAAACGCAGTAACGTTTGCTATAATATGTTTAAGAAATAGAAAATGCAAACGTTTTTCTGAAATTTCTGGCGAACCATTTGACATACGACGATGATTTTTTTTTTTTGAAAGATAGAACTCGACGACACGAATAAAATGATAGCATTCAAAAAATTATTGTAGCTTACTGTAGTTAATTATTTAACTTTAAACGAAAAAATTTAGACGAAAAGTTCAACAAACTGTAGCTAAACTTCCACTGGATGTATTAACTTCGTTTTTGTTTTATTTTTTTCCTCTTGGTAAAACATAAAATAGGTTTTTTTTTTTTTATCTTTGCATGTTTGACGGTCGCTGAGAAAAACGAATTTATGTTGTAAAGTTGAACATTGGTTTTTCTTTTCTTTTTATTTCGTAGCAAACGCGCGCGTTTGCACGAAAGTTTAAATAAATATTATTATTATCAATGTAACAGAATTCATTAAAATTAATTAAATCACGTGACAAACATGCTTATTTGTTTTTATTTTCATACTAGCGTAAATGCCCGTTATAGAACAGTAATCGTAGATAGAAATCGTGGTTTTCACATTAAATTTGAAATAATACTCACCATTCATCGACAATGACGAAATATATATCCTATATATAAAAAAAAGTAATGGTTTGGAAATGGACCAATGAAAATCTGCGTAGATACCGCGAAACGTATCTGATTGGTCAGAGCTTTCTGACTTTTCTTAGGGGGAATTAACATGAAAGTGAGAATTTAGATAGGATGGGCGCTATTAGGGGGGTTACCAAGGGGAAGGGACCCGGGTCTGTCGCCTAGTTTGTCGCCAACTTGGCGATATATCGCCAAATTTGGCGACCAAAATTAGCTGCCAAAAGTGGCGCCAACTCGGCGCTATTTCCAGTATTTCGCCAAATTTCCATAGATTCCCATTGAAATCCAATAGCGTTTACTCGCTTGCAAAAAATCAACAAATTGAGATATTGCAATGCAACAAAAAATAATATTAGCTTATGAATAGAGCTTAATTGAACTCTTTACATTATTTTTAAGCACAAAAACTAGCTATTTACAATATTCGTAACACTATATATACAATTGGTACTTGTTAGTTATCCTGTCGACCAAATTACTGTCGCCAAATTCATATATATTAAACGAGCAAGGGATTTTCCCGATTATTCATATATATTAAACGAGCAAGGGATTTTCCCGATTATTCATATATATTAAACGAGCAAGGGATTTTCTCGATTATGAATGATATAGTAAACGACTGGGAAGATTTTCACGACACTTGCCCCCTATACTAAATCGAGCACGAGAAAAAGATCTAGCTAGGTTCCGAATACAAGAAAATTCGCTTTTACAGAGTAAAACAAACTCAGCGCTGAAAATGTTTTTTGTTATAAATGGAAAAATACTTAAACGATTTACACGAAACGTTTTGCCTATACTAATTCGATCACGAGAAATCCATCTAGCTAGGTTTCGAATTCGGGAAAGGTCATTTTGATCTATTAAAACAAACTCAGCACTAAGAGTGCTTGGCTAGGGCGCGATTACGCGGAGGGTTGGTGAGCGTAGCGAGCAGGGGGGCCGAGCCCCCCCTAGTATTGGAAAATTATATCGCCTAACAGGCTCCTGCTATTCACGTTCAAACTCACTAAGCATTTTATATGCTTATGTAAAAAAATTGTGTTTCATAATTTCATCTAATTCACATAAAATATGCGGCAAACAATTTTCGGTACTGTTATCCCGTCGACCACTTTTTATAACAAAAATCTATCGCCAAACTGTAACGCCAAATGAAAGCGAGAACGTTGCCATTGGAATATCAAAATAAATAAATAAATAAAATATAAGAATTTACGGACACAATTGTTATTTTAATTAATGAAATAACTAATAAGTCAGTAAAACATAATGAATAATACACCCAAATGTCGAATTAAAAACCACTTGATGACATGACAAACACGTATAATGCTTCTGACATCCAGTAAATGGGATTGCATTTTTGTCGTTTAATCTTTGAGTTGGTGATAGTATTTTGTTATGAAAAGTGGTCGACGGGATGATAGTGAAGTACCCAATTTTCAATGTTCATTATTAAGTCGTTCCTGTACAGCTTGTGCTGTATCTTTTATTTTTGTACTTTTCCGTTATACAACACCATGCCGAAATGTTTGCTAATGCGCCAATTATTTCAACCCTGACCGAACAGATGTTGTCTACAAATCGGGTTGTCATGCAAACCGTGCCAAACATTTTGATTTGTTATTTATTGAATGTAAAACATTTTTCGATACTTTTCCGTTATACAAAAACCATTGTTGCCAAGCGTAATAGTAAGCGCAAAATGAAATTCCCGTGAATCAAAACACTTGAAAAAAAAATGTTGAAACGAAAGTGAGCATTTGAAAAATATAACACTTGAAAATTACAGACTTTTAAGCACTATTTTATTAAAATTAAAACACAAATATATACTTAAAATAAGAAAACAAAAAATTGTTGTACAATAAAAGGAAAAATCCTGTGCCGGTAGATTTAGTAGCTTTTATTGGCGATAAATGTTTGATGTGGTTGTTGCGATCTTGTGAAAAACTTTCAATCATATCCACATTTACACTGTATCCATATTGTTGCTATAATATCTTTTGGTACCTTTCGGTTAACCAGCTGCCAGTGAAGTATATATATACACACACACATATATATATACATACATATATATATATTTCACTGACTCCCTGCTAGCCGAAAAGTACCTAATTTTTTTGTTTCTCGCTAACATTGTCTGTAGACTCTATTACGGAATATTAGAAAATCTATCATTATTATTATCTAAACGGTCATGGATAATGAAGAAGATGGATAATGGATAAGAAGACCTATTGGAAGAATTTAAACTCTACCGTGAATTCTTTGAGCATAATGTGAAAAAAATTTCAGAGATGGAAGAATGTCGCGAAACAAAACAACGATTACAAGCTGCAATCGACTTGGCTGAAAAGTTGCAACAAGAAAGTGATTTGCACAACCAGCTTTAAAATATCGAAGAACCAAATGAAGACGTTGATATGATAGCCGCAAATTCTGATAACACTGAAACTCACCAGGAAATTGTTATTAATGAAGATAAATTGAACAAAAAAAAAATGAATGCTGACCAAAGGAAAATATTCTAATCAATTATAAAGCACATAGCAGAACAAAAGAAAGACCCGTCTATTCCACACATAAATCTGATTGTACACGTAGTTGCTGGTAGAGGAAAAAAGCTTTCTAATTTAATTACTCAGTCAAAAAGTTCGTTTAATGAGTAATCACAATAATGATGCTGCTGCAGTACTAGCACCAACGAGAATTGCTGCCTTCAACATTGGAAGAAGTACAATTCACAAGTTTTTCCAATTGCCCGTCCAACATACGAATGAAGCAGAATAATTTAAGCTTGATTCTGACGATTTGAAATTATTTATGCAACAATGGAAATCATTGGATTTAGTAATTATCGATGAGTGCAGTATGGTTTCGAATGTACTTTAGCGATGATCAGCTAACGATATGGCGAATGTTGTAAACACAAGCGAGATTACTGTTTTGGTGGCAAAAACATTATTTTGTTTGGGGATTTATTGCAGCTAGCACCCGTAAAGGCCCAATTTTGATTTCAGGAACTGCCTTTAAACAAAGTGAAACAATTTTTTGGTGGTGTTGGTGCATTCAACTTTTGGTACGAATTTGAATACAGTGAGCTAACAATGAACAGAACATTGTGTTATATACATAAAAAAATATATATCGCGGCATAACTTTCTTAAATAACAGTCTCATGCACCAAATGACGATGCAAAATCAAAACTCAATTTTTATAGCATAATCACTGAACTGATTGTTAGTATAATTATCAGAACCTAATATTCGGCGCCATTCAGCGATTTTAAGAAAGACTAAGAAGAGTAGTAAGGTAAGATACCACTGAAAGAACAACTCAGCCTATAGCAGGCGACTTCAGTGCAGCAGACACAGTCCATGGATACGACCGAGACAATTATAGAATCCAGTTTCTTTATGAGGTAATAGCTATGGAAAACCACCATTTAATTATTGATGTGACGGTCCCCTGACATTTGAGAGAGCAGGTAGACATGAAAAAATGCTACTTTGGCGATGAACAGTCAACGATTTGGCGAGTTTTGTAAAAACATTGTAACAATAAAATTTTGACAATAGCAAAATTTTTTGCTTTTCAAGATATTAAAAAATCTTTAGTTTTTATCAAAAAATTTAAATGACTAGTAACAAAAAATGCTCTGAAGAGCACCAAAAAAGGTTAATATGTTTAAGTATGAAAAAGGGTTGGACAAGTGCTTCTAATTGAGCATGAGAAAGGAAAGAGGTTCCTTCTTGGCTGCAGCTCACTGTCAATGCCAACTTTTGAAAAAATCATATTCGCGCTTTTTCCATATAAATGAAATCACTCACAGTTACGATAAAAATGTATAGTTTAACAACGTAGCCAGTAAAGACGCAGCTTGATTAGACATGAATGTAAGGCGACATAGTACCAAAAACCTTAGTTCCTGCAGAGTATCACACTCATGCAGTGCTACCAAGCATGCCTGCAGTGTAGAACTGCGCAGAAAATTGATTTGTATTGCAGTGCAGAGTGTTGCAGCATTCTGAACAGGAACAATTTCACATATGCACGCATTACAGTATAATGCATTCATTGATTGAAATTATATGCAAGTGACTGTGGCTCCACAATGCAATATGCAGTACAGCAATGCATATGTAAGTTATAAACGAACATTAGGCGCATATACCTTTAATACGGAAGTACAAAGAAACAGTGCGGATGTGCACTGAGGCTCAAAAGTATAATAGGAGTGTACAGTGTAGTATAGTCTGTAGATCAATAATGGTACACAGTGCACTGTACAAAGTTGCATTGCAGACGCACGTACAGTACAACAGTAGAACAGTGCAGTTGAAATATAAAGCACGTTGGAAAGTTTTACTACAGTACCGCTAATTTCTTTTACATGAAAAAGCGCGAATATGATTTTTCCAAAAGTTGGCATTAACAGTGAGCTGCAGCCAAGAAGGAACACCTTTCCATTCTCATGCTCAATTAGAAGCACTTGTCCAACCCTTTTTCATACTTAAACATATTAACCTTTTTTCGTGCTCTTCAGAGCATTTTTTTATACTAGTATATATATGTATGTATAAACATATATATTTATATATGTAGTTGTACATATATCACTGGCGCCCGGCTAA
The DNA here is from genome assembly GCA_963931845.1 of Maratus michaelseni. Classification (NCBI taxonomy): domain Eukaryota; kingdom Metazoa; phylum Arthropoda; class Arachnida; order Araneae; family Salticidae; genus Maratus; species Maratus michaelseni. The sequence continues at coordinate 377,507,156 of OZ007593.1, read as the reverse complement.
CCGAAAAGTACCTAAATTTTTACAACATTTTTAGTGGCATCCTTTTTTTTTCTCTTCCATGCAGCCTTTTGAGATACATAATGTCTGTGTTTCGGGGTTAATTTTTAATCCAATTTTTAACGTAATTTTTATCACATTATAACTAATTTAAACTGTTACTATAATCAAAATTAAAATCAAAGACAAATGAAACAGAGTACCGAAGCAAAGCTTTTAAAATGCGAAAAAGGAAAAAAATATCATACAATCCTTTTAGATTTGCTTTACAACATAATCCTATCAAGCGGAAAAAAAACTTCATTAAGTCAGTTATAGTTTTTCTTTTAAGAGAAGATAAAACAACGATTTTTTTTCCCTGTGAAACATGACTGCACGAAATTACGTTCTACAAATTCAATTTTCTAATGTGTACTCTTACTTACATTACTGGCATTTTCGTATGCAGTCTTATCCAAACACGTTCAAAATTTTAGTAAAGTAAGGACATAGTTTTGTTTTTGTTTAGTTTTTTTTTTCTCATTATGCTTCTGTAAAGAATTAAATACAGTTTTTTTTATGACAGTGCGTTTAAGAAGGATCATTTGTCTGAAACACCTGTTCATCTAAAAATTCATTTAATTACGTCCTTTTGTTTCAATTTCATTAAAAGGATTTTGCACAAGCATTATTCACTAATATTATGCATTAGTAACAGCGTCCTGATTAATAATTTGTAATTAGATACTTAAAAGAAAACGAAACACATGATAATTATTGACCATAGACATTTTAACACTTTCCAACATAGTTGTAAAGTGTGTATGACTTCTGTTTGTCTGGCTTGCTGGCCGTACTTTAACTCTCGTAAATATACTCAGATTGTCATGTAAGTTCTATATCTTATTGATGTTTACTATAGAATGTTCGATATTGAAAAGAAAGTGTATGGCATTTATAGTTCCTTTACAAGGACACGCAAAAGAATTCCATTTCATTATGGTCTATGGAAAAAAATCGTTTCCTATACATTTTAATGATATCGCAATTTTTCTAACATAATAAAATTGACGGACATCACTAAGGTGGACAAAAACATACTTTCTCAGGAGTATAGAAAAAGTAACATTTATAGTTCGTTTACAGGGGCGCACAAAATAATTCCGTTACTTTATGATCTATGGGAGAGAAATCGTTTGAGATGCATTTTAATGATGTTATGATACTTCAAACAAAATTAAATTAAAAAGGATCACTAAGTTGCACTGAATCTTGTTCAATCTACAGTAACTTTAGTCTTTTTTGGTGAGTCTTGCACATTCCTTTATGATCTACTTTCTATTTAAGTTGAATAATTGTTTATTTATCTTTTTCTATTTAAGTTGAATATTTATTTATTTATGTTATTTGAACTAATGTAGGTTATTAATTGTCTTGTTTCATTTATGTATGTTATTAGGGGCTTAATATTGTCGATTTTAGGTATAATGCAGACAATATTTGATGAAATAACATTATTTACTATGAATATTCTTATAAAGCCCTTCTGAAGATTCTATAAGATATTCATATAGTTTGCCATTTTTTGCTTTTTCATCCTGTCAAGTATAATTCCTGCAGTATCCATCCCATTGTTTTTTTACAATGTCTTATCCTTTGTTTTTCACATGTATTTTCATTTATATATATATATATATATAATTCCGGAATTGCTTTCCTACGAACGGCTGCAATAGGTAGCTTTATAATTTTATTGTATTGAAAGCTACCTAAAACCTGCCTCATTTGCAGATTATACATTGTAAAAATTTGCTGTAGTAAAATTACTGCAGCAGAGATTCCAGACAAAATCCCACAAAAACAAAGGGCTTTGCTCTTAGATAAACGGGTTTTGCCCGTAAAAATATGAAAATTACGAAATTTGACCGTTTAGGTTGAAAATGGAGCATTTCCAGTAAAATTACTGAGGCAATTCGCAGTAAACTACTCGTGAATTTATTTATTTTTTTTACAGTATATTTACGCACCAGTGTCGCAAAATATATCTTTTAACATAAATTTTAAAGATATTTAATAATCATAGTGACTTTCGCGCGTAAATAAAATCCGCCAGTATTTAATTTATTTACTAAAGTGAAAGCATTACAATCTGAATAGTACATAGTTAAATGTTCCGTAAGATTTTCTAAAAACTCCTATGCAATGTTTCAGATGCAATATACATAAACCTTGTACTTCAAGTTATTTCCTAATCTAATTTCTTCCCTATTTTTTATCGCATGGCTTTAAGCACGCCATACTCTAATTAAAATTTAGATGAAAGATAAATCAAACAGAATACCGAAACAAAGCTTTTAACACGCAAAAAAGGAACAAAAACTATGCAATCTTTAAAGATGCTTTTATATTTGCTTTGCAATATAATCATATTACGCGGAAAGAACTTTATTAAGTCATTTTCTTTTAAGGCAAGAGAAAGCGACGAAAATTATCCCCTGGCAAACAAGACTGTACGAAATTACATTCTGTAAATTTCATTTTCCAATGTGTACAGTCCCTAACATTTCCCGTCTTATCCAAACAAGTTTCTAACTTCAGTGACATGTTATTTTATGCTTTTAGATTCTATTACTCTTCTATAAAGAATTAAACGCATTTTTTTCTATGGCAATGAACTGGTTTATTAAGACTCATTTGCCTTAAATATATATGTACATCTAAAAAAGGTGGTTGATAGGTTCGTTGGATGATTTGTCTGATTTATTGGCACAAAGTCCACGTTGGAACATGCTACGCTAAACACAAATCAAAATTATTTAAAGGTATTTCTCAATTCTAAAAAAACTAGTCGTCGGGGGCCACCGTAATACTTACCCATCATGGATATGCATAATAAAAAATATGAAAATAAAACATGCGTAAACTATTTATAAAATGCATTGCAATTCGAATAAAATCCTGGCTTGATGACGTCATAAACTTTAAAGGCTCGATTACTGAATTGCTTGAAAGAGGTTTTTCCTTATAACTCCAAAAATGATAATCAGATTAAATAAGAGTTTACTGCGTCGGATTAAACGTCTCATTTCCAATTAAAATATATCTTTGAATTGAAATTTGAATGAAATACAGGGTCGTGGAATATAGGATTACAATTACTTGACAATTATACGATCGATTTCATTCTTTATGCAAAATTTATGTTTTTTTATTGACTTTTATATTCACTCCTTACAATAAAAAAATTTCGAAAATGTTTATATACCTTTTATCAGAACGAATATTTCGAGAGTGCAAAAAAAAAAGTTCCGGATAATCGAGGTTACTGAAATTCAATAAGCTTTTTCTCATTATTACATACTAAATACATACCAAATTTCAAGTCTCTATCTCAATTTGTTCGGGAGGTAGAGCGTTTACAGACACACAGACAGACGGACGGCAATTTTTTTTTCTAAAAATATGTTTTCGGAATTTTCCGTGTCTAAAACGTGTAAATCCGTCAAAAAAAATCGATTTTAAAAACGATCACAATACTTAGCCTATACTACGCATGATGGATAAGTAAAAAGTAACTAACACCGTGGCTGCAAATGAAACTTTTGTGACCGGACCGGAAGTCATTCTCGTCTAATATTAAGAAAACTATTGCATATAAAAATATGAAAATTGGTAGTTTTATAGAGAAATGTTCCATAAATACGCTGAAGCAGGTAGTTTTTAAATCGAAGAAATATTTTCGGAGCTATGTAATGTTGAAGTCGGTCAAAATAAATCCGTTCAAAAGTTTTGTAGGAACAAAATCTATGCGTAGTAATTTAACCATACAGGGTGATCATAAAGTCTTTCCCTGATTACAAAAAATTATTAATGTAATACTGGAAAATTTTGATTATGGAAAAGTCATGTTCTTATTTTTATTTATTTATTTATTTATTTATTTATTTATTTTTGCATCTGGATGGATTATGCCCTAGACATATGGCATGGTCAATCCAAGATCCCTTTGAAAAGCAAACTGAACATAGTTTACACAAAAATCCTCCACCTGATACATTGTAATAAATCCAAATATTAAATTTTTCATATTTTTGAATATTCATGGGATATCCACTCAAAGCCAGGATCACAGATGCTGTGTGAAGTGTGACAGCCCAAATGTTGGGCAATACGTGGCAAAAAGCGGAATTCCGCCTAATACATTCTTCGAGCTACCAAGGGTGCTCACATCGAAATTTACTGACGTAAGTACTTGTATTAAAAATTTCATAAATATCTGCGCAATATCTTGAAACGAGCATACGCCTAATTATATTAGTTTTCTTTTCTGCAATAAATTATTGTAATCAGGGAAAGACTTTATGACCACTCTATATTCAACCACTTTATAGTTGACAAGCTTGGGGTGTGCAGTGTGCAATTACTTTTTTTAATTTGACTAATCTTTTGTGTTTTATTTATTTATTTATTTTTAATTTTATTATTTTAATTGAGATTTATTTCATTTTTTCAAAAAGCCAATTTTTATGTTGTTGCTAATTTGTAAAATAGCACACATAATGATATTCCCTTTAAATTAAAAAATGTATTTACACGTGACTATTAAAAACAGACATAAAACTTGAAAATAATAATTAAATGATCACGTGTTAAAAGCAGTAAATGAGGAAAATTGCGTCAGAAAAAATGTACTTGCACGTCAATAATAAAAAGAGAAAAAAAAATTAAAAATAATAATTAAATTATTACGCGTTAAAAGTAGTAAATGGGTAAAATTACGCCCCATTTAAAATGCCCAAATAATATTTCCAAACTGTTTTAATTTAAAAACATATTTACACGAGAGATTCATTTATTTAGAAAAAATCATTTTACCCGCTGTTGCAAATTTTAAAACATTGCATATAATAATATTTCCTTTCAATAAAAAACTGTATTTTTACTATAATATTAAAAATAGGAAGAAAACTTTGATGAAAATGACGTCATAATAGAAATGATACATTTAAAACATATTATTTAAAACACTTTTCTTACAGCAACGTTATAAAATTCCGGGAGACAGCAACATTGTTTACTTAGCCATTTTATTTAAGCTGATTTGAATGAGTCAAAATGTTTTAACTGATCAAAATGTTTAATTTATCTTATTTAATCAATCACGATAACAGTCGTTAGTTATATCGACAGCAGTTGATTCGGCCTTAAAATCCTTTTAATGATTGAATGTTGAAGTCAGTCAAAATAGTTCCTTTAAAAAAAATAATAGGATCAAAAGCTATACATACCAGTTTAACCATTTTTCACAGACTCTTGCTTGACGAGCTTGCAGTGTGCAGTGAGTAATCATTTTTCAAATGTGACTAATTTTTGTAGGTTTCACTTTTTATATTCAATTTTTTTTCCTTTACATTATTTTATTCAAAATTTCATCATTTTTATTGAGATTTATTTCACATTTGGTAAAGGACATTTTTTATATATAGGAAGGCTATTAAAAAACGAAATAAAACGCTAAAATAATAATTAAATGATCACATGTTAAAAGCAGTAAATGGGAAAAATAACGTCATAAACGTCACTACGTCATTACCCCGGTTAACCCTATAATTTTATAATCATTTTATATCATTTTATAGAAAAAATTTAAAATGAATTATAGCATATATTTGCATTATTATTAGCATTTATATTTATGAAATCCTTAAGAAAAATATAGGAAGGCTTGGATTTAATAGCTTCCACAAATCTAGTGTTAATACTACGGAAAGATTAAATGCTTATAATGATAAAATTTTATAGTGATATGTATTATAAAAAATTTCAGAAAAATATATATATATATAACAAAAGGCATGGAAAATTCTAAATGACTGCCTTAATTATTAAAAAGACGGAAAATCATTAAATACATGAAAACAATAAAAAGTTAACATTTCAGTGCAAATTCCCCCTTGTTTACTAATTAAAATTCATAAAGATACAAATAAATGTAAATATATTGCTTGAAGGTGCGTAAAAACATACATAAAAACATTTAAAAGCACATTTTAGTCCTATTAAAATCAAAACGTTTTCAACCGAACTTACTCTGTTATCATCAGTGAAAAACTAATAGTTATGTTGAGTTGTTGTCTATTCGCGTCTTCTAGCTTGCCCGAAACAAACCATTTTACTTCAAGGGTGTGGAATATAAGGTGGGATGGGAAAGGTCATTCATCATTTCAAAAACAAGTACAGGGCAATCAATCATGTATTAATTAATTCCAGACTGCGTGGATATCATATGATAATACACCGTTACAGACTTTTTTTTTTTTAAATGTTGAATGACCTTTCCCATCCCACCTTATATTCCACACCCTTGAAGTAAAATGGTTTGTTCCGGGCAAGCTAGAAGACGCGAAGAGACGGCAACTCAACTATTAGTTTTTCACTGATAATGACCGAGTAAGTTCGGTTGAAAACGTTTTGGAGTTTTTTAAAAGGACTTTAATGTGCTTTTAAATGTTTTTATGTATGTTTTTACGCACCTTCAAGCAATATATTTACATTTATTTGTATCTTTATGAATTTTACATGAAAACAGTTTTGCTTCCATAAATTTTCTATAAATTCTGTATATTGATCTTACATCAACAGTTATATTTAGCCGCCTCATTATCGGAAATGTAAGTTTCCTTTTAATTGAAATTAAGTGTGATAAGCGTGAGGACATACCTAATTACATTAGGCATTATTTCTTTACAAAATAATTAAAGATTTTTTTCGTATGATTTATTCGTTTATTTTATTTTTAAAAGACATTTTTTTTATGATTCTAGGAAAACTAAAATTTTAAATTATTCTGTAAATATTATATTGATCATATGATTAAGTTACATCATTGTTATCTAGAGAGCATTGAGCAATCTCTTGGCAAATAAATGCATCCATTCATGACTTAAAATTAATAAAATTTCGCCATTAATTTCACTAAAATTAAAAGGTGGAATTTTTGAAAGATTTTTATAAAGTTTTGTGCAATTCAGTCTGATAATTTTTAATATAACAAGCTTTAATTATTGTCCGAATTTTTCACTTTTCACAAATACCTAGCCTATGAAACAAACCTAAAAAATACATATTTTATCACAGACATCTGGAGCTATTTACATTACTTTTTATTATTGAGAGTTATTCAAAGTACTTAATCGCAGTGTATTCCATTTGAAAAATATAGCTAAAAATATTTGAATTTTCGTCGTCATAAATATCAACTCTGAAGCAGAAAAAGTTTTAACTTTTCCAATTCAAATAAAGGAAAACTTCAATAAATATTCTAACAATGGCATTTAGAAATGCAGCTATGGTTAAAAGTTAATAAAAATTAAAAACATAGCTAAAAATATTCGAGTTTTCGTTGTCATAAATATAAACTCTTAAGCAGGAAATGTTTTAACTTCTCCAGTTCAAATAACGGAAAACTTCAATAAATATTCTAAAAATGGCATTTAGAAATGCAGCTATGGTTAAAAGTTAATAAAAATTAAAAACACATTTCAACAAATGATTCATCTAAACTTTAATTCCGCGACTTAAACAATTCTCTTTTTTTGTTTGTTTTTTCCGGAAAATTAATCAATTTTACTTGAAGGACTGTTTCCACATTAATGTCACGTGAACTGCATCATGTTTCTTCGTTCTTAAGTCATTTTTAAAGCGTCTCCTAATTGGAAAAGAATGGCATTAAAAGAAAATATAAGATATCTTTAGACGAAATTAATTAAAGTATACTTTTGAGGGTTTTTTTCTTATTAATCAATTTTTTGTGTTTTGGTTACTACGTTTTTTTTTTTCATTAGTTTTATGAGTGTTTGTAATATGGAATTACATTTTGAATTCGAAATTATAAATATATTAGTATCTCCATCAGTTTCAAAAATACAGGGTGCGTCATAAATTACTGCAAACTTAAAAAATTCATAATAAAAGAAGTAATGCTCGGAAAAAATTTCGTTTTGCGCGAATCGGATCAGAGGGACATTGGATTTTTTTTCTATGTATTAAAAAAAAATTCCAAAAGTAACCAAAGGAGGGCGCTCACACGTCATACTGAGATGTTTTATGTAAATCAGGCTAGTAATAAAACACCTGGCTGTAAATAAATTCGTCATTTGATCTTGGCAGCATGCTATCCTTACCAGATCGAGCGTTGCTGGTTAAGCTTTTCTACATGAATTGTGCATCCACAACTATTACACTGCGAAAGTTTCGGACGAAGAAAGGACTGAAGACGTAAAAAAACCCTATTTCGTTGAATGGGATACTGAATTTAGTACGACGTTTTAAGGAAACGGGGAGTTTGAAGGATCGTCCACGAAGTGTTTGCCTGATTTGCATAAAACATCTTAGTATGATGTGTAAACGTCCTCTTTCGGTTAATTTTGGAATCATTCTTTACACTTAGAAAAAAAATACAATATCCTTCTGATCATATTCATACAAACCGAAATTTTTCCCAAGCATTATTTTTTCTTATTAGGAATTTTTTTAAGTTTGCACGAATTTATGCCGCACTCTGTATTACCCGATATATAAATAACAATGCAAAAAAGAGATAGAGCCGAGAAGACTGGTTATTAACATGTTTAATAGACTCATTGGAAATAGTTCCCATGTCAAGCCAATATTCGTATAATATTGTCGTTTCATTGGATGTATTTCCAATGTAAAGACAACATTTAGCCAATTACATTTGAAATATTTTCAGTGCAATATTAATATCGTTCTACAAATATTTTATTGTCTTTACATTGCCTCCCAATATTTGACACCAATGAATGCAATACTGGCCTTATATTGGACCAAGTTATATCCAATATTGGTTTACTAATAAAGCATATATTTTTTTTTCTGAGTTATGTGCAATAAATTTGATGTGATATCTGGAAAAATTAATGTGATTCTACATGAGCCACTGAGAAAATTTTTAAATGAAGACCTAAGCATGGTATTAGAGCGACTGTCTATGTAAATCATTATGCACAATCAAAGAAGTTTTAGAATATTTAACTAGCCAAATTTTGTTATAGGTGGCAAGAGTCAATGAGTTATTACTTAATTAAAAAAATGAAACCGACATCAAGGGATTTTATCTATTCTTATTGTATTGCTATCTACGTATTGCACGCCAGTTGGCATATTTTAGTGAAAGTGGTTTGCCACAACCAAGTGTGTTTTTTGTCACTCTTTATTGATATCCCCATTCGCTTTAAATTTCATTGTTGAACAGTATCGCTCATTTCGGCGCGTTTGTAGACAATCCTATATTAACATTTTGACGCGTCGCTGTTAAAAAAAATAATAATAATACAAAAAAAATCTATAACGATACGAGATTTATTTTTTAAATATAAAGTAACACATACGTACCTTAGCATCTTATTTAAAATTCGTAAATTACTTCAGCTTTATTTTTTCTAACTACTTGTTTCATTGCTATAAATTTAATGTAAAAATGTATTTTCCTTAATGTCATATTTTAAAACTTCATTTTCCCCCTTCATCATCGAATTCTTAAACATTAATTTTTTATCATGAGATGAAATTAATTTTAAATATTTTTCAGCAAGTTTTCCCTTTTTTTTTCACCTTTGAATATTTTTTTTGGTACCACATGTTGTTAACGTGGATGTATTAGATACTAGTAAAAGAAGGAAAGCTGCCACTGCATTTAACTCCGCATTATTTTGTTTTTCATCCTCAGGCAGAATTTCTTGCTCGAGGACATCTGTGATAAATTAAAATCATATTATAAGAACACCATTAATTCCAGATAGGACAAAATATCTATGACTGCATAAGTATTACGAAATAGAGCTTTAGTAGATAACTACATATTTTATCTTCGTTTTATTTACAATTTATAATACGTAAGTTTTATAATTTAAATAATTAAATATGAACGGGGAAAAAATTAATATTTTTTAACTTAAATAAAATTACATTATCTACTAGATACATATTACAAAATTTAAAATCCCATACCCTATTAAATTTATCCTATATAAAAATTCCTTTTATTAATATTCCATTTACAACCCTAGTTTATTAAAATATTCCCTTTCTTAAAAATATTCCATTACTATCCATTTTTAAAACTCTCTTTATCCTAGTCTATTTAAATTCATCTTTTATTTCCCGTCAAATAAGATGCAAAAATCACGTTTCATAAGTATATTTCTTCTTAAAAAACCTATTCTCTTAAATTCTTTATTATATTAAATATTTCCTATTTATTCCCGTATTTAAATCTCTTTTATTTCTTTCAATCTGTGTAATTTCTCCATTTCCCTTTCCTAACAGTCTAAAAAATCATTCTTTTAAATTTTTTTATTATCGAGAAACTTATTCTGTCTCAATACGCAAAAGCCGAAACTGTTCCATTAGTTTTCCCGCGTTTTTATTTTTCTCCGACATTCGAGAATATTCTTTCCCGCCAAAAGCATCTGAGAGACGCACCCCTTTAATATCAATTCATAGCGAAAAGATAGTGCGAGACGAAATTGAACATTCATTGGTTAAAATAGGTCACGCGTTACTGAATTGTTTATCCGCGTTCCAAGTTTAAAATGAGCTGCACGGAAGCAGACAGCAGATTTTTTTCCGCCGAATTGAGTGTAGAATAAAATTATACTAGCGTTTCAGGGAGAAATTATAGACCTTGTAGATGTTCAAGTATTATTTAACATGGAAATTCGTTAAGATCACCGTTATTGAGAGAGAGCACTCTCCAGAAACTAAAATGGTGGAGTTTCATAAATGGATTACAGTTCAACAGTGTCCTTATTTCGTCTATTTACACCTTCCCCGGCTACTACTATGTAAACTTCATGACACGACTGCATTAAAATATGGAATACTTGGCATATTTTTTTCATCGACCGCTGGAATGGATCTAAAAATGTAACATACATAAAATGCAAATGGTAATTTTATTCTGAATGCTTATATTTCACGTTCTGGCGAAAGGATTTTTATGGGGATTACACTGTCAGTTAGGTAATGATTTGGGGCACAGTTTTCGTGTATAACACGTTCTACGTTGCTCAGTTCTGGAGCTATAGGATAAAATTTTATCTACTTTTTGGAACAAGAGTTAGAAAACTTCCGTATAACTGAATTAATATTATTAATTATTCTCATTTAATCTTAAATTCTTCAATTACTTGAGTTGTTTTTATTTTAAATTTCTGAGAGTTAAATTCTCTGCAAAATGTGACTTACAACGGAACGTCCCCTACCCGCGAATTCAAATAATTATTAGACTTTGGGGAAGGGGGTAGGGCTCGTGTAGGTATGCAATATGATATAATTTTTTGTTGCCCAAATTCACTTTAAAGGGGTAAATTTTACACCAGAATATTTTTCAATATTATATTATTGCACATTAATGGTAAGACATAGAGAAAACGTTTTAGGAGGAAAAAATGCTTCTTTTTCTTCGAAAACTAACAAAATATCAATTGTTAAAAAAACTTTACAAATTTTAGAAAAATTAAAAAAATTATAATGTTTAGTAAAAATTATATATATATATATATATATATATATATATATATATATAGTATATATTATAGATTACTATATATTGTAGATTAATCGGTAATTTATATTTTATTGCTGATCAAAATACGATTTTTATTGTATTTTGCTTATTTATAGTTTTTGTACATAAAAAAATAGACAATACTGTGTGTTATACAGTAAAAACTGGAAAAATGTAGTCGCAAATGTCCGAAAAAAAAACCCGTTTTAGACAGTTTTTTGTCTTACCAGGTACAATGTTTTTCAGAATAGTATTGCAGCCTTTGGGGGTCAGGAAAATTTTTGGTTGATTGTGTCATAGACAGGTTCCGTTTTCACAGGTTTTGCAATAATAATTATATAACGAGCAACTAAAGGTATGAAAACTATTAATCTGTTCAGAAATAAAAAATATATGAAGAAAATGAAACACGCAGAAAATAAAACAATTTATTATAAATAATTTTTCACAAAAATAATAAGTTTATTCGTTATGATGTTGAAACTCTTTAAAAGATTGTTTGGAACATATATTCGTTGCACCATGCACATCGTATAAAGGCAGTTAACAACATACAGAACAGTGAGACATGCGAATGAAATCATGTAGTGTAAATGAAGAATTAAATGCATTTTTTAATTCATACAGTTTCTCATCTCTATATCCACTTTTATATCAACCACTAGCCCGGTTTCGCGCGGATGAACAATGTGTCGTCCTAGTTAGAAAATGTCTTACACAAAATATCTAATCAAAAATCAGCAATAGTTGTCTTATTCGTCTAATCTTCCATAATCGGGTTCATTGTCGATGTTGGCGACGAAATCGCTAAAATAGCTGAAATATGTGTTGAACTATTTTTTGGTAGATTGGTTTAGCTGTATTTTATTAATGTATTATTATTATTTTATGTATATTTTATTGTTATAATTTCGATGTTGTAACTATTGTTACTTTATTTTTGATTTTATTTTTGTAACTGTATTGTTGCAAGATTCATTCTTTTTACCTAAAATATCCCCCATTTAACCCTTTTAGGGGTGAATTTCTAAATCGCTGAAATACGTGTTTAACTATTTTTTTAGTGGATTTGTTTTCCTAAGTTTCACACTCCTACCTAAAACTGCTGCTGATATATGGCGAAATGACCTAAAACATTTGACACCCCCCCCCCACCCCGGATTTCCAAAGATCTTTTCTTATTGCTTGCCTAGGTCATAACAGCAATCTACTGTCGGAATTTAGTGATCCTGACTTTAGTCATTTCAGCTGGGCGTTGATGAATAAGTCAATCAGTCAGGTATTCTCTATTTATATAATATAGTATAGATAAGAAAACAAATAGTAATACTTTGGCGTCGAATGTTGATTATGAATGCTGGACTGTAATTTAATGGCATTATTTCGTGCATGGAAATCAACATCATAATTAAACAATAAGACAATATGAGAAAATTCTCGCACACATATGTTCCAAGTGTGGAAGCTATACACAGTACGTCCCAAAATTTTCTGGACTGGTTAAATTTCCCGCCAATAAATAGCGCTGCGTGTCCGCAAGTGACGTTGAAAACACTACTACATTTCGTCGCCTAAATCAGCACAATTTCAGGTTGCTATCTGTTGTGTGATGCTAAGTGCATCCGGTTTGTTGTAACAGTGTAACGTGATCATGACGGAGCTCGCGAAAGTCGAACAACGAGTGAACATAAAGTTGAAGGTGCTACTGTTAACGCACGCTGCTATTTGGAAGTGTTGAAGCGTTTCAAAGCCCGAGTACGCAGAGTTCGTCCTCGGTACCGACAGCAAGGCATTTGGGCGTTTTTGCAAGACGACACACCAGCACGCTTCTAAAGGGGCTCTTTCATCCTCCTTACTCCCCAGATTTATTACCCTGTGACTATTTACTGTTCCCCAAGTTGAAATTGCATCTAAAAGAGACCACCTCAAGCGACTGCGACCGACTATTTGACGCATATTGCAAATGCGGACTTCGAGAAGTGTGTTGATCACTATTACATTCGTCGTAAAAAGTGAGTTGAGTTCAGCGGGGATTATTTCGAATAAGCATAGGTCAAAATCTTCATTTCAGTTCTTAATTTTTTGTTTATAGGATCAGCCCGGGAAATTTTGAGGCACACTGTGTAGACATCAAAAGGTTATATTAACGCTGTAATTTTCTTCGGTATCATCAATATTTCAACATATTTCTTAGATGGTATACTATTACGAGGTTAAGATTTTTTTTCTCTTCGACCTTGGAGCCACGGAGTGTTACTCGTCGATAATAAAGTTTCGAAGTTTTCTTCTTAATCCAAAGGGGAAATACGAAGTTTTATGAATTGTGAATGCACGAAGTTTTTAGAAGGGCGATACTGTAATTTTTTTAATGTAGTGAAAGTTAGTGTTTTTACAACAAAATGAGAATTGTCAGGTTGTCTATAAAATGTATATTAGAATTTTTTTAATTTTTGTTCAAAAAATTTTTAAATAGTATTAACAATTGATATTTTGTTAATTTTCGGGAGAACTAATTAAAAGAGGCATTTTTTAAACTAAACACTTTCTCCATATCTTACCATTTTTGAGTAAATATTCCGGGGTAATATTTACCCCCTTAAAGTAAATTTGGGCTACAATTTTTTTTTTATTACATACCTTCTTAAGTTCTACACCAGGCATGTCCAATCATTCAATAAGCAAGATTTGGCGATGAGGATAGGGAGGAGTATCTCAGGGACTTTTTCAGGTAAAAAAACTAAAAACCTTAATAATGCCTGTAAAAAAAAAACATGCAAATATTAATCATTTTAAGGCAAAATATTTTTGGAGTAACTTTGAAGATATATAGATTTTTGTTTTGAAGAAATCTAGAAAAATGAAACATTCATAAAGAGCCACCAAGAGAACCTTAAAAGGGCGCCGCGTTGGATAGCCATGCCTCTACATATCTTCAAAGTTTCATAATTTTTTGAATTTTCAGATGGAAAACGTTCGCTTGTTAACATTAAGAACATTAAAGCGGTATATATATTTTTATTTTTTCTTAGTTTAAATCATATGATGACTTTTTTATTTTAATATTAATGAAATTACATCATTGCACACAAGTTTACCACACATGTTTTTCAGAATTCTACACTCGAGTAGTGCTAGTTTGTAGAAACTAGCATTTAAAGGGAAAACACACGTTTTTATTGGCTAGAAAACTTTTCCGGAAATTGCAATAAATATTGAATAAGTTTGAGTTGTAATTTTGAATCAAACTTGTGGATTTTTTTAATCTAACTTAACTTCCGCTCGCTTTTCAAAAAATTAATCAAACTCTACTCAAAACTCACAAAAAGTGATTTAGACCCACCAGTTATCAATTCAATGTGTTCTCTCCTGCACAACATCGGTGAGAATCGTCACTGGTACGAACTATGTCTTCATACATAATATAATCTTCACTATTTGAAGTTCTAGTCTATATGAAGCGTTAAGCAAATTTTTGCTTTAGGAATTCCCGGATTTTCTGCTATTAAATTAACTAGAGCATCCAACCCGGGCTTTCCGGAATGGAGAATATAGGTGAAAACAATTTATTTTTTTTAAAATAAAAACTCTAATTGATTTTTTACATTTAATAATTATTTTCAGATTGTCCCCTAACAACACCAGAGAACATTTTTATATGAAATACAAGGGGGCCTACCCCCTGCGAGCTACGCTCGCCAACCCCCGCTCAGACTTCGAGGCCTCTAAAAACATGACAGCGTGCTTTGTTTTAAAAATATTGGTAAATCTGTAATTGGGTTGCCATGCTTTTAACCATTTAATGGGGCATTTTTTTTATTATCATGGCTTCATACACAGCTGTTGCGACAACTGACGACTGTTTTCGGGATTGATAAGTAAAATCAATTACACTTTGAAAACCAGCTTGTATAAAATGGTTAGGTTTAAATTGTGGCTATCTCTCGGACTTTTATAACAACGATCTGTATTCTATTCTTCCTTTGCATTTAAGGATGAGAAAAATTCAATCTGCTTGTGAATAACATTAAGAACCACGGTATTGAAAAGTACTATGTTATAGACATTTTCAGTAACAGGTTTTAATTTTCTCTCTATTTTAGTGCACCATCATGCATTTTTTCATGTTATTTTAAATATGTAAATTATTTATTTTAATTAATATGTATATACGAATTTTCTAATAATTATTTATCATACAAAATTAATTAAATATTTTGTGCATGCATGCCTGCATTTATTCGGCATCAATTGATGGGATATTTAAACAAATTTGCTATCCGCAATAATTTTACACCGTGTTATGTCACTTGAATATTGTCCATAAGAAAATCGGGTACTTTTCCATTATAGGATCCTGGAGTTTGGAGTAATTCGACCTTCAAAAAGGGATAGATTCGTTAATATACATAGATTTGTTGCCAAAAGTTATAAAAACAAACCCAATGAACTTTTGGTGTTTTTCTATTATAGGAGTCTTGACGCTTTTTTAAAAAGTTTGGCGGAAAAAACCAAGCAGGATAGAAAACCAAGCAGGATATTTTATTCTCCTTCCGTTCAGTTGGGCAATTATTATTTTATATATTAGTTTCAAATATCCAAATTAGTGATTTTATAAATTCGTTTAGTTAAATTTTACAAAAAAAATAACAAAATGATATCAATAAATAATAATTACTATTAATTCAATTTCCCCCCTTTCTTTTGCGTTTACATAAATGACGTCATTTGGACGAATTTATTCAAAATATTTTCAGTTTATAAATTAAATTAAATGCTGACAGACGATTGAATCCTGACGATAGAAATGTGATTTTTTTTTTTTCAAATTTTCCTGAAAAACATAATTTAATCACAATCTTGTCTTCATTATCGATTGAAATAAAAGATAAATTCAATTTCAATTTGAAGATGACGAATAAAAAGAAATCAATAATCCCTATCGGGATCCTTTTCAATTTTTCCCCCTTTTTTGTCACAAAAAAACTGAGTAATTAGTTGCCATCATTACAGAAATGTCATTAAAATTAGAAAAAAATTAATATCTGGAAAACTAATTCCAATTTCAAAATTCTATTACCAGTTTTGACATCCGCGGATTTTTATGGACAATTGGTATTAATTTCACAATCAAGCGTTTAATATTTTATTGAAAATAGCCCTGAAACACAATCAGTCGTTTAATCAGTCGTTTCATAAATTCGTTTCATAAAATCGTTTCACAAATTCGTTTCATTAGGATTTTATATATATATAGGGTAGATGTCAATTATATATTCAAATAAAATTTTTAAAATTTTTCAAAGCTGTAATTGTGTATTGGCCAGAAGTTAATAGCCAAAGAAATCGCTAAAAATTTCGTTATCTACAGCAGTTTTTTTAATTATGATAAATTCAATGATTTTATTCGCTTATTTCAATTACATGTCTGTTAAATTTGTGTTTTATTTAGTGCTTAATGAAGTTTTAATTTTGTTATTGACTATTAGCTGGAAACAAATGCTGAATTTTTTATACTGTTTAAAGTGAAAACGGATTAATATTTTGTAATCGTCTGCAAGCGATAGAGATAGATTTTTTTTTTTTAAATCATGCTTGAAATTTAATTTAAATGCTATAATAAATGAGTGAATTGTGATACAGTTTTCAAACAAATTGATTTGAAAGTAGATTTTATATATATAATAACGGCGTAAAAATTAAAAAATATGCGATCTTAGAAATTAAAAAAATGACAGTAGCAAAAATCGCAAAACTGAAATTTCATCGTCAAGTGTTGCCATTCGCAAAATGACGTCAGCGTTACGCACGGACACGTTTGTTCTTTATAATATAGATATTCTACGTATTATATGCAAGTACATAACTTTTTGGTTTATCCCTATCAGAAACAGGATGCGAATGATACACATGTACATACAGTAGTTTTATTCCATTGCAATAAATTTATTGTGAACCTTTATTTACTTCATCGTCATATTCCTTAACATTTATTTTTTAATCATCATGTGAAGATTAATTAAAAATATTTTCCCTGTACTTTTTTCTTTATCTTTTTCACCTCCAAGCAATGTCTTTGAATATTTTCATAGTACCGCATATTTTTAACGGGGACGTATTCGATACTAGTACTAGAAAGAAAGCTGTCACTTCGTTTAATTAAGCATTGTTTTGTTTTCGGCCTTAGGAAAAATTTCTTGCTTCAGGAATTATGTGATAAATTAAATTCAGAATATAAGAACACTATTAATCCACGATAGCTCAAAATGTCGTAAGGCTGTATAAGCATTGTGAAAGAGGATATGTACTTATTTTATCTTTATTTGAATCAGTCATTTCAAAAATCACATAAGTCGAAGAATCAGAACTTTTCAGAAATTTAAAAAAAAAAAAACTATATTATTCACAAGTAAACGAATTTTTATGGATTTTTTTGGGCTGATTATAGAGTTTGGACTTCAAATTTTGTAAATATCGAATCATATTTATAATTTATGAATAATAAAAAGAAAAAAAAAACAGAAAAACTGTTCCTGACTTATGTCGTTTTAGCAAGAAACATGGTTAGGTGGTATTTAATTTGAACAAAACAGTTATATAAAACATATTTTTAATCAAAATTAATAAAGATAGCGCGTATACAGGAACATTTTTATGTTTTAATATGGTATTGCATGCAAATGGTAATATGGTATCCGCATGTAATCTGGTATTGCATGCAAGAAACACTTATGTCGCTGACTTTATGTCGTTTAAGTAATGAACGAAAATTAGAAGGTATTGAATGAAGAGGAAGGAATACACTGACTTATGTGGTTATAACCCAGATAATGGCTCTACCTTTAAGGAAGCATTTGCGACAAAAAAAAAGTATATTTGGAAAAACTTGACTTGTATGCTTTTTAAAATGACAGATACATTTATAACTATCTGCGTAGCAACCCGTTGTGCCACATTTGTGTTTTATAAGATCTTAAAAATATTTGGGTAAAAAACTTACCAATCCAGTATTTAAATTAAAGTACTATATAAGTCATAAGTTTAAAACGTATTTATTATCATTTATAAATCCTAATTAGACCTTTCAACCACCGTAAGCTTCCTTAAAATTGATCAATTAGTTCTTGAGTTTTTGAGAATGGAAATATGGGTTGATTGATAAATTTCTCGGCTGTTCCTTGTTTTCTCATAAATTATTTTAGATATCGGAATGCGACAAACTGCCAGATGGTAGACCTAATTATCATTTATAAATCTTAATTAGTCCTTCCAATCGCCGTAAGATTCCTTAAAATTGATCGATTAAATACAAAGTTTTTGAATATTGAAAGATTGAATGATTGATAGATTTTCCTGATTTTTTTTTCCTCAAAAACTATTTTAGATATCGGAATGCGACACGTGGAGATAGTAACCAGATAGTACCCTATATGCTCCTAAGAACTTTGGTGTTTGTTATTTAACCGTTTCTGAACTTTATTTTGTTCAACATTTCCCAGCCCTTTCTCTTTCACGTACCCCTTGATTAGACTATTCATTTCGGAGTACTCCCTTTTATCAGAGACACGCCCCCACGCAAGAAAACATGCTTCTATTTTCTGTATTGAATTTGTTGGTAACATTTATAGATGCAATTTTATTACTTGTTTTGCGGCCTTCTTTCACTTGGGGTTATGCTGCGATTGATAAAAATGAATATTGGTAAACAATAATTGAACAGCCCGTAAACAATGGTTAAAGAAAAGGCAGTCAAAACTAGTGCTCCCGAATATACGTTTATATACGTTTAAACGTATACGCAGTTAAGCCTTTTTTCCATATTATTCTTATCCAAAATCGTTACCGGTTACAATACGTTTTATACGTATTATACGTATATTCGCGAGCACTAGTCAAAACTGCATCAACAAGAATGATTATTATGATTTTTATAACGTTCATAAAGAGGAAAACTCCTTTTCTTCACTTTCTCAAATGTTAATGAACATAAATATACTTTTCTGGTTAAATATTAAATAATTAGACTTATAATTGAAATTTTATTAGGTTAATTCATTAGTCAAACTTATAAATTAAAATCTCATCAAAAACAACTCGTTGTAAATGATCCCGCCAAGCCACAAACCTAAAATGTCAGTCATAAAAAGAAGTGATATCACATAAAAAGAAGCAAGATGTAGAAGTGCATACTCAGAGTCCCGTGTAAAAATCTATCACCACTCATAATGTTTCCAAAGGACTCGGAGTGAGGTACAGTATGTGAAAACCGCTTGGCGACCTGCAGGCTTTTATAATGTTTGCGTTTCCTACAATTACATATGACTATATTATTATTATTATTATTATTTTATTTTATTTTATTTTATTTCATTTTATTTTATTTATTTATTTACTTTTCTCCCATAAAATTGTAAAAAGTTGAAGCTTCTGTGTTTGCATGTCCTTTTTTATTTATGAGCTTGAAAAATCAATTTGTTGATTTTATTTACCATTATTTAAACTAGAAACACCACTCTTACGAAGAGGATTTTTTAAGTAAACATGTAAAGATTTTGAGCTTGTAATATATATATATATATATATATATATATATATATATATATATATATATATAATGATCATACGCATATTAATAACAATGCACCTTATAATAAACGTTAACTAAATTGAGATATATTGCAGTAATTCTAGCGTAAGCGGAATCGTGTAGATCTGAGGAAAAATCCGTTCTGTAAGTTCTTTCGCATACAAAAATATTTATAAAAGTGATATAACAAAAATTAAATATTTATTTTTTCGATTTTTAAAATTGATATACTGCATATATTATAAAAGCCTGCAAGTCGCCAAGCGGTTTTCACATACTGTACCTCACTCCGAATCCTTTGGAAACATTATGAGTGGTGATAGATTTTTACACGGGACTCGGAGTATGCACTTCTATATCGCTTCTTTTTATGTGATATCACTTCTTTTTATGACTGACGTTTTAGGTTTGTGGCTTGGCGGGATCATTTACAACGAGTTGTTTTTTATGAGATATCACTCCTTTTTGTAAGGTATTTAATTTCAATTATACAGATTCCATTTTTATTCAGAAAAGAAAAGATAAAAGGAAGATGAAAGGGGCAAAATAATAATAATAATAATAATAATAGTGATGCTATAAACAGAATTATACATTTTATTGAGTGACTTATTCCAATGTACATGTCGCTACCATAGCAACGGGGAAACTTTTATATTAATTTCCTTACATTGTATTCATCAGATTATTTATGGCATGTTTATTTCCCTTTTTCTTTTGTTTATATCACTGTTCCGTTTATATACATTCAAAAAATAAAAAATTAGAAAATTTTACAGTAGTTTACAAACTAATTAAAATACTGCAGTTTCAGAAAAATGTGGAAAAATAAGAAGAACTTTTTTTTTTGGTCAATTATAACAATAAGTTTATGGAGCATATTTTACAGAGAATAATCATTTTCTTTTTCTACGAACCATTGTAATTCACAGGAATTTTTATACTAATATATTAAATATTATTTTTGAAAATTACTGAACACCTTAAAAGTTTTTTTATTTGTTAAGTTTTAACTCAACGTTTCGAGAATCGGAAAAATATAAAATTCGAAACGTCTGAAAAAGTATAAAAACTATTAAAGTGATTTCAAAATATAAACTGTTCGTAGAATGACATGTATTCCAAAATTTTGTGTGATTTTGTAAATATACCGCAAAGACTAAAGTGTATATGCAACTGTTGAAATGTTCTCTAAGTCGACAATAGAGGCAATAAGTATAACTCGGCAAATATGAAACACGGCATTGCTTCATCATGGCTTTGTTTCGTGAGGTGTTCGTTCTCCGAAAATAAAAATCTCTCGAAAGTGCTCGTTAACCGACATGTGTTCGATATCCGAATATAAAAATCTCACACGAAAGTGTTCGTTACCGATCACCTATTGTATACGAAATTTAGCATTTTTAATTTTTATGGGGAATTTAAGAAGTTATTTCCTTTTTATTGTGCTCTAGACCCATTTTTAGAGTATTTTAAGTTGGTCATAGCCGGAGATTCGATGAACGGCACATATTTAAACGCAAAACTTTTAATCTTGGGGTAGTAACATTTTTACATTATATTACTCAGCGCATGAATATAAAGTTGGAATTTTGTAATCGCTATTTCAATCAATTCCTGATACGCTAGAATTATATATTTATAAATAAACACAGTTTTTTTTAATCGATGAAAATACTATATTTTAATAGATTTAGAGCTTAAGATCAACGAGCTTTCAGGCGGACAAAATGAACTCGTATAAAATTTTAAAGCAAGATAATAAAACCTTACAGAGATTGAAACAGTATAAAATCATTAAAATGCCTCTCACTCAGTAAATAAACATTGATTGTAATGTAATCAAGATCTTCTAAGAGACTCTGTAAACGAAACGTATATGCTTCAATGCCGCTTTACAATAGAGAGTTTAAATGAATTGGATGTAGTAACATATTTGAATATCTTTTGTATATAGCCACTTTGACGAAAGTTTTGCTATTTACTATTGTTTTTCCTCTGTGTTAAGTACAGGAATCAAGTACTTCAACGTAAAAATTTGCTAGTTACACAACTATTTAGTCTTATTAAAAAATCTTTGGAGTTGTTCTGTAAACGAACAGTAAATTCTACAATTCTGTTTTACAATAGTAAGCTAACTTAGGTCGTTCGTAGTAACATATTTTAACATAATGCGCATACGTTCTTTTTGAAAAGAGTTAGACCAGTTAATATTTCTTTGTTTCATTTTAAGTATAGGAATAAATCACTTTAAAGTGGTATACATAAAAAACTAATTAATATTTTTACACGAAATATTAACATTTGAACTACTCATAAAAACAATTCAAATGCTGCAAACCGCGTAAAAATCGGATAATTACACAACTCTTTAGCCCTATATCGAAAGATCTTTTGTGGGACCCTGTAAACAAACCTTAAATGTTACGATTTTTTTATAATAGGAAGCTTACTTGGGTCGACTGTAACAACATATCTTAATATCATGTGTATACGACCATTCCTAAAAGAGTTGGGTCATTTATTTTATTTTATTTTTATTTTTATTTTTCTCTATGTTAAGTATAGGAATCAAAAACTTTAAATTGATATAAATCAAAAACTGATTAATATTTTTACATGAAAGTTACAAAGGTTTGAACTACTCATAAAAAGAATTCAAATGACGTAAACCGCGTAAAAATCCGATAATTGCACATTGCTGTAGCCCTGTCAACAGTTTTTGGTCTGAACAGGATTTAAAAAGTGCAAAAAACAGCACTTTTAAAATCGCATTTACTGAAAACCTATTCGTCGGATTTTGCTTTACTTTTGCTTTCTTAGTCACTTGGCACGCTCCATTCCATAGAATCAAGAATTTTGTTTCTATCATAAATAGAACGCGAGATATAGATGTGTCAAAAACCCGTTTTGTCCCGTCCGCAAAATATAAACTAGACAGAGTGCTAAAAATTTTTGTAAAATCGTTTGGCATCCATTGGCGGAAATTCCTTTCATTTATGGTTCAATGCATTGCTGTTTCTTTTGCTTGGCGAGAAACTCTGTCGAGTTTCTATGATTTCTATGATGATATACTATTCCTTTATGAAAAAAACAATCTAAACTTTTTCATTTCTTGTAACATTAATAGATCCATACGATTTTACCCCACCCGTGGGGTAAGATTGGATCATTTGACTTTTTATAGATAATCATTTATTAATAAAAATGTAATGATCTAATCATATATTTAAAATGATATTATAGTACAAAGATAAGCGCAGAATTTTTAAGCAAAGTTTCATAAAAATCGGTTAGAAATTCTGGCTTCAAGGAGCAACTAATAAATAAAGTATGCGGTTTTACCCGGTTTTCCCCTGATTAGTACAACTTACATGCTTAAATAAGTCAGCACATACATTTGTATTCTATTTATGTATTTCCATAAGCTACTTGAAAACCAAAACTTTTTACATTGAGCGTTTACTGCTGTAAACCAAAAGCAGAAAATCGATGTAGAACATAATCTGGCACGCAAAGAGAGACAATCACTCAAGAATAACTCTGCAAATCCTCTTTTAATGTGTTTGCTATCGAATTGGTATTCCTCTTGTCAAATGAAAACACAAAAGGGATTCGTTATGTCCAGGATATGAGATATTTTATTGCATCATAAATATTCGATTCTAAGAATAAATATTTATAGCAACTATTTCTTTGTATTAAAAAAAAATAAGCATATACTTATTGGAAATAATCGCATTAAAATATTTTAGTTGCAAGTTATTCTTTATATTATGATTCTTATATATATATATATATATATATATATATTTAACAGGTTTAAATATTTCGAAAAGAACATTTGAATAACATGGCGTATATCAAACAGAATGAAACTGATGTATGACATAGAGGTTTATTATAGCATGTTTATTATTGGACAAGTATTATAGTTCTTTTACATGACACACAAAAGTATTCTTATACATTGCGATCTATTGGCGAAGCACAAAAAAATTCGCATTTAAATATTTGTAAATAAACTTAAATGCTTCGAAAATAACGTTTTTTAATATCGTTAGAAATCTGAATGGAGTTAAAGTGATATATGATATAGAGATTTACTATTATACATCATATAATACTTCCTTAATTTAACACAATAATTCTGATTGGTAAATAAATCATATGAGTTGTAATTTTACAACTGAATGAAAAGGTGTCCGGTTCAGGATTTGAACCGAGGACCTTGGCTTAAGCTGCCAAGGCTCTTCCAACTGAATTATCTTGGATAAATCCGACTGGCACAATTCGCTCAGATATATATTTTTTACAATGACATCCGGTCTGTTATTTGAAACAGCTGAACAGAATAAATTGCAGGTAATGTAACTGCAAGTAAACGTTACATACGTAATTACACTTCATTAATTTAACACACTAATTCTGATTGGCAAATAAGTCATACGATTTATAATTTCCCCACTGAGTGAAAAAGGATCCAGGTTGAGATTTGTACCTGGTACCTTGGCTTAAGCATTCAACACTCTTACAAATGAGCTATCCTAGACAAATAAAGCGGACACACTCACATTATTGATCATTATTGATTATGACATCTGGTCTGATATCTCAATCAGCTCAACAGAATAAATCCCAGGAAATGGAACTCCAAAAAAGCGTTGGATATGTAATTACTTATATTAATTTTAACACAATTATACTAATTGATAAATACGTCATACGATATGTAATTTTCCACCTAAGTGAAAAAGTGTCCACGTCCAGGTCCATATTTGAACCCAATACCTTGGTTTAGGCAGTAAACGCTCTCCCAACTGAGCTATCCTGAACAAATCTGGCGACACATTCACTCTGACAACCTATAATGACAGAACAAATGTCACTGCAAGCTTTGTCAAACGGCAAATTTAGTTTAGGTAGTTTAGCATTCAGAAAGTAGCCTGAAGGAAGCGTCTTCCAAAAAACATCGAAGATTTGGGATTTTATGCTTATTAACTAACGGAATAAAAGTGCAATCCACCTTCCCTTCTCCCTCTTCCCCCTTCCCGGTATTCCACAACGTTCTCAACAGAGCTTCAGAAATCCCTCCCGGAGAATAATATCTGAATTCAACACTGTTTTTAGGTATATTTAAAGTTATTATAAAGGGTCCTTACAACGGAGGCCAGTTCAGCTAGTTAGCAATAATCATTAAAATGTTTAATTGTAAATATTTTTTTATATTATTATTGTTGTCTGTTTCTAAATCCGATTTACATGCTTTTTTTAATTTACGATATTAATATTAAAACAGGTATTCAATTATTAATGTCTATATATTTAATATGTATTCTTCATATTACCAATTTTTACACTCAGACATTACCTAAAAAAACATGGTTAAAAGTTACATAAAAACAGTCCTTCATTATTAAAAATGTTAAAAAGTTTTCCATTTGAAATGTTGTCACCAATTACACAAAAATACTTTCCCTCCGACTGGACGGCGGGGTTACAACTGAGGATGCTCCAGCCGGAGTGAAAGCGTTTTTGAGTAATTGGTGACAACTTTTTAAATGGAAAACTTTTTAACATTTTTAATAATGAAGGACTGTTTTTATGTAACTTTTAACCATGTATTTTTAGGTAATGTCTGAGTGTAAATATTGGTAATATGAAGAATAAATATTACGATGTTAATTTTCACATTTTTATAACCAAACAGAAAAAATAACATCCTTATTAGTAACTAGCAAGCTACGCCCGCTACGCTGGTCAATTTCTCTTAACGAACTTTTAATCAAACAAAATATTGAAATTTCATAATTCACTTTTATATTTTAACAGAATAATAAGGCTACTATAATTTGTGACTCGTGCTATAGCCAATATACACGTCAGGTCACGTTGCCCTTATCATTATCTTTTTACGCATGAAGGTTTCGCTATGGTACTGCATTGGAAAATTTGGTAATTTTTTAAATTCAATATTTGAAAAACGGCATAATCATTAGATTTGAAATTTATATCAAGAAAAATACAATTTTTTACCTTTCAAACGCAGTTTGTCTAACAATTTTCTGACAAATTATTTCTGAGCTATTATCTTTTTTCAGTAACTTGAAATGTTTCATTTTCTGAGATTAATCTGTGGCAGCAATTAGCGAAAAACCCAGTCGTCAGCAACGCATAGCTTTTTATTAAAGAGGCTGTTGTAGCAGGGATTGTCACCATCAATTTGCATCCATCACTTTTGAAATTGGTTCTGTAGTTCCAGAGATACCATAGAAATTGTAATTTAGAATGATTTTAGAACGCTTTTCGCTCATTTCACCATTTTAAATTTCGATTTTTTTTTTAATTTATTCTTAGAGAGCATTTACATCTTATTAGTAACTACAATGCCAAATTTCAAATTTCTAGCTCCTTCAGTATAAAAAAAATTGTAATTTAGAACGTTTTTCGCTCCTGCACCCCCCTGGGATTAGTGACACCGACATAAAATATAGACTATGTTGGAGCAGGGATTGTCACCATCAAGTTTCAAATCGGTTCGGTAATTCCAGAGATTACATAGAAATTGTAATTTAGAACGTTTTTAGAATGCTTTTCGCTCATTTCATACTTTTAAATTTAGAATTTTTTAGGAGTTGTTTTTAGAGAGCATTTACATCTTATAAATAACTACCATGCCAAATTTCAAATTTCTAGCACCTTCAGTATCACCAAAATTGCAATATTAGAACGTTTTTCGCTCCTGCACCCCCCTGGGATTAGTGGCACCGACATAAAATATAGACTATGTTGGAGCAGGGATTGTCACCATCAATTTGCATCCATCACTTTTGAATTCGGTTCTGTAGTTCCAGAGATTCCATAGAAATTGTAATTTAGAATGTTTTTAGAACGCTTTTCGCTCATTTCACCCTTTTAAATTTCGATTTTTTTTATTTATTCTTAGAGAGCATTTACATCTTATAAGTAACTACAATGCCAAATTTCAAATTTCTAGCTCCTTCAGTATAAAAAAAAATTGTAATTTAGAACGTTTTTCGCTCCTGCACCCCCCTGGGATTAGTGACACCGACATAAAATATAGACTATGTTGGAGCAGGGATTGTCACCATCAAGTTTCAAATCGGTTCGGTAATTCCAGAGATTACATAGAAATTGTAATTTAGAACGTTTTTAGAATGCTTTTCGCTCATTTCATACTTTTAAATTTAGAATTTTTTAGGAGCTGTTTTTAGAGAGCATTTACATCTTATAAATAACTACCATGCCAAATTTCAAATTTCTAGCACCTTCAGTATCACCAAAATTGCAATATTAGAACGTTTTTCGCTCCTGCACTCCCCTGGGATTAGTGGCACCGACATAAAATATAGACTATGTTGGAGCAGGGATTGTCACCATCAATTTGCATCCATCACTTTTGAATTCGGTTCTGTAGTTCCAGAGATTCCATAGAAATTGTATTTTAGAATGTTTTTAGAACGCTTTTCGCTCATTTCACCATTTTAAATTTCGATTTTTTTTATTTATTCTTAGAGAGCATTTACATCTTATAAGTAACTACAATGCCAAATTTCAAATTTCTAGCTGCTTCAGTATAAAAAAAAATTGTAATTTAGAACGTTTTTCGCTCCTGCACCCCCCTGGGATTAGTGACACCGACATAAAATATAGACTATGTTGGAGCAGGGATTGTCACCATCAAGTTTCAAATCGGTTCGGTAATTCCAGAGATTACATAGAAATTGTAATTTAGAACGTTTTTAGAATGCTTTTCGCTCATTTCATACTTTTAAATTTAGAATTTTTTAGGAGCTGTTTTTAGAGAGCATTTACATCTTATAAATAACTACCATGCCAAATTTCAAATTTCTAGCACCTTCAGTATCACCAAAATTGCAATATTAGAACGTTTTTCGCTCCTGCACTCCCCTGGGATTAGTGGCACCGACATAAAATATAGACTATGTTGGAGCAGGGATTGTCACCATCAATTTGCATCCATCACTTTTGAATTCGGTTCTGTAGTTCCAGAGATTCCATAGAAATTGTATTTTAGAATGTTTTTAGAACGCTTTTCGCTCATTTCACCATTTTAAATTTCGATTTTTTTTTTAATTTATTCTTAGAGAGCATTTACATCTTATAAGTAACTACAATGCCAAATTTCAAATTTCTAGCTCCTTCAATATAAAAAAAATTGTAATTTAGAACGTTTTTCGCTCCTGCACCCCCCTGGGATTAGTGGCACCGACATAAAATATAGCCTATGTTGGAGCAGGGGTTGTCACCATCAATTTGCCACCATCACTTTTGAAATCGGTTCGATTGTTCCAGAGATTACCCCCTACAAACAAACAAACAAATAAACAAACAAAAAAGCAATCTTTACTCCTTTATAATATTAGTATAGATTATTTGATTTTTAACCGACTAAAAAAAGGAGGAGGTTATCAATTCGACGTGTATGTATTTTTTTTAAAATAGTATTATATGATGAAAAAGTTTTTTTTTTATTTTTTTACCTAAAAAAAAAAACTTTAGTTCTTGTGACGGAATTTTGACAAAATATTCCCTTTTATATGTTTTTCGACATGGTAAAAAATCGATTATCCAAAGCTCTCAAAGATCAAATTCGGCTATGCAGAATAACTAAACGTACTTACTATGAGCAGTTCTGAGTTAACTTTACGATAACCACTGTCACATAAACTTGGATTTACATTAGACGTGCGATCAATTATCTCTTATTTTAACAATTTAAGAAAATAAGTTGAAATCATTCGACTAACTTTGAAATATGATGTGTTAGTAAATTTAACATGTACCGCATCTGTTTCATAAAGGCTAAAATTATGGTTCTTCAGTCGTTGTATCCAAATCGTATAAAAAATATCTTTGTATTTGAAATATCGACAAAAGCCATAGGTTTTATCTTCTCTTATCAAAATTTCTCAAATCAAAAAACATTTATTGGAGGTTTCTAAAGAATATACCTATAAAAAAAAGTGATACGCAATAAAACTGGCTATTAAAGCTCCCTTGTTTCTAAGAATAAAAACATAAATCAAGATGATACAGAAGGTAAATTTCCTTTTGTTCTAAATATTGCTGATTCCTTTTTATACTTTTAATGTAAAGGCATTCAGCTCAACAATTTTTTCTATATTATTATTTTTTTTATATTATTTTTGGTTGTTATTATTAAATGTATATCATAAACAATTAATTGAATATAAAATTAAGTTAAAGCTTTTATTTTTTGTTTGGAATAGATTTATTCTGAGATTTTTAGAAATGAATAGTGTTATAATTTGCTTTCTTTATTTCTTTATTTCTTTTTGTACTTTACAACATTAATATCAAGTACAATCGTGGATCGTCCCTTACTCATTCTGCTGCAAATAGTTGTTTTA
This sequence comes from Maratus michaelseni, assembly GCA_963931845.1. NCBI lineage: Eukaryota > Metazoa > Arthropoda > Arachnida > Araneae > Salticidae > Maratus > Maratus michaelseni. The sequence continues at coordinate 377,477,590 of OZ007593.1, read as the reverse complement.
GAAAAATATATAGATACCAATCGACTGCGGATAATGCCTACTATCAAATTCTATTCATAAATTATGCTTCGGGGGTCGTGTATACATTAAAAAGTGTATACTATCTTTCATCTTTTAAATTGGAACAGTAACTTTTGAGAAATTAATTGGGTTCCTTGGATCAAGTCAGTTCGGAAAAATATATAATTCATGTATTTTTTTCCTTAAATCTTCACTGAGTTATAAAAGGAAATGTGTTAGGGGTTGTCATAAATTTATAAAAAAGTAACATTAAGATTTTACAGGGGAAAGTACCAGAACCATTTAAATAATAACCGGAAAATTTGTATGTTAAATCTTGATACAAAATAACTGACTTTGCGCAAAAGAAAATTATACAAAAAATTTCCGGTTATTTTTAAAAGTTCATTTTCTCTGTGTGCAATGGATTACACGAGCCAACTCCTTTAGACCGTCCAAAAATGCAGTTTCACTATATTTTGAAATCTAATGATAGGAATAAGCTTTAAATTCACACAATCATGTTTTTACTGATTGATGCTTATTCTTTTTGTGCAAAATTTAATGTAAGCCATAAATCATATGTTTATAGGAATTTATTAATAATTTTCATAATTAAGAGATTATATTTTTAATTCGAGAAATTTCGAGATCATATTTATTTGCATTCATTGTATCTCATTAAAAAAAGAACGTTTCAATCGGATGCTTCTGTGCAAAGATATAAAGTTTGTCACTTACACCCAGAAAAAGGAATTGATTAAAACTACAAAACATGTTTTGTTGAGTACATTTTGGTTGTTTTAGCAAAATTCAAGTAAAATTGAACCATTTAAACAAAATTTTTGTTTAAATATAGGTCAATGGAAATTTTTTTTGAATCAACAAAAACATTTTTATTTGTAATTCCAAAAAAAATTTTGTATCGTCAGCAAAAAATGTTTTGTTAATTGGAGTAAAAGGGTTCAATTTTACTTGAATTTTGCTAAAACAACCAAATTGTACTCAACAAAACATGTTTTGTTGTTTTAATCAATTCCTTTTTCTGAGTGTAGATTTATTAGCGTAGACATTAGCGACAAGCGGTTAGAAGCGTGTAGAGTCCTGCATCGGGTTGGGTTACCCGCTTTTACCCGCACCCGACCTTAACCGGGTCGGATTGGCGCTATACTTTTTCGTTGCAGTTCGGAATCAGGTCGGGTTGACTTCTACTTTTTGATTGCGGGTCGGGTTCGGGTCGGTTTTGAATCTTGCGGATCGGGTTCGGGTTGACCCGCTCTTCCAAAAGAATGTCCACAATATTTTCGCAGGTTAAAAATATATATACAATAAGACCGCCATAATGGACACTCCCGAAAAGCAGACACCTCTATTTAGCGAACACATTTTCAATTCCTGACAGTTATATATTTGATTTTTACGCTTATACCTTGGAATAGTGGACACCTACAAATCTACGCACACATGTATGTGTTCATAAACTATTACGAATACGATACGTGTGTTTTTGTGTGTATCATAAACGAAATGTTGGTAATGTTTTTCATATTCTGAGGGAAAAAAATGGTTTTTAACTGCACTGTAAAGAAAGAATAATCTATGATTACATTTCTTATATATATTTTATTTTTTCTCATGCAGTAAATTGAATATATACTTATTATGAATAAGTGATTCATATTCAAATACATATCTATTTTAATCTGAAACATAGTTCTGTCCAAACTTTTTGTGAAAATCCCAACAGTCAGACATGCTAAAACCTAAATATGTCCCGGAAGAATTATCAAGTTTGATCCCGACTCGCAGAAAGTAAATTACAGTCGACCCGAAAAAATAAATAGAGGCAACCCGACCTGCTGCAGAACTCCAAATCAACGATCTCGGGGTGTCCACTATTCCGAGGTTTCACTATACTTGAATACTAAAAAATATAGATTTGTCCAAAATTCTATATAAAATATAAAATTGGTATAAGAGATATAATTCTACATTACTTTTCATAATAGCATTAAAATATGACTTATTTTCCTTCATTTCAGGTGCGGGTTGGGTTGAGGGTTGAGGTATTGCGGGGTCGGGTCGGGTGTGGGTTGAAATACGTCGGGTTCGGGTCGGGTTGCTGGTCGAGGAAATGTTTTGTCAGGTGCGGTCGGGTTGCGGGTCAAGGAAATTTTTTCGTCGGATGCGGGTCGGGTTGCGGATTAGAGTCGGGTGCCCTTGCAGAACTCTAGAAGGGTAAAACTTACAAGGAAGGTCTACTACATAAGCACATGCTCAGAAAAATTTGAAAAAAATTACAGAATATTCTTCTTATGAGGATACATATGTATAAAAAGAAATTCCTGCGGAAACTCGATGTAGCATCTGTAAAATCATAATGATTTTTTTTTTTTGGCGATTTATCGTCGGTTGACTCCACAATAAAATTTCAAAAAACATACTCTTTTATGAGAAAAGTACTCTTTAATGAAAAACTTTTTCTACTCTTCATATTGAACTAGATTAAGTAAATTTAACTTAAATAAATTCACTTTTATAGCTACAATTTTGCCATACACATTTATGTGCACATATAATGAAATCTAACCATCATATTTTACGGTTTAGAACAAAATTTAAATTGATTAAAATTATTTCAAGCTTAAGAGCCTACATTAGTCATGTGAGAAAAGGCGCAAACTAATGTTAAGTCTATGGGAAATTATTTTCAAATTTCTCGCTCGCATTTTAATATTTTTAAATGGTTATTTTTGCATAGGATATAGAGATCGATCTCTAACGTTGTTAGTTTTTACTTTTCGATTTTGGTTGCAGTTTTTTTTATATATTAGGGTACTTTCAATTTCAGAACCGGTTCCAAAATTGAAAATGTTCGCTTATAAAAAAAACTTTAACCAAAATAAAAAAAAGTAAAAACTAACAAAGTTAGAGATCGACCTCAGCTATCCTAGGTAAAAAAAAAAAATCATTTAAAAATATTAAATACAAACGAGAAATTTTAAAGTAACCTTCCCATAGACTTAACATAAGCTTGAGCGTTTATTCCCGTGACTAGCGTAAGGCTTTTGATTAAGGTTCTTGTATGAACACTGTCAATTTGGCTTCGATACTGTTAGTGTAGGAGACAAGAGAATAATATTGATGCCATTGAAACAACGACTTATTCAATATCGAAATTTATAACAACAGCATTCTTAATCACGTAGTTTTCTTTTAAAATACACTTAAAACTTATTCAGCCGGTGAAGGCGTATACACTGCAAAAAATAATTGTTGATTTTACAGTATGAAACCAGCTGCCAGTATTATACCGTAAAATTAACAGTATTAAACAGTAAAATCAGCAGTAATACGCTGTCATGCAAGCAGTAATACGCTACCGCGCTGCGTGGTTATATACACGCAACTTATATGTATATTATAGAAATAATAATAAACTATTCATCATTTACGTTTAAATTCATCAAATACTGCCCATTTAAACGCTCATTTAACAAGCAATTTCCAAATGTTTTAAAATCATTTGCATTTGGAGAGGAAAAAGTGTTCATCTCCATATCACGTCTTTTTGCGCCAAATACTCAAACGTATTTTATTTTCTTACAGATTTTCTACTGGAATTCCACCGCTAAATTTAACCGATCCTTTATGACATACATGAGTAGTTTCGTTAGCATTTGTTTTCAAAATAGTCTATACCAGCCATACTCAACATGTGGCCCAGCGACCTTTTACGTGCGGCCCGAGACACATAATCATTAATCCCTACTTATAAAATTAATTGAGATGTGTATAAAAGTTTTTAATATTTTCACTGCTTTTTTATATATTTTCATGGGAAGACAATTTCTTGTAATTTTAATTACTAATTTAAAATTACTTTAAAATAGCTTAAATGACGTTTCCTCAATCAAAGTTCTTTTTACATGTAGTTTTACTTGTGCTATAGTAGTGTACAGATTTCTTAATCCTGAACACTAAACAAACATTATTCCAAATTAATTTAAGTTGCACTATATATATTTCTACATTTAAAAAAAAGTTTTGCATTGAGAAAAAACTGATATGTTAGAAAAAATTCCTTGATTTTTTTTTCTTTTTCTTTTTTGAGAATTTGAAATTGCTGCATTGTTATAGTGTTACGTTTTATACTTATCATATCGCTTATAAGGCTTATTAGGGTTAAATATTTGTCGCAGAAAAAATTGGCAGCAAAAAGATTTATACCACTATTTCAAAACAACAATCTTTGCGGCATGTGCAATAGAAATCTGTATTTTTCACATTATTATACAAGTGTGTTGCGGCCCGCTTAACGTCGCAAATATATGTTTGCGGCCCGCGAGAAAAAAAGGTTGAGAACGGCTGGTCTATACGCTTTAGAGAGATTTTCTTTGTGAGATTCCTTCTAACTATATGAAGATTTGCGAAAAAAATGTATAAACTATGTATTTTTACCGTATTATTTTGTCCAAGGAACTCAAATGTTACTATTTGAAATATGAATGTACAATTTTTAATATATAGATGATCGCGAAGCCTAATTTGTGCATATTATTAATGACAGCATAGACTAATTTATGCATATCATTAATGACAGCATAGACTAATTTATGCATAGCATTAACTAGCTGAAGTACTCGCCGTTGTCCGGGATTTTAAGAATGTTTGTGTAGAAAAATTAATTTCAAAATTAAATATGTTGTATAGAGAACTTCAAAATTTTAAAATATTCCAATATTTCCATAATCTTGTTTTTATCATGATTCAATACGTTCCTCAAACTCATATGACGTTATATTCACCTACTGACGTCATATCTACTTGCTTTCTCTATTACTCATATTGTTACTCTCTTTGTATGATTCTCAAACATTTGAAAAAGTCCGTTAAACTTCCAATAGGACGTCAGATTAATTTTCTTTTCATTCTCTAATGGCGTCCTATTAACCTGCTTTCTGTACTTACACATACTCATATACTCCTCGTATTATTGAGAAATGTTTGAAAATTTCCGTCATATTAATCTTTAGTTCAATGGACTGAAATGGACCAAATCCTGGATCGAGGCTGAAAAAGGTCACGTGGCACTGGTAATTTACCCAAAGAACTTCTAAATGATAAGAAGGGAAGCTACTATTGCTTTATCCCATGAACTGTTTCGTTGGCTGGCGGGGATTTACATTACGTTTACGGAGCCTTCCTTTCTTTACCCAATAAGTTCTTCGCCTGGACCACGTGATCATGACGTAGATGGAATATCCTCCATTGTTGAAACTTTTTATTTCATTTCCATTGTTCCCGTGTAAATCTTTCAATAGAAAATTAATTATTATAGAAGGAATTTTATTGTGGATTTTTAATTTTTGGCAACTGCTATAACGAAAAATGTTTAAATTTCATATGAAAAGGTTGTTGGATTTTTGGCTTTTAATTAATTAAAAATTAACTGTACATTATTTCGATTCCGGATTACTTTAGGTGCCTCGGTCGTGTTTTAATATATCTGTACGTAATATTTCGCAATTCTGGCTCCCAAACTGTAAATTTGTATAGAAGTGTAGACAGACAGACAGAAAAAAATTCATTTTTACATATTAGATTAAAACACATTATTCCCCATCGATTAGTACCTATATATTTTTATACGATAATTAACAGACGAATTAGTAGGGATGATCAATTTTTTTTTCTAATAGGACTCTACATACAAGTCGATCATTATCGCTTAGCCCAAAAGCATGTAACAATTTCGTATAGTAAAGATATTTTACAGAGAGCACCCTATATTGAGTGATTTAATATAAATAGATAAGTAATTTAGCGCTGATCCAGTATTCTGGTCATTAGCATGTGACATTATAATAGTCCTTTTTTCCCAGGCGAGAGGGATCATTAAAAACCCATTACTTTCAGACCACTCAGGTAATGACTGCCTTTTGAAACATTTTTAGTAGATTTTGGATTGAAAGATCCATATTATATATCAAAGGTCACACTTGCCCCATTTCATTTAGAGGCGTATATCACTTAGTGAAACAGCTCTCTTTCTCCATACATTTAGTATTTTTGAATAATGTTAAAATGTAAGAATAAAATCATTTTAATTTTCTTAAAATATACTGAAAAGTTATTGTCACAATGTTATTAGTTACCTTATGATGTTATTTAACATACATTTGATAAGATCAGTAGCACAGCATAAAGGCGAGTAGGGGAGGTATTTGCTGGAAGCTGAAGTTTTAGGGGCGAGAACAATTTTTTTTCCTGTTGGAAACAAATACGCTATATAAGCTGCAAAGGTGTTCAAATTAAGGTGGAAATAATATTGTATTAATGAAATATTCCTTTAAAAAAAGTTTAACTTTTTAAATTGATATACCCCCTCTATGGGGAAGAATTATAAACTTCGTGATTGCTTGTATTAAGGTAATCTAGTCGTTGGGGGCCACCGTAATACTTACCCATCATGGATATGCATAATATAAAATATGAAAATAAAACATGTGTAAACTATTTATAAAATGCATTGCAATTCGAATAAAATAGTGGCTTGATGACATCATAAACTTTAAATGCTCTATTTATCCAAAATTGATAATCCTATTAACTAACGGTTTACTGCGTCGGATTAAGCGTCTCATTTCCAATTAAAATATATTGAATTGAAATTTGAATGAAATAGAGGGTCAGGAAAAATCGAAGAGTGTGGAAAATAGAATTACAAATATCTCGGCAACTCATTATCCGATCGACTTCATTTTTTATGCAAAATTTATGTTTTTTTATTGTCTTTTGAATTCCCTCCTTAAAATAAACAATTTCAAAAAATTTTATATACCTTTTATCAGAACGTATATTTCAAGAGTTCGAAAACAATAGTTCCGGATAATCGAGGTTACTGAAATTCAATAAGCTTCTTCCCATTATTACATACTAAGTACACACCAAATTTCAAGTCTCTATCTCGTTTTGCTCGGAAGATAGAGCGTTTGCAGACACACAGACAGACAGACGGACGGCAAAATTTTTTCAAAAAATATGTTTTTTGGAATCTCCAGTGTCTGAAACGTGTAAATCCGTCAACAATTTTTTTTCAATTTTCAATACGATTACAAGATTTACCCTATACTACGTATGATGGATAAGTAAAAACGAAGATTTCACATGCTTGATCTTGGATAGATTTTTGCAAGGATTTGCTGAAATATTTAACTATGGAACCAGTCATTATAAAGGAGAAGACATCTTTTATACTTCCAGTATCTTGATATAAATAATAAGCCGGGAGGCAGCTTCAAATTTGGCAACCAATTTTAGCGTCGATGATTTTGCTATAATATATGATAGATTAGCTGATACAGATAACGAAACTGCCAGTCATCTGACGCAGAGTGGGGGTCTATAATAAAATCGTACAGCCTACTACAATGTGAAATGAATAGCAACCCGATTACTGATGTTACACCGATTCGGATACATCATCAGTAATCGAGTTTCCATACATTTCACATTGCAGCGGGGTGTGTAATGTTTCTTTGGGTACATCCTCTACTGGTGCGCCAGCTGGCTGGCAGTTTATTTATTTGTACCATCCTTATATATTATTTCTCCTGTCAACATCCCTTTTACTCATAAAATATGAAACGCAGAACAACGAATGAGGTACCATATGAAAGGTTTTAGAACAGGCTTCTGACATAGCCCACTTAAAAATTCGTTAAAACATGTTTTTGATTAAAATTTGCTGAAATTAAAAAATTAAATCGGCATTGATTTCATGAAAGAAATGAAAGGTTTTCCTGAAATTATTGTTGCCAAAAAAATAAAGTACCACATTATATGATGCTCATAGCAATTATTATAAAAAAACACCGCACGGGTTTATTTTATACTTATGATTAAAAAGCGAAATTGAAATTGAAATGTTTAGATTTATATTTCTAAGTCCCATGTTTTTCCCGATCACGTCATCCTCTAATGCAGTCAAAATACGATTGTTAATTTTTTTTCTCGCGCGTGCCTTTAGCAATCTTGGATCAGTTTTTAGTCTAACTTTGATGGAATAAATTAGATGATATTCTGGCTTGACCAATGTTGTTTGCAGATATTTTTATCCTTGCTTCTTCTTTAGAAGTTTAAACCTGCATCTAATAAATATTACATATTGATAAAAAATGATACTTCTCTATTATCCTGTCGACCACTTTTCATAACAAAAAATTATCGCCAAATAAACGGGAGAACGTTGCCATTGGAATATCAAAAAATAAATAAAATATAAGAATTTAAGGACACAATTGTTATTTTAATTAATAAAATAACTACTAAATCAGTAAAACATAATGAAAAATACACGCAAATGTCTAATGTCATACTACTAGATGACGTAACAAACATGCATAATGATTCTGACATCAAGTAAATGGGACTGCATTTTTAGCGTTTAATCTTACAGGTTGGCGGTAGTTTTTTATTATGAAAAGCGGTCGACGAGTTAATAGAGAAGTACCTAAAAAATATGATTTCAGTGCGAAATCTTCGCACGGGCCCTCTGGTCTAACCTATCATATATATAACAAAATTCATCTACACATTAAATATGTTGTCAAAATGGGACGCTGCTTCCCAGACTATAAGCACAGCACCTTATAGTCCACACCCTTGAAGTAAAATGGTTTGTTCCGAGCAAGCTATAAAACGCGAAGAGGCAACAACTCAACTTAACTATTAGTTTTTCACTGATGATGACCGAGTAAGTTTGGTTGAAAACGTTTTGAATTTTTAAAAGGACTGTAATTTGCTTTTAAATGTTTTATGTATGTTTTTACGCACCTTCAAGCAATATATTTACATTTAGTTGTATCATTATGATTTTTAATTATTAAACAAGGTGAATTTGCACTGAAATTTTAACTTTTTATTAAACCATTTTAGTCAATATAATTTATCACGTATTACGTAATACATCCTGACCTAAACAATGTGATGCAGAAACGAAAATGAAATGCACTTAGTATTATTAAAGGCAAACCGAATTAATTTTTCAAGTTATATTTTCGAAAACCTTTGCATAAAGTTTTCTGTAAAACTATTTGAATGTGATAATTGCAAACAATGCTTTCAAAGATGAGATTGTTTTAAACTATTCACAGGAATATAATAATCTCTATAACGCATTTTTAACGCTTCTAAGCAGTATTATATTGCTCGTGCTTTTTCGTATGGTTTTACAAAAGCCTCCAAAAAATTCACTTTATATCACATATTAGGTGATGTTTACACAAATATATAGAGAGACAGCAGTAGTTCATGCATCATGAAACTGCATAAAATTTACTTCCAGGGCACTTTGTGTTCATTGCTTTATGAGTAAATTTCGTTGATAACTGTTAATGTTTTTCCTGCTTCGTTAAATCTGAAATTCAATATGAACACATAGTTATTCAATTCGTAATTTTAAATATATCTGCTCTTATCGACATCAAAAGAATGCTATGTGTTTATAACTAGTAAATCTGCAGATCAGGAGCCTCAACGTCAGCTCTAAAAGTCATTGTTTTTTAATCTCACTTTTCATATTATTTAGCATCTTAGAATCCGCAATTTATTTTTTTTATTACTATATACATATTTATAGGCATATAAAATACTTCGGAGGTTTCAGAAATTAGAAGCGTTAAATTAAACACGGTTTATGCAATGATATTCTGAAATTCTTATGAACTTCTTATTCATGTAACTTTTTAGATAAAAAAAATAAACTTGTATTAAAATAAATTCTTCATTTATGTCAATAGAAATAATTTATTTTGATAATAAAATATTGCAGCAAAATAGTGCGAGTTACTGGAATTTTATTATTTTGATATACTTTGAAATAGGGCTGCTAAGCAACTAATAAATTAAAGAGAAAAATAAGAAGAAATGCATTTTAAAATTTGTAAAAAATAGGAAAATAAAATGTTTTATATTTTCCGAAAAAGATGCAAGAAAATTTCCAATAATTTAAACAACTCATTTCTAAATTCTAATGAATGTATCAGCAAATTTTTAAAGCTATTGGATATATTTAAAACCGCCATATCGAAAATTTAGCATCCATGATTTTACGTTGAAATCAATTATTCAAATATGCCATTTTCATTTCAGTTAAAAATGAAATTTGAAAATCATCTGCATTCCCATAGGAAAGCATCATGACCTAAAAAGAATTGTTCTATATTTTTCGAATGAATGAACCAAATGTAACTAAAAACTATACAGCTAATTCTGGGTACATATCTACCAAAAATCAACGTAATAGGATAATTTTTATGGCAGTTATCGTGAAACAGACAGACAATCAGACGGAAACCAAATAGACCGGGAGGCGGCAGCACAGACAATCACCTCATCGAGTTCACGGCTGAAATACCAGAATTAGTTAAAACTTGATTCGCATATTAAAAGGCAATCGGTCTGCCAAGTCACATCGTGGTGGAAAACACCTTAAAACCCGATTTTAGCGGTTAACTCGTAGGTTTACCATTGTGTTTTTCTGCACCCAAAGGTATAAAAACATAGGAGCAGGAACACACAATGGTAAACCTACGAGCCAACCGCTAAAATTGGGTTTTTCGGGTGTTTTCCATCAAGATATGACTTGGCAGACCGATTGCGTTTTAATATGCGAATCAAATTTTAACTAATTCTGGAATTTCAGCCGTGAACTCGATGAGGTGATTGTGCTGCCGCCTCCCTGTCTAAAAAACTTTTCGCGTCTGCACAGTGAGCCTCAACTGACGTTTCGGCAAATACGTTTTAAAATGCAGCATCTATAGAATATCTTAAAGATTTAGAAAAAGATAATTTCTTTATTCAAGGAAAGTTGAATTTTAGAAAGATTTTCCGTCCTTTAAAAAAAAAAAAATCCTTAAAATTATTCTTTCAATATCGATTTTGCCTAATTTTTTTCCTTACCTTCAACTGCAATGGATTCGTTTAGTGGAAGCAATTTTTTTCATGGAGAGGACTGGTAATGAGCAGTGAGCTTGTTCCAGTCCTTCCAGTGTTACAGGCTTGTGAGATGAATATATCTAGGGATAGAATTGGTGTCTTAATTTTGGCCTAATGTTCTAATTTTGCGACTAATTTTTTTCTTTTTTTCTTTTTTTTAAATTGACGCCTAGAATTATTATCCTAAACATTCCCATGACTGAGATAAATTGTCACAGTATTTCTAAACTGTTCAAAACTGTAAAAAGCAAATTTTTACCAAAGTATTTGGCAACCCAAAAAACTAAACCTATGCATTAAATATTTCGATTGGAGTAATTTATTTTTAATAAAAAATGAGCTAAATTAAAAAAAATTAAAAGTTTTATTTTTGTGACAACCATTCCCGGTCTTCCCTATAAGCTGTAACATTCTACATTCTTCTATCTTTTTACTCGATATTATTTATTCCGTATTAGTATACACACACAAAATTCACTTAGTATTGTTAATATCAAATATAATCATTACAAAATTTTACTTATCCTTTTAGTCAATTATCCTGGGCTTTCCAATTCAAAGAGCAGTTAAAACAAAGTCTTAATATCTCAACTTGCATTGTCTTCGAAAGCCTTTAAACTGCTAAGTATTCTGTAAAACACCTTGAAAATGATAATTGCAAACAATGGTTTCAAAGATGAAATTCTTCTAAACTATTCATAGGAATATATGGTAAATTCCCTACCCTCAAACTTATACATTGCTTTTAATTTTGCATATTGTTTTACAAGTCTCCAGAAAATTAAAGTTGTATGAAAAGTTAAGTGCTAGTCCGATATAGACAACAATAAGTCTTGCAAGCAATAAAACTGCGTAAATTTTACTGCTTAGAGCAATTTGGGTTTATTCTATTGTGGAGAATTTCTTTTGGCAACAAAAAATGATTTTCCTGCATCCCTAATTTTAAAATTCAACATAAATGCATAGTTGTTCAAATGATAATATTTCCGATTTGATAGAAATCAAAAGAATGCTATAATATTGAATTTTAAAATATTTTTCAAAGTTCTGCACTTAGACTATCTAAAGAGTTTTGAAAAGTGTAAGTTTTTCATAACGACAAAAAATAATTTTCTGATTTGAGGAAAGTTGAAACTTAGAAAGATTTTTATTTTTCACAAAAAACACTTGTTCCTTGAAATGATTATTTCGATATTGCCGAATTTTTTCCTTATCTTCAGTGCAATAAATTTTTAATTTTACAGACGCTTCTTCTGTAGAAAGAATTCGCTGTTTATATCAAGTCCAATTCAACAATTGCCATTGTTACAGTTTTATGAGATGGAAATGATCAGAATTAGAAATTAGCGTTCATTAGTCGTATTATTGCAATCACTTTTTGACGCCACTTGAACACTGGACCTCCTGTTTTGAAATTGGAGACGTCGTCTCCGCGCTACTAAAGTTGGATGACATCCCCACAATATTTATCACTTAACTCTGTCGTATTTCCTTGGTTATTTTCCCCATAGAGTTGGTTGCAAAACGGCTTGAAGATGGTTAAAAAATGTATTAAAAACCTTATCCGTCCGCCGATTTGTACGAGAATCTATGCAATTCTTGCGACAGTGGTCTGTAACATATTCGTCAAATGAGAGCACCTGTTAAATGCGGTAGTACCGTTTGGCAGTAATCGTGTTCACTCAAACACGCATACATACAAATCATAATTTACAATACTATCCTAATACCATGTGTTCAGAAAGTAAAAATTCTCTAGTTCATAATAAGACTTTTTAACTCCTTCCATTAAAAAAAAATTAACCATTTTGACTTCATCTATCTATAGTCGGATGTGCCAATCCCAAAACTTTCTTCTAACTCATATGATGTTAATATACTTCAAAATTCTCTATCACAACGTCAATAAAATCAATATTTTATGTCATTCAGCTTTCATACGTCAGCTGCTTGCGAAGCCGTCCGGTGCATGAACAGACGTTTTACAACAGAATTGCAAGAAATGGAGAAAAATATCATAAAAATTCCTATCACAGCCGTTGGGGCCACAGACAATACTCAAAAACATACACATAAAATTTGGTTCAATTCTATGCATAACTTTAAACATTTTTGATGGTATACGATAATGAAATCGACATAAAAATCGCTATTACAGCGCCCCCTTCCGGCGGAATATCTCCATATTCACGAAGTATCTGCTGGCCATAGTCACAAACATATTAAAAATTTGGTTCAATCCTAAACATAACTTCATACACTTTTATCTGGTACAATAATGGAATTGGCAAAAAAAAATCGCTTTTATAGCGCCTCCTTCCGGCGGAATATCTCCAATTTCAAGAAGGCCCCACTAGCTATAGTCGCAAACTTATAAAAAAATTTGGTTCAATTCTATGCTTAACTTCGTACACTTTTCGATGATGCAATGAGGACAGACAGACGGGCAAACAGACATTTTGTATAAACATGTTTTTCGGGATATCTGACCCCTAAAGCGTGTAAATCCATCGGAAAAAATTTCGATTACAATACTTTCTTCGATTATAGATTTTTTTTTTAATTGTAACCTTTTCCTTTTTGGATTTTTTTTACGTAATTTTACGTATATTAGATAACCACACAAGAAAAACTCTACGACTAATATACAGTCGTAATATATAATCACTCTAATCAATATTTAGTTCAGATAAATGAAACAGAATACAGTAACAAAGCTTTTAACGCTCCATAAAGGAGAAAAAACTCCTGAAATCTTCGTGCATGCATTCAGATTTGCTTTGACAATTTAATCATATTAAGCAGAACAAATTTCATTAAGCCATTTTCTTATAATAGAAAAAAAATAATGTCAGAAAATTTCCCCTACAAACAAGAGTGCCTGAAATTACATTTTGTGAATTCCATTTTCTAATATGTACTTTGTCTTGTAATTTCGTATCCAAATATATTTCCAGCTTCCGTAAAGTAAAATCTTGGCTTTATTTTATTATTTTCTTTTCTTTTAATCATCGGCATTTCTCTGAAAAAACAGAGTAAATTATTTGCCATCACAATGTCGTAATTTGTAAAGAAGCGACAGCATCAGGTATTTTCGACAAAATTTTGAAAAAAAAAAAAAAAAATGGTCTTCGCGTTTAACTTTTTTTTTGTTTAAGTTATACCATTATACAGGATACAGAGCGTCCTACTAGAAAATAGCTCCGTAATATGTTGTTTTAAGAAAAAAAGTATAGAGAGAAAAAAAAAACTTTTACAAAAAAAGTATTTTTTTTATGAGCATTTAATGTTTTTTTTTTATCTCTCTATATTAAAAAAAAATTCCTGACGGCTCGGCCAACAGGCACAAGTAGATTTCGAAGACGCATCGACCGTGAGGCACCTGTTTGTTGGGAATTGTAGAAGAAATTACATTTTTGCCATGATGCGATCGTTGGAACCGCCCACTTCGAAACCTAACTTGTTTGCGGGCAAAGCCGGCAGATTTTTTTTTTTTTTTTTTTTTTTTTTTTTTTTTTTTTTTTTAAGGGTTGGTTCTATAAAAAACTTGTCAATATAAAAGTTTTAGATAATATTAGGAGGATTTATAATAAATTTAAGCAAATTTGATATCTTGTGAATTGACGAAGTTATGAATTTTTTTCTTCTAAAAACCCCCTTTTTCCCCCCTTGGGGCCATTTTTAATGATATCAAAAAATCTGTCATACATAAGTTTTCGGCCCTTTAATTAGAAGTAATAATAACTTTAAACGGATTCGATACGTATCATAATTAAGAAATTATGGGGGGTTTCTGTTTTCACAAACAGCCCCCCATTTCTCCCCCCCCCCTGGTTCGATTTCGCCCATTAACGAACTTGACCGAGATTTTATGCCCCTTGATTTTATGTATCAGTTTGGAAGAGATTTGTGCAGAATTTTTCAAGTTATCGTGTCCATAAAAAAGTGACATAGATTTAAGATAGATAGATAGATAAATATACAGATAGATAGATAGATAAAGTTTTGAACTGGGGATGGTTTGGGTTCTGGGAGTCATGATCGGCGTAGATCTGCAAAAATTTTTCAAAAATTCCAACTTAGGGGAGAATGTAATAGGTAGTATTTCTTACGAAATCTACCTAAAAAAGTAACCGCCGCCGCCGCACCCGCTGTCAATGCATTTTTTGTACCTTGCGGTCTTTCTGGGCTGATATTCAGAAAACTATTGCATATAAAAATATGGAAATTGGTTGTTTTATAGAGAAACGTTCCATAAACACGCTTAAGGAGACAGTTTTTAAATCGAAGAAATACTTTAAGACATATTTAATATTAAATTCGGTCAAAAAAATTCTCTTAAAACGTTTTATAGGAACAAAAACTATGAATAAGAATTTAACCATAATTTAAAAGGATATAGTTGAGAAGCTTGCGGTGTGCAGAGTGCAATTATTTTTTTTTTTAATTTGACTAATATTTTGAGGTTTTCTTTCAATTCTTATTCAAATCTTAATTATTTTGATGGGCATTTATTTCATGTCTCAAACAGTCCATTATTTGAATTGCTGCCAATTTGTGAAATAACGCACATAATAATATTCCCTTTCAATTAAAAAAATATTTACACGTGAGACTATTAAAAACAGAAATTCCTTTATATAAAAAAAACATCCCTGACGGCTCGGCCTGCAGGCACAGGTAGATTTCGAAGACCCAGGCCGTGGGGCGCCTGTTTATTGAAAATTGCAGAAGAAATTACCTTTTTGCCATGATGAGACATTTGGAACCGCCCACTTCGAAATCTATATGTGTTTGTGAAAGGATCCGGCGGGGATTTTTTTTTTTTTTTTTTGTGCTGTAAAGCTTAGTTCCATACAAAACTTGTCAGTATAAAAGTTGTAGATAATATTAGAGGATTTATAATAAATTGAAGCGGTTGGTTGGTTGGTTGGTTGTATGGAGTTTAATGGCACAAGGTCCCACAGGGGACAAGCTGCGCCAAAGAAAAAATATTTTTTTTTTTTTATAAACCACAAAATTTAAAATGAACAAAAGTAAAAAAGGAAACAAAGTTTAATGAGAACGCTATCTGGATGGGGTTACCCATCCAGATATAGTCACAAGTGTATAAAACAAATATAAAGAATTCTTAAAAAAGTAATGTACAAAAATACAACATCAAGAAATATCACCTGGATGGGGTTACCCCATCCAGCTGTCCAGATAAAAAAAATATAAACATTGTTATATATAAAACATGAAGGGTATATAAAAACTAGATATCAAAATAAAACCCAGAATGTTTTAAAAAATGAAAGAGTGCCCCATGAGGTGTTTCCCCAATGAGGTTAGTCAAGATTGGTGATGATGAATTAAAATAAATTCTGTACAAGTGCCGGAGGCCTGGACAGTCAGTTAAAAGATGAAAAATAGTCAAGCAATCAAAATGACAGTGTGGACACATGGGTGTGTCCTCCCGAAGTAAAAGATGTTTATGAGTGATCCTGTCCAATTCTCAGACGAGTCAGCAGAACATCTGTTTTTCTAGGATAGCTCGGAGGCCAGGTCATGATTGTGGGTTTGATATGGTTCAGCTTATTATTGTATTCTGAATCCCAACTTTCTTGCCATTTTTTATGAATAAAGTGTTTTATAAAGTGTTTAATGTCTGAGAATGGAATTTTATGGTGTAATGGATTAAGAGCAAGTTTTGCCGCCTCATCTGCTTTTTCATTTCCAGGAATACCCATGTGTCCAGGTACCCAGCAAAATAAAATATTATGACCATGTCTAGTCAATTTATAATAAAAATCCAGGATGGCTGAGACATACGGATGCTTTTTAAAAGATTTCATTGCGTCAATAGAACTGTTTGAGTCAGTATATATGATAAAAGATGTTTTATGATGATGAGATATATGTAACATGGCTCTCTCTATCGCAATCAGCTCTGCCGTAAAGACTGACATTGAAGAGTGAAGCCGATAACTGAAACTATTGTTATCAATAAAAACCCCGCAACCGACAGTATCCCCACTCTTGGAACCATCTGTATAAATGTCATTATAGCTATTATTTTTTGCACGATGTGCAGCAAATAATTGTTGGAAAACAGTAGCAGCCAAGTTGTTTTTGTCATAACCTTTAAAAGGATGGAGAGAGGTGATTTTAGGAGGATTCCAAGGAGGGAGCACGTGCAAAGGACATGGACTCACCTCAATATTATTCAAAGGACCATTATTGATGATGTCTCTCATTCTTACTCCAAAAGATGGGATGCATGAAGGTCGATGCTGATAAAGAATATCATTGTCAGTATTTAAAAGATAGGTGTGAAGAGGATGACCAGGATGAGAGAGGACACGGTAATATAATTCTAATGAGAGTTTTTCACGAGTCTGGTGTAATGATGGCTCATTACAGTCAACATAGAGACTTAAAATTGGAGACGTACGAAATGCACCAGAGCAGACACGAAGTGCGCTGTGGTGCACAGTGTCAAGTTTTTTAAGAACAGATTTACTAGCAGAACCATAGACCTGGCAGGCATAGTCGATTTTTGTACGGATCACAGCTCTATAGATTTTAAGGAGAGCAGTACGGTCAGCTCCCCAAGAAGTATTGGAAAGTACTTTAAGTAGGCAGAGGGATTTTTCGCATTTTGTCCGTAACTGTAAAATATGTGATAAATAAGTAAGTTTGTTGTCAAAAATTAGGCCGAGATAACGAACGTTGTCCACAACAGGAATTTGAGTAGAATCAATAAAAATTTCAGGATCTGGATGCAGACCCCTTCGTCTACAGAAATGCACACAAGATGTTTTGTCATGAGAAATTAAGAAACCATTTTTGTTAGTCCAGCTAAGAATACTTTTGATTGCAATTTGCAATTGTCTCTCAATAAAACGAATATCCTGTCCTGTACACATAATGTGGAAGTCATCAACATAGAGATCTCCCTTCACAGAAGGAGGAAGTTGTTTAATGATGTCGTTAATTTTAATAGCAAAGAGAGTGACACTCAAGACACTGCCCTGAGGTACACCCTCTTCTTGTACATAAAAACTAGATAGGATTCCTCCAATTCGAACTTGAAATCGTCGGATGGCAAGAAAGTTTTTAATAAAAATTGGAAGGTTCCCACGAAAGTCAAGGTTAAAAAGATCGCGAAGAATCCCATAACGCCATGTTCTGTCATAAGCTTTTGCCATGTCAAAAAATACTGAGACCAAATGGTTGCGTTTTAGAAAGGCTGTCCGTATATGATGTTCCAAATGGATTAAATTATCGATAGTTGACCTACCACGTCGAAATCCACTTTGAAATGCAGCAAGGCTATTGTTAGTTTCTAAAATATGGATAAATTGAAGCGGATTTGATATATTGTGAATTGACGAAGATGTAAATTTATTTCTTCATAAACCCCTATCCCGCCCCCCTTGCGGTCATTTTTAATGATATCAAAAAATCTATCATACATAAATTTTCGGCCCTTTTCCTAGAAGTAATAATAACTTTAAACGGATTCGATGCATATCATAATTAAGAAGTTAAAGGGTTTTTTCTGTTTTCACAAAAAGCACTCCCCCCCCCCCCCTCCCCTGGTTCGATTTTGCCCATTAACGAATTTAACCGAGATTTTATGCCCCTTGATTTTATGTATCAGTTTGGAAGAGGTTTGTGCAGAATTATTGAACTGATCGTGTCCATAAAAAAGTGATATAAAGAGATAGAGAGATAGAGAGATAAAGTTTTGAACTGGGGGTGATTTTGGGTTCTGGGAGTCATGATCTGCAAAAATCTTTCAGAAATTCCAACATAGGGAAGAATGTAATAGGTAGTATTACTTACGAAGTCTACCTAAAAGTAACGATTTGCAAATGTGCCAGACGATTTGGAAATGGACCAATGGAAATCTGCGTAGCACTTCCCTTCTTTTCAATAGGGATTGCTGCGTGATACCGAACGGAATCGCGGAGTGATTACGGGGGGGGGGGGGGGGGGGGGGGCAAAATTTCCAAACAGTTTCAATTAAAAAATATATTTACAAGAGAGTTTAATTTATTTCGACAAAATCTTTTACCTATTATTGCAAATTTTAAAACAGCGTAAATATTAATATTTCCCTTAATTAAAAACTATATTTTTACCTTTAATACTAAGTTTAAATTAAGGAAATAACTAATAATTGTTAAAATACATTAAAAATACAGATAAACGTCGAATTAAAAATCACTCGATGACGTAGCTATCACGTATAACGCATCTGATGTTAATTGAATCCGACGCCACAGACATGCACTTTTGGCTTTAAATCCTATATTTTGGCGACAGTTTTTTTTCATTTATAAAAAGTAGTAGACGGGATAAGGGAGAAGTACCCAATTTTCTATAGCATCGTTATACAATTTCCCGACAGACGCAAATCATATATTTTGGAGACAGTTTTTTTTTGGGGGGGGAGGGGGAGGGAATTAGTTGACGGGATAATGGAGAAGTACCCAATTTTACCATCGTTATAAAATTCTACAATGCAGCGACATTGTTTACTTAACCATTTTACACAAGTTCATTTTCAAATTTTTAATTCATCTTATTTAATCAGTCACGAAAACAGTTGTTAGCTGTTGCAAAAGCAGTTGATTCGGCCTTAAAATCCCCCAGTGAAAGGGAAATGGATGGAAACCCGATTACAACAGATCGCCACTTAGTAATTATAGTTCAATCTTCTGTAATCGTATTAGAGTTGATCAAATCAGAGTGTTTTTAAAGTTTGCGGTGTGGGAACGGGGGTTGGCGAGCGTAGCTCGTATGGAGCAGATGCCCCTAGTATCTTAAAAATCACGCCTAATTGCAGGACTGCAATTCATCTTCTTTCAAAAATGTTGGTTACAACACGTTAATTTGGCGTTCATCCAGATTATTGAAAATTCACCGCTTTTTGATATACGAAGAAAGCACAAACTAGGAAATTTGTTAAAAAGATTATATTTTTTTCCTCCGTTTCTTTTTTAAGATTTTAACAAAAGGTAAAAGGAAAAAAGCATCATTTAAACTATACATTCATAATTTCTAAGTTGTTTACTCAACGCACAATCATAATCTATTTTAATATTAAACTAGTAAATGATAAAAGAGTTTTTTAGGTAGCTTTCATTACAAAAAGCTGCTTATTGCAGCTATTCGGAGGAAAGCAATTCCAAAAGAATTTGGCATATTTTTACCGACCCCAGACCCCAAAACTACCCTCAGTTCAAATGTTGATTTATATATATATCTGACATTTGTCATGCTGTAACTCTCTTATTTATAAACTTATTTGAATGTGACTGAATGTGTGTATAGGACATACCAAGGTATCGACCAAGTTCGTTGGCCAGCTTCATCCGCCATCTTGTTTCAAAATGATAGCCAGTTAAAAAAAATTGTAATTTATAAAAATTCAAAAGGATCTACAAAAAAATATAAATTGAAAAAAAAATGTTTCCGTTTTAGGGGTGCACAACCTTTTTAAGCGAAGGGCCACTTACAAAAATGACTGGGTTGTCGGGGGCCACCATCAGTAGCACAGAGATAATTTTGTTTCGAGGAGGTGTGTGTGGGGGGGGGGGGGGGGGAATCTAAGTCTACAATCAGATTAAAAAAAACATCAATTTCGGAAGAGTAGTTTTAGTCCCCTAGGTTCCTTCCTTCCCAGTCAACATATTCAGTTCTATTGGCAAGGGTATATCAATGTTTCTATTTATAAAAGAGCACCTTGGCTTTATTTGAAGAAGTAAATTTTGCTTTTTAGCTTTAAAGTTTGCCAGTGCCAAAAAAATTTTTTGCTTTCATGAATGAAGGTGGGGAGGGGGAGAAACATGTGTTATTATAAATTGTACTTCTTAACATATTCAGTCATAAAATGTGGATATCAAGTAGGGGTGCACAACCTTTATAAGAGAAGGCCAGTCACATAAAATGATTGGATTGTCGAGAGCTAACAACCGTAGTGTGGACAAAATTTTGTTTCAGGGAAAGAGGGGGAGGATCCGCCTAAAAATTCATAAAAATACAAATTTTTAAACGAGGGTTAGCCTACTCAACCATCTCCTTAGTCAGCATAACCCCAGTTGCCAATTATGGAAAAAATTTGCTTTTTTTTTTCCATGCGCGATTGACAATATTCGAACTTTTCTCCTAGTGATTGACGAAATTTACGATTTTTATGTGCCCGATTAGCGAAATTTGCGATTTATATGCTCTTGATCGGCAAAATTAACGATTTATACGCACCCGATTGGCGAAATTTACGATTTATACGCACCCGATCGGTGAAATTCGTGATTTTAAAGCACTTAATAGGCTAAATTCGTGATTTTAAAGCGAATAATAGGCGGAATTTGCTATTCTCACACGTCCGATCAGCGAAATTTGCGATTTTATTTCGCACCCGAGCAGCGAAATTTGCGATTTTTTCGCACTCGATCAGCGAAATTTGTGATTTTTTCGCACCCGATCGGCAAAATTCGCAATTTACACGCACCCAATTGGCAAAATTCGCGATTTTTACGTGCCCCATCGGCAAAATGTGCAATTTTTACGCGTCCAATCGGCGAAATTTACAATTTATACGCACCCGACAGGCACAATTCGCGATTAATACGCACCGATCGGCAAAATTCATGATTTTTACGCGTCCGATCGGCAAAATTCATGATTTTAACGCGCCTAATCGGCGAAAATTACGATTTTTACGCGCCCCATCGGCAAAATTTACAATTTATACATACCCGATCGGCGAAATTTACTATTTATACGCACCCGATCGGCAAAATTCATGATTTTTACGTGCCCGATCGGCGAAATTCGTGATTTTTCCCACCCGATCGGTGAAATTCGTGATTTTTACCCGCGTAATTGGCGAAATTTGTGAGCTCTTCGCACCCGATCGGCGAAATTTACAATTTATACTCACCCGATCAGCAAAATTCGCGATTTATACGCACCCGATCGCCGATCGGCGAAATTCACGATTTTTACGCGCCTAATAGGCAAAAATATTGATTTTTACGCACCCGATCGGAAACATTCGCGATAGTTACGGGCCCAATCAGCGAAATTTGCGTATTTTACGCGTCCAATCGGCGAAATTTGGCAAAATCGCGACTTTTACGCACCCGATCGGAAACATTCGCGATAGTTACGGGCCCAATCAGCGAAATTTGCGTATTTTACGCGTCCAATCGGCAAAATTTGGCAAAATCGCGACTTTTACGCACCCGATCGGTGAAATTCGGGATTTTTTCACGTCCGATCACGAAATTGATCCGCGGGCCACAGGTTGTGCATCCCTACGTGTAAATGATCGATGAATGCTATGCAAACCATATTCGACAGTAAGTATTTTGTAATGCACCTTAGTGATGTATATCAATTTCAATTATGTTTGAAATATTGTAACATTATTAAAATATATTGCAACCGATTTTTCCCCTAGGGCATAAAATTGTGGAATTCTTTTGAGTGTCCATGCAAACGAACTATAAATGTTACACACTTCATTTTTAATATCGAACATGCCATAGAAATCCTCAATAACACATATCAATTGCATGGCAATCCGAGTTTAATTGAGCGAGTTACAGCACGGAAAGACAGAGAGACGGTCAGACAAACTAAATTCATAAACGCTTCGCAACTATGGTGGAAAGTGGTAATAAATTAGTGAAAAAAAAAACAGAAAACAATTGTGTGTTATACCCAGGGCTTGACAAATGCGGTCGCCAATTTTTTTGATCTGGCGACCAAATTATTTAATCTGGCGGGTTTTTTCTTTTTCTTTGTAGACAAATTGACGTATGAAATGAGCATAAATAGCATTTATGCTCAATAGTTACCGGAGAGTTCTTACCGCTTCAGAAACAAATTATCCAAAAATCGCAGCAAAAAAACGCTAAATATTCTGGAAAATTTAAATAATCACTGAGAACAATATTTACTTTTTTGAGTTAAACGATAGAAAGCTGATTCCTTTTATAAATGCACAAACATCGCCGCAAAAAAAAAAAAAGTCGTTAAAAATTAAAAAAAAAAACGCAGAGGACAAAATTTACTACACTGGATTAAAAAAGCGAAACCCGATTTATTTTACGAACGTCAAAAAATTTCCGCGGAACACACACAAAAAAAAAAGCTACAAATCGCATAAGAAATCGCTAAGAATTCAAGAATCGCGGGGAACAAAATGTAATATATTGGGCTAAAGGACTAAAATCAAATTACAATATTCACATATCTCAGCAAAACATGAAAAAAAATGCTAAAACAAGAGGACAAAATTTAGTTTATTAGGCTAAAATATTGAAACAAGATTCCTTTGACGAATGTCAACAAATTGCCACAAAACGCTAAAAATCGTATAAAAAATTAATTAAAATATTTGATGTAAAAAATTTTTTACTATTCTAAACTATGCTTGTTATTATAATTTTTTTTTCAACTCCTACTATTAGCTCACACTCTCTATATATTATATTTATACTAGCTGTTTAACACGTTCTACGCACGGGAGTTCATGAATTTAATTCTAAAATGTGAATAAAATGAATTTAATTCCCATGTTAAAGTGTTGAGTTGCTCAATAACTATACGATTTAGAAAAAAAAAATACTACTGTGCATTTTTTTAAATGAAACTTAATTTATGTTGCTATGGCAGCAGACGATAAAACGATATCTTTGGAATAAGGGAATAGATAGAATAAAAATGTTGTTGCCGTTTGTGATAAAATGTTTTTCTTTATTTAAAAAAAATGAAATAATGAAGCGCAATTAAATAATCTCTAATTATTTGCATGCGAGGTAAAAGAATTATCGTAATACCCGCTACAGCTTGTTAGTATTGCAGCGTGGCGTCCGTAATATGTATATCTCACATTGCAGTAAAGGGGGGGTACCGGGAGGAGGGGATGTTCAAGTGTCCTCAGAAAATGACTAATCAGGAGGACCACTATGCATCTTTAAAAATTTGTTCGTCTGGTTAAGCTATGAACTTAATTACAAATTTGGCTTAAACTATTATTCGGAAATAGTGGTAGCCACTACTCATAAATTTACTTTAATGTTATAGAGGGTGATTATGAAGTTAATTATAATGTTTGTAATCAGTTGCGTTGAAATCGGAAAGATAGTTGCTGAGTTATGGAAACGGGGCTTAGTTAGAGAAAAAAAAACCTTGAAGGAGGTGCCGGGGAGGAGCGAATGTTTAAGTTCACTTCAGTAAATTACTAATTAGGAGGACGACTATGCATCTTTAAAATTCGTTCGTTTGGTTAAGCTAGGAACTTAATTAGAAATTTGTCTTAGACTGTTATTCGGAAATAGTGGTACCCGCTACTCACAAATTTATTTTAATGATATAGACGTTGATTATTAAGTTAAATATGATGTTTGGAATCAGTTGCACTGAAATTGGAAAATTAGTTGCTGAGATATGGAAACAGGGTACAATTAGACAAAAAGCCTTGAGGGAGGAGCCGGGAGGAGCGGATGTTCAAGTGCCTTTCAGCAAATGATAAATTAAAAGAGCCACTATATGCATCTTTAAAGATTGATTCATTTGGTTATGCTAGGAACTTAATTTGAAATTTGGCTTAGACTATTATTCGGAAATACTGGTAACTGTTTTCTAGAAGTACACCCTGAAGCTATGAATGCTGATTTTTATGATAATTTATCAAAATGGAACTGGTTTGGAGAAGTTCGGAACATAATTACCTGAGTTCTGGAAATAAAGCGCAGTTAAAGAAAAAAACCTTGAGGGAGGGGCCGCGAGGAGGCGCGTGGTCAAGTGCTCAACAACAAATCACTAACTTTGACTGTTGGTATGCATCAACTGAATACGGGCTCTGTACTTTTATCAGGAACATAAATTTAATTTTTAGGAAAATTGTTATTCTAAAATAGCGGTATCATCTATATAAAACAGCGATTAAACGTTACGGGTGAATAAAAAAAAATGTTAAATTTGTTAAATGTAATTAGTTCAGTTGAAATTAGAGCAGCAGATTTGTATTTATTAATAAGGAGGGTCAATTAATGAAAAAGCCGCCGCCAGGTGGCGCGGTCAAGTAAAATATATGTGATATTTAATAAAAAGTCGTTGACCCCCACTCCTCTCCATCCCCGCAAATTTAACAAATAATATGTTAAATAAAGTTTTCTGTATTAATAATCTCTATCATACTAATATATGTCATGTAAAAAAAACCTTAAACCCAGCTAATTATCATTCATTAAGTCGATAAAATCTTTTAAAATTAAGTTTTTAGCATTTGGCAACGGTCAATAATTAAGTTGATTGTCTACATCTCTTATAATCTCTGATCCATCGATTTTAAAAACTCGACTGGGAATTGCAATGATTCCTGCCTTGATTTATTTAATGACTCCTGCGGAGATTTTATACAACCAACCAACCGAAAATAGAAAAGCGTATTTTTGAATTTTTGATGAGATCTCTTTGTAGATGGATTTTAATTAATATTTAATCTATCAAAAATCTATTTAAAAATTTCGAATTTTTTGCCCCGATCGTTCATGACCGCCCTATCAGCTACCCGTGTGCAAAATTTCCTAGCCCTGCGCCCTGTGGTTTTCGAGTTTTTGAGGTTACATAGATAGATACGCGAACGGTTTTTAATAGTATAGATATCTTGTTCAAATTTTCAATCGTTAATAAAATATTTTCTATTCATCCACTCATGTTCAAATACATTTTTTTAAACTTGTAGTGGATGACACTTGATGTTAATACAATTTTTTCAAATATTAATTCATTAATTTAATTTAATTAATTAACTTTAGTTTTATACGGGAGAAAAAAAATTCTCCCATTGTTTTCATAAATGAAATGAAAGATTTTCCTCAAATTAGTGATGCCACAAAAATAAAATACCACAACGATGATTATAAAAATGTTCAATAAAGATAACGTGGGACATTAATGCTGCACGGGTTTATTTCATATATTTATGATTAAAAAGTAGGAATTGACTTTAAAAAAAAATTATATTACTTGTTTCTCAATTAATTCTTAAAAAACTTTTGTGCTTTTTTAAAATCAATGATGTGGGAAAGGAGGGGGAGAGGTAAATATTTTTATTTTGCTGACTACAATATTTTATCAAATTTGTAAAGCCCTGGTCATGCCTGTATGTTTAAGAAATCAGGTAGTCGCATGAGGTTCTGGTAGTATGCTAGCTGAGCTTTCAAAACAGGTTAAAACGATGCACCGTTGCATAGGGGACTGACAGAACCTCTGATGTCACCACCTACACACAGCTTGGACTACCATAACTAATCCAGTGTGCAATGCTTATTCATGCAGTCATGCCCCTTTAGGTCGTTGCGTATGTGACGAAAATTATTAAGTGCCGCTAAAGAATGATTGATTATAGATGGAAAAGTGAGAAAACATTGCTGTTGTGACTTGTGAGAAATCTTTATGTAAGCAACACAACCCGATGCAACAAAGTTGTAAATTCTTTAGGTCGATCTTAAGTCGTAATAGAAGAGAAAATAATAATAAGAAAGATCTTACGTGCTGGTGAAGAAAATAAACAAGTATAGGCCGTAGATTGAAGACTCAAATATTGTTGTTTAATACATTCTTTATTAATACATTAAATAAACTCAGAAAGGGTTAGAAGAAACACTTGTTTTGGTCACTGCATTCATAATTTCTTTAAGAACAAAATCTTATTGAAAATATCTTGAAGTCGTGACAGATGGCATACGTTGAATTTAAAGTTCCAAATTTATTGGAGAATTTCTAACTGGACAATCTCTTTAAACTTTAAATAAATAAATTCACCTCATAATTATTTTTAAATTAAATTCAAACTGTTAGAAATTTAAGGAGGTTAAAAAGGGATTTTGAGTTCGGCATATTAAAATGCGAAATTCCGATAACGGAATTCGCGCCGAAAGAACAAAAACACTACATCAACAAGAATTAACTTTTCCTCTTCTTCTTCTGAAATGAAATGCCGTTACTTTTGTATTTATATGAACGACGTGGGTTTTTTAAAAATGAAAGCACGAGAAAATTAAATTCATTGGTTAATTCAGAAATAACGATTAACGTTAAAGAACAAATAAAATAAACCGAAACTACAAAATAACTTATAAGACAAGGTAAACACATCCCTAGCATTAGCGCTAACGTGGGGGGAATATGAACTAATAGGCCACGCCTCTGGATGCACGAGGAACGAAAGCGATGTCACGGGGGGAACAACGCTGCTGGCTAAAACGCTCCTATGAAACGGCGAAGTAGGCTCTGAAAAGAGCGATGCCGAGAGGCGGAGAAGATCACCGATGTTAGTCCTAAGCATATCACGCGCTAATATAAGACCAAAACATGTGATAAAAACAGAAATTGTGATAGCGATATCACAGCGTACGTAATTATTGAAAGGCGAATTCATTTCGCCGGAAACCGCGCAAAAAACGTAGCAGGGTTTAGCCACTTTGGCTCAGCACAAACTCTACCCAAATTATCATTGAATCAGCTGATTACTAACCCTTCCCAGATAGTGGATTGGTCAGAGTCAGACATCAGTTTTGGTTCAGGGTTCGCACGATTGGTCTGAATTCTGATTGTAGGATGCAGCGCCTTCTAATTATTTGACTCCACACATTATAAGCAAGTGAATAAGCCTTCTTTATATAGTAAGCCTCGTTTACGTACACCACAAAAAAGTCAGGTCGGGTCAAATCTGGACCATTTGGTACTTTCGTGTTATAGCGGCCCATACAATTACGATTATGCCAAGGTTGCAGTTATGATTTCGCCACGATCACCGCAAAGCTTATATATGCATCATATATACGCATATACCACAAACACTCATATATGGGCCATATACGTGATTATATATACATTATTTACGCCTTACATGTCATATATATATCATATACGTCTTATACACACGTCATTTATATACATCCTCTATGCGTCATATATGACTATAATTTGGCCATATACGTCACGAAATGTTATATACATCATATATTATTATAATGTCATATATGCTTTATAATTTAGCGATAAATTTTGGTCGCTTGGCGATTCATCCTTGGGGCCTCTATAACACGAAAGTACACCAATCAGATGATGCAGAACTCCCACTCTGTTATTACTAACGAGGTAGAGCCGCAAGCCGCGCATTTCTTAAGAACACATGCATAACATTTAACTGTTTTTAGCCACACACAGGGTGGCTTATTCTTTCAATCTCTATCATTTTTCATGTTTATGAAAAGTCACAGCAATCCATCGTTGCCACAGATTAATCTCGGAAAATGAAACATTTGAAGTTACTTAAAAAATTAATAACTCGAAAAGTATTTGTCACAAAATTGTTTTACAAACTGCGTTAGAATGATAAAAAAAAATGTATTTTTCTTGATATAAATTTCAAATCTAATGATTATGTCGTTTTTCAAATATTAGATTTCAAAAATTACAAAACTTCACAATGGAGTACCGTAGTGAAACTTTTACGCGTAAAAAGATAATGATAAAGGCATTGTGGCTCGACGTGTATCGTGTATACTGGCCATAGCATGAGTAACGAATTATAGTAAACTTATTATTCTGTTAAAATATAAAAGTGAATTATGTATATACATTTTTTAAAAAAATAAAGAAAAGCATTTTATCACAAACATCAACAAAATTTTTTCTTCTATTTATTCCCTTATTCCAAAGATATCGTTTTATCGTCTGCTGCCATAGCAACATGAATTAAATTTCATTAAAAAAAATTGCTCAGTGGTAAAAGAATATTTTTCTAAATCGAATGGTTATTGAACAACTCAACACTTTAACAGGGGAATTTTTATTTGTTATTTAGATATTTTTAAATTGTTTGTTGTCATTGCGTTTTTATTCTGAGTTACAGCTAGTTTATTTATTTTTTAAATAAAAGCCGTGTGTGGCAATCTATATTCGGCCTTATAGCAGAATTTTCCCCTCTTGTGTTTTATTTTCTTTTGTACTTTATTTTAAACCAACATTTTTCGGAAGTACATTCTGGGGAGACACTTTAAGGTTTTGCACCTAGTTTCAACATAAAGTTGCATAAAATTATATACATGGACGATGGAAATAATAAATAACAAATGGACGAATTAAATATACCAGCGGCCCCGTGCAAGGGTGTCGCACTGCTGTCTAATATTTTTTTAGCAATATCTATTATTTTTTGATGCAGGTGTAAACTTTTAAAGAAAAATCAAGTGTAAAAATATCTTCACACAACAGTAGTCTAATCAGAATTTCATCTGACTTATTCCATCAAGGTTACAGTAAAAACTGATCCAAGATAGCAAAAGACACGCGCGAAAAAAAAATTAACAATCATATTTTAACTGTATTAGAGGGTGACGTTATCCGCTTCGGCAAAAACACGGGACAAAGTAAAATAAATTTCATACTTATAAATGACAATTTAATCTAATACTTGAGGGGAAAAAATTACTATTAGCAATATCAGTAAAATAAGCTTCTTTATTATTTAACAGGGAGAAGTATGAAAAAGTGTTTCAAAAATTTTATTATAAAAGTTAAACCCCCCCCCCCTCCACCCACACACACACACACCCTTCCCCAGTGAAATACAGTACTATTTTCGATGCAAACTCCAAACAAACAATCCGTAAACAACTGTGTAATGCAAATCAGTTCGAAACTACAGTCATATTCAGTACTGCAAGAAAGAAAAATTTCAAGGATTTGATCGATGGTGTATATTTCTTCTAAACATTTCAATTTCAATTTTGCTCTTTAAAATCATAAATATAAAATAAACCCGTGCAGAGACATCCCACTTTATCATTTTGCACTATTTTTGAAGTGAAAACTTCTTTAGGCGCGCTGGGCATTTTTTGAGATGGGAAAAAACCATTGAATTCGTGACACTGTTACCGTTACTGTTACCGACACCGGTACTTTTCGGTTAGCCGGGCGCCAGTAATATATATACATGTATGTATACACGCACACATATATCTACACATATCTATAGATACATATATATACATACACATATATATGCATATATGGATGTATATATATATACAAATTTATGTATATACATATGTATTTATATATGTACATATATCACTGGCGCCCGGCTAACCGAAAAGTACCCCAACACCTCTGTATATTTGGCGACGATTCTGCAATAGCTGGTTCAGGTAAGCAACCATAGATTTGCTTAAACTAATATCTCACTGTGACAGCAAAAGTGATATTAGTCTCTATTTAGCATTATTTGAAAGACAAATATCTCGAATGAATATAATAAAAGAAAATTGGGTCACACATTTGTTAAGTTTAATTCCGTTAGAAATCGCCAATATTATAGCTAGAGAGCCAGAAACATTGGCGAACAATTACGATTATGTAAAAGATTTACTTCTTAAACGCTTCAAAATGACGCCAGAAGAATTTAGGCAGACATTAATGTCACATAAAAAAGAATCTTCAGCCACTTGGCGCGATTTAGCATTTGAATTAAGAAATCATTTGGAAGAATGGATTAGCGGTCTTAAAGTATCTGATTTTGAATCCTTAAAAGAATTAATAGTAGTAGATCAAATTAAGAAAATTTTACCTATAGAAATGAAAGCACATTTTATTGATGATCTTCCAAAAATTAAAAATGTAGACGTATTAGTAAGTAAACTAGACGATTATGATGCGGCGCGACGTAATGTTAAAATCATGAATAGAATTTCACACCACTTTGAAGATAGAAAACCCGAAGTAAGTAAAAATGAAAATTCACAATCTTTCTTTCATACCCAATACCAAAACAAAAGAAATAAATCTCAAATTAGGTGTTTTAGATATATGTAACTCTCAATGCCACATAGCGTCTCAGTGTAATAATAGCAATAACGGTCAAACTAATGAGTTCATTCAAGACTCTACCGAAAACTATCGAAATTATAATCGCCAAAATCCCAATCCTAATGCCGATGTACAGGAAAAAGCTAACATTGCTACAATTCGAATCAGAAATAAGTCTAAACCTAATGGAAGGGGTAAAATAATTAATATTAAAGGCAAAGAAGCAAATCTATTGTTTGATACAGACAGCTATATTTCTTTATTCAGTTACGAATGTTATGTCATATTGGGTCGCCAAATTTGTCTTCTGTTGATATCTTATTAACTGACATTGGCGGAGAAGCTGTAAATCTAATTGGATATTTTGTGTATGAAATATGTGTCGATGGGTTTCTTATATCAACGAAATTTTATGTTTCAAAATCTCTCACATACGATATTGTAATAGGGCAAGACGTGATCAGCAAACTAAAGTTGGCGATAGATGAAGAAGGAATTAAAATTGTTGGCGAGCGCAATACTTTTCAAGTCCGTTGCCTTAAAGTTGTAAATAATTCCGATAAAAAATTAAATTATGTTGCCAATTCATACAATGAAGCGAAAGTATCAAAAGGAAATAGTTCACGCGCAGAAAACGAAATGATTGGTATTATGAATAAAAATTATTCAGAAAATTATTTCAAAATAAATTTAGCACGCGCGGTGAAAACAGATAAAAGTGACTCAACTCGCGAGACCAAATCAAAAGATGAAAATGAAATAACAAAACACGGAAAATATTATAATTTAACGAGCACGAGGAAAAAAATAGACAGAAGTAATATATAAAGAAAAAATGAAAAAAATGAAAAATTTCAATTTATAATATAATATTATAATGTACAATAGCGCATTAAAATGAAAATTGTAATATAATTTTTGTGGTAGTAGTTCATAATAATGAATTAAAAAAACACTTCATTTAAAAGTTCTTCCTGCACAATAAAACGTTTCCTGACGATTCAAAAAATACACACGTAATTGTTCAAGTTTTCACTTCTGTCGGCACTCCCGGAGTGCCTTTTTTTTTTTTTTTTTTTTTTTTTTTTTTAAATAATCATTGTAGAGCACGATATAATCCGGAATTTTATTTTTGTGGCAACATTGATCTGAGCCTTTCATTTCATTTATCAAAACAATGCTGATTTAATTTTTAATAGCTGCAATTTTTAATCAAAAAACATGTTTTAACGAGATGTGAGTGTACTATGTCAGAAACCGGTCAAAATTGTCATAAACATTTCGAATGATACTTCATTCATTGCTGTGCGTTCTGTAAATGCACAGAAAAATGGATGTTGTCAACAGAAATAATATATATGATTACAAAATATATACCAGACAAAATCAAGCATTCTAGTACACAGTTAAGATCCAGAAAACATTTAGATTTTAGTTACAATTCAAATTGTAAATGAAGGTTTCATTCCATCTTCTTTCACTGCGGATACTTTTGGTGTCGTCCGAAATGTGTAAGCCCCTTTTGGATGGCTGTCAAAAAACGTTTTATTTATTTATTTTTATCGATCATACATCCCTTCTAAATATCGCATAATTTTAATTTTTACATCAACAAATAGGGGAATGTACTTTCAAAGGAAATTTGTCTAAAAAATACAGCTTAATTTAGTGACTTTTTATGACTTATAAATAAATTTCAAGAACCTTTTCTTTTAATCTATGTCAATAACGAATGATTTTCTACAATAATATAAAAGGTCTTGTTGCAGAATTACCACAATTGGCAGTTGATTTCCCAGAGCAAATCAAAAGAATAAAAAGCAGATCAACCATAAGATACCGCATTTTGGCGCTAAACTAAATCGCATCAACCGAAAAGACAGATTTCCATTTTATGTTAAGCATGAAATTAATATCAAGTTAAGTTTAATTGGTAAAAAGACATAAATTGCATCAGAAGATGCTCAGAATTACATTTTAATTTTATATTTTCTCTCTTTATGCATTTATTTTAACTTTTGCGCAATTTAATTTTTTTCCCTCTTTATTCGTGAACTGTTTAGTATTTTTAATGCATTTCTTTATAATGCATATATACTTGTACATATATACTTATACTACATATTTTCTTTTAATACATTTCATATTTAATATATTTTTCAAAAAATTTTCGGAAAACTTTCAACAGTGGAATGACAATGATTTTGTAAGAAATGTCTATTTACATTTATAAATTTGAAAACATTTAACGCTAATGCGTCGAAAATGACGTAATTGTCACCCACTTTTCTTTAAGTATATACCGAAATTAAGGTTCGAAATATTGTACTAATATTGCATAATGTGCTTATTAGAAAGTTTAGCTTTATTTATCCAATGAAAAGTGACGTCATCAACAATTAATAACTTTATTTATTAATTGTTTCAATACAGTGCTACATGCTATACTGTATTAATATCTATACATAAAATTTTTCACTAACGATTCTAACTTCAGAATGACTTCTGACAAAAATGACTTCATAATTTTTTTTAAATGTACTTTTTCATTTACCAAACCACGGCGTCGATAATAATATATATTATTATGTATATATTATTACGTACGTCACGACCAAACTGCAACATTTTACTGTGATTGCGTTAAAATAGCATGATTTGTAATATCGTCTCACCAATACCGTGACCTACGTTATACATGGCCCGATCACGATTTGACGTCAGGGTAATGACGTCATGATTATTGGATCAACTCTGAGAGAATACAGATCAAATTTTAAATAGGGTTATGCGTAATGAAATGTGTGTTTACATTTAGAAATACGCCTTATCGATGGAATAAAGGTTTGAAAAGTGTATTGCTTCTCCTGTAAAGCAAGGTATATTTCTAAATATTTTCTTTATTATCATATTTGTAATATATTATTATTAAAGTAAGTAACTGTTTGTATCAAAGTTGTCGTCTACGTTGCTTTTTCTGAAACGAAAGCTTTGCAGCTAATCCGATTACAGAAATCGGTACTTTTCCGTTATACGGACAATATGCCAAAATGTATGCTATTGCATAATGTATGTAAATGTATGTATGTAAATGTATGTATATAAATGTATGTATCTAAATGTATGTAAATGTATCCTAATAATATTGTTATGAATTTTGTATATATTTGTAAATATTTCATTTATTTTATTTTATTATTGTGAAAATTACAGTATTACTAATGTATTTCCTATTGAGCATCATGTAACTCAATGCTAAAGGCCTCAGATGGTTTGCAAGGAAAACAACCTTACACCCTCATCTTTATAATGGAAGTCTATGGTAAAATCGCCAAGGAATGGGTTTATCGCCAAGTTGGCGATGGTTTTGGCGACTTATTTTTGTCGTCAAATTTGGCGATATATCGCCAAATATCGCCAAGTTGGCGACGGATTTGGCGACTTTTTGTGCAACCACCCCCCCCCTTATACCTGTACATTGGGATCCTTTCTCGCTTAGGTTCTCTATCGAAAGTTAAAGCACTTTCTGGTAATTTCTAGCATCTGAAGGCTCTGGAAAATTCTACAGTTATCTTTAAAGCCTATATAGGGACCTCCACCAGTTCAGTTCAGTTAGTTGTCTGTCAACTGCGATTGAATTCATACGAGAGGCTTTGCATTGAGAACTGTGTTTCTGGGATC
This sequence comes from Maratus michaelseni, assembly GCA_963931845.1. Lineage (NCBI taxonomy): Eukaryota > Metazoa > Arthropoda > Arachnida > Araneae > Salticidae > Maratus > Maratus michaelseni. The sequence goes on along the minus strand of OZ007593.1, from coordinate 377,443,021 downwards.
GATTTTGTCGTTGATACGTCGTATTGAACGCATTGTTTCTGTGTGAAATTTTGCTGTGCTTTTATAGGATTTGAAGATTACTGAATATCTTGTAATTTTCAGAAGATATTTGTGTTCGTATTGCACTGTTTATAGTGAATAAAGCCTTTTGATTGTTCTTATATATTGGCATCAGTCCTTTCGAACCCCGAACGCACAACAATATTATAAATCTGATTGTGTGCAAATGTTAGGCTGAAGCCAGTGTCAAAATGGAGCATTTAATGATCCTGTATCTTTGCATATAGGCTGATTATAACCCTCATATGAACATAGGCTGGGTTTTGTTTATTTTATTCAAATATTTTTCTTAATAATTCAAAATTTCGTTATTTTCATTGAGAATAAATGGACATTTTTTCGTATAGCATTTTAAAATGGTTAAATTTACTTTACCGCTGCTAATACTTTATCGTTGCCAAAACTAATTCAAAACCCGAAAATATAATTTTTACTCAACATTTTAGTTTCAATTGAAAAAATTTCACGGGAAATATGAAAATGAAATTAAAAAAATTAAAGAATAAGAAGAAGATTAAATAATATTATTAGAAATAAAACGTACTTTTTTTAGTTTTTGATAATAATACAAGGTTTCAATATGCGTAACCATAGGAAACAGGCGAATATGACGTCATTTATTGAAAATAAAGCGGATATGTTTGATTGGTGAAATAAAATGATCTTGGGTTTTTTCTTCACTTTTTTCTTTTGTATGGTAACAATACTTGCCGTTTTACTGTCTGCGCACGGCTAATATAACTAACTATACCGTATTTTTTATTTAAATTAAAAAATAAATAAAAAGAAGTTTCAAAAGAAAATGGTTAGCAAATGACAAAAATATGCTCCGCAAAATTATCCATGTCGTAAATGATGTCATGGATCGCGAGAAATAGTGATTTTTCATTCTTAAAACTAAAAGAAATAACTCGATTACCTAAAAAAAATGACGAATGTTAATAGTTCCATTTTTGTTGATAAAACCTAAAGATTTAATATTATTTCGTTAAAGTATCATAATTTTCCCTATGCCAGTATTGAAATTAATTGCCTGGAAAATAAAATTAACAAGAATTATGTCATTAAAAAGGGATTTCTCTGGGGGAAAAGGAGACGTCCTATTTGAAATAAAACGGGAATTTTCCAATATATTTTAAAATGAGTGTGAATCAATTCCTTACATTAATAATACAAGGATCAATAAGTATAGAAAGTAGATGAGTTTCACGCCATATTTATAACGAAAAATTTAAATGTTTTGTTATCTATACTGATTATTAAGCATGAGTATCCGTTATTTCGTTATTTCGTTCAGCATGAGTATCCGAGTTTTCTGCTAAAAATCACATCATAATTTTAAGAAAAGGAAAATTAACAAGAATCTATTATATTAAAATATGACCGTGTGTTTGTATTTCGCAACTACTCCTAGACTATTGAACGCAACGCGATTTACTACCGGTTAGTTTACTACCGGTTTAGCGAATACCGGTTATAATTGATCCGAGGATGTCACACAAACTCTCATTAAATTAAATGCCATTTTTTTTAACGAAGTTTCTCTAAAAACGGAAAGTAACTTACTCCATATTTGTGTATAAAAAAGGAGAAATAAAACAGATCAGTATATTTTTTACACCATTTTCTCATTAAAACTGAAAAACAGAATTTATTTTCACGTTGAATAGATGGTGGAAACAAAATCTTGATTTCAGTAAATTATCTGAAAAATACAAACATATTTTCACATATTCAAACTTCCTGAATCAATTTATTCTGGAGAACAAAAATTGACTGCCAATATACTGTCATTTAGAAAACAAGATTTGTTTCAACTATATATTAAACCAAGGAGGCAGAATTGAATTTAAAGAAAAAGCATATACTATTTCTAATTAATGTTTTTTTTTTTAAGGATGGCTGTTAAAACGTTTTACAAAGGCGTTAAAAGTAAAATTGTTTATCAGGTAAAATTGACATTTGTTTTTACCCAATTCGTCTATTTCCACGATTTTATTTTGCCCTCCTTCTTGCATTGGTTGCAATTTCATTTTCGCGATTCTTTGGCACAAAATTTCACTTTTTTAAGACTGGGTTATGTCAAGGTCCCTATAATAATAAATACCGTATTGTCTCCTATGAAATGTGATAAATAGTTAGTTAATTATTAACGTTTTTAATTATTGGGAGTAAAATATTTTGCTTAATTAATGTATTTATTCTTCGTTTAATGTTGCGTGAACGAAGTCACGGGTAACAGCTAGTATTAAATGTATGTAAATGGAACTTACCTTGGCGACAATGGTTTCCGTATAACGGAAAAGTACCCAGAAATCTTGTCATCATCATCTACTATATTTATAAAGCGCAAATTCGTATTTCATTCTGATCGGTTAAAACTCAAGTTCTAACGAACAGATTTTTTATAGGATTACAGTGTTAGTTTGGTAATTTTTAAAAGGTTCTATCATCAGGGGGAAGCTGATTATGAAAGATACATTTATCTATCTATTGTATACTATATATAATGCAAAGGGGAATTTCGATATGGCCACTTATAACTTGAATTCAGCTGAATGGATTTTAGATGTGACTTGTTAGCTAAATTTTGAGGCAAGGTTTTAGTGTATAACATATCGCTTTATGTTGCTTAGTTTTAGAATTAGGGGGGAATTTCTAGAATCAATTGATCCCGATTATGAAACATTGGCCTTATTAAAAGATTCCGCTGAATGAATTTCGATGAAACTTGCATCGCTAATTTTTCAGGGATAGTTTTAGTACATTGCATACCGTTTTTGGGGAAATCCTACTGTAAATGATTAAATAAACAAGTTGTCTTTAACAGCCTAAATTTTGTAAAAAAAAATATGGGTAATAAAAAATATATATGATAATAATATAAAAATATAACCCGGCGACATTGGCGATATTTTGTTTTGTATGGTAACCCGTTAAAGCAAATTGCGTGTGTTTTATATTAAATTAAACATTGTGTATTTTACAATAAATTAAGTATTGTGTATGTTTTATAATAAAATAATTTGTGTGTCTTTAAAATAAAAATTTGTGTGTGTTTTATAATAAAATGAACTTTCCAAATAAAATAAACTGTTTCATAATAAAATAAAACTAACAGGTACCCGAAAGCTGGGTTTTTCTCGCCAAAATGGCGCAAAACAAAAATTGCACCAACAACGGTGCGTATGAGATAGCAGTTCCTTTTAAAGTATTAACAGATGCTTGTAAACTGATATAAAAAAAATTAAACAAATATATATAATTTGTGTAATTTGCTATCTAGCAACCAACACATATGGGATTACTTGTAGATCGCCATTAGTAAATTTAAGAGATTAAAAAAAAAAACCTGTTGTATATTTGTAAACTTTTTACTTGTGTCCATCCAAAAACCAGGTATTTCGTTATTCGTGCTTCATCTCGCCGTTTAAAGATGATCCAGTCCCTGTGACGTCATACAGGGTGTCCAGCGAATAAGACCCTGATTTCAAAATTAAATATCTCAAAAACAAAAATCAATAGAAATATGCGATAAACGATTTCTTTATTAGCTAAGCTGTAAAAATGTTAAACAGAAGTTCCGAAATTTAGTTACAAAATCCGTTAACAGATGGCGCTGTACGCCGAAAAACTCGTTCTCTGCGAGCAATCTAAAACAAAAAAAAGTCAAGCATTCTTTTCAATCAGAACACAGTCTTTTCAAAATGTTCACCGTCCAAAACAATGAAGTGGCATAAGCGAATAATGAAATTTGACATCACATCCTGCAATGTCTCAACGGAAATGGAATCGCATGCCACACAAATTGAGTATTCAAGCTCATCCAGCGTAGTGGGATGCGATACTCCAAAATGTATACTCTTGTCGCCAAGTGAAGAAATCCGCAAAATCAGAAATATCGCCAATGGCAAACTGCGCAGCGTACATTCAATATTACAACCCTAGCAACTCCCTGTCTCTGCGTGCCGTGTCTGTAGTCCACGTGTATGTATTTTTCTGGGATTTATTTTATTTATACAATATATTTTTTTATTTATGATTTACTTATGAGTATGCTTTTTATCAAATGTTTTGAAGTAGCGGGGAATATATTCACCCGTTTGAGAAATTGCCACAGGAAACATCTGTATGAAGAGAAAGGTCAGTGAATTTGCAATGTGTGTCTTGTAATTTTGTAAAAATATTATTTGTAAGGTAAATTCTAAGATGTAGAAATTGTATGCTGTTCGCGATAAGACAGTGATGATTATACCAACACAAATGAATGTAAAGTTATCTTATCGGCGTTTATATTTTCTGAATTGCTTACTTTTTAGTTTCACATATCTGTTACATGTTAAATAGTGGTGTTTTGAGTACTTGGTCTCGGCCAGCAAAATACTTTGTAGAATTTATTAAAGCAAAATGATTTGCATCCTTATTTTCTTGCACAAATTGCATGTTTTTGTTTTGACAATAATTGAAAACTTTGAATTTTATATTCAAATGATAATTTACAAAATTTCATTTATTTTTAAGGTTTTAGGACCAGCGTCTACCGTGTATAAAATCTGCTGATTTAATTGAAAAGCTAAGTGAACAAATTTAATTTTTAAATTACACTTACCATAATTTAATAACAAAATTTTTTAATAAATAGCTGCTTTTATTAACATCACGTAATTAAGAAAAAATTTAACATTGTAATCAAATTAGATTATTTTTAAAAACCGTGCTATGCATATTTTATAGTCTGGCAATCAACCAAACCAATCAAGAAGCAAGTAATAATATTACAGGGCATAACGAATAGAGGGGTTCATGGGGCTCAAGCCCTCCTTATTTAAATAAAGATAATTTTTTAAGTCACACAAGTTGTTAAAATTCTGTTATTTTCTGTCTTAATTGTTTGATTATTCATCTCTGACAAAACTGTGCATTAAAAAAAAAAAACTTAATATTAATTAAATTTACAGTAGTAAATAAACTAGTAAATCTACAGATCAAGAACTAAAGTGTCAATTCTGCAGTTTTACTTTTAAATCATTTTATTTAGTATTTGAAATACTCAGCCACACAGTTTCATTTATTTCATATTTGTAATGCTAATCACTAGGGATGCATTGAATATTCAGTATGTATTCGGCCATACTACCTACCGAATATTCGATTAGGCTGAATATCAAATTATTTGGTTTGCCGAATATCAAGATATTCGGCCAAACCAACCTATTAAAGAAAACGCTTTAAAAAAATATTTTTTAAACCGTAGATTAACATTAATTTTTTTGCCATGCAAACAACACTAAGCTAAGACATTCCATTATTCAGAATGCAGTTGACAGTACATATATACTGCGTCACTGACTAAAATTCAGTCACTTCCAATGATTTCATCAGGTTTCATACAAAGCAAGTTACTGTGATGAAAATCTTGCTAAAATATCTTCACTATTATTAAAGTTGTGAACAAAAATTCAGGTTCAGCTTGAAGTGAAACACCCTGTATTTTTGATTGAATAAATGGATAACGATGCTGGTTTCCTGTACAGAAAATGTTTGTTGTGACTGCATTATCTCCCTTGAGTTTGTTCTAAAATTTTAGGAACACTCTGTACATTTCAAACCTCAGAAAATAATCATCCATTTTAGAAACTTTATTCCTAAGTTATCACTATTTGAATATTTTTTTTACTCGTTTCATGGCAAGCAAAACACTATATGACTGTAAAATAGTCTTTCAAAATTTCTTTTTGATTTTAAAATATTGTCCTCTAAAAAAACCTCATTTTTTAAGATTTTCTCTATATAAAGCCTAATAAAGAATGTAAAAAAAAATAAATATTGCTAAATTTTTATAGCTTGTTTTGACTAAGATTTTAATGTTTTTCATTTTATTACTTTATTACAAAGTGGCAGCCAATTAAGCCAGAATTTGGGAAAAAAAAAAAAAACTTATTACCAGGAAGAAGGAAAAAACCCCCCTGACAAACTCAGCTGAAAATGAAGCGTTTTATTACATATTAATGGTTTAACATAAAAACAATTATAAATTTATATAGATCATTCTGAAGTTCTATTATAACAAGACAATCTGTAAAAATGAAGCTCATGTTGTTAGTTTAAATTATTTTACAACTAAATAAGCATTCTTTAGGTATTTTTAACTATTTTTATTTATTCTAAAGGGTGCATAAAAACGGAACAAAAAAAATTGACTTTAGTGAAATATTTAAAGTACTAAGTATTTTTTTTTCTCTCTAAGAAAACATTTTAATGTGTTTTTTTTTTTTTTTTTAGAGGACAGTTGTTTTAGAATATTAGAAGATTTTATTGATGTATTTCAGTTCACAAAAGAAGCCACAGAGTTCTTTTTAAATTAAAAATGTTTTAAAACTATCCTTAAATTAGTCAATTTTTTTTTTTTTTTTTTTTTTTTTTTGTAAAATTTAATTGTGAAAAGGTTTGTTAATCAAAATTGTCTTTGTGTTAAATATGATGTAAAATTATTTTAAAATTTAACTTTTAAAAACTTACAAATCCTGAAATATAGAAGTATTCGGCCAAGCACTTACTATTCGGTACATTCCTACTAATTACTACAAGTAATATACCAAGTAGTGTCAGGGAGTTTAACTGTTAGGAATGATGAGAAATAAGATTCCATTCACTAGTACTCTAAAACATTTTTTTAGTAACTCCTTTACTCCCCCCCCCTTCCTCCTTGTCACAATAATTGGATAAATTTAATTCCTTTAAAATTTAGTAATCTTCTACTTAAAAAAGACAAATATTGATCTTGTAATAATGACAATATTAATTTAAACAGTGAATTATTCTCATAAATATTTTATTAATTATTGATATCCTAATTATTACATTTATTTGAAAATGACTATTTTGTTTCATCAGTGTGCTTTCATTAAATTCTGGTTCTAAATACAATCATCAAACAATTACCTGTTACTTTTTGTTGGGTGTCCATTACTGGAACAGAGAATGCATTGTTGGAATTGATTTATTTCTGTTATTTACAATTAAATTCTGATTTACATTGGGATGTGTGACTATGAGAATGAATAAATATTGTTGATAGATTAATATAATATAAATAAAACTAGAATGTAATTATTGTAACTATTAATTAAAAATATTTTTTAAAGAAATTCCTTTAGGGGTGTCCATTACTGGTATATCTACCATAGCTGTTTTTTGTTAGTTAAGCCTAACTGTCTAATTCTTTTATCTTATTTGGTCTTATTTTTCAAAAAAATATATAAATTTTACATTATTTTAAAGAAAAAAATAGAAAATTTATTCAGAATAAGAGTTGCAAGCAATATGATGGACTAAAACTCACCTGTTATTTGAATAATCCAAAGTTTCTTACTATCATAACCAAAGTACATAAAAAAATTTCAAAATGGCTTCTAAGCATAACAGTACAGCAGTAAATATTTTACTCTTGAAAAAATAACTGGCACACAAAACTGCTAAAAGTGAATAAAATTATCATTTGTATTAATCCCTTTTTGAATTATTAAACCTAATATAAATTAATAACTAAATGCCTCTGTTTTGAATACCAACAATAGCTTGCTTTTATAGCTAGCACATTTATCAAATGTTCACCATTTATCACATTATTTTACTTCATCTGAGTTTCTGGTCAGTGTACTGAAGGAAGAACTGGCACATTTTTTTTTTTTAATAGTGTGTGTGATAAGTTGTAAGATAATTATTTCTCACTTTACATATGGGTTGTGGAGCAATCTTATGATTTACTCATTAATATATATATATTATGAAATTTTAATTTAATAAACAATATTTTAGAGAGATCCTGGAATGGTTATCTACTTCATATCTAGTATATTGTCATTAAATGGAAGTTTTATAATATATTTCTGTTTCAAACTTTTTTTTATTATTATTATTTTTTTTAGATTCAATTTTGTTGTTAATTTATGCTCATTGGAGGATGTAGACATCAGACCAGGTCCTGAAGTCATTGGATTCACCCAGATGTGCAGCTTCAATTTGACGAGACACCATGTGGGCAGCAGTCTGACCTAGCGTGACACGTGTCTTTCCCCTCCAACTGAGAGTACTCTCCGCACCACAGATTTTGCATGCCAGTATGTGGCATTGCCAGGAGCCATCGTCTAAAGTATTAACCACAGCTGATGCTGCTTAACTCTTGTGTTTTGATGGGAACAGCCACTGTACAGCATTGTGATATGTTGAATAAATATTGCCTGCTGTGTATTAGTCTATTTGAATTTTATACGCAAGCAATATTTTTTCGACTACTGGAGAAATGTACACTATGAAGACAATGAAAAAGAAATGTAAAATGAAGAAAGCTCTGTTCAGCAACTCATCTAGCAGGGAGAAACCTTTGCCAAAAGTATGTGTTTATTGCTTATGTATGATTTACCACACTTTTATTAATATTGCTTAATATTTTTATTGAACTTAATAAAAAAATTGTAGCACAACCCAGGGGGGACCTGTTGCCCATTCTTATTTCTGGCCCAAGTAGAATGTAAATACATATATTTTATCATATGTGAGATATACATTTATTTATTTCATCAATTTTAAACCCTAAATAAAAGTATGCTCGATATAAACTTTTTTAATTAACTTTTCAGCAATTACACAGTTTTAATTTTACAATTATGATAGTTCTTACACTATATACAGTGGATTTCTTAAAATTTGCACACTGTTGCAGATGTAAAGATTGAAACTTACAGTTGCATTCATTATAATTTCGAATGCATTATTACATTCAAATTACTGTTTTAAAAAATATAACCAAAACAGTGACCAGAAATCTCTGTAAACTCTGGACCTGAATTGCATGTATTTGAGGGAGTGTACTGTATTCACATATGGCATGGAAGTTAAAATTCAATTTTTACTATGATTTTCTGCTAACTTGTCACTTTTTTACTATTATTAAATATCTTGCATTTGTGAAAGCGTAACTATTGTACAAAAAAAAGTACATGTGCTAACTCTTAGTGTGTCCAGTGAAAGGTAAATTTGTGAGGTTTTTTTTCTAAAAAATGTTTAGGAAGACACTCAGTGTGACACATGAAAATCACCATTTTGGCAGTCTGTCTTTGAGTGATTTCTATCCAGAATATTTACAAATTATCAAAAAATGTATTAAAATTTAACAAAATTTTTAATATGAATTTTCCTTGTTAAAGATAGCGGTGACCAAGATTATTGCCAAGTTTTATGACGTTATAATCATTTTAGATGTAGATGTTTGGTATATTTTGGACATTCATATTATATATATATAATGTATACAGAGTGTCCCTGAATTCATGGGCCAAACTGTAAGGGGTGATAGAACATGCCTGAACAGGTTCAAAACACTATACAATCAGGGCTGTAGCTAGAAGTAAACAATAGGGGGTGCTCAAGAAAATGTAGGGGGGGGGGGGCTCATACTATTTCTCTCTCTCTGACATATGCATGCACAAACACAGATATATATGATCAAAGTATTATATAGAAAGGTAAATTAGTGTATATCCATATTGTAGGCACTATATTTCAATTTCTTATTAAATTGTTTATAACTATATTTGATGCTAAGAAAAATAAAGGCAATAAAGGCTGCAGACAGGGATGTAATGGAGGATATACGGTGGATATGCAGTATACCTTTTGGATTATTTTAAGGAATACCGTATACTATCTTCTCAAAAACACTATAGCATATACTTTTTAGGGTATACCCTCTACCTAAAGCGTATGTCCTCTGGTTTTTTTACTACTACATCACTGGCTGCAGAATGAACATTTTCAGCGTATAATTATACTAGTGAAATAATAAGTGATGATGTCAATAAGTAAATAAAAAGCTGACAGTTCACCTGTTTCAAAAGAGTTACAACCTTTAATTTTATTCTGACTATTCCCTGCCCTTAAGGATTCTAAAGTTATGTTTTTATATGATAAAAAACATTAGAACAATCAAGAGTGTATTTTGCATTTTAAAATTATTTTTGTGTCTAGTCAAAAGCTAAAACCACTTGTATTTAAATTGGCTATAACTCATTAGAATAACTTTGTTTTATGCTAATAATGGAAAATGCTACAAAATGAAAAATTTCAGTATATAACTAATGCAAAAGTGAATGTTTGCATCAGCAAAAGATTGCTAATCCTGAGTATGTGCAGATAGGATGCGCACATATTGAAGCACTTATTTGCAGTTTTTAAACAAATGCTGCAATTTAGTATTAATGCAAAACTGTAAAAAGCCCCCAAAACTAAGTTCAATTTTTGAAGATAGTTTCATTTGGATTTTTGAAACAGAATTTCATTTGGTGGCCTTGGCAACTTTCCCACTGACACGGCTCACTGAAACCATAATTTTGCATCAGGCGAAAAAAGGACTTTTTAAAAATGAAAGGTTTATGAAACTTTAAAACATACATATATGTCAAATACTCTCGGTCGAGCATTTTAATTAAATTTTGTAATAGATTAATTTTGTAATTCAAAAGAACGTTAACTATTTTAATTTTAAGGAATTCTTTCTTATTCCATTATTTCCCATGTAAATTTGCATTTAAAAGTGATTATTACTAGTAGAATGCACATTTATGAAAATATATGTATTTTCTAAAGTACAATATATTATGCTTTAAGATTGTACTCAAGTTCAAAGTGACAACTTTCTGACTCATACCCAATCTTTTTTTTTTCAGTGCAGTGTGCACAGCTAACAATTCATGGATGTTTTGACAGAGCTTTAACATGATGTGAAAAATGATAGTGTAAATGAAGATGACCACGATCCTGAAAACCTTGAAGACAGCAATGTAATTCAAACATATCAAGACGCCTTATCAAAGAAATTATACTGATAATAACAGACTTACAATGTCTTACTGAAGAATGCATGTAAACCAAAAGAAAAAACAACTATCGATAAAAGATTACTTTTTAATTCTATAAACTACTATGTGAAATATGTAATTGTATTTGTTAAATAAATGATTTTCATTAAATTTCAGATTTGAAATAATTTTGTATTGGTAATATTTATTTTTGTGTTTAAGTGTTTTTTAAATTATTTGAAATAATAAATTTAATAACAAGTCTAATTAAAAAAAAATTTCCTTTTAAAAAATGGTACTGAAAGGTTACAAGTGTAAAAAAATATACGATTTACTCTTTTTTGGTGTGGGGGAGGGGCTGTTTGCATAAGGCGGAATATTGTCTACCATGGAAAATTTTCTCGGTCCCAATCGATTCTGCCTTAGACAGAGTTTACTGTATTTAGTTGAGTTATGTAAATGTTAATACAGTATGGAATTGTTTATTCAGAAACCAGTTAACCAGATTCAGATTAATCTTTGATCTTGATTCTTAATCTGTGCAATCAAAGAATTAATTTGAAATCAGAGACAATGACACAGCCACATGTATTTTAAAATCTGATCAAATGGATGTTGCTTTAATGCCTAACCAGTTATCTGAACTACAGCTGACCCCAACCATTCTGGATAAATGGTTCTATACTGTATTTAATATATTTGTGGTGACAAAAAATATAAAAGGTTAATTTTCTTAAGGTTTATGAGTTGTATTACAATTTAATAAATAATATTTTAAGATTCAGAGTTATAAAAATTAAGTGCTAAAACTTGAATGAACTTCTCAGGAAAAAAAATGGCCAAACCTCTAAATAATAAAATTTTACATTGCATTCTGTTTTAAAATTAATTTTCTGAAGGTTTATAAGGTGTATTAAAATTGAATAGATAATATTTTAAGATTCAGAGTTTATAAAAATTAGGTACTAAAACTTGAATGAACTTCTCCTGAACAAAAATGGCCGAACCAATAACTAATAAAATTTTACATTGCATTTATACCCCACTCCCCCACCACAAAAAAAAAAAAAAAAAAAAAAAAATCTCGTCTCTTTCCATTTCAAGGTGTTTTTCCATCCTAGGTGACAACTTAAAAATGCCGTCTCATTTTTTTATCCAGATTCGGCTGTAGAAACTGCAAGATCAGGCAGCTGCCCAGAACATGAAAAACTAAGGGATGGAAAATTCACAAAATAAAAACATAATAGTTGTTGTTTTGTTGTGAAGTCGCACATAATTTTGAAAATTAGCGTTATGCTCAGGAAAGTATCTAGACATATCAATCAGTCTATGGATAGGAAGAGCCAGTGTTGAATTCAGACATTTTTTTCTGGGAGGGATTGTACAGTTCCGGGGGGAGGAAATTGCACTTTTTAACCATTAAAAGCATAAAATCTTAAATCATCCAGAGGGGACATTTCAATGCTCCAGGGTTTCAACACTGGGAAGAGCATTATAATTGACAGTTCCATGAAACTGATGTGGATATTACACAAAGATATTTTATTTTGCTGTAATGGAATTGATTGTTATGCCCACAGTATATCTTGGTCTTTGAGTTCTTACTCAAATCACTATGATTTTAAATGCTTCAATTCTAATTCTAATAATTTGTAATACACTACAATTAGAGTATCATTTGGAAAATGAAATATTTCTACAATGGAATGTTGTCTTAAATGAAACAATTACATGGTACTAGCAGAAAGAACTCCAACAATTATACCTGCTAAGACCGAAACCAGTTGGTAGGTTTTTGACACTTTAAACTGTTATGTCAAAAACTTCAATTATACCTGCTAAGACTGAAACCTGTATAAAGCATAATTTTTTCCTATTCCTTTCGATTCAGTTTTCACAGGTTTTAATGAATAAATATTTGACAATTTGTATTTTATTATTACATAATTTTAATTTTAAATTAGTCATCTATTAGAAACGTAGTAAAATTCTCTTTGTAAATGTACTTTGTGGAGGAAGGTTTGGAAGGAGGGAGAAAAATCCATGTTTGCCCCATGTGAAAAAAAAACTAGTTTCGGCCCTGCGTGAATGGTAAAAACTATATATATATGATAGAATCCTGAATTAGCAATAAAGGAAGTATTAAGTAATCATACTGCAATCATAAGCATAAAATTATACACGCAAGTTTTGGTACTTTTATGTTAGCCTACACAAATTTCACCAACAGCAGCTACTATTTTTTGCATATGAAAATATTAAATTTGAAACAATGATTTGGTGTTGAAATAAAATGTTTTTATTTGTGGTATTCTCTATTTTTTTTGTGTTTTTTAAATTAAATGAGTGAAAAGTTCATATTTTATATGAAATAAATAAAATACAAATGATAGTGATGGAAACAATATTTAGCTATTTATTATCTGTGCCTGGCTAACATAAAAGTACCCAAGTTTCTTTTAAAAAGAGGTAACATGCAACCTACAAAACATATTTTAAAACAATTTTATTTGTCATCTAAATAGAATTATATATTAGAGTCATTTTGAAATGAACTACCACTTTATGATTACTGTTACACAGATAATTTGGTTTAAATGCAACAAATGGTTGTATTATTGCTTTCTTGAAGGTTAACACTCAGAAAGAAAGGTGATCTTTTATGAGTTTATCAATGTTTCAGGGGGGGGGGGTTAATAACTGGTGATTTTGATTGAGGTTACTTTTAAAAACTGAATGTTTTTTAAAAATAATTTTGACCAAGAAATATGTCATTCTAAGGAAGATAATGTTAGGCCTAATGATCCTATATAGTCAAAAGTATCTAATTAACATAATTATAATTGGATAAATAAGTAATTAAATATATAGCTAATACTCATGAAAGGTAATAAAAATACTTACTATTTTATAGGTACTTTTCAATAAATATAAATTAAGGTAGTAATTTTGTTTTCATTAACACTACTACTATTTTGCCACACTTTGTTTACATTAAATAAAGAACAACAGGGGTCGATCCAGGAAAAATTTGGGGCCTGTTTAGGGCCCCTTCACAAAAATCTATTTAATAAAATGGGCCCCTTCAGAAAAATCAATTTGATAAAATGGACACCTTCACAAAAATCAATTTGATAAAATGGGCCCCTTCACAAAATTCTATTCCATAAAAACTTACTATTTATTATTTATTTATTATTTTGTGATGTTTTAAAATGTGTAATTTGTAAACAAACAAGTTCACCAGAGCGGAAAACTTCAGCAAAAGGATTTAAAAAAGTTTTTATTTATAAATGCTTGGTTCGAATTTGATTAACTGGATTTCAACTTTCGTTGTAAAATGTTATTTTTCAAAAAAATATAATAAATTTCACAAAAATAACCTTTACTTTTCACAAAATGGGCCCGAAGAAAAAAAACCTGCATCGACCCCTGAACAATAAAGCTTCCTCTAGCTTTATTTTCAATTACAGATACAAAAGGTTTTATAAAATAATTATAATACTCATGAGATGTCTAAAGACTATAGAAAAGACAATATTAATTTTTAAACTATTATATAAATATATATTAGAAGAAATATTTGTATTTTTATATATTTAAACTAGTCAAAAAGATTTATAAAAAACTTTGGTAAATCGATGTTTTAATTTTAAATTTCTGTAATTTGCTAACTACAGTAATCTAACACTCAAATACTTAAATGCATTTAAGTATTTGAGTGTTAGATTACTGTAGTTAGCAAATTACACGTAAACCGTAAATTAATACATTTTATTATACATAGCATGATATATTGTGTTATGTTATGTTATAACCATATCAAACCATGAACCATATTATCATGTAATTATGTTATGTTATAACCATATCAAAGGATATATATAGGGTAGTTGTGCCAGTAATGGACCCCCTTCCAGTAATGGGCCACTTTCAAAGTTTTTGATTTATAAAAAAGTAACCAATAAAAATTTAGCCTTTTATATATTTTTTCATAATTCCTGTCCTCCTGGCTTGTTTTATATTCTAGGTTATTGTTGACACTCTTAATCAAACCAATCAGGAAGGAGAAAATAATGTTTCACAGTTCCACAGATTTTCTGTGAAAATCTTAATGAACATGCTAAGAGCTGGCTTCACTTAAACAATTCATATATTTTTTATTTTCTTGAAAAAATTGCATGTTTTCGTTTAGACAATAATAGAAAACTTTGAATTTTACATACCAATGGCAATTTATAAAATTTCATTTATTTTTCAGGTTTTACGACCATGGTCCATTATTGGAATGCTTAATTAGTCAATTTTCAGTAATGGACACCCCCATGTGGACATACTGAAAAAGCAAATTCAGTAATGTCCGTAGTACATATATTTTTTTTTTATTTAAGTGAAAAGCTAAGTAATCAAATATAATTTTTAAATTTCATTTACCAGAATGTAATAATATATTTTTTTTATATAAATAGCTGTTTTTATCAATTTCACGTAATTAATAATTTTTTTAAAGATTGTTATCAAATTATTTTTTTGTAAGCCGTACCTTGCATATTTTATAATGCGGCAATCAACACCCATCAGGAAGCAGAGAATAATCTTTAAATGCATAGGAAAATGAGGGGCTCATGGGGTTCAAACTTGCCTCATTTAAAAAAGGACAATTTTTTAAATCGCACAAGTTCTTAAAAATCTATTATTTTTTGTCTTAAATGTTTCATTATTCATCTCTGACAAAAGAACTACATACATAAAAAATCACTATAATATTAAATTTAAAGTAGCAATGAAAGTAGTAAATCTGCAGATCAAGGGGCTCAAATGTCAGTTCTGATATTTTATTTTGAAATAATTTTATTTAGTATATAAAAAACATTCAACCTACACTTTCATTTATTTGATATATTTTATACAAATTGCTAAAAGTAATATATAAAGCAGTTTTAGGAAGTTTAACTGTTAAGAATAAAAATAAATATAATTCCATGCACTGGTACACCAAGACACTTAATTTTTTTTTTTTTTTTTTTTTTTTTTTTTTTTTTTTAACTAACCCTTCTAAACTCCCCTCTCCCCCTCAATGACTTAATAATTTGATAAATATAATTTTTTAAAATTTAGTATTTTAAACCTTCTATCTAAAATAATTAAAATATTGATCTTTTGATAATGACAATAATTAATTTAAACAGTGAATCAGTCTCATAAATATTTTATTAATTATTGATATCCTAATTGTTAAATTTATTTGAAAATGACTATTTTATTTCATTAATATGCTTTCATTAAATTTTGGTTTTAAATACAATCAAAATCAATTATGTATTATTTTTTGTGGGGTGTCCATTACTGGAACAGAGAGTGTCCCATTACTGGAAGAGAGAGTGTCCATTACTGGAATTTTGGGTGTTTTGATACATTTCTGTTATTTACAATTAAATTTTGATTCACATTGGGAAATGAGACTATGAGATTGATTAAATAATGTTGATAGATTAATATAATATTAAAAAAAGTGGGCTATAATAATTATAACTATTAATTAAAAAATAATTTTAAAAAAAATTCCTTAAGGGTGTCCATTACTGGCACATCTACCCTATATAATATATTTTAATGGAATATGTGTTCAAAGTATAAAGCATTAAACAGGCAGTTATTTTGAAAATCTCCCATTAATAAAATAGAGTGAAATCACTTTTATTTTTTGAATGGATACCAGCATTGAAACTTTAAATGTAAACAGATATGTTATATAACTGTTTAATGTTATTATAATATGCACAAACACATTAGAAATAATACACAGGTGCTCAGAGTTATTCATAAGAAATAAATATAAATGGACAGAAAAAACTCAGTGCTTGCCAAACCTGAAATTGCTTTATTGCTTCTCTGACTGTTTTAAATGTGATATTATTAATCCATTAGTAAAATTTCTGGCTAGCAAGTGCGCACTTTCAAAGCAGAAGAAGAAATTAAACTTCTACTTTCAAAAGTGACACCAGCTGGCCAATTAATTCAAAAATTGAATTAAAAGAAAAGAAAATGTCCATATTTCCCTTTATACTGGATAAGTCTTAGAAAATAATCACTCCAATTCGCGAAACACACGGCAGCTACACAACTGAAAATAACTGCAAACTAAACGATGACTCTTATTATATTAAGCATTTTTCTTTAATAGCGCAACGAAATTATCAAAATAATCAAAAACAGAGCGGAAATCTATTTTTAAAATATCCATATCGTCACATGCAGCTCTCTGTACAGTAAATATATAAACAAAACAGCGTCAAAACTGTATACACTTTGTAGCATTGTTATGGGCAAATGCGCCAAATCCTTTGGCGAAATATTTTTCGCCAAGGAAGTGCTGAAAGTGTATACACTTTGGAGTATCGCTAGTGGGATGGACAGTGTCTTTCAAATACGCCCCACAGAAAGTAGTTACAAGGAGTCGGATCGGGCTTTAAACCAGTCTCTGATGCAATTCTTTTCACACTCTTCCTTGGATTACGCTGAACAATTCCAGAAAGTTTGGCGACATTTCCAGGAGTGACTACAGTTTGCCTGAGTCTAACATTTCTCACTCGATTATCATCCACGCTGCCGTTCGTTCGAATTTGGCAAAGAGCTTACGAATGACTTTTGCATCGGGCCTTTTCGGAACATTAAATCCTTTTTGAAAGCTACGCCTTGTTGCCGTAGGAGTGCGTTGTAATCTGTAATACTCCAGTACGAGAAAAACACGTTATTCAATGAAATACATGATTTAAACCTCTACGCTATCCTCCTTCACGATTCAACGGTCCAACTGATCGCTCTGGACTTCGAAGCACAATTTATAGGCATTGCGATTACAGCGCCATCTGTTGACGGTTTTTAAAACTAAATTTCCGAAACTTCTGTATAACATTTTTACAGCTTAGCTAATAAAGAAACCGTTTACCGCATAATTCTATTGATCTTTGTTTTTGAGATATTTAATTTTGAAATCAGGGTCTTATTCACTGGACACCCTGTAAGAGTCATGATGCGGCCGTGCATAACGTAGGTCACGCCAATACTGAGATTAAAGACCTAAGAAAATAAATACGTGAAAATGATGTCATTGTCGTTTATTTTCATTTCCTTTGCACGCAAGCTACAACAATACTACAATGGAGGATATTTCATCTACGTAATAATCACGTGGTCAAGGCAAAGAACTTCTAGCACAAAAAGGAAAGGCTCCGTGAACGGAGAAATCCCGCCAGCCAGCGAAACAGTTCATGGAGTACCTTCCCTTCTTATCAGTTAGAACTTCTTGCGGTAAATTACCGGTACCACATGACTTTATTCAGCCTCGAACCCAGATTTAGAATACTGTAAATAGAGAAGCACTGATACTGATTTCCTTTACTTATATTCTGTTTTTAACTATCATTTTAATAATTTCTAACGTTTATAAAGTTAATAAAAATACATCACTGATTATATATAAAAATATTCTCTTCAAGTCCAGTTCATTCATTTCAAAGTTATTGACTTCCTCCATGCATGTGCAAAAACATTATTTAAAATTTCACGAGCGACTTCGTGCTTCATGTTCTACCAAAATTTATCATAATTTAAAGAACATTTGTTGTTAGGTATTAAATTTTACGTCAACAAAACTAGTTTTGAATTCGTTCGAGTTTTAAAACTTTGTCTTTTATTGGAGATAAGCTATTCTGCTTTATATTTATTTCATTGATTGCAAGTAATGGCAGAAAGAAATTATTTACCTGAGTTTATGGTCCGGAGAAAAGCCTATTCTACAGCTCGGAAACCTCCAGGGGGTGATACAAATGATATATTTGGTTTAGAGGCGCGTCAGAAAGAAAGCAATGTAGCAATTTACACCGATAGAAGAATGAAAAATAAAGCATCTCCTGGTAAGCCATTTGTTTTTCCGACTAGAGTCCATAAAATTTAAGTTTTTGCTTGGTTAAGTAGAATTTAATGTGTTTACATCTCCTTTAAAGAAATTAATTAATTTGGTTTGATTATGTTATAAATTTATAAAATTGTATTATTTCTATAACAACGTTTTCCAAATAGATAATTCAGTAAATGAAGCTGTAACTTTTTTTTTATTATTGATTCATATTTTCATGTACATGTAATTTGATCTAAATGGCTTGCTTCGATTACATTACAAATTTATAAAATTGTACAGTTTCCATAACAAATTTCCCCAAAACAGATTTCAGATATTATTCAGAAAATTCTATATCCAAAACATTCTAAATTGATCTTAATTATTTGTCTTTTTTTCCGAAATTTCAAAAATTAATTTTGGCTTAATGTTGTCATTTTACCGCCAATTCGGGGAAAGTTCTGTAAGTGAGATTGCCGCTAATTGGCGTATTCTATTGAGTGACACAAATTTAATTTCATTGTTGTAACCTGGTTTGTTTTTCAGGCGATTATATACTGAATTGCAAAATAAAACATCCATTATTGTAAGTTCGCAACATACTTTAGTCGTTATATTTTAAATATACTTAAGTTATGGTAAATCATTTGACAGTTTACTTTGAGATATTTAAAAACAATTAACACATATTTAAAACAAGTCATGAGCATCGTTTCTTGTTTGTTTAATTCAGTTATTTTTTGTGCAATTTATTTTGGCAAAATGGTACTTCTCTATTATCCCGTCGACCACTTTTCATAACAAAAAACTATCGCCAAACTGTAAGATTAAACGCCAAAAATACAGTCCCATTTACTTGATGTCAGAAGCAATATACGTGTTTGTTATGTCATCAAGTGGTTTTTAATTCGACATTTGCGAGTATTTTTCATTATGTTTTACTGATTTATTAGTTTTTTCGGTACTTCTCTACTATCCCGTCGACCACTTTTCATAACAAAACACTGTCGCCAAAATGTAACGCCCAAATAAACGGGAGAACGTTGCCATTCGAATAGAAAAATAAATATATAAATAAAATATAAGAATTTAAGGACAAAATTGTTGTTTTAATTAATGAAATAACTAATAAATCAGTAAAACATAATGAAAAATATACGCAAATGTCTAATTAAAAGCCACTTGATGACATAACAAACACACATAACGCTTCTGACATCAAGTCAATGGGACTGCATTTTTGGCGTTTAATCTTACAGTTTGGCGATAGTTTTTTGTTCTGAAAAGTGGTCGACGGGATAATAGAGAAATACCGTTATTTCATTAATTAAAATAACAATTGTGAAAATTTGATTCGGTTATTATAGACTTTAATTTAACAATTGTGCCCTTAAATTCTTATATTTTATTTTTATTTATTTTGATATTCCAATGGCAACGTTCTCCGTTTATTTGGCGTTACAGTTTGGCGATAGTGTTTTGTTATGAAAAGTGGTCGACGGGATAATAGAGAAGTACCGGCAAAATTAATTAATTTGATGAATTTTAATATTTTCCTAAACATTCAGTACATATTTCATAAATATTCTGTAAATATGCAATTCGTTAATGGATTAATACTAATTGCTACATATGAAGCCTACACCACATTGTTGCTAACATCGCTATTGTTAGATGTCAAGCTTGGCATCATACTCACTTATCGAACTTTAGCAGCAAATTCTTTAATTTCCCCCAATTCGCAATTCCATGTTATTATTTTCATGTTTGTTATGTTTATGTTATCTTTCATATTATAAAAGACTGAATATTACTTAAGAATATTACCATATTTTGAATTGTTATATTACCTAGATACCACACAGTAACATTGGCTAAATCGGGTGCTGGAATCAATTTAGTGACAAAATGACTAAAAAGTTTTCTTTGTGTTGCATTTTGAAAAAAGAATACGGAACAGATTTTGCAGATGCAGCGGGATTGGCGCCTTTTTTTTTTTTTTTTTTTTTTTTTTTTTTTTTTTTTTTTTTCTGTGCTGGTTGTGCGAATTATCATGTTACTTTTATTTTATTATGGTAATAAATTATAATTTTATTGTAAAACACACATGTTTAATTTTATTTATTACACACATTTGTCATATATTCTAATACGAGCAAATCTTGTGTGTGGTTATATATATATATATATATATATATATATATATTTGGGGCACCAGAAAACCATTGGGCTAGGTCACATGTTCGAGAAAATTCAATTAGTGGGTCATTTTGGTCATGGGTCATGATATTTGAACTCAAATTTAATTTTGACCGAGCATAGCTCGGTCTTCCCTGCTCGTTTAATTTTATTTAACACACATGTTATTTTTATTTTTATACATTTATATTGAACATACACTGTAAAAAAAAATCTCAAACGTTCCGTTTTGGAAAAGGCAACTAGTTGCCTTTTCTGAAATGAATAGATTCATTTTGAGAATGAAAAGCATGACGTCATAATTGATAATACGGATACCAGCAGAAAGATTTGCCATCGTTTATGATAGGGGTGCACAACCTGTGGCCCGCGGGCCAAAAGTGGCCCGCGATCGGATTACTGGTGGCCCGTGGATCAATTTCGCCGATCGGACGCAAAAAAGCGCGAATTTCAACCATCGGGTGTGTAAAAATCACAAATTTTGCCGATCGGGTGCGTATAAATCGTAAATTTCGCCGGTAGGGTGCGTATAAATCGCGAATTTCGCCGATCGGGCGCGTAAAAATCATGAATTTTGTCGATCGGGCCCGTAAAAATCGCGAATTTTGCCGATCGGGTGCGTATAAATCGTTACTTTTGCCGATCGGGTGCGTGTAAATTGTAAATTTCGCCGATCATCTGCGTAAAAATCACGAATTTTGTCGATCGGGCGCGTAAAAAGCATGAATTTTGTCGATCGGGCCCGTAAAAATCGCGAATTTTGCCGATCGGGTGCGAATAAATCGTTACTTTTGCCGATCGCGTGCGTGTAAATTGTAAATTTCACTGATCGTTTGCGTAAAAATCGCGAATTTTGCCGATCGGGTGCATAAAAATCGCAAATTTTGCCGATCGGGAGCGTAAAAATAGTAAATTTTGCCGATCGGGCTCGTAAAAATCGTGAATTTTGCCGATAGGGTGCGTATAAATCGCGAATTTTGCCGATAGGGTGCGTATAAATCGCGAATTTTGCCGATCGGGCGCGTAAAAATCGTAAATTTTGCCGATCGGGATCGTAAAAATCGTGAATTTTGCCGATAAGGTGCGTATAAATCGTAAATTTCGCCGATCGTATGCATAAAAATCGCGAATTTTGCCGATCGGGCACGTAAAAATCGTAAATTTTGCCGATCGGGCTCGTAAAAATAGTGAATTTTGCCGATAAGGTGCGTATAAATCGCGAATTTTGCCGATCAGGTGCGTATAAATCGTAAATTTCGCCGATCGGGCACGTAAAAATCGCGAATTTTGCCGATCGGGCGTGAAAAAATGACGAATTTTGCCAATCGGGCGTGAAAAAATCGCGAATTTTGCCGATCGGGTGCATAAAAATCGCAAATTTTGCCGATCGGGAGCGTAAAAATAGTAAATTTTGCCGATCGGGCTCGTAAAAATCGTGAATTTTGCCGATAGGGTGCGTATAAATCGCGAATTTTGCTGATAGGGTGCGTATAAATCGCGAATTTTGCCGATCGGGCGCGTAAAAATCGTAAATTTTGCCGATCGGGATCGTAAAAATCGTGAATTTTGCCGATATGGTGCGTATAAATCGCGAATTTTGCCGATCAGGTTCGTATAAATCGTAAATTTCGCCGATCGTATGCATAAAAATCGCGAATTTTGCCGATCGGGCACGTAAAAATCGTAAATTTTGCCGATCGGGCTCGTAAAAATCGTGAATTTTGCCGATAAGGTGCGTATAAATCGCGAATTTTGCCGATCAGGTGCGTATAAATCGTAAATTTCGCCGATCGGGCACGTAAAAATCGCGAATTTGGCCGATCGGGCGTGAAAAAATGACGAATTTTGCCGATCAGGTGCGTATAAATCGTAAATTTCGCCGATCGGGCACGTAAAAATCGCGAATTTTGCCGATCAGGTGCGTATAAATCGTAAATTTCGCCGAACGGGCGCGTAAAAATCGTGAATTTTGTCAATCACTAGGAAAAAAACTGAATATTGTCAATCACACGTGGAAAATAAATGCAAGATTTTTCTATCCTTGCCAACTGAAATGGGTTATACTGACTAAGGAGGTGGTTGAGTATAGGGAGCTAACTCTCCTTTTATAAAATTAGCAATTTTATGAACATTTAGGCCGATTCTCTCCCTCCTTCCCCAAAACAAAATTTTGTTCACCCTACGGATGTTGGCTCGCGACAATCCAGTCATTTTTGTGACTGGCCTCCTCTTATAAAGGTTGTGCACCCCTACTTGATATCCACATTTTATGACTGAATATGTTAAGAAGTACAATTTAATATATGTTTCTCCTCCTCTCCACCTTCATTCTTGAAAGCAGAATTTTTTTTCGACATTGGCAATCTTTAAAGTTAAATTTACTCCCTCAAATAAAGTCAAGGAGTATTTTCACTCTTTGAAAATAATCTTAGCTATATCTCTTGTATAAATACAAACGTAAACTGTTGATATATCATTGCCAACAGAACTGAATACGTTGACTGGGAAGGAAAGAACCTAGGGGGCTAGCCCCCCCGTCACACCTCCTGTAAACAAAATTCTACTGATGGTGGCCCTCGACAACCCAGTCATTTTTGTAAGTGGCCCTTCGCTTAAAAAGGTTGTGCACCCCTAGTTTATGAGATGTTCCGTATTCAAAACTGAATAAAATAAAACCTGAAAAATGGGCTATGTTTCTTTTCAGAAATTAAACGTTTCGCTTCCGATGTGAAACGTTCCTAGAATTTTTTACAGGGTACATTTAATTCTCTGGGTTACCACTCCATGACAAAAAAAAAAAAAAAAAAAAAAAAAAATAGCCATTTTGGCGCCAAAAAGAAACCCCCAATGGTTTGCGACATCCGTAAGGGGAAGACTAAGAGTAAATGCATTAAAAATCACATCGCGCCATCGTTGACTGGATTACCAGATATAGTATATTCCGTAAGTTTATCCAGGTTTCGGAAAACCACGCAAAAAGATGGGGAATCTTTCATAATCGAATCCATGTCAAATTGGCATTTTCTGGTACTTACGTATTATCCGGGCCAAGTTACTGGGCCAATTGCGCCATGCACGAAGCCAATATTACTAATTACAGTAACCCTTATTATTAACCATTGGGAAAATGGTTGTTGTTTTCGGTTCAGAATGGACCTCTTGACGTCGTCACTTTATTTTTTTAAGCGTTTTTAACGAAATTCTGTAACTTTAGAAGAATTTTTCTTTGAATAGGCAATAGAAATGCATAAAATCGTTACAAAAATGTTAAAGTTACAAAAAGAATAGATGCAAATTGTCAGATATGAAAAATAAAGTAGAAATTTGGGTACTTTCGTGTTATAGCGGCCCCCCAAGGATGAAATATTTTTGTTTCTGGTTTCATTAATATATTGTAAATTTGGTACTTTCATGTTATAGCGGTCCCCAAGGATGAATCGCCAAGCGACCAAGATTTATCGCCAAATTATAAAGCATTTATGACATTATAATAATATATGATATAATGATATATATATATAACATTTCTTGACGTATGTGGCCAAGTTATAGTCATATATGATGCATATATGATGTATGTAGTCATATATGATGCATATATGATGTATATACATGACAAGTGTTTATGATGTATATACAACTCATAAGACGCAAATAATATGTGTATAATGACGTATATGGCACATATAGGAGTGTTTGGAATAAATATATATATATATATATATATGCGTATATAGGATGCCTATATAAGCTTTGCGATGATCTTGGCGAAATCATAACTGCAACCTTGGCATAATCATAATTGTGGGGGGCGGGGGCCGCTATAACACTAAAATACGTTTTTTTTTTTTTAAGCTTTCGGAACATTTTTCCAATGGTTATTGTAATTTGTTAAATTATTTTTTTTCTTTCTACATGGTAACTGCAATTACCGGCTCTTTCGAGGAGTGATGCACAATGAAGCGGGTTAGTCCATTTAGAAGTCCTAATATAGGAGGTGGGGACAGAGGAAAAGAAGGGATCGGGAGGGGAGAGTTAACTTCTTGCCTCTTTCCTGATTTCCGATAGTGTTTCTGCTCATTTCTCTTCGAGTTTTGAATGCTAGAAAGTTGGTTATTTTTTGTGATAGCTGATTTTCTCGCATATGGGCATCCTTTCTAATTATTGTGCGGTACAGTGATAGCTGCATTAATAAATTTCGTGTATTTTGGGGGATTCCAATACAACAAAGTTTCTGCATCCAGTGATGGTTTTTTTTTCATGTTCGCGAAGCGATCATACATGCAGTATAGTGATTGCCGCATTGACGAATTTCGTGTATTTTTGGGATCCCAATACAACGAGGTTGCTACATCCAGTGAATTTTTTTGTCTTTTCATGTTCGCGAAGCAATCATACATGCGGTACAGTGTTCACCGCATTAACTATCTCCGCGTACTTTTAGGGATTCCAATACAAGGATGTTACTGCATCCAGTGATGTTTTTTTTTCTTTTCATGTTCGCGAAGCGATCATACAAGCAATACAGTGATCGCCGCATTAAGGAATTTCTTGTAGTTTGAGGGATTCCAATACAACGAGGTTGCTGCATCCAATGATGTTTTTTTTTCTGTTTTCATGTTTGTGAAGCGATCATACATGCGGTACAGTGGTCGCCGCATTAACGAATTTCATGTATTTTCGTTTTTTTCTTTTCAACTTTACATTGACTTACATTTCAACTTTACGCCAACTTTTTATGTAATTTTGCTGAAATGTGTATATAAACGTTGTTTCTTACTGCCCATATTATCTTTTTTTAATATCTATAGTTTTAAATTTGTCAAATAAAATATTTATTTTCAAACATAAATGCAATATCTAAAAAAAAATAAATCCTATCTGGACCTATGACCCCTGCTAAAAAAAGTAGATTATTCCCAGACATGCGCAGTTGAAATCTCCCATTATGCGCCACACATTTTATTTATTTACTTGCAGACTACACCAGCTGCGCTGGTCGGTTTCTCCAAAAGAACCTTGAATCAAACGAAATATATCGGTGAATTTAACATTGTATTTTAAAGTAATCTGTACCTTTACCTGGAATATCCTAAAATAACATAAAAACGGATACTTATTTCACTAAGTTATGTTTTTTAATACGGTTTATTATTACGTTTACAATTTATTGCCTACCGTTTTCCATTAATTTATATGTTTTATAGCTACATTTTTTAATAACGGGAATTAACCTATATTATTCACAACTAAAAAGAAATGGCGCATCTAATATTTGTCGAGAATTAAATAAAAATCATGCACTCGTGACATCATAATTCACTTTTATATTTTAACAGAATAATACGGTTACTATAATTTGTGACTCGTGCTGACACATTGCTGTCATTATTATGTTTTTAAGCGTGAAGTTTTCGCTATGGTACTCCATCGGGAAATTTGGTTATTTGTGAAATTCAATATTTGAAAAATGGAATAATCAGTGGATTTGAAATTTATATCAAGAAAAATACAATTTTTTACATTTCTAACTCAGTTTGTCTAACAATTTTCTGACAAATACTTTTCGAGCAATTAATTTTTTCAGTAACTTCAAATGTTTCATTTTCCGAGATTAGTCTGTGGCAACGATTAGCGAAAATCCCAGTTGTCAGCAACGCATACCTTTTTATTAAAGAGGATTTTTAACAATGTTATGTATTTAGTAATATTAAATTACTGTTTTGAACATGATTGGCAACGACAAATAATATTGGTACTTGGCAACCTCTTTTGGCGATCTATCTCCTGGCCCGTATAATACGTAAGTACCATCATATGTATTAAATTTCCAACCATTCGATTGGGTAGTTTTTACGTTGGTATATGCGGACAGATGGACGGGCCAGACGACGACTATAGGTGCTACGTATTTATATAATTACGAACGCACCTGAAAATAACAAATACAACAAAAATCGGTACTTTTATGTTAGGAGGATGCAGGTGATAAATCCCTAAATATTGTTCTCATCTCCATCATTCGTATTGCACTTATTTCATTTAAAATAAAATTATTTCACTTATTTTATTAGGTAGATTTCGTAAGAAATACTACCTGTTACATTCTCACCTAAGTTGGAAATTTTGAAAAATTTTTGCAGATTTACGCCGATCATGACTCCCAGAACCCAAAACCACCACCAGTTCAAAACTTTATATGTATATCTATCTATCTATCTATCTGTCTATGTCACTTTTTTATGGACACGATAACTGGAAAAATTCTGCATAAATCTTTTCCAAACTGATACATAAAATCAAGGGGCATAAAATCTCGGTCAAGTTCGTTAATGGGCAAAATCTAACCTGGGGGGGGGGCTTTTTGTGAAAACAGAAACCCCCCCATAATTTCTTAATTATTGTACGTATCGAATCCGTTTAAAGTTATTACTACTTCTGGGAAAAGGGTGAAAATTTATGTATGACAGATTTTTGATATAATTAAAAATGGCCCCAAGGGGTGGAAAAAAGGTGGGTTTTAGAAGAAAAAAATCATAGCTTCGTCAATTCGCAAGATATCAAATCCGCGTAAATTTATTATTAATCCTCTTAATATTATCTAAAACTTTTATATTGACAAGTTTTTTATAGGACCAACCGTTATAGCAAAAAAAAAAAATTAAAAACAAAAAAAAACCCTGCCGGCTCCGCCTGCAAACAAGTTATTTTTCGAAGTAGGCGGTTCCAACTCTCGCATCTTTTCGAAACTGATACATAAAATCAAGGGGCATAACATCTCGGTCAAGTTCGTTAATGGGCAAAATCGAACCAAGGGGGGGATGGGGGGGGGGGGGCTTTTTGTGAAAACAGAAAAATTCCATAATTTCTTAATTATGATACGTATCGAATCCATTTGAAGTTATTATTACTTCTAGGAAAAGGGCCGAAAATTGATGTATGACAGATTTTTGATATAATTAAAAATGGTCCCAAGAGGGGGTGGGGAATGGGGGTTTTAGAAGAAAAAAATTCATAACTTCGCCAATTCAGAAGATATCAAATCCGTTTAAATTTATTATAAATCCTCTTAATATTATCTGAAACTTTTATATTGACAAGTTTTTTATAGGACTAACCCTTATAGCAAAAAAAAAAAAAAAAAAAAAAAAAATCCCTGCCGTCTCCGCCTGCAAACAAGTTAGGTTTCGAAGTAGGCGGTTCCAACTGCCGCATCATGGCAAAAAGGTCATTTATTCCGCAATTCCCAACAAACAGGCGTCCCACGGTCTGCGTCTTCGAAATCTACCTGTGCCTGTAGGCCGAGCCGTCAGGGATTTTTTAAAATACATGCTTTTTATCCATTTCATTTAAAAGAAAATAAAAAGAAAAGAAAGACAGAAAATAACAAGGAAAAATATCATAAACCAAGACATTTTATATTAACATGAAAGAATTGTTTCTGATTTACAAGAGCGAAAAATGAAAGCTGCTACTGCTGAGAAAAAAAACTGTACCAACAAAAGCCAGAGAAGGAGGAGGAGGAATGCTGTTGGCGAGATTTGCCCCTGTCTAAGTACTTAAAAATCTATTTCCTCTTGTTGTTATATTTGTCATTCTATATAACAGAATTTTCTTCTTTTAGGTGATAAATTTCAAAAGAGATGCCACGAAACCGAAGATATTCCGAGTCCACGGATGAAATCTGGCAGAAAATTGCGGCGTAGTCTCTCCGAGAGCAGAGCTAAGTCAAGTGATCCAAGCTTAAGAACCCCACCACTTGCAACTGGGAAAGAAAACATCGGCTGTCATTTCAAGAAAAGCTTGTCGCCAGCATCGAAAATCGGCTCAGTAGGTAAGAAATTGCACGAGTCAGAAGACGAAACTGATGACGAAGCTTCGACACCCAAAAAGAAACAAGCGCGCAAACCAGTCACTCTTGATGATGTAGATTCCTCTACCGGGAGTAAATTGGAAGACTCTACAAACATTACCAAGGATGTGAATCCAGAGTCTGTTCCAGTGAAAGCACCTCGGCGTCCATGTATTCGAGTGAGACAGCCACCTGGTGGCAAGTCGTCCATTGTATTTTAAACTTTTTGTTCATTTCAAAAAACTATGCCTTCCCTTATTCTTGTTTAGCTGGGAAGTTTAAAATATTTATTTGCATTAGAAAATTTATTTTTGATTTGCATTAGAAAATTTCTTTTTGATATGAACTAGAAATTTCATTTTTTATTTCTCCTACAAAATTCATTGCTGATTTTGAAATACGTATTATGCAAGGGTATTTCATGGGGCGGGACCATATTTGTTAGGAAGAAACATTTTTATAAAAATTAAAGTGCAGCTTGTTGTAGGAAGCGACAAAAGAAAAATTGTTTTTGAAAATAAATGATGCATTTATAACCTCTTTTATGTATTTATTTGGATCATGCACGTTTTTGGAACTGAATTTGTATAGACTGATGTTTCTGCATTTATATTATTATTCATTCTGTTTAAAACAATAAATTGTGAGCTAGTCATCTCTTGTATTACTTAATTATCTGTACGCTTAAGCATGCTCTAAAAATCTAGTTGATATTAACTATTATAATTATACCATAGCTAGAAACTTCTTAAGTAGCTAATTCGAAAGAGTCTTTTTTCTTAGAGCACAAATATGACGAGAGAAGAAGAAAGACGCAAGAAGGAGTTGTCTTCCTTCTGCTCTCGTAATGGTAGGACCCTTTTTATGCCTGAAGAAAAAAAATTAATTCTTCGGAAACGATTTGCGTTAACTTCTTAGACTCGGGTGAAAGAAATGGGTAAATATACCATCTACAGCGCACGAAAGAGACACACCTTGGCACCCCCACCGATATCAGCAACTTTTGAGTACACCGTTTGTGTGGTCCTGTAAATCTATATAATAAAAGTGCAAGTCATGTGACTGAGGAAAACAAATATGAGCTGACCGCTTCACTTTTCATATGCCAGACGGCCATTTTTACTCAAAATTATTTTTTCGAATATTTTCATTCACGCAAAAATAATTCGTAATTTCTGTTCAAATTACGCCATCTTTATAAAAATTAGATTTCTGGGTTCACCGTAAAAATTTTTTCGCATAGGTGTGTTAGTTTCAAATTGATAAATGCAATATTTAAACAAGAAGGAAAAATCATGCGTCAAGCATAGATTATGTAACACTTTCCAACGCTTCCAAAATAATTTTACAAATCATTACCGTGTAATAAGCTGAAAGATAACATCTAAGTAAACGATTTGGAAAACGCATAACATATTTAAAAACGTAATTTCAGGAATTTCCAACATATATTTCCAACATATACAATATTCGGAAAAAAAATCCGAATATTGGAATGCATTCAGCCCTGTATATGATCTATAGATTTGTATATATGTTATAATGATAATTAAATAAAGTCTTCAAATTGGATTAAATATTATATTACTATTTACAAAAAAAGTATATACAGATTTAAATGATTAATCACATAATCGTCGTTCGAAAATACATCCTTTCTATGTAACTTCCGTTACACTTCGCTTAGCTACAGTCAATTACTGAATATATACATAATTGAATGTAAGTCGTCTCTCAAATATTAATTTATTTTGAACGATATTTCCAAAAATGCAACTTTCATGCAGTTTTTTTTTTTTTTTTTAAATAATTTTTAATAAAAATGGCCGCCTGGCATATGAAAAATGAAATGGACATCCCGGAACTGTTGATGACAGTCACATGACTTACGGTTTTATTATATAGATTCTGGATTCAACCAGCTGAGCGCCCATGTTATAATGATAATTAAATGAAGTCTTCAAATTGGATTAAATATTATATTACTATTTAAAAAAAGTATATACAGATTTAAATGATTAATCACATAATCGTCGTTCGAAAACACATCCTTTCTATGTAACTTCCGTTACACTTCGCTTAGCTACAGTCAATTACGTGCTACTCGTTCAGAATCATCTCGTCATCTGCTGGCGGGAAGCGTTTTTTCAGTGTTGCCAGATAGTCGAAAGTGAATTTCCCCCAAATTTCTGAAAATTTCCCCAAATCAGTGGTTTTTTCCGAAAAAGTCCCCAAGAGACTTTTTACTCAATAATGTAAATTTTTCATTTTCAATTTTTTACTATAAAAAAATATTTAACTAATTTAAGCTTAAATTTTTCCCCAAATCAAGGCTTTTTCTGAAAGAATTCCCCATTTACAAAAAATAAGCATTTAAAATTATATTTAATCAATTATCATAAAATCTTCCATTTGCGCAACCTACTGAGAGTTTCTGCTTCTATAGCAATTCATGATTGAAAACGGAAAGCGAAAAGTTATCGAGTCGTTTCATTTTTAATTATGTTTACCAAATATCTAAATCTAAATTCTTGTCTACTTCCGTTACAGTTTGTTTTGATGAAAATACAAGAGAAAATATTAAATTCAAAATGACATTTAGTGTAGGAAAAAAAGGCAACAATGCTTTGTGATATTAATTATTCAGAATTTCGCGTACTATATTTGTTTATTGGTACATTGGAAAATTAAGATGAATTTAAACTCAATTAAAAAAAAAGAAAAAGAAGAAAAGAGAATAAAAACCTTAGAAAAAAGTAATGATAGAACTTCCGTTGTCACAGCGTTAAAGATGTACACAAATGGTTGAAAATGATGCAAAGAAAAGAGCAAATTGTAATGTTATAAACGACGAGCACATGACCACGAGAATAATGATTGATATTTCTGATTCCCGAATTTTAATTTTATCATGACGATAGAAAAGGGATACTCTATCTTCATGATTTTCATTTTCCGAATCAAAATTGAGTTCGAGACAGATCCAGTTTTGTCAAATGACTAAAAGTAAATTTTTCATGAAATGATGAAAACAATTCCCCAAGTTTTTCCCCAAAAATGTTGATAGTTCCCAAACTTTTCCCCACAAATTACTTGTCCCCAAAAAATTCCCCTGAGGGTTCGAAATTCCCCAAAATGGGGACAAAATATCCCCAATCTGGCAACACTGCGTTTTTTACCGCTGGAGAAATGGTGGCGCTGCTCTCAGCTCTTATCAACGAAGAACGAAAAGAAGGCGGCGCTGTTGTCCACTGCGCTAGAACTCTGATTGTAAATACTGTTGCCATTCTGTCACTCGGCCATTCTGCATGCCATGACCTCATGGCGACGTTGCCAGGAACTGAAAATTGAAAAGGAAAAAAGCAACAGCAAGAGAAAACAAACAGTTTTTTGAAAAAAAATATATAGCAACTGATGAATATTGGTGATGATTTTTCTTTCTCGTCTTCGTCGTCATCAGACCGTCTTAAATTTTGTCGTCTTGGATCGCCTTAATATTCTGCGTCATCGTACAGTCGTAACATTCGTCTTAATATCACCAGATCATCTTAATATTACCAGATCATAAAAATATTACAACATATTCGTCGTATGAATTTAATTGAACACATTATTTAGTCTTGCTGTATACATGTTAAAAATTTTCATAAATTTATCTTCGTAAACCAAATTGGAATGAAACAAAATATTAATACATATACACTTGAAAATAAAAATAATGATAGAATCTTTCTTGACAAAAATGGAAAACACAAAAATATACATGTAGGGGAGAGAGGGGCAAGTTGGAACGTTTTTTTTTTACTTTTGGATCCTTAACTTAGTAAACCATAGGTATTAGTTCAAACACTTAGGGTTATATTCTAGCTTCAAATGTTTGCTACAATTTAAAATAAATAATTTAAAAAAAAAATCATACTGAAAAAAATAATGAATGACAATATAACTATCGACAAACTGTTCCAACATGCCCCTTTATGGGGCATGTTAGAACATACTGTGGGGCAAGTTGAAACACAATGAAACAAGTTACAAAATTAATTATAAAATATTTAATTTTAATAATATGAAGTTACAGATAATGCAAAATATTGTAGCCTGATAGTTCCTGTGCTTTGTATTTTTTGTAGGCCTTCATAAATTGACAAATCATATGGAAATACCAGTTTTCTGGTACATCTGTAAGTACTACCAACTGTGATGGGGGTGGAAGGATGAAGCAATTTTTTTGATAGGAGTGTACCACCTACGATCTTCCTCATCAGGGAAAACAAAACCCTTTTCACTATTACACTTTTTCAGAAATTAATTACTATTTCATCCACCTTTAACTGCGTGTATCATCCCAACAAATGTAATTTTTTTCAGTGGAAAGCTTCACGACAGCAAAATTATTAATTTGTGGTTTTCTTTCCTCACAAATGGGTGAATCAAACTCAATAGAATCATCATCATCTCTTCTAGCAGCATCATACTCAATTTCTTCGTCTGTGTCACTTTTGAAGGACATCATCTTGCTCTTCGGTTTTTTACTTTTATTTAATTGAACTGGGTTTAGAAGGTTAAGCTTTCTTTGTGCTGCAGCAATGAAGCAAATGACTTTCATTTCTTTCTGTTGTCTTTGCTTTAATGCTTCCTCAATTATTTGTTTTTTAGCTGGTGTGTCTGTTAAGATCTTTGTTGAGCTCTTTTTCTTATTGGAACTTTTTCTTGGTCCTGCTTTTGGGAAAGGTTGAATTTCTTCCAATGTGATTGCAGGAGAGCTGGAGCCAATAGTTGCTATATTTGATGAAGAGCTATGTATTACAGCTGAAGAAATAATGGTAGGATTTTTCACTGTCTCTGGATTAGGGCGGTTAGTAACATCTGATGGCGGAAAATCAACTTCCATAAAAATGTGGCGGTTCAATGGGTATATTCATGAAACCATTGAACCAGTCTTTGCTAGCTTCCATTTTAGTAACTCATGATTTGTGAATAACTTTGTCATTAGCAACTGCGTAGTTGTGGGCTAGCTTCCTTACTTCTCGTGGACATAAACCATAGTATATTTGAGAAGCATGCATAATATATTGAACAATTTGTTCTTCTTCTTCAGGATTTAACACCTGTCTAGGTTTGGTGTATCCTACCTCAAAATTTATGGAAATTACAGTAGTAGGGTCAATGGTGCTATTACAACAAAATCCTCAGCTGAAGCAGAAGTTGAAGTACAAGAGTCAGTGGTAACCGAATAAAAGGGGTTGGTGATAGCAGAGGTAGAGATGATCAAGGCATTAGAAGTAGATGGGGCATTTACAAATCCAGAGTTGGTAGGCACAACGTTATCAACTTTGCGTAGTTCCTCTTGCTTTTTTAGTTGCAATAAAAATTCAATAAAAAGGTTCAAATTTTATCATTATTCAATAAATAATATTAATATTTTAATAAAGAAATCGAAAAATATATATTTATATACAATATTCTGAGCAAGAAACGATATGGGAGATGTTGGAACTGTGTTCCAACATGCCCCTTCCAAAGTGTTTCAACATACCCCATACTACAGTATTATTTATCTGTTATTTTAGGCCTAACATAACAATAGCTACTTGTTAATGGATGCTATCAACTGAAAGACTGATTTTCAAGCAATTTGACAACATAACTTGAGGTAAACTCAATATAATACTTCAAAAGTAAATAAAGATTTTAAAGAATATGGAAAATTTACTTTCCTTGCATCAAATTAAAAAAATTAACTTGCCAAGAAAACTTGAAGACCTAGGATCCTGAAAACAACATGGATCCTAGGTGTGCTTAAGAGACACAAGTTAAGTATTCCCATAATCCTCTGCTTTTTTCAAAATGGCTACCAACTCAAGTGTTTCAACGTGTCCCATGTTCCAACATGCCCCACTCTCCCCTA
This sequence comes from Maratus michaelseni, assembly GCA_963931845.1. Taxonomy (NCBI): domain Eukaryota; kingdom Metazoa; phylum Arthropoda; class Arachnida; order Araneae; family Salticidae; genus Maratus; species Maratus michaelseni. The sequence continues at coordinate 377,408,246 of OZ007593.1, read as the reverse complement.
TAATTAAATGAAAGACGTCGTGTAATAATATAAGACAAAAATATAGAAAATATGTACAGTATAAGAATAAAAAAGCGTTGAAATTCATCTTTTACGTGGCTGACCATGGTTTCATCATGTCAACTGCAGTGGATGTTGTATTTGGACCCTCATGGTGTCCAACCTTTTCTACAACATATCTGTCATAACTGTTAACAGCTTTGACTTTATACGGACCAAAATATTTGATTCTAAGTGTCAGGCCTGGTCCGAATTGAGTACGCTTAATTGCGACTAAGTCACCAACCTGATATACTTTGGGCGGTTTTCTACGTTTGTCGTAAAATTGTTTGCTTTGTTGTTGGTGTTGAATAATGTTTTTTTAGCGATTTCTCTTAACTCGTTTTTATTATCTAATACTACGTTGGCAAGCTCTTCTTCTAGGAGTTGTTTTATGCGAATGTCATCTTTATTTTTCATTTTAATCCCAACCAACAATTCGAATGGGGAAAACTGTGTTGTATCTGACTTTGTACTATTGATAATTTTTTGTACTGAAGGGACATTTTTGTACCATTTGGTGGGATCATCCAAAGATAAATTAGTGAGAACTGGGATCAATGTGGCATGGAATCGTTCGACTTGGCCATTTCCACGTGGTACACCAGTAGCGATTGGGACATACTCAATGTGCTCTTCCTCACAAAATGTTATAAAATCAGTCGACGTAAAGCAGGACCTTTGTCACAAATAATGCGACGTGGATTTCCAAAGACAGTTTGTTGGAGTTTAAGCTTGTCTAAAGCATCACGGGCAGTTGTGGATTTTACAGGATTAATCCACATGAATTTAGTAAATGCATCGACTACCGTCAAGAGATGCTTAGAATTTTTGTTCGTCGACGGTAACGGTCCTAGAAAATCGACATGGTACGTATCAAGAGAATTACCTTTGGGAATTGGGTGAAGGAAACCTTCGGGCTTTCCAGACTTCCTGGAAGATAAAATGCATGGTACACAGTTCGAGATGACAGTTTGTACTAGTTTATTAAGATTTGGAATATAATAGTCTCTGTTAAGGATATCCGCAGTTTTTTGAGTGGAAAAGTGACCTTTAGAATGTGCATCTCGTATCATTTGATTTTGCATGGCTTGTGGGACAACTAATAGTTCACGGTCTTGAACAAGTTTATAAAGTACACCGTTCTTTAAGAAAAAATCATTCACGGGTGAATGCTCAACAACTAGCTTCATACTACTTATAAAATCATCAGTGGTTTGAGATGCAATGATTTTTTGTGTAATTTCGTTATGTGTGATTAATATTACTGGGTATCGACTTAACGCGTCAACGTGTTGTATTTGTTTTGCAGCTCTGTGAGCAACAACAAAATTAAAATCTTGGAGAAAAAGAGCCCATCTGGCAATCTTTGCACTAATCTCAGCTTTATCCATAGTTTTTTGGAAGGCTTCACAATCTGTGACAATTTTGAATTTAGTTCCATGTAAATATATTCTGATTTTTTTTAACGCCTCAACGACCGCTAAAACCGCAAATTCATAACTATGCAATTTTTCTTGTGTAGGGGATGACTTTTTACTCATGTATAAAACAGGATGAAATTTGCCATCGGCAGATTTTTGTAAAAGAACTGCGCAGAAACCAAACTTAGATGCGTCTGTATGTACTTCTAATTCGGAACCGAGGACAAAAAGATGAAGAACAGGTTCAGTTGTAAGCAGCTTTTTTAGAGTGGAAAATGCAGCTTGTTGCTCTGCGCCAAAATGAAATGTAGAATTATTTCTGAGAAGATCACTTAGGGGTTTTGCGATGGCTGCATATCCAGAGATATACTTGAGAAAATAACCCGTTAAACCTAAAAAGGATTGTAAATGTTTGGCATTCTGGGGTTCTGGAAAATTCTGTACAGCTTTGATTTTCAAGGGCGATGGTGCAATTGTGTTATTTTCTATCACATGCCCTGAGAATTCAACTTTACGGACAAGAAATTGACATTTTTTGAAATTAATGTTCAAACCATAATTTGATGCTACTTGTAGGACGCGTTTCAGTTTAACAAGTCCGTCTTCTTCAGTTTTCGCAGGTATGATAAAGTCATCCATATATAAAATTAATGTGCCGTCTGCTAATAAAGGACGAAAAACACAAGCTAAATATCTGTTGAAAGCAGCAGGACTAATGCTCAACCCCAAAGGGGCCTTTAAAAATTCCCACTGACCATCATGAGTGATGAAAGCGTATATTTAGTACTGTTAAGATCTATATCCACATGGAAAAAACCATTTTTGAGATCAATTGCTGTGAACACTTGGGCACTTTGCAATTGATCCAAAACATCATCAATGAGGGGTAAAGGGTAATTATCCCTAACAATTTTTTTGTTTAATTTTCTATAGTCAATACATAAACGTATAGAATTATCTTTCTTTTTAAAAAGGACTATTGGACTGGCATAGTCACTACAGGAGGGTTTAATGATGCCTTCTTTGAACCATTGCTCAATTTGAACAGAAACAATTTGTTTTTCAGGCAATGACATTCGACGAGCTCGTTGACAAACGGGAATATCATCTTTTAATATAATGGACATCTTTAGATGGGTGGTGTGCGTTTTGATTGGTTTGTAACTATGAATTGAATTATACACTTCTTGTTTGCATGCTTTATCACGAATATGACTTAAATCTACGTCAAGGGGATCTTCAACAGACTCTACTAAATGTACAAACAAATTAGCATCAGATTCTGGTTTACTAAGAGAAATACCAGTTATGTTGTAAAGTAACGTGCCTTGAGTAATTATATTTGTACCAATGAAAAGTGGGAGATTCATGTGATGCTTTTCGATGACATATATAGTTGTAGAAAAAATAGTATTATCAATATCAATGTTACCAGAAAATGAGCCAACTGGTTTAGAATTACCGCTACCAAACCCTGTTAATGTTAAACCCACGGGTGTTAATGCTGACAAACCCAGCTGTACATAAATATCTTCACGAAGCAAAGTAAAATTGCTTCCTGTATCGATGAGAGCATCAATCGTAACACCAGAAATTTTAACTAATTTATTCATTTCATTTCGAGAACACGTTAGAACATTTACTTGAGAAAGATCATTCGAATTTTTTGCATCCTTTGATTTATCACATTGAAATGATTTATGCCCGTACCGATTACAAGAAAAACAGAGGGGTGCTTTATCTTTATTTTTACAGTACTCACGTGATTTTTTGGCCACAATTGTAACAGAACTTAACATTACGATTTTTGGAATTCTGGGAATTAAATGATGACTCAGCATTATCGGGTTTAGATTTAAATTTAGGAACAAATTTTTCATTGTGTTTGGGTTTTTCATCTTGAAAATGGCACTTATTCTTGAGAAAATCATGCCGAATTTTGTCGTAAATTTTTAACTTTTGTTTAAATTCCATGATAGTTTTACATTCGTACAGGATAGATTTCTGAAAAACAGAACCAGGGATACCTTTAATTAGGTATTGCATAAGAGCAGAATCTTCGATATTACCACGTGAACTCAACTGTTTCATGATTAGAAAATATTCATCTAATGACTCATTTTCATTTAATTTTCGCGCATTTAAAATTTCACGTAATTCATCAGAGTTATATAATTCACCAAATTCGGAAAGAAGCAACTCTTTTAACTTATTCCATGAATTTATGTGACTTCTGTTTGAACTAATAATAGCGCTTTACCTCTTAAAGATCTTTTGGCGAATAAAAATTTATGCAGCTCGGACAAATTAGAAATATTAGCTACATCATCAAAATCGGATAACGATTTACGAATACTTTGAAAGGAACTGCCGTCGAACGGCGCAAGAACAGTTTCGATATCATGAAAATTTACAGTACTTGGCAAAACATATTGAACTGGAAAATGCTTGTTAGGAGAATGAGAAAATTCTTCGTCAGTGCTTAAAACACTCGAACACGGTACATTACTTTGTTTATTTTCATCATCATGAGAATTTAATTCAGAATCACATTCCGCCTCACTATCGTTTTGTAAGATATTAGCTTGTAGTAAAGTTAAGTCTGAAAGATACGTAATTAAACGTGTAGCAATGTCAACTAAATTTCCCGCGCTATCAACACAAAGTAATTAAATCATTCAAAGAAAAGTCGGTTGTAATTTTATCGACTTTCTCTTTAAACTCATCTGAATCCGTGTCAAAATTAAAACCAGTAAACTCACGGATTCGCTTTCTATTTGAACGATCCCCCTCATTATCATATAAAAATCTATGGAAAAGTTTTATCTTATTTGTTCTCTCATTCTTTAAAACAGTTTGCAGTTCAGCTATTTCAACGAGTTACATGATTAAAATTGAAATATACAAAAGAAAGAGAAGAAAAAAAATTGAACTCACCGAAAAAATATATCCTTTACAATGAAAAAAATGATGCGTCGATGTTGCAAAGCGATGAAGATTTACAACAGACCTCTCTCGTTTTTGTTCCTTCCTTTTTTGTGTGCAGCGTCCTTGAGCTCTGAAATCTTTTAATAAATAATTGAAGAGTGGCGTCGTCTTTATCAGTGATCAGTGTCGTCTAGGGGCTTTTATTTCATTTACTAGCCGCCACTGGCGACCAGTTTAGTCTCCCTTAAATGCATGTTAAGCATTGTAACACGTTACTTTTATTCCTAATTTAATTTTTTTTTAATCCTTCGCCAAACCGGAAGATTTTAATAGACAAATCAAGAACTTTTGCCATCATGGTAGCATTTCGCATAATTTTTGTTGTTATGTATTTCATCTTTCTTGACAAAAACCGCTTAACCTATTTAAGCATTTATGCTTCATGACCGTTTGCTTATCAGTTGCAATATATTCGCTAATGCGGAGATTCTTAAACATATTAAGTAATTTTTCGTAATTGGGTCCATTGCCAATTGGCGTATTTTAGTTAATGCAATTTGATGCAATGAAGTTTCTTTTGTGAAAGTTTTTTTTAAACACCATATTGTTGCTAATATTTTTTTTTTGTTTCTCGCTAACTTTGGCTGTAGACTCGATTTCGGAAGATTAGAAAATTTATTATTATTCTCATCTAAAACGTCTTGAATATTTTGCCATAATCAGGCTGCATATTATTACACGTAAGTTTGGGTACAGCTGTCGCAGACGCACCGGCGTATCATTTTGGCGCCAAAATGGCGATTTTATGGGTGGGCAACCCGACAGTTTCGGCTAGATTTTGCTTGGTATGGCAACCCGATAGAGCAGATTCCGTATGTTTTATAATAAATTAAATATTATGTGTTTAATAATAAATTGATCATTGTGTATGTTTTATAATAAAATTGTGTGTTTTTTAATATAAAGTAAAATATTTCATAATAAAATAAAAGTAAACTGCTGTTTTAGCAATCTCTAACAGGTACCTGAAAATGGGGTTTTCTCGCCAAAATGACGCAAAACAAAAATCGCGCCAACCCCGATGCGTCTGCGAATGCTGTTCCATTTTAAAAATGCTATTGGCGGGATTTGCGCACAAATAACATAAAAGTACTAAATGATGTTATGTATTTTATAAATGTATATTAAATTACTGTTTTAAACACGATTGGTCATTAACAATGGTAAATATGATTGGTGACTAATAATCATTTTCGATGATCTCTCTTCCTGGTTCTCTTCCCACAATACATAAATACCAAATTAACTGACAAATCGTTTTGAAATTTGATTCATTAAATATTATTACATAAGTTGTATTTGTTTACATTCAGCTTACGGCAAGAAAAGATCCGGAAGGAAGTTGAGTTGTATATCACATAATTATGGTAAACTTTGATTGTCTCACTGGTTCGAATTATTTTTTTTTTAACACCAGGTAGCGGTCCAAAAATTCATTAGCGGAGAACTTGCTTTACGAACGATTACCTCCGCATGGTTTAATATTTTAAAAGTTCACGACGAATGAATGTTTTTCTTTTTTTGTTGTTTACTTTCATGGATAGAGAATTTGAACTGCGAACCTAATTTTAACTGAAATTATTGCAGAATATATACATAATTGAATGTAAGTCGTCTCTCAAATATTAATTTATTTTGAACGATATTTCCAAAAATGCAACTTTCATGCAGTTTTTTTTTTTTTTTTTTTTTTTTTAATAATTTTTAATAAAAATGGCCGCCTGGCATATGAAAAATGAAACGGACATCCCGGAACTGTTGATGACAGTCACATGACTTACGGTTTTATTATATAGATTCTGGATTCAACCAGCTGAGCGCCCATGTTATAATGATAATTAAATGAAGTCTTCAAATTGGATTAAATATTATATTACTATTTAAAAAAAGTATATACAGATTTAAATGATTAATCACATAATCGTCGTTCGAAAACACATCCTTTCTATGTAACTTCCGTTACACTTCGCTTAGCTACAGTCAATTACGTGCTACTCGTTCAGAATCATCTCGTTATCTGCTGGCGGGAAGCGTTTTTTACCGCTGGAGAAATGGTGGCGCTGCTCTCAGTTCTTATCAACGGAGAACGAAAAGAAGGCGGCGCTGTTCTCCACTGAGCTAGAACTCTGCTTGGAAGTACTGTTGCCATTCTGACATATATACTACATAGGATGCTAAATTTTAGTTTACTAAGGAAACGCGTAGCACAGTTTAAAATTCTCCTTCTGGAGTTTCTTTCAATAAACGGAAATGTGTTCGCGAACTTTTGTGCTGGCCTGTATATGAAATACAGAATTTCTACTCACCTAGTAATAAACAAAAAGTGAGTTAAATTTAAAATCGCGTTCAGCAACTTAAAACGCACTTCCGGGAATTATTGTTAACAGACAGTAGAGAATTCTTTTGTTTGTCCCTGTAAATGAACGATGACTGCTATACACACAATATTCTGTAGTAAGCCTCTTGTAATGCACCTTAGTGATATATATAAATTTCAATGCGTTTAAAATATTGAAACATTATTTAATTAAACCGCAAACGATTTTTCTCCATAGACATAAAGTAACGGAATTCTTTTGACTGTCCCTATAAAGTAATAAGTGCTATGCACACCCTATTCCATATTAAGCTTCTTGTAATAAACTCTTAGTGATGTATATCAATTACAATGTATTTGAAATTGTGTAAAATCATTAAAATAAACCGCAAATGATTTCCCCCCATAGACCGTAATGTAACGGAATTCTTTTGAGTGTCCCTGTAAAAAAACTATAAGTGCTACACACTTCAGTGTTTCATAACATATAAAAATTAGAGGGCAATCCGAGCATATTTACGGGAATTAGAGCACGGCAGACGGCCAGACAAACCGAAGTCATAAACACTTTTCAACTAAGTTGGAAAGTGTTAAAAAAATCTTTAGAGCCTGAAAAATGCCTAGTCCGCCATCTTTGGGCTGTGGAACAGGTGCAGATTGTTCCTCTGTGGTTTTCCAATGAAAGGAAATTAAACGAATTTATTCAAATCGATTTTTAATCGATATTCAGACTTCTAGTGGGAGTAATAAAAAAAACATTTTTAGAAATTCTGAAAGCTAATTTTTTTGCGTGTGTGTCCGAAATTTCACGTTCCTAGGTGAAATAGTTTATGAGATAGCGTCTTTGAAAACGTCCAATCTGTTATCGAAATTGCAATACTGTGACTATTGTAACCCTCAGAATGAACTTCCTTTGCGGTTGATTTAATTCTACGTTTGAATATTTTTATCCATTAATTAGTGGGTTTTTAAGCTTTTAATTAATATCTTGCGTTAATGAAGACATTTTAAAAATTTTATGATTTTCAGCGTGACAATAGGTATTTAGCTGTAAGTACACAAAATTTCAAGTCTCTAACTTATAAAGTTTCTGAAAACCGACTCTGTGACGGACAGACAGAGAAGCGAGACACGAATAGGGTTTCGTGAGATGAACGAAACCCTAAAAAAAAACTTTTCTAAATCAATATAAATAAAAATGTAAATGTTCGTTTGTTCAAAATCGCAAATGTCCGAAAGTTCTTCACCGTTTGCTTTGGAATTTTGACGCAACGTTGCATTCGAATACGCGCGTGTTTTCATGCACCTACTATTCTCCTTCCCCCCAATTTCCCCCCGGGAGCCCTTTTAAAACTTTTTCCGACACCCATCGTGTAATATATCATTGGAAAGCCCTTCGACCACTCTTTTTGACACAACGTTGCATTAGAACACGCGCCTGTCTTTATATGCCTACTATTCCCCTCCCCCGAAATTCCCCCCCGTCGGCCACTATCTTAACTTTTTCCGACAAACATCATGTGGTATATCAGAAGAAAAGCCCTTTGACCACTCTTTCATACTATGAACCTCGCTTCTCCCCTCCCCCCAGTTTACCTCCGCCGGAGGGCACTTTTTTAATTGTTCCTCGACACCCATCATGTGATATATCATTAAAAAGCCTTTTGACCACTCTTTCATATTTTGCACCAAAAATACATTTCCTTTCATAGATTTTAATCTTGAAACTAGCGCAATGAAAAATAAATGAAAATTACGTCATTTCGACCCAATTGTAATGAAATGTTCCAATCTATATAAATAAAAATATAAATGTTCGTTTGTTCTAAATCTTAAATCTCCGAAAGCTCTTCACCGATTGCTTGGAAATTTTGACACAACGTTACATTAAAATACGTGCGTGATTTTATATACCTACTATTCTCCATACCCCCAATTTCCCCCAATTCAGTCAAGCTCTGAATTTATTGCAGAACGACTGACACTGGGATGTATGCATTAATGAAACGTGCAACACGTCACATCCAAATCAAATTCGTACATTGTTTGCAATCAAATTGACTGCCTGCTGTCCTTCATCTACAACAGAGTTATGATAGGAGATAAATCGCACATAGCTGAGGATATTTTCCGTCGAAATTCAAATACGAACATATATTTCACAGCAGAAATCTACAAAGAAGCGTTGATAATGATTGAAGATTTTTGCTTAGAAATCGCGAACAAAGTTCTCAATGAATTGGAAATGTCATCAAAGAATCAATCTACTGCTACTTCGTTCGATGTATAACTGTGTCGTGAACAAAATTACAACACGGGTGATCGTTTGTCGTTTGTGCAATCAAATATTTTTAAGCTAAGGCTTGAGCAAAAATGCATTTACGATTAAATAATGCAAACCGTCAATAATGAGGTTGGAAAAATCTTCTTAGATGCGCCAGGAGGAACTGGTATAACGTTCCTAATTAGATTGATTCTATCAGCAATTCGATCCCAAAATCACATAGCCTTAGCTCTTGCGTCATTCGGAACAGCTGCGACATTGATACCAGGCGAGAGAACTGTTCATTCCGCTTTGAAATTGCCATTGAACGTGCAATTCAATGAAACTCCCACGTGCAACATTTCCAGAACATCTGGCATGGGAAAAGTATTGCAGAAATGCAAACTTATTGTTTGAGATGAATGCACAATGGTGCACAAAAAATCGCTCGATGTTCTTGATCGATCATTGCAAACTTTGCGTGGAAACATCAGCCCATTTTGGAACGCATTAATATATTGCTTGCAGGAGATTTCAGGGAAACAATATCAGTAATTCCTCGATCGATACCAGCTGATGAAATAAATGCTTAAGAACTAAAATAACTTCTTAAAACACCATAAAAACTTTAAAATGCGCTAGGCCTTTCGAAAGATCTGAGTCTTTCTTCGTCAGGCGCAAAAAGACGTGCGTCTACTATGAAAGCAGCAGCAAGACTGAAATGAGAGGTAAGGGAGAGGAAACAAGTTGATGCAACAGCCAATAGGAAAGTAGAAAACAAGTAGTAGTGGAAGTAGGAAAGTAGAATTGTTTTCTACTTTCCTATTGGCTGTTGCATCAACTTGTTTCCTCTCCCTTACCTCTCATTTCAGTCTTGCTGCTGCTTTCATAGTAGACGCACGTCTTTTTGCGCCTGACGAAGAAAGACTCAGATCTTTCGAAAGGCCTAGCGCATTTTAAAGTTTTTATGGTGTTTTAAGAAGTTATTTTAGTTCTTAGTGTTTCACACCAATTTCAACTTATTTTAAATAAATGCTTGCCTGAAATACTTTACTTTGTGACAACACGTAAAGGCGTTAAAATTAACTACAAATATGCGTCTTCAGCTGCAAAACGATCGATCAGCTGAGATATTCTCACATCAAGTGCTGGAAATTGGGAACGGAAAAGTGACGGTTAATCTGAGCTCAGGACGAATTCCATTGCCTCCTAACTTCTGCAGTTTAGTGACGTCAAAAAAAAAAAAAAGAATTGGTTGAAAAAGTAATTCTCAATATTCAAACGAATTATAAGAATCACGATTGGCTGAGTGAACAAGCTATTCTTGCAGCCAAGAACATAGACGTCTACCAACTTTACAATATTATTCAGTCTAACATTCAAAGCGAGGCAGTCACATACAAGTCCGTCGATACAGTTGTGGAAGCAGATGAAGCGGTTAATTATCCAACAGAATTTTTTATTTCACTCGATCTGCTAGGGATGCTACCGCACCTACTGCAATTGAAAATCGGCGTGCTAATTATCATGTTGCGAAATATCAACCAGCCAAAGCTTTGCAACGGCACGCGGCCGGCTTGCAGTAAAAAAATTAATGAGAACGTCGTAGAAGCAACAATCTTGGCAAAACCTTCCAATTGTAAAGCTGTCCTCATTCCTCGCATTCCTATCATTCCAACGGATATGCCAGTTCAATTTAAGAGATTGCACTACCCAATTCGATTGGTGTTTGCAATCACCATCAACAAAACTCAGGGCCAATCTTTAGAATTGTGCGGTTTAGATCTTAGACCGGGAGGCGGCAGCACAAACAATCACCTCATCGAGTTCACGGCTGAAATTCCAGAATTAGTTAAAACTTGATTCGCATATTAAAACGCAATCGGTCTGCCAAGTCATATCTTGGTTGAAAACATCCAAAAACCCGATTTTAGCGGTTGACTCGTAGGTTTACCATTGTGTTTTCCTGCTCCCAGTCTTCAATGTTTTCATACCTTTGGGTGCAGGAAAACACAGTGGTAAATCTACGAGTCAACCACTAAAATCGGGTTTTAAGGTGTTTTCCACCAAGATATGACTTGGCAGACCGATTGCGTTTTAATATGCGAAGCGAGTTTTAACTAATTCTGGAATTTCAGCCGTGAACTCGATGAGGTGATTGTTTGTGCTGCCGCCTCCCGGTCTATCTAGACACGGATTGCTTCTAACATGGACAATTATATGTTGCGTGTTCTAGAGTCAGCAAACCAGACAATCTCTATATCTGGACAGGCAAGACACATTGTATATCCACAAGCATTGTGAAATTAAACATATTAGAAACGTGCGTTTTCTCTTTTCTTTCTTTTCAATTTAACCAGACAGAGCAACATCAACGCGTGACCGGGTACAGCTAGTATGAAATAAATCTCTATTGAAATAATGATATTTTGAATAAAAATTTAAAATAAAATAAGTCCTTCCGGCCTGTACCGGGAGGAAAAGGTAGCTTTCCTATATCTACGTTTTAAAATTTTAGCTAATGTTACACGAAAACAGCAAGCTAAAATGCAAAGAAACGTTTACAAAAGTTTCGTTAATACTGAATTTGAATAAGAAATTCGTCAAATTATTGAGCAATAGCCAAATTGGCTTCATTTATGAAGACTTATTTTGATCGCCAAATTTCGCGATATTTCGCCAAATGTCGCCAATTTTGTCGCCAATGTCGCCAATTTTGGCGCTAACGGATATGAATATATAGTTTTATACGTATGATTGGGAAAATTATTACAACAATGAAAGAAAATAATTTGCGAGTAATCGCGTTAATGTGCTGTTTTGTTTCAAAATGTCAGCCACCCTAGAATTTCAAACTGCTCTATCTCAGCCATTTTTTAAGATAGAGGTAAACCAAAAAAAGCTCTGGAATCCTTGTATCAAGGCCTAACACGTAATTAAAAATAAATTTGAATTTTTAACTTTTTTGTATAGTTATTTTAGATTTTAAGTTAATTTAAATCTTTAAGTGGCCGCCATCTTGAAACAAGATGGCGGACCAAGCTGGCCAACGAACTCGGTCGAGACATTAGTGACCTTAATACACACAATTAGTTTCATCAAAATCGATTCATAAATACGGGCGTTATCGTATGACATAGGTCAGATATATATATATATATATATATATATATATATATATATATGGATATATCTATATATATAAATCAACATTTGGACGGAGGGTGGTTTTGGGGTCTGGGGGTCATGATCGGTGAAAATATATCGAAATTTTCCGGAACTGCTTTCCTCCGAACGGCTGCAATAGGTAGCTTTATACTTTTTTGTATTGAAAGCTACCTAAAATGAAAAGATTAGTCAAATTAAAAACATAATTACACACTGCATGCCGTAAGCTTATCAACTATACCCCTGCAAAATATGATTAAATTTCTATGCATAGCTTGTGTTCCTATATAAAACTTTTTTAACGGAACTTTTTTGACCGACTTCAACATTAAATATCTCTTTAAATAATTCTTCTATTTAAAAACTGTCTGTTTCTGCATGTTTGTAGAACATTTTTCTATAATGCTACCAATTTTTACGATTTTTTTATATGCAATAGTTTTCTTAATATTAGCTGAGAAAGACCTCCGAGCACAAAAAATCCATTTACATCTTAGACAGCGGTTGTTACGTTTTTTTTTAAAATACAGAGATTATATGCAATAGTTATATATATACTAGATGGTACCCGCCAAAAATTGACGGAAAAAATTACAATAGCAATATTAGTAAAATAAGCTTCTTTATTACATAAGTAGGGGTGCTTATGAAACAATCTTTCAAATATTTTATTAAAAAAAAAATTTCCCCCAGTGAATTACGTTATTATTTCCGATGCAAACTCCAAACAAACAATCCGTAAAAAAAATGGAAATCAGTTTGACATTACCGCCCTATTCCCCACGGCAAGAAAGAAAATTTCCTGAACCTATGAAGTATCATACAAATAGCATATCCCTACGTTCATCTCATATTCAGTCAATAAAAGAACATATTAAATAAGGCACACATCCCCCCCCTGTGATAATGCAACCGAATGAGCTCCTATGCGCATGTGCATTGCTTCTCCCCAAACGCACCGTCGAAATTCGACGTTAAAAAAAGTTTTAAAATGTTTTGATCAAAATTTTTAAAATGTCTTCTTTAATCATTGTTCGTTTTAAATCCATATCTTCTGAAACGCATCTATTGTTTTAAGCTAACCAATTTTTATGTAAAGATGAAGAATTTTTTTTACAATAATAAATCAATCTGCAGATAAAGGAGATTTTTAATGTTTTCAAGTGTAATTTATTTGTATGGTTTCTTCATTCCTTTACATAATCAGGATGATTATTCCTTTTCCATAATTAAGAGAAATAATGTAAATAAATAAATATCCAAGATTATTTTTGATTCTGTTTTCATTAATATATTGTAAATTTTATTGTTAAAAGTTACTGATAAATGATACTTTAGTAAATGGGGCTTTTCTTAATTATTATTATTATTATTCTTCTTTTTTTGAGATTTAATGGCAACATTCTTCCGTTTGTTTATTGGGCGCTACAGTTTGGCGAATTATTTGAGGTACTTTTCGGTTAGCAGGGCGCCAATGAAGTATATATATATATATATATATATATATATATATATATATATATATATATATATATATATATATTCATATATATATATATATAATGTATATAGTTTTGTTTTTCTAGTATTGAATTTATGTGGTTTATTGGTTTATAGATTTTGGTTGGCTTTTGTGATAATGATTCTGCAAGTAATTTTCCATTGGAGTTTGTTATTATGTGTATATATACATACTTTATTGGCGCCGGCTAACCGAAAAGTACCTAATTTGCATATAGTTTTTTTTTTCTTAATCGGACGACGGGATAATGCGCGGAATTTCGACGGGATAATGAATATTTTTTATGGTACCAGAATATTTTTCTGTATTTTATAGTTATATTAAGAAATACATATTTTTATGATTTGCTGAATCACTTAGTTGTTTACTTTTTCATGCATTATATTATTGAAGGTTGTTAGTTCTCTTATTCGTTTAAATATACCCTATTTATATAAAAATAGCGTGTGTTCTCTGTGGTGTTTCTCATAAACGTTGTAAAATTCAGGTTATTAGATTTTATCCAACTTTGCTGTCATAACAGCTGATGAAGCAGCCATTTTCGGCGATTTTTTTGTTACCTGTAAAATGTTTGTTTTTGGTATAGCCCGAACTAAGAAAAAATTGAGTACTTTTCCATTATACGGACACCATTGTCCCCAAGCATATATTTACATGTGTGGCATGGTGTCGGTATAACGGAAAAGAACCAAAATTTGCGATCGATCAAATAATTGAATTTCGTTAAACATTAAATTTTCTGGTACTTTTCTATTATCCGGTCGACCATTTTTCATAACAAAAAATTATCGCCAAACTGTAAAATTAAACGCCAAAAATACAGTCCGATTTACTTGATGTCAGAAGCATTATACGTGTTTGTTACGTCATCAAGTGGTTTTTAATTCGAGATTTGTGTCTATTTTTCATTATGTTTTACTGATTTATTAGTTATTTCATTAATTAAAATAACAATTGTGTCCTTAAATTCATGTATTTTATTTATTTATTTATTTTGATATTCCAATGGCAACGTTCTCCCGTTTATTTGGCGTTACAGTTTGGCGATAGTTTTTTGTTATGAAAAGTGGTCGACGGGATAATAGAGAAGTACCAATTTTCTTATTTTTAATCTGAGAAAGAAACAATAATCATGGATTTAATTAATTTTGCAATATGCGGTGCAATATTAATATTGCTTAATAATAATGAAAATTATAATAATTTTGATTAAATCAGTACAGATATCGCAGACGCACCTGGGTTATTTTTTGGCGCCTAAATGACGATTTTTGCTTTGTATGGCAACCTGGTGTTTTATAATAAATTTGAATATGTGTGTAAATAAATAAAATAAAATAGGTACTTTTATGTTAGCTGGGCGTCAAGGATAACTCTCCAAATCTTGTTTCAATTGGAATAATTTAAATTGCGACATTTTACGTGAGATTTGTTATTCATATTGATATGTTTACGTTTAGATATTTTATTATGATTATATTCTAGCTAATTAAGTTTTTTTTTTTAAAGATTTTATACTACAATGTTAAAATATTACCTAGTTGATATTAGTTAATGTCAAAAGATTGGCGAACCACAGAGTTCAGGGAAAAAACTCTATGCCCTCAAAAGTGGGAGTTGTCAACTTTATGACGTCATAAGCAGAAGTAAATGTTTAATTGAAAATTACAGCTAATTAATTAAATTTTCGAACAAACGAATGCACGATAACAAATCTGTGTCCTAATATCTTTCATTTAAAAAGAGAATGGTGTAATTTGATGCAGTAGTTTGTTCTAACGGATTGTCGAAAGAAATCGCTTAACGTTTTAAATATATAGATTTTGTGCATGCATGCCTGCATTTATTCGTTATCAATTGATGATATATTTAACCCTTTTTATCCAGACGGTACTTATAAGTACCACTTTAACCCCTTCGCGACGAACATCCTTTACAGAATTTTTAATCTTTTACCACCAGTTTTTCAAAACAGAAATTTTCGCGTAGTTGAATCGCAGAAATGCTATCATTAAATAAGGCAAAACTTACAATAAAAAGTTACTGGTGGGAATAATCGAGGATTCTGAGCATCTTATGCGTCACGTATACGTGTCACTCGTTCCCAAGGGGTTAATAAAACACCTATATATTTGCAATATGAGCGTTTTTCCTAACGGTATTCACAATGGCACAAAGATTGTATTTCTGATAGCAGGCAAAAGATGGCAAATTCAAGCACATATCCTCTTTCTTTGCATTGTAGGGATTTTACATTTTGCAACAGAATTGACATGCATGTTGTTCTTCATTTGAGTAATTTTAGTGGTTTATTACCGGTTATTTAGTACTATTATTTTCTATTGTTTTCTATACTCTACAGGTGAACATTTCCTATATTTTATTTGAAGTTTACTATTTTATTTTATATCATAGGGTAAAAAATTTATGGTGGTTACAGTTGCATAATTAACCACTAAAACACTATAAAAATTATTTTCCTCTTTCCTATGTTTATTCTGCACCAAAACTTATCCAATAATGCAAAAATACAATTAAAAAGTAGCTGGAAAATTAATTCAGGATATAAAGGGTTAAACAAATTTGCTATCCGGGATAATTTTACACCATGTTATGTCACTTGAATATTGTATTGAAAAACTACTGTATTGAAACTACTGTATTGAAAAAATGCTTCTGTATACGAAATGACACAGTGAATACGTTGACAGAAAGTATGTTGCCAAATTTCCTTTTCCGCCAAAGCTATTTTCTCTGTTTCCTCAAAGCCCCATATACTGGAAAAGCACCGAACTTTTATGCTTGTTTATACATGTATTTATATGTATATATACAATTTATTTATAATTGTCTTTCAATTTACCTCTTTTTGTACATAAAAATAGATAAATGGCTTCTTTATATTAAATAAATTGTATAAACATAAATGACGTATTTACACAAATGACATCATTTGGACGAATTTATTCAAAATATTTTCAGTTTATAAATTAAATTAAATGCTGACAGACGATTGAATCCTGATGATAGAAATGTGATTTTTTTTTTTCAAATTTTCCTGAAAAACATAATTTAATCACAATCTTGTCTTCACTATCGATTGAAATAAAAGATAAATTCAATTTCAATTTGAAAATGACGAATAAAAAGAAATCAATAATCCCTATCGGGATCCTTTTCAATTTTTTTTCTCTTTTTTGTCACAAAAAACTGAGTAATTAGTTGCCATCATTACAGAAATGTCATTAAAATTAGAAAAAAATTAATATCTCGAAAACTAATTCCAATTTCGAAATTCTATTACCAGTTTTGACATCCGCGGATTTTTATGGACAATTGGTATTAATTTCACCATCAAGCGTTTAATATTTTATTAAAAATAGCCCTGAAACATAATCAGTCGTTTAATCAGTCGTTTCATAAAATCGTTTCATAAATTCGTTTCACAAATTCGTCTCATTAGGATTTTATATACAGTGTCTCACAAAAGTGATGGGACACTTGTGCTTTATAAAAAGAAACTGCAATAAAATAAATAAACAAACATGTGCAAAAATTTTTTGGGTGTGTTTCATATTTAAAGTTAGTAACAATTATTACATAACATACATTTTGTCAAAATATTAAAATATTAATTTAGTAAAAATACAATTGTTCAGAACGGAGCAAAAAATGGCTCACATAAGTGATGGGACACTTACTTTTCCATCAAATATTTATCCAAAAATTTTACTTTTTAAAAGGTTTTAATATTTTGTTGGATTTCCTTTTACTTTTAAAACATGATTTAATCTTTTTGGGATGGATTCGACTATTTTTTTTGTGATTTCTGGAGTGATTTTACCCCATTCTTCTTGAAGCACCGATTTTAGTTGTTGTTTTGAAGAAATGGTGTGTTTGCGAATTCTTGATTCCAATTCTTGCCAAATATTCTCTATGGGATTTAAGTCTGGAGATTGTGGTGGTGTTTTTATTATTTCAGGACAGTTATATAGCAGCCAGAGTCTAACGTTCAGAGCAGTGTGCTTGGGGTCATTGTCCTGGTAGAATTTAAAATCGTTATGAAGGTTCAATTTTCGTGCTGAAGATTTCAAATTTTGCTTTAAAATATCAATATACTTGTACTGATCCATTATACTGTCAATAAAAACAAGATTACCAACTCCAGCGGACGACATACACCCCCATACCATAACTCCTCCTCCACCATGTTTTACTGTTGGTACCAAGTTCTGTTTGCGAAGTTCTTCCCTGGGTTTTCTCCACACCAAGATTCTACCGTCAGAACCAAATATATTAAATTTACTCTCATCAGCAAATATAACTTTATTCCAGTAATCAGAATTCTTATTTATGTTGGATTTTGCGAAAGCTAGTCTGAGTTTTCTATTCTTTTCACTTACGAAGAATTTTTTCCTGGCTACTCTACCGTGATATCCAGCAGATCGAATTACCCTTCTAATAGTTTCAGGATTAACAATTATTCCATATAATGCTTGTAAATCAGCAGCAACTTTTGAAGCACTAATTCTTGGATTTTTTTTAATATTTCGAACGATAATTCGCTTTATTCCATTGGATAGCTTTGATGGTCAGCCAGGTCTTCTTTTATCCTGAATCATATGATTCTTTTTATATCGTTTAATGATATTGAAAACTGTTGAACGACTCAAGTTAACTGTTTCAGCAGTTTTTCTAATAGATTTTCCACGTTCAATATGCAAATTAATAACTAATTTTCGAATTTCAGGCGAAGTTTCTTTTCGTTTAGCATTCATGACTACACAGAGCTAAAAAACACAAAAATTCCAAAACAAACTGGAGAGAAATACTGCAGACGATTTTATAAATTATTGCCAATTGCTTTTAAGTAAAAATAAAACCCCAAAAAATATTTTTATTGCTTATTTCAGACGATTTTTGTTGCATATATAATGGTGTCCCATCACTTATGTGAGCTATTTTTTGCTCCGTTCTAAACATTTGTATTTTTATTAAATTAATATTTTAATATTTTGACAAAATGTATGTTATGTAATAATCTTTACTAAATTTAAGTATGAAACACACCCACAAAAAAAATGTGTACATGTTTTTTTAATTTATTTGATTAGTTTCCTTTTGTAAAGCACAAGTGTCCCATCACTTATGTGAGACACTGTATATAGGGTAGATATTAGCTGAGAAAGACCTCCGGGCACAAAAAATTCATTTACATCGGAGACAGCGGCGGTTATTTTATTTTTAAATAGAGAGATACTTTTTAAACAAGCGAAAAGAAATACCTTCACTGTCACTAATAAATAAAATAAAATTGGTAAATAGAAAAAAAAGACTACTACAAAATTATTTAGTCACTAAACGTGGTCTGAAATATGTTTCTATATATTAAGTTTCCTTGCGTTGTTCATTTATACTTACTGGAGCAAAGGGTTTGAGTTTTTGAGTTAGAATAAATTACATACATTGCAAGAATAAAATACACCTGAAAATGTGTTCAGAACATCCATAAAAGTGCGATAATGGCCCGTCGTAGAACCATTCCTAGACACTAATGTATAGGGTGTGCCCGAAAAACCATTTAGGAAGTACGTCATCCCTTTATCGCTCGTAAAGATGCGAATTTAGTGGTTTTTCGTCGCCTTATTAGTACGGTAATGCTTGAATCTGACACACCCATCACGTATTTAAAAAAAGATGGAAATTAGACTGTTGTAGTTTTTGAATATGAACGATCATTTTGCGCCTTGTTAGCCACACACAGGGTGGCTTATTCTTTCAATCTCTATCATTTTTCATGTTTATGAAAAGTCACAGCAATCCATCGTTGCCACAGATTAATCTCGGAAAATGAAACATTTGAAGTTACTTAAAAAATTAATAACTCGAAAAGTATTTGTCACAAAATTGTTTTACAAACTGCGTTAGAATGGTAAAAAATTGTATTTTTCTTGATATAAATTTCAAATCTAATGATTATGTTGTTTTTCAAATATTAGATTTCAAAAATTCAAAACTTCACAATGGTGTACCGTAGTGAAACATTTACGCGTAAAAAGATAATGATAAAGGCATTGTGGCTCGACGTGTATCGTGTATACTGGCCATAGCATGAGTAACGAATTATAGTAAACTTATTATTCTGTTAAAATATAAAAGTGAATTACGTATATACATTTTTTTAAAAATAAAGAAAAACATTTTATCACAAACATCAACAAAATTTTTTCTTCTATTTATTCCCTTATTCCAAAGATATCGTTTTATCGTCTGCTGCCATAGCAACATGAATTAAATTTCATTAAAAAAAATTGCTCAGTGGTAAAAGAATATTTTTCTAAATCGAATGGTTATTGAACAACTCAACACTTTAACAGGGGAATTTTTATTTGTTATTTAGATATTTTTAAATTGTTTGTTGTCATTGCGTTTTTATTCTGAGTTACAGCTAGTTTATTTATTTTTTAAATAAAAGCCGTGTGTGGCAATCTATATTCGGCCTTATAGCAGAATTTTCCCCTCTTGTTTTAAACATTATTTTTAATGCTTTCAAAGAAATTTTTCCACACACTTATTTTATAAGTAATATACAGGGTGGTTCAGAACAGATGTTCTATAACATGCAGGGAGGTAGAGCACATTATTGCAAACAATTTTTGCATATTGGTGACTATCCAATAATTCAGACAAAAATACAGAGATGGAGATATCACTCCAATCTTAACACTCATTTTATTTACCCATCATACGTAGTCTTGTAATCGTTTAAAAAATCGATAAAAAAAAAATTGACGGATTTACACGTTTCTGACACTGGAGATTCCGAAAAACATTTTTAGAAGAAAAAAAATTGCCGTCTGTGTGTCTGTAAACGATCTTTCTCCCGAACAAATTGAGATAGAGACTTGAAATTTAGTATTTACTTAGTATGTAATAATGCAAAAAAGCTTATTGAATTTTAGTAACCTCGATTTTCGGAACTATTTTTTCGGACTCTCGAAATATTCGTTCTGATAAAAGGTATATAAAAATTTTCGAAATTGTTTATTTTATGGAATAAATATAAAAGTCAATAAAAAAACATAATTTTTGCATAAAGAATGATGTCGATAATGAGTTGCCGAGATATTTGTAATCCTATTTTTTCCACACTCTTCGATTTTTCATGACCCTGTATTTCATCCAAATTTCAATTCAAAGATATATTTTAATTAGAAATGAGACGCTTAATCCGACTCAATAAACTGTTAGTTAATATAATTATCATTTTTGGAGTTATCAGAATGCTTCTTTTCCGTTCTGCGCCGTTCAGTAATAGAGCATTTAAAGCGAGGCTAACGAAAAAGGCAGGCTACCGCGGTGCATTCAATTTTTTTTTTTTTTTTTTTTTTTTTTTTTTTTACTAGTGTGACGTGATGCTCTTTTCGTACACCTGCATTGGTGGATTCGAGTATCACGTGACTCCCGCGGTCTGTAAAAAAAGATGCGCGTAAAGCACCGCGGTAGCCTTTCTTTTTCCTTAGCCGCGATTTAATGTTTATGACGTCATCAAGTCGCGATTTTATTCGAATTGCAATGCCTTTTATAACTAGTTTACACATGTTTTATTTCAATTGGAAATGAGACGCTTAACCCAACGCAATAAACTCTTACTTAATATGATTATCATTTTTGGAGTTATAAGGATGTTTCTTTCATGCAATTCAGTAATAGAGCATTTAAAGTGTAAGACGTCATCAAGCCACGATTTTATTCGAATGGCAATGCATTTTATAAATAGTTTACACAAGTCTCATTTTCATATTTTATATTATGCATAACCATGATGGGTATGTATGACGGTTGCCCCCAACGACTAGTTTGTTCATAACTTCAAAATTAATGCAAGTATTTTAATGAAATTTTCAACAACCTTATCTTGCTTTGTGTGAAATGTAGTGACATTACGGTAAGTGCTGAAAGAATGCAGTAATTCGATGTGACACCTTATGTAATATAAATTACATCCTGAAACATAACCCGTCTAGTTCAATACTGATACTGATTGATTGCGAATTGTGGCCACTTCCACTAATTCTCTTGATATCGTTACATTTAACAGAAGGAAAGGAAAGTTTGTTTCAGAATTCGATAAAATATCTTCATTATTTTTAAAGTTATGAATAAAAATCTGAATTCAGATTATAACGAAACTGAATAAATGAATCGTAACCCTAGTTTCTTAAACAAAAATTGCTTGTCAGTGAGAATAAAAAGTCTTTGAAACTTGTGTCACTTGAGATGTTAATCTCATAGCGGTGCTTCCACTGGTGAAAATTTCGCATATTAAAACAACGACGTGCGAAACAGTTTACAAAACTGTTAATACGTGCTACACGTTAACAAGAAACTTGCATTTTCATGCACAAAACTGGAACATTTTATAAGTAATTTTTATTTTTGAAAAGATGGAATGCTTCCACCTGGGAAAATGTCATTGAATTTGGAAAAAAACATGCAGTTTTATTTGCAAAACTGACTATTTTTACTATTATTGCATCAAAATGATGTCATTTTCATTGACTTTTCATTCCGCAAAGATGCGAGATTAAGGTCTTTTGATGTAAAATAGATACGAATTGCTATTTTATGAATGAAAGTGTGCGGAGTTTTGCAAAAATTGACGTCATATTAACCGCGGAAAGTTTTCCCGTGTAGTAGAATAAGATCTTAGATATATTTTATAGAAATGTAATCCATAACTATATAATAAACAAAATTGCATGCATCATGAGCTGTCTATTTTTAATTCAAATAACGCTGTAAATTTTAATTCAAATGTCATTATTTTGCTTTGAAACGTTAAACGTATTTTCCTTTAAAAATAAGGTAATTTATTTACAATATTTTAAAATTCTGTACTTGAAATATCATGAAAGCGTGTTTTAATTAGTGATTAATGCGAGCTGTGAATACAATTGTAAATAATAATTTTTATCCAAAGTAATTTACTGAACAGATAGCAGAGTGTTCTTTTGCCTTTAGTATTGAAAAGTAGTTTATCAGATTTCTTCTGAAGAAAGTAAAGAATATAATTAAGCATGAGCATTAAAGCTAACAGTGAAATAAACTTAGTTATGGAAAATGTAATGCCGAATGAAGAGCTTGAATTTAAAAAGACTAGCATCACTCATGATACTGAGGCGACAAATTTGGAACTCTATACCATTCCACCTTCTTCAACATGCACTGAAAATTCCTTAAGTAATTTCAGTAATTTGAACATAAGCATCCCTGAGGAATTAAGCAATCTTAAAACCAAGAAAATTAAAGCAAACTCAGAAGAATCAAACAGATCTTTTGATTGTAAATTCGAAGCACTTGATACACTGCCGGAAAAAGCAGAATAAATTTACAGCTTAAGAAAATCTGTTAGAAACCCAATAACTGGGGAAGTTACTAAGATATCCGCTGCACCTCTACAGTCAAATACTGTTCCTAAAACAGACGATAGCACTGGAGTAGCTTCTAATTATAAGGAAAATGTGGCACTAAAAACGCTGAAAACTAATAAAGTTGGAGCTCCTCGTTGCAACATCAAATTTTGCGATAATGTAAGATCACGGCTGGAGATTCGTCGAAACCCAATAACTGGAGAAGGAATTGACTTGACTTATTTTCCTTCTAATGTCAAAAACTATAAACGCAGTGGAACCCGAATTGTTCAACCACCTGGAGGCATATCGAAAGGCTTATTCTAAATTTTGACTTCCAAGCTTCTTACATAAAAAAATTTCTGTGATTTTGTAAAAATTGTGAAAGTTAAATCATTTTAATAAATAAGTACTATCATTCCCTGTAAACAATGCCTACTTTATGCAGCATCAGAATATTACATTATTTTTACATTTGGTTTAATCTCTATATACAAAAAAAAATATCGGCAGATGTCGCAGACGCACCGGGATTGGCGCGATTTTTATTTTTGCGCCATATTAGCAACAAAACCGCGTTTTCGAATACATATTAAACCTAGCCTGAGAAACAGAATGTTAGTTTTATTTTATTATGAAACACACAATTCTATTGTAAAACACATGCAATTCTATTGTAAAACACACACAATATACAATTTTAACTATATGAAAGTTACATCAATGTTACAAAAGGGAAATTAATTTTTTCGCCAAACTTAAGTCTATTGGCCTTGAACCGGGGCCTCCGAGATGACGCTGTGTGTCCTGGTTCAGGACACACAGCGTCATCTCGGAGGCCCCGCTTGAACCCGATTACGAAAATTTCTCCAAGTAAATAATTGAAGGTGCATAAAGCATACAAGAATTGCAAAAAACTAAATTCTTATACTATTAAATTAAATTATTGTTCGGTTTCTCGAAAACGGCTCTAATAATTTTGATGATAACAGTGGATTAGATTTTTTTTCAACATCTAGAAAGAAATTAACCTTAGTGCATCATCTGCAGAAAAAAATGTTGAAACTTACGTATTAACCGCGCCAGACACATAGAAATGGTCTTCAATCACCAGTAATTTTTACGTGTGTACTGCTGTTTATGATTCAAAATCACTTTCACACAGCTCGAGAATTATTAATCCCATTCAAAGGTGTAAACAAATTTGGATACTTCTCTATTATCCCGTCGACCACTTTTCATAACAAGAAACTATCGCCAAATTGTAAGATTAAACGCCAAAAATGCAGTCCCATTTACTTGATGTCAGAAGCATTATACGTGTTTGTTATGTCATCAAGTGGTTTTTAATTGGACATTTGCGTGTATTTTTCATTATGTTTTACTGATTTATTAATTATTTCATTAATTAAAATAACAATTGTATCCTTAAATTCTTATATTTTATGGTACTTCTCTATTATCCCGTCGAACACTTTTCATAACAAAAAACTATCGCCAAACTGTAACGCCAAATAAACGGGAGAACGTTGACATTGGAATATCAAAATAAATAAATAAATAAAATATAAGAATTTAAGAACACAATTGTTATTTTAATTAACGAAATAACTAATAAGTCAGTAAAACATAATGAAAAATACCCGCAAATGTCGAATTAACAAGAACGAAAAATCATGCGTCAAGCATAGATTATGTAACACTTTCCAACGCTTCCAAAATAATTTTACAAATCATACCGTTTAATAAGCTAAAAGATAACATCTAAGTAAACAATTTGGAAAACGCATAACATATTTAAAAACATAATTTCAGGAATTTCCAACCTATACAATATTCGGAAAAATATCCGAATACTTTTATTCAGTCCTGTATAGGATCTATAGATTTGTATATATACTACATAGGATGCTAAATTTTAGTTCAGTTAGGAAACGCGTAGCTCAGTTTAAAATTCTCCGTCTGGAGTTTCTGTCAATAAACGGAAATGTGTTCGCGAACTTTTGTGCTTCCCTGTATAGGATCTACAGAATTTATACACACCACGTAATAGACAAAAAGCGAGTTAAAATTAAAATCGCGTTCAGTAACTTAAAACGCACTTCCAGGAATTATTGTTAACAGACAGTAGAGAATTCTTTTGTGTGTCCCTGTAAATGAACGATGACTGCTATACACACGCTATTCTGTAGTAAGCCTCTTGTCATGCACCTTAGTGATATATATAAATTTCAATGCGTTTAAAATAGTGAAACATTATTTAAATAAACCGCAGACGATTTTTCTCCATAGACGTAATGTATCGGAATTCTTTTGACTGTCCCTGTAAAGTAACTATAAGTGCTATGCACACCCTATTCCATATTAAGCTTCTTCTAATACACCTTAGTGATATATATAAATTTCAATGCGTTTAAAATAGTGAAACATTATTTAAATAAACCGCAAATGATTTTTCCCCATAAACCGCAATGTAACGGAATTCTTTTGAGTGTCCCTGTAAAAATACTATAAGTACTACACACTTCCGTTGAAATAGAGAACATGCTATAGATAACGACAATAACTTATAAAAATTGCAGAGCAGTCCGAGCATATTTACGGGAGTTAGAGCACGGACATAAGGCAGACGGCCATCCGGCCAGACAAACCGAAGTCATAAACACTTTTCAACTAGGATGGAAAGTGTTAAAAACCACTTGATGACATAACAAACACGTATAATGCTTCTGACATCGAGTAAATGGGACTGCATTTTTGGCGTTTAATCTTACAGTTTGGCGATAGTTTATTGTTATGAAAAGTGTTCGACGGGATAATAGAGAAGTACCCATTTTATTTATTTATTTATTTTGATTTTCAAATGGTAACGTTCTCCCCTTTATTTGGCGTTACAGTTTGGCGATAGTTTTTTGTTATGAAAAGTGGTCAACGGGATAATAGAGAAGTATCCAAATTTGGTACTTTTATTTTAGCCGGGAGCCAATGATCGCCAAAATTTTTTGAATCTCACTAATCCTTTTTTGTTTCTTGAAGTCTTTTAACATTAGCTAATAACAAATGACCAATATATTTTAACATTTCAATATATTATCTTTCAGAAATTACTTAAAAGTAGCTAAAATATAATCATGATAAAATACGTAAACACAAACACATCAATACAAATAACAAAATCTCAATAATTGAATTAAAATCAAAATTCAAATCATTGAATTCAAATTATTTGAATTGAAAGGGTTGCAATTCAAATGATGCCAATTGAAACAAGATTTGGCGAGCTATCACTGGCGCCTAGCTAACATAAAAGTACCACAAATTTATATGAAAGGTTATTGCATTATATTAGGATTTCCCTCAAAGGGTTCCCTCTGAGTGATGTTGCTCAGAACATAGATTTAACAATAAGTTCTGACAAGTAAGAAAAATGAGATCTAGCTTTAAGTAATTAAATAAGGATACAAATTCAAATAATGAAAATGGGCAAATTAAATGGTAGAATTACAAAATACTATATATAAATTCATATGCGATGTTCAAAAAATTTAGAGAAGCAAAAAAAGTACTTCTCCATTATCCCGTCGACCACTTTTATACGTCCATAAAAAAAAAAAAAAAAAAAAAAAAAAAAAAAAAAAAAAAAAAAATTATTGCCAAACTGTAGGAACTAACGCCAAAAATTCATGATCATGACGTCACATTCGTTACACGTTTCCGCTTTTCAGCCAATGTTCGAATGCCCCGAATATGCAAAATCATCGGGGTGGTATCCACCGAAAATTAAAAAAAAAAAACTAAGCAAGACTCTGGTCCCAAAAGTTGTGAGATTAAATTTCCTTGTTTATGGTTTTGTATAGTGATGTTTCAAAATGTTACTGCAGAACGCTTTTTATTTAATCAGAAAATATAAACAAATATATAACATAAAAATGTCCATAAACGTTAGATGAAGCCTTGAAACTATGAGGGGAGGGAGGAACCAAAATTTGCAGCAATTATTCTGGCGGCCAAAAAAGTCTAATGTCATTCAAAATAGGAATAACATAATCTGGAGGCACGACAGTGCCTCCGCCAAGTCGAGAGAGGACAGCTGTAAGCATACTTTTCTGGAAGCAACTCAGGGCACTTTTGACCCCCCCCCCCCCCCATATCTCCGCGCTGGAGTATCCCAAAAATTTGAAACTTCGTTTTTCTAGAGTATTTGGCACACAGGACCAAAATTTTAAATTGCAACTTTCTGTCTTTTCTAGTTCAGACGATATATGAACTCAAACATTCGATTTTTTGTCACTCACTCACTCACTCGTTCACGCGTCATAAAAAAGATTAGGTAGATCTCGTAGCCCTAGAAACTTGACATTTGGAAAAAAGGTAGTGTATAGGATACAAAGAAAGGAAAAATTATAAAATCCGGAAAATTCGAAAAAAAAGACATTCAAAAATTCAACAAATTCTATCAAAATTAAAAATTGAAAATAATACGATCTTGTAGTCTTAGAAACTTAAGATTCTGTGTGAAGGTAGTGTTTAGTATCCAGAAAAAGAAAACATCAAAAACACAAAAAAAAATCGAAAGCAAAATTGAAAAAAATCGAAAAATCGAAAAATTTCAAATAATCCGATTTTGTTGCGCTGGAAACTTGGAATTCGGAATAAAAGTAGTATTTAAGATGCAAAATAAGGAAAAATTAAAAATTCCGGAAAATTCGAAAAAAAAAATTCAAAAATTCGAAAAATTCGAAAAAAAGTGAAATAATTAAAACAATTTAATTTAAAGCCTTAGAAACTTAAAATTCGCAGTAAAGATAGTGTTTAGGATTCAGAATAAGTTAAAATAAAAAAACGCAATAGAATTCGAAAATAAAATCAAAAAATCGAAAAAAACGGAAAAATCTAAAATGAAGGAAAATTTGAAAATAATTCGATTTCATAGCGCTAGAAACTTGAAATTTGGAATAAAGGTATATTTAAGATACTAAATAAGGAAAACTTAAAAAATATGGATAATTAAAAAAATACCCATAAATTAGGGCAGACGATATATGAACTCAAAGTTTCGATTTTTTGTCACTCACACACTCTCTCACTCTCGCGTCATCAAAAAGATTGGGTAGATCCCGCCGCCACAGAAACTTAAAATTTGGAATAAAGCTAGTGTATCGGATACAAAGAAACGAAAAATTATAAAATCCGGAAAATTAAAAAAAAAAACATTCGAAAATTAAAAAAATCGAACAAATTTGAAAATTGAAAAATACACGATCTTGTAGTCTTAAAAACTTAAAATTTGGTGTGAAGATAGTGTTTAGAATTCAGAAAAAGAAAACATCAAAAACACAAAAAAAAAAAAAATTGAAAATAAAATCGAAAAATCGAAAGAAATCGAAAATTTTCAAATAATCCGATTTTGTTGCGCTAGAAACTTGGAATTCGGAATAAAGGTAGTATTTAGGATGCAAAATAAGGAAAAATTAAAAAATCCAGAAAATTTTTTAAAAAAATCAAAAATTCGAAAAATTCGAAAAAATTTAAAAAAAATTTAAATAATTTGATCTTTTGGCCTTAGAAACTTAAAATTCGCGGTAAAGATAGTATTTCGGATTCAAAATACGTCAAAATAAAAAATGCAATAAAATTCGAAAATAAAATCAAAAAATCGAAAGAAATCGAAAAATAAGGAAATTTTGAAAATAATTCAATTTCATAGCGCTAGAAACTTGAAATTTGGAATAAAGGTAATATTTAAGATACTAAATAAGGAAACATTAAAAAATATGGATAATTAAAAAAAAAATCGAAAATTAAAAAAAAAAAAAAAAAAAGAGAGAGAGAGAGAGAGAGAGAGAGAGAGAAAGAGAGAAATTGAAAATAATATGATCTCGTAGTCTTAGAAACTGAAAATTTGGTGTAAAGGTAGTGTTTAGGATTCAGAAAAAGAAAAAATTAAAAACACGTCAAAAATTGAAAATGAAATCAAAAAAACGAAAATTTGAAAATAATTCGATTTTGTAAAGCTAGAAACTTAAAATTTGGAATAAAGGTAGTATTTAGGAAACAAAAAAAGAAATAAATAAAAAATCTGTAAAATTCGAAAAAAAAAATCGATTTTGTATCATTAGAACTTAAAATTCGGCGTAAACTTATTGTTTAGGATACAGAAAAAGAAAAAATTAAAACACAATAAATTCGAAAATAGAATAAAAAACGCGAAAAAGATCGGAAATTTCAAAATAATTCTATTTTGTAGCGCTAGAAACTTGAAATTTGTAATAAAGGATACAAAATAAGCAAAAATTAAAAAATCCAGAAAAATATAAAAAAAATTCGAAAAATAAAAAATTTAAAATAGTTTTATCTTGTAGTCTTAGAAACTTAAAACTTGGTGTAAAGGTAGTATTTACTATCTCTCTATATTAAAAAAAAAGTAACCACCGCCGCGGCCGCCGCTGTCAATTAAGATTTTGTGCCTTGAAGTCTTTCTGGACTAATATCCAGAAAACTATTGCATATAAAAATTTAAAAATTGGTAGTTTTATAAAGAAATGTTCGATAAACACGCTGAAGCAATCAGTTTTTAAATCGAAGAATTATTTTAAGAGATATTTATTATTAAAGTTGGTCAAAATAATTTTCTTATAAAAGTTTTATAGAAACGAAAACTATGCACAGGAATTTAACCATAATTTGTGAGGATATAGTTGACAAGGTTAGGGTGTGCAGAAAGCAATTATTTTTCAATTTGACTCATTTTTTGAGGTTATATTTCAATTTTTTTATTCAAAATTTTCATTATTTTGACGAAGATTTATTTCACATTTCATAAATTCCATTATTTGAATCGTTGCCAATTTGTAAAATAGTGCACGTAATAATATTCCCTTTCAATTAAGAAATGTATTAACACGTGACTATTAAAAACAGAAATAAAACTTTAAAATAATAATTAAATGATCACTTGTTAAAAGCAATAAATGTAGAAAATAACGGAATAAAAGAAAACTGCCCAGTTAAACTGACGGCATTGAGCTCACAGGCTATTCACACTAACTGTAAATTATATTCTTATTTCAAAGAATTTGAAATAAGCCCTCGAAAAATGAAGAAATCGACAATATATTAAGAGGGGGGAACCATCCCCCGTTTCTCCTTCTTATAATTAACCAATGAATCCATAAAACTAATCAGAGGAGCACCTTACCACAATGAACCTATATACAAAATTTGAAAAAATCGGATAATTCTGCATGAAAAATCCATTTATCTAAATTAAGGGGGGGGGGTTAGCCCCCCGTCCCCCCCTTTATACTTAACCAAAGAACCCCCAAAACTAATCAGAGAGGCGCCTTATCACAATGAACATATATATAAAATTTGAAGAAAATCGGATAATTCTGCTTAAAAAACCCATTTATCTATATCAAGGGGGGTTAGTCCCCCCAGTTCCCCCCCTTTATACTTTACCAGTGAACCCCCAAAACTAATCAGGGAAGTGCCTTACCACAATGAGCCTATATACAAAATTTGGAGTAAATTGGATAATTCTGCATGAAAAACCCATTTATCAAAATTAAGGGGGAGGGGGGTAGCCCCCGTTTCCCTCCTTTACACTTTACCAATGAACCCCCAAAACTAATCAGGGAAGCCCCTTACCACAATGAGCCCATATAGAAAGTTTGAAGAAAATCGGATAACTCTGCATGAAAAAAATCATTTATCTAAAATAAGGGGTGAGGATTAACCCCCCCCCCGTTACCCCCTTTATACTTAACCTATGAACCCCCAAAACTAATCAGGAAAGAACCTTATCACAATGAACCTATATACAAAATTTGAAGAAAATCGGATAACTCTGCATGAAAAAAATAATTTATCTAAAATAAGGGGGGAGGATTAACCCCCCCGTTACCCCCTTTATACTTAACATATGAACCCCCAAAACTAATCAGGAAAGAACCTTATCACAATGAACCTATATACAAAATTTGAAGAAAATTGGATAATTCTGCATGAAAAAACCATTTATCCAAATTAAGGGGGGTTAGCCCCCCGTCCCCCCCTTTATAGTTAACCAATCAATCCCCAAAACTAATCAGGGAAGCGCCTTATCACAAGCAACCTATAAACAAAAGTGGAAGAAAATCGGATAACTCTGCATGAAAAATTCATTTATCTAAATTAAGGGGGAGGATTCTCCCCCCCCCCGTTAGCCCCTTTATACTTAACCTATGAACCCCCAAAACTAATCAGGAAAGAACCTTATCACAATGAACCTATATACAAAATTTGAAGAAAATTGGACAATTCTGCATGAAAAAACCATTTATCTTAATTAAGGGGGTTTAGCCCCCCCCCCTGTTCCCCCCTTTATAGTTAAACAATCAATCCCCAAAACTAATCAGGGAAGCGCCTTATCACAAGGAACCTATAAACAAAATTGGAAGCAAAACGGTTATTTCTGTCAAGAGTTATCGCGTTACGTACGTACATACGTGCATACATACATACATACATACATACATACATACATACATACGGAACGGGCGGGCACATAAGCTCTCAGGCTTTGATAGCCTGTGAGCTAATAAAAAATATACTTGCACGTGAATATTAAAAAGATAAATAATTAAATTATTCCGCGTTTTCAAAGCATTAAGTAGAGTAAGATTAATTTATTTCGACAAAATATTTTATCTATTATTGCAAATTTTAAAACAGCGTAATTAATAATATTTCCCTTCCATTAAAAGCTATATTTTTACGTTTAATAATTACGTTTAAATCAACGAAATAACTAATAAATTGGTAAAATATAATTAAAAATACAGATAAACGTTGAATTAAAGATCACTCGATGACATAACTACCAAGCGTAACGCATCTGGTATCAATTGAATGCGACGCCACAGATATGCACTTTTGGCTTTAAATCCTATATTTTGGCGACAGTTCATTTCTTTTATAGAAAGTAGTAGTCGGGATAATGGAGTAATACCCAATTTTCTATAGCATCGTTATAAAATTTCCCGATGCCATGACATTGCTTACTTAACCATTTTCCACGAGTTGATTTTCAAATGTTTAATTAACCTTATTTTATCAACAGTTGTTAGCTGTCTCGACAGCAGTTGATTCGGCTTTAAAATCCCTTGGTCAAAGGAAAATGAATGGAAACCCGATTATAGCAGATATTACAGTGAGCAGATTACAACAGGTCGTTTAATTATAATTCAATCTTCCGCAATCGTTTTAAGGTTGATCAAATCAGAGTGTTTTTACAGTTTGTGGTGTCAGAACGGGGGTTGGCGAGCGTAGCTCGTAGAGGGCAGAGCCCCCTAGTTCAATAAAAGGAACAATTAAAATATTCGTTAAATTAGAAAATAAAATCGAAAAATCGAAATATCTTTAAGAAATAGAAAATTCGAAAACAATTTGATTTTGTACTGCTAGAAACGTTAGTTTTAAGATAATTGTCCTATTAACTAATACAACGCCCCTAATTGTTTTATGTTATTTCCCCCGGATTATGGTTTTCTTTTCTTTCGTTTACGAATTTCGTTATAGAAAAGTTCCGCTATAGACTGGCTACGATATAGGCGATTTCTTTATAGACAGGTTTGTTTTCTTTCACAGGTTGCACTCTTATTTACTTCACATATGAAATATGGATTGTTAAATGATATTAGCCCCACAAAAATTTTCACAGCTCCCCCTACCCTTCCGACATTACTGGCTGGTTATGGCTTGATAGTCCTTTCTAAATAAAATCATGGTGACTCTAAGATTCACTTGATTATCTCTAAATTGAACCAAAATGATCCTAAGAAGACGGATCAAAGAATTACTATATTGGCATAACAATCAGGAAACTTAGAATTAAAATCGTAAAATCAATAAATTTATAAAAAGTCGAAAATTTGAAAATAATTCGATTTTGTAGTCCTAGAAGCTTGACATTTGGCAGAAAGGTAGGGTTTAGTACACAAAGGAAAAATTAAAAAATCCGTAAATAATAATAAAAAAAAAAGACTAAAAAATAGAAAAAAAAAAACATCGAAAAAAGGAATATAGTTTGATTTATTGGAAATTTCCAGAACTTTAATTTTGGCTTTCTTTCTCTCTATCTCTCTATATTAAAAAAAAGTAACCACCGCTGCCGCCGCTGTCAATTAAGATTTTGTGCCTTGGAGTGTTTCTGGACTAATATCTAGAAAACTATTGCATGTAAAATTTTAAAAATTGGTAGTTTTATAAAGAAATGTTCGATAAACCCGCTGAAGCAAACAGTTTTTAAATCGAAGAATTATTTTAAGAGATATTTAAAATCAAAGTTGGTCAAAACAGTTTTTTGAAAAAAGTTTTATAGGAACGAAAACTATCCGCAGGAATTTAACCATAATTTGTAAGGATATAGTTGACAAGTTTGCGGAGTGCAGACTGCAATCACCTTTTTAATTTGAGTAATTTTTTCAGGTTATATTTCAATTTTTTATTCAAAATTTTCATTATTTTGACGAAGATTTATTTCATTTTTCATAAATTCCATTATTTGAACCGTTGCCAATTTTTTATTCAAAATTTTCATTATTTTGACGAAGATTTATTTCATATTTCATAAATTCCATTATTTGAACCGTTGCCAATTTGTAAAATAGCGCACGTAATAAGATTCCCTTTCAATTAAGAAATGTATTTACACGAGACTATTAAAAACAGAAATAAAACTTTAAAATAATATTTAAATGATCACGTGTTAAAAGCAATAAATGTAGAAAATGACGTAATAAAAATATACTTGCGCGTGAATATTAAAAAGAGAAATACGAGTAACTAGGGAAATTCACGTCACATTTAAAATGATAAAAAAACAATATTTCTAAACAATTTCAATTAATTATTATATTTTCACTAGAATCGTACATATTATTTCTGTTGTCAACATCCCTTTTTCTAAGAAAATACAAAACACAGAACGATGAATGAGACGCCATATGAAAGGACTTTGAACAGGCTGCTGACATAGCACACTTACATTTCTTTAAAACATGTTTTTTGATTAAAAATTGCTGTTAATTAAAAATTAAATCGACCTTGTTTTCATAAATGAAATGAAAGGATTTCTCAAATCAGTGTTGCCACAAAAATAAAATACTGCATTATCAGATGACGTCATCGTATAATGCAATTAAAATACGATTGTTAATTTATTTCTTGCGCGAACTTTTTGAAAAAAAATATAGAGCTTTTAATCGGGTTTTTATTTAATTTTTATGCGTGCATCACCTATTGTTTATTTGTTTTCTTTGTTTAATCATGTCTGTGTATATGCGTACTGTATCGGACCACCAGTAGATTACGTAATTTAAGGATTATCTCCGATTTAGATATACAGTTCATTAGGATTCACGAAAATTGTACTTTTTAATATTTCATTAAGCTGTTAATACGACAGCGAAGTCTGACGTCACTTAAATGGCTGCTGGACCACAAAGTTTGAACATCCCATGTTTAAGTTCCCATAGGCTTGCAAAAAAGTGGTGTACCAAATATTGATTTATGTATTTAAGACATTTCTGGAACAGTTTTGCAAAATCTGAGGAAATTCTTTCATTTGAATTCCCTAAACGTCTGATTCATCGTTTAAATTTTTTTATAATTAGTTTTTTTCTTCAGTATAAGGGCCTGACAACCTAGAGAAATGACCTTGGCGAGAGAAGAAAATTTGGCAAAAAAAATTCTGGCAATCTATTCCCATTTTCTGATACATAAGCAATCATCATATATATATTATGTCTGTTGTCAATATACTTTTTCCTATGCATATACAAAACATATACCGATGAGTGAATTTTTGAACAAATTTATGAGATAGTACACCCATATTTCGTTAAAACGCGTTGTTTGATTTTTTTTTTTAAAAATCAGTTAATTAAAAATTAGGGCTAAAACGTACCAGGAAATAATATCAAAGATTGCAGTGCGAAGCTTCGCACGGGTCCATCTGGTAATATATTAGTTTTAGTAGGCGCCATAGTTTTAGTGACATACAAGTTGACAGCAGTTAAATAAATATATGATGTATATATATGTGGTGTTTTTACGAAGATGAGATACCACGAGATGTAATATTCCACGAGAAAATGGCAGTTTGTTAAAGATATAGAAAGGTGAGGCAATGATGAGACACCAGAAGAGTTTCGTCAATAAAGACCAGCCAATTTCCAGACAAATTGTTTATTTATGAATAAGAGCGATGCAGTAACAGTTCCCACAGGTATAAACTTATAGCCCTCAGGCTTCACGATGGCTCACTACATCGTTTTAAAATATCTTAAAGAGCTGATATGAAAATTCTACGTGACTACAACACCAGATACCCATTTGGTTACACTTCCAAATACGTCAAAAATCTGCCCTCCAAAGCGTGCAAGCAAGTTTTGTTCACTGAGCGTAGTGATACAGAATACGACGTCACGAGCGCAAAAACCAATGAGTGAAAGGCGAGCTGCAACCCAGCGAATGAGGCGTGAAGGAGAAGACCCAACACGGAAGAATTCCTCTCGTAGCCGCGCATTAATTTTGAAGTGAAAAATACCCAGCGCGCGAAAGAGAGCATGGAATAAAAATAAAAAAATGGCTTTTAAAAACATTCGAAATGAAAAAGGCGTCTCTCAGAATTTTATAGATTGGGGAGCTAATAAAAGTTGAACTTAAAATTTTAGATTAAGATTTGGAATAAGATAATTATTAATATACGGGTTAATACTTTTAAAAGGACATTAAATAAGAATAAATATTATTAAGAATTAAGGAAATACTGAGTATGTCAGAAGTTAGATTAATTTAAAGGACTAATGCGAAATAAATGTGAAGGATTTGCGAAGGAAATAAATTTTTTATAAAAAATTAATGTACATTATACTTCGGTATTCTATTATTTTTATATTGGATCATTAGAAAATATGAAGCTTTAAAAAATCATTTTAGAATGTTAAAAAGTTGAAAAACTTTAGATATCTGATCAGGCTGCTACAGTTGTATTAATCAACCTGCCAAATCAAATCAAACACTAGTATTAAAAAATGCTCTGAAGAACACCAAAAAAGGTTAATATGTTTAAGTATGAAAAAGGATTGGACAAGTGCTTCTAATTGAGCATGAGAAAGAAAAGGGGTTCCTTCTTGGCTGCAGCTCACTGTCAATGCCAACTTTTGAACAAATCATATTCGCGCTTTTTCATATAAAAGAAATTTGAATTTATACTGTCATGTGTGCATATGTGGAATTGTTCCTGTTCAGAATGCTGCAACACTCTGCACTGCAATACAAATCAATTTTCTGCGCAGTTCTACACTGCGGACATGCTTGGTAGCACTGCATGAGTGTGATACGCTGCAGGAACTAAGGTTTTTGCTACTATGTCGCCTTACATTCATGTATAATCAATCTGGGTCTTTACTGGCTACGTCTTGACACTATACATTTTTATCTTAACTGTGAGTGATTTCATTTGTATGGAAAAAGCGCGAATATGATTTTTTCAAAAGTTGGCATTGACAGTGAGCTGCAGACAAGAAGGAACCCCTTTTCTTTCTCATGCTCAATTAGAAGCACTTGTCCAATCCTTTTTCATACTTAATTACATATTAACCTTTTTTGGTGCACTTCAGAGCATTTTTTAATACTAGTCATTTAAATTTTTTGATAAAAACTGACGATTTTTTAATATCTTGAAAAGTAAAAAATTTGCTGCTGTCAAAATTTTATTATTACATTGTTTTTACAGCACTCGCCATATCGTTGACTGTTCATCACCAAAGTAGCATTTTTGCACCTCTACCTGCTCTCTCAAATATCACGGGACCGTCCACATCAATAATTAAATGTTGGTTTTCCATAGCTATCACCTCATACAGAAACTGGATTCTATCATTGTCTCAATCGTATCCATGGACTGTTTCTGCTGCACTGAAGTCGTCTGATATAGGCTGAGGTGTTCTTTCAATGGTACCTTTCCATACTACTATTCTTAGTCTTTCTTAAAATCGCTGAATGGGGCCGAATATTAAATTCTGATAATTAAACTAACGAACAGTTCAGTGATGATGCTATAAAAATTGAGTTTTGATTTTGCATCGTTATTTGGTGTATGGGTGTATAATTTAAGAAAGTTATGCCGCAATATATATATATTTTATGTATATAACACAATGTTCATTGTTAGATCGCTGTATTCAAATTCGTACCAAAAGTTGCATGTACCAACACCACCAAACAATTGTTTCACTTTGTTCAAAGAAAGTTCCAAAAATCAAAATTGGGCATTTACAAATGCTAGCTGCAATAAATGCACAAACAAAATAATGTTTTTGCCACCAAAACTATAATCTCGCTTGTTTTTACAACATTCGCCAAATCGTAAGCTGATCACCGCCAAAGTAGCATTCGAAACTATACTGCACTCATCGATAATTACTAAATCCAATGATTTCCATTGTTGCTTAAATAATTTCAGACCGTCAGAATTAAGCTTAAATTATTCTGCTTCATTCGTATGTTGGACGGGGATTTGAAAAACGTATAAATTGTACTTCTTCCAATGCTGAAGGCAACAATTCTCGTTGGTGCTAGTACTGCAGCAGCATCATTATTGTGATTACTCATTAAACAAACTTTCTGACTGAATAATTAAATTAGAAAGCTTTTTTCTGTACCAGCAACTTCACTTACAATCAGATTTGTGGGTGGAATAGACGGGTCTTTCTTTTGTTCTTCTATGTGCTTTATAATTGATTCAAATATTTTCCTTTGGTCAGCATTCATTGTTCTTGTTCAATTTATCTTCATTAATAACAATTTCTTGGTGAGTTTCTAAGTTATCAAACTCGTCTCATCATATCAACGTCATCAATATCATATCAACGTCTTCATTTGGTTCTTCGATATTTTCAAGCTGGTAGTGCAAATCACTTTCTTGTTGCAGCTTTTCAGCCAAGTCCGTTGCAGCTTGTAGTCGTTGTTTTGTTTCGCGACATTTTTCCATATCTGGAAAATTTTTCACATTGGGCTCAAAGGATTCACGGTAGAGTATAAATTCTCCCAATAGATCTTATTCGTTTCGCCAAGGCTTGAACAACATCAGCAATGAATTAAAGTACAACTCAATTCCAGCGTCCGTTTTCGTGTTATGATTGGGCGTTTTCAAAACAACTGGTTTCAAACGTTTTCTGAACCAACTGAGGTTTTTTTTTATTCAAAATTTTCTACAGACTTTTGATTTATTTTGTTCGTATTAGTACCTAGTGGTCAATTCGTAAAAATACGTGTTTTCCAATTTGTCATCTCGATTCGGGTAATAATCATCAATAAAATTCCAACAGTAAATTTCAGTAGATCGTTCATCCTCTTTTGCCAATAAAACCAAATCACGGTGACTTTCAGCTTTCTTTGTCGGTCTTTTTTCATGCTGGTACTTAAGTATTGCACAGCATCAGCAATGAATTAAAGTACAACTCAATTCCAGCGTCCGTTTTCGTGTTATGATTGGGCGTTTTCAAAACAACTGGTTTCAAACGTTTTCTGAACCAACTGAGGTTTTTTTTTTTATTATTCGTAATATTCTACAGACTTTTGGTTTATTTCGTTCGTATTAGTACCTAGTGGTCAATTCGTAAAAATACATGTTTTTCAATTGTCATCTCGATTCGGGTAATAATCATCAATCAAATTCCGACAGTAAATTTCAGTAGATCATTCATCCTCTTTTGCCAATAAAACCAAATCACGGTGACTTTCAGCTTTCTTCGTCGGTCTTTTTTCATGTTGGTACTTAAGTATTGCACAGCATCCCATGAATAGAAACATTTATGGCCAAGAATTTTGTCTACGGCTTCGTAACTTCCAATTTCTCGACTAATCATGTTTAATCTGGCAGAAGCGCGTAATTTGGCACCAAGAATTTAGATTTCGTCAATGGACTTCCAAATCTCTTCACTACGATTTTTTTCCGGTTTGGTTATATAACGCACTAGCCGCCACTGGCGACCAGTTTGGTCTCCCTTAAATGTATGTTAAACATTGCAACACGTTACATTTATTCATAATTTAATTTTCCCTTAATCCTTCGCCAAATCGGAAGATTCTAATAGACAAATCATGAACTTTTGCGATCATGGTAGCATTTCGCATATTTTTTAGGCACAAATGTCACATACGCACGTTGGCGCGATTCCCCCCCCCTCCCCCGCCAATTTGGCGAAAACTTTGTTATGGAAATTGTTGTTTATTTACTTTTATTTTTTATTTTAATTCTATAAATTATTTTTGATATGTATATCAATATTTATTTACAACAAACTATCATTTATTTATTTTTATTCTTTTTTTTTAATTATGAGTATTTTTGTTAGCCGGGAGCAGATAATAATTCG
Source organism: Maratus michaelseni (assembly GCA_963931845.1). NCBI lineage: Eukaryota > Metazoa > Arthropoda > Arachnida > Araneae > Salticidae > Maratus > Maratus michaelseni. The sequence goes on along the minus strand of OZ007593.1, from coordinate 377,368,685 downwards.
CCAAATATCGTTCCCATCACCGTCATTCATACTACAATTAATTTAATTTTAAATTATAAACCTGTCACTCATTTCATTTAAAATACTTAACTTTAATCTAAAATGCTTATATTACATAAATTTAAAATACTTCACACTTTTCATTTAAATAGAAAATAAATAAATAAATAAGAAATAATATCATAAATCAAAACATTTGATTTCAAAATCAAAGTATCATTTCTAATTTGTACACGCGATAAATAAAAGCTGTATTAGCGATTTTAAAAATGCTAAAAATCTGATTCATTAAATATTATTACATGAGTTCAATTTACGTCAAGAAAAGGTCCGAAAGTTGAGTTGTATAGCACATAATTATGGTAAACTTTGATTGTCTCACTGGTGCGAATTATTTTTTTGACGCGAGGCAGCGGTCCAAAAATTCATTCGCGGAGAACTTGCTTTGCGAATGATTACCTCCATGATTTAATATTTTAAATGTTCACGACGAATCAATCTTTTTTTTGTTTACTTTTATGAATAGAGAATTTGAACTGCGAATCTTTCGACTGAAGTTATTGCAGAATATATACATAATTGAACGCAAGTCATCTCTCAAATATTAATTTATTTTGAACGATCTTTCTTAAAATGTAACTTTTATGCAGTTTATTCGAAAAAATAATTTTGAATAAAAATGGGCGCTTGGCATATGAAAAAGCGATGCGGCATCCCGGAACTGTTGAGGACAGTCACATGACTTACAGTTTTATTATAGAGATAATGAGAGATCAATTTATTTGATTTCGACATATCTTTTACCTATTATTGCAGATTTTAAAACAGCGTAAATAATAATATTTCCTTTCCAATGTCAAAATTCTTCTATTTGTTTATTTGGTGTTATAGTTTAACGATAGTATGAAAATTGATTGACGGGGTAATGGAGAAGTATCAAAAGACAAATAAGCGTTGAATTAAAAATTCCCCGATGAAAAAACTAACTCGTGAAACGCATCTGATGTCAACTGAAAGTGACGCGACGCCACGATTATGCACATTTGGTGCTAAATCATATATTTTGGTGACAGTTACAGTTGTAATCTGTTTCAACAGCAGTTGATTCGACCTTAAAATCCCTCAGTCAAAGGAAAATGAATGGAAACCCTGTTACAGCAGATCGCCACTGGTTGTTTAATTATAATACAATCTTCCGTAATCGTTTTAGAGATGATCAAATCAGAGTGTTTTTAAATCATGCGGTGTCAGAACGGGGGTTGGCGAGCGCAGCTCGTATGGGGCAGAGCCCCCTAGTATTAAAAAAAAGTAACCACCGCCGCGGCCGCCGCTGTCAATTAAGATTTTGTGCCTTGAAGTCTTTCTGGTCTAATATCCAGAAAACTATTGCAAATAAAAATTTAAAAATTGGTGGTTTTATAAAGAAATGTTCGATAAACACGCTGAAGTAGACAGTTTTTAAATCGAAGAATTATTTTAAGAGATATTTAATATTAAAGTTGGTCAAAATAATTTTCTTATAAAAGTTTTATAGAAACGAAAACTATGCGCAGGAATTTAGCCATAATTTGTAAGGATATAGTTGACAAGGTTGGGGTGTGCAGACTGCACTTATTTTTTCAATTTGACTCATTTTTTGAGGTTATATTTCAATTTTTTATTCAAAATTTTCATTATTTTGACGAAGATTTATTTCATATTTCATAAATTCCATTATTTGAATCGTTGCCAATTTGTAAAATAGCGCACGTAATAATATTCCCTTTCAATTAAGAAATGTATTTACACGAGACTACTAAAAACAGAAATAAAACTTTAAAATAATATTTAAATGATCACGTGTTAAAAGCAATAAATGTAGAAAATGACGGAATAAAAAAATATACTTGCGCGTGAATATTAAAAAGATAAATAATTAAATTATTCCGCGTTTTCAAAGCATTAAGTAGAGTAAGATTGATTTATTTCGACAAAATTTTTTATCTATTATTGCAAATTTTAAAACAGCGTAATTAATAATATTTCCCTTCAATTAAAAGCAATAAATTGGTAAGATATAAATAAAAATACGGATAAACGTTGAATTAAAGATCACTCGATGACATAACTACCACGCGTAACGCATCTGGTATCAATTGAATGCGACGCCACAGATATGCACTTTTGGCTTTAAATCCTATATTTTGGCGACAGTTCTTTTCTTTTATAGAAAGTAGTAGTCGGGATAATGGAGTAATACCCAATTTTCTATTAGCATCGTTATAAAATTTCCCCGATGCAATGACATTGCTTACTTAACCATTTTGCACAAGTTGATTTTCAAATGTTTAATTAACCTTATTTTATCAACAGTTGTTAGCTGTCTCGGCAGCAGTTGATTCGGCTTTAAAATCTCTTCAAATCAAAGTCAAAATCATAATCAAAGGAAAATGAATGGAAACCCGATTATAGCAGATATTACAGCGAGCAGCCGATTACACAAGGCCGATTATAGCAGCCGATTACAGCAGGTCGTTTAATTATAATTCAATCTTCCGCAATAGTTTTAAGGTTGATCAAATCAGAGTGTTTTTACAGTTTGTGGTGTCAGAACGGGGGTTGGCGAGCGTAGCTCGTAGGGGGTACAGCCCCCTAGTTTATACTAAAAAGTTCTTTTATGTTAAACATCAAGTATCTAAGGCTGCGAGTAATATTTCAGATGGATAGCACCTACCCTGGAAGCAATTGAGAGTACTTTTGACACTCCCCCTCCCATAACTTAGTGCTTACCTAGGAACCTGCCTAGGAACCTTGAAGTTATTACACCTTACTATGTTATGGGATGGGATGGGATAATTTAATTAAGGCAAAGTATATACGCACATGGAAGTTATTACACTTTAATCTGTTATAGTATTATTTGATTAAGACTCACTATATACATCACATTCTCGTGCTACGTAATTGCCAAGTCACAAAATAATAATTAACTAAAGATGTAGAGACTAGGAGTGATTTGTGAATGAAAATTTTAGAGTTAATAAGATAGTTAAACTTGGCTTTATACGATCTCAGTAATTTTTACGGTAAATGAGTTACGAGACTTGGCTGCACTTTTTACAGGTGATTTTTTGATGAGATCATCCTTTTTGTGAATTCGGCGCCCCATAAAACTCATATGAATCTAACAAGGAAAGTCTACATAAGCGCAAACTCAGAAATTAAAAAAAAAATATATATATAGAATATTCTTCTTATGAGGATAGACATTACATACGTTTATAGAAAAAATTGCTGCGGAACCTCGATATAGCACACGTAAAAAAGTATGCAAATTTCGTACTTTTGGCAATTTATCGCTACTTGGCGACAGAATGAAATAGAAAAAAAAAATACGCTTTTATGAAAAATGCTTTTTTAAGAAAAACTTTTCCTACTCCTTATACTGAACTAGTTTAAGTAAATTTAACCTAAATTAATACATTTTTATAACTACGGTTTTGTTATATAGTCCAGTAGAAATAGCGTAAAAAAGGGCCTTGCCTTGCAAAAATTCGGGTAGTTCTGATTTTTGGATGTTTTGTAAAGGTTGACCCTCTAATAAAAAAAACCAAGTTTTCGACCTTCTAGACCTTGTGCGTTTTTCACAATATTGAAAAAACCATTATATTTTGGCACTTTTTTCAATTTTTCTTAAATAACTCAATTTCAGTGCATTTTACAGATAAAGCACGTTTACCATTTTGTAGAGCATAAAATTCTCTACAACATGCAGTATTCACGTTTGTAAATTGTCCAAATAGGGGGTGAGATACGGAGTCGGGAAAATAGGGTAAAATGTGCAAAAATCTACAAATGACGTTAGTTTTTGCTTAATAACCTACTTTTAGTGCGTTTTAGAGACAAAGGTGTCATTATAAAGTTTCTAAAGCATGAAGTAGTCTATAAGTTTCATTTATTAGATCATTAAATATCTATAATAGACTTAAAAATCAAAATAATACAATTTATGGTTAAAACAAAAAAATACCGCCTGACAAGTCATTAATTTAAAAACGAGCTTTTATTTTTGATATTGATTAAACGATGCAATTAATTAATTATAGTATGTACAATAGTAGGTAACTGTTGAATAGTTGGGGGGTGGGGGGCGAAGTTAACCAAAAAACCTAGTCGCTAGACATAGGTGAAGGCCAAGAATTCAAAGTCGAAAGTAAAATTAATAGCTGGGAATAATGTAAAAAAATACTTGAAAGATAAATAAGTTATAGTTTAGAAATTTTAAAAAGAAAAAGGGGTATCTAAGGCCGAAACTAAGGGAGGTGGGAGCAAAAGCAGCATGGGAGGAGAAGAGGGCGCACAATGAAGATTTGGTTTGTCGTGTTTGTATTCATTTGCCCCTCATATTTTTGTTAGTCAAAGTTTTCATTGATGGTAAATGTATCTCAGTTTGAGAATGTTAGTCCCAACAGAAAGAATAACAACAATTATACCTGATAAGATGGAAACCTGTATAAAGGAGAATTGTTTTCCGGTGTTTTGAATTCAGTTTTAAATTTTAAAATAAAGAAAATATTATAAACTTATCCTGAACATAATCAAAAATGTTTAAAAAGTGCAAAAAATGCTTGTCGCTTGAAGATTCATACTTCTGCTGAGGTTAAGTTTAATGAGACTATTTTTTCCACAGATGCCACAAGAAAAATTGTTGAGGAATGAAAAAAAAATAAAGAACTTTTCATTTATATTCTTCGAAATGAATTTGAAAAAGCACAAATGATCACTACGCAGGCCACTGAAGATGCAGATGTGCTAATAGTGAACACAGCTATTTCCTAAGCTCGTGATTACGATGCTGTCATTGTCAATGGTGAAGACATGGACCTTCTTGTTTTTGTGGCTTCTCTAGCTGCAGACAATGTTTATTTCCGAGGGGCCAGGATAGGGAAACTGCCTGATGATCTCTACTCCAAAGAGTGTTTCAAATTTAAGGAAGTTGCACAAAATATTCTTTTTCTTCATGCAGTAAGTGGTCAAGCAGGGCTTGCACAGGCTAAAGCCATATGGTAGACCTCCCTGCTTGGTTGAATCTGAATCTGCAGTAAGTGGTTGTTGTACCACTTCTGTGCTCTACAGCCATGGGAAAATGAAATATTGCAGAATTCTTCAGAACCCATCCCTGAACCAAAAAGTTCAAATCTGTAAAGACTCAAATGCAGAGAGGCACAAACTTGTTGAAGCCACATAAGGTGTACTTCTTGCCCTGTATGGGGGTGATCCCAACCAAAACTTGAATGTATTGCAGTATGTCAGCTTCGCTAGAGCAGCTGACAATATTAAATTAAATTTAGCTAGACTACCACCTACTCGTAATGCTGCTGAATATAATTCATTCAGACATGGCTGGGAAACGAAAAGGATTCTCTCGAATGCAGCTGGTAGTGGGGTGGTCATGGGCTCATTCCAGTCAACATGATGAATGGACCAGCTCCTCAAACTCTAGTTGATTTCATATCTTGCCAATGCAAAAAAAAAAAAAAAAAAAAAAAAAAAAAAAAAAAAAAAATGTAGTACGAATTGCAGTTCTAGAAAGGCAGGCTTGAAGTGCTCAGTTATCTGTGTGAAGTGCCACAACCAACTACGTGGCAACGCTCCTGATATTATACTGGACCTTGAGGACTTGGCCTAGAACAACCAATCGAGTCAAGTACAGAGACGGACGATGAAGTATCTGAGACGATGGTATTATTACCAGGGCCAAGCAGCAGAAAAAAGAAACATATATGACAAAGCGACTATTATATAATACTTACTATGTATTTGTTTATTAATTTATTGTGCATTCTATAATTAATTAACCACATCGTGTTTTCACTATCAAAAGTAAAAGATCGGTTTTTAAATTAATAACTTGTCAGACGGTATTTTCCTGGTTTCACCCAAAATTTTTTGCTGTGATTTTTAAGGTCTACTACCAATATTTAATTATCTAATAAATGAAACTATAGACTATCTCATGCTCTAAAAAGTTGATTATGACAGTTTTGTTTCTAAAATGCACTAAAAGTGGGTTATTAACAAAAAATAACGTCATTTGTGGATTTTTGCATTTTTTCCAAATTTAACCCTATTTTCCCAGCTCCGTATCTCACCCCCCTATTTGGATAATTTACAAGCATGAATACTGCATGTTGTAGAGAATTTTATCTTCTACAAAATGGTGAAAATGCTTTTTCTGTAAAATGCACTGAAATTGAGTTATTTAAGAAAAATCGATCCCATTCTAACGCCCGGGCCACATGCTCCTTTTGCTCCCACCTCCCTTAGTTTCGGCCTTAGATACTCCTTTTCCTTTTTAAAATTTCTAAATTATAACATTTATCTTTCAAAAGAAATTTTTTTTTACATTATTCCCAACTATTAATTTTACTTTCGACTTTGAATTCTTGGCCCTGCACCTATGTCTACCGACTAGGTTTTTTGGTTAACTTCGCCCTCCCCCCTCAAATATTCAACAGTTACCTATTATTGTACATACTATAATTAATTAATTGCATCGTTTAATCAATATCAAAAATAAAAGCTTGTTTTTAAATTAATGACTTGTCAGGCGGTATTTTTTTGTTTTAACCATAAATTGTATTATTATGATTTTTAGAGTTTATTATAGATATTTAATGATCTAATAAATGAAACTTATAGACTACTTCATGCTTTACAAACTTTATATTGACACTTTTGTCTCTAAAATGCACTAAAAGTAGGTTATTAAGCAAAAACTAACGTCATTTGTGGATTTTTGCACTTTTTGCAAATTTTACCCTATTTTCCCGGCTTCGTATCTTACCTCCTATTTGGACAATTTACAAACATGAATACTGCATGTTGTAGAAAATTTTATGCTCTACAAAATGGTGAAAGTGCTTTTTCTGTAAAATGCACTGAAATTGAGTTATTTAAGAAAAATCGAAAAAAGTGCCGAAAAATGTTGGGTTTTTTCAATATTGTGAAAAACGCACAAGGTCTAGAAGGTCGAAAACTTGATTTTTTTATTAGAAGGTCAACCTTTACAACATATCCAAAAATCAGAACTACCTGAATTTTTGTAAGGTAAAATGCTATTTCTACTGGACTAATATACATATATGTATTATATATAAAGAAAACAATCGTATTCTGCGGTTTAGAATAAAATTTAAGTTGATTAAAAATGCTTCAAACTAAAAATTAATGTCCGAGCTGAGCACTGTCCATTTGACTTCGATATTGTTAGTGTCGGAGACAACAAGAGAAAAGTATTGTTGTCATGGAAGCAACGACTTATTCAACATTGAAATGTATCATGAATGCGTTCTTAATCGGCCAGTAACTATTAAAAATTAAAATATACACTTAAAACTTATATAGCCGTCGAAACCGTGTAAAAATAAATAGCTTCATCAATACGTAACTTGTGTATAGATTACATAAGCTTATAGAAAAAATAATACACTATTTAATCGTTTAAGTTTAAATTCATAAAGTACTGCGCATTACTCACTTAAAAAAAAAAAAAAAAAAATTTCAAATGCTTTAAAATCGCTTGCATTTGGCGAGGAAAAGGGTGTTGCTTGCCAAATCGCGTCTTTTTGCGCCAAATACTTGAAAGTTTTTTTTTTTTTTTTTTTGCAGATTTTCTACTCGGATTCCGCAGGTAAAGTTGACTGATCCTTTATTACGTACATGAGTAGTTCCATTAGAAATTTTTTCAAAATATTCTGAGTATGCGCTTTAAGGAGACCTTCCCTGTAAGTGCCTGACGTACTGTTCTGCGATGTTTTTTATTAGGGTTTCGTTCATCTCACGAAACCCTATTCGTCAAGCTATGTTGTCTGTCCGTCACAGAGCCGGTTCTCATAAAACTATCTAACTTACAGACTTGAAATTTTTTGTACTTATAGCTGAATATCTACTATGAAGCTGAAAATCATAATTTTTTTTAAAATAGTATTATTTTAATATAGAGAGATAAAAAACCAAAAATCTAACAGCCTTTTCCTATTAAATTTAAACATTTTTCGTTATAGCAGTTGCCAGCAATTAAAAATCCACAATAAAATTCTATCTACAATAATTAATTTTCTATTGAAAGATTTGCACGTGAAAAATGAAATAAAAAGTTTCACCAATAGAAAAAAGATTAATATGACGTCATATTGGTAACAAAACGGAAATTTTCAAACATTGACTTCACACATAAGCAAATGAGTATGCCTTCTTTATATCGCATACCTCGATTAGAGTGAAATTGTGCAAGGGTTGCGAGTTTGGCCTCCTTTTTCATTCAAAAATTTCGAATAATGATTTTTGTTTTATTTAACATTTCATGATTACGTACAGTAAAAATTCTTTTTTCGGAATTTCCGGTAAGAATCGGAATTTCTGAATAAAAAAGGGCAACAAACTGGCAACCCTTATGTAATTTACCTGTATTTTGATTTAGAACCTTAATCAATAACGTGCCGAAAATACTTTGTCTCGTGCCACTTATGGCACGTGTGCTATTAGGTTCACCATCCCTTCTCAATATACATACATGCATTGATTGATAAATATGTAACCTTAAAAAAAAATGCTGGGTAAAATAATCTTCAAATACTATTTTCACATTTTAATTTCAAAACTTTTCGAAACTGTTTCCGAGAAATAATTTTACATTTTACATTTCTTCTTTAATCCTCTTACAATTTAAGATTTGTTTTCTTTTTTTCTTTTAAAGTTTAGCACAGCGTTGTCTGTCTCTATTTATTCTACAGATTTGTGTTCGCGTGTTGCCAACTCTCGAAAAAATATTTAACGATTTTTTTCTCTTCTTGTAAAAGAGACTGAATTATTAATTTTTTGTTCCAGAAGTTTCTTATTGAATATTGCATGATGCGCGTGCTGTGACAAAATACACTGAAGGAATGTGAAATATTTATTTTGTACAGCGCCAAACATTTTTTTAATACAGAATTTTATATATCCTTTGGCGTTTCCTTCTGTGTATTCGGTTGTGATTTTGAGAAAATATTTGATTTTCTCTTGCTGCTAAATCCTCTTTATTAAAAAACATTTCTTTATTTGGGAAAACGCGGTGAGAACAAAAGGAGATTTACTCATTTACGCATGCAGTTCAAAAGATATTAATTCGCAACACAAACTTATTGGATATTTTTTTATTATTATTATTCAGGAGGATAAAGTAAGATAAAATGTTTGAAGTTTTGAAGATGATATATACATTTTTTTTAAAGTAATGAAAAATATATATATGCTGATTTATTGTTTGCTTATTTGTTTAACGGTGTTGTTCAATCTTAAAAGCAAATATTTGATCTACACAAAAGTTTTCCTATTTTTTTTTTACTAATTAATAAAGAATTTATATAAATAAGTAGTGCAGAAATTCTAAATGTAAACGTAGAATTTTAGAAATAATTTATTATTACTTTAAAAAAAAAACAGAGATCTGGCTCTTAATACCTCTTTTTTCTGACTGGAATGAAATATTTAATTTATGCACACTTTTATTAACCATTGGGAAAATGGTTGTCGTTTTCGGTCGAGAATTGACCTCTTCACATCGTCATGTTATTGACGTCGTCACTTTATTTTTGTTAAGCGTTTTTTACGAAATTCTATAACTTTAGAAGAATTTTTCTTTGAATAGGCAATAGAAATGCATAAAATCGTTACAAAAATGTTAACGTTTCAAAAAGGATAGATGCAAATTGTCAGATATGAAAAATAAAGTAGAAATTTGGGTACTTTCGTGTTATAGGTACTTTCGTGTTTCACCCAAGGATGAAATATTTTTGTTTCTGGTTTCATTAATATATTGTAAAATTTGGTACTTTCATGTTACATTTTGTTTCTGTTTTCATTAATATGTTCTAAATTTGGCACTTTCGTGTTATATTTTTTTCTGTTTTCATTAATATATTCTAAATTTGGTACTTTCGTGTTATAGCGGCCCCCAAGGATTAATCGCCGAGCGGCCAAGATTTATCGCCAAATTATAAAGCATGTATGACATTATAATAATATATGATATATATATATAACATTTCTTGACGTATGTGGCCAAGTTATAGTCATATATGATGTATATGACATGTGTATATGATGTATATACGACATAAGACGTAAATAATGTGTGTATAATGACGTATATGGCACATATAGGAATGTTTGGAATATATATATGCGTATATAGAATGCACATATAAGCTTTGCGATGATCGTGGCGAAATCATAACTGCAACCTTGGCATAATCATAATTGTGGGGACCACTATAACACGAAAGTACGGTATTTTTTTTTTAAGCTTTCGGAACATTTTCCCAATGGTTATTGTAATTTGTTGAAACATATATATTTTTTTATTTGCTTAACTTCGTCTGTGGTCTGTCATAATGGCTAGGTCAAATCTTGCAATCGATTTTTAACACTATCCAGCATAGTTGAAACGTGTTTGTAAATTCGGTTTATCTAGCGGTCTGCCTGTCTGGCCGTATGGTCGTGCTCTAACTTACATAAATATCGTCAGATTGCCATGTAATTGATACTGTATTACCGAGACAAGAAAAACCCTGGGTAGGGTTGCTTTCGAAGGTTCCAAAACTTGTAGGGAGTGAACTTCGTCAGTAGGAGCAGACTGCGATAATTCTCGGGCTGAACGGGGGGAAATTGGCGCGAAAAGAAAACACCGAACCTCCCTCAAATAAAGTCGAATGACCAGTTACCTTGGCAACTGGACCTAGCGGAGACCGGTTTCAGAGTTTTTCTAATCAGAGCTAAACATTATATGTTATTGAGGTTTACCATGGCATGTTCAGTATTAAAAATGAAATGTGTAGCTTTTATAGTTCGTTAACAGGTACACTCAAGAGAATTCCGTTACATTGTGGTCTACTAGGAAATAAAAAGAAAACTGCCCAGTTAAACTGAGGGCATTGAGCTCACAGGCTATTCACACTAATTGTATATTATACTCTTATTTCAAAGAATTGGAAATAAGCCCCTCGAAAAATAAAGAAATCGACAATATATTATGGGGGGCTTATCCCCGTTCCCCCCTTATAATTAACCAATGAACGCCCAAAACTAATCAGAGAAGCGCCTTATTATGAATTTCACAAATTTTACTAAACACATATACAAACATTGAAGCAAATCGGATATTTCTGCATGAAACACCCATTTATCTAAATTAAGGGAGAGGTGGGTTAGCCCCCTTTCCCCCCTTCATACTTAACCAATGAACCCTCAAAACTAATCAAGGAAGAACCTTATCACAATGATCCTATAAACAAAATTTGAAGCAAAACGGTTATTTCTATCAAGAGTTATCGCGTTACGTATATACATACGTGCGTACATACACAACCGGCGGACACATTAGCTCTCAGGCTTTGATAGCCTGTGAGCTAAAAAACGTTTGCAGTGTATTTTAATGATGTTAAACTATTTCAAACATAATGAAATTGATATACATCTCTAAGGTGCACTACAAGTTGCTTACTATATAATAGGTGTGCACTACGCAAAATAATTCCGTTACAGTATTGTCTATGAGCAATTATTCCTGGAAGTGCGTTTCCAACTGTGGTATGTATTTTTAAATTGAACTTTTTTTTTGTATATTACTTTGTGTGTATTTATTCTATAGTTTTAAATAGGGCTGTATAAAACGATTCGTGTATATTTCCGTCTAATGGCGGAAATCGCTGAAGGTGAATTTTGAACTGTGTTATGCGTTCCCTAACTGAACTAAATTTTAGCATAATATGTAGTATATATACAAATAGATAGATCATATATAGGGATTCACAAAAGGATTTAAATTATTTTCCGACTCTAGATGGTACATGCGGAAATTGGGTTTCCAAATGTATTATGCGTTTTCGAAATTGTTTACAACTTATTAAAAGGGTTACAGTTCGTTACAGTTTTCGGAACGTGTTGCAAAGAATTGCATAATATATACTTGACATATGATTTTATCATACAGACTTACTTCTGATGAATCGATTTTCCTCAAGTGTTACAGACGAGCTCACTGCCAATGATAATGCAATATAAAATGCATTGTCAGGATCAAAAACCTTCTTTTACGTTTTTGATTGAAATCACATATAAGGTGTCCAACAAGGGACACCCTGGTTTTAAAATTAAATTACTCGTAAGAGGAGATCGATAGAAGAATGAAACAAGTGGATGTTTATTTGGAAAGCCGTAAAATCCTGTTACAGAAGTTTCAAAATTAGTTACAAATTGTATCGATAGGTGGCTCTGTATGCTGTAGTTACTGCATATAATCGAAGAATTAGGCTTCAGACTGTCCTTTGGGAGCAGAGGTTGCAGTGACATCACAATCGATTCAAAATGTGCACTTTTTGCATCACTAAGATGGCGCAAACGAAGAATGAAAGAGCGGTGATTGAAAGTGAAGAAGAGGAGGACTGAAAGTTTCATTCTTCTTTTGCGCCATCTTAGTGATGCAGAAAGTGTACATTTTGAATAGATTGTGATGTCACTGCAACCTCTGCTCCCAAAGGACAGTTTAAAGCCTAATTCTTGGATTCTGTACTGTAACTACAGCATACAGCGCCACCCATCAATAAAATTTTTAACTAATTTTGAAGCCTCTGTATCAGGTTTTGACGGCTTTCAAAATAAACATACCACGTGTTTCATTGTACCATCGAACTCCTCTCACGAGTTATTTAATTTTTAAATCAGGGTGTCCTTTGTTGGACACCCTGTATCTAGAGAACCCCTTGCCAATAATTTAATCTCTTATTAATGAGTTATTATAAAATAAAGTCGAAAAATATTATAGGGATGAAATTTGCCTTCTTAAAGGGAATTCGGAAAAAAAACAGCAATTCTTGTTACAATGTTAGCAGGCAACCTTATGATTATCCTTGCATTTTTACCTTTCAATATGCTTGTCCTAAAACCCTTACAAACTACCTCAGATTGTGTCTACTGGCAACCTTTTATAATCATTGTCGCAATATTTCCAATCCTTTCAGTTAAAATCTTTTAAAAAATCATTATGTTGGGGTTCAAAAAAGTCTTTAAAAATCAAAAATTGCTACGTATCTGGGTATGAGGGGAATTTCGTATCATGTCTTCCCATGGAATAACATTCCAACTTTTTGATTATGAGACTGAAAATATTGTCTCAATTTTTTAATGTTCATACAATATTAAAGAATAAAATATGCATTAAAATATCAAAGAAATAATTATTTTCTAAATGTTATTATTTGTGATTGATATAAAAGAAAATTCCAACAATTGTCCTAAACTTTAAAATCAAAAGTACTATGTTTTTACATGGGAAAAAAATTGTATTTTTTTTATAAAAGTTTATTATTGAAATTTATTAGAACTCATTTTATTTTGCAAGTTGGCAGCTCAGTCTTTTTAAATAAAGAATTAGAATGTTTAAGACCACTCTTTTCTGAAACCAAAAGTAAATAAAGAATTAGAATGTTTAAGAACACTTTTTTCTGAAACCAAAAGTATTATTTGAAATTGTTCTCAAGAACTTTATTATGTCCTTTTCATCATTACCATTACATTGGTGATTTATATTTTTGTTTTCATATGTTACTAAAATAAATAGTTTACATTTTCTGTGAAGTAAACAAATATTACTGTATCATGTTTATAAGACAAGTCTTTATGACGACATAAAGAATCTCATTATGCTGATAAGTTAACCGATGATAACTATTCGGTATGGAAAATTCGAAATGGAACAGTTGTTAATCAAAGAAGGGGTGTACGATGTTGTATTTGAAAAAGAAGATGATAAGAATTGGGATAAAAATGATAGAAATGCTAGAGCATTAATTTGCTTAAATATCTCACAAATTGTTTATCTTCGTCATGCTAAAAGTGCTAAAGAGACATGTGACCATTTAAAATCTGTCGACGAAAGAGTTAATTTAACAAATAAACTCTATCTTAGGAAATTGTATCCCATTAAATATAATGGAAGCAAAAGAAATTCAGGAATATATAAATTCAGTCTTAGAATTGGCAGCAAAATTAAGAAGCATGGGAGAAGTAATAAACGATGATAATTTAACAGCAATTTCGTTTTGTTCATTACCAAATTCTTATATTTTTATAGCAGCTATTAAAAGTAAAAATAAAACTGAATTATCATTAAAATATATTCAAAATAAATTAATTGAGAAAAGTTGAAACTAAACAAATTTCAGGTAAATTGGAATCTTTTGCTTTAAAGGGTGATAAGGATAAACCTAAACATTTGAATAAATAAATGTTCTATTTCCGTTCCAAAAAGAATAAACACAACCGTGAAGATTGTTTGAAACTGCCATAATACTAACAAACCAAAATCTAATTGAATCGGTCATTTCAAAAAACACATAAGTCACAGAATCAGAACTTTTCAGAAATTAAAAAAAAATAATAAAAAATTATTATCTACAAGTAAACGAATTTTTATGGGGTTTTTTCGGCTTATTATAGAGTTTGGACTTCAAAGTTTGTAAATATCGAATCATTTTCATAATTTATGAAGAATACTAGTCGTTGGGGGCCACCGTAATACTTACCCATCATGGATATGCATAATATAAAATATGAAAATAAAACATATGTAAACTACTTATAAAATGCATTGCAATTCGAATAAAATCGTGGCTTGATGACGTCATAAACTTTAAATGCTCTATTACTGAATTGCGTAAAAGAAACATCCCCATAACTCCAAAAATGTTAATCATATTAACTAACAATTTACTTCTTCGGATAAATCGTCTCATTTCCAATTAAAATATATCTTTGATTTACAATTTGAATGAAATACAGGGTCACGAAAAATCGAAGAGTGTGGAAAATAGGATTCCAAATCTCTCAGCAACTCATTATTCGATCGACTTCATTCTTTATACACAATTTATGTTTTTTTATTGTCTTTTATGTTCACTCCTTAAAATAAACAATTTCGAAAATTTTTATATACCTTTTATCAGAACGAATATTCCAAGAGTCCGAAAAAAATAATTCCAGATATTCGAGGTTACTGAAATTCAATAAGCTTCTTCCCATTATTACATATTAAGTACATACCAAATTTCAAGTCTCTATCTCAATTTGTTTCGGAGATAGAGCGTTTACAAGCACACACACAGACAGACGGATGGCAAAAAAAAATTTCTAAAAATATGTTTTTCGGTGTCTCCAGTGTCTGAAACGTGTAAATTCGTCAAAGGAATTTTTTCGATTTTTAAAATGGTTGCAAGACTTACCCTATACTACGTATGATGGGTAAATAAGAAGAAGAAGAAGAGAAAAACTGTTTCCGACTTATGTTGTTTTAGCAAGAAACAAGGTTAGGTGGTATTTAATTTGATCAAAACAGTCATATAAAAGATATTTTTAATCAAAATTAATGAAGATAGCAGTTATACAGGAAAATTTTTGTTTTAATATGGTATTGCATGTAAATGGTAAATGGTAATGTAATATGGTATCAGAATGTAATCTGGTATTGCATGCAAAACCCACTTAAGTCGCTGACTTTCTGTCGTTTAAGTAATGAACGAAAATTAGAAGGTATTGTTTGAAGAGGAAGAAATATACTGACTTATGTGATTATTACCCAGTTCATGCTTTTACCATTAAGGAAGCATTTGCGACAAAAAGAGTATATTTGGAAAAAACTTGACTTATGTGGTTTTTAAAACGACCGATTCAGTTTTGTTCAAGATAGATCACATCAACAGTTTCAGAAACCTAACAATTTTCTGCTTCTACTTCGAATAGCCAAAATGAAAAATTTGCAGGATGTTCACAGAACAATTGCGAAATAATAGAAGAATCAAGTTCTTCAGGTTTTATTATGAAATCTCTACAAAAGGGACACAAACACAAAAACTTGACTTGTGTTATTGATTTAGGTGCGTCTGTTTATTTAGTCTACTAAGTCCTCACAAAAGTGACGGTGTGATGTAGGTTTTCTGCATCGTTTATTCTCGGCCCATATGTCTTCGAAGATTTAAGTGCTAGCATACCAGTAACATGCTCGATCACCGGACAGCGATATTCATCCTTTTAGAAAATAAAATTATTCCGGATCTGCAAACACGTCAGTGCCTTTCACGTACAATTTTTATGAAGATGGAGCTCCTCCACACATTAGCTGCTGCGTTATGGACGTCCTTAAGAATCACTTCACAGAAGAACGTATCATCAGCCGCCACTTTCGTAATCTATGGCTTCCCAGACCTCCACACCTCAATCCATGTGACTTTTGGCTTTGGAGGCATTTGAAACATTTGGTAAGTCATGATAATCCAAGAACTTTACCTGATATTAAAGACAGCATTTCACGACATGTTTTGGCATTTCCCAGAACAGACTGCGGTCAACTGTGGAATATGCTATCTTACGATTCCAGATGGTAGCTGAAAATTATGGCCGTCATGTGGAACATGTTTTGTTGCAATAAAATATATAAACTATCTTAAATGTATGCTAAATGTGTAATTCATTAAAAATGCCATCTGGTGGCGACATTTTGAACTATTTTTTTTCGCTTAAACAAATTCCTATTCCTTCATTATGTCCGTCACAAAATTTCACAGCTTTCTGACCAATAGTTTCATCTATAGACAATGTAACAACGGGCTAGATACAGCAGTATTTTCGCCTCAAAAGAGATTCCGTCCTTCTGAAGATAGAAGATTTGCAGCAGTAGGGGGTGAGGCATTCCGCAGCAATGACCGGGGCCATATCCGCGCCCACGACAGTGGAATGTGAAAAGAAGTGTGCGTTTCGGCAGTCTGTTTTGGATACAACGAGGGGCTGGTGTCTTGTAAACAGCTCCGGATTTTTAGAGTGAGAGTTTTTTTAGCGAGTTCCCGTAGCGGAACAAAGGATGCTAATAGAAAGGCAGAAGTTTGTTCTGCTGCGATTATGAGAATCATAAATAAAGGAAACAGCTCCGTATTTTTAGAGTGATAGTTTTTTTAGCGAGTTCCCGTGGCGGAACAAAGGATGCTAATAGAAAGGCAGAAGTTTGTTCTGCTGTGATTATAAGAATCACAAATAAAGACTGTAATTAACAAATCATTGTACATAATTGAGCATCTTTTGGTTTACCTCTATCTTAAAAAATGGCTGAGATAGAGCAGTTTGAAATTCTAGGGTGGCTGACATTTTGAAACAAAACAGCACATTGACGCGATTACTCGCAAATTATTTTCTTTCATTGTTGTAATAATTTTCCCAATCATACGCATAAAACTATATATTCATATCCGTTAGCGCCAAAATTGGCGACAAAATTGGCGACATTTGGCGAAATATCGCCAAATTTGGCGACCAAACTAAGTCTTCATAAATGAAGCCAATTTGGCTATTGCTCAATAATTTGGCGAATTTCTTATTCAAATTCAGTATTAACGAATCTTTTGTAAACGTTTCTTTGCATTTTAGCTTGCTGTTTTCGTGTAACATTAGCTAAAATTTTAAAACGAAGATATATGAAAGCTACCTTTTCCTCCCGGTACAGGCCGGAAGGACTTTTTATTTATGCATTTACTTCAACATTTCAATGCACACAACATTATTTTGATTAAAATCATTTGTTATGTAACAAATGTTAATGTTTTCTTGAGACGTTACTCTGGATATTGCAACGTATAATTGCCAATGTGTAAACACTGATTTAGGCAAATAGATGCCAACATGTTCAAAAGTTTGTCCTTGAGCTTTATTTATTGTCATCGTAAAAGATGGCTTGATAGGGAATTGTCTTCTGTTAAAATTAAAAGGGTATTCAGAATCTGAAGACTTCAGAGTTATTCTTCGAATGTAAACTATATGAGTTCCCGTTATAATTTCAGCTTCGATTGAGCGATTTTTTAGAGCCTTTACAACCAATCTCATTCAATTGCAAAGACCCAAAGAGGAATTGGGGTTTCTCAACAACATAATTGGAACTGCGATTTTAAGTCGTAAAACATGTGGCAGACTACCACATGGTTTTAAATTGTTCAAATATTCAATTGGATATGATATTGCTTGATTTTCATTCACAACGGAATCAGCGCTATAATCAGCAGTTACCTGTTGTCCTGGAAAATGTTTAGTTATCAAGTGGTTAATTCTTTCAACTTCTCCATTCAAAGGGGTTAAAATGCATATATTTGTCAAGTTAATACCCTGTATTTCCATCATTGGATATACATATTCAATGAGACTTTGTAAGCTATATGGTTGAATGAATAATCCAGTAAAGTCGACATTTTGACTTTCGCCAACTTGAATTAAATAATCAGAAACGTTTTGAGTTTGAGTCACTCGATTATGGTGTGATTGTGTTAATTATGAGATGCCTAATATTAACATTTCTCCAAGTATTAGAAAATTTCAAAGTGGCTAAAACAATATCAGCTCTATTCCCATGCTTGACTACAGGCAAAATTTGTCTAAAGTCGCCAGCAAATAAATACAACTACTATTCCACCAAATGGCGAATCATTATATTTTATGTCTTTAAGCGTACGGTCAACACATTCAAAAACTAAATTTACTCATCATAGGTGCTTCATCCCAGACGATTAACTTCGTTTCTCTTATTAATTCAGCAACGTCAGATTGCTTACTAATGGCACACGTAGATGTTTTGTTCAAATTCAGGGGCATTTTTAATCTTGAATGTTCTGTTTTACATTGATCTAATAACAAATCTGCGATCCTAGAAGATGCAACACCTAACGCAATATATGATCTCACATTTTTAAAACGGCATTAAGTAAAAATGTTTTGCCAGTGTCTCCTATCGAATCAACAAAATAACTTAGAATCATATATATATATATATATTATTTCTCCTGTCAACATCCCTTTTTCTAAGAAAATACGAAACGCAGAACGACGAATGAGACAGCATATGAAAGGATTTTGAACAGGCTTCTGGCATAGCCCACTTAACAATTCGTCAAAACATGTTTTTGATTAAAATTTGCTGAAAATTAAAAATTAAATCGGCATTGTTTTCATAAAAGAAATGAAAGGTTTTCTTCAAATTATTGTTGCCATAAAAAAATACCACATTATATGATGCTCAGCAATTATTATTAAAAACACCGCACGGGTTTATTTTATATTTATGATTAAAAAGCGAGATTGAAATGTTTAGATTTATATTTCTATGTCCCATGTTTTTTCCGAAGCGAATGACGTCATCCTCTAATGCAGTCAAAATACGATTGTTAATTTTTTTTTCTCGCGCGTGCCTTTTGCAATCTTGGATCAGTTTTTACTCTAACTTTGATGGAATAAATTAGATGATATTCTGGCTTGACAAAAAACTAAATGTTGTTTGCAGATATTTTTATCCTTACTTTTTCTTTAGAAGTTTGAACCTGCATCTAATAAATATTACATATTGATGAAAATGATACTTCTCTATTATCCCGTCGACCACTTTTCATAACAAAAAAACTATCGCCAAATACACGGGAGAACGTTGCCATTGGACTATTAAAATAAATAAATAAATAAAATATAAGAATTTAAGAACACAATTGTTATTTTAATTAATAAAATAACTAATAAATCAGTAAAAGATAATGAAAAATACACGCAAATGTCGAATTAAAAACCACTTGATGACGTAACAAACACGTATAATGCGTCTGACATCAAGTAAATGGGACTGCATTTTTGGCGTTTAATCTTAGTTTGGCGGTAGTTTTTTGTTATGAAAAATGGTCGACGGGATAATAGAGAAGTACCTAAAAAATATTAGATTTCAGTGCGAAATCTTCGCACGGGTCCTCTGGTTTTCATTTAAAATAGCAAGCGAAACTTCATCATAAATTAATTTTTGATCGTGATTATCCTGGCGCAAACGACAAATAGCCAAATATTGTTTGACTTACAATTTTTACATTGAAAAAATTTTTGGTACTTCTCTATTATCCCGTCGACCACTTTTCATAACAAAAATCTATCGCCAAACTGTAAGATTAAACGCCAAAAATGCAGTCCCATTTATTTTATCTCATAAGCATTATACGTGTTTGTTATGTCATCAAGTGGTTCTTAATTCGGCATTTGCGTGTATTTTTCATTATATTTTACTGATTTATTAGTTATTTCATTAATTAAAATAACAATTGTGTCCTTGAATTCTTATCTTTCATTTATTTATTTATTTTGATATTCCAATGGCAACGTTCTCTCGTTTATTTGGCGTTATAGTTTGGCGATAGTTTTTTGTTATGAAAAGCGGTCGACGGGATAATAGAAAGTACCAAATTTTTTAAGTATCACAAATATTTTCTTCATGTTTAAATTAAATAATTTCGATTTATAAAATTATCGCTCATCAAAACGTTTATTATTATTATTATTGGTACTACTCTATTACCCCGTCGACCACTTTTCATAACAAAAAAATATCACCAAACTGTAACGCCAAATAGACGGGAGAACGCTACCATTGGAATATCAAAATAAATAAATAAATAAAAATATAAAAATTTAAGGACATAATTGTTATTCTAATTAATGAAATATCTAATAAATCAGTAAAACATAATGAAAAATACACGCAAATGTCGAATTAAAAACCACTTGATGACATAACAAACACGTATAATGCTTCTGACATCAAAAATGGGACTGCATTTTTGGCATTTAATCTTACAGTTTGGCGATAGTTTTTTGTTATGAAAAGTGGTCGACGGGATAATAGAGTAGTACCTTATTATTTTATTTATTTTATATAAAATCAGTAACAGTTTTTTCTTTTACTTTTCAAGGTGTGTATTATTTTTCTAACTGAGAATAGCCATTTCAATTCTTTTAACTGATGATTATATGCGGTCGCCAAGAGAAAAACAAATTACCAACGGCAACCATTGAGCCCGAAAAAAGTAAAAAATACCAATTTTTTTTATTTTAAAAGCCATAATAAATCAGTCCATTACCATAACGTTAAATCAATTAACAGTTACAGTTTTCAAACAAATTACGCGCTTGAAAGTATATTTTTCCCCTCTATAACGGTGTAAAAGTTGAAAACGTGCGATGTTTAGAAATTTTTAAAAATGCAGGAGCAAAAATCGCAAAATCGAAATTTTATCGTTAGTGTTGCCATTTGCAAAATGACGTCAGCGTTACGCACGGACACGTTTGTCCTTTATAATATAGATAGATTGGCAAAACGTTTACTGATTGTATTTTTAATTGTTGTTAAGTATATTTTTTATAAATTTTATTTTTTAACTGTGCTCAAGTCTGTCTTAATTTATTTTATTTGGTGTAATAATGGTTTTCAAATTCAGACGTTAAATGTATATATATTGCAAAATAATATAGATTGTTTTCACAATATTCTGAGCATGCACTGTAAGCTGACCGTCCTTTTTAGTGATTCGCTTTTGTCCAAAATGTCTCAACCAATCAATCTTTATATACCGTATGTCGTCACTCTCTTATCGAGGCACTCTAGTTCCACCAATGGCAAGATTAAGCCCTCTGGTCTATGATTTTTCTGCAGCCGGTCTAGCGTGCCTCCCTCTCTACAACGAGCCAACTAGCACGTTCGATTTCAAAAATCAAAATATTACAATTTCCATACGAACAAGATTACTGTTGAAATTGGAATAGAAATCTTATGTGAACCAACTCAAAATTAGAAATCAAATTGTAATTTAAGAAAAATAATGCCTAAGTATAGTAGCAGCAAGATAAACAAGCGCTACGAAAAATTGCTGCAGAAGGAAGAATTTCACAATGAAAAAATGCGTCAGAAGAAATTGCGCAAGAAGGAATTGCTGCAAGAAAAATTGCTCCAAGAGAAATTGCACAAGGAGAAATTGATACAAGAGAAAAAGAAATTACAGTAAGAACAAATAAGTATTAATTTTTTAATAAAAATAAATTGCTTATGTGGTACTTTTGCAGTATAATACCTTGTTGAGACAGAAAAAATGATCTTGGCGAGAGAAAGAAATTTTGGTACTTTAACGTTATACGAACACCATTGTCAACAAGCATACATTTACATACATTTAATACATACATACATTTACATACATTTACATACATTCACATACATACATACATTTACATACTTTATGCATTAGCATACATTTTGGCATGGTGTCCACATAACGAAAAAGCACCGAAATTTTTCATGAACATTTTCTGGCAACATATTCACTATTTCTTAAACGCAAGCAATTTTTTCACTATTTATGCAATTTATTTAATATAAAAAAGCCCTTTATCTATTTGGAACAGATGTCGCAGACGCACCGGGGTTGGCCGCAATTTTTCTTTTTGCACCATTTTGGCGATAAACCCCGTTTTTGAATACATGTTAGATTTAGCCTGCGAAAATAGCATGTTATTATGAAACCATTTATTTTATTAAACACACAATTTTAATATAAAACACACACGATTTATTATAAAACACACATAATGTTTGGTACTTTTTCGTTATACGGACACCATGCCAAATGTATGCTAATGCATAATGTATGTAAATGCATGTATGTAAATGTATGTAGGGGTGCAAAAATCTAGGCGCCAATGGGCTGATAACAGTGATTAAATGCAACTTATTTTCATTTTACTTATGTTTTACATTTTAATTTGAAACGTGCTAAAAATAACAGAAAATTTACTCTGTATAATTATATTTTGTTTATATTCATAAAGAGTGGAGAAATGATATAAAATATGGAGAATAGGTTAGTTAAATAAAGGGGAAAGTAATTAGCATTTAGGTGATACCAAATTTCTGTTTATAAAATAGAAGAAAAATTGTGTTGAAGCCAAGCATAAATTTAAGTCAAATATTTGTTGTCCCTGCATTGTTCTTAACACTGGCAAATCCTGCAAGTTGTAAAGCATAAAATATATTTTAAAGTTCAAATATTCGCACCTGTTCCATATTTGTAAATTCATTTACAAAATTAATTTGTTATGTATAATTATGTATAGAATAAAATATTTTTTATGTGTATGTAGGTAGTTAGTTTTAGTTTAATATTAAAAGTGTTGTTTACTCGAAATTTTGATGGTAAATATTCAAATTTTTGAAGCATAATTAGCAGAGTAAAAGGGGAGCCCCCTGTGTATTAAGGAATCCCCCTGCTGGAATCCCCCTGTGTGACGTTGGGCTTCCCCTACTTCTAACAAAGTTTTAAGCAGGCCCTGGCCATTGGAAAGGCTACACTAATGAAATTTCCAAGTTTAGTTCTTTATTATAGTTGACTGTTTTTTCTTGAAAGTGTATAACAAATTATTTTTCTATTCCTTTTCGGAATAATTTCAAATACTATTGTTAAAGCAATATTTTCTCCTTTTAAATTCTTTTTTGATTTGTGTTCAAATTATGTAAATTTATTAAATGATTTTCAGTATTTTTTTCTGCATTTTGAAGGTTTAGTCAAAAATTTAACACAATATGCATTATTTGGATACTTCTTTCTTATAGCGGTCCCCGAGGATGAATCACCCAGTGACAGAGATATATCGTCAAGCTGGGTTGTAAAAGCATCAAATGGTTTGCAGTCCTAAAGAAACAGCACGTGTTTATGTTATCGTCCTATTGATTTTTAGTTCCTGTTCCAGAACATATATCATACCTTTTTAGCTCACAGGCTATCAAAGCCTGAGAGCTTATGTGCCCGCCGGTTCTGTATGTACGTACGTACGTATGTATGTATGTATGTATGTATGTATGTACGTAACGCGATAACTCTTGATAGAACTAACCGTTTTACTTTAAATTTTGTTTATAGGTTCCTTGTGATAAGGCGCTTCCCTGATTAGTTTTGGAGGTTCATTGGTTAAGCATAAAGGGGGGAAACAGGGGGCTAACCCCCATAATTTAGATAAATGGGTTTCTCATGCAGAATTATCCCATATTCTTCAAATTTTGTATATAGGTTCATTTTGATAATGTGCTTCTGTCAATGGTTTTGGGGGTTCATTGGTTAAGTATAAAGGGGGAAAGGGGGGATAACCCCCTCTAATTTAGATAAATGAGTTTTTCATGCAGAATTATCCGATTTTCTTCAAATTTTGTATATAGGTTCATTTTGATAATATGCTTCTGTCAATAGTTTTGGGGGTCATTGGTTAAGCATAAAGGGGGAAAGGGGGGATAACCCCCCCCTAATTTAGATAAATGAGTTTTTCATGCAGAATTATCCGATTTTCTTCAAATTTTGTATATATGTTCATTGTGATAATGCGCTTCTGTGAATAATTTTGGGGGTTCATTGGTTAAGTATAAAGGGGGAAAGGGGGGCTAATCCCCCCTAATTTAGATAAATGGGTTTTTCATGCAGAATTATCCCATTTTCTTCAAATTTTGTATATAGGTTCATTTTGATAATGCGCTTCTGTCAATAGTTTTGGGGGTTCATTGGTTAAGTATAAAGGAAGAAAGGGGGGGATAACCCCCCTAATTTAGATAAATGGGTTTTTCATGCAGAATTATCCGATTTTCTTCAAATTTTGTATACAGGTTCATTATGATAATGCGCTTCTCTGAATAGTTTTGGGGGTTCATTGGTTAAGTATAAAGGGGGAAAGGGGGATAATCCCCCCTTAATTTAGATAAATGGGTTTTTCATGCAGAATTATCCGATTTTCTTCAAATTTTGTATATCTATTCATTGTGATTAGAGACTTCCCTGATTAGTTTAAGGGGTTCATTAGTTAACTATGAGGGGGGTAACGGGGGAATGACCACCCCTTAATATATTGTTGATTTCTTTATTTTTCGAGGGGCATATTTCAAATTCTTTGAAATAAGAGTATAATATGCAATTAGTGTGAATAGCCTGTGAGCTCAATGCCCTCAGTTTAACTGGGCAGTTTTCTTTTTATTTTAATTGCATGTTGTATTATTTTTCTTACATCGCCTGCATTTATTTTTATAAATATGTAAACAATCATTGATTTGCCTAGTACTGAGATGGATGCAAGTGTTTATGATATCGCCATATTGATTTTTAGTTCATGTTCCAGAACATATAGCATGCGTTTTTGAAAATTGCATGTTGTATTACTTTTCTTATATCGCCTGCATTTGTTTTTATAAATATGTAAACATTCTTTGATTTGCCTAGTACTGAGATGGATGCAAGGGTTTATGATATCGCCATATTGATTTTTAGTTCATGTTCCAAAACATATAGCATGCGTTTTTGAAAATTGCATGTTGTATTACTTTTCTTATATCGCCTGCATTTGTTTTTATAAATATGTAAACAATCTTTGATTTGCCTAGTACTGAGATGGATGCAAGTGTTTATGATATCGCCATATTGATTTTTAGTTCATGTTCCAGAACATATAGCATGCGTTTTTGAAAATTGCATGTTGTATTACTTTTCTTATATCGCCTGCATTTGTTTTTATAAATATGTAAACAATCTTTGATTTGCCTAGTACTGAGATGGATGCAAGTGTTTATGATATCGCCATATTGATTTTTAGTTCATGTTTCAGAACATATAGCATGCGTTTTTGAAAATTGCATGTTGTATTACTTTTCTTATATCGCCTGCATTTGTTTTTATAAATATGTAAACAATCTTTGATTTGCCTAGTACTGAGATAGATGCAAGTGTTTATGATATCGCCCTATTGATTTTTAGTTCATGTTCCAGAACATATAGCATGCGTTTTTGAAAATTGCATATTGTATTACTTTTCTTATATCGCCTGCATTTGTTTTTATAAATATGTAAACAATCTTTGATTTGCATACTACTGAGATGGATGCAATTTCCATATTTACAAAATCGAGACCTTTTACCCAGCAAACAACTATGCGAAAATGGCCATGATATGACACCATATGTTACTAATGATGAAACCTATATGGAGTCGCAACATAAAAAGTTATAAAGAAAGAGCCATCATCGTTGAAAATTGGTTTAGTGCTTCGAGAGTATTATTCGTAATTGCTTTATGTACTTTTGGGTAGAGAAATGATTATCCATAAAATCGGGTGAGAAGAGAAACTTCTGTATCCCATCAAAAACATACATGTGAAAGAATGTCAAGTTCGTTAACGGTTTCGCTAATAAAAGAAGTGAGATCTAACTGGAAACCAAGTTCTTTCGAAGCTCCTTAAATCATAGCTCCTGTCATGCATAACGTTCTTCGATTGCTTAAAATGATTTGTTATGTTATTTGCTACTCAATAGAGAGACTTGGGAAGTTCTCACCCACCAACTTTAATCTTTGAGTCTGAGTAAAATTTAGTCTTAGTATGCCATTGGCAAAGATCTAGTCAATCAAGTATTCGAATAAGTCTGTCGAAGTTAAGGTATTGATAAGTTAAGGAAGTGATTAACTTTAAGTTCAGATCAATCAAGTAGAGAAATTTGAATAAGAGAAAACTTTGAGTATCAAATTTGAAGTCTGTAGGTGCAGTATATATATGAAATCTTTTTGATGAGTGAGTGAGTCAGTGATAAAATTATCGATTATCAGACATTTTCAAATATCATTATCTCGGAAACTAATTATGCGTAATTTATAAAATTTTGGATTCTGGATAATTAAGGGGGCCATTATTACACATCTAAAATTACAAGTACGTTGGTCAAACAGATTTTCAGTAGTAGAGTGTCGAAATTTGGCAAAAACAGCTCGAAATGGTTTGTGTACATATACGCATGCGGGGTAGTATTGTACAGTACTATACAGCATGCGGCCAGTATTATACAATAAAATCAACAATTTTTTTTGCAATGCACATGAGAAAACTTTGTTCCCTGCACCTAATACAAAGATTCGATGGCATTTGTTGACACCGACGAAAGCTTGTTCGTTCATCGAAAAAATAACAGCTTCAGGGGGTACTCTCACAATGGTGGATTTTCGGATACTGGAAAATGGCGAATAGTTTCTCGTTCAAATCTTAAATAAAGGAGATGCTAATTGCTTTACACTTTTGAAACAAGAAAAAAAAATCATGCGTCAAGCATAGATTATGTAACACTTTCCAACATTTCCAAAATACTTTTACAAATCTTTGTCGTTTAATAAGGTAAAAGATGATGTCTAAGTAAACAATTTTGAAAACGGAATAACATATTTAAAAACCCAATTTCAAGAATTACCAACAATATTCGAAAAAATATCAGAACTCTTTTGTACGGCCTTGCATGTGATCTATAGATTTATATATATATACTACATAGAATGCTAAATTTTAGTTCAGTTAAGAAACACGTAGCACAGATTATAATTCGCCTTCTGGGATTTCCGTCAATAAACGGAAATGCACTCGAAAACTTTTGCGCTGCCCTGTATATGATCTATAGAATCTATACACACGAAGCAATAGACAAAAATGAGTTAAATTTAAAAACGCGTTCAGCAACTGAAAACGTACTTCCAGAAAATATTGTTAAGATATAGTACCGAATTCTTTTGTGTGTCCTTGTAAATAAGCGATGAATTCTATACATACAATTTTCTAGAGTAAGCCCCTTGTAATGCACCTTAGTGATATATATATATCAATTTCAATATGTTTGAAACAGTGAAACATTATTAAAATAAACAGCAAACAATTTTTCTCCATAGATCGTAATGTAACGGAATTCTTTTGAGTGTCCCTGTTAAGGAACTATAAGTGCTATGAACACCATATTCTATAGTAAGCCTTCTGTAGTGT
This sequence comes from Maratus michaelseni, assembly GCA_963931845.1. Taxonomy (NCBI): domain Eukaryota; kingdom Metazoa; phylum Arthropoda; class Arachnida; order Araneae; family Salticidae; genus Maratus; species Maratus michaelseni. Next base: position 377,340,955 of record OZ007593.1, on the reverse strand, counting down.
TTCTCAGTGATATATATCAATTTCAATATGTTTAAATTTGGGTAGCATCCTTATAATTAACCGCAAATGATTTTTCTCCATAGACTGTAATGTAACGGAATTCTTTTTAGTATCCCTATAAAAAAGTGTAAGTGCTACACACTTCATTTTCAATACCGAACATGCTATAGTAAACCTCAATAATATATATCAATTTCATGGCAATACGAATATATTTACTTGAGTTATAGTACGGACAGACAGAGAAACGGTAAACAGACAGACAAACCTAATTAATAAACAATTAATTTTCAACTATGTTCGAAAGTGTTAAAAAAAAAGGTGAATATACAAAATATGAATCAACAATCTAGATCTAGACTGACTACTGGGAAAGATGCAGTTTAGAGGAGCTTTGAAAAACAAATTACAAGCAGTTTGCTGTGAACCTTAAGTACAATTTCGTTAATACAAAAAAGGATGCTCACATACAAAATGTGGAAAGTATGTGGTGTTCCGCTAATAAGTGGCACAATAAAAAACATATCTTACAGAATTTATGTGAGAAAAATACCGAAGGAAAAATATTTTTGATGAATTACTGAAAGCAATTTCGGAAATATGGCTTATTATGTAAGGCGTAATATCAGAAAGTTGTTATTATTGTGATTTGTGAGAGCAAGAAACTGTCATGAAACATTGGTATGAATCTGTTATGTATGAATCTATCTGTTATGAAACATTGGTATGAAACTCTTATGAAACACTGTAATATATTCTTCTACTATATATATAAAACATAAACGGAAATTTCGTTCCGTTCCTTTATAACTCAAGTTCTGCTGAATGGAATTTGATGGAACTTGCACTTTTGGATAGATAATTTTTCAGGGAAGGTTTTAGTATATTACACATAGTTCTACGTATATTAGTTATAGAATTATGATGAAAAGTTCTGTTATTTTGGACGATAAGGTTACCATAGGTTATTTTTTTGGCGACCATTATCCTTGGCGAAAGAATTGAAACGGCTATATCAGAAAATAATGCAAACACATAGAAAAATAAAATAAAAATTCTGTTATTCATTTTATTTAAAATCCCCCCCCCCCCCTGCCCGCAAAAGAAAAAAAACTGTATTAATGTGGCATAATATTTAATTTAATGCTTAAAAATATAATTTGTAATGTAATTTGCAATAGTTTGTAATGCTTAAAAATATTTGCAATGCATGAGATTGCAATTCAGATTAAGTCAATATTTGGCGTTTTATCGTTTGCGTCAGGTTAACAAAGATGCATCTGATAATTTGATTTAATAAAATATGTGTATTTTTTTTTATTTCTGTTAATTTTTTTTTTATGTAACTCCCCTATCATGTGTCTTACAGGAAGAACTAGCAGATGTAATTGTAAAAATGACTGCATTTATGAGTTACATGTTATTTGTTTATTTACGGTTTTGATTTTACTTTTGTCGCCAAGCAATGCGATTTTAAGCCAAAAATGCATAAGCGTGACATCAGCTTGAGCAGTATTAGCAATAATAGTGTTTTTTCGTGTATACAAGATCATTTTTGGAGTAAATTTTGATATTCAAATGCAAATTATATAAATAGCAGTTATTGTTATGAATATGGGATCAAATATTTAAATTTTAGTGAATGTCTGCCACTCAAACACATATTGTAAAATAATTAAATTTTAGACATTTAAAAATTTACTACGGAAACATGCCGGTTTGTTTTCACCAAACATATTATTTTTATAGCCTCGAACTCAGACCAGCGAATATTGTCTATTCTTTTGTTTTTATTTTATTATTTTTTTAATATATCGCCAATTTCACTTATAGAAATATTCACTGTTTCAAAAGTTAGGAACCAAAGAATATTCTTAAGGACATGTGTGCATTTATGCGTTATTACTATCACAAAAGGCTACATTTTGCAATAAAAATTGTTTGCTGAAATAAATTTTCGATGCTCTTTTTGATTCGTCATTTCTTTTTAGTTTTTTCTGCATATATTTCTTTCCTTCTATCAGGAAGGTTTTTAAAAGACATTGGACTAATTGTCCGTATTCCGGTCACCCGCCAGTTGGTATTTTTACTATATTGTTAGATGTTTCGTTTATGTTTGAAGGTTACTCTGGACGACGATTCAGATTACAGAAGATTAGAAGACTTTTGAAATTAGCGATTGCTAAATTTATGCGGGTTTTTTTCATTATGAAGCAAAGTTTTACCAAAAAAGGAATGCTTCCAATGTACGGTTGGTTGATTTTATGACGGCCGATTATCTACACGAGGGATATAGACCCTGGGGGGTGTGCCCTCTGCGGGGGTCTTTCTAAGGGATCCTAACCCGTATTTACGGCAAGGTTCGAAGAAAACCACGGTAAACTCAGAACGGTTAGGTCAACGAGCGCGACAAGCAGAGGTTTGAACCCAGCACTTCCCGTATGCCAGCTTTGAGGGCAGAACATGTTTTTGTTTGTTTGTTTAGTAGTATTGTTAGTATGTTTTGGCGCTTTCAATGTACGGAAAAACTTTGTAATGTCAATGGTGGCGAATGGAATAAATAATATTTGTCGATTTATCATTTCAGGCTGGATAAGAAAAAACGAGTACCTGAAATTCTGATTAGATAATTTTTACATCATTATAAAACATTTTCGACCAACACACAGCCCTTGCAGCTAAATATAGTGAGAAATGAATTTATTTCTGCGTGTTATGATGCTCTTTAGAGAAATGCAAAAAAATCTTCGGTTTAAGTATTCACCAAAAATAATATTACTAAACATTCTGCATAACTAACTTTACCATTCTCAGTTTTATTTAAGGTATGGAATTTTGTTAATGAAAGATCTATAATTGAATTAACAGTAATTTGACATTATTTAATGGAACATAGCTTGGCGCGTAACTAACTTCGTTTTGTAACTAACTCTGGTACATTAGTAACCATATCGTTTCAAGCACTTCTAATGTTTGACGTCAAACTTGGATATCGGCAAGATTATGGAAGATTAGGAAGATTTTATTGAATACAAACTAAAGGTTTATTCTTCGACCACAGTTAATCATTGGGGTTTTTTTTAGATTAACGGTTACACGAATGCAACTGTTCTAAAAAAATGGAAAGACAGTGTAAATGGGGTCATTTTAATTCTATTCATATTCAGCTTTAAAAATTCACTTTTTTATGTTTCACTATTTTTTTAAATATGAAAGTTAAACACTGTTCTTTATGTGCAAACAATTTATTACAATTTTTACTGTATTTACTCTGCTGGAATCGAAAAATGAAAAACCGTAGTAGACTTGCCAGAAGAGGACGTATATTGCGAAATATAACGTAACATAGAGTGAGATTGTACTTACGTTACCAGAATATCACATGGAGAAAAGAAAGAGGGACGGAGTTCAAGAACTTACAGACGAAAATGAATCACCTGAACATTATTTAAGTTCAATGGTCAATCTATGCAATCATTGTAATGCTTTCTCTTTTAGTAGCATGTTGACTAGAGAACATGTTAGTTCCTGTTGTCATAATCTCATAATGGCCTCATTTCCCTATCAAACTCTACTATAAATGATCAACTAAATGAGTTGCTTCTTTTAGCCCAAATTTTGTCCAATGTATGATATAATATAACGCAATGTCGTTCACATCGTTTACAGCAATATTGAAGGAAAATCCAGGTGAACATCCCTATTGCTTTAAAATACATGCTCAAATCCTTTGATATAATCCGTTTGATTTAAGGTTCGTTTGAAAATATTTACTAAGGTAGCATCTGTAGGTGAAGATCCACATTCCTTTAAAATACAAAGTAATTTCGTTTGATTTAAGATACATTTAGAAAAATGGCCCAGCGCGGCGGTCGTAGCATGCTAGTATTAACATAAAATATTATATTATTTAATGCTATGGTATTTATTTTTATATCTCTATTTACACGTGCACGCTATGTACGCGCTTCCTGAGCTTGGCTACGAGCTTTGCGAAATTGACTGTAACTGGCGCAATCATAATTGTGGGGATCTCTATAACAAGGAAGTAGCACGTCAAATATAGAAAATATTTCACTCAATTAAATCTATGTCAGCGCTTTTGATAGTCCAGTAAATAAAGCAAAAAAAAAATTTTAATTGCGATTTTTGTGATGCTGCTGGTACAAAAACTTGAAATTTAGCATGGTGGTTATTTTTAAGATTTCGGTACTCGCTAATAACGGTTTCTAAAAAAATCGAAATTTTAATGGGGGGGAAATGAACGGGAAATGTTCTGAAAACTACTCAACTATGATTTATCTAAAATTGTTAAAGATAGAAATTTGTAATTTTACATGGCTGTTACTTGCAAGAGCAAAATGTGCAAGAGCAAAAAGTTAAAATTGCGATTTTTGTGATGCTGCTGGACTAGAAACTTGAAATTTGTAATGGTGATTATTTCTAAGATTTCAGTACTCGCTATGAAAGGTTTCTAAAAAAATCGAAATTTTAATGGATGAAATGAGCGAAAATGTTCTAAAAATCTAATAAATTAGGATTTATCTGAAATTGTTAAACATAGAAACTTGAAATTTTAATGGATGAAATGAGCGGAAAATGTTTTAAAAATCCACTAAATTAGGATTTATCTGAAAATTGTTAAACATAGTAACTTGAAATTTTACATGGCTGTTACATTATACACATAAATCACCTACAGAACAGTTTTTTTTTTTAATTCAGAAATTTTAAAATGGGCTGGAACAAAAAACGTTCTAAAATTGCGATTTCTATAATTGTTATAGAAGCTTTGATAACCAGAAGTTTGGAATTTGGCATGGTGTTTACTTTGAAGACGTACACGCTCGCTAAGAACGGTAACTAAAAAATTTAAATTTAAAAGGGTAAAATGAGTGGCAAACGTTTTAAAATCATTCTAAGCTATTATTTATCTGAAATTGTTAGGGATAGAAGCTTGAAATTTGACATGGCTATTACTTTAGAGACGCAAAATTTCGCAATTTAAAAGTGTGCAGAAACAAAAAACATACTAAAATTGCGATTTCTGTGAAGCATTCATCGAAGCATGGAATTTGTCATGATGGTTACTTCTAAGAGGTAGATGCTCGCAAAGAACCGTTTATAAAAATTTGGGTTATATTTGCCAGGCGCAAGTGATGTGCATGTATAAATATGTGTATGTGTATAATATATAGTACATATATACATATTATATATGCATATATATATATATATATATATATATATATATATATATATATATACAGGGTGCAATATGTTTTCTATCGTTGACCTTTTGCTTAACCGTTGACCGTAGACATATAGTTCCAATTACAAAAACGTTTCAAGTGAGGTAAATATTCACGTTTTGGTATTGCATAAAATAAAAAATCAATTTTATAAAAATTTCGAAATCTAACTTTTTATACGGTCCCCTAATCCCTAGAGTTATATTTAGTAAAAGTTTACACATATCATAACAGATATAACCCAAACAGTTTGACTTCTGTACTACAAAAATTGACACAGTTATTAAATTTCAAAGTTTGAGATTTTTGCACATTATTTTGTCTTTCATTAAGGGATCTTTTAAAAAATGAATTAGAGTAATTCGATATCGAAATCAGGGTGCAATATCCTTTTTACGGCAAAACCACCTTTAGCCGGTATCGCTAAATCGGTGTATCACCAAAGAGGGTTATTTCATCTAAACATTTGAGCTGACTTTGAGGGGTCGTATACAAAGCGAAGAATGAAATATTGAAATTAAACAGAAAAATAAATATCAATTTATTATCATATCAGAAAACGCTCTATTATGAAAAATGGATACATCAAACGCCGTAATCTACTAGAGATACTACTCAAAGTGTTCTCCATTGGTGGCAATGCACAATTGAATGCGTGACAGTACTGAGTCCTGGACACGTTGGAGCATAGCAGGTGTAACTGTGCGACAAGCAATGATGATGCGCTGCTTCAGATCAAAAAGAGAAGTAGGCTCAGTCAGATAGACCTGTGCCTTGATGTAACCCCAGAGGTAGAAATCCACGGGAGTCAAATCCGGAAAACGCGATGGCTCTCTACCGGACCACCATATCCAATGGTCTGTTGACCGAATTCGGTGGCCAGATACGCACGGATGTTTGATGATTTATGCGGAGATTCCCCATCATGTTGAAACTATGTCGGAGAGCATCATATCGGAGAGCAGCTCTTCATACCAGTCACGTACCGTGTTTTGTATCAGGTGCAGATAACGATCATCGTTAAGGTCCCATCGTAGACGATGGGTCCAACAATCTGGGTTCCCCATATACCACACCACACGTTCGTTGACCAGTGTACTTAGTGTTGTACTATGCGGGCGATGTGGGGGTTTTCCAGAGACCAGCAATGCACATTGTGCACGTTCAAAATGCCACCCCGTGTAAACGTTGACTCATCTGCCCGCAGAATGTCACAAAGGAACGACTGATTTTCCAAAAAGGTGTTGAGCATGAAATTACAATAATCAAATCGTCGTGCGTGGTCACCTAGCATCAATGCTTGCACGAGTGTCGGATGGTATGGATGCGCACCATATGCATGTAACAAATACCAGCCATGCTGACGCGTGTATCCATATGCCTCGTTTATTTCCGCCGTGCTCAGTTGTGGATTTAAAAGGGCCAATGCCAGCACCTCCTCTGTTTGCACTCGAATATTACACCTTTCCCGTCTACTTGATCTGGGTCGTGATGCAACAGAGCCGGTGTCTCTAAGACTGTGCAATGCATGAGTTATAGTTTCATGTGTTGGATGTCGATCCCTAAGGAAACGTTCTGGATAAACCGTCGCAGCCGTTCTGGCATTCCTTTGAAATTCACTATAAATAAGTGCCATTTCGGCATATTGTGTGTATGTGTAGCCTGCCATCACGATCTCAGGGCTGATTAGCATGTTCACTGATAGATGGCTCGTGTTTTATCTCGAACGTGTGGCGCTGTGGTACTATTGTAATTTTCATAATCCCGATTTTCATGCTCATTATAGCTTGGCTGGTTGTTTGCATTCTGCTGCCATTTATCTAGTTCTTAGTGAGTATGTTATATTTTTCGGGAGTCGATTCTACCTACTTTGACTTTTGAATGTCGACCCCTAAAAGTTAGCTAAAATATTTAGATGAAATAACCCTCTTTGGTGATACCCCGATCTGGCGATAAGGGCTAAAGGTCTTTTCGCCGTAAAAAGGACATTGCACCCTGATTTCGATCTCCAATTACTTTAATTAATTTCTTAAAAGATCCCTTAATGAAAGACAAAATTATGTGCAAAAATCTCAAACTTTGAAATTTAATAACTGTGTCAATTTTTGTAGTACAGAAATCAAATTGTTTATGTTATATCTGTTATGATATGTGTAAACTTTTACTAAATATAACTATAGGGATTAGGGGACCGTATAAAAAGTTAGATTTCGAAATTTTTATAAAATTGATTTTTTATTTTAAACAATACCAAAACATGAATATTTACCTCATTTGAAACGTTTTTGTAATTGAAACTATATGTCTGAGACCAACGGTTGAGAAATTAAAAGTCGGCGATAGGCGATAGATAACATATTTCACCCTGTATATATATATATATATATATAGGTATGTATATATTTCTTTGTATTGCATTATAATTATCAGTATTATATATATCACTAGCGCCCAGCTAACATAAAAGTACCAAAATTTTAAATTTCAAATAAAAAAAGAAATGAGCGGAAAACCTTTAAAATACAATTCTAAATTATCATTCATTTAGAATTAATTTTAATTCTTCTCATTCATTTAAGTCTCATGTTCGCCTAATGCAGTATAAGAATGACGTTTACTCAAAATGTGGCTTAGTTAGTAATTTTTTAATTATCTGTAACTGTATCATTTTCTCTAATAAAAATAGGCCCACGAATACCACTTGGCATATTTCAACAATTAAGCGAGCAAAGCTGCGGGTTTTGCTAGAACATATATAAATAAGTATAAAAATTCATTGGGTTTGTTTTCATACTTGTTCATATCATTTGGCAATAAATTTCACTTTCGTAAGCCCAAATTTCGCCATGCTTTTAAAGTAAACGCCAAGGCCCCTATAGTGGAAAATTACCGCTGAAATTAGTTGCAAAACTGTGACGTGCCTCCCGGATGAGCATTAATGAGTGACCACTGTTAAGTAGCATTTTAATAGGTTCTGGTGGCATATGGTGTTACTTTCTGGTGGTTTTAACTAGTTATAATGCCAATTTCTGCCATTAGTGTAATAAGAACTAAGTTCTGTTGGTCGAAAAAGAATCCTTATGGCTATTGGTAATGCTACAAGTATACTATAGATTATCTCGCTTGATATAATAAAATATGTACTTGTCAGTATATTCTTCCTAAGCATTTGCAAGGACTAAGAATTTTGTCTTTCTTAATAGGAGGATGAAAAACTGTATAGCTAGAAAAGAATGCGAAGAACGAAAAAAGCTTCGGAAAAAGTTTTTAGAAAAACGGTTGCCTGATCTTCAATATGAGGTAATTTACAATATTATAATATTCATTCCAACTCATTGATGCTTAGATTAGTTAAAAAATATACGTTCATTCAGATAATTCCAATTAAGTATTATATTGATTTAACTGCCAGAAATATTTTTGTTTCTTATTGTGTTTTAATTTTTATAATTTTAAAATTATTTTTCTGCATTCCCTATTTGTGTACTGAACAATTGCATTTCAGCTCAGTCAAAGCATGTCCATTGACTATCATGTTTTTTTTTTTCTTTTCTTATTAGTAGGGGAATCTACCGCATGCGAGCTGTACTCGCCAACCTCCGCAGCCTCTAAAAACATGCGGCACTTTTATGTTAGCCGGGCGCCAGTGATATATATATATATATATATATATATATATATATGTGTGTGTATATACAAATTTATATATACATATATATGTGTGTATATATAGGTATATACAAGGTGTCCGAAAAGTCTGGAAACGGTCAAATAACTTGAGAAACATACATCGGATTGAAAAACGGCAAAATGCATGTTCAATATTTTTGAAAAATCTATTTAGGGATCTGAAAGTTGCTCCCCCCCTCCAACTTTACCCCCCCCCGGAGGGAAAGGGGGACAAATTTGAAATCTTAAATGATGACCCCCATTTTTATTGCAGATTCGGATTCTACGGGAAAAAATACGTAACTTTTGTACTGAACATTTTCTTCGAAACATTGTAGATGGCGCTGTAATCGAGTGCAATGCTGTGAGAATCGTTCCATTGCAATGTCTGGAAACGGTCAAATAACTCGAGAAATATACATCGTATTGAAAAACGGAAAATTGCATGTTCAATAGTTTTGAAAAATCTATTTAGGGATATCAAAGTTGCCATTTTTCTAAAATGTTAAACACGTATTTTTCCGTTTTTCAATCTGATGTATATTTCTCGAGTTATTCGAGCGTTTCCAGACATTGCAGTGGTAACGATTCTCACAGCATTGCACTCGATTACAGCGCCATCTACAATGTTTCGAAAGAAATGTTCAATACAAAAGTTACGTATTTTTTCCGTAGAATCCGAATCTGCAATAAAAAATGGGGGTCATCATTTAAGATTTCAAAGTTGCCCCCCTTTCCACCCCTCCCCACGGGCGAGAACAGTTGGGGGGGGGGACAACTTTCATATCCCTAAATAGATTTTTCAAAAATATTGAACATGCATTTTGCCGTTTTTCAATCCGATGCATATATCTCGAGTTATTTGACCGTTTCCAGACTTTTCGGAGACCCTGTATATATGCATATATATCACTGGCTCCCAGCTAACATAAAAGTGCCAAACGTGCTAATGTGCTCTGTTTTAAAAAAGATTTCCCGGTTACAGAAGATTGTGTGATATTATCACGAACGGCAACGATCTTCTGTAATCGGGTTGCCATGCTTTTCCGTTTGAATGAAGCATTTTTCGGTTCCCGTGGCTATAGAATGAACACCGAAACATTTTTTTTTCAAACAAAAATTATAAAAATATTGACGTGTAATTTCGATTCAAGTCCCGTAGATTTTTACATTTGTATCAGTATATTTTTTACATGAGATGTTATTCAATCTCTGCAACAGGTGTGGCTGAAAAGTTAATATTACTTTAAAAATAGAATAACATCTCTCGTACAACGAAATGGTTAATCTAAAGAAATTAGAGTAGTAAAGCTCATCCACACATATAGTCGAAACCTGAAATTACTGGAAATGGAGAACATAAAATTAAAATGTCAAGGAAGGGGGAGGGTGTGGGGCAGAGCGGGGCAGAGCGGGGCCTCCGAGATGGCGCTGTTTGCTCAAACAGCGCCATCTCGGAGGCCCCGATCAGAGTCCCCATTGAATCATTAGATAATATTTCGCAATCTGGCCTGCAACATAATAGGTTTGCTTCACATATAAACGATGTTAGTAACATTACGGTTTCAATTTAATGAGGATACTATTAAAACACTATAACAAAAAATACTTTATAGCGTCAAATCACGCTTCGAATTTAGTCCATGGCAGTGTACACGATTATGTATGATTCCCAATAGGTTTAAAAGTTCCCAAATATGCCTATTTTGGGATAATTTTAGTATTATATTGTGCTATCGAGTTGATCAGGATGTATTTCGATCTAAATATTACATCTAAATATTATAGAACTAGCATGCTACGCCCGCTGCCTAAATGTACCTTAAATCAAAGGAAATGGCTTTGTATTTTAAAGGAATGTGGATCTTCACCTACAGTTGCTACCTTAGTAAATATTTTCAAACGAACCTTGAATCAAACGAATTATATCAATGGATTTGAGCATATATTTTAAAGCAATAGGGACGTTCACCTGGATTTTCCTTCAATATTGCTGTAAACGATGTGAACGACATTGCGTTATATTATAACATACATTGGACAAAATTTGGGCTAAAAGAAGCAACTCATTTAGTTGATCATTTATAGTAGAGTTTGGTAGGGAAATGAGGCCATTATGAGATTATGACAACGGGAACTAACATGTTTTCTAGTCAACATACTACTAAAAGAGAAAGCATTACAATGATTGCATAGATGGACCATTGAACTTAAATAATGCTTGGGTGATTCATTTTCGTCTGTAAGTTCTTGAGCTCCGTCCCTCTTTCTTGTCTCCATGTGAGATTCTGGTAACGTAAGTACAATCTCACTCTATGTTAAGTTATATTTCGCATATACGTCTTCCTCTGGCAAGTCTACTACGGTTTTTCATCTTTCGATTCCAGCAGAGTAAATACAGTGAAAATTGTAATAAATTGTTTGCACATAAAGAACAGTGTTTAACTTTCATATTTAAAAAATGGTGAAACATAAAAAAGTGAATTTTTAAAGCTGAATATGAATAAAATTAAAATAACGCCACTTTCACTGTCTTTCCATTTTTTATTCCATCATGCATCTTTGTTAATCTGACGCAAACGATAAATCGCCAAATATTGACTTAATCTGAATTGCAATCTCATGCATTGCAAATATTTTGCATTACAAACATTCCTTTGGGGTTTAAATTAAATATTATGCAGTTATTAAACAGTTTTTTTTCTTTTTTTTTCTTTTTTTTTTTTTTTTTTTTGCTGGGAGGTGGGGGGGGGGGGATTTTAAATAAAATTAATAACAGAATTTTTCTTTTTTTTCTATGTGTTTGCATTATTTTCTGATATAGCCGTTTCAATTCTTTCGCCAACTATAATGGTCGCCAAAAAAAATGAACTATGGTAACCTTATCGTCCAAAATAACAGAACTTTCCATCATAATTCTATAACTAATATACGTAAAACTATGTGTTACATACTAAAACCTTCCCTGAAAAATTATCTATCCAACAGTGTAAGTTTCATCAAATTCCATTCAGCAGAACTCGAGTTATAAAGGAACGGAACGAAATTTTCGTTTGTGTTTTATATATATAGTAGATGACCCTCAAAACTGTTTTGCCGAAACTAAGTAGTCGTTGGGGGCCACCGTCATACTTACCCATCATGGATATGCATAATATAAAATATTAAAATTAAAAATGTGTAAACTACTTATAAAATGCATTGCAATTCGAATAAAATCGTGGCTTGATGACGTCATAAACTGTAAAGGCTCGATTACTGAATTGCTTAAAAGAAACATCCTTATAACTCCAAAAATGTTAATCCTATTAACTAACGGTTTATTGCATCTGATTAAGCTTCTCATTTCCAATAGAAATATATCTTTGAATTGAAATTTGGTTGAAATACAGGGTCATGAAAAATCGAAGAGTGTGGAAAATAGGATTGCAAATATCTCGGCAACTCATTATCCGATCGACATCATTCTTTATGCAAAAATTATGTTTTTTTATTGACTTTTATATTTATTCCTTAAAATAAACAATTTCGAAAATTGTTATATACCTTTTATCAGAACGAATATTTCGAGAGTCCGAAAAAAATAGTTCCGGATAATCGAGGTTACTGAAATTCAATAAGCTTCTTTCCATTATTACATACTAAGTACATACCAAAATTTGAGTCTCTATCTCAATTTTTTCGGGAGATAGAGCGCTTACAACACACAGACGGACGGCAAATTGTTTTTTCTAAAAAGATGTTTTTCGGAATTTCCAGTGTCTAAAACGTGTAAAACCGTCAAAAAAAAAAAAATCGATTTTCAAAACGATTACAACACTTATCCTATATACTACGTATGATGGGTAAGTAAAATTGTAAAAACATTAGATTTCTAAATTAGATAAGTGAAATGTAGTAGATTTATTTTACATTTCCAATAAGCTTCTTTCGTGCATGAGATTTGATCCAACTTATCCATCAGATACAGGTGTTTCTTGGTTGGCAGGTAAGTAAATATTGCTATTTGAATATTAGGATCAATCAATAGGAATTTTGGATGTATATTTAATGGGACTGCGGGGGATTCGGGGGGGCTCTGTCTCCCTTAAGAAATATACTTTTTTATCTAAAAAAAAAAACAATGGCACTCCGGGAGTGCCGACAGAAGTGAAAACTTGAATTGCTTAAAACGTAAATTTACAAATAAATGAAATATAAAATTTAATTAATTGGTATTCTTTGAAATGAATACCAATGAAACTTATGAATTTTCATCCACAATTTAAACAACTCTCAATACATTCATCATTTCTTCCATGAGATTTAGTTTCATATCTTATGTAATAACATTTATCTGCAAAATAGGGTTCCCGCCTCCTATCACTCCAAAAATGACTTCTTTGCTGCCTGTCTTGTTTACTGTATTCGTGACCATTATGCTTTTTTCTATCTTCATACTGCGCGTATTGTTTGCGGTATCTATAATTTCTATCAACAAATTTTCTTTTCTATAAAATGATTTCACTTCATTTCCGTATCGGTAACCACGTTTCTTAAAACTTTCGTGAAATATTTCATTATTTTCATTTTTTTTATATTACTTCCGTCTATTTTTCTCGTGCTTGTTAAATTATAATATTTTCCGTGTTTTGTTATTTCATTTTCATCTTTTGATTTGGTCTCGCGAGTTGAGTCACTTTTATCTGTTTTCACCGCGCGTGCTAAATTTATCTTGAAATTATTTTCTGAATTATTTTTATTCATAATACCAATCATTTCGCTTTCTGCACGTGAACTATTTCCTTTTGATACTTTCGCTTCATTGTATGAATTGGCAACATATACAGTGGTGTCGGTAACAGGGTCGCGAATTCAATAGTTTTTTCCCATCTCAAAAAATACCCAACGCGCCTAAAGAAGTTTTCACTTCAAAAATACAAGAATAAACACTTTATCAGAATTTCAGAATAACATTGCATAACACCGTGTTTAATTTCATGAATATAATTTCTGGAACCTTTGAAGTATGTTATATGCCTATAAATATGTATGTATTCATAAAAATAATAAATTGCCGATTCAAGAATGTTAAATATTGTGAAAAGTGAGATTACAAAACAATGGCTTGCAGAGCTGACGTTGAGGCTCCTGACACGTAGATTTACTAGATAAATATATTAACCATTGGGAAAATGGTTATTGTTTTCGGTCGAGAATGGACCTTTTGATGCTCGCAATTTATTATTTTAACCGTTTTTAACGATATTCTCTAACTTTAAGAACAATTTTTAAGTGTTTTTAACGACATTCTGTAACTTTAGAAGAATTTTTCTTTGAATAGGCAATAGAAATGCATAAAATCGTCACAAAAATGTTAAAGTTACAAAAAGGATAGATGCAAACTATCAGATATGAAAAAAATCCGAATTCAAAAATTGACGTCGGATGAGAAATCGTCTTATAAAGCAAAAAACGTGGTCTTCAACAGCTCAGACATGAATATAAACAAGATTTAAAGTTAATGTAGGAAGGACCCGATCAAATATTTTTGTTTCTGTTTTCATTAATATATTTTAAATTTGGACCTTTCGTGTTATAGCAGCCCCCAAGGATGAATCGCCAAGCGACCAATATTTATCGCCAAATTATAAAGCATGTATGACATTATAATAATATATGACATATATATATATATATATACTAGCCGCCACTGGCGACCAGTTTGGTCTCCCTTAAATGTATGTTAAGCATTGTAACACGCATTGATATTTTTTGTATTATTTTAGTTTGATTCCATATTATTAACCATTTTTAATGATGGGTATTTTTATTAGCCGGGAGCAAATGATAAATCGCCAAATATTGCTCCTATCACCACCATTCATACTACATTAATTTAATTTTAAATTTTAAACCCGCACTCATTTCAGTTAAAATACTTAGCTTTAATTTCAAATACTTATATTACATGCAATTTTAAATACATGCCATTCACGCTTTTCATTTAAAATAGAAAATAAATAAATAAATAAGAAATAATATCATAAATCAAAATATTTGATTTAAAAATCAAAGTATATTTTCTAATTCGAACACGCGAAAAATAAAAGCTGGTATCGGCGATTAAAAAAATGGTATTGGCGAGATTTGCGCAAATTAACATAAAAGTATTTAATGATGTTATGTATTTTATAAATGTATATTAAATTACTATTTTGAACGCGATTGGTCATAACAATGGTAGATATGATTGGCGATTACAATTATTTTTCGTGATCTCTCTTCCTGGCGAGTATAATACATAAATACCAAATTAATTGGTAATTAGTTTCGAAATTTCATTCATTAAATATTATTACATGAGTTCAACTTACGTCAAGTAATGATCTGGAATGAAGTTGAGTTGTATAGCACAGAATTATGGTAAACTTTGATTGTCTCAATGGTGCGAATTATTATTATTATTGTTTTTGACACCCAGGCAGCGATCCAAAAAATTATTCGCGGAGAAATTGCTTTAGGAACGATTATCTCCATGGTTGGATATTTTAAACGTTCATGATGAATTAATCTTTTTTTTTTTTTTTTTTTTTTTTTTTTAATTTCATGGATAGAGAATTTGAACTGCGATCCTAATTTCAACTGAAGCGATTGCAGAATATATGCATAATTGACCGTAAGTCATCTCTCAAATATTAATTTATTTTGAACGATCTTTCTAAAAATGTAACTTTCATGCAGTTTAATTCGAAAAAGTAATTTTGAATAAAAATGGCTGCCTGGTATATGAAAAAGTGAAGCGGACATCCCGGAATTGTTGATGACAGTCACATGACTTACACTTTTATTTTATAGATAATCTGAAATATTAATTTATTTTGAACGATCTTTCTAAAAATGTAACTTTCATGCAGTTTAATTCGAAAAAGTAATTTTGAATAAAAATGGCCCTCTGGTATATGAAAAAGTGAAGCGGACATCCCGGAATTGTTGATGACAGTCACATGACTTACACTTTTATTATATAGATAATCTGAAATATTAATTTATTTTGAACGATCTTTCTAAAAATGTAACTTTCATGCAGTTTAATTCGAAAAAGTAATTTTGAATAAAAATGGCCCTCTGGTATATGAAAAAGTGAAGCGGACATCCCGGAATTGTTGATGACAGTCACATGACTTACACTTTTATTATATAGATAATAATATAATATAACATTTCATGACGTATGTGGCCAAGTTATACTCATATAGGATGCATATATGATGCATATATATATGACATGTGTATGTGATGTATATACGACATATAAGACGTAAATAATCTATATAATAAAACCGTAAGTCATGTGACTGTCATCAACAATTCCGGGATGTCCGCTTCACTTTTTCATATACCAAACGGCCATTTTTATTCAAAATTATTTTTGCGAATTAAACTGCATAAAAGTTACATTTTTAGAAAGTTCGTTCAAAATAAATTAATATTTGAGAGATGACTTACGTTCAATTATGCCTATATTCTGCTATAGCTTAAGTTGAAATTAGGATCGCAGTTCAAATTCTCTATACACGAAAGTAAACAAACAAAAAAAAAAGATTAATTCGTCATGAACGTTTAAAATATTCAATCATGGAGGTAATCGTTCGTGAAACAAGTTCTCCGCGAATGATTTTTTGGACCGCTGCCTGGGTGTCAAAAACAATAATAATAATTCGTACCATTGAGACAATCAAAGTTTACCATAATTCTGTGCTATACAACTCAACTTCCAGATCTTTTCTTGACGTAAGTTGAACTCATGTAATAATATTTAATGAATGAAATTTCGAAACGAATTCTCAGTTAATTTGGTATTTATGTATTATACTCGCCAGGAAGAGAGATCACGGAAAATGATTGGAAATCGCCAATCATATTTACCATTGTTATGACAAATCGCGTTCAAAATAGTAATTTAATATACATTTATAAAATACATAACATCGTTAAATACTTTCATGTTAATTTGCACAAATCTCGCCAATACCATTTTTTAAATCGCCGATACCAGCTTTTATTTTTCGCGTGTTCGAATTAGAAAATATACTTTGATTTTTAAATCAAATATTTTGATTTATGATATTATTTTTTATTTATTTATTTATTTTCTATTTTAAATGAAGAGTGTAAATGGCATGTATTTTAAATTGTATGTAATATAAGTATTTGAAATTAAAGCTAAGTATTTTAACAGAAATGAGTGACAGGTTTATAATTTAAAATTAAATTAATGCAATATGAATGGTGGTGATAGGAGCAATATTTGGGCGATTTATCATTTTCTGCCAGCTAATAAAAATACCCATCATTAAAAATGGTAAATAATATGGAATCAAACTAAAATAATACAAAAAATATCAATGCGTGTTACAATGCTTAACATACATTTAAGGGAGACCAAACTGGTCGCCAGTGGCGGCTAGTATGTGTATAATGACGTATATGGCACATATAGGAGTGTTTGGAATATATATATATATGCGTATAATAGGATGCATATATAAGCTTTGCGATGATCTTGGCGAAATCATAACTGTAACCTTGGTATAATCATAATTGTGGGGGCCACTATAACACAAACGTACGTTTTTTTGTTTTTTGTTTTTTTTTAAGCTTTCGGAACATTTTCTCAATCGGTATTGTAATTTGTTAAATTATATATATATATTATGTGATTATATAATTTGATTTTTTTCTTCAGGCTCATACAATGTCGGACAGGTCAGCTATAATAATTAATAATTCTGGGTTTTCTAAGTATCCATTCATTGTTATGAGCTACTGTATTATGTGTAGTAATGTAGTTATACTTTATTTATTCTTTCAGAAGATGCATTTGTTGCAAGATAGAGAAATCCTTACTAGCCAGAATGAAATATTACTTACAGAAAATTTCCATTTAAAAAGAGTCCTAAAGGTACCTATGACTGATGGAAATTCTTCTAATGGATCTGCCATCAGACATGCATCGTTTGTTAGCATTCCTCTGCTGAAGGAGTGGGTAGCTCCCAAGGGTTTCTTCAGTCTGATGATACCACCAACATAGGATGTCCCAAGTCTGAGGTAAAAGTTTATTTTAAACACTGTATAAATAATACTTGGTATGCTGTTTAATATTAGTACAAAATGTGTATGTTACATAATAATTTTACTGTAATGCACTGAAAAAAAAATAATAATTAATTATGAGCAGTAGCGTATTACTGTTTATTTTACTGTTTATTACTGTTACTTTTATGGTATAATACTGGCAGCTAGGATATGCCAGAATTATATCGTAAAATCAACTTTTATTTTTTTTTTGGCAAGTGTACAGAATGTCTATATAAAAAAAAACTCCCTTATTTAAAAAATATGTATAGTTTTACGGAAACTATTAGTTCTGGAAATTTACAGTCTTCAGTGTCATGTAAAGAAACTCAAAAAGTTTTTTTGCTTGTTCTGTGTTCTCTTTTTTAACACTTTCCAACTCTTTTTTAACACTTTCCAACATAGTTGAAAAGTGTTTATGAATTCGGTTCGTCTGTCTATCCGTCCGTGCTCTAACTCGCGTAAATATACTCGGATTGCCATGCAATTGATATATGTTATTGAGGTTTACTATGGCATGTTTGGTATTGAAAAGGAAGTATGTAGCATTTATAGTTCATATACAGGGCCATTCAAGAGAATTCAGTTACATTACGATCGGTGGGGAAAATCGTTTGCGGTGCAATTTAATGATGATATACTATTTCAAACATATTGAAATTTATATCTATCACTGAAGTGCGCTACAAGAGGCTTACTATAGGATTTAGTGTGCATAGCACTTATAGTTCCTTTACAAGGACACTCAAAATAATTTCGTTACTTTACAGTCTAAGATGAAAAATTGTTTGCGATGTATTTTAACAATGTTTCACTATTTCAAGCATATTGAAATCGATATATATCACTGAGGTACATTACAAGAGGCTTACTGTAGATTATTGTGTATAGCATTCATCGTTCATTTACAGGGACACACAAAAGAATTCGGTTAAAGTACTGTCCGCTAACAATAATTGCTGGAAGTGCGTTTTCAGATGCTGAACGTGTTTTTAAATTTAACTAAATTTTTGCCTATTATACACGGTGTGTATTAATTCTGTAGATTATACAGGCCAACACAAAAGATCTCGAGTACACTTCCGTTTATTGACGGAAATTCCAGAAGGGGGATTTTAAACTGTTATGCGTTTCCTAACTGAACTAAAATTTAGTATTCTATGTAGTATATATATAAATATATAGATCATATGCAAGGCTGCACAAAAGAGTTTGGATATTTTTTCGATTATTTTTTATAATTCCTGAAATTGGGTTTTCAAATGTGTTATGCGTTTTCAAAAAATTTGTAAAAGCATTTAGGAAATGTTGGAATCTGATGCATGATCTATGCTTGACGCATGATTTTTCGTTCTTGTTTTTTCTTTTGTTGTTTGTTCCAATTCAGTGGATCAGCTTATTGGTCACTGTGATTTCTGCATATCTTCCTTTGGAATTTGGTGAAAGTAAGGGTCTATACAGTACACACCTGTTTATGATATCGATTACCTTTTCCAGAAAATTATTGTAGCATCAACTTAATAACACGTGCTCGTGTGCACATAGATTTCGATCAAATATTGTCTGGACATTCGTCTACTACACTCTAAATAGAAAGGAGTGACTATTCACTCCGGAGGAGTGAATTTCCACTCTGTCGCAGAGTCAAAATTTGCACTATTCACTCTAAGCAAAAGTGAAATGATTAACTCTTAACTGCTGTGCAAAAACTGTTGCATGGATACTGTGAGGGGTCTCTCAGACCGCTGATGGAAATTCTTCTAATGGATCTGCCATCAGACATGCATCGTTTGTTAGCATTCCTCTGCTGAAGGAGTGGGTAGCTCCCAAGGGTTTCTTCAGTCTGATGATACCACCAACATAGGATGTCCCAAGTCTGAGGTAAAAGTTTATTTTAAACACTGTATAAATAATACTTGGTATGCTGTTTAATATTAGTACAAAATGTGTATGTTACATAATAATTTTACTGTAATGCACTGAAAAAAAAATAATAATTAATTATGAGCAGTAGCGTATTACTGTTTATTTTACTGTTTATTACTGTTACTTTTATGGTATAATACTGGCAGCTAGGATTAACTCTTAACTGCTGTGCAAAAACTGTTGCATGGATACTGTGAGGGGTCTCTCAGACCGCTTGCTTGAAGGATTAATACAATGCTCGATAAACTCGTAGGATACTGTTTTCGTACTAAATTTTATATACAGGACTGTTATAATTAAAACTCACCTATTAAGAAGTCTCTAGGGATAGATACTATTAGGACTTCAAACGAAACAAAATTTCATTTGTGTCCAGGGATTTACAAATTTGATAAAATCTGGTAGCCAGAAAAAAATACTAGTCGCCAGTAAAAATATTTACCCCCACCCCCCACCCTCTTCCCCGTCAATTGATTAAAAAATACACAAGAGTTTTTTATGAATTAATTCAGAAAACATAATAACAAGCATAGTTTAGAATTATTAGTTACATAGTTTAAAATAGTACATAATTTAGAAAGCCAATATACACTATATTTTCTAAAGAAACTTATAAAACTTATAGTCATTTATATTCAGTTATATTATGTTGACAATTTATATAAACAGAAAAATTAGATTTGAAACGTACAAAAAAGAACTCGAGCATTTTTTAACATTGTATCCAATTTTAGATGCCACAGTGGCTGGTTTGACACTATTTCTTACTGTTTTATTGAAATATCCTCTCTCCTCCCACATTCTAATCACGTGACATATACTAGCTGGCTATATGTCACGCTGGTTATATGCACCCTTCTATAGCTGAAAAGAATGGTGTTTTCTTTGCATGAGTTGGAAAATGCCTTTTTAAATTTAGTTCTTCCATTAAAATAACGAAAGAAGAGGAAGATCACTGCTTGCCGCGCACGAGCAGGGGTGGGGGAGAGAAAAAATACCATTTGTGCTCATTTCTTATGTCAATTGTTTTACAGAAATAACCCCGAAAGATTAAATAACTTGGTTGCCAGATCAAAAACTTGGTAGCCACTGGCGAGCTGGCGACCGCATTTGTCAAGCCCTGCTTGTGTCTATAGTTAAACTGAAATTACAAGTCAAACTGTGAAAATTGAAAAATGCAGTGATCTGTGAGACCGCTAACAGCAGTTAAGGGTTAACTCTCTGAAAGAATGAATACTCACTCCTGGGAAGTGAATATTCACTCTAAACAGGGGTCAATAATAACACTTTTTTGTGAGTGACTATTCACTCTTGGAAAAGGAGTGCGTTTTTTCACCCCTGATAGGAGTGGAGTGAATAGTCACTCTTCCATAGGTGATCATCTATTCACTCTTCAAAAAAAAAAAAAAGAAGAACGAAACACGTAGTGTTTCTAGATGGTCCACCCCGTGACCTTTGGTACTCGGATTATCGAAGGTCACGGTCACCCTCCCAAGTAATAACCGCGCCCGATGTTGCTTGACTTCGAAGATCAGGCGGAGAATTCTAATGGCATGGCTGTTGGCAGTTAGAGTGCTCTTATTGCATTATTTTAGCTTTGTTTCTTTTTAACCGACTTTAAAAAAGGAGGAAGTTATCAATGAGGCCCGTTTGTATGTTATGTTTTGATCATGTTCACGCATAACTTTCGTAAATATACACAGATTTTGATATTTTTTTTCTTGTTTGAAAGTCAAAATCTGATGATTAGAACAAATTAAATTTACTTTTATAAAAGCTTCAAAATTCAAAGATTTAACTCAAAGTGAGATTGACATAACTCCTCGAGAAATGCACAGATTATTATACATCTATAAGTTGTTGATTTTTCATACATTATTACTTGAGAAATATTGCAACAATACATAAGGATAATGAATTAGAAACGAAGTCTGTTTTGATTTTTTTTTTTTAAAGGAAAAAAAACAATTCTTGTGTTATGTGATTTGCATTTTCAATCATTAAACTTGGTTCTGCGTCAATTCAGAGCGAAACAAGTCATTGCGCACAATTCATCGTAACGCCAATTCGTCGGCAGCGCCACCTGTTGGGATATCTACACCAAACGTAACTAGCGTCTATTTATGTCAAGGTATAACTT
Organism: Maratus michaelseni; assembly: GCA_963931845.1. Lineage (NCBI taxonomy): Eukaryota > Metazoa > Arthropoda > Arachnida > Araneae > Salticidae > Maratus > Maratus michaelseni. The sequence goes on along the minus strand of OZ007593.1, from coordinate 377,318,851 downwards.
AACCTGAAGTTTGATGAAAATGAGCGCATTAGTTCTTGAGATAGAGCTATTGTGGAAATTCTGAAAAATGCAGCATAGCAGCGCCATCTGTTGGGCGATTTTCACCAAAAACTAATCAGCACCAATTTATATCAGGGACTAACTGACTATAAAGTTTTATTAAATTTCGTGCATTAGTTCTTGAGATAGAGTGCCCACAAAATTTGTATCACATACAGACAGACAGACTCACAGACAGACATTTTCTAAACACAGTCAAATCGTGTTCAGGACCTTCTAAAACGTATAAATCCGTCGAAATGTTTCATGAATCCACTACTTTCTTCTTGTAAAGATAGAAGAAAGTAATAATGGCAGGCTTTCATGCTCATCAACGGAGTGAAATATATCACTCTTGTGAACGGACATTTCACTCTCCACAACGGAGTGAAATATTTAACCCCTTTCTAGGGAGTGGAAAATTCCACTCTTTAAAGAGTGTATATATATTCATAAAATTCACTCCAAAAAGAGTGAAAATGCCTTTCACTCTTTCAAAGAGTCAACTTTTCACTCCTCCCAATTTTAGAGTGAAAGAAATCCACTCTGAAGTGCGTTAGTTTCGGAAGTAGTGGTACACACTAAAACTTTTGTCATAACCAAAATCTGTTAGAAAAGTGAACTCAAGAGCCGCACTTACATTTTTGCAGTTATATGTTATCGCAATAAACTGTTATTATATACTAATTATTAATAACTAAATGTTAATTTTAACCAATGTTAACAATTTAATGTTAACTGTGTGATGGAGAAGGTGAAATGAAACACTGTACACCAGACTTGCAATATTCCCTGATACGACCTCATTGGAGATCCTTTAAAGAATTCGCGAAATTTTTCATCTTGAAACAGTTTTCTTCACCTTTTTTCCCTTAAAACAAAACTCGTCACATTTTTTTTTTTTTTAAACAGAAGCCCTGAAAAAGGATAAAGTGAAAATCCAAAAAATTACATACAGTAATATGCATTATTTTATCTTGTTCGCCTTGTAGTTTTATGAAACCACTATAGCTTTAGTAAGCAACTGAAATTTAGCAAAATGAAAAGTTCTCTTTTCTATTTTTTTAAAACTTTTTTAGAGATGTCTGCTCAACACCACTCCACTTTAATATCAGTCAAAGCTGCAGTAAAGTTTGCTATGGCAGTATCCCAGCAACATGCACCAAGCCTGATTAAAATGGAAACTAAATAAAGATTTTAAAATCAGTTTTTCAAGATAAATCTATTTTGTTAACGTTTTTTTTTTCCTTTGGCTACAGATTTTTCTTGCTGATTAGCCAAATAACAAATGTCAAAAATCAGCGAGAACCCGAGAACCCTGCTTGATACATTTGAACAACCATGCTGCAAACTGTTCTAATTTAATATACCGGGTGTCATAAAATGGGATGACTCATTTTTAAATTCAATAACTTGCAAACGGTGACAGATATTAACCCCTTGGGGACGAGCGACACGTATACATGACGCATAAGATGCTCAGAATCCTCGATTATTCCCACCAGTTATTTTTAGGGTTTCTTTCATCTCACGAAACCCTATTACTCCCGCTCCGTTGTCTGTCTGTCACAGAGCTATTCTCAGAAACTATGTAACTTACAGAGTTGAAACTTTGTGTATATAGCCGAATACCAGTTATAAAGAGCTCAAAATATTAAAATTTGAAAAATTCGTATTATTTTAACAAATAGAGATAAAAAACCAAAATTCTAACAGCCTTTTCCTATTAAATTTAAACATTTTTCGTTATAGCAGATGCCAAAAATTAAAAATCCACGATGAAATTCTTTCTACAATAATTAATTTTCTATCAGACGATTTCCACGTGAAAAATGAAAATGAAATAAAAAGTTTCACCAATTGAAAAAAATATTAATATGAAATAAAAATGATTGACGTCATAGTGGCAATAAAACGAAATTTTTGAAGATTTCTCAATAATACAAGGAATATGAGTATGTGTATGTACAGAAAGCAGATTAATATCACGTCATTAGATAATTAAAAAGAAAATTAATCTGACGTCATAACGGATATTTCAAATGTTTGAGAATAATACAAAGAGAGAATCAATATTAGTAATAGAGAATATTAAATATATAAGTTTGAGGAACGTATTGAATCATGATAAAAACTCGATTATGGAAATATTGGCATATTTTAACATTTGAAGGTCTCTATACAACATGTTTAATTTTGAAATTATTTTTTTTTAAATATCGTATTTAGTCCGCATGACATATATTATTATGACAGAATATAATAGCGAACTATAAAAACATGACTTTTTTGTTGCTAAATGAAATTCATTTGGATTTATTAAAGAAAAAATAAAGTGTTTTGAAAAGAATATTAAACGAAACCCTTTGAGCGATCTTCGATCACACCAACCCACTTTTTTATTGTAAGCTTTGCCTTATTAAATATTAGCATTTCTGCGATTCAATTAGGCGAAAATTTCTGTTTTAAAAAACCGGTGGTTATAAAGATTAAAAATTCTGTAAAAGACGCTCGTCGCGAAGGGGTTAAAAAAAAATCTTGCAGGAGTGTAGTGTATGATGTCCAGAGTTTTTTTTTTACTGCTATTCCTGATTTTAATTCGAATTATCAGCAATAGATGGCGCTGCGAACAATAAACATCCAATCGAGACAAAGGCAGAAATCACCCATCATCAAAGCCCTTAAATAATCCCAGCATTGATGTGAAGGAAGGAGGTTTAATACATGGAGTGGGACTCATTCACCAACAAAATCTTATTCAGAATCGGGCCCTAAGAACAAGATTGTATTATCGAATGAGACTCACTCCATGTATCTCCTTTCTTCGCATCAATGCTGGGTGGTTTTAGTTTTGGCTTGGATTGCACTCTTATCACTCACAGCGCCATCTATTGCTGGTAGTTCGAACTAAAATCAGGACTTGCAGTAAAAAAAACTCCTGACATCTTACATTACTCTCCTGCAAGAAATTTTCAAAAATCTGTCACCGTTTGGAAGTTATTGAATTTTAAAATCAGTCAGTTTAGGGCATCTATATATTTAAAACGCTAAGCGATTTCTTTCGACAATCCGTTAGAACAAACTACTGCATCAAATTACACCATTCTTTTTTTAAATGAAAGATATTAGGACACAGATTTGTTATCGTGCATTCGTTTGTTCGAAAATTTAATTAATTAGCTGTAATTTTCAATTAAACATTTACTTCTGCTTATGACGTCATAAAGTTGACAACTCCCACTTTTGAGGGCATAGAGTTTTTTCCCTGAACTCTGTGGTTCGCCAATCTTTTGACATTAACTAATATCAACTAGGTAATATTTTAACATTGTAGTATAAAATCTTTAAAAAAAAAAAAACTTAATTAGATAGAATATAATCATGATAAAATATCTAAACGTAAACATATCAATATGAATAACAAATCTCACGTAAAATGTTGCAATTTAAATGATTCCAATTGAAACAAGATTTGGAGAGTTATCCTTGACGCCCAGCTAACATAAAAGTACCTATTTTATTTTATTTATTTACACACATATTCAAATTTATTATAAAACACCAGGTTGCCATACAAAGCAAAAATCGTCATTTAGGCGCCAAAAAATAACCCAGGTGCGTCTGCGATATCTGTACTGATTTAATCAAAATTATTTTGGTTGCACCGCATATTGCAAAATTAATTAAATCCATGATTATTGTTTCATTCTCAGATTAAAAATAAGAAAATTGGTACTTCTCTATTATCCCGTCGACCACTTTTCATAACAAAAACCTATCGCCAAACTGTAACGCCAAATAAACGGGAGAACGTTGCCATTGGAATATCAAAATAAGCAAATAAATAAAATACATGAATTTAAGGACACAATTGTTATTTTAATTAATAAAATAACTAATAAATCAGTAAAACATAATGAAAAATAGACGCAAATCTCGAATTAAAAACCACTTGATGACGTAACAAACACGTATAATGCTTCTGACATCAAGTAAATCGGACTGTGTTTTTGGCGTTTAATTTTACAGTTTGGCGATAATTTTTTGTTATGAAAAGTGGTCGACCGGATAATAGAAAAGTACCAGAAAATTTAATGTTTAACGAAATTCAATTATTTGATCGATCGCAAATTTTGGTTCTTTTCCGTTATACCGACCCCATGCCATACATGTAAATATATGCTTGGCGACAATGGTGTCCGTATAATGGAAAAGTACTCAATTTTTTCTTAGTTCGGGCTATACCGAAAACAAACATTTTACAGGTAACAAAAAAATCGCCGAAAATGGCTGCTTCATCAGCTGTTATGACAGCAAAGTTGGATAAAATCTAATAACCTGAATTTTACAACGTTTACGCGAAACACCACAGAGAACACACGCTATTTTTATATAAGTAGGGTATATTTAAACGAATAAGAGAACTAACAGTCTTCAATAATATAATGCATGAGAAAGTAAACAACTAAGTGATTCAGCAAATCATAAAAATATGTATTTCTTAATATAACTATAAAATACAGAAAAATATTCTGGTACCATAAAAAATATTCATTATCCCGACGAAATTCCGTGCATTATCCCGTCGTCCGATTAAGAAAAAAAAACTATATGCAAACTAGGTACTTTTCGGTTAGCCGGCGCCAATAAAGTATATATATATATATATATATATATATATATATATATATATATATATATATATATATATATATATATATATATATATACACATAATAACAAACTCCAATGGAAAATTACTTACAGAATCATTATCACAAAAGCCAACCAAAATCTATAAACCACATAAATTAAATACTAGAAAAACAAAACTATATACATTATATATATTTGTATATATGTATGTATATACTATATATATATATATACTTCATTTTCGCCCTGCTAACCGAAAAGCACCTCAAATAATTCGCCAAACTGTAGCGCCCAATAAACAAACGGAAGAATGTTGCCATTAAATCTCAAAAAAAAGAATAATAATAATAATAATAATAAAATAATTAAGAAAAGCCCCATTTACTAAAGTATCATTTATCAGTAACTTTTAACAATAAAATTTACAATATATTAATGAAAACAGAATCAAAAATAATCTTGGATATTTATTTACATTATTTCTCTTAATTATGGAAAAGGAATAATCATCCTGATTATGTAAAGGAATGAAGAAACCATACAAATAAATTACACTTGAAAATATTAAAAATCTCCTTTATCTGCAGATTGATTTATTATTGTAAAAATAATTCTTCATCTTTACATAAAAATTGATTAGCTTAAAACAATAGATGCGTTTCAGAAGATATGGATTTAAAACGAACAATGATTAAAGAAGACATTTTAAAAATTTTGATCAAAACATTTTAAAACTTTTTTTAACGTCGAATTTCGACGGTGCTTTTGGGGAGAAGCGATGCACAAGCGCATAGGAGCTCATTCGGTTGCATTATCACAGGGGGGGATGTGTGCCTTATTTAATATGTTCTTTTATTGACTGAATATGAGATGAACGTAGGGATATGCTATTTGTATGATACTTCATAGGTTCAGGAAATTTTCTTTCTTGCCGTGGGGAATAGGGCGGTAATGTCAAACTGATTTTCATTTTGTTTACGGATTGTTTGTTTGGAGTTTTCATCGGAAATAATAACGTAATTCACTGGGGGAAATTTTTTTTAAAATAAAATATTTGAAAGATTGTTTCATAAGCACCCCTACTTATGTAATAAAGAAGCTTATTTTACTAATATTGCTATTGTAATTTTTTCCGTCAAGTTTTGACGTGTACCATCTAGTATGTAATAATGTTGGAAAGTATATCATAATATAAATATATGCATGATTTATAGATTTTACCTTCTTTTAAAGTAAAAAAAAAAAAAAAAAAAATCAATATCTTATTTTTGTGGTTTTTAGACATTAACCAAAAAATGATTTTTGTCTATAAATGAACTACATTTATTATACTGTACAACCATTAATAAAAGAAAAAAAAATTATCACATTAATATGCAGTAGTTAAAATATTATAGCTTATTGTATTGGGATACGTTTAACATAATGTGAAATTATTCAGTTTTTTTTGTGAGTGACTTTTCAATTTTATTTCTGTATAGAATTAAAAAGAAAATCGTGTTTTTTTTTCTTTTCTGTAAACTTAATTTAAATTTTGATTAGCTTATGTGTAATCCTTGCATTTCAGCTTAGTAACTTTGTGTTATGCAACAATTCATCTCAGAAAGCTGAAAAAGATGCAAAAAATCATTTTATCTCTGAGCCAGCTGCTACGCCATCTGCAGATGCTGATGTAAGTGCAATCTTACAAACTTTTACATTTTTATTATTTTTTTTTCGAAAAAAATACTTGACTTTATTTTGTCAATTTAAAAAGTAGGTTAGTAATCTAGCTAGGTTAGTAATCTACCAGTTGTCATTTGTGTTATACCGCAGACAGTTTTCTGTTAGACTTGCTTACGCATTGACAATTAACAAATCACAGTGACAGACATTTCAAAGAGTTTGAGTTTACATTGAACGCCCAATTTTTGCACATGGCCAGTTGTATGTTATATTGTCAAGATGTGTATCTGCTAACAATATCAAGATTTTCATTAAGGATGGTCAGAACTTGGAGAACATTGTTTACAAGGAAGTATTGTAGGAATGCAATAAAAGTTGTATGATACATTGTCAAGATGTGTATCAGCTAAAAATATGAAGATTTTCATTAAGAATGATCAGACCTTGGAAAACATTGTTTACAACAAAGTATTGTACAAATCCAGAACTATTCAAGATATTGAAATCTAATCATAAAGAAAAATATTTGAAACTTATTTTGGAAATAAATTTGTTTATTTCAATTTTTTTATCTTTTTCTTTCACGAATAATTGAGGTGATAGGCTGGATTTGTTTGATGATGGATGAAGTTAATTTTTATAATAAATTTAGGTTTCATTTAAATTACAACAACAATTACGAAGTGGAATCTAAAAATTGAATGCATAAAAAATAAGGGATCGCGAGGCGATCCAGAATGGAAACGCGTAACAATTACGTCTGGGGTTGACTAGAGCGCGATTACGCGGGGAGTTGGTGAGCGTAGCGAGCAGGGGGGCCGAGCCTCCCTAGTAGTTTAAATCAATACCCCCTTATCATAATAAATATGTTTAATATGATATGGGAATCTTGGTTTAAATAATGCTTTTTTTTCTTTCCTATTGCCATATCTTTAAAAGGAAACGGAGCAATAACTATAATTTTGTTTTAATAAATTCACTAATTTCCACTTTCTATCAAAGCGGTGATTTTCCAATAATCGGTGCCCACGCAAAATTAACGTATTGTAATTTTTCTTTTTTTTTTTTTTTTTTTTTTTTTTGGAACGACATTAATTGCGCACTTAAAATTAGACGTGATTTTTAAGATAAACATTAAGTGCTTATAAAAGAGTATTTTTAACATTTTCCAACATCTTTGAAAAGTGTTTATGAATTCGATTTGTCTGCCTGTCCGTGCTATAACTCGTGTAAATATATTTGGATTGTCATGTAATTGATATATGTTATCGAGATTTACGACGGCGTATTTGGTATTGAAAATGAAGTGTGCAGCACTAATGGTTTTTTTTTTTTTTTTTTTACAGGGATACTCAAAAGATTTCCGTTACATTACGGTCTATGGGGAAAAATCATTTGCGGTTTATTTTAATGCGGTTACACGATTTCAAACATAGTGAAATTGATATATATCACTGAGGTACACTACGAGACGCTTACTATAGAATATGGTGTGCATAGCACTTATGATTCCTTTACAGGGACACTCATAAGAATTCCTTTACAGGGACACTCATAAGAATTCCTTTACAGGGACACTCATAAGAATTCCTTTACATTACGGTCTATGGATAAAATTCGTTTGCATTTTAATTTTAATAATGTTTCACTATTTCAAACATATTGAAATTGATATACATCAGTAATGTGCTTTACTATAGAATATTGTGTGCATAGCATTCATCGTTCATTTACGGGGAAACAAAAAAAATTCGGTACTGTCTGTTAACAATAATTACTAGAAATGCGTTTTCAGTTGCTGAACGTATTTTTAAATTTAATTCATTTCTTGTCTGTTACTTAGTGTGTATAAATTCTATACAACAAGTATAGGGCACCACAAAAGTTCTAGAGTACTTTTCCATTTATTGACGGAAATTAAAGAAGGGAAATTTTAGACTGTGCTACAAATTTTCTAACTAAACTAAAATTTAGCATTCTATGTAGTATATATACAAATCTATAGATCATATACAGGGCTGCACAACAGAGTTCGGATATTTTTCCGAATATTATTGATAATTCCTGAAAGTAGGTTTTTAAATGCATGTTTTGCTTTTTCCAAATTGTTTACTTACATATCACTTTTCGCCTTATTAAACGGAACTGATTTGTAAAATTATTTTGGAAGTGTTGGAAAGTTTTACATAATCTATGCTTGACGTATGATTTCTTTTTTTTAAGTATTTTTACTTTTTTTTTTTCAGAAAGACATTTGGGAGTCTGTCTCACAATTTTCTCTTCTGGATTTTCTGACTAATCTCGATGACACCAAGAATGAGCACTTACTTTCTTTACAGGAATCTAATCCTCTGTCACATGAAAAGAACGAGCATGTTCAAGAGTTTGGTCAAAGTTCTTTGAAAAAAGCAGTTCTGGAAGAAAAGCATGAAAACCTTGAGAGAATTGATGATGATTTTCTCGGAAGTTTTGTGAATGGCAACTTTAGATCACAACATATCCTGAATATTGATCCCAAAAAGAATTCTGCTGGTATAATAAATACTGAAGCATATCTGTCTTCACTTGAACTCCCTCCACAATGGAGTTTTGATGATATATGTGAAGAAATTAATTAAGTTGTTTAAATTTGTTTCCATCAATTTGAATCCTATGTTTATCTGTGATGAAACTGTTTTTTATAAATTTTTGTTTCCGTTGAACACTTAAAATTTTGGTAATTTATATGAAAAAAAAATTAGTACTTTAAATTTATTTTTCAGCATTTTGAATCTCTGCTTATCCTGGGATAAAACTATGTTCACTTTTTAAAAATTTATGCTTTGATAAATTGATTGGTAATCGAAATATATGTTAAATTTACTTGATAATCAAAATGTATGGCAAATGTATGTTATTGTACCTAATAAATTTTATTAGTTATTTTGCATTCCAATGTGTTTATTTAATATTTGTGTAAATTATTTATTCCAAATCAGCTCTATTAATAGAGGTATAGATTAAAAATTTTAGAAATTGAACTAATAAACTGGTGAAAATCCTATTTAATAAGTTTGTAGCAAAAATTATGTACTACTAATAACAGCGTCACAGATGACGATTTTTTATTGCTCGTTTCGACATCGGCAGTTTCGTTTTTAGACATATCATTTTAAAGTTTGCAGTAATTTACTTTGGAAACTCCGAATTTATCAAATTTAATTTCTAAATTGTACCGGTCACGTCAGTCGAGTCCGTTCGTTGAGGTAACGCCGATGCTTTGCTGAAGAAAAATTGCCGTTTTTAAACTCTAAAGATTCCTTCATTAATAATCTCGGGGATAGCTGAAATTGATTCTACATTTTTTTTTAATGGCCAAGAGGAAACCCTTTCTGCTAATAAGGAAAAATAAATAAATAAGATGTTTTTTTTATTAAAAAGGATATCATCAATGTTTCCATTTCCATTTCATTTTCATGAAAACTGATAAGAATTTTAATTTCATATATAATGTTTCTCAAAATTTTTGCTTAAATTTTGGTGCAAGTATTCTTTATTATGCAGTTATTTTTTTAAACATGTTAAACATCATGTGTCTTATAGCCGTATTTCGTCCAGTGTTAAAATTACTACTGTGAATTATGCTGTCGTATGTTCCGAATGCATTATGCCAACTTTCAAGATTAGCAAAAAATTCTATAAAGATTCCTTTTTTCTTAATGACATTAATGAGAATTCCAAATTTTTGGGTTTATTTGTTTCTTCGATTTTTTAAATACTCGTCATGCCATAATTCATCTCCACAATAATCAAAATAAAATAAATAGTAAATTTCTTGATATTCAGTTTCCGGGTTCCCGAATAAGAGGCATTTCTCAGTCTTCAAGCAACTCTTGTTAACTAAAGAAAAAAGTCATTGTTCCGGCAAAAAGTACTGTGTACCTGTGGTGCTTCCTTTCATTCAAGTGATACTCAATTGTTGTTTGAACCCAAAACATAAGAATCACCTAAAAGTTCTTATCAATCCATAGTAATTACAGATCGTAGATTTAAAAGTAAATCTAATAAGAATTCTGGTAAATTCTCTGTTCTTGTAACAAATAATTCTGATAAGCCTGTCCATATCAACAAAAGTACAGTTTTTGGATTAATTAAAAAAAATGTTAATTCTAAAAATATTGCTTCTCCTCAACATGCCAATTCAATTGAAGCAGCTGAAGGCATATTAAAATTACGTAAATTAGAATTTAAAATTAACAATTTCAACTTAAGTCATTTGTCTTCGCGTCAAAAAGACACTCTTCAGAAATTATTATTAGAGTACAGCACTGTCTTCTCCTCATCCATGAAGTCATTATGTCATACTTATTGAGCAAAGCCAGATATCCAATTTATATCTGATGTTCCAGTGAAGACCCTATCTTTACCTGTGCCTCAGGCAATGCACAGGAGGCAAAACATCAGCTTAATATGTTAGTAGAAGCTGGCATTATACAGAGAAGAATTTCTGAGCGGGAATGTCCAGTGCTCGTGATAAAGAAAAAGACGACATCTCCAGCAGAAAAGCCTAAATATAGAATGTCACTTGATATGCGACTAATAAATTCAATGATTCGGAGTTCATCATATTGATAAGTATAGATATCATCATCAACAACATTTCAGAATTTAAATGCTTCAAAATATTGGACTTTCCGTCGGCTTACCAACAAATTGATCTTCCTTCAGAATTTCGTAAAAGGTTATCTTTCACAACAGGATAGGCATCTACAGTTTTTTCTCGCTTGATGTCCTGACTAAGATCCTCAGCATCAAGTTTTCAAATGCTGATAGATACTGTTATAGAAGAAAACAAACTCCAAGGAGTCTATGCATATCAGAACGATATTAATGTACCAAGGGACTCATTTGATGGAATTATTCACAAATTGCAAATTTTAGTTACTATCTTACAGAAATACAACCGTACCTTGTCTCCTGCTGATTGTAAGTTTCAACAGACAGCTATTGACTCCCTTGGTTTCCATATTGAAGATCACACCATTCAATCGATAACCCCCAAAAAAACAAAAATTAAATCATTTGCTACCTACATATAAGAAACAGTTAAAAAGATTTATTGGCCTCTGTCGATTTTGTCACAGATTAATTTCAAAATACACAAAGGGCATGGGTAGTTTAATCAGGCTCACTTCCCTTAAATATCCCTTTTTATTGTCAGAAGATCATGGCAAAATATTTAAAACTGTACAGAAGGTCTTTTTCTCCAAACCATTTCTATCCTTGCCTGACTATTCTACCTGAATACATATGTAAGTGGTCCAGCTATTGCAGGTGTTCTGCTAACAAGAAAGAAATGACGACATTTTGCCAGTAAGTTATTTTAGCAAATATCTGTCTCCCTGTAAAAAACGTTATCCAGTCCTCAAACTTGAACTCATGGGTCATGGCAATAGTTAAATCAACTAATGCTTTTAAATTTTTCCTGGACGATAGCCATTTTATTAGTTTAAGCAACAGAAAGCCTCTAGAATATTACAAGCGTTCCAGTTCACGAATCCATCTTCCCACCAAATTGTTAGTAGGCCAATATAATTATGAATTCATCTTTAAATATGTTAAAGATGAGAGTAAGCGGATAACTTCTCTCGTGAAAACTTCACTAACCGTATTCAGGATCTCAACACGAATCCCGAAATAACTAATGATCAAAAACATTCTTCCAGTAACAAGAAATTCGCCAAGAATAGAGCTGCATCATATTACTGATGAAATTTCTCAACAAAATCAGCAATCTCAAGACCGAAATATTGACATTTCAGCAACAAGTTTTCTTTGTGAGCAAAAGAATGATCCTGATATTATCAAAATGATTGATTCTATTACTTCTGAAACTCCTTATCCTAAATTTAAAAATCATTTTAATCATCCAGACACAGGCCTTTTTAGGATGAAAAGAAAATATTCTCAACCTGAAAATTCTCCTCATATAAAAATTATAGTGCCTCATGTTTTAAAATACAAAATTTTGGAATATTTGCCATATATGCCCATGCACCCTTACTCTATATATACACCAAATTAATAAGAACCGGCTATGTTTCAGTATTTTTTAGGGTTTCGTTCATCTCACGAAACCCTATTACCCCCGCTCCGTTGTCTGTCCGTCACAGAGTCATTCTCAAATGTAACTTACAGAGTTGAAACTTTGTGTATAAATCTGAATATCAGCTATAAAGAGCTCAAAATATTAAAATTTGAAAAATTCGTATTATTTTATTAAATAGGGATAAAAAACCAAAATTCTAACAGCCTTTTCCTACTAAATTGAAACATTTCTCGTTATAGCAGATGCCAAAAATTAAAAATCCACGATGAAATTCTTTTTACGATAATTATTTTTCTATCAGACGATTTCCACGTGAAAAATGAAAATGAAATAAAAAGTTTCACCCATTGAAAAAAAGATAAATATGAAATAAAAATGATTGACGTCATAGTGGTAATAAAACGGAAAGATTTCTCAATAATACAAGGAGTATGAGTATGTACACAAAGCAGATTAATATCACGTCATTAGAGAATTAAAAAGAAAATCTGACGTCATATCGGAAGTTTAACGGATTTTTCAAATGTTTCAGAATAATACAAAGCGAGTATCAATATGTGTAATAGAGAATAGTAAATATATGATATAAATGCTGGACGATTACACCATGAAACATTACTACATTAAAGACTTGAGTATAAAACATCACAAATTTACTGAATGGTGTATACAAAACATTTGTATACACCATTCAGTAAATTTGTGATGTTTTATACTCACGTCTTTAATGTAGTAAATATATGAGTTTGAGGAACGTATTGAATCATGATAAAAATCCGATTATGGAAATATTCGCATATTTTAACCTTTTGAAAGTGTACGACATGTTTAATTTTGAAATTTTTTTTTTTTTTTCACATTTAGTCCACATGACAGATATTATTATGACAGAGTATAAGAGTGGGCGAAAAAACGAGAAAAATAGACGGGTAAATTTTTACTTTATTTAAAACATGTTTTTTTTTAATGAAATTTATTTGGATTTTTTAAAGAAAGGATAAAGTGTTTTGTAAGGAATATTAAACGAAACCCTTTGTGCGATCTTCGATCACACTTACCCACTTGCTCTCTTTTATTCTCGCATGAATGAAGTAATCCGATTGCCACCATTTTGAAGAAATTAAAATAAAAATATTTTAAATTAAAATTTTGCTAATTAATAAAATTATTGAATAAACGAATGCACGATAACAAATCTGTGGCTAAATATCTTTCATTTAAAATAAGAATCATGTAATTTGATGCTGTAGTTTTTTATCACGAATTGTCGAAAGAAAACGCTTAGTGTTTTAAATATATAGATTATCCAACCTATTTTATGCCATTCCCTGACTCAATCAACTTATAACAGTCCACAATTTCATACATTTATAGTTTCCACTCATATTTTAAAGACAGTTTTAAAATTTTTGCACAATATTTCAAAACAGATACTATTTACCTATGCATTTACATTACGTAAACAAACGGGAATCCTTTCTGTCATTGTGTGGCAGTAGTAACATTTTGGCTGTGTTCACAGACGAAAATCACGTGGCGCGCGGGCGTAGGACACTAAAATATGGAGTAGGTCTGTACTGTGAATGTATGCATAGTGAAATTGAAAGGCCTGCGTTCAAAACATTGATTTGACTAATTTGCGTATTTTAATGATATTTTGTTGAAGTCTAGAAGTGAACTTGGTGACTGAATGGTTTGATCACTGCGATTGACTCTGGAGGTTGTGGGTTTGATTTTTCTAATTTTTCAATACGTTTTCTACTTTTTGGAATATGTTTCATAAAAGTAAAATTTGATATTAATAACAAATACTTATTTAAATACGACAAATTCAGCCATTTCGCGATTAAAATTTTACATTACAGTGCCTTTTAATATTTAAACATTAGTGTCAGACTTTGATTGACAGCTGCTGTTTAGAACTATTGTTATGTGATACTATCATTTTGTGTGCTTATGTATTCTGTGTACTGTAATCTTTAAACTAACATTCCTTTCTTATCTGGAATCTTAATCCGAGTAGGTGAGTGACATGATATGAGTTGAAAGAATGTTTAGTACAGTGGAAGGAGTTTTTCTCTTGTCATTCAAAGTTCATAGATAAGACAGACAAAAATCTCACCCATTATCTAAAGAGAAAGATGCATCATGAAGGGATGACGTTCTTTGAGGGGACGAATCCGTGCGGAGAGAGGAACCAACCTTGTTTACGGATAGTTGTCTCGTAGTAACAGCAGAGAGAGTTTAGTTTTAACGCTGTGAGTGGGACGTGTAGATGATTCCAGAGTGAGCTCTGGTAAACGTGCGTTGATGTAGGTCTCTTGGAGTGGAGAGATAATGTGTTTGTGACATTAATAGTAATCTCTGGTAACTCTGGGTTAATTAACGTAGCATGAGAGAGGTATAGAATAGCTTAACAGTACACAGAACGTATTTTCAGTATTTTATTTAATGTTGAACCGAATCAACTATATCCGAGTTTTTAAGTGTAAATATTGTCTTGTTATTTGTAAAGATTGTGTAAATAAATTGTTCATTTAAGTTTAATTGAAAAAGTTCGTATTTTTCTCAATATGCCTCTAATAACGTGACCGATATCACGTAGTCATATCGGTGGTGGCATAATACTAAAAGTACAGGATTATTCTTCAAAGTTATGTGGACTTAGAGGGAATCCGACAGTTAGTATTTTTTTTTCTTTTAGCAAATTTAAAATAAGTAATGAAAAAATAAAATGAAAATATCAGTTTGCATGAATTTCTCCAGGTTTTTTAATAATGGGTACTTCAACAGTGAATTTTGATTACGAATAGAATGCAAAGCATATTTTACAATGTAAAAATCAATGTGAAAAATATTATAAAAATAAAATGTAAAATATATACATTATTTAAACTAGAAATATCAGCACCTACTTTTGTAAAGAAGTAAAATACATGTGGTTTACCGACTAGTTTCGTAGTGAATAAAATATAGATAGAATGTTTATAGAATGTTTATAAATATTCTACTGAACGTATAAGTAGAGTATAGAATGGCATTTGTTTCTCGTGTTTTATGATGTTTATTGTAATATAATAAACTAGCAAGCTACGCCCGCTGCGCTGGTCGGTTTCAACAAATGAACCTTGAATCAAACGAAATACATCGTTTAATTTGACCTTGTATTTGAAATCAATCTGTATATTTACGTGGAATATCCTTCCACATTACTGTAAAGTGACATATATTTTCTAATGTGCAGTCAAAATTTTAA
The DNA here is from genome assembly GCA_963931845.1 of Maratus michaelseni. Lineage (NCBI taxonomy): Eukaryota > Metazoa > Arthropoda > Arachnida > Araneae > Salticidae > Maratus > Maratus michaelseni. Next base: position 377,303,147 of record OZ007593.1, on the reverse strand, counting down.
CTGGTAAGGACCAACTCTCTTATTTGGTCATTTACAGTTAGGGTTTGCTAAAGAATGATAAAAATATATGCAATATACTAAAACCATCACTAAAAATTACCGAACTAACAATGCAAACAAATTAACTAACAAAATCCATTCAGTAGAAGTTTTATAAACGCTAAACCTTGATAATCGGGTTCATCTGATTATAGAACTTTTCCACATAATTCTAAGACTAACAGAACAATATGAAATATACTAAAACCATCCTTACAAATTATCTACTTAATAATGCAAGTCCCAAAAAATGCGCCCAGTAAAAACTTTCAAAAAGGCTAATCTTTCGGAATCGGGTTCACCTGACTATATAACCTTCACGCATAACTGTTAGACTAAGCAACGTAGAACAATATGTAGTACACTATAACCATTCCTGAAATAGTATCTAGCTAACTAACAATATAATTCTCATCAAAATCCGTCCAGTAGAACTTTTTCAGAAGGCTAATCTTTCATAATCGGAATCAAATATTGAAAACGCTAATATTCGATAAAAAAAATGGCCACCCGATTTTCAAATTTCCCCCTATAATTCTAGAACTAAGCAACGTAGAATGATATGTTATATAATAAAACTTTCCCTAGAAAATTATCTAACAGTGTAGGTTCCATCGAAATCCATTTGGAAAAATCTTTTAAAAAGGCTAATCTTTCATAATCGGATTGATCTGATTGTAGAACTTCTCATAATAATTCTATAACTAAGCTACGTAAAACGATATGTTATACAATAAAACCTTCCCTGAAAAATTATCTTACAGTTTAATTCTACGAAAATCCATTCAGCAGAACTCGAGTTATCAGCAGCCGGAACGAAATTTCATATATGTAGAAGTAAATAGAAGTATATTGCCATTAATATATAATTTACATTTGAATTTCAAAAAAAAAAAAAAAAAAAAAAAAAAACTGCAAAAATGCTGTTGTACACTTGAAAAAACACCTTTTGGCTTAAAATCTCTCATCAAAACTGTTTTTCTTTTTTTTTCTTTTCTTTCTTTTTTTAAATAAAATTAGTAACAGTTTTTTCTTTTATTTTTCCAGATGTATAGCCATTTCAATTCTTTCTGTAACAAAAGAAAAAAAAAACACTTTTTGGCTTAAAATCAAATTGTTTGAGGTCAAAAGTAAAATCAAAATCGCCAAAAACAAAAGATAAATCGCCAAATTTTGTTTCAATAGCAATCTTGCCCCTTGAATAATTTTTTAAGCAGTACGAACATTCTTAATCATGTTTAAATTAAATATTTTCATCTCTATAATAAAACCGTAAGTCATGTGACTGTCATCAACAGTTCCGGGATGCCCGCTTCACTTTTTCATATACCAGGCGGCCATTTTTATTCAAAATTATTTTTTCGAATTAAACTGCATAAAAGTTACATTTTTAGAAAGATCGTTCAAAAAATAATAATATTTGAGAGATGATTTACGTTCAATTATGTATACATTCTGCAATAACATCAGTTTAAATTAGGTTCGCAGTTCAAATTCTCTATCCATGAAAGTAAACAAAAGAGATTCATTCGTTGTGAACGTTTAAAATATTAAACCACGAATTTTTGGACCGCTGCCTGGTGTAAAAAAAAAATAATCCGTACCAGTGAGACAGTCAATGTTTACCATAATTCTGTTCTATACAACTCAACTTCCTTCTGGGTCTTTTCTTGACGTAAGTTGAACTCATGTGATAATATTTAATGGATCAAATTTCGAAACGAATTCTCAGCTTTTATTTTTCGCGTGTGCAAATTAGAAACGGTACTTTAATTTTGAAATCAAATGTTTTGATTTATGATATTTTTCTTATTTATCTATTTTCTATTTTAAAGAAAAATGTGAACGTCATGTATTTTAAATTAGAACAGCTGTCACAGACGCACCGGGGTTGGCGCAATTTTTGTTTTGTGCCATTTTGGCGAGAAAATCCCATTTTCAGGTACCTATTAGAGATTACCAAAACAGCATGTACTTTTATTTTATTATGAAATAGTTTATTTTATATTAAAAAACACACAATTTTATTATAAAACACACACAATTATTAATTTATTATAAAGTGGGTTAAGCGGTTTTTGTCAAGAAAGATGAAATACATAACAACAAAAAATATGCGAAATGCTACCACGATCGCAAAAGTTCTTGATTTGTCTATTAGATTTTTCCGGTTTGGCGAAGGATTAAGGAAAAATATAAATTATGAATAAAAATAATTTGTTACAATGCTTAACATACATTTAAGGGCGACCAAACTGGTCGCCAGTGGCGGCTAGTTTTATAATATTATGTCTCATCAAAACTCTTTTTCTTTTTTTTTCTTTTCTTTCTCTTTCTTTTTTCGCTTTCTTTTCTTTCTTTTTTTTAAATAAAATTAGCAACAGTTTTTCTTTTATTTTTCGAGATGTATAGCCTTTTCATTTCTTTCTGCAACAATAATGGTCGCCAAAAAATTAGCAATGGTAACCTTTTCGGCCAAAATAACAGAAGTTTCTATCATAATTATGTAACTAATGTACGTAGAACAATATGTTATATACTAAAACCTTCCCTGAAACATTATCTATCGAATAACGCAAGTACCATCAATATCCATTCAGTGGAACTCGAGTTATAAAGGAACGGAACGAAATTTCCGTTTGCGTTTTATATATACTTAGGGCATCCAACCCGGGCTTCCCGAGTTACAGAATATATATGAAAACCATTTTTAATTTTTTGTTATTGAAAACTAATAGATTTTTTACATTTAATAATTTTTGTTAGATTGCCCGCTAACACCACCAAAGAAATCGCTAAAAATTTTGTTATCTACAGCAGTTTTTTTTTTTTAATTCTGATAATTTCAGCAGTTTTAAACGTTTATTTCAATTACATGTCTGTTAAATCTGTGTTTTATTTATTCCTTAATGAAGTTTGAATTTTGTTATTGTTTTTCGTAGCTGGAGACAAATGCTGAACTTTTTATATTGTTTAAAGTGCAAACAGATTAATATTTTGTAATCGTCTGCAAGCTATAGAGATAAAAAAAAATCATGCATTTAATTTAAATACTATAATAAATCAGTCAATTAAGATACAGTTTTCAAACAGATTACATTTGAAAGTAGATTTTTTTTTCCTATATAACGGTGTAAAAATTAAAAATGTGCGATGTTTAGAAATTAAAAAAACTGCAGTAGCAAAAATCGCAAAACCGAAATTCCATCGTCAACTGTTGCCATTCGCAAAATGACGTCAGCGTTACGCACGGACACGTTTGTACTTTATAATATAGATAGATAGATAGATAATGTGATTTATATCAAAAAATGAATTTCAAGAAAAATATATTTTGAGAAATAAATAATTTTGTTAATTATATATTTATGTTTCACCAATGTTGTTATCGAAAAAGATATTTTAATGAAATGTTTAATAGCTTTTTTATCAAATTTTAACAAAGATTTTATTTTACTATTACAAGTAAAGAAATAAATCTCTTAACATGTTGATATCACGATCTTGATCTTTTAACACCTTCGCGACGAGCGTCCTTTACAGAATTTTTAATCTTTCACCACCGGTTTTTCAAAACAGAAATTTGTGCCTAATTGAATCGAAGAAATGTTATCATTAAATAAGGCAAAGTTTACAATAAAAAGTAACTGGTGGGAATAATCGAGGATTCTGAGCATCTTATGCGGCACGTATAGGTGTGTGTCGTCCCCAAGGAGTGAACAGAGTATTCTATTTATCTCAAAAAATATAAAGCAACTGATAAATCATTTTTAATTAATAAAAATAGAAAAACAAATTCTGAAATAAGCGGTGAGCTTGGACTTAGTATCCATACCGTCCAGGTTCATCTGTGTAGGACAACCCAAACGCCTGTAAAGTTAAAATACGTAACAATATTTGTATTTTTTTTTTTTTTTTTAGAGAGAGCGAGTTTACATTATCTTTATTCAAACCAACACTGTGTTTCAGGAAATCGGTAATCCGAACGTCCTCTCCTTCTTAGTTAAAGATGCTCTGGAATAGTCTGGAAGCTTATAGAAAATTAAGCTTTATTTTATTATTAGCTGGCTTCGCCCGCTAGCGCGCCCCTAATTTACATCGGGCCCTCGAATCTAACTGAATTCTCCATTTGTATAAAACCTCGAAACGAACGAATCTCCGGCTCGCGTCACCCTCGAACCGAACGAACCTCCGACCCGGGTCCCCGCTGCCTTCGACGCCGTATACCGGTCGTGCTACGCACGCACCGGATAATCCCTTAATTTGCAGATCAAATAGTATAAACCTCTAACCGAGAGAACCTCCGACCCGGGTCCCCATTGCCTTCGGAACCGTATACTGGCCGTGCTACGCACGCACCGGATAATCCCTTAATTTGCACATCGAATAGTATAATCCTCTAACTGAGCGAACCTCCGACCCGGGTCCCCGCTGCCTTACCCAGATACCTCAAAACCTTACTAAAAAATTATATAAGCAAAAGAAGTATAGGTTTAAATCAATATGAATATATAGAGTGGTTCAGAGTATTTAAAGGATGCCTCAGGGATCCTGTCTTGGACCACTCTTATGGCTTCTTATAGCTAACTACATAATTAAAAATTATAAAATTCTATATGAAGATATTATTGTTTACGCAGATGATTTTTTGATTCCAATAGAGGGAAATACCGTAAGAGATCTGGAAGTTACAACCAACAACAAAATAGTCCATTTTAAGAATATCTGTGATGAACTCGGTTTAAAAATCTCAACTCAGAAAACGTAATCAATGCTTTTCGGTAGCAATCTCCTCGAAAGAAGACATCCGAGATTTAAATTAGAAAATATAAAAATAAAAGTGGTAAAAAATATTAAATATCTTGGCGTATTGTTAGATTCTAAATTCAATTTTACAGACCACACGAAAGACCTTCGAACAAAGATTGCAAACTTTGTAAACGGATTTAGAGGATTTCGATTCTTTAATAAAGGTATCAAACCAGACATCCTGAAAATATGGTATCAAACAGTCATAGAACGCCAAATACTGTATGCTTACGAAATTTGGTATCCAAACTTGAATACTGATGGCCTCAAATTACTACGTTCAACTCAGCGTTTGGCATTATTAAACTTAATACGGACCTATAGGACTATCTCTCACGAAGCTCTATATCTTCTTACAGGAACTCCACCAATCCTAATAAAAATACAGAATGAATTTCAGTACTACCAACTAAAAATAGGAAATAGAAATTTGTTAATCAATAACACACAGCTAAACATTAACAATATAATGCAAAAAGAAAAATCGTATCGATTCCTCAATTACTACAGAGTCCAAAATATCAGAATTATAGAAGATAGAAAATCCATCCATCCAAAAGAATATGATGTGGAAGCCTACACAGATGGTTCTGTCATGCCAGGGGGTGCAGCCAGTGCTTTCACCATATATAAAGATGGAAATAATATACATGATCAAGCAATACGACATCATCCACTGAATAACATATATCAAGCAGAATTAATGGCAATTTATAAAGCAATAAAATGGTTCTCTACCTCCGACTACAATAAACTACTAATTATTACAGATAGTTATTCCTCTATGGAAGTATTAAAAGTTGCTTTTCCTAGAAACTACATTATCAAAAACATTTACAATCAATTACTTCAAATTCCTGATAAATCAATTATAATAACATGGACTAAATCTCACGTGGGTGACACTGGCAACGAGAGAGCTGACCTCCTAGCAAAGCAAGCCATCTTACAAGACCAATATCAATCAAGAAAAGATCTGTTGTTCCCAATTTCAATAGCAAAATTGTATTTTAAAAAGAAAACCATCTCTGACTGGCAAGCCATTTGGGACTCATGTAATAAGGGCAGAGATACCTATAAAATTATAAATAAAGTCGATCCAAATTATCTCTGCAAACAGCCAACACTGCCGTATTATCTGAGTAACCATGGCAGTTTCCCACAATACTTACATAAAATAAGAAAAAGAGCCTCACCTAGATGTCCATGCGATAAAGCAGAAGGAGATGCAGTTCACTACATATTCGGATGCTGCCCTCTTATGATCCATCACTTCCCTTTTGATAAGAACGAAACTGTCAGATATAACCTTCGTAATATCATTTTCAATCCTTCAAACTCTCAAAAGTTAAAAGAGAATTATAATATTCTCAATAAACATTTCTCTTTCATTACGAAAGAATTTTTAAAAAAAATTGACTGAACTGACCATTGACTTTCTGAAATAAAATACCATAAATTTAGGACATCATGAACTTAGTGTACTTCGAAAATATTTTATATTTAACTTTCAATTTACAAAAAATTGTTACTTTTTACATTATTTATAACCTTTTATATTTTATTATTGTTATGTAATTATATTCATTGTTTCAAATTTAATAAACAGGCGCCTCCTGCGGTGGGGGTTGGAACGGATGGGTGCTATCGGTGTCGGGTAGCGTTTATTTTTCCCCTTGTGGATTTATTGTTCCTATACCTCACGGGTGGCTGTCCACGAGTGGGTGATTTCGGTCCCCGCTGCCTTCGGCACCGCATAGTCCCTTAATTTGCACACCGAATAGTATAAACCTCTAACTGAACGAACCTCCGGCTTGGGTCTCTGTTGCCTGCGGCACTGTATAGCAGTCGTGCTGCGCACACGCTGCAAGTTCTACCATCCACCACCAGATGGCGCAATTTGTTCTACACGAACCTCGGGCACTGAAATCGTTAAGGCTATAGATGTCGAGTCAAATGATCTGTACACCGTTGTGATCCAGCCCATAGAACCATTATCCTCAGAAGATTTTGCATATAGGATGGATTAAGGCCCACACGGGATTTGAGGGGGACGAACATGCGGATATGTTGGCAAAATCAGTTATTGTTGATGATTTCTATGATATAGAGTTCCGAGTTCACTATCCTTTGTCAATGGTTGCTCGCCATTTTCGTTCAACGGTGTTGAAAGATTGGCAGTGTTACTGGTCAGATTCTGAAAAAGGTCGTCAAACATATGAAGTTTTGAACAAAGTGGATTTGGAATTTATTTGCAATAAACAGGTACTTATTTACTATCTTACTGGTCATGGGAGTTTCCCGGAATTTTTGTTTAAGATTGGAAAAAAAACAGTCTGACAGATGTGGTTGTGGCTCTAGAGGAGCAGCCGTGCACTACATAATTTGGTAGATGTTCTTATATGAAATATCATTTTCATTTTGTTAGACATTTAACTTTGCGTAAGAATATGCGGAAGACTCTGTTTGATGTCAACAACTACAAAAAAATGGCAGAGAACTACAATATTCTGAATGGCATGTTTTCGTTTATTAGACACAAATTTTGACTATGAAAGAAATATTTGACTGTTTAAGTTTCTTGGACGAATTGGACTTGAAAAGTGATGCTATCTAATTGAAAGAAATATTTGACTGTTTAAGCTTTATGGACTAATTGGACTAGAAAAGAGATGTTATGTAATTGTGATTCATCAGCATCTTTCACTGTTATAATAATTTATTTATATAGTTTTAGTTAGTTTACTTCAGTTTTTATCGGCATTGTAACTTCAAATGTCGTAATTTCTTGTTTTGCATTCAGGTTAGTCATCTTATTATTTTTTTAGGTTTAGTTATTTTAAGATTATTTGATGTAAAGCAATGTATGCTTTGCCTTTTTGAGAAAAAGTTTGTGTATATTTGAATTGTTTAAATGATCGCGCGTTGTTTAGGGCCTGTTTCTGTGGCTGGGTTGTGCTGGATGGTTCTTGGGGATTTTCCCGCCGGAGCATGAACAGCCATAAACCTAACGGTTTGGCGTTCCGGCTGGGTGCTTCCAGCCCATAGAACCAGAGATGGTAAGTGCCCCTGGTGGTGAAAAAACGAACTAAAATCAGCAAGCTCTATCGATGTCGAGTCGAATGAGCCATACCCCGTCGTGATCCGGCCCATTGAAACAGACATAGGAAAGCGGCCCCTGGTGGTAAATTTCGGAAATGAAATCGGTAAGCTCTATCGTTGTCGAGTCGAATGAGCCAAACCGCGTCTCAATGGGACCCATATGACGGGAGATATTTTGAAAAGAAATAGCAAAATCTTTAGCTTTTTCTTTCTTTTAATTTTTTTTCCTCCTATACAAAAAGCGGAATTTTGCTAAAATCAAAAATTATGGTCCGAATTCGAAAATCTTTCGAATCCCTGAAATGTCAACCCACTCTGAGCAAGGATTCATATATTTCAGATTCGAAAATCCGATAATTTTGAAAATTTTATATAGCATATAGATACTGCTATCATTTTCAAATGCATCATTTTATCTCTTTCAGAAATAAATTATTCGCAGAAGATTTGTCTCTGTTGAGTGTTGAAATAAATAAATTTTTTAACCAAAAATAGAACCGACTTCAAAAACTACTACAAAGTAAAAAATTTCATCAAAAACAACTCGTTGTAAATGATCCCGCCAAGCCACAAACCTAAAACGTCAGTCACAAAAAGAAGTGATATCACATAAAAAGAAGCGATATAGAAGTGCATACTCCGAATCCCGTGTAAAAATATATCACCACTCATAATGTTTCCAAAGGACTCGGAGTGAGGTACAGTATGTGAAAACTGCTTGGCGACCTGCAGGCTTTTATAATATATGTAGTATATCAATTTTGAAAATCGAAAAATAAATTTTATATTTTTTTATACCTCTTTTATAAATATTTTTGTATGCGAAAGAACTGACAGAACGGATTTCCCCCCAGATCTATGCCATTCCCTTACGCTAGAATTACTGCAATATATCTCAATTTAGTTAACGTTTATTATAAGATATATATATATATATATATATATATATGACACAAAATAGAAACAAATGACCATATGCAATGAGATTATTACACCAAATAGCACAGTCAAATTACAAATTATAAAACATAGTCCTAACAATTGAAGTTTTATTTATTCAAAAAGTGAAACAATAGTAAAAACACAAATGTAGGCTTATAATGTAATTTACTTTTTCAAGAGCTGGGAAACCACATTATAAGCAAAGAATGATTGTTTTCTGTAATTGACACCAGCTTAATAGCAAAAATTGTATCAACTCCAAGCCATAACAATCATTGGAATAAAATTGTAAAACAAGGATACCTTTGAAAATGGAACACTACAAATCAAACCAGCAATGTGATATAGAGGGGAGAAAAAAATGTATAAACAAATAAGTACACAAACTCAAAATCTTTATACGATTACTTAAAAAATCCTCTTCGTAAGAGTGGTGCTTTTAGTTTAAATAATGGTAAATAAAATCAACAAATTGATTTTTCAAGCTCATAAATAAGAAAGGAAATGCAAACACAGAAGCTTCAACTGTTACAATTTTATGGGAGCAAAATAAATAAATAAATAAAATAAAATAAAATAAAAGAATAAAAATAATATAGTCATATGTAATTGGAGGAAACGCAAACATATTATAAAAGCCTGCAGGTCGCCAAGCAGTTTTCACATACTGTACCTCACTCCGAGTACTTTAGAAACATTATGAGTGTGATAGATTTTTACACGGGACTCGGAGTATGCACTTCTATATCGCTTCTTTTTATGTGATATCACTTCTTTTTGTGACTGACGTTTTAGGTTTGTGGCTTGGTGGGATCATTTACAACGAGTTGTTTTTGATGAGATATCACTCCTTTTTGTAAGATATTTAATTTCAATTATACGGATTCCATTTTTATTCAGAAAAGAAAAGATGAAAGGGGCAAAAAAAATAATAGTGATGCTATAAACAGAATTATACATCAGAATTACACAATTTATTGAGTGATTTATTCCAATGTACATGTCGCTAAAATAACAACGGGGAAACTTTTATATTAATTTCCTTACATTGTATTCATCAGATTATTTATGACATATTTATTTTCCTTTTTCTTTTGTTTATATCACTCTTCCGTTTATATACATTCAAAAACAAAGAATTAGACAATTTTACAGTAGTTTACAAACTAATTAAAATAATACAGTTTCAGAAAAATGTGGAAAAAAAAAGAAGCACTTTTTTCGGTCAACTACTTTATGGAGCATACTTTACCGAGAATAATCAGCATTTTTTCTTCTACGAACCTATTTCTATTAGTATAAAAATTTACAGGGATTTTTATATTAACATATTAAATATATTATTTTTGAAAATTACTGAGCACCTTGGAAGTTTTTTATTTGTTTAAGTTTTTTAACTCAACGTTTCGAGAATTTGAAAAATATAAAATTCGCAACGTTTGCAAAAGTATAAAAACTATTAAAGTGATTTCTGTTCATATAGTCTGTTTATTCCAATTCGGTGATCCTAAAATATAGGTCCCCAATCTCCGGCAGTCCATGAATTAATTAGGACATATGTATGCAACTGTTAGCTCGGCAAATATGAAACATGGCATTTCTTCATCATGGCTTTGTTTCGTGAGGTGTTCGTTCTCCGAACATAAAAATCTCGTGCTAAAGTGTTCGTTAACCGATTTGTTCGTAAACCGAACAGTTCGTTACCGATCACCTATTGTATACGAAATTTAGCATTTTAAGTTCGTCATAGCCGGAGATTCGATGAACGGCAAATATTTAAACGCAAAACTTGTAATCTTGGGGTAGCAACATTTTTACATTCTATTACTCAGCGCATGAACGTAAAGTTGGAATTTTGTAATCGCTATTTAAATCAATTCCTGATACGCTAGAATTATATATTTATAAATAAACACAGTTTTTTTAATCGATGAAAATACTATATTTTATTAGATTTAGAGCTTAACATCGACGAGATTTCAGACGGACAAAATGAACTCATATTAAATTTTAAAGCAAGATAATGAAACCTTACAGAGATTGAAACAGTGTAAAATCATTAAAATACATCTCACTCAGTAAATATACATCGGTTGTAATGTAATCAAGATCTTCTAAGAGACTCTGTAAACGAAACGTATATGCTTCAATGCCGCTTTACAATAGAGAGGATGTAGTAACATATTTGAATATCTTGTGTATATAGCCAATTTGACAAAAGTTATGCAATTTACTATTGTTTTTCCTCTGTGTTAAGTACAGGAATCATGTACTTCAACGTAAAAATTCGCTAACTACACAACTTTTTAGTCTTATTAAAAAATCTTTTGAGTTACCCTGTAAACGAACAGTAAATTCTACAGTTCTGTTTTACAATAGGAAGCTAACTTAGGTCGTTCGTAGTAACATATTTTAACATCCTGCGCATACGTTCTTTTTGAAAAGAGTTAGACCATTTAATATATTTTTTTTTTTTTTGCTTCATCTTAAGTATAGGAATAAATCACTTTAAAGTGGTATACATAAAAAACTAATTAATATTTTTACACGAAATATTAAACATTTGAACTACTCATAAAAACAATTCAAATGCTGTAAACCCCGTAAAAATCGGATAATTACACAACTCTTTAGCCCTATATCGAAAGATCTTTCGTGAGACCCTGTAAACGAACCTTAAATGTTACGATTTTTTATAATAGGAAGCTTACTTGGGTCGAGTGTAATAACATATCTTAATATCATGTGTATACGACCATTCCTAAAAGAGTTGGGTCATTTATTATTTTTTTGCTCTATTTTAAGTATAGGAATCAATAACTTTAAACTGATATAAATCAAAAACTAATTAATTTTTTTACATGAAACTTACAAAGGTTTGAACTACTCATAATAACGATTCAAATAACGTAAACCGCGTAAAAATCGGATAGTTACACCTTGCTGTAGCCCTGTCAACAGTTTTTTGCTCTATGTTAAGTATAGGAATCAATAACTTTAAACTGATATAAATCAAAAACTAATTAATATTTTTACATGAAACTTACAAAGGTCCGAACTACTCATAAAAACGATTCAAATAACGTAAACCGCGTAAAAATCCGATAATTACACATTGCTGTAGCCCTGTCAACAGTTTTTGGTCTGAACAAGATTTAAAAAGTGCAAAAAACAGCACTTTTAAAATCGCATTTACTGAAAACCTATTCGTCGGATTTTGCTTTACTTTTGAATTCTTAGTCCCTTGGCCCGCCCCATTCCATAGAATCAAGAATTTTGTTTCTATCATAAATAGAACGCGAGATATAGATGTGTCAAAAACCCGTTTTGTCCCGTCCGCAAAATATAAACTAGACAGAGTTCAAAAAATTTTTTTGTAAAATCGTTTGTCATCTATTGGCGGAAATTCCTTTCATTTACGGTTCAATTCATTGCTGCTTCTTATGTTTGGCGAGAAACTCTGTCGAGTTTCTATGATATGATAATTTTAAATTAAGAGCATTATATTTACCATGCACATTATTATATTTATGTACATTAATTTGATTTTTTGCAGTCGGTGCCAGCCAAGCCAAGTTAAAGCCATGTTACCATTTTTAAACATTTCATCTGATGTTATAAATGTGAGGTCTACTCATAAAAACGATTCAAATAACGTAAACCGCGTAAAAATCGGATAGTTACACCTTGCTGTAGCCCTGTCAACAGTTTTTTGCTCTATGTTAAGTATAGGAATCAATAACTTTAAACTGATATAAATCAAAAACTAATTAATATTTTTACATGAAACTTACAAAGGTCCGAACTACTCATAAAAACGATTAAAATAGCGTAAACCGCGTAAAAATCCGATAATTACACATTGCTGTAGCCCTGTCAACAGTTTTTGGTCTAGCAACTATATGTCGACAAACATTGCTTTGGAAATTAGTTAATCATTTAAATCATTGTATTTTCTACCATTTGATGAGTTATATGTATTTTTTTTATTGTCTCGTATTTATGTAGATATAATTTATACGCGATTTATATTGGATATTTTGTTTCGAATTTTGTACTTGGCTTGGCTGGTACCGTGACCTACGTTATACACGGCCGGTGCATGACGTTTAAAACGTCACATGCAGTGGATCATTTTTGTACTGCGATTGGTGCAAAGCGGTGCGCCCCCCGTTTTGCACCAATCACCGTATAAAAATGATCCACTTCATGTGACGTTTTAAACGTCATGCACCGGCCGTGTATAACGTAGGTCGCGCTGGTACCGACTCCAAAAAATCGAATTAATGTTCATAAATATAATAATATGCATGGTAAATACAATGCTCTTAATTTAATTTCTTATTAACTATTATCTAAAAAAATTATTTTTTACTTTGTAGTAGTTTTTGAAGTCGGTCCTATTTTTGGTTAAAAAATTTATTTTTCGCTTTTTAGTAGTTTTTGAAGTCGGTTCTATTTTTGGTTAAAAAGTTTATTTTTCGCTTTTTAGTAGTTTTTGAAGTCGGTTCTTTTTTTGGTTAAAAAGTTTATTTATTTATTTATTACTTTAGTGATATCCATATTTACATTAAACCATATTCTTGCTAATATCTTTTTTATTTCACGCTAACCTTGGTAGTATACTCGAGCATTGAAGATTAGAAAATGTATCATTACTAGATGGAACCCGTCAAAATTTGACGGAATACTATACCTATAACAATACTATACCTATAAATACTATAACAATATCAATAAAATAAGTTTCTTCATTATTTAAGAAGAGTGATTATGAAACAGTCTTTCAAATATTTAATTTTAAAAGTTATTTCCCCCTGTGAAATCTAGTACTATTTCCAATGCAAACTCTAAACAAACAATCCGTAAACAACTGTGTAATGCAAATTAATTTGACATTACCGCCATATTCCCCACGGCAAGAAAGAAAATTTCATGGACCTATGAAGTATCATACAAATAGTATATTCCTACATTCATATCATATTCAGTAAGTAAAAGAACATAGTAAATAAAGCACACATCTCTCCCCCCCCACCCACCCTGTGATAATGCAACCGAATGAGCTCCTTTGAGCATGTGATTGCATCTGCCCAAAAGCCCCGTCGAAATTCGATGTTAAAAAAAAGTTTTAAAATGTTTAAATTAAAAATTTTAAATTGTCCTCTTTAATCACTGTTCATTTCAAATCCACATCTTCTAAAACGCATCCATTTTTTTATGCTAATCAATTTTTATGTGAATATGAAGAATTTTTTTACAATAATAAATCAATCTTCAGATGAGGGGATTTTTATTGTTTTCAAGTGTAATTTATTTGTATGGTTTCTTCGGTTTCTTTCCACAATCAGGATGATTATCCCTTTTCCATCACAGGCGGGGATCTTTTCCCTCTTGTACAGTTAAATACCCAATGGATTTTAAAAAAAAATACTTTTCCTAGCATGTTCTGATGCAACATATACATCAACGGATTCAACATATCAATAATTTTATGTTAAACATAAACTGAAAATAGATTTTTTTTGACAGATTTTAGTTGAGCGCCAAAATGCTATCTTATGGATAATCGGATCTTATGATTTATCAGAGTTTATTATTATTATTATTATTATTCACTTTTTATGATGGTTACAGAAATCTATTTTAAACTGTGGCAACTTTCCCAGGGGCTATTTTACATTATTGAAGCAAACTGATGGTCATTGTTAAGATATAATTGAAAAACATTTCATGCTTGAAAATTATTTAAAAAGTCGTTAACTTAAAAGCGGCAGTTTTCAAATAAATTTCACTCGAAAGCTAATTTTTTTCTAATTGATGATGTAAGAATTGAAATTGTAAAATGTTGTAAAAAATAGAAATTTGTAGTATTTAGAAGTGATGTAAGCGCGATGAAAGTTGAAGCGATAGAGCCGTTTGTTGTCACAACCGTTATACATTTCTAAAAATTGCCACTGTGTTTTTACTGGCGTCCAAAAGTAGACTACCATTTTTTGACATCGAAAGAGAAATTCACAGTGAAAGAAATATAACTTTGCCGCTAATAAGGAACTGTTAAATGAACTCATAATAAACCTACCAAAGTAGTTCCTCTAAAATTTTAGCTTTACATTGTTTATTCCAGGTAAAAATACAATCATTATTTCATTTTTTTTAACCATAACACTATTTTTAATAATTTTAATTTTCCTGAAATCCTTTACTTTTGTGAATTTTTTTTTTATTAAAAAATGAAATCTTCTAACCTATAATTTAAAAAAAGTAATTGGTAACATGTAATCAAGGTATTCAATCAAGATGAAGCTATCAATGAAGGCTGCAATTCTAATCTTTATAATTAAGAAGGGAAAAATCAGTGAAAATTACGTCATGTTGACACAATCATATAAATTCATCTCTTTAGTTTTATCAATGTTAAAATTCATTTCAACCTAAGCATAACGTCATTTTCACCGGCGCAAACTCTTTCCACGTACTTTATATACGTTACTTTTATGCTTAAACACCATGTATACACATAAAAATGTATTTTTTATTTAATTATAATAAAAAAATGGCATCAACAAAGTTATAATGCATAATGATAAAATAAACCCAATGGACAATATTCCCGTGACGTCATAATAAATATAAATTTTTATTCGCTTATAAAAATGAAGTGCACACGATAAATATTTTTACCGAAATTTAACTCGCAAATTAAAAAATTTGGCCTAAAAGCCACGTGCCTTTAATATTTATTATTTCTCTTTTATCCTCACAAACACAGAGTTCCTCGTTACTCTGTTCCTCGCAAGAGTGGGAGTTAACCGATTGCCGACTTTATGACGTCATACGCAGAAGTAAAATTTTAATTTAAAATTACCGCTAATTAATAAATTTTTTTGAACAAACGAATGTACGATAACAAATCTGTGTCCAAATATCTTTCATTTAAAAAAAGAATGATGTAATTTGATGCAGTAATTTGTTCTCGCGGATTGTCGATAGAAAACGCTTAGCGTTTTAAATATATAGATTCTCATCTAATGTCTTTAAAGCCTTTAATGATATCTATATTTACAACAGTAGACTCGATTACGGAAGATTAGAAAATTTATCATTATTCTCATCTAATGTCTTTAAAGCTTATAATGATATCTATATTTATATTAAACCATATTGTTGCTAATATATTTTTTATTTCACGCTAACCTTGGCAGTAGAATCGATTACGGAAGATTAGATATTTTATCATTATTCCCACCTAATCGTCTTGGATAATCGGACTGTATACTACAGTTTGGATAACTGCGTAACTCACTGATTTCGGTGCTTATGCTTAATGTGTACTGATTTTTACGATCCGTACAAGGTAAATACACTGCGCCAACAATGTCGTCTATAATACTATTCGGAGTAACCCCTTTCTGTCTTTCTTGCAATATTGTCAATCTATAGTTAATATTATGTAGTAGAAATATTAAAAGACAATTACAGAAACATTTATATACAACTGTATTGTATAATATAATATACAATTGGATATTTTAAAGGCAGTTTCCAACTAGTGCGCCACAGGTGATAAATCGCCAAATATTTTCTGTAATTCGTACATTTGTATGGGAGTTGAAACAACAATGTATTTAATTATGCGCCAATAAACGCTCGTCAAAATATGCCAAACCGCTGTGAAACTGCAACAATGGAACTTTTAAAAGATTCAAAAGTAGATTTGTTGTGGCATAATTTATAGTTTTTATACGTACGTTGTATTACATTTATCCAATTCGTAATTTTATGTAATTTTGCTTTTCAAATTTGGCAACACTCAAAAGTTTTAGTTTTTGTCTGGATCTTAAAAAGTTCTTTTTTTTCGAAAGTGTTTTATGAAAATAAATCCGATAAGTTAAAGCTGATTTAAATATGTCAGTCTTTTTATTATTTGCAACCTGAAAGTCGTCTGCCCAACAACTGGTGACCCGGACTTAATAACTCTTGATAATATCCAATTTGCTTAAAATTTTGTATATAGGTTCATTGTGATAAAGCGCTCATTGGTTAAGTATAAAGAGAGGGGAACAGTGGCTAATCCCCCCTTTAATTTATTCATGCAGAATTATAATCCGATAAGTTAAAGCTGATTTAAATATGTCCGTCTTTTTATTAGGAAATTCACGTAATAGAATATTTTAGGATATTAAATGAAAGTCGTCTGCCCAACAACTTAACTATTTTTAAAATGCTTATTTTTTTTTTCGTTTTTGTTGAATTTCTGAAAAAGTACTGAACCAATTTTCATAAAATTTAAATGGGACCAATTCGAGAGTATTTTCTTTCGAATAAAAAAAAATCACACAAATAGGACGCATAGTTCCGGAGTAATCGGTGAACATACATAAAAAAAAATACATACACGTCGAATTGATGATAACCTCCTCCTTTTTAGGTGCGTTCGTAATTATATAAATACGTAGCACCTATAGTCGTCGTTTGGTCCGTCCGTCTGTCCGTCCGTCTGTCTGTCTGTCCGTCTGTCTGTCTGTCCGCATATAACAACGCAAAAACTACCCAACCAAATGGTTTGCAATTTAAAATATATTATCTTTGCAGAATTTTGTCGAGACATTTCAAATTTTATTAAAATCGAATCAAAACTTTAGGAGATATTAATAAAAATATTTATTAAGAAATTTGAATTTTTTTTTTTTAAATCGGTGCTTTTTTGTTATAGGAACTTCCGAAGTTTAATCGTCAAGCGACCGAGATACTTATTTTATGACAGAAATTAATCTGCAGACATATAATTCATTTCCCAGAATTAAAAATCATCAAGATCTGAATATTTATATAACTAGCTGATACATATATATATGAATATTTATATAACTAGTTAAGATATTTGTATGAACAGTGTCATAAAATATATACTTAACTAGCTGTTTAACCCGTTCTACGCACGGGATATCATGAATTTAATTCTAAAACGTGCGTACGAACGCACCTCGTTTGTAACGTTTGATGTACAATTTCCAACTTGTTTGAGTCTGTTAAAAAGCAGATGTCTTTTTGGAATAGAAATGAATTCATTTTCCGTTTCATCTATTTTTTTCGACTTAAAATTAAAAGTTTATTAATTGATAACTTTTCCTCTAATTGGTCGAATTTTATGAATTTTAGCTTCCTGAATTCGCGATTTTTTTTACGTCCGTTTGCCAATTTTCGTGCCGATATGACGATTTTTGCGAATTTTTGGAAAAAGGCTTGAAAACATCTAGTACGCCATGTTTATCGCCGCAACCGGAATGAAAAATATCAGGGTGCAGGTGTAAGACGAAAGCTGATTGGTTTGGTTGCGAGCCTCGACGCAGGGTCACGTTCCAGTCAAAACTGAAATCGTTTCTTTCTTTCGGAAAAAAATGCTCCTTTTTCGCTAATTTTCAAGACTTTGTTAATTAATAACTGTCTTAATTAAAGACCGATTTCTTCGATACTGACTATTACCAATCCCGGGATTTTTCCGAATTTTTTAAAACAAAAAGCGCTTTGCTACTCGCTACGGTTACAGAGTTTTACCTGACACAGACACACAGACAGACGTTTCCGAACATTAATAATAAGGATATGCATTGTTTTGTACAATACATATATTTATGTAACTGCTGTCAACTAGAATCGTACATATTATTTCTGTTGTCAACATCCCTTTTTCTAAGAAAATACAAAACACAGAACGATGAATGAGATGCCATATGAAAGGACTTTGAACAGGCTGCTGACATAGCACATTTACATTTCTTTAAAACATGTTTTTTGATTAAAAATTGCTGTTAATTAAAAATTAAATCGACCTTGTTTTCATAAATGAAATGAAAGGATTTCTCAAATCAGTGTTGCCACAAAAATAAAATACTGCATTATCAGATGACGTCATCGTATAATGCAATTAAAATACGATTGTTAATTTATTTCTTGCGCGAACTTTTTGAAAAAAAAATATAGAGCTTTTAATCGGGTTTTTATTTAATTTTTATGCGTGCATCACCTATTGTTTATTTGTTTTCTTTGTTTAATCATGTCTGTGTATATGCGTACTGTATCGGACCACCAGTAGATTACGTAATTTAAGGATTATCTCCGATTTAGATATACAGTTCATTAGGATTCACGAAAATTGTACTTTTTAATATTTCATTAAGCTGTTAATACGACATCGAAGTCTGACGTCACTTAAATGGCTGCTGGACCACAAAGTTTGAACATCCCATGTTTAAGTTCCCATAGGCTTGCAAAAAAGTGGTGTACCAAATATTGATTTATGTATTTAAGACATTTCTGGAACAGTTTTGCAAAATCTGAGGAAATTCTTTCATTTGAATTCCCTAAACGTCTGATTCATTGTTTAAATTTTTTTATAATTAGTTTTTTTCTTCAGTATAAGGGCCTGACAACCTAGAGAAATGACCTTGGCGAGAGAAGAAAATTTGGCAAAAAAAATTCTGGCAATCTATTCCCATTTTCTGATACATAAGCAATCATCATATATATATTATGTCTGTTGTCAATATACTTTTTTCTATGCATATACAAAACATATACCGATGAGTGAATTTTTGAACAAATTTCTGAGATAGTACACCCATATTTCGTTAAAACGCGTTGTTTAATTTTTTTTAAAAAAATCAGTTAATTAAAAATTAGGGCTAAAACGTACCAGGAAATAATATCAAAGATTGCAGTGCGAAGCTTCGCACGTGTCCACCTGGTAATATATTAGTTTTAGTAGGCGCCATAGTTTTAGTGACATACAAGTTGACAGCAGTTAAATAAATATATGATGTATATATATGTGGTGTTTTTACGAAGATGAGATACCACGAGATGTAATATTCCACGAGAAAATGGCAGTTTGTTAAAGATATAGAAAGGTGAGGCAATGATGAGACACCAGAAGAGTTTCGTCAATAAAGACCAGCCAATTTCCAGACAAATTGTTTATTTATGAATAAGAGCGATGCAGTAACAGTTCCCACAGGTATAAACTTATAGCCCTCAGGCTTCACGATGGCTCACTACATCGTTTTAAAATATCTTAAAGAGCTGATATGAAAATTCTACGTGACTACAACACCAGATACCCATTTGGTTACACTTCCAAATACGTCAAAAATCTGCCCTCCAAAGCGTGCAAGCAAGTTTTGTTCACTGAGCGTAGTGATACAGAATACGACATCACGAGCGCACAAACCAATGAGTGAAAGGCGAGCTGCAACCCAGCGAATGAGGCGTGAAGGAGAAGACCCAACACGGAAGAATTCCTCTCGTAGCCGCGCATTAATTTTGAAGTGAAAAATACCCAGCGCGCGAAAGAGAGCATGGAATAAAAATAAAAAAATGACTTTTAAAAACATTCTGCTAATATTATGAACTTCAATTGACAATATTAGACTGTTTTCCTATCTTTTTCATTCTTACTCATACTCCATGTATTTAATGTGTTTATTCTTTTATGTAACTTTTTCTGTTGACTGGAATGGCAACAGTATGGTTTGTTGATATCGCAGGTCGTTGCATGGCGAAAGCTAGTTAGCTGTATTTTCCATATTAAAGTAATCTTCGTAATGTTTATTTCATATTTATTTCTTAATTAAGTTAATTTAATCTCGTTTATCGATAATCTGCTGAATTATTCAAGTGGTTATGTGACCAGACTTGCATTCCACTGCGCGATAGTTACGGTAACGAGAATTAGGCCTAACCAACGGTAAAAACGTGTTTCAAATTTGAATTGTGTTTGGTTAGTTAATTAAGATAGAAATATGGAACTTTTTACGACTGATAAACTTCTTGGCTCAGAGAATTGGGTCAGATGGAAATGGATGGTGGAAGGCTTGCTAATGGAAAAAGAAAATGCGTTCGAGGTGTGCTCTGGCGAGATCGTACAGCCAGAACCGGTTGCCGAAGACGCTTCTGCTGCAGATCGGAATAAATATAACAGTGACTTAGCCAGCTACAATAAAGGCAACAGAGCGGCTCGAGGTATTTTTTCAAGAACTCTAGATAGCAGAATATGTGACCTCGTATCGATGTGCAAAACTGCAAGAGAAATATGGGTGAAACTACAGGAACTGTTTGAGCAGAAAAATACCCAAGCTCAATATGCCTGCCAGATGCAGTTCTCATCTTTTGTGCGAGATCCAACGAATTCAATGGCTATGCACATAGCAAAATTAGATCGCCTAGTGTCACGGATGTCTGATTTGGATATCAAACCAAATGACTTTGTGATAATGAGTAAACTTCTCGAAACATTATCTAGTGATTTTGAGCCACTGAAAATGGCTTGGTGTGCAAGACCTGAAGAACAACAAACACTAGTGCAGCTGAAGAAATTACTTATTGCAGAAGAGCAAAGAAGAACGTCAGAATCTTCTAGAGAAACTGAACTAAGTGCCTTACTTGCCAAGGCTAGTTTAGGAAAGGTTCACAGTGCTGCAGAAAAGTATGAAAAGCATGCAAACAAGCAGGGGAAGCAGTATAAATGCTTTAGATGTGGAAAAAAGGGCCACATGAAACGAGATTGTACGGTTAAAAAAATTAATAATGTGCATGAGAGAAAACCAAACGATGAAGTTTTTATTAGTGAATGCTATGTAGCCAATTGTGATGACACATGGGTCATTGATACAGGAGCCACACAACATATAACCAACAGACATGACGTCTTTCAAAGTTATACACAGTATAAGTGCCCAATTGAAGTAAGGGTTGGTAACAGTTCCACAATGAAAGCGTATGGTCATGGTAAAATATCTGTAAAAATGTTAGTTAATGGCAGCTGGAAAGACAGTGTAATGGAAAATGTTCTATATGCACCAGATGCTTCGAGAAATTTATTTTCGGTAAGTCAAGCTCTAGACCATGGGTCAAAATTTAACATGTCTCATGATAAATGTGAATTTGTAAAACCCAAAGGGGTTGTTGCTGTGGGTATACGCCAAGGAAACCTATTCAGATTGTTATGCAAAGTAATAGTACCTGAGGTAAACAGTGCAACTAACATTGTTACAGTGCCCTCTACTGAAGCTCAACTTACTGAATTAAATTCGCTTCAACTCTGGCATGAGAGGCTTGGACATTTGAATAAGCAACATGTGAAAAAGTTTCTTCACACTCAAGGTATAGAAGTGCAAAATGATGGTGAGTTTTGTGAAGCATGTGTGCTAGGCAAACAACATAGATTACCATTCCGAAATCGTCAACAACGAGCTAAGGATGTTGGTGAGGTTATCCATACTGATCTCTGTGGGCCTATGGAAGAAGAATCCTTAGGTGGTGCTAATTACTATGTATGTTTTACTGATGATTATTCTAAATTCAGAAAAGTGTATTTTCTCAAGTATAAATCTGAGGTTGTGTCCAAATTTGAAGAATTTTGTGTTTTCTTCAGAAATCAAACACAAAAACCAATAAAGGCAGTTCTTAGTGATGGTGGTTTGGAATATGACAACAAAATTTTGAGAGGTTTGCTTCAGAAAATGGGAGCAGAATTTCGATACAGCACACCTTATACACCTCAACAAAATGGATCTGCTGAACGAAATAATCGAACTCTTGTCGAGTTAGCTAGATCAATCATGATCGCAAAAGATTTACCAAAATCCCTGTGGGCTGAAATAGTCAATGCTGTAGTACATATATTGAATCGTGCTGGAACATCAGCAGTTGAACAAAAGTCCCCTTATGAAGTTTTTTGTGGTAAAACTCCAAGACTGAATCATCTTCGAATTATTGGCACAGAGTGTTTTGTTCATACCCCCAAGCAGAAGCGCAAGAAGTGGGATCCGAAAGGTCGAAAAGGTATTTTAGTTGGCTACTTAGATGATGTTGATGGTTATCGTGTATGGTTCAAAGGTACGAGAAAAATCGAACGAACAAGAGAAGTAGTGTTTTCTCCTGAATCTATATCAACATCAACCATTGTTGCAATTGAGCCGGAACAGCTTAGCATAGATGAAAGTCCTTCTCCTGACTGTAATGGAACTGAGTTTGATGCAGAAGAAACTTCTGAAAATGTGCAGCATGATCGAAATCTGAGGAACAGGACGCAGTTAAAGGCACCTGAACGTCTTATTGAATGCTGTATTGCAGAACAGATAGAACCAGAACACTACTACCAAGCGGTAAAGTCAGAAAAGGCAAATGAATGGCAAACTGCAATGGATGAAGAAATTAAATCGTTATTAGAAAACAATACTTGGTATTTGACAGACCTACCAGAAGGAAGACGAGCTATTACAAATAGATGGGTATATAAATTGAAGTGTCATGCTAATGGTGACATTGATCGGTTCAAAGCTAGGCTTGTTGTTAAAGGATTTTCGCAAAGAAAAGGTGTAGATTATTCAGAGACCTTCAGCCCAGTTGCACGTTTTGAAACTATTCGAGCCTTGATAAGTGTTGCAGCAAATGAAAATTTAGACCTGGTACAGTTTGATGTTAAAACTGCCTTCTTGTATGGGACGTTAGAAGAAGAAATCTACATGAAACAGCCCGAAGGATACGATGACAACTCAGGCCGTGTGTGTCGACTAGTTAAAAGCCTCTATGGATTGAAGCAGTCACCAAGGTGTTGGAACAAGCGATTTAAAGAGTTCCTGGAAAAGTATGGTCTAACAGAGAGCAATGCTGATTCATGTTTGTTTTGCAGTAACGAGAAACAGCAAAAGTTGTTATTAGCATTACATGTTGATGATGGACTTGTTGCCACAACTCCTCAGATCAAGAATCATTTCCTTGAAGAATTGCAGCGTGAGTTCAAGGTAACATACAAAGATGCTGAATATTATCTTGGTGTAGAGATAAAAAGGCTGACAAGTGGGGATATTGCTGTTAGTCAGCAAAATTATGCTATTAAAGTTTTGGAAAGGTTCAACATGAAAGACGCCAACCCAGTTTCTACTCCCATGGAAAAGGATAATCTCTCAGGGGAAGATAATGTAAAGATTGATTCTGACAAAGTCCCTTACAGACAAGCTGTAGGCAGCCTGATGTACATGGCAGTTGCTACCCGTCCAGATATTGCCTTTGCTGTGTCATATTGTTCTCAGTTCTTGGATAAAGTTGAACAAAAACATTGGTCAATGGTAAAGCGAATTCTAAAGTACATCAAAGGAACACCTAATTTTGCATTAGTGTTTAAGTCTGGTTTTCATCCTGGTGTCTTAGAAGCATACAGTGACGCAGATTATGCCAGTGACACAAAAACCAGAAAGTCAGTTTCTGGGATTGCATTTAAATACAGTGGAGGAGCCATTGACTGGGCAAGTCGTCGACAGCAGTGTGTATCATTAAGTACCACAGAAGCAGAATATATAGCTGCAAGTGAGGCAACCAAAGAAATTGTTTGGCTGAAACGCCTCATTGATGACATTGCCCCATTAACATCAACTCCCATTCTGCAAGTTGATAATGCGAGTGCAGTTCGTTTGGCTAAAAACCCTGAGTTCCATCAGCGAACAAAACACATTGATATTAGATATCATTTTGTTCGAGAAAAGTGTTTAAGTGGTGAAATCAGTGTTCAGCATATTGATGGTGAATATCAAATTGCAGATATTTTCACAAAAGCCTTACCTAAAAGACGTTTTTGAAATGTTAAGGACTCTCTTGGGTATGGTAAGAATGCCATAATTGCAAGTTCAAGGGGAAGTGCTAATATTATGAACTTCAATTGACAATATTAGACTGTTTTCCTATCTTTTTCATTCTTACTCATACTCCATGTATTTAATGTGTTTATTCTTTTATGTAACTTTTTCTGTTGACTGGAATGGCAACAGTATGGTTTGTTGATATCGCAGGTCGTTGCATGGCGAAAGCTAGTTAGCTGTATTTTCCATATTAAAGTAATCTTCGTAATGTTTATTTCATATTTATTTCTTAATTAAGTTAATTTAATCTCGTTTATCGATAATCTGCTGAATTATTCAAGTCATTCGAAATGAAAAAGGCGTCTCTCAGAATTTTATAGATTGGGGAGCTAATAAAAGTTGAACTTAAAATTTTAGATTAAGATTTGGAATAAGATAATTATTAATATACGGGTTAATACTTTTAAAAGGACATTAAATAAGAATAAATATTATTAAGAATTAAGGAAATACTGAGTATGTCAGAAGTTAGATTAATTTAAAGGACTAATGCGAAATAAATGTGAAGGATTTGCGAAGGAAATAAATTTTTTATAAAAAATTAATGTACATTATACTTCGGTATTCTATTATTTTTATATTGGATCATTAGAAAATATGAAGCTTTAAAAAATCATTTTAGAATGTTAAAAAGTTGAAAAACTTTAGATATCTGATCAGGCTGCTACAGTTGTATTAATCAACCTGCCAAATCAAATCAAACACTAGTATTAAAAAATGCTCTGAAGAGCACCAAAAAAGGTTAATATGTTTAAGTATGAAAAAGGATTGGACAAGTGCTTCTAATTGAGCATGAGAAAGAAAAGGGGTTCCTTCTTGGCTGCAGCTCACTGTCAATGCCAACTTTTGAACAAATCATATTCGCGCTTTTTCATATAAAAGAAATTTGAATTTATACTGTCATGTGTGCATATGTGGAATTGTTCCTGTTCGGAATGCTGCAACACTCTGCACTGCAATACAAATCAATTTTCTGCGCAGTTCTACACTGCGGGCATGCTTGGTAGCACTGCATGAGTGTGATACGCTGCAGGAACTAAGGTTTTTGCTACTATGTCGCCTTACATTCATGTATAATCAATCTGGGTCTTTACTGGCTACGTCTTGACACTATACATTTTTATCTTAACTGTGAGTGATTTCATTTGTATGGAAAAAGCGCGAATATGATTTTTTCAAAAGTTGGCATTGACAGTGAGCTGCAGACAAGAAGGAACCCCTTTTCTTTCTCATGCTCAATTAGAAGCACTTGTCCAATCCTTTTTCATACTTAATTACATATTAACCTTTTTTGGTGCACTTCAGAGCATTTTTTAATACTAGTCATTTAAATTTTTTGATAAAAACTGACGATTTTTTAATATCTTGAAAAGTAAAAAATTTGCTGCTGTCAAAATTTTATTATTACATTGTTTTTACAGCACTCGCCATATCGTTGACTGTTCATCACCAAAGTAGCATTTTTGCACCTCTACCTGCTCTTTCAAATATCACGGGACCGTCCACATCAATAATTAAATGTTGGTTTTCCATAGCTATCACCTCATACAGAAACTGGATTCTATCATTGTCTCAATCGTATCCATGGACTGTTTCTGCTGCACTGAAGTCGTCTGATATAGGCTGAGGTGTTCTTTCAATGGTACCTTTCCATACTACTATTCTTAGTCTTTCTTAAAATCGCTGAATGGGGCCGAATATTAAATTCTGATAATTAAACTAACGAACAGTTCAGTGATGATGCTATAAAAATTGAGTTTTGATTTTGCATCGTTATTTGGTGTATGGGTGTATAATTTAAGAAAGTTATGCCGCAATATATATATATTTTATGTATATAACACAATGTTCATTGTTAGATCGCTGTATTCAAATTCGTACCAAAAGTTGCATGTACCAACACCACCAAACAATTGTTTCACTTTGTTCAAAGAAAGTTCCAAAAATCAAAATTGGGCATTTACAAATGCTAGCTGCAATAAATGCACAAACAAAATAATGTTTTTGCCACCAAAACTATAATCTCGCTTGTTTTTACAACATTCGCCAAATCGTAAGCTGATCACCGCCAAAGTAGCATTCGAAACTATACTGCACTCATCGATAATTACTAAATCCAATGATTTCCATTGTTGCTTAAATAATTTCAGACCGTCAGAATTAAGCTTAAATTATTCTGCTTCATTCGTATGTTGGACGGGCAATTTGAAAAACGTATAAATTGTACTTCTTCCAATGCTGAAGGCAACAATTCTCGTTGGTGCTAGTACTGCAGCAGCATCATTATTGTGATTACTCATTAAACAAACTTTCTGACTGAATAATTAAATTAGAAAGCTTTTTTCTGTACCAGCAACTTCACTTACAATCAGATTTGTGGGTGGAATAGACGGGTCTTTCTTTTGTTCTTCTATGTGCTTTATAATTGATTCAAATATTTTCCTTTGGTCAGCATTCATTGTTCTTGTTCAATTTATCTTCATTAATAACAATTTCTTGGTGAGTTTCTAAGTTATCAAACTCGTCTCATCATATCAACGTCATCAATATCATATCAACGTCTTCGCATTTGGTTCTTCGATATTTTCAAGCTGGTAGTGCAAATCACTTTCTTGTTGCAGCTTTTCAGCCAAGTCCGTTGCAGCTTGTAGTCGTTGTTTTGTTTCGCGACATTTTTCCATATCTGGAAAATTTTTCACATTGGGCTCAAAGGATTCACGGTAGAGTATAAATTCTCCCAATAGATCTTATTCGTTTCGCCAAGGCTTGAACAACATCAGCAATGAATTAAAGTACAACTCAATTCCAGCGTCCGTTTTCGTGTTATGATTGGGCGTTTTCAAAACAACTGGTTTCAAACGTTTTCTGAACCAACTGAGGTTTTTTTTTATTCAAAATTTTCTACAGACTTTTGATTTATTTTGTTCGTATTAGTACCTAGTGGTCAATTCGTAAAAATACGTGTTTTCCAATTTGTCATCTCGATTCGGGTAATAATCATCAATAAAATTCCAACAGTAAATTTCAGTAGATCGTTCATCCTCTTTTGCCAATAAAACCAAATCACGGTGACTTTCAGCTTTCTTTGTCGGTCTTTTTTCATGCTGGTACTTAAGTATTGCACAGCATCAGCAATGAATTAAAGTACAACTCAATTCCAGCGTCCGTTTTCGTGTTATGATTGGGCGTTTTCAAAACAACTGGTTTCAAACGTTTTCTGAACCAACTGAGGTTTTTTTTTTTATTATTCGTAATATTCTACAGACTTTTGGTTTATTTCGTTCGTATTAGTACCTAGTGGTCAATTCGTAAAAATACATGTTTTTCAATTGTCATCTCGATTCGGGTAATAATCATCAATCAAATTCCGACAGTAAATTTCAGTAGATCATTCATCCTCTTTTGCCAATAAAACCAAATCACGGTGACTTTCAGCTTTCTTCGTCGGTCTTTTTTCATGTTGGTACTTAAGTATTGCACAGCATCCCATGAATAGAAACATTTATGGCCAAGAATTTTGTCTACGGCTTCGTAACTTCCAATTTCTCGACTAATCATGTTTAATCTGGCAGAAGCGCGTAATTTGGCACCAAGAATTTAGATTTCGTCAATGGACTTCCAAATCTCTTCACTACGATTTTTTTCCGGTTTGGTTATATAACGCACTAGCCGCCACTGGCGACCAGTTTGGTCTCCCTTAAATGTATGTTAAACATTGCAACACGTTACATTTATTCATAATTTAATTTTCCCTTAATCCTTCGCCAAATCGGAAGATTCTAATAGACAAATCATGAACTTTTGCGATCATGGTAGCATTTCGCATATTTTTTGGGCACAAATGTCACATACGCACGTTGGCGCGATTCCCCCCCCCCCCTCCCCCGCCAATTTGGCGAAAACTTTGTTATGGAAATTGTTGTTTATTTACTTTTATTTTTTATTTTAATTCTATAAATTATTTTTGATATGTATATCAATATTTATTTACAACAAACTATCATTTATTTATTTTTATTCTTTTTTTTAATTATGAGTATTTTTGTTAGCCGGGAGCAGATGATAATTCGCCAAATATCGTTCCCATCACCGTCATTCATACTACAATTAATTTAATTTTAAATTATAAACCTGTCACTCATTTCATTTAAAATACTTAACTTTAATCTAAAATGCTTATATTACATAAATTTAAAATACTTCACACTTTTCATTTAAAAGAGAAAATAAATAAATTAAAAAAAAAGTAACTTGCAAAGCAAATTAAAAAAAATAAATTTATTTACAAAATTTTAAGCCCGAGAAGGGACAGATATTAAAATTATTTTATTTAGTTAATGCTACAATAATGTTGCATTTTTATATTAAATCTTGTTCCGTCTATTTAATCTTAAAATCTTAAATTTAAATTTGAAACATGATATTAAAGCAACTTTAAAACATTTCATTTAGTTGAAATAAAATCTAAATAAATCTTCAACTTTTTTTTCAGTTTTACATGCATTATGCAAAATTTGTATTGTAGCAAATTCTAACAGACAAGAAACATGAGAAGTTCAAATAATTAAAAAAGTTGAAGATTTATTTAGATTCCATTTCAACTAAATGTAATGTTTTAAAGTTGCTTTAATATCATGTTTCAAATTTAAATTTAATATTTTAAGATTAAATAGACGGAACAAGATTTAATATAAAAATGCAACATTATTGTAGCATTAACTAAATAAAATAATTTTAATATCTGTCCCTTCTCGGGCTTAAAATTTTGTAAATAAATTTATTTTTTTTAATTTGCTTTGCAAGTTACTTTTTTTTTAATATCTCAAGTTTTTTAATAACAAATTAATATGAAGCAGATAAGATTCACACAAGGCAAGTATGTAAAAGACTGCACAGATCAAAATCAATATTGGTAGTATGAAATATACAGTTCAAACATTGATTATTCTATAAACAATTCAAATAATAAAAGTAATTTTTAACAAAAAAAAAATATATAACGGACTTCAACGGATTGTTTCTCATCTTCATAATGATAATAATAAACGAATCATGTTCATTTTTGCAAATAATTTTATTCCACTGTGCAAAATACGTTTGCAACCACTTTGGAAAGAGACACTAGTAAGTGGTGTGTGAAAGCTATCGATAAAATCTTGTGTTGTTTTATCACATACTAAGAAGTATAAATATAATAACGAGTATATATATGAGCAGAATGTTCTTGAATATAATTGTAAACAGTGAATGTGTCAAGAGTTTTTGTTATATAATACAAATAATAAGAAAACAAGCTAGCTTCGCCCGCTAGCGGACCCCTAATTTACATCGGTGCCTCGAATCTTGTAAAACCTTGAACCGAACAAACCTCCGACCCGAGTCCCCTCTACCTTTGGCACCGGATAATCCCTTAGTTTGCACATTGAATACTATAAACCTCTAACACAACGAACCTCCGACCTGGGTCCCACTGCCTTCGGCACCGTATACCGGTCGTGCTACACACGCACCGGATGATCCCTTAATTTGCACATCAAATAGTATAAACCTCTAACTGAACGAACCTCCGGCTCGGGTCCCCGCTGGTTTGGACGGACAATTTTAAAAACGTGTGAATTGTACTTCTTGCAATGCTGAAGGCAGGAATTCCCGTTGGTGCTAGTACTGCAGTAGCATCATTATTGTGATTATTCATTAAACGAACTTTCTGACTGAGTAATTAAATTAGAAAGATTTTTCCTGTATCAGCAACTCCGCTTACAATCAGATTTATGGGTGGAATAGACGGGTCTTTCTTTTGTTCTTCTACGTGCTTTATAATTGATTCAAATATTTTCCTTTGGTCAGCATTCATTTTTCTTGTTCAATTTATCTTCATTAATAACAATTTCTTGGGAGAGTTTTAAAGTTATCAAAATCTGCGGCTATCATATCAACGTCTTCATTTGGTTCTTAAATATTTTCAAGCTGGTCGTGCAAATCATTTTCTTGTTGCAACTTTTCAGCCAAGTTGATTGCAGCTTGTAGTCGTTGTTTTGTTTAGCGACATTTTTCCATCTCTGGAAAATGTTTCACATTGTGCTCAAAGGATTCACGGTAGAGTTTAAATTCTCCCAATAGGTCTTATTCGTTTCGCAAAGGCTTGAATAATATCAGCAATGAATGATAGTACAACTCAATTCCAGCGTCCGTTTTCGGGTTATGATTGGGCGTTTTCAAAACAACTGGTTTCAAACGTTTTCTGAACCAACTGAGGTTTTCTTTTAATTCGTAATATTCTACAGACTTTTGGTCTACAGTCGTTTGTATTAGTACCTAGTGGCAAATTTGTATAAACACATGTTTTCGAATTTGTCATGTCGATTCGGGTAATAATCATCAATCAAATTCCGACAGAAAATCTCAGTAGATCGTTCATCCTCTTTTGCCGATAAAATCAAATCATGGTGACTTTCAGTTTTATTCGTCGATCTTTTTTCATGCTGGTATTTAAGTATTGCACAGCATACCATGAATAGAAGCATTTATGGCCAAGAATTTAGTTTACGGCTTCGTAACTTCCAGTTTCTCGACTAATCAAGTTTTATCTCACAAAAGCGCTTAATCTGGCACCGAGACTTTTGTTTTCGTCAATGGTATTCCAAATATCTTCCTTACGATTTTTTCCGGTTGGTTATATAACGCGTAATGTAATGATTTAACAACAAACTGGATGTCAGTGTTGGCGGCTCACATAAAGAAAAACGCGGGATTATAATCATTGATCCAAGTTTGTTTTTCTGATCGTTTCAAACCATATAACTTTGTAACATGGTGTCCACCTTTTCGAGATAAAATGCAGTCTTTAACTGAATTTAAAGTTCAATGTTTCACCAAACCATACTTGAAAATTATGCGTAATAATATGCAGCCTGATTATGGCACATTATTGATGACCTTTTAGATGATAATAATGATAGATTTTCTAATATTCCGAAATCGAGTCTACAGCCAATGTTTCAATATTAGCAAGAAAAAAACAAACAAAAAAAAATTAGGTACTTTTTGGCTAGCCGGGAGCCAGTGAAATATATACATATATATATATATATATATATATATATATATATGTGTGTGTGTGTGTGTGTGTGTGTCTGTGTGTGTACTTCACTGGCCCCTGGTTAACCGAAAAGTACCAAAAATATTATAGCAACAATATGGATGCAGTGTAAATGTGGATATGATTGAAGGTTTTTCACAAGATCGCAACAACCACATCAAACATTTATCGCCAATAAGAGCCCACTAAATCTACCCGCACAGGATTTTTCCCTTTATTGTATAACAATTATTTTTTTTCTTATTTTAAGTATATATTTATGTTTTAATTTTAATAAAATAGTCCTTAAAAGTCTGTAATTTTCAAATGTTATATTTTTTAAATGCTCACTTTCGTTTCAACATTGTTTTTTTTCAAGTGTTTTGATTCGCGGGAATTTCATTTTGCGCCAACTATTACGCTTGGCGACAATGGTTTTTGTATAACGGAAATGTACCGAAAAAATGATTTACATTAAATAAATAACAAATCACAATATTTGGCACGGTTTGCATGACAACACGGTTTGTAAGACAACATCTGCTCGGTCAGGGTTGAAATAATTGGCGCATTAGCAAACATTTTGGCATGGTGTTGGTATAACGGAAAAGTACCAAAATAAAAGATACAGCACAAGCTGTACAGGAACGACTTAATAACGACGACATTGAAAATTGGGTACTTCTCTATTATCCCGTCGCCCCCTTTTCATAACAAAAATCTATCGCCAACTCCAAGATTAAAAGCCAAAAATGCAGTCCCATTTACTTGATGTCAGAAGCATTATACGTGTTTGTTATGTCATCGAGTGGTTTTTAATTCGACATTTGTGTGTAGTCTTCATTATGTTTTATTGACTTATTAGTTATTTCATTAATTAAAATAACAATTGTGTCCGTAAAGTCTTATATTTTATTTATTTATTTATTTTGATATTCCAATGGTAACGTTCTCCCGTTTATTTGGCGTTACATTTTGGCGATACTTTTTTGTTATGAAAAGTGGTCGACGGGATAATAGAGAAGTATCAAAAATTGTTTGTCGCATGTTTTACGTGAATTAGATGAAATTATGAAACACAATTCTTTTACACAAGCAAATAAAATGCTTAGTGAGTTTGAACGTTAATAGCAGGAGCCTGTTAGGCGATACAATTTTCCAATATCTATATTTCCTCTTTGTCGATGAATAGTATATGAGTATTATTTCAAATTTAATGTGAAAACCACGATTTCTACCCACGATTACTGTCCTATAATCGACATTTACGCTAGTATGAAAATAAAAACAAATAAGCATGTTTGTCACGTGATTTATTTAATTTGAAAGAATTCTGTTACATACATTATAACCAAATATTTGAAAATGTCCGTTTATTTAGAGTATGATGTCGTGTTGTTCCATTTTTTAAAACGTAAAAAAATCTAATTCAGTTTTATTTTGATCGTGGAAATCTTTCAATTGAAAAATTATTGCTGTGGTCAAATTATTATTATGGTTTTTGAATTGTTGGCAGCAATAAAGAAACATAGTTAAATTTTATAGGAAAAACATCCATTGATTATCAGTGAAAATTATGAAATTTTGAATTATTAAGAAAAATATTTGAATAACGTAAATAAAACATAGCTTATGTTACTTCCTGGATTATAATTCATCTATATGCAACGGCATTTAATCCATTTTGATCCTGACGTCAGCCAAAGAATTTCACTATTTCAAATTTCAAATTTTATTAGAATTAGCACACAGTTAAAATTTTGTGGCAACGCGTACAAAAAGTGGGAAAAACTCTAGTAATTTAACTCGTTCAATGGGATTTGCTGTGTTAAATTAACATTAAGATGTCACACTGGAAATAAATAAGTATTGCGCTACCGCGCAATACTTAATAAATAAGAAATAATATCATAAATCAAAACATTTGATTTCAAAATCAAAGTATCATTTCTAATTTGTACACGCGATAAATAAAAGCTGTATTAGCGATTTTAAAAATGCTAAAAATCTGATTCATTAAATATTATTACATGAGTTCAATTTACGTCAAGAAAAGGTCCGAAAGTTGAGTTGTATAGCACATAATTATGGTAAACTTTGATTGTCTCACTGGTGCGAATTATTTTTTTGACGCGAGGCAGCGGTCCAAAAATTCATTCGCGGAGAACTTGCTTTGCGAATGATTACCTCCATGATTTAATATTTTAAATGTTCACGACGAATCAATCTTTTTTTTTGTTTACTTTTATGAATAGAGAATTTGAACTGCGAATCTTTCGACTGAAGTTATTGCAGAATATATACATAATTGAACGCAAGTCATCTCTCAAATATTAATTTATTTTGAACGATCTTTCTTAAAATGTAACTTTTATGCAGTTTATTCGAAAAAATAATTTTGAATAAAAATGGGCGCGTGGCATATGAAAAAGCGATGCGGCATCCCGGAACTGTTGAGGACAGTCACATGACTTACAGTTTTATTATAGAGACTAGCTGGCTTCGCCCGCCAGCGGGCCCCTAATTTACATCGGTGCCTCGAAACTTTTGTATTCTCCGGCTCGCATCCCCCTCGAACCGAACGAACCTCCGACAGAGATAATAATAATGTAACGATTTAACACCAAACCGGGTTCTCCAACAAACTGGATGTCAATATTGGCGGCTCACATGAACAAAATCGAGTGATTATAATCATTGATCCAAGTTTGTTTTTCTGATAACTTTGTAACATGGTGTCCACCTTTCCGAGATAAAATGCAGTTTTTAAAAGAATTTAAAGTTCAATGTTTCACCAAACCATACTTGAAAAATGAGTGTAATAATATGAAGCCTGATTATGGCACATTATTCATGACCTTTTAGATGAGAATAATGATAGATTTTCTAATCTTCCATAATCGAGTCTACAGCGAATGTTAGCGAGAAACAAAAAAATTAGGTATTTTTCGGTTAGCCGGGAGTCAGTGAAATATTTATATGTATGTATATATGTATGTATATATATGTGTGTATATATATATATATACTTCACTGGCACCTGGTTAACCGAAAAGTACCAAAAAATATTATAGCAACAATATGGATACAGTGTAAATGTGGATAAGATTAAAGGTTTTTTACAAAATACACTTTATTGCATAAAATTGTACTAAAATACGCCAATTGGCTAATTTATATCATCCAATTACGGAAAATTACTTAATATTTTTAAAATAAATATAAAATTAATTAACTCCAATAAGAGCCCACTAAATCAGGGTTTTCCCCCCACACACACAGGGATGTGTGGGGTTTTTAACACAGGTTTTTCCCCTTTATTGTATAACAATTAATTGTTTTCTTATTTTAAGTATATATTTGTATTTTAATTTTAATAAAATAGTGCTGAAAAGTCTGTATTATTCAAACGTTATATTTTTTAAATGCCCACTTTCGTTTCAACATTGTTTTGTTTTTTTCCAAATGTTTTGATTTACGGGAATTTCATTTTGCGCCAACTATTACACTTAGCGACAGTGGTTTTTGCATAATGGAAAAGTACAAAAAAAAATGATATACATTCAATATATAACAAATCACAATGTTTGGCACGGTTTGCATGACAACATGGTTTGTAGATAACATCTGCTAAAGTTGAGGGTTGAAATAATTGGCGCATTAGCAAACATTTTGGCATGGTGTTGGTATAACAGAAAAGTACCAAAATGAAAGATACACCACAAGCTGTACAGGAGCAACTTAATAACGACGACATTGAAAACTATTTGCCGCATATTTTACGTGAATTAGATGGAATTATGAGACACAATTCTTTTACACAAGCATATAAAATGCTTAGTGAGTTTGAACGTGAATAGCAGGAGCATGTTAGGCGATACAATTTTCCAATATATGTATTTCCTCATTGTCGATGAATAGTATATGAGTATATTTATCAATTATTTCAAATGTAATGTGAAAACCACGATTTTTACCCACCGTCCTATAACGGGCATTTACGCTGGTAAAAGAAAATAAAAACAAATAAGCATGTTTGACACGTGATTTATTTAATTTGAATGAATTCTGTTGCATCATCATCCTCTAAAATAAAAGCGTAAGTCATGTGACTGTCATCAACAGTTCCGGGATGGCCGTGTCACTTTTTCATATGCCAGGCGGCCATTTTTATTCAAAATTATTTTTTCGAATAAAACTGCATAAAAGTTACATTTTAAGAAAGATTGTTCAAAATAAATTAATATTTGAGAGGTGACTTGCGTTCTATTATGTATATATTCTGCAATAACTTCCGTCAAAATTAGGTTCACAGTTCAAATTCTCTATTCATGAAATTAAACAAAAAAAAAAAAAGATTGATTCGTCGTCAACATTTAAAATATTAAATCATGGAGGTAATCATTCGCAAAGCAAGTTCTCCGCGAATGAATTTTTGGACCGCTGCCTCGCGTCAAAAAAATAATTCGCACCAGTGAGACAATCAAAGTTTACCATAATTATGTGCTATACAACTCAACTTCCTTCTGGACCTTTTCTTGACGTAAATTGAACTCATGTAATAATATTTAATGAATCAAATTTTTAGCATTTTTAAAATCGCTAATACAGCTTTTTATCGCGTGTACAAATTAGAAACAATACTTCGACTTTGAAATCAAATGTTTTGACTTATGATATTATTTCTTTTTTTTTCTATTTAAATGAAAAGTGTGAAGTATTTTAAATTTATGTAATATAAGCATTTCGGATTAAAGTTAAGTATTTTAAATGAAATGAGTGACAGGTTTATAATTTAAAATTAAATTAATGTAGCATGAATGATGGTGATGGGAACAATATTTGGCGATTTATCATCTGCTCCCGGCTAGCAAAAATACTCATAATTAAAAAAAGGAAATAAAAATAAATAAATGATAGTTGGATGTAAATAAACATTGATATACATATCAAAAATAATTTATAGAACTAAAAAAAATAAAAGTAAATAAACAACAATTTCCATAAAAAAAATTTCGCCAAATTCGCGGGGGGGGGGAAATCGCGCCAACGTGCGTATGTGACACCTGTGCCCAAAAAATATGCGAAATGCTACCATGCTGACAAAAGTTCATGACTTGTCTATTAGAATCTTCCGATTTGGCGAATAATTAAGGGAAAATTAAATTATGAATAAATGTAACGTGTTTCAATGTTTAACATACATTTAAGGGAGACCAAACTGGTCGCCAGTGGCGGCTAGTACATAATGTACCGTAGCTAGTACATAATGTCGCCATACCGTGTTTACTATGATAATATTTATTTAAACTTTCGTGCAAACGCGCGCGTTTGCTATGATGAAAAAGGAAAAGAAAAAACCAATGTTCAACCGGAGCTTTACAACATAAATTCGATTTTCTTAGCGACCCTCAAACATACACAGATAAAAAAAAATCTATTTTAAGTTTTACCAAGAGGAAAAAAATAAAACAAAAACGAAGTTAATCCTTCCAGATAAACGTTAGCTAGACTTTGTTGAACTTTGCGTCTTCATTTTTTCGTTCGAAGTTAAATAAAAAACTACAGTAAGCTACAGTATTTTTTTCAATCCTATCATTTTATTCGTCTCGTCGAGTTCTATCTTTTTAAAAAAAAATCACTGTCGTATGTCAACTGGTTGCCAGAAATTTCAGAAAAACGTTTGCATTTTCTATTTCTTAAACATATTATAGCAAACGCTACCGTGTTTACTATGATAATATTTATCAATTATTTCAAATATAATGTGAAAACCACGATTTCTTCTAGCCACCGTCCTATAGCGGGCATTTACGCTAGTAAGAAAATAAAAACAAATAAGCATGTTTGACACGTGATTTATTTAATTTGAATGAATTCTGTTGCATACATAATAATAATATTTATTTAAATTTTCGTGCAAACGCGCGCGTTTGCTATGATAAAGAAAGAAAAGAAAAACCAATGTTCAACCGGAGCTTTACAACATAAATTCGATTTCCTCAGCGACCCTCAAACATACAAAGAAAAAAAAACCTATTCTAAGTTTTACCAAGAGGAAAAAAATAAAACAAAAACGAAGTTAATCCTTCCAGATAAACGTTAGCTAGACTTTGTTGAACTTTGCGTCTTCATTTTTTCGTGCGAAGTTAAATAAAAAACTACAGTAAGCTACAATACTTTTTTGAATACTGTCATTTTATTCGTCTCGTCGAGTTCTGTCTTTAAAAAAAAAATCACTGTCGTATGTCAACTGGTTCGCCAGATATTTCAGAAAAACGTTTGCATTTTCTATTTCTTAAACATATTATAGCAAACGCTACCGCGTTTACTATGATAAACACAAAAAGCTCAATCACATGATCAAACCTCCCACAGATTTTTCTGGATCGATCGAGTGCAGCGCTGGTGAAAATTTTGCGTGTTATGAACGCTAATCGGGCTAAATCAGCTCACGTAATACTTTCATGAATGTTGTAGATTTTGTCTGAGTAAATATAGGCATGTATTCTTACGTCATTGTTTTGGAAAGATAAAGCTATGTAGTTTTTGTTTTTACCTGTTCTGAACTATAAAAGTATAAAATAATTTAATTATTACAAAACTAGCCGCCACTGGCGACCAGTTTGGTCGCCCTTAAATGTATGTTAAGCATTGTAACAAATTATTTTTATTCATAATTTATATTTTTCCTTAATCCTTCGCCAAACCGGAAAAATCTAATAGACAAATCAAGAACTTTTGCGATCATGGTAGCATTTCGCATATTTTTTGTTGTTATGTATTTCATCTTTCTTGACAAAAACCGCTTAACCAACTTAAGCATTTATGCTTCATATCCGTTTGCTTATCAGTTGCAATATGCTTGCTAATGAGGAGATTCTTAAACATATTAAGTAGTTTTCCGTAATTGGATCCATTGCCAAATGGCGTATTTTAGTTAATACGATTTGGTGCAATGAAGTCTATTTTGTGAAAGTCTTTAATGATATCCACCATTTACACTGAACCATATTGTTGCCAATATTTTTTTGTTTGTTTGTTTGTTTCTCGCTAACTTTGGCTGTAGACTTGATTACGGGAGAATCAAGAAGAAAATCTATCATTATTCTCATTTAAAACGTCTTGAATAATGTGACATAATCGGAATGCATATTATAACACGTAATTTTCGAGTATGGTTTGGTGAAACATTGAACTTTTGGAAGCCAGTTTTGATAATCACGTAAATATGTCACACCAACATTACCGCCTATAATTCTAATTACAGCAACCCGTTTTTTCTCTCTATAGTTAATATAGTGCCCCGGTGCGTCTACGACAGCTGTTCCATCAGAACCTTTGATTTCAAAATAAAAGTATCGTTTCTAATTTGCACACGCGAAAAATAAAAGCTGGTATTGGCGATTTTAAAAATTCTATTGGCGAGATTTGCGCCCAAATAACACAAAAGTACTTAATGATGTTATGTATTTTGTAAATGTATATTAAATTACTGTTTTGAAAGCGATTGGTCATTAATAATGGTAAATATGATTGGTGATTAACAATCATTTTCGGTGGTCTCTCTTCCTTTCACGTATAATACATAAATACCAAATTAACTGACAATTTGTTTCGAAATTTGATTCATTAAATATCATTACATGAGTTGTATTTGTTTACATTCAGCTTACATCAAGAAAAGATAAAGAATGAAGTTGAGTTGTATAGCACATAATTATGGTAAACTTTGATTGTGTCACTGGTACGAATTATTTTTTTGACACCAGGCAGCGCTCCAAAAAATCTTTCATGGAAAACTAACTTTACGAACGATTATCTCCATGGTTTAATGGTTTAATATTTTAAACCTTCACGACGAATGAATTTTTTTTTGTTTACTTTCATGGATAGAGAATTTGAACTGCGAAGCTAATTTCAACTGAAGTTATTGGAGAATATATACATAATTGAACGTAAGTCATCTCTCAAATATTAATTTATTTTGAACGATCTTTCTAAAAATGTCACATTTATGAAGTTTTATTCGAAAAAATAATTTTTAATAAAAATGGCCGCCTGGCATATGAAAAAGTGAAACGGACATTCCGGAACTGTTGATGACAGTCACATGACTTACGGTTTTATTATTATAGAGCATAGATTAACATACAAGATAGGACAGTTACGGCAAAATCTGTAACGACAGCAATGGTAGCGTCACTAGTGATAAGGGGGAGCAACCACGAAGCTTTCGAAATTTACCTATGTATATGAAATCTGTTGATGCTCTATATTTTTAATATCTATACTTTTCTCTTCGACACAGACGATTCTCTCCAAACTGACCATTGCGGCATGGTTTACGTTTCTTTTAAACAACTTCATTTTTAATCTCTCTTTTATTATTCTTGAAACAACGTTTCTTTTCAAAACTTTTTGTATTTTTAAACAAGTTAAAATATGTCAGGCAAAATCTTGTTTGCATACAAATCGGAATTCAAAGCTTTCATTTTTCACTTTTTCTACAAAGTTGAAAACGTAAACATGTCATATTTGAAAAATGAAAGATCATAGAAAGATAGACGTTCAAAAGCAGAAATATTCCGTGTTTGAGAAATTTCTTCCCCATTGTCACTACAGGCGCTGCGATCGCCATCGCGTTACAATTACGCTCTATGAGAGTGTCCTATCTTGTATATACTTGCTCCGATAAGTCGATTCCATACGCAAATCTCTCTCGCCCGCGCGCCGCCTGATCTTCGTTTCTGAACAGAGCCTTTATATTTAAAGGCTATGATGTCATACACTCACGCACAGTTTTTTTTTTAATCGGTTATGAAAAGGAAAAAAGTCGTTAAATTTAGGGGATTTTTTCCTTTAATGGCAACCTAGCCATTGTATTAAGTTATTGGTTTGCGCGGGCTTGAAAATCGCGCCAACCAAAAAGCCGCCAAACATCTCTGCGTGAGTGTAAAGCATCTGTTCCTATTTAAACACAGCAACTGTTTGTTTGGAGTCAGTTTCCAACCACAAAACATAATGTTTGACGTCGTACTACAGTGCCTAGAATAAATAGTGTGGAAACCGGCTATCCTCGTAGCGAATTTAGAATCTTCCGTCGTTTGGGCCACTTTGGCGAAAAAATTTGGCGATAGAGGCATTTCGAGATGAAATCCAAAATGTGGCACCGAACTTGAAAGGAAAAAAGATCGCTCGTGTGGCTCAGTCGCCATCGCCATTCTGAAATGCTGTTATTCATTCCACGTTTAATTAGAAAGCTGAGTTAATTTTTTAATAACAAATACGGGTTTGATTTGGATTTGGGGAGGGGGGGGGGGGGGGGGTTTGCTTTGATACATATAGCTATAGCAAATACTGATTTATTTGTGATAATTTTTAAAAAGAGAAATGCAAGACGTTCTGTTTTATTTTATTGTTATTTTATATTGTCAAGCGTGCATGTTAAATTGTTAATCTTTATTAGCAATAATGTTGTAAAATATAAGTCAGTTATTAATTTTCTGCTTTATAACACAACATCAAACGCTCATTGTCGGAGCAAAGCTCCGGCTTCCCGTGAAAAATTACACTTTTGTGTACACGATAGCGGCCAAAATATTTGCCGCATTGATACCAAAATTGGACTGGAAGTCGGTAGTTGCAAAATCTCGCCGGGGATTGAAAAACAGAAACATTCGTCAACTCTAACGCCCAGAATCGTCTGCTCTAGAATTTTCCATTTCCCCATAGAGATAACATTGCGATTGTTTGAATTAAATAAAAAGAAAATTGAAATAATTTATATTGTTGCCATTTTTTATCATGAAAAACTTTTGAATTAAATAAAAAGAAAATTGAAATAATTTATATTGTTGCGATTTTTTATCATGAGAAACTTATTTAAATAACAATATACTCGGAAACAACCTTTTAGTAAAAGCTCTTAATCTCGGTCCCATATATTTTACTTTTATATATTTTACATATATTTTACTTTTCTGAAATAAGGACTCCATACATTTTTATCTTAAAACACGTGCAATGAAGTTTAAATCGTATTAAGTACATGAATTTAGTTTTTTTTTAATCGAACTCAGCAATTGGTGTAATTAAACTTTTGTTTCCATTTCAAAATATTTTTTTTCTTTTCATTCAAGCTTATTGTATAAAAGAAGTATAAGAGTAAATCTGTTTATTTTGATATAGTCTAGCCAATCCAGGATAAAAAAAAATATATGTTAAGAAACATTTTATATATGAACGGATTATATGTTTTTATTATATAGAATTTGCAAGGATGCCAGTTAAGAGAAAGCAATCAGCTGAAATGAGAAGAATTGCGAATCGTAATTCAATGCGGAGAAGTCGCACAAGTCAGTTACCTTCAGATTTTTTGCCGAGTACCGGTATACTGACAACTCAAATGAATGAAGCAATCAGGTTTGATAGAGAGGTATCGCAAATCACCTATGTGTCCTGTAATACGTGTCACAGAGCTTTCCCTGATATCATATTAAATAATGCTGGGCTCTGCCAGACATACAAGTGTAGAGACGGTGCTTTCAAGTTTTCTGCCACTAATTCAATGGACCCAGGTCCAGTTCCTATTTGTCTCAAAGATCTGAGCTACATTGAACAAATGATGATCGCTCAAATACATCCAGTGGTTTCTCTTTTCCGTATACGAGGCTCACAGTATGGATACAGCGTAATCAGCTTTAAACAAAATATTGAGAGTTTTATTTCGCGCCTGCCTGTCAATCCTTCAGATATGACTTCAGCTGTGTTAGTGACAAAAGATACTTTATCAGGATGTGCAGAGTTTTCTGTTCGCTCACAACGCCTTCTAGAAGCACTCAGATGGCTTAAAGCTCACAATCCTTATTATTCAAATATCACAATTGATGAAGATTTGATCGCTACATTACCTGAGAATGGTGACGTATCTCAAATGTTACCAACAGCAACCGATATTACTGAGGATATTGATACTTTGAACGAGGAAATAAGGCGCGAGTCATTTAGACCACTACTTGAACCGGTAGATCAAAACAACTTAATAAATGACGCAATTCGTGTGCCTCACCCTTCATTAAATTCACAGCCTATCAACGAATTTCAAGAAGAGGGTTACATAGCTCGTGCTTTTCCTCATCTTTTTCCACATGGTACAGCTGACTTACAACAACCTCTTCAAAAAGCAGTCTGTCCTGATGAGTATTTTAAGTTCCTAATGAAGTATGAAGATGGGCGATTTGCTAAAGACCCCCGATTTTGCTACTTTGCCATGAATTCAATTCTTCGGTGGCAGTCTTTGGCAACGCGTTTTTTCGTTCAGCGAAATAGGTTCAGCAATAAGACGGTAGAGCAGATGCGTGATATTCTGAATAGGCAACCAGAAATGGCAAAACACATTATGATTTATGCTAGCAAATTAAGATCCACAAAAGGATACTGGCGTGCACGTTGTGGAGAACTCCTTTCCATGGTAGGACAAATTGGAGCACCAACAATTTTTTTACACTGTCTGCAGCTGATTATCACTGGCCTGATCTTTTCAGACTTTTAGAGCCTAACAGAGATCCAAATGAGCTGACTGATACAGCACGCAGATAATTAGTGCACGACAACCCTCTGTTGACTGGTTGGCTCTTTCAAAAACGTTGTGATATATTTTTGAAAAAAATCTTGACGCCGTTGTTTTTAATAGACGACTACTGGGTTCGTTTCGAATGGCAGTGGCGTGGAAGTCCTCACATGCATGGATTGTTGTGGTTAAGAGGGGCGCCAAACATGGGAACACTAGACATGACTAACGCTGAAAATGTAGCAGCCGTAACAGTATATTTTGAAAAACTATGCAGTGCTGTTAATCCTGACAAGGACGTCCTCGTAAATGATATACACCGTTGTCGAGTTCGCTTTTCAGACATTTCCAGTGAAGATCGTGAAAAAGATCTCGCTCAGCTCTTAAATCAAGTCCAACGTCACGCAAGACATGGAGATTTTTGCCTAAGGAAAAAAAGAGGTACAAATAGTTATAGCTGCAGATTTGGTTTTCCAAAAGCAGAGTGCGACTCTCCAAAGCTTCAAGTAGAAAATGGCATAATTAGCTTTTTGCCAAAAGGAAACAATTCTGAAATGAATACCTACAATTGCTTCGTGTCACAAGTTTGGAGAGCTAACACGGATTTCAGTCCTATTACATCAAAGGATGCGGTTTTGCATTACATTGCCAAATATGCCTCAAAATCAGAAACAGCTTCTGTTCCTTACAAGGAATTGTTATCTGAGATTTTAAATAAGATGAACGAAACAAATCCAGCGGTTCAAGCAGTCCAAAAACTTATTTTGTCTTCTGTTTCTGAAAGGGATTACTCATCCCAAGACGTAGTACACATATTAATGGGATGGCCAATGTATCACAGTAGTCGGGAAGTAGTTTCAATACGGCTTCATGATAAGAACTGGGAAGAAATCAACTTTTCAAGCGACGAAAAACCATCAAAAAGCATGCTTCAGAAATATTGCGCGCGGCCGGAGAAACTTATTTCCTGCACGCTTCTTAAGTTTGCAAAATCTTTCTCAGTAAGAGGAGTCGATTATCACCAAAGAAGAAAAGATGCAGTTGTCAGAGTTTTTCCTCTTACATCACTCAACCACGACCCAACTCTAGCCGAAGAATACTATAGGCAACAAGTATTACTCAATTATCCTTGGAGAGGTAATTCTGACTCTTAATTGCAGGAAGGCCTGCCGTCTGCGTATCACTCATGGGAGGAAGCATTCAATTATCTAAATATTGATGCAC
This sequence comes from Maratus michaelseni, assembly GCA_963931845.1. Taxonomy (NCBI): domain Eukaryota; kingdom Metazoa; phylum Arthropoda; class Arachnida; order Araneae; family Salticidae; genus Maratus; species Maratus michaelseni. Next base: position 377,258,686 of record OZ007593.1, on the reverse strand, counting down.
ACGAAGAAATAAATTTTCCTGCTGTTAGCAGTACACATGAGACAGAAATCCTGCAAGAAGAATACCGCGAGATTGATCCATATATGGCAGCAGCTGCCATAGTTCCTGTGCTGACAAACGAGGATACTTTGGGGCAAAGCGTGATTGATCATGCATGTGAGTGAAAAAGTGAGAGTTACAAGTACCCTGATCGCAATTTTACTTCATTTTTAAATTACTGTAAAGAACAACAACTTACAGTGCATCAAAATTACGATACGTCTGAGATCAGATTTACAGATGAGCAGCAAAAAATACTTCACTTATGCACGCAACAGCTTTCGTCTTTGCAATCAAGATTTATAAATTGCCCTACGCGTACTTTTATTATTGGGAAAGCCGGAGCTGGAAAAAGTACGGTAATAAAAGAAATTCGTAAAGAGTTACCGAGCAGTTAGGACTGGAAGCTATTATGGTTTTGGCTCCAACAGGTGCTGCTGCAATTAATGTCGAGGGCAAAACAATTCACTCTGCACTAAAAGTACCAACATGTTTTAAATCGTTTGCTGATTTAGGAAGTGAAGCAGCAAGAAATCTACAGCTCAGCATGAATCCAGTTTCATTTCTCATTATTGACGAAGTTTCAATGATCGGATGCCGTCTGATGGCTGCACTTGAGCAAAGATGTCGCGAAGGTAAACCAGACAGCATTGAACCTTTTGGAGGCTTATTTGTTTACCTGATTGGTTGGTTGGTTGGTTGTATAGGGTTTTATGGCGCAAGGTCCCATTTGGGACAAGCTGCGCCAAGTTTACCTGATTGGAGATATTAGGCAGCTACAGCCTGTAAAAGACACACCTCTATATAGGAGACATTCTATAAAAGACATTTTGACTTTACGTGGACAAACAGTTCTTAAGATGTTTGAAAAATGTTTCACCTTAACAAAGTCAATGAGACAAAGCGACGATCAGCAAATACAGTTTAGAGAGACTCTTGATTCGCTTTCCGTAGGCGAAGTTACAGGCGACCAATACGTATCCCTTATGCAACGACGTAAAGCTATACAGCCTCCGGCTGAACTTGAAAGATTTCATGATGCCATACGCCTTTTTCCCACAAACAAGCAAGCTGAAGAACATAATCAAGAAGTACTTCGTAAATCAAAATGGCCAGTGGCAAGAATATTAGCAGACCACAATAATCAAATAGCAAGATGGAGTGAAGATGAGCACGCGTCTGGACTTCAGGCTGAACTTTTTTTAGCAATTGGATGCAGAATTATGTTGCGTACTAATCTGTGGACAGAGGGAGGATTGGTCAACGGTGCACTTGGTACGGTAAAAGATATTGTCTACGGACCAGGATTACGGCCTCCAGGCTTGCCACAGGCAGTAATGGTTCATTTTGATGATTATCGGGGACCATTTCTCACTGAAAGACTTTTTCCTGTCACACCTATTACAACGTCTTGGAAAGAAAACAATGTCTCATGCTCCCGTACTCAGTTACCTTTAACAGTTTCATACGCTGTCACCATACACAAATCCCAAGGTTTAACTTTGTCAAAAATAGCTGTGGACATTGGTGAAAAGGAGTTGTCACTTGGAGCAACTTATGTCGCGTTTAGCAGGGTTCGACGTTTAGAGGATGTTCTGATTGAAGTGCCTTTCGCAAAGGATAGGCTAGACCAAATTAGAAGAATGGGGGGCACTTGCTGATAGATTAGCATTTGAGCAGTATCTGAGGCAACTGTTGACCGAATAAACACTTGCAGATTCAACAGCTGTTATTGTAATTTTTCTTTTATACTATTAAACAGTAAATATAAAAATAAAAAATATATATTATATATTGTTAATGTTATATTTTATGTTTATCCCACTCAATGCTCCGACATTTCGGCCTGACGGATTCTAGTCTAATTATTACAATTTTAGTTTATAATATTTAAAAATTGTGCTGCATTTTTATTATGCCTGTAGTTACATAGCAAGGTTAAAAAAAATAATAATGCTCAGGTATTAGATTAGTTACGTAAAGAGCATATATCGGATATATTTAATTTTTTTCTGTGTAATTAATATTCTTTATTCTAAATTTATTTATAGTTTTGTGCTTTAATTTTTTTTTAGTTATTTTTTATCTTTATACATCTAATCCTTTTTGTGAATTAAACGAAAAATACTTTTGTTAAAGTTGTATAATAAAGTAATTACCGGGTGTCCCAAAAATGACTGATGGATTTTAAAATTCAATAACTAGCAAACGGTGACAGATATTAAAAAAATTCTTGCAGGGGTGTTATGTACGATGTCGGGAGTTTGTTTACTGTGATTCTTGATTTTAGTTCGAATTTCAAACAATAGATGGCGCTGACAGCGGTTGGCGCTCATTCGAGGCCGAAACTGACGTCACTGAGCATTGATGCGAAGAAAGGAGATTAAGTCTATGGAGTGGGTCTCATTCGCCAGTACAATTTTGCTCTTAGCAAAATCCCAGATCACTCGAATGAGACCCACTTCATAGCCTTAATCTCCTTTCTTCGCATCAATGCTCAGTGACGTCAGTTTCGGCCTCGAATGAGCGCCAACCGCTGTCAGCGCCATCTATTGTTTGAAATTCGAACTAAAATCAAGAATCACAGTAAAAAAAACTCCCGACATCGTACATAACCCTCCTGCAAGAATTTTTTTAATATCTGTCACCGTTTGCTAGTTATTGAATTTTAAAATCCATCAGTCATTTTTGGGACACCCGGTATATTAGAGATGTACAGAAGAGCGATTTAACCGCTAACCATTTTTAAAACTCCTATATATTGATTGTAGTTTTTATAAATGTTAAATTGGAAATAAGGTAAAATAAAAATTAATCATATTACTTGTATGTTTAATAATTTTAACAGCTTGATGTATTTTTTGTAATATTTTATACAGCTTGATGCTATTAATAAGACAAGAAGACTTTTCTTAAGTCTAAATTACTAATAGCATAATTTTATCTGTTGATACATTTTAGCTAAAATAAGAACTCGTTACTATCACTGTTAAATGTACTATGTTTTTTAAAAGAAACTTAATGTAATTATTTAAGAATTTTTATTTTATACTTAGGCATATCAAACTGATTTTCTGTAAGTCAGGATGGTATATTATTTCCATTAACATATAAGGAATATTTATCATTTCTACTATCCAGTCATACTTTATCCTTTCTTACATTCAATGTTAAATGGGTCCTCATAACACTTATAATTCCATATAATTAGTGAGATATCCCTTGAAACAAAACAACCTTAGTTAAATAAATTTTACTGCAAGAAGTTTCTGTATAAAACATTGCCATGATTTAAAACACTAAATCTATAATGCATTATTAAAATTACAATGCTTTTTTAAATGCGCAAACATGCAGCAACAAAAATATTTTGATTTGTATAAACATCATTATTTGCACTTATTTTAAACATAAATAATCCAACAATACCACTTAAACTTGTATACAATTTGAAATTGAATTGGTGTTAAGAGATTTTTTTTTTAATATACTGAATGTTCTGCAGTATTTTAATTTGAATATATTTGAGGCTGTTCTTGAAAACACTTATAATATAATACTACTTCTGACCAAAACTGGAATTTCTTTGCACTGGGGCAAGCATGAATTTTGTGGAAAATGTGAAAACTAACATCATAAAATAATTTATTTAAACAGTAAATATTGTTATTTATTTTTAAAGAAAAATACTATTAGTACCAGAAACATATCGTGAATATGCACATATATATCTATATATTTTGTAACTCCATAGGCAATTGCGATTTTAAAATGTCGACCCCCCCCCCCTTGAATGTTTATTAACTCTGTGCCTGAAGAACGTTTTCCCCGGACATGTTGGAAGAGATCATAGAGCCAACAAACTAAGGGAAGCTGAACCTGGTTCATTAGAGTTTTAATTAATATCTTGGCTAATTATCAACAAGTGGGTAAGTGTGATCGAAGATCGCACAAAGAGTTTCATTTAATATTCCTTTCAAAACACTTTATCCTTTAATAAATCCAAATAAATTTCATTTAAGAAAAATGTCATGTTTTTTATAAAATAAAAATTTACCGGTCTATTTTCCTTGTATTTTTAAAAATCTGAACCAGTCTGATAGCAGGCTAAGCCCGCTATTATAATCTGTCATGTGGACTAAATGCAATATTAAAAAAAATCCATTTCAGAATTAAACATGTCGTATAGAGACCTTCAAAATGTTAAAATATGCCAATATTTCCATAATCTGGTTTTTTATCATGATTGAATACATATCTCAAACTCATATGAGATATGACGTTATAATCACTTGCTGACGTCATATCTACTTGCTTTCTCTGTTAGTCATATGGATACGCTCTTTGAATTATTCTCAAACATTTGAAAAAGTCCGCTAAACTTCCAATAGGATGTCAGATTAATTTTCTTTTTAATTTCTCTAATGACACCATATTAACCTGCTTTCTGTACTTACACATACTCCTTTTCCTTGTATTATTGAGAAATGTTTGAAATTTTCCGTTTTATTACAAATATGACGTCATATTAATCTGTTTTCAATTGGCGAAACTTTTTATTTCATTTTTCAAGTGAAAATCTTTCAATAGAAAATTAATTATTGTGGAGAGAATTTTACTGTGGATTTTTAATGGTTGGCAACTGCTATAACAAAATATGTTTAAATTTAATAGAAAAAGGCTGTTAGATTTTTTTTAAATCTCTCTATATTAAAATCAGAGTCAGATAATATAGACAAACACGCAAATGCCATTCGCAGAAAATTTTCAAAGTTTGCAGACAATTTTGATGGGTTTTTTTACAAATTTCTTTATATATATATTTAAAAAAAATCAAGACCCCGGGTGGAGAATCGGTGCGACGCACGTCGCAGACTCTTGAGAAGGTCTGCAGACTATTTTTCAACTGGAGAAAAAAAAAAGTTTGCTAGAAATGCTTAAAAATATTGTAAGTGTGGTGCTTATGCCAAAACGGGTACGATGCTTTTTTTTTTTTTCTCTTGCCAGGGCCATTAGCAGAAACAGTGCAACATCGAAGCGGGTGCTGCAGATTATTTTAGAAACAGCCCACCACGAAATGATGGTATCTGTAAATGCACCATTGCCACCAAGATGTGATTCTGTCATTAATAATGCTTTAATCCAATTCTTTGTTAAGCAGAGTGACTGGCATTCTTTAAGAAAAAGTCACAATATTAAGGAATGGTTTGTCTCAAATACAGTAGATAAACTGATGAGTAAGAGTTCATCTCTTCCAGTCATGGACTAATAACTTTTTTTTATTTTAACATTCATTTATTCATATTTCAGTTATTTTATAGATTAATAAAATAAGTTTTGTTGAACAATCATAAATTGATATCTTTATGTAAGTTAATAATTAAAATATTTTGCATTTTAATAAATATATATATTTTTTTAATTTTCATTAGTTTTTCTTTCATTCATTAGTTGTCTGTATTAAGCATACTATTCAATACTACATTACATTTCTTGACTGAGTTTTAATAATGCTTGTAAATTAATATTTTTCTTTTAGTGGTGTTGCTTAGTGGCACTCCACTCACATTTAACTTTACATTTTTGCTGTTAGCTGCGATATAGGACTCAGGAGGGATGCAGCGTTTTTTTGCAGAAAATTTTAATTGCAGAAAATTACTTGAGTTTCCAGACAGTTTTACATTTTATCTAAGTTTGATTAAAATAATACATTTTTTTTCTTCTGATTTTCAGCTTTGTAGTAGGTATTCAGCTATAAGTACACAAAATTTGAAGTCTGTAAGCTATAAAGTTTCTGAGAACCGGTTTTGTGACAGACAGACAACATAGCGGGACGAATAGGGTTTTGTGAGATGATCAAAACCCTAAAAATAGTATTAGCCAACTAATTCGGGAAATTTTAGATATGTTAACCAAAATTTTCATCTGTGTTGGAGAAAACAAAATTTTAACTATTGAGTTAATTTTTGGTGTACATTTACTACAACTTTTTGTGAACAAAATTGTGCAAATATCCTTGTCATATTCGTAACCAGCAAGTAGTGTTATTTTTTTGTGTTTCAATAATTTTGTCTAAGCTGTCAATAAACTTTTTGCTTTAAATATAAATTTATAAGTTGTATAAGATGTAAAATTTTCTTTGTGAGCCAACAATTCTCAGCATATACATGATAGTCGTAAAAAATAGTTTTTCCCAAAACATATATAGTACATAAAGTTCCACTTGTCATCATTATCTAAGTACATGAACATTTTTAATTCAGTATGATTTCTTAGCTATTGAAACAAAGTGAGTTAAACTTTTTTTTCTTTTTAGTGGAATTTATTTTCCATTATTTGTAAGAGTTTTATATGGTTAAGATCCCTGAAACATTGAACTTTTTAATTATGACATTAAAAAATATATGCAAGATGATTTTTCTTGGGGGAACTAATTTTTTTTAAATATTAATCCATCTAATGTAAATATAAACAAAAACGTTTTATTTAATAGATTTGTTTTACTTTTTAATGACAATAGCAATAAAATACTTTTTAAAGAGAGATAAATAAAATCTAACAAAGTATAAATTATTCAAAATAATTCTTATATCATGAACATTAAAGTGTATGTTAGATAAAAAAATATATATATTACATTTGTATTTATTTTGCTTTTTTTTTCTTAAATAATAAATTTCCACTATTTAATCTAACTTTTGAATTAATGATTTTCTCCCTAAAAATTGTAAAAGTTATTCAACTAATATAACATCCATATTTTTAAATGATCTCACAATGTTTCATTATTTTATCAGCAGATGGAGCTTGTATCATGTTTGTTTTAGTTTAAAGCAGCACCAGGGGGCGCTGTTTTAAATGTTTGTGTTTGTTTACAGTTTGTTGATGTTGTTATCTCTTGTTCATTTATGATTTAGCAAGATTTTAATTTTAAAGAATTGTTGAAGAGGTTGTATTTATTTAGTTATTTTATAATAATAAAATACTATTTTATTTCATTGCTTCCTTTTAATGACAGTTATTTAGCTTTTTCAAAGGTAAATAACTAAATTTGTATGCAGACTTTTTCTGCTTAAATTTAAGGGGATTTTTTAATTCAATTTTTGTTAAATAATGTATGAACATTTATAAAATCTAGGGTATTCAAAATCCCCACAATTATATTATTTTCTTGAGGTTTTCTTTTAAACTTTTGCTATAACTTTCATAATTTCCTGCTTAATAAGTTTTGTTTAATAACTATAAGAAATTTCTTGGTAACATCTAATTTTTATCTATGTAGATTTTTAATCCTTCTAGAAGTTTCTACTTTCTCCCACACTTTTGTTACCCTAGCAAATAAAATTTAAATTCTTTTAAACTGTAATTTTTTTCTTATTATTTATCACTTTGTAGTAATAGTAAATAAATCAGTGTTGGCAGGTTTTTGAGTAACCATGGTTTATTGTCATGTCAAAAACCTGTCTGTTCAAAACCTTATAAAATATAATTTCTACAGATAAGTTATTTTCATGAATGAGATTTATAATTCAATAAAATTATAAATTAGTATAAGTGATGGTAGTTTCTTGCTTCCCTTTATACTTTGATAACTATTTCAAAATTATGCAGGTAAGATTAATTTTTAAAAATATAGATGTGAAAACATTTCTATTTAAAAGTTCATATATATTTGGGATGATAACATTGACAGATAAAAATTGCACACAAACTATATTCCATTTTTTACCTTAATGATATTTTTTAACTATTTTTTTCTTTCATTTATTAAACTCTGAATCTGAGATGGTTCTATTTCAAGTCAAGTCCTGCAAGTATGTAATACAAGTGTTAAGCATAATTTATTAACTTCTTTTTTTACATATATTGAAAAAAGGGAAAATGAAGCATTTTCTTTTTATAAAATATTATTCTGAAATTTAATAACATACTTCTACATACTATGACATTTAAAAATACATTTGAGAATATTGTATTTTGATCAGTGTCTAGTACATTAGGACAGGGGTGTGCCAGCAGTATCCGGCACTTGTGTGTAAAACTTCAGTTGGCACCCTATGTCCCCCTTCTCCAGATTTTTTTTTTTTTTTTCAATGAGTATAAATGCATAGCTGTCAATCTTCCAGGGTTTTTTTCCCATGTCAAATAAGCATATTTCAAACTAAAAAATGTATTTAATAAGATGTGTCTTGTTTCTATAGGGTTCTTATTTGATTACATTTATTAAATAAAATTTCTGGTTCGAAATATGATTATTTAACTTGAAAAATAAGTAAGGTTTACAGCTATGTAAATAAAATTCGAAATACAATAAAACTTTAAAAATGGAACCTTTCTGTATCAGAATACTGCATTAATCGGAAACATTTCATTTCCTCAGAGAAAATAATACAATACATAAAGTCTGTCTTGCACCATTATGAAACACATTTATTTTTTTATTCATTTTTTCATAATTTTAAGTTTAGAAAACAAGGGTACCGTAAATGCTATAGATACCGACAATGACAAAAGAATCCAAAAAGCAATTATAAAGTTTGGATAAACAGTGATTAATTAATTTGAATAACTATATTAAACTTGTTGACCCGCACAGCGTTGCCAGGTCCGTGATGAACTCCTTAAACATACCTGTTGAATGATTTTATATTTTTAAATGAAAATCTGTCCAAACGAACTTAATGTTGGGGGGAGCCTTACTGTCTTTGACAGTGTACATCCTCGAATTTATATGATTTTATACAGAGTGTTTCTACACTGCAAAACAATTAAAGGATATTGCAGTTTTAGGTGGATTTTGTATCTGGGAAACTTTTTAGCTGATTGATACATGGTCGACAGACATAGTAGGTTATATGAGAATAAATTACACATGTTTGGCAGAAAAAAATGCATTTTATTGCGCATTTGTGTACAAAAGGAAAAAAACACAATTTGTGCATATGAGAAAAAAAGAATAAGGAAAGGTGTTTTCTTCAAAGAAAATCATTTTCAGTAGGGGGTATGGTTTCCACGGGCGGCCAGCAACGTTGAACACCTTTGAGGCATGGACTCAATGAGGCTATTAATGACGAGTTGGGGTATTCTGCCCCACTCTTCCAGAAGAGCTCTTTCCAGTTTTTTGAGAGTTTGTGGGGGTTGTTGGCGGCCAGAAACTCGTCTTCCTAGAGCGTCCCAAACGTGCTCGATTGGATTCATGTCTGGAGAACACGCTGGCCTTTCCATTCGAACGATTCCTTCCTCGAAAAGGAAATCCTCCACCAGGTTTGCACGATGTGGCCTGCAGTTATCGTCCATTAAAATGAAGTTATCTCCGATTGCTGCAGCGTAAGGGACTACAATAGGTCTGAGGATCTCATCCCTATATCGGCGACCAGTCAGAGCTCCATCTCGAATGATGTAGAGGTCAGTGCGCCCGTCAATGGAGATGCCACCATACACCAACACTCCTCCACCGCCAAATCTGACACTTCGTGCACGAACGCAGGATTATTCCTACTGCCACGGTCCCTCCAGATGAAAATACGCCTATTATCCGGATGCACAGAAAAATGGGACTCGTCAGAAAACAGAATATTGCTCCATTCATTTCTCCTCCAGTTGACATGCTCGGTTGCCCACTCCCTGCGGTCGCGACGATGCCTTGATGTTAATCTTACACATACCATCGGTCGGCGAGCATACAGACCTACAGCATGGAGCCGGTTTCGGACAGTCTGAGTTGAAATCGTGGTGCCTGTAGCCGAGCGAAGGTGTTGTTGGAGAAGAGTAGCGTTCATGTTTCGGTGTCTCCGAGCTGTTAACGCTAAATACCGATTTTCATTGGGCGTTGTTGCCCGTCTACGACCTTGCCCTGGTCTTCGGCCTGCACATCCACTCTCTAAAAAACGGTTCCAGATCCTGGAAATGACACTTTGTGACACTCCAATGGCTTGCGCTACTTCGGCTTGAGTTTGGCCCCCTTCTAACCTACCAACAATTCTCCAAGCTTCTGAATCTGTCAAATGACTTCGCTGAGACATCGTACTCATCGAAACAAAGCAATCACTGAATGCCGATCATCCTTGTCTTCATTCTCTTTTATCCAGTTGAAAGTCAAATTTCATTCGCTGCCGCTGAAGCGACGTTTTTGACGTCGAACTCAAAATTTGCATACTCCACAGTTTGAAAACCAGAAAAATTTGCATTTGTGATTCTCTTCTTCTATTTTCGGCAAAAAAAATTTCGTTTATATCTTTATTTTATATAAAACTTCAAATATCCTTTAATTGTTTTGAGCAGTGTATTATCATGGGACAAATCTGGAGGGGTGGTACAGGACACTGCAAGAGTAACAATTTTTTGTACAGGAAAGTAGGGTCGAAATCCATTTATATAGTCAAAAATACAGTAACAAAGTCCCGTTTTCGTTCATAACTTTAACAGTAGTGAAGATATTTTAGCAAAATTCGCAACAGACTCATCTTTGTAGGAATCATATGCATACTGTAAGGATTTCGTTAAAATATCTTCACTACTGTTAAAGTTATGAATAAAAACACAACCTTGGATTGGAGTGAGAGACCCTGTATGTTTGACTACATAAATAGATTTGCAACACTGCTTTCTTATACAAATATTGTTTGTTACAATGTCCTGTACCACCCCTCCACATTCATCCCATGATCGTAGAAATACCCTGTATTTTTAAGTGAAAATCCATCTTTTGATTATACTGAGCAAGAATAAAGTCTGGCAAAATCATGAAGTGAGTTCCGGAAAGGAATATATTTTTTAAAAGATTTATTATTAATATATTTTTAAACAAAACTTGTTGTTATAAAGAAAAATGAACTCTCATTAATTGAATATTTATTTTGTATTTTGAAACAGGAAAATGAATGCTGATTTTTAAAGTCTGCACGCAGCAGAAAAGACAAAAACCACAAAAGTGACTTTCGAAAACAAATTTTTTTTGAAAGGGTTAAAATTGATATTTTTTTTCAAACAGATTACACTGTTCGACAGAAAAATGAACGTAGCTATGTTTTTTTTTTTTTTTTTTTTTTTTTTTTTCATATTTTGATTTCCAGAAGTGATGCACATTTTTAAAAAATGTATGAAAAACGAAAACCCTCGAAATATCGTTTGGAAATGAATATTTTTTGAAACAGACTGCACCGCTGAAGAAACAAAGGTACCCAGATTAAGTGGGTATTTGTTTTCATATTTCAAATAGTTAAGCCAATGCATATGAAAAAACACAAATTCAAAGTTTCGATTTTTTTTTTTTTTTTTTTTTTAATTTTAAGAGATAACATTAATATTTTTTTAACAGATTGCACCGCTAGAAAGAAAAATGTACATAGCTATAGTTTGTCATGTTTTATTTGGTCGTATTTTGAGTAGTTAAGCCGATTTCACCGGCCAGTGTTGGGCAAATCAGCTAGTAGGACATAAAATGCACTGGAATTTAAAACTATCTTTTATAAATTATATTTTGCTCGGAGGTCTAAACCCTAATGGTCAGAATAAACACGCAATTTTTGTTCAATATATATAATAGTTTCTACAGAAATGATCATTTGTAGAGGTGCTAATAAAATATTTATTTATCCACCTAAAGCAGACTTTATTCAATGAGTGCTAAAATCACAAAGCGTGAAATTTACAGCATAGAATTCCAAAACCTTCGCAAGCGACTTCAATTTTATCAATTAAAAATTGTCGAATAGTTCACACCAGTCTCGAACACTCATACAAATTCTACTTTTACATTGTTTCTCTAAATCACTTATTAGAGGACTAAGGCATCAAGAAAATGTAATATATTTTTAAATAATTAAATTAAAGATTTTTTTCTTTTTGAGATGTTTCTCCTCAACCGAAATCTTTGGCGTCTTTTCTACTTTGGCGCCTGTGTGTGCCACACACATTGCACACCAGGTTGATGTGCCCCAGCATTAGGAAAATCTTTCAAAATTTTGGAAGAAAAATTACTTACCTGTTATTTTAACTGTCATTATAAATTTAAGAATAATAAAAAATGGGATCCTATTTATATAAGATCTGTTTAATATTTAAAAAAGGATACTTCATGAAATTATTAATGCTATATTTATAGAAATGTATGAGGTTTAAAAAGCTTTTTTTAACTCTTTCCAACCTAGTTGAATAGTGTTTATGACTTCAGTTTGTCTGCCGTCTTCCCATGCTCTAACTGCCGTAAATATGCTCGGATTGCCCTGCAATTTTTATATGTTACTGTCTCAAAAGAATTCCATTACATTGCGGTCTAAGGGGGAAAATCATTTGCGGTTTATTTTAATGATGTTACACAATTTCAAACACATTTTAATTGATATATATCACTAAGGTGCATTACAAGAAGCTTAATATGGAATAGGATGTGCATAGCACTTATAGTTACTTTACAGGGACAGTCAAAAGAATTCAGTTATATTACGTCTATGGAGAAAAATCGTTTGCGGTTTAATTAAATAATGTTTCATTATTTTAAATGCATTGAAATTTATATATATCACTAAGGGCATTACAAGAGGCTTACTACAGAATATTGTGTGTATAGCAGTCATCGTTCATTTACAGGGACACACAAAAGAATTCTCTACTGTCTGTTAACAATAATTCCTAGAAGTGCGTTTTAAGTTGCTGAAAGCGATTTTAAATTTAACTCACTTTTTGTCTATTACTTGGCGTGTATAAATTCTGTAGATCATATACAGGGCAGCACAAAAGTTCGTGAACACATTTCCGTTTATTGACAGAAACTCCAGAAGGAGAATTTTAAACTGTGCTACATATTTCCTAACTAAACTAAAATTTAGCATCCTATGTAGTATATATACAAATCTATAGATCATATACAGGACTGAATAAAAGTATTTGGATATTTTTCCAAATATTGTATATGTTGGAAATTCCTGAAATTACGTTTTTAAATATGTTATGCGTTTTCCAAATTTTTTACTTAGATGTTATCTTTCAGCATATTAAGCGGTAATGATTTGTAAAATTATTTTGGAAGCGTTGGAAAGGGTTACATAATCTATGCTTGACACATGATTTTTTTTTAATCTATAGCAATAATTCAACAAAGGCAAATTATGAATAAATGAAAGTTATGCAATATTGTATGATAAAAATCTGTCGTTTTTTTGTTTAAACATTTCCTGTCTCAGAAAATAATCTAAGATTTGTTTTGGAAAATAGGTTTTTTTTTTTTTTTTAAATTATTATTTATTCACGGAAGATGCCATGAAGCAGTGGCAGCTTCTATATTGGAGCACATGCTTTTCAATGCCATGTTTGAATGCTATTCCCAAACAGATGAATTTTTGTAGCATCAAACCCTAAGGAAGAATATTGTTATTAAGTCCAAAATGCAGTTACATTTTTTACTCAACCATTTTAATTTTATACAAGCTGATTTTCAATTGTGAATTGACCTTACTTATCAGTCCCAAAAACAGCCATCAGCTGACACACCAGCAGTGGATCAGGCCATGGGAATATAAAAATGTCCCAGTTGAATGGTAAAACATTGCAACCCGATTACAGAAGATCGTCGTTATATAATTCAGTCTTCCATAACTGGGTAATCTTTTTTTAAGACAGAGCACATTACATGTTTTTAGAGGCTGCAGAGTCTGAATGGACATAACTCGAGTGTTCAAAAAAGTGGCACAGTTGTAAATAAAAAGAAAAGTGTCCAGTTAAACTGATGACATTAAGCTCACAGGCTATTCACACTAATTGTATATTGTACTCTTATTTCAAAGAATAATTCCCCTTAGAAAATAAAGAAATGAACAATAAATTAAGAGGGGGGGCCTTTATACTTAACCAATGAACCCCCAAAACTAATCAGGGAAGCGCCTTATCAGAATGAACCTATATACAAAATTTGTAGCAAATCGGATAATTCTATCAAGAGCTACTGCATTATGTACTTACAGAACATGTGGGCATATTAGCTCTCGGGCTTTGATAGCCTGTGAGCTAAAAACTAATAACAGAGGATATTAGAAATGAAGGTGTGGCATGCACGAAAAAATAAGATATATATGCTTACAAATATATAGAAATTGTTTGTACTATAGAAACTTGATTTGTATAAGTATTTCTCAAAAATAGGACAAAATAAAAAGCAACTGGGTAAATAAGTACTTTTTTTTTTCGTAATTATTGAGCTTTTCTTTCAGCTTAGTAAACAGGTCACAAATGGATCCAAAATTAATGTTATGCCATATATTGTACAGCTATGTGTGATTGTGTTGGATTTTAGCAGAATTATGTGCTATTGTATATGATCATTAGTAATTAATTTGCTTTTGTGTAATCTTCCAGCTTCATAAGACAGCTAATACATTTTCAAAATATTCTTGTTTTATCTGCAAACAAAAGAAATCATGATTTAAAAAGTTTTTTTTTTCTCTTTATTGACTAGTAACTGCATAAGTTCAACTTGACTACTAACTTGAAAATTGAAATTTTAGTTAGAAGTCAGTGGCCTGACTTTTGTGGAATAGTAGCCACTTTTTCACAATCTTAATTTTTGTCGAATTAAATAGATGAATATAGATTACAACAGTTAAAAAAGCCTCTGCTAAAAATGGCCATTTAAATTGTGGGTAAAAAAGTATAAAGAGAAGCAAGTATAAAAATGTGGGTTAAATTATTTTAAAATTGGAATACTTTTAGAAAAAGTGAAAGTTTTTAAAAACTTTATTTAGTTGTCACATTTTTTGTTTAGACGTCATGTGGTGAAAGGCAACTGGGAATTTTCAGATCTACTTGATTATGAAATAAAAGTAGATAAATTGACAAGGGTCATTTTCAAATAAACTTCCACTGTAACACTGAAAACATATGTTTTTTTAAATGTAAAATAAAGGCTGTATTGTCGATTTCTTGTAGTTCAACATGCAATAAGAACATACAGGAATCATACACATTTGTTTAGACAAAAATCAGATTTTTAAGGATTCAAAAATAAATAAGAACCTACACATTAAATAAACTTACCAGTATAATAAAAAATGAGAGAAATTTGAATTAAAAATTTAAAATTATCAGTATTATTTTTTACTAAATTTATTAATTTTTATTAGTGTAACACTATTATAACAGTAATGAATTGTTAAATTAATTAAATTGTTAATCTAATATAATAATTAAATACTAATTAAAATTAATGTTTTATTGCAAATTAAACAAATAACTTAAAACATTTTTTTTAAACAAAACACTGTCATGCTATAAAATTGCAATTATACAATAAGTAGTTTAGACACAATCACAACTTTTTATATATATGTTCTTCAGCATTCTTTTAAAATTCTTCTAACATTTGAAGGGGGGGGGCTCATTCTTAACCCCTGTTGTATGTCAGATGCTGAATTAATTGTAACAAAGAGAAGCATTAATATCTAATAAAACAATAAAAAGAAAAAAATATCCCAAAGAATTAAACATCAAAAGAGTACAAAGTTTAATCTTTTAAACACGTGTTTCATGAGTTCTAATAAATAAAAATTTCATATATGAGCAATGGCAAAATAGACTTGTAAACAATATCATGCATTGAAGGTGTAAATAGCAGCAATAAAGTTTTTGAAGAATAACTAATTTTGGCGACAGAGTGCTGAATTTTGATTGGACAAGAAAAGTATCTACCATATAATTTTAATGCATCAATGAAGCCTTAATATTTACTATCACAACTTGAGTCACAGTCGCAAATCCTACTGAAGGTGATACAAAAGAAACAAACATTGTCAGAAAATTGTGACTGTTATAAATATTTGCGACTGCTTGGAAGTCACCATAAGCTGTTACAAGCTGGTCACAACTCTTCAAAATATAAACAGAACTTGCCAGCGCAACAAGTAATGCAGAGATTTTTAAACAAATATCACCAATTGTTTAAGAAATAAACACATTTAAACTACACTGATTAAAATTGTCAATATTATGTTTTCTATTTCTTAGATCATGCTAAAATTGGATTGATATTTTTTTCAAAAAATTTTATCCAGACATTATGATTTTGTAAAAGGCCTTCCTTCGACCTCTTTTTTTAAAAAACAGAAAGCAAGTTTTCATAATACAGTTTCAAAGCTTTTTAGATACAGAAATTAATATGCTCTAACGTTTCACAACTTTTGATTTGATTTTCTTTTTAATTTACCAATAAAAATTTTAAGTAAATTACAAACAGACAGTCAATCTATATTATATCATTTTGTATAATGTATAGAATAATAAGTTAATAAAAATTTCAAATCACAATATTTATAAATCATTGAATTTTAAAACAAGGATGAGAAATGAGATGTTTAATATATTTTTTTCAAAATGTAGTAGATTAAAAAAAAAAAAATTCAACTAAAAAGAAGCATATACTGTTGAAAAGAAAACATTGTTTTAATAAAATTAGTTCAGTTCCTTAATGATTGTAAATAAATCATGCATTATAAGGATGAGGGCCTAGTAAAAGACTAAAAGCAAATTTAAGGACGATGACCTAATGGTCCTATAATAGAATGTTCATTTTAGTTATAAAATATTTATGTATGTAAGGAATGAGAGAGAAATAGGGCTGATGTTCCTTGCTGAAAAAGCCAAGTTGTCATGGGAGAAAGACAGAAGAGCAAGAATATATCTTAAGAAATCTGCAAAGTTAAGGGGAGGTGGGGCGAGAGAGCTAGAAAACTACTATTTGAGACTGTGAGGGTAGAGGAGCCACTATAATACCTATAATAAGTATCAGAGATGCATGTTTCTGTGTGACATATGCCACTACACCAGAAAAAATTTATTACCCCATATTATAAGCACAACTCAATGCATGAAAACCCACTCGCAATGTTAAAAACCTATCACCATGTTCCTTTCTAATTTATCGTTTCAATTTGAATATTTTTTAACGATTGTTTTGCATAGGATAGCTGGGGTCGATCTTTAGTATGGCTATTTTTTACTTTTTAGATTTTTGTAATAAAGATACTTTCACTTTTGAAACCATTTCCGAAAGTGAAAGTACCTTTATAAAAAAACAATTGCAACCAAAATTGAAAAAGTAAAAATTAGCCATGTTAGAAGTCATCCTCAGCTATCTTATAACAAAAAAAAAATCATTTAAAAGTATTCAAATTAAAAAAGAACCTGTCCATAGATTTAACATTAACAAGCTGGTGTTTTCACATGAGTGAAGAGTCCATTTTAATGCTGACTCACCCCACTTTACCAGTAAACTATTCTTAAAAGAGTAGCAATTGATTAACTGGAGCCATCGATAAACAACACAACTGAAAAAAAATTAAGACGTCCATATAATAGAGAAAAACATCTTTTTATAGTCCAACAATAGGCTAGATTTAGGAAAGGCAAAGTATCATAAAAACCTTAATATTAATAAAAAGGTGAATAATAAATACATACTATCGGCAAAACTTTTTTCCTGCAGTTGCTGGTGAACAGAGCTTTCTTCATTTTACTTGCCAGTGTACATTTCTTTAATAGTCGAAAAAATATTGCTTATGTGTACTATTCGAATAAACTAATACACAACAGGAATATTTATTCAACTGTACAGCATCAGATGCAGTCCTTTCAGATAAGACGATGATGGCTCCTGGGAATGCCGTGTCAATGCTACAGGCTAGCATATAAAATCTTACTTGGAGGTCAATAGGTGAAAGAGTTGCCAAGCTATGGACAGAATAGTTTTCTGTCATGTGGTATCTCATCAAACAGAAGAGGCACACTTTTCACCCAGCGGCTTTGAGACTTGGTCTGATGTCTTGTCATCGAGGCACCGTAAGCCAACAACAAAATAGGCTCTAAAACAGATTTCAGAAATTTTGTTAAAATAACAAGTTTAATTAAAAGAGAAATTTTATAAAATTTTCAGTTTGATAACAATATTTAAATATACTTAATATGAAAAAGTTAATGATAATTTCAGAGTCTAAAATATTATTCATTAAATTCAAAATTTTATTTCGGATTTCGCATATATATTCTCAAAAAGACTCTGATCAAAGAAATTTATTTTTTAAATACTGAGAAAATTATAAAATTGTTGCCTAATCTGTTATTAAAACTATACTTTAATAATGAATAAATTACAGGGGATTTGTTATTTTCGCACACGCACAGCCTACTCTACTGTCTGTAATATTTGGATAATCAATTTTAACCCAGCCCTTAGACATTATCACATGAGCATGGGTTTTCAGTCAACAGAATTTAGATAATACAGCATTATCTCAGTTTACAAAATTACCACTAGAATATCAACCAAATTATGTTACAATTCTTATTTTTTTCAATAGAAAGATTGTAGAAACCTAAATTGACTGCAACATTTATTAGGATATAATAATCATCTTATACCTGATATAATATTAAATATAACTATTTATCTAATGCAGTATGAAATATTTTTACCTAAATGAAAGTACAGGCAAAATCTAAGATAGCGAAAATTTAGCATCATAGACAGTATCGAAAATCATTCTGTAGGACTTTAAAATTTGTTTTCATTAGAAAAAAATTGCTGTACAGATAAAAGATACCCCCCCCCCCCCCCCCCACCAAAAAAAAAAAAAAAAAAAACTGGTAATTGATACAGATGCAATGCTATAAAATTGTTAAACACCAGAATAAGTAAAGCAGTGATGAAATCAGAGGATGGCCGAGGGAAGGGAAATCTTCCCATAGAAAAATGTCTGAATTCAACACCGAAGCAAATACTTGCACTAATTTTGATAGAAATTTAAAATTTCAGTAAACATCAAAATTACATTATAAAATGTGTTGAAAATATTTCGATAGTGCATCTTTATTTGTTTGCAGATCTCTCTAGCTTATGTCGATGATTTTGTAAGCATTAGTCTCAACAAATTTTAATCATATATAAATTGTTAAATTAGAAAATTCTAAGAATTAAAGATGCAACATATACAAACAGAAAAATCAGTAATATGATATACAGATTAATGTTAAATTTAGGTGTTTGATGCAAACAATTTATGTACTTAAATTTTTTAAGGGGGGGGGCCTAAAATTAAAATATCTTAAATATTTATGGATATAATAAATGATAAAAAATTCAGAAGATGCTAAAATTACTGCAGTACAATATTACTATTGCACTAAATTTAATTTAGCATGTACACACGACGAGAAAAAGACAAAAATAAATATACATACACAATGTAATTAAAGAAAAATATATTAATTGGGTACTTATCAATAACACAGCAACACGAAAGTAGTTTTATATATCTACAAATAACAGCTACTGTTTTACACAAGCAATGGAATGGTTCAATTTTATACGCCATTTATTTATCTTTTCTCAGTGTTCCTAAATGGCATGTGGGCCCTATTTCACGGCATTTGTTGGGAGGCAAAAAGCTCAAATATCAAGCAAATTTTCAGCAACTTAACAGACCCAAGTGTAATTATTAGGTTTAAAGACCAAATTTCCAAAATTTGGCGTAATGTTAACATAAGAAATTACTGAGAAAAGATTAATTTATATTGCACTCAGAAGAACACATTATACAAGCAGTGTAAGTCATCGTTTGATTACAGACTCAGAACAGTGCAACTTTCTCAGTCCTCCCTATAGTCTATTTAAGTCAAATTTATTTAAATCAGTAAAATTTCTTTATAAGTTAAGGCCGGTATATAAACAAAATTAGTGTACAAGCTTTAAAATGTGCAATTTATAATTAAAATGCTTCACTGTATAAAAATCAATTTTGGACAAAATAGCTGGTTAAAACGATGAAAGGCCACTGCAGTGGCTTTTTTTAATTTTAGCTAGCTTTTAGGCATTGACCTGTGATGACTGCAACTCCCCTCCCCCAGCTTTTCCCCAAATGGAACTCTTATGCTAAAAACATAGTGGATGGAGAAGGATTAAATAGTGTAAGAATTATCTTTGACAAATACTTAAATTTTAACTTTTTTTTTTTACGACCGTTGACGTCCTAAAAAATTAGTAATAAAAAATATCTAATTTTTAATTATTAGAAAATAACAAAAGGATAGAAAGTCACAGAAATCTCATGCCTGGTACACACAGTTATAATTGTATGAAACTGTAGTTTGTTTTTTTTTTAAAAAAAGGAAATAGTTTTAGGACTGGTAAAGCATATATGCACAATTTCCAAAAGGTATATAACAAGGTTTTACGAATACTTGAACATTTGATATAAATGGGAGAACAGAAAAAGCAATTTTTTTTTCTTAAAATTTTTGTCAGCATTAAAAATATTGTACAAAATAAAATATCTTCACTTTATTATGAAATGCCAGGTTTGAGGTGCTGATGTCTAATCAAAGATACCTATCATTAGACTCTGAATAGTCTTTTTTCAGAATATGAATGCAATATTAAAACTAGGGGTTTGTCTACATATTAAAACTGCACTATTGTCAAATATGACATACAGAAATAGGCCACTGACATGACTTTAAAATGGGAATCAAAACTGTGGAGAAAGGGTAAAAACATTAGATAGCATTAAAAAATAGAGACTTTTGATATTGATATGATAATTTAATATGGGGATAAAAAAAGAACTAAAATGATCAAAAACCTGTCAGAGACGAGGAAAAAAACACATTTCACTACATTGCATTCAAAGATAAAAAAAAAAAAAAAAAATGTAGAAATAAGCCTTTCAGACAACATTAAAGTTTAGGAACATGCAATTATATTAGTATATTAAATAACAAAACAAGTTTTAGCAGCACGGTAAATAAGTCATGGATATGTTTCACGTACTAAAGAAAAAAAAATTACTTTGTTGGGTTTTTTCTTGAACTTCTACTCGAAATTTGAATTTACTATCCTTTAATCTCTCTAATAAATGCTACCACTTCATAAACTATGTGACATTGCGTTCAAAGAATGACACTTTCTTTGGTCGAAATGTTTTCAACAAGAATAAAAATATATATATATATTGTTGTGCAGTATCTGCCTTTTCCAAAACATATAGTTTTTAGAAAGTTCCTTCATTTCGACCGGCAAGGCAAGTGCAACCCTTTTACCAGTTCTGCACGCCAAAATCGGCGCAAGGCTTTATCGCCAAACTGGCGACAAATGGCCCAAACGACGGAAGATTCTAAATTCGCATCCTCGTAATGCTTTAAAAAGTTGTAGTCTATAAATGTGCAACGGTGCTCCTACGATAATATTGCAACCAGAAACAAAACAATACGTATCACGATTTTTAGCCATGCTTTCATAATTTTAAAAAAGCTTATAAAAATCACTAAGTCAGAGGAGAAAAGAATATAATTTAAGTATTTAAAATACTTGCCACCAGCCGAAACATTCTAATACAATGTTTACGTTGAGAAGAGCGAGCAGTTGGCGCTGCGATCCCATCGTTATCTTTTCAACAACGTTGCACATTTATTGGATTAAATTTTTTAGCACTATTTTGTAGCAGATTTACTAGGCATCTAAATATTTAGAAAGGCACTCTAGTTGAAGTCCATGGAGAACAATTTGGATGCTTGCAATGATCAGTTATATTTCCTATGTGAAATCCTCAACGATCACCTTTTATTTCAACATATAATAATGTTTTTAAAAAAATTGTTTCTCTTTCTTTTTCGGAATTCCGAAATTGGTCATTTTGAAGCGTCAAGCGTGCAATCAGCTGTTGATTATATTAATAGTTGCGGAAAAAAAAAAGAATTTTACTGTAATACAATGATTTTTCATTTGCTTGCGCAATTGTAAAAGTTGCTTAATATAAATATTTAAAACAATTTATTGTGTCCGAAAGCAGTCAGAAAGAGTATCCTATATTACCTGCAAAATTTTAAATCGAACATTTGCGTATGTTTTAATATAAATTGTGACTTTTTTTTGTTACTTATTTATAATGATCTTCATGTGACTCTGCCATTAGAAAGTAAAATCTTAAAAATATTTCGTTTCTTATCTTTTCCAACTTGTTGCAAATCTGTGTAAGCTTTTAATTTTCATTTATTTAAAAATTTCCTTTCCTTTAAATGTCATTAGCGTTATGTAACGAAAATTGTATGCTAAAATTTTATTTGAAGTTAAAAATTCTAAATTGAAAAATGCTTCAATGTTTAGACAAAAGACTGAAAATAACTAATTGGAGTTCATTATTGAAACACAATTATTATGATTGGTAAATAAATCATACGAGTCGTAATTTTTCAACTGAGTATAAAAGTGTCCTGTCTGGGATTTGAACTCAGGACTTTGGTTTAAGCTGCTGCTGCTAACGCTCTTGATTACAACTCGTATGATAATTACTAATTGTGTTAAACATCTATTTTTCTCATCGATTTTTGTGATTCTTTTGTTTATTTCACTTTTTGCAAGAATGGCTTTTTGTTTTACAGTCTGCAAAACTTAAACAATAAATGGCAATGTTTCATTTTAGAAACTTTTCCCTTAGAAACTATTTCTCCCCCTTTTCAGGAAAAATTCCATAAGTGGGTATGTCGCCAACTGGCATATTTTATTGAATATGTATTGGCACAAATTTAATTTAAGATAGTGTAATTTTAAGATGGGAAGAGTTCTGTATCCGGGTGAAAAAATCCAAAATGATACCAGAAGGCTGTTTTAGCAAATTACCAAATTTTTATTTTATTTATATAATATTTACATAATTTATCTATTTATAATATGATATAAAATAATATATGTATTATGCTACATAAATGTTATGCATTTAAAAAATATATTTATATATTTGTTGTATTATATTATTTCTATTCTATTTTATTTTATTTATAAATTTACCAAATCATATGTACCAGACACGAAAAGATCACAACAACCACATCAAACCATTTATTGCCAAAAAACACTCACCAATTTTTTTGCCTTATGGGACTTTTTCGTTATACCAACACCATTGCTACTAAGCAAAATTGCTGATGTAAAATAAAATTCATGTGAAATAAATTGTTTGAAATAATAATAAAAAAAAAAGAACTTTTCCTTTATACGGACACCATTGTCGCCACGCATACATTTACATACATACATTGACATACATACATTAGCATACATTTTGGCATGGTGTCCGTATAATGGAAAAGTACCAAAAAAACATTGTTGACATGAAATTGAGCATTTAAAGATATAACATTTCAAAATTACAGACTTTTATGAACTATTTTATTTAAATCATACAAATACATACTTAAAATAAAAGAGCAAATAAATATTATACTATACAGTAATAAAATAAAACTCAATTTAAACTGCAGGCATGAAATTGTAAATGTCTCTTAGCATTACTGAATTGCGGTAAACATTTCATTTTTTGAATAAAGATGGTTTTTTTAGTAAAAATATTTTTTTATGTATCCAAAGTCCTGAAACAATTTTATTGCAGCTTCCTTATCATCAAGTGACTGCCAAATGGTAAAATCAATCTCAGCGTCAATAATAAATGTAAGTTGTAAATATTTTCTATTTGAAAAATAGCAAATTAAGATGTTTTACTAGGTTATGATTAAATAATAATAATAAACAAGTGGGTAAGTGTGATCGAAGATCGCACAAAGGGTTTTGTTTAATATTCCTTTCAAAATACTTTATCCTTTCTTTAATAAATCCAAATAAATTTCATTTTCAAAAAAAAAAAAAGTCGTTTTTTATAAAGTAAAAATTTACCGGTCTATTTTTCTTATTTTTTCAGAAATATGAACCGGTCCGATAGCGGGCGAACCCCGCTCCTTGTATTATTGAGAAATGTTTGAAAATTTCCGTTTTATTACCAATATGATGTCATATTAATCTTTTTTCAAGTGGTGAAACTTTTCATTTTTCAAGTGGAAATCTTTCAATAGAAAATTAATTATTGTAGAAATTAGAATTTTATTGTGGATTTTTAATTGTTGGCAGCTGCTATAACGAAAAATGTTTAAATTTAATAGAAAAAGGCTCTTAGATTTTTGGTTTTTTATCTCCATATATTAAAATAATATGATATTTTCAAATTTTATGATTTTGAGCTTCATAGCAGATATTCAGCTATAAGTACACAAAGTTTCAACTCTGTAAGTTAAATAGTTTCTGAGAAGCGGCTCTGTGACGGACAGACAACGAAGCGGGAGTAATAGGGTTTTGGGAGATGAACGAAACCCTAAAAATGATTCATGTTCAATAAATAGAAAATCACAATGTTTGCAATGAAAATCCTTTTCATGGCCAAGGTTGGCATATTAGCATACATTTTGTCATGGTGTTGGTATAACAGAAAAGTACCCTTTTCCCATTAAGATTACTATGTAATATTAAGATTATGTAATAATTTTCAAAATAAAATATCTATTCTTTTAAGTTCTTAATGTATTTTAGTGGTTATTTTTGAAGTGAAAATTTCTTTAGGCTCGTTAGGCATTATTGAGATGGGGAAAAAAACATTGAATTCGCGACCCGTCACCGTTACTGTTACCGACACCAAATTAAATTATGTTGCCAATTTATACAATGAAGCGAAAGTATCAAAAGGAAATAGTTCACGTGCAGAAAACGAAATGATTAGTATTATGAATAAAAATAATTCAGAAAATTATTTCAAGATAAATTTAGCACGCGCGGTGAAAACAGATAAAAGTGACTCAACTCGCGAGACCAAATGAAAAGATGAAAATGAAATAACAAAACACGGAAAATATTATAATTTACTAGCATGAGAAAAGAGATAGACGAAAGTAATATAAAAAGTAAAAATTAAAATAAGAAAATATTTCACGAAAGTTTTAAGAAATGTGGTTATGATACGGAAATGAAGTGAAATCATTTTATAGAAAAGAAAAGTTTGTTGATAGAAATTATAGATACCGCAAACAATACGCGCAGTATGAGGATAGAAAAAAAGCATAATGTTCACGAATACCGTAAACAAGACAGGCAGCAAAGAAGTCATAATTTTTGGAGTGATAGGAAGAAGGAACCCTATTTTGCAGATAAATGTTATTACAAAAGATATGAAACTACATCTCATGGAAGAAATGATGAATGTATTAAGAGTTGTTAAAATTGTGGATGAAAATTCATAAGTTTCATTGGTATTCATTTCAAAGAATACCAATTAATTAAATTTCATATTTTATGTATTTGTAAATTTACGTTTTAAGCAATAGATTGCAATTTTTGTATGTAAAATAATATGCATTATTTTTCATGTACAATAGTGCATTAAATGAAAATTGTAATATAATTTTTGTAGTAGTAGTTTATAATAATGAATAAAAAAAACACTTCATTTAAAAGTATTTCCTGCACAATAAAACATTTCCTGACGATTCAAAAAATGCACACGTAATTGTTCAAGTTTTCACTTCTGTCGGCATTCCCGGGGTGCCATTGTTTTTCTTTTTAATTTATTTATGTTATGATATGTTATCAGAGGAAAATTTTGGGTCCTTAAAAGGACTCTTTTTCTTCTTAAAACAGGACAAAAGTTCGGCAGGACATTCGTCTTGCCGAACATAAACGTGCCTATAAATCTGGTAGCCTTCAATCAAAATTAGTACAGCATTCTTTGGATACAGATCATATTCCGGATTTCGCAAGTATCACAGTAATCAGATCCAGCTGCAATAATGTTAAGAGTAGAGTATTTCTTGAGGGTTGGATCACTCGTAAACAGACTTCGCCAATCAATGAATCTTGTGTTGTTCCACCTGAATACACGATTTTGCTTTAATGGAGGTTGTTCAAAAAATTTTTAATTTTAACTGGTTTATTTTGGTAACTGTATACATGGTTGAAAACTCTCCGGTCAACGTATGTAATTGCACTGAGGAGGGGCTAAGTTATAGCCCGAAACGTTTGCATGCAGTAATTTAATGTTTTTAGTGTATTTATGTAATGTTTATGTCTGATTAAATGTGATAATTTAATTATTGTTAGAAGTTGTTTTTTTGCCAGCAGGGCATTAATAGCAATAAACCAATTAGACTGCTTCCCTCATTGGGATGAATCTAGAACAAAAATACTCCTATTCTTATTAAAGTAAAGAGGAAAATGATAAATCTAGTAGATAATGTAATATTTTATTTTTCACTTAAAAAATGTTTTTGTATTGAATATTTATGTTTTAATAAGATTTGTAGCAATGTCTCATCACATAGTAATTAGTTTTTTTTTTATATCTCTAGGCTAAAATGGATGAAAGTAATAAAAAACCCAATGAAAATTCCAGAGGAGAGCAGTCTGATAGTTCTAAAGGTTCCCAGGCTTGTTCAAGCCCAAAAGACATTCCAAATGCTGAATCTGCAAGAAATAGAAATTTTGTTGCTGTAGGATCACCTGCAAATATGTTCTCTTCAATTCTAGCTGGTATGTAACTTTATTTATAACTAGCAGAGCTTTGCTGGTCAGTTTTTCCTAAACAAACCTCAGGTTGGGCACCCTACTGCATTCAACAGCATATACCTGTGTAGGCTACTTCCACTCCAGCCTTAAATTAAGCAAGATTTGAATTGATTTATTTATTTTTATCTCACAGCCTATCAAAGCCTGAGAGCTAATGTGCCCGCCGGTTCTGTATGTATGTATGTATGTATGTATGTATGTACATAACATGATAACTCTTGATAGAAATAATCGTTCTGCTTCAAATTTTGTTTGTGTTAATTGTGATAAGGCGCTTCCCTGATTAGTTTTGGGGGTTCATTGGTTAAGTATAAAGGGAAAAACAGGGGCTAATTTAGATAAATGGGTTTTCCAAGCAGAATTATCAGATTTTCTTCAAATTTTGTATATAGGTTCATTGTGATAAGGGGCTTCCCTGATTAGTTTTGGGGGTTCATTGGTTAAGTATGAAGGTGGGGGGGGGGGGGGGGTTAATTTAACCCATTAAGCGCCATTGCTCCCATTTTGGGAACATTGCTTTATGATTTTTTTCTAAAGTGAGTATTTTATATATTGTTAAAAGGTTCATGTTACTATTTGAATTTTGAATATAATAGACGACTTCTGAATTTTTTTTTTAAAGTTTCATTAAAATATTCTATTTTTTAAAATGAGTTAATAAAGGCAAAAAAATAGCTTTTTGGCCGTACTCGAAAGAAAAAAAAACAAACTCTATAATAAAAATTGTATTTTTTAGTTAAAATATGTTTATATCAGTGTATTATATTAAACAACATCAATCCGGAATTAATATGTATAATTGATCAATCACAATTACCGAAAGCATAAGTTGTTCCCAAAATGGGAGCAATGGCTCTTAATGGGGGTGTGACATTTTCCCATATCCCAGCTGAGTTACTTTACTATGGACCGCAGGAGTTGTCGGGCCGAACCTAAGGAAGCGATCCATCTCCTACGCTGAATGGTTTGGACATTAGGGAAACAATACTGGAGACTGGCTGGCACCTACCCGACGGTAACGAATTATTGATTCTACTTGTGAGGTCGCAGATGGAGAGACTCCCAGAGACTATCGGACGCCAAGGGAAGTCCTTTAAAATCTGGGAATGAGAACCAGAGATCCACTACGATAGGCTGCCGTAAGTTTAAGAGGCCGGGAGGAACCTTTCCCCCGCCCCCCTTTTTTCGGAGGCTAGAGAAAGAAGAGAAGAGGAGAGGAGATGGGTTCTTCGGAGGCAAAAGGGTAGGACGTGACCCTGAAAAGGCAGAGACTGGCAGTGAAGCGAGCAGCGCAGGGGAAGCCGGAGGAAACAGACGCCCTGTCTGAAAGAGAAGCATCCCGGAGAGAATTCGAGTTGACATCCATTGGACACCCGGTCCAACGCGACAGCTTCACTGAAAGAATAGACTGAACCCACTATCTGAAGCAAAGATTTAGGACTTAATCACAATAGTTTAAAATTTCACCGAACTCACTCGTATCAGTATTTAATATATGAAACTAAAACTCTTAGAAGAATAAACTGTATTTGTTCTGTTGAATAAAATATTTTCTTCTAATGAAATAAGTAATGCTTCGGGCGCCACGGCTACCAGATCAACATTTCATTAATCCCCGAAGTCTTTACAGAAGATTGGTGGCAGCGTTAAAGGATTATTAAAGTAGTGAAAAGAAACAAGAGTGATTAAGGCTTATCAATTCGGGGCAGAGTAGGACAACTCGCCGAATTTCTTCAGAATCTACACCAGCCGTTGGGAACCTGAATCTAGATACCGAATCGGGGCAGAGCAGGACAACTCGCCGAGTTCGTACAGAATCCTGTGATAGAGAGACAGATCCCGCTGAATCGAGGAAGATCCACCGACCCCAAAGTGACCCGCCAAAACCAAGGCAGAGACCCGAGCTGATCTGAAACTGCATCCGCTGAACCAGCAACCAGAAGCATCCGAACTTTGCTGACAGTGTGGAGAGAAAAGAAAGCAGAATCACCGCCGAGAATCACAGAGCTATACCCAGGTGAGCACTTGTTTTATTCTCAGTGGAGGCTTAGTGTGTATATTTTTAATTTTGGACAGGAAGCAATTTTTCTTTAATTATTTGTGTTCGGTAATATAAGTAAAAATTTTAAATATTAATTACCAACAGATGTTTTTGTGTGTTGAAGGTAAATTAAAAGTGTAACAAACTTTAAATTCATCTTGTTTCTAGTAATTGAAAAATTCTTTTAATCTTTTTAATTAAAAATTTTTTTGTTTGGTGAAAAGCAAATTATGTTAATTGTATTTTTCGGCCGAAATTTTCAATGTGCTCTCTTATTTTGAAGATTGCTAAGGAATTAAATTTTAAATTTAAAGAAGTTGTAAGACTAAGTTGAAGTCTGTTAGTAATTCAGTTAAGTTAAGTAAGATATATGTTTTTTTGGCAAATTGTAGCCTATATGTGGAATTGGTTTGCTTGTAATTCAAAATTTCATGAATATTGATTGTATTTTGTGTCGAGCAGAAACTACTGTATTTATTTTTATGTTGTTTTGGGGGTGAAAAAAATTGTGTATTTTTTTTTTATATTGCATTTATGTGCGGGAAATTGGAATTAAATTGTGTTAGAATTTAAAATTAGTGATTATGGCAGGCATATCGGGATTTCGAAAATGCGATCTACAAACCCTCGCGATAGAATTTGAAGTAGAGGTTTTGTCAAATGATACAATTCCTAAGTTGGTTAAAAAGATAACGGAAGCCCCCGATTATGATGAGACTATGGCGTTAAACCAATTAAAGTTGATTGAAGAAGACCGTGTAGAGAGATCGAAATTGGAAAAAGATAAAATTGAGAAAGAACATGAGCTCGCGAGAATTAGGGCGGAACGGGAAAATGATACTTTAACGTCATCATCTAGTCAAATAGAAAGGGAACCTAAAATTCTGTTAAAAAATGTGTTACCTAAATTTGAAATGGGAAAATCGGAGATTTCCTTATATCTCAACTTATTTGAGAGACAGGCATTAAAAGCGCAATTAGATAAGTCGCAATGGGTAACAAATTTGCTAGGTTTACTTCCTATAGAATTGACAGAAGTTATTCTTAGAGAACCACCAGACGAAACGGACAATTTTGATTTTGTGAAGGGTAAATTACTCGAAAGGTTTAAAATTAGTGCAGAAGACTTCAGAATCAAATTCGTAACAACACCACGGTCCGAAGAAAAAAATTGGAAAGATTTTTCGTATGAAATTACGAATTATTTCGACCAATGGTTAAGCGGTATTCAGGTGTCCGAATTTAGTCAACTTAGGGACCTGATAATTACTGACCAGATCAAACGGAAAGTGCCCTCTGAAATTAGACAACATTTCATAGATTCCTGGAGTGATTTAATTACGCCCGGGGAATTAACCCAAAAACTAGATCATTATGAGGCGGTTAGAAGAACAGAGATGAAACAGTCCCCGCCTAGATATCCAAATAACGGCAAACAGGTTGAGGGAAACAGATTGGTTGATAGACCAGAGACAGAACCCCAAAACGCGGAAATGAAAAGAAATTGGAGGGAGAGGGAAGATAAAAAAGATAGAGATGTAATTGTTGATAAGCGAAAAGACAGGTCTTGTTTCCATTGTGGTAGTTTTTCTCATATCCGCAAATTTTGCCCCAAACTAAAATGGAGTAGTGAAATACCTGAAGTGGTTAATCAGTTGGCTGACCTCGATGAGTTAAACGAAATGTTCCAGCCCTATTTAACAAAAGGGATTATAAATGGGAAAGAAATGAAAATTTTTAGAGACACTGCTACGTCGCTAGATTTAATTAGTGCCAACCAGGTGACCCGAGAACAATACACAGGGAGAGTCGTGTGGGTAAAGCAACCGTTACAAAATGATTTAAAATGTCTACCCCTCGCAGAAATAGAGCTTAATCTGTGTGATTTAGGAAAAAGAGTTAGGACTTACGCAGGTATTGTCGATGCAGACATAGAAATGGATTATTATTTATTGGGAAGCAAAACACAAAATTTGCTAGACAGAATGAAACCGAAACCGCCTGTTAGCTTTGGGAGTGCAGCACCGAAAAAAAGGCACAGGAGTGACCGCACAATTCCCCCCAACCCCACGAACCGCTTAGTTTCGGCTTATCAAAAGAATGAAGTGAGAAAACCGGACAGGAAGGAAAAGAAAGGCTTTGTTCCCTTTCCCCTTAGCCAACGTGCAGGAGTAACGCATTGTGAATCTTCCATTAAAACGAAATTCGCGACGACCCCGATCCGCGCGACATCCAAATCAAGGATGAAGGAAGAGGATTATAAAGAAAGAGCGAGGGTGTTTTATTTAAGGAATGAAATCCGGGAAAGTAAGCATGGGGAAAAAAATAAAGACACAGTCTTAAAACGAAAGGAAGATTTTAGGTTTAAATCTTCGGGACAGAAAACAACAAAAGGGGTAAACCGTTATTGTGCGTTGGGAAGAAAACGAAAAACGTTTTTCGGATCTAATTGGTTAGAAACCCCAGGATACATATCGCCGCGTAACGAAACTAAAGGCAGCGATGTTAAGCAGATGAAAAACGACGCCGGAAATGACATCCGACTAATTAGAGATTTTGGGAAAAGGCAGGATATTCGCAGATCCTTAGGATATAGGCCAGGGATACCAAATTCCACATGTAGACTGTTTAAGTAGAATGGAATAAATAACATTCCACTCAGTAATTTTGTATATAGTTTTTAATTTTGTAATTGAAATAATTGTGTATTTGAATCATGCAATGAATATTGAAATTTAATTTAACGAGGTGAGTCTGTAGAGTGTATTGTAAACTTGTGAATAATAATGTTTAAGGTAAGCCTCTATTGAGAATTAACATGTGTTGGGTATGGATGGAGGGCTAGCGCACCAGTAATGATGTAAGATTTTCCAAATGCTTGAAAAATCTCAACTGCTGGAGGGGGTAATGCTGTGACATTTTCCCATATCCCAGCTGAGTTACTTTACTATGGACCGCAGGAGTTGTCGGGCCGAACCTAAGGAAGCGATCCATCTCCTACGCTGAATGGTTTGGACATTAGGGAAACAATACTGGAGACTGGCTGGCACCTACCCGACGGTAACGAATTATTGATTCTACTTGTGAGGTCGCAGATGGAGAGACTCCCAGAGACTATCGGACGCCAAGGGAAGTCCTTTAAAATCTGGGAATGAGAACCAGAGATCCACTACGATAGGCTGCCGTAAGTTTAAGAGGCCGGGAGGAACCTTTCCCCCGCCCCCCTTTTTTCGGAGGCTAGAGAAAGAAGAGAAGAGGAGAGGAGATGGGTTCTTCGGAGGCAAAAGGGTAGGACGTGACCCTGAAAAGGCAGAGACTGGCAGTGAAGCGAGCAGCGCAGGGGAAGCCGGAGGAAACAGACGCCCTGTCTGAAAGAGAAGCATCCCGGAGAGAATTCGAGTTGACATCCATTGGACACCCGGTCCAACGCGACAGCTTCACTGAAAGAATAGACTGAACCCACTATCTGAAGCAAAGATTTAGGACTTAATCACAATAGTTTAAAATTTCACCGAACTCACTCGTATCAGTATTTAATATATGAAACTAAAACTCTTAGAAGAATAAACTGTATTTGTTCTGTTGAATAAAATATTTTCTTCTAATGAAATAAGTAATGCTTCGGGCGCCACGGCTACCAGATCAACATTTCATTAATCCCCGAAGTCTTTACAGGGGTAATGTTTTTGAAAACTTGTACATATGCCTCCGTGCATTTATGATATTTATTTTTCAGTTTATTAGCTATTAAAGGGATAATATCATTCTGAAACTAATATTTAAAGAAGATTTCAAATAAATTAGTCCAACTTTTACATTTATAGTAAAAAAACAAAATGAAATTACCAGTTCTATAAGCATTTTCATCCATCTCTTTATTTTTCATCATTACATTATTTTTTTATTCTGATTTTTTTACATAGAAAATGATTGAACAATTTTTTAGATTTGGATGATTTTTCGGCTGTTCCAGAAATCGTTTTTTTTTTTTTTTTTTTGCCCCCTGAATGCAATATTGCAACATACAAGGAAGATATCTTCCTCATATGTATGTCGCATAAATTATTTTCTATTACATATGTAATAGAAAATAATTTATTCGACGATTTATCCCATGTTATATTTGGTGAAGTAGAACTTTCCGTAAATTCTAAATCAACAGACAATCAAGAAATATCTGATTTAGAGTTTAAAAAAGACAAAGTATTAAAAGCAGACTTGATATTTCAGATGAAAGTTCAGACGAATCTTCAAATCAGAATATGGAAAAACTAAGCAAAAAAAAAAAAAAAAGTTAAAAAATCAATTTTAGAAAACGCAAAAAAATAATATAATGCTGCATAAAAAATGTTCCATCATTTTCATGTAAAATAGTAGGACAGAAATTATGTAAATGGGGAAAATAAAGAGATGGATAATGAAAATGCTTATGGAATCGGTAATTTTATGTTTTATTTTTATTATAAATGTAGATGTTGGACTAATTTATATGAATTATTCGTAAAATATCAGTTTCAGAATGATATTACCCCTTTTATAGCTAAAGAACAGTGAAATAACAACCATAAATGCACGGAGGCATAAGTAAAAATTTTGAAAAAATTTATCCCCATTTTGAGCCATTGCTCCTATTTTGGGAACATGTTATTTTTCTTAAATATTTGAATTTTTTTTTATTTTTTCTTCAGAAATACTTTAAAGACATAAAACCATAAAGAAAAAACAATTGTTCCATAAAAAAATAGTTTAATATATATAGCGGCGCTTAATGGGTTAAATAAATTAGTTTTTCAAGCAGAATTTTCTGATTTTCTTCTAATTTTGTTTATAGATTCATTGTGGTAAGGCACTTCCCTGATTAGTTATGGGAATTTATTGGTTAAGTATAAAGGGGGGCTAAGCCCCCTTAATTTAGATAAATGAATTTTTCTTGCAGAATTATCTGATTTTCTTAAAATTTTGTATGTAGATTCATTGTGATAAGGCATTTCCCTGATTAGTTTTGGGGGTTTATTGGTTAACTATAAAGGGGGTAACGAGGGCTAAACTTCCCCCCTTAATTTAAATAAATGGGTTTTCCATGCCGAATTATCCGATTTGCTTCAAATTTTGTATATAGGTTCATTGTGGTAAGGCGCTTCCCTGATTAGTTTTGGAGGTTCATTGGTTAAGTATAAAGGGGAAGCGGGGGGATGGTACCCCTTAATATATCGTCGATTTCATAAACTAAAACCAATAACAGCGTTGTAATGCACAAATATGAAAAATTGGCAAAAAAAACCCTGCATATGGCCATTTCAAGAATTCCTCGATCCCCTTCCTCAATGCGGGGGAAAAAAGGATTAAAATGGGTTTAAAGAACCCCTCGGTTATAATTCTCGATTTATTTAAACCCATTTTATCTTTTTTTTCCCCCCCGCATTGAGGAAGGGGATCAAGGAATCCTTAAAACGGCCGTATGCGGTTTTTTTTTCCCATTTTTCATATTTGTGTGTTACAATGCTGTTATTGGTTTTAGTTTATGAATAAAAATTCGCACATTGATCTATGCATATTGTCGATTTCTTTATTTTTCGAGGGCTTATTTCAAAAATCATTAAAATAAGAGTAAAATATACAATTAGTGTGAATAGCCTGTGAGCTCAATGCTCTCAGTTTAACTAGGCAGTTTTCTTTTTATTTTTCTTTTGATCCAGATTAAAATCAAATGTTAGCATAGTCATGCATGTTGGGTGCTATAGAAACCAATTTGGCATTCTTCCAACTTAAATTTATTAATTGGCAGTATAAAAAGTTACCAGAAAGTTCTTTCCTTTTCAGAAAAAAAAAAAAAAAAATCACTGTAAAACAAGAAAAAATTATAAAACGAATAAAAAAAATCCGAAAAAATTCAAAGATTACAGAGAACAAAATTACTGCATTGGGGTAAAAGATTGAAGCTGGATTCCTTTTACAAATGTTAAAAAAGACTCAGAACACACAAAAAAGCTTAAAATTACAAAATTGCAGTGCAAAAGTTTATTATACTGGGCCAAAATATTAAAACTGCTGCAAAATGCAGAAAATTCTAAGATTTGCATTAACAAATAAAAAAAACACTGTACAAATTTCGAATAAACTTTATTGAAAGAAGGACAAGCTTTACGATATTGAGCTAAATGATCGAAGCCGGATTCCTCTTACTAATGTAGGAAAATTGCTATAACACATGAAAAAATGCTAAAGTTTACATTAAAAAGCTAAAAATTCAAAAATGGCATTGGTCAAAATTTACTATAGTGGTAGTGGTCTAAAACACTGAAACTGGATTTCTCTTATAAATGGCAAAAAATTGCAGCAAAACACTAAAAATTCAAAAATTACTGTATTAGGCTAAAAGATTGAAACTGAATTTCTTTTATAAATGCCAAAAAATTGCTGTGGAATGCAAAAAAAAAAAAAAAAATAAATAAATAAAAATAAAAAAAGGCTAAAAATAGCTATCCAAATAAACCTTATTGAAAAGAGGACAAAATTTACTATAA
This sequence comes from Maratus michaelseni, assembly GCA_963931845.1. NCBI lineage: Eukaryota > Metazoa > Arthropoda > Arachnida > Araneae > Salticidae > Maratus > Maratus michaelseni. Next base: position 377,223,666 of record OZ007593.1, on the reverse strand, counting down.
TGGGCTTAAAGAATGAAACCAGATTACCTTTAGTAATGTGGAAAAATCACCAAAAAACAAGAAAACATGCTAAAAATACCATAAAAAATTAATTTAACCAAAAAAATTTTCAGAAAACTGGCTTTGATATGCATAACTTCAGACATACATGTACCTTCCAGCCAAATCTTGTAGCTCTGCACGCAACTGTCTCTTCAGACCACAACACACACACACATGCGGCCAAATCTTTATTATTATAAACCAGAGACTTCTTTTACATACAAATGCCAAATTTTTCAAAGAAATATTTTACATGATCATGACGTTCCAACAATAAAAAAGTTAGTGGATCAAATAATAATGAAAGCATAAAAGCCTCTTAACACCATAAAATAAGGAATGCGTTAAGCCTAACTTTTTTTTGCATTTTTATTTATTTTTTATTATTACATTTAATTTGTTTTTTAATTCTTATTTTTATTTGTTTGTTTATTATATATATTTTCTTGTAATTTCTTTTTACTTTTCTGATTCTGTTTTTTATGCAATTTTTTCTTACCTCTCCTTCTGTTCTGTGTTGTTCTGATTAGGTAATTTTTTTTGTGTGATTGGCTGATGCTTTCTTTTTTCCTGTTGGGTGCAATTGGGAGCAAGTTCATTTCCTTTGAACTTGCTCTTGCCTTCAAAGTAGTAGCACATCTCTTCTTTGCGCCTGACAAAGAAAGTTCTTTCAAAAGGCCTAGCACATTCCTATTTTACGGTGTTATTAAGAAGTTTTTATACTTTTATTGTATCGCACCAGTTTATTCAATATTTGAATGCAAATAATAATCAATCGAATTTGTTTTTAGGATTAAAAATATGGGCAACATTTCATGTTATACTTAAGTAATTTAAAAAATGATATTTCTGTTGTTGTATATTAGATGCCAAATAATTCATATCAGCTTCGTAATTAGGTATTTTTAAGAGAATGCATGCCTGTCATTTGTCAAGATACTTTTATTTGAGTTTTTCATATTCATTTCCGAAAAACATGGCAAGTTTCTTTAAGCAGTTATTCATGACTGGAATTAAGTTGGCATAATTTTACCACCATCATTTTTGCTTATGATCTTTATTTTCCAATAATCTCCCAATACTCTCTTAATTAGAAAAGTTTTTGAGCAAATATTGAGTGAGAATATGATTCATTAAGTTGCATTTCAGTTTCTTCTATCTGTATGACAACAATAACCAATTGAATTCAGACAAACCCAGCAAGTTTAAATTCAAAATTGAGCAATTTGTGCATTTTCACTGTAGAAAAGGCTCAGGTGTACTAGTGTCATGGTAACTAGGTCATTCCATGTCAAATCAACCAGTAGCTCAACCTAACCATTTTAGATTTTGATGAAACTTACAGGAATCATTCTCCCTGATGATAGAAATGAGAATATACTTTTATTTATCTATTATCTCAGTAAATTTTCATACAATTAAATTTCAAAAAATCATCATTTTATGGCTTGTATAAATGTTTTCAATTTTGAATTTCTCAAGTTCTATCAGGCGTAGAGAGTTCTTTGACCCCTCATTTTAAAGAGAATTTCACAAAGTTTAATTTGATATGCAAGTTGACTATGCTTGGTTAAAAAAAGTTAATTTAATTTAATTTGAAAATTTTAAATACATTTTTTTTTCTAAATAGCGTTTTTTAAAAATTTTGAAAAAAATATGTTTTTTGTAATATTATAAACTTTAAATTCTGAGAGTTTTAGAGTGGGATCTCAATGGGATCAGCAATTATGTTAAAAAAACTATGTTAAACACCAGTCGTGGCTTTGCCAACTTTATGATTGTGCTAAAGATAGGTATTGTCTTATTAATTTTAATCATTATTTTTTTTTATAACTGCTGACCCCATTGAGATCCCACTCTAAAACTTTCAGAATTTAAAGTTTATAAAATTCTAAAAAACACATACAAAAAATTTAATTTAAAATTTTTAAATTAAATTGAATTTACCCTTTTTTAACCAAGCACAGTCAACTTGTATATCAAATTAAACCTTATGAAATTTTCTTTAGAATGAGGGGTCAAACAACTCTCTACTCCTTAGAACTTGCGAAATTCAAAATTGAAAAAAAATATACAAGCCATAAAATGATGATTTTTCGAAATTAAGAAAATTAATTGTATGAAAATTTACTGAGATAAAAAAATTATGAAAGTATATTCTAATTTGTATGATCAGGGAGAATGATTCCTGAAGGTTTTTTTAAAATCTGAAATGGTCAGGTTGAATATTGAAAATTTTTGGTTGATTTGACGTGGAATGACCCAACTGACATTTTAAAATTTTTTCTAATTTTCTCTAAAATTGTTTACCTGCATTCTGACAACCTTTTAAAAGTACAAAGGTTATTTTTTACTCAATGTATACCTATCATAATAAACAAAGATAATTTTTACATATGAATTGCAGTTAAAACGAGTAATTTGCACATCAAGAATGGTTCATCATTTCAACTATATGAAGATTTGGTACATTATCCCGTCGACCACTTTTCATAAGAAAAAACTATCGCCAAATAAACGGGAGAACGTTGCCATTAGAATATCAAAATAAATAAATAAATAAAATGTGAGAATTTAAGGACACAATTGTTATTTTAATTAATGAAACAACTAATAAATCAGTAAAACATAATGAACTAGTCGGAAGTGCCAATCCCAAAACTTTCTTCTATCTCACACAGGTTTCGCATACACTAGAAAAGAATCAGCACCAATTTATATCAAGGTCTAACTGAATTTAAAGTTTTATTAAATTCCTTGCATTAGTTCTTGAGATATGACTATTACTAATACTATTACTCTAAATCCTGCAAAATGTAGCATAGCAGCGCCGCCTGTTAGGAGATTTAGACCAAAACTTAATCAACAACAACTTATGTCAACGTCTAACTGAATCTGAAGTTTGATGAAAATCCGTACATTAGTTCTTGAGATATAGTTATCATGATAATAATGAAAAAAGTAGCATAGCAGCGCCATCTGTTGGGCAATTTACACCAAAATGTAAGCAGCATCTATTTATGTCAAGGTCTAACAGAATCTGAAGTTTGAAATTCCGAGCATTAGTTCTTGAGATATAGCTATAGCAAAAATCAAGAAAAAAGGGGTATAGCGGTGTCACCTGTTTGGATATCTACACCAAAACATAATCAACGTCTATTTATGTCAAGGTCTAACTGAATCTGAAGTTTGATGAAAGTATGTGCATTAGTTCTTGAGATAGAGCTATTGCGGAAATTGTTAAAAATGCTGCATAGCAGCGCCACCTATTGTGTGATTTTCACCAAAAACTAATCAGCACCAATTTATATCAGGGACTAACTGAATATAAAGTTTTATTAAATTTCGTGCGTTAGTTCTTGAGATAGAGCGCCCACAAAATTTGTGTCATTCGCAGACAGACATTTTCTAAAAATAGTCAAATCGTGTTCAGGACCTTCTAAAATGTATAAATCCGTCGAAAACTGGAAGTCGAAAATTTTCATGAATCCAATTCTTTTTTCTTGTAAAGATAGAAGAAAGTAAAAATACACGCAAATGTCGAATTACAAACCACTTGATGACATAACAAACATGTATAATGCTTCTGACATCAATTAAATGGGACTGCATTTTTGGTATTTAATCTTGGCGTTTGGCGATAGTTTTTGGTTATGAAAAGTGGTCGACGGGATAATAGAGAAGGACCGAAGATTTTCATATTTTTTACGAGCTACAAAAGCAGGATCACAGCTAATATCTGACGCAGATAGCCAGGGTTCGTACGCCTCCTGAAATTCCATTTTTTCTTCAAGGTCCCTTAAAACTCCTGGAATTTACCTATGACTCCTGAAAATTAAAAAAACTCCTGGAAAATATTAAAACTACAACATTTTAATTGTTTTTTTACTCTCTATAATTTTGAGAATATTAAACTTTAAAAATTTGTTGATTTTGAAGGAAAATCACAAAAAATCTAAATATTTCGTCATGGAGCAGCGTTAACTGCAACTGGCACAGTTCACACAACCGGCGCAAAAAGGATATTACACAATAAATAGGCACAACCGGTAGCGAAGAAAACGATTGAGCTCGTGAAGAAACATAAAATCAAATTAAACTGGGAACTTCTAATTCTTAGTGTCTTGACATTAAAATATTGGGGGAATTTAAACAAAAGTTTTAAATTAATTTTTGCTTTTGATACGTATCAACTGGAGCTTAGTGATCCATAATGAGAAATCAATATTCTCTTAAGTCTCAAATTTCCAAAGTTTTTTACTATTTTAAAATTTAAAATTAGTAAGATTTTTGATGATTCACATTTCAGAAGGAGCAACCTCATCCCTGTATATACAATCTTGAAAAAAGATAACGAGGTTGTATTAAAAACTCAAAGCAAATCTCCTGGAAAATATTTTTGAGACTCCTTGAAAACTCCTGGAATTAACTTTGTTAAAAAGGGTATGAACCCTGGATACCTGTTCATTTTAATATGATTTCTGGCTAAAAGTAGGGTAGAATTAGGAAAGAGATCCCTTTCTTATCAAACACTGTTCTCTTTCAGCGATAATATTTATACATTACAATTGTCGGCAAAATGTAGTAATTTATCAGTTTTTTAGGCAGAATTTCAACCTTAAAGGAGAAATCCCTACCCAAGAAAATGCAAATAAATATCCCGAGGTCTTGAATGAAAAAAGGGTGAAAAAAAGGACTTTCAAACACTACCCCTTTGTAAGATTTACAAATGAACCAAGAAAAGAAAGAAGCATAGAAAAAAACCTTTATTTGTTTCTTTCTTTAAATCTGCACTCTGGGCTATATTAATCAGCCTTTTCATATCTCTTATTGCACTGTTAAAATGATAAGGAAATGTGAAACCAAAAGCTTGAAAATTGCACTGACTATTGCATTGTTAGCCGAGTTTTCCTGATATGTTATGTTATTATGTTAAGTTTAGCATTGAGATAATTAGAGCAATTAATTGTTTTAATTAGTTTATCTGTGTGTGTTCTTTTAAGATTTTTATTACCTTCACGGATATTATAAATAATGACTAATACAAGGACTTTTATAATTCCCTTGCTCCTCGTATTAACAGAGTTCAAGTGTAATTGCTGAAAAGAGGGATGCAGATTACACAAATGTTATCAGTCTGTTACCATTGATATTTCTAATTCCAATTAGCATAGCTCCATGCGAACATGGATTTTCTTCGATAAATCACATAAAAACAAAGTTTCTCGATCACTGTTACAAGAAAATGTGTTAGGTGATTTCATGATGATCAAATGCAATAGAGGTCCAATTCACCAGTTTAAATTAAGAAACACAATGAAATTATGATGAGAAAAATTGGTAATGATAAAGTTAAATAATCTTACTTATAATAAAATCCAAAGGCGAGAAAGTGTCTGTAACGGTACCGGGCTGTACCACTCTGGTTTGCGAATTGACCATAGTTAAACGCCATGTTAGGCTTAATGAAAAACCTGTGTAACATATCACAGCTAAATGATAATATCCTTTACTTGAAATCATGTCTGTTCAGCCTATTTTTCTATAAAACATGCATATCATATCCTATTATAATGTTTTAAGTTCTTAATTAAAAATCGGAATCCCAACTATAAACAAATGAACATTGTTGCCATTCAGCATGACAAATTCAAATGATTCACAAATGTACGACTCTTTGAAAGCTTCAAATCCGATTCTGCTGTTAAAATATTTGTAAAAGCTTATTAAAACTTTTATATATTTTAATTTTTTTTTAAACCTTCAAAAACTATTTCATATTAAACATGAATATCAACGTTTTTGTAAACACGTTTTTTCAGAAATAGCGGTAATTTCTTTCGTAGCGAGGATTTAAGGTGATCTATTTAGTATAGTGGCGCCATCTGCCGGTGGATTTTGAAATTTTTAATAAAATTTGAAATAACTCCACAAAATTCTGCAACTATTATATACTATATTAAATTTCAAACCATTCAATTGGGTAGTTTTTGCACTGTTATATGTGAACAGATGGACGAACCAGACGACGACTATAGGTGCTACACATTTATATAATTATGAACGCACCTAATGAAGCCATTCAAAGACGTCCACTTTATCTTTTTAGTTCTAATTCTTTTTTTTTTTATTTAATTATTGTTGAGCGCGATATACTGCTGTATTTTATTTTTGTGCCAACATTGATTTGAGTAAAACCTTTCATTTCATTTTTGAAAACAATGCAGATTTAATTTTTAATTAACTGCAATTTATAATCAAAAAAGATAATTTAACGAAATGTAAGTATACTTTGTCAGAAGCCAGTTAAAAAAACTTTGGAATGGTAAATCATTTATTGTTGTGCGTTTTATAAAAGTGTAGAAAAAGAGATATTGACAACAGAAATAATATATACCAGTAGACCCTTGCGAGGATTTCACATTGTACTCTTAATATTTTTTTAGCAATATCTAATATTTTTTAGATGTAGGTTTAAACTTCTAAAGAAAAATTAAGGATATAAATATTTGCAAACAACATCAGTCAAGCCAAAATATCGTCTTATTTATTCCATCAAAGTTACAGTAAAAACTAATCAAAGAGATATTAAAGCTTTTAAATATTTTAATTTTGTTTAAAACCTTCAAAAGCTATTTCATATAAAACATGAATATCAACGTTTCTTTAAACACGTTTTTTCAGAAATAGCGGTGATTTCTTTTTGGTAGCAAGGATTTGAGGTAATCTATCCAGTATAGTGGCGCCATCTGCCAGTGGATTTTGAAATTTTAATAAAATTTGAAATAAGTCGACAAAATTCTGCAACTAAATATATTATATACTATATTAAATTTCAAACCATTCAATTTGGTAGTTTTTGCGCTGTTATATGCGAACAGATGGACAAACCAGACGATGACTATAGGGGCTACATATTTATATAATTATGAACGCACCTAATAAACCCATACAAGCACGTCCACTTTATCTTTTTATTCTTTTCTTTTAATATATCATTGTTCAGCGCGATATACTGCTGGATTTTATTTTTTTGGCAACATTTATTTGAGAAAAACCTTTCATTTCATTTTTGAAAACAATGCAGGTTTAATTTTTAATTAACTGCAATTTGTAATTAAAAAAGATATTTTAATGAAATGTAAGTGTACTTTTTCAGAAGCCAGTTTAAAAAACTTTGGAATGGTAAATCATTTATTGCTGTGCGTTTTGTAAAAGTGTAGAAAAAGGGATGTTGACAACAGAAATAATATATACCAGTAGACCCGTGCGAGGATTTCAAACTGCACTCTTAATAATTTTTAGCAATATCTAACATTTTTTAGATGTAGGTTTAAACTTCTAAAGAAAAATTAAGGCTACAAATATCTGCAAACAACATCAGTAAAGCCAAAATATCGTCTTATTTATTCCATCAAAATTACAGTAAAAACTAATCAAAGAGATATTAAAGCTTTTAAATATTTTAATTTTGTTTAAAACCTTCAAAAACTATTTCATATAAAACATGTATATCAACATTTCTGTAAACAATTTTTTCTGCAAACTTTTTTTTTCTTTCTTCAGAAATAGCGGTAATTTCTGTCGTAGTGAGGCTTTGAAGTGGTAATCCATCGGAAGAGATTTGCTTCCATCGTAAATAAAATGATTCTTTATATACATATTAAAATATAAGGAATACATAGTACCGCGTAATTTGCATTTAATTTTGCTTATGTAATCAAACAATGAGTTATGTGGTGTATCCTCATCATTTTTTGTAGAAATCATTTGTCATTTTTAAAATGTACTTTTCTACAATACAAATCTTTCAATAATAAAATCTTCCTCCTGTTTGTTTGTATGAAGTATTATGAAAATGAAACGCAGATCAATAATCCGTCATTTTTGACGGGGTTATATACTAGTCTACTTATAAAATATGAATCCTTAGTACAGCTGTCACAGACGCACCGAGGTATCTTTTTGGCACCAAAAGGGCAATTTTATGCCTGGGCAACCCAGCGATTTTGGTGAAATTTTGTTTTGTAAGGCAACTTGCTAGAGCAGATTCCGCATGTTTTATATTAAATTAAATATTGAGTGTTTTATAATAAATTAATCATGGTGTGTTTTAATAATAGTATAATATGTGTGTTTTAATAATAAAAATTAAGTGCGTTTTATAATAAAATAAAACTAACATGCTGCTCAGAAATATGATTTCTGAGCTTTAGCAAGCTCAGAAAATGGGACTTTCTCGTCAAAATGACACAAAACAAAAATAGCAACCTCTGTGCATCTGCGACAGCTGTTCCAAAATCTTTTTTAAATAATTGTAAATGGAATCTTTATTATGCAATAAACATGTTTTTATTTAAAAACATCAAATGAGGAAAAGAATTTTTTGAAACTGTTTTTTTCTTTTTTGATTTGTGCTGGTAGATTTTTGCTACTAGCTGTTAAAAAGTAAGATGTGCCACAACTGCATTGGCTGGTAAAATATTTTAATTTTTAAGAAGTGACTGCTTTGTAACATTAATCAAAGAAATGTTGATTATCTGAAATGAGTTTTATAACATTTCTGTTTTATCCCTTCAGCTTCTCCTCCATCATTTATCAGCATGGAACAGATTTTAAAAGCAGCTGAAGATGTATCCAAGTCTGGTTTTAATATGGCTCTAGCTCATGAAATTGCTGTTAACAAAGATTTCAAATTGCAACAGACTGATGAAAAGGATAGGTATACTTAATTTATTTTTTATTTTATTTTTGCTTTTGCTTTTATTTTACGTGAAAATTGTTTGGAAAATGTTTAAAATTACAAGGCACAAAAGTGTGCAGGATAAAATTTTTAAGGAGTATTTTCGATTTTTAATGTGTAATGTATTTTTATAGAATTGTTAAAACTGTCTCTTATCATCTATGTTATCGTATAAGTTTGTTAATAAGTGGGACAATTATTGTTCTACTGTTAATTATTTCAAACTCACTATCACAGATTTGTCAGATCAAAATTTAACTATTGCAAATCTTTCTATACAAATGATAATATATGTTCTATTGTGAGGTTGAATGAGAAATATAATGTCTGAGAAATTACCTTCTTATGATAATTTAAATGTAAAGATCTCTTGCCATTGGTAGTATTGATCTATTGATTTAGTATTAAGTGGTTAAACTTCTTTTTTCCAACATTGTTTTGTCGTCACGTTTTCAATAGTACACAACAGTCAGTATTGTAATTCTGTTATTTCTGTTGTAGGCTAGTGATGCAGCAATAACAATGATTATTTTGATTTAGAGAATTAAACACTATAGAGTAGAAAAAAAATTATCTTGTATATCATGATATGCTGAGTTATAAATTAAAATGTAAATTGCTTGTCCTAATTTTAGTACTAAAATCATTTATATGTGACTTATGTATAACCTAATGCTTATCTATATATAACTTTTGTACTATATACTTTATTTATATATACATTATCTATATACATAAGTTTTATTAAAAATCTTTTTCATTATAAAGTTTACTTTTTTTTTTCCTTTTGTGTGTGTGTGTAAGAATATGTGTAATGGATACAGAGATTTAAGCACCAAAACTATTTGTATTCATAACTACAGAAAAAATTGAAAAGCCTCTACTAGGCTACACAAATTATATTTTGTCGTACACTTTACAAAAACTATTCAGTATTTTGACTTGAAATTAAACATAAAAATAAATTATGATCTGTAGATTTACACAATATTATTTTTTTTATAGAATAACCTTAAAAAATTTATTATTTTAATTAATTTATTTTACATGTTTTTCCATTGCGGATGCATTTTTGCAAATAAAAAATGAAACACGTATATTTTCAGAAGAAAAAATAAATCATGGAGTCAGTAATTATAGATAGAGTCATGATTAATTAAATAAATCTGCCAAAATATCTCAAAAACTGTTTTTAACACTTTCCAACCTAGTTGAAAAGTGTTAATGACTTCGGTTTGTCTGCCGGATGGCCGTCTGTCCGTGCTCTAACTCCCGTAAATATGCTCGGATTGCTTTGAAATTTTTATATGTTATTGTCGTTATCTATAGCATGTTCCCTATTTCAACTGAAGTGTGTAGCACTTATAGTTTTTTTACAGGGACAGTCAAAAGTTTTTTGTTACATTACGGTCAATGGGGAATAATCGTTTCAAGTTCATTTTGATGACGCTACGTCATTTAAATCACAATGAAATTGATATATAATTATGAAGCGCATTAAAACATGCTTTTTTTTAGAATATGGTGTGCAAAGCATTTATTATTCATTTACAGGGTCAAACAAAAGAATTCTTTTACACATCGTTCTATGGGGAAAAATCGTCTGCAGTGTAATTTAGTGATATTTCACTATTTCAAACATAATGAAAATTATATGCATTACTCAGGTGCACTATAAATTGCTCTCTTGTGTGCATTGCATTTATTTACAGGAACACACAAAAGATATTGGTTACAGTACATGTGCGATTTTTACAGTCTATGTGTGATAAGTGCATTTTCAACTTTGGTTTGCGTTTTTAAGTTTAACTATTTTTTTTTCATAGTACGAGTATGTTTATAAACTCGGTTCATCATATACAGGGCTACACAAGGAAATTCATAAGTATTACAGACTATGGAAGTGAATTGCTTAAGGGTAGTTTTTAATTGTGTTTATGCATTTTCCTGCTGAACTATAATTAGTAGACTAATAGAAGTTAGTGGAATATAAATAAATTCATATACAGGGCTACACAAAAAAAATACATTGTCGTTTATGTTTGGTAATTGCTGCAAGTGAGTTTTAAGTTGCCTTTTAGCTTAATAGGTGGTGTGTACAAAAGTCTTCAGATAATATACAGGCTGTACAAAAGATTTCGAGTGCATTTCCATCGATTGGTGAAAATTGCTAAATGTGAATATTCTAACTGAACTAAATTTTATAACACTATATATCCACATCTATTGATCATATACAGAGCTGCACAAAATAATTCGACTACTTTTTTGACACTGGAAGGTAATTTCGAAAACTGTATTTTTCAATGTGTTATGTTTTCTAAACTGTTTACTTACATATCTTCTTTCACAATATTTTCACATTGAAGTTTTGTTAGTTTTCTGGCTGTGTTGGAAAGTGTTTCATAATCTATGCTTGATGCATGATTTTTCGTTCTTGTTTAAATTTAATTAAGGAAAGAAATATTTTTGGACTTGATATAAATAAAATATGATGGGCAGATTCTGACAATATTATTTTTTTATCGAATTATTTAAATTTTTTTAAAAATTGTTATTTTGTTGAACATATTTTTCCATTATATGGATTCATTTTTGTAAACGATAATGAAACCTGCATATTTCTTGCAGTAAATAAAAATCATTGAGTCAGTAAAAATGAATAAAGTCATAAATGATTAAGTACGTGAAATATTATCGTTGCAACAAGATTTCTCATTTTTTAAAAATTATTTAAATAAGGAAAAGAACCTATATATCTGCATTTTGCGAAGACGAAATATTTTAAATATTGAAAATAACTGCAGAATTTATACTTCAAACTGTAAAAGAACATTAAACTTTCTTATATTAAAAATGTATATTTTAATAAAATACTTTATTAAGATTGGTTGGAAATGGGGCATATTTTGGTGCTCATTCCTTTTAATCATATAATAGTTTCACGATTTCTTTTATGAAATTCTTAAAATACCTTTTTTTTATGAAAATTATAGCATATTTTTAATGAATTAAAATTTGTGAAAATTCAATTATTTACATTCAATTATAAAAGTATTTTTCAGTGTTAAGAATTCAAATACACAATTTATTCTTATTATGTGAAATCATTTACGCATACGATACTTACGCATTTTAAAAGAATTATATTATGATTTTTTTTTTTTGTAAAGTGGCAACAAAAGAATTGTAAACAAATAAAACTAATTGTTAAATTCGTTATATAAAGTGTTATTCGAATTCGAAGGTTGAAAATTGAACCAAATAAAACATATTTACTATTAAGAAGTAATTACTATTAGTATTATTTTTAATATGTTTGCTGTTTAAAAACAGTTTATGGAATGTATTAGTTCTATTATAAAAAATGTCGAGAAAACGTACACTTACTGGTCGAAAAGAACATGAACATGATATAGCTTTAAGCGTTTAGTTGAAAATTAAAAAATATTTTGTAAAATTTTGCTTTGAAAATATTTTTATTTATATCATAAATAAAAAATTCCAAGTAAATTCTTAGTTATTTGGCTGAATTTCCATTTCTAAAATTAAAATGCACCAAAACATAAAATAACGTTTTTGCTTAATGAAGATGCAAAAATAATATAAAAAAATATTGCTACTTTCAAATATTTATCTTATGAAATAATGCTTCGCGAATCCAAACAAAGCATGGCTTTTGCTAATATTGTTTCTTAATACAGTTAACTGAATTCTGAAAACTCTAAAAACTGAGTCTGCACCAGAGCTGGATGGTATCAGAAAATTAATATCACAATATATCATCGAAATAATATTGATTTTTTTTTAATATATATATCACGATACTACTTTAAAGTGTGGGAAAATAAAAAAATTGGTAATTTTTAAAGACAAATGGTATGATAGCTGTGATTTAAGCAGAAACAGATGTAGAAAGCAACAAATCAAAGTTTGATTCTTGATTGCTTACACAACATTTATATATATATATTTGTGTGTGTGTGTTACAGAATGGAGATAGGGAATAGAAATAGTTTTTAAAAAAAGAAACCAATATTCGATATCTCTTTGCTTTTATACCATTGTTTTCATTATTGTTATTATTATTATTATTAGATTTTAAGTATGTTCCCTATTTTTCTCATTTTATGGCATTTTTTAAATAACATTTTAATTGTTTAATTTTCTCGAGTATAATTGACTATATCGTAACAAAAACTTGCCAGATAAAATAAAATTTTCTTAATTTTAGGATGCTTATTATTTTAAAACCCTGAAATACCCTCTTTGGCTGACCAAATATTTGATTTTGGGCCGAACATTCAGTATTCAGTTTACTTGTGTGCTAAATATTCAGTATTCAGTCAAAATCACTATTTAGTGCATCCCTATAAAATAATTTATTCCAGTCAACTCCGGAATGTTTAATTTATCCATTTTTTTTTTGTTAGTAGTTCTGATTTCACTTTAAAACTCATTTCAAAATGTAATAACCTCGGTATCTACTGCCATTTGTTGTTATTTTATAATCACCCAGATTCGTGGATCTCCAAACAAAACACTTTTATTGATAAAGCGCAAAAACATTTAACAAGTATATAATGAATACTTAAATTCCAGATAGGCATATTTATCGCAGCACACAGCAATTTCATCATCTCTAAGTTATGCTTGCAGACTGACTGTGTTTGAAGAAGCGGGCAGTGCACAGGTCCAAAAACTGGTGGTATGCATGTGCATAAAAAATGGTTCACTGACTTCAAACCCAGGAATAAGTATACTACATCTTTTAAGTGTACTAGATAAATAAAACTCATTTTAACAGTCAATCACCTTAAGTTGCCAATTGTATAGACACAGGTAAAGGTGGTTGTATGAAATATTTGCAAAATGATAGAATCAGTGTGCCAGCTGTTGACAGTACCGGTAGAGGTAATATTTTAATGCACAATTAAATTGCATACATATAACTTCAAAGTACATAACATAAAAAACTATCAAGGAGAAAAATCTCCTAGTTGCATGAGAAAAATTTATACAGTTGAAGCACTTTATAATGAATTACGATATAACGAAATTCTCATAACCATTTAGTTGGTTTGTATGTTAAAAAATACTGAATTCGAAACGATATAATAACATATTTATAACAAAAAGCATGATATAACAAAAAGAATTCGAGCATGAAAAGTTGAGAAAAAAATATAGCAAATTTTTCACTTTTTTTTTAAAACTTAACACAGAAAATATAATTTTATTTCTTAAATACCAGCTTTTTTTTTCAAGACATAACCTTCAATTCTTTGTGGCCAATCACATATTTTCAATACTTCCAAGAGAGATTTTCGAAGGAGCATTGTTTTAAGACAGATGGAAGGGCGGATTATGTGCCTTTTTTATTGGATGACTGATTTCATTGAAATTTGCTTTTGCTGTAAATTTATTGCATGTTAATTATTAAAATTCTTTGTACACTGGCTATGTCTGGCAAAAGAAGATGTTTGAGTTTAGAAGAGAAATTCAAAATTATAAATTGCGTCAACAATAATGTCAAAAAACGTGATTAAGAAAAAAAAATTGGGATTCCAAGTTGCACTCTCAGCACAATATTAAAAGATTGAGAAAAAATTCTTAAATCATTCGAAAAGGTTGCAGTTTTCTTATCGTTTAAAAGTATACGCACAGCAAAATATGCAGATGTGGAGGAAGTATTTTCATGATTTAAAGATGCAAGATAAAAAAAATCCCTATTAGTGGAATTATTTTGCAAGAAAAAGTATATGTGTTCGTCAAAGAACTTGCATATAAAGTCTTTCACAAAAGGGATAGCTGGTTGAGTAAATTGAAAAAATATACATGAAATTGTGTGTTAAAAATTATGTGGAGAAGCAGCTTCTGTTTCAGAAGAAACAATTGAATTATGGAAGAACGAAAACCTTAAACTATTTGAAGATTACAATAAAAAAAGATATATTTCACATCAATGAAACTGGATTGTTTTTTCATTTAATGCCTAATAAACCTCTAACTTAATAAAAAGAAAACTTTCATGGTGGGAAAAGGAACAAAGTTTGACTTTCTTTGGAGTTATGCTGCCAAGCTGACGACTCTGAAAGGCGAAAGTCTCTTGTAATTGAAAAAGCAAAGAATCCTCTGTGTATCCCCCAAAAAAACGTAATGAAAACTGTGCCGGTAATGTACAGGTATAATTACTAAGCTTGGATGATGAAATGTCTTTTTGAAGAATGGATTTTAGATTTTGACAAAGAGATGCAAAAAGCCAAAAGAAAAGTTTTGCTTATTTTAGACAATGTCGCATGTGAGTTCTGTTAGTCTTAAATGTACCAATTATTTTTTTCCCACCTACACAACATTCAAAATACAACCATTAAACCAAAGGATTCGTTTAAAGCTAAATATTGGAAGGTGCTTGTGAAAAAAATAATCTTGATTTCAGATGACAAGAAATAAATAAAAATAGACATGCTGAAATCAATTTATTTGATAGATAAAGCTTGGTTTTGATGTTTCGAAAGAAACTTATTGTTAACGTTTTTTAAGTTTCGGAATTTTCCCATCACCTTCAAATAATAATGAAACTGTTTCTTTACCTGAATTGAAAGATACAGATAAACTGACTTCATCCTTAAACCTGACTTCCGACTTTAACTTTAATCCATATGTTAATGTTGATGAAGACATAATAGCACATGAAGAGAATATCCTTCTATATTAAAAAAAAGTAATCTGGAACTGAGCCAAAAACGATTTAGAAATGGACCAATCAATTTCTGCGTAGATATTCCGGGTTATTCTCATCGCTTTTTTACTAGGGACTTTTTTGAGGAGCTATTACTTTTTTTTCTAGCTATCCAACGGATTCAAAAATCATACCACCAGACGCGAAATATAACAAGCTTTCAGAAATTAAAAAAGTTATCACGGTCGGACAATAAAAACTCAAAAAATTCTTAAAAAACGAGTAAAAAATCTTTTATTGAAAAAGTCATTTTTTTATATTGTTGCCAATTTCTAAATAAGCGCAAAGGATTATGTTTTATCTTAAATAAAAAATGTATTTGCGCGAGACTATTAAAAACAACGATTAAATTTTAAAATAATAATTAAATGATCACGTGTTGAAAGCAGGAAATAAAGAAAATTACGTCATAAAAATTGTGTTTACACATGAATATTAAAAATAAAAAAGATGAATTAAATGAAAAAGCATTATAACCAGTTAAATGAAAAGGCATTATAACCTGATTACTGAAGATAGTCGCCGTTCGTGATATCATCATCATCATCTTTTTAAAACAGGATACATTACCAGGTTTTAAGAGGCTGTGAAATCAGAACGGGGGTTGATGAGCGTAGTGAGCAGGACGCAGATCCCCCTAGTTGTAAAAAAAAAAGTGCAGAAGATGAGTCATGCAATGGCAGTGTCAGTGAAGAAGAAGAATTTATAGATACTAGCGAGAAACTTTTACCAATTGATGCACTAGAATATTTACATAATATTGTGTGTTAATGCCTAATGAAAACATGTTAGAGAATGAAAGTGACATATTTGTTGACAAAATGGCGACACTATTAGACAAGGCTGTTAAGAAAAGAAAGTAGAGCTTGTTAACTTCATTGATCAAACCTATATGTGTATCTAAAACTGACCTTTAAGAGAATTAACTCAATAATATTTTTTTTTACATTTAAATTTCTCTGATTTTTTTCATATGTAGCATAGTAATATATATTATATATATATACCATTAAAATAATGCATTAAAACTCTAACTATTTGAAATCTAGTCATCCAGATCTATAATCATAAAATAAAAATTTTGTGATATGAATTGTAAGTATATATTCATAAAAATATAATTTTCTTGGAATTCCTTTTTAAATCAATGCTTTTCTTCTTTTTACTGTTTGTAGTAAAAGTTATCCTTCCTATAAAGGCCTAATATGAATACATACTTAATTACTAATACATAAGTCCTAGCTTTTTTTTTTTTAAATTAAACAAAAGCGATTTTAAGAGAGATCTTTATGTAATACTAAACCACGTTTTATATGATTGTCTCCATTATCCAGACTTCTACATACTCAGATTAAGTGCAGACCACATTAGTCTGGATAATTGTTCTTACTATATAATGAAATAATTCGTTATAATGTTTTAGCGAAATAATTCATTATAACGTTTTAAATGTAAGCACATTATAACAAACAAATCTTCAGAGCACTTTCGATTTTGTTATAAGGTGCTTTGATTCTATTGATGAAACATTCATTTTTTGCAATCTTTATATCTTGAAAAGTCAAAGAATCAACACACTGCAGTGTTATCAATAGCCAGCTGTCTTTGCTTGCAGTAATGTTGGATTTTGAAGTAGTACTAAAATTTCTAAAATTTTCCAAGGATTAATAGGTCTGTATTGTATGCCTATTTTTTTAAACAAAAGTAAAAGTGCCAACTACTGATGAATTTATTCTAATTTAAATTATTTTGAAGTCAATAATCCTTTGATATTATTGATAATTAGGAGTTGTATATCTGGCTAATCAGTTTAGGAGTCATTTTGACTACTAGCCATTCCTACTTTTTAGCATCTTAAGTTAATGTCTATGTGCCTGACACTAATAAAAAGAAAAAAAAATAATGATTTTCTTTATTTTTTATGAAGAGTATAATTTACGATCATAATAAATTTCTAAACACCTTCATAATAGTGAATGAATGTGACATTGACAAGGTATTTGAATTTATTTTTTTATAGTCTTAGAAAGAAAATTACTGAAGTCTTTCACCAAGCATTTTTTGATATCCTCCAAGAACAGATTTCAAAAGATCCACCAGATTATACACAAGCCATGGTTTTACTGAAAGAGATCAAAGAGGTAACTGAAAATAAAAAGTGTTTGTTAAAAATTGTTTCAGGAACATGTAATATAATGAAATATTTTGCATTCAGTTACATAATAATAATAAATACAGTGTTTATCCTGTGTGAAATAAACCAGTTGATTGAACCTTGATAACTCAGAAATTGATAATTTTTTGCTCAGCTATTCTACCTTTAAAAATAACAAAAAATACCATGTTAGTTTTTAATGTGTAATTTTTTAAATATTAAATTTCAACAATACGATAAATGGACAGAATTTATCATGTCTTGAATGCATTACTTGAATTGTTGCAGTGGTCAACATCTTAACTCTTGAAATGCTTCTATTTCAAAAACTTTTTGAAATAAAGCATGAAATTTATAATTTTTATTGACCTTTTAATTTCATGTGCTATACAACAGGCCTGTTCAACATTTCAGCGAGCAGGTGTGCACCTCAGCTGGTGGTAAACAATAAAAGATACCATTATTCAAGTGATTGAAAAAATATAGTAATATTATTTCACTATACTAATGGTTGTGCTACACAAGCATCTACTTACATGACACGCATATGTCTCAAAGTGATGTCCATAAGCCCCAACAAAATAAAGGTGAAAAGATAAATTGCAGAGAAAAAAATGTTTGTTAAATTTAGCATTACATTTTCCTAATTGAGAGAGGGCTGTGGATGTTGTGTTGGGCAGCCTTGCTATAACAGAATGCGTCCCTGGCAGTGTAACTAAAAGATTTTCATGCACATGTGCCGGAAATGGCTATTTTTATCGAAACCACAAAAGAAAATTACCGATTTGATAATCTCAGGCAATGAAATATTCTCATTTTCACTTATCCTTGAATATTTAAAAAACTATTGGAGGTATCGATTTGAAACTCACAGTATATACATAGTTTATTTTTCTGATTCCAAAAATGCAAATTTTGTGAAAATTGGACGGTAACTTTTCTTAATTTTGGCTCAAAACTGAACTGCTTTGAATTAAAATAACACAGACATTTGAGGGGGGGTTCATCTATCTTGAATTTACTTCTGCTTCGTGGTCCTTCTCCTTATTTACTTTCCGACAGACAAAAGGGTTACCAGAGGAACGGTTTCATGCAGTGATTTTCTCGAGTGTTTTTGCAGTTCATACTATTTCTTGACGGGACTGGGCAACGCCAGGTGGATCAGCTAGTGACTATATAACCCAAAATTTGATTTTATAGTCAAACTTCAATTTTTCTTCCAAAATTTTAATACACGTTTTTTTGTTTTGGTTGATTCTGATATGTTTTAATTGATTGTTTGAATGTCTCAGTGGATTTTAATTGTTAAAGTTATTCTCGACATTGAATCAATGCTTTTTTCCAAGAGAGGCCGAATTGATGAGTTGCTATTAATTCCAAGGGTGTCCATAAGGGGGGGGGGGGCAGATGTTCTACATCCTAAGTTTATATAAATTTAACACTTAAACAAAAAAAAGCTCTTTTAAAGATTTTTTTAAAGGTAAGATATTAATGATGATTGACTATAATTATCAAACCTTTCAATTTAATTTATTTGAAAATTGGTTTGTTCAAATCTGCTGTGCATTTACTTTCAAATCTACAACAATATATAAATTTTAGGTGATAATTTCAACAAATCTTATTACATTTTGGCCATTGTTGATGCTCTCAGTTACCTTCCTATTCCTAAAGAGCCAAACTGAGGAACACACTCATTCACTAGGTCTTCAGTTAATTGAAACATCATCTATACTGTTTATTGTATGTTTAAAAATCATATCTAGATAATCTACAAATCTGAAGTTAGTTGTAAACAAATTACAATTTTAAATAATCTCTACAAAATTTGATGTAGATGAACTGATGATTAGTATCAAATGAAAATTTGGGACTAACTGGAAACCGTCATGCTTGTGGTGGTTATGATGGTGCTTAAAACTAATTTATATTATTAAAACAAAGAGTTTATGAGTCTGTCTAATGCTCTTACGCTGTGATGGATAAGGCCAGTACTTAATCTTATTCTAGGATGAAAATAGGACTATCAGAGTTATCTATTAAATAAAAAGAAGATTTTTATTGACACCAGTTATTTTTAGTTTTATCTCACTACTGTAATTTTTCACACTTTACTAAATTATTGTAAATATGCCAGTGATGTCTTCTTTAAAGAAAATTCCTTAACAGATCTTTATTAATATTTATAATTATTATTTTTCAAAAATATTTGTATTATTTTATCTATTAACACTGTAACTAATTAACTAATTTTTCAGTCATACTTCTCACTGTAAATAAATAATTAATTGTAGCAGCAGAATAAAATGAAAATATCCTAAAAATCATCGGTGGAATCCCTACCAAAAAGAAATGTTTGTATTTTAATTTAAAGCAAGATAATAAGACAAATAAAAGAAAAAATATACTAAATTAGAAATTTTAGAATGGAGATAAATACCTTTAGCTTATAATAATATCAAGTTTATGTAACAGTATCACAATAAAATGAAAGTCAGTCTTAGTTCATGTCATCATCTGAGGAAAGTACTGTACAATTATAGCACAAAAAGTCGTCAACGTGATGATTTTGAATTATTTAAGATAAATATATATGTGGTGAATTATTTAGAATAAATGATATGATAATAAACTAGTTGGCTGTGTCAATCCCAAAACTTTCTTCTATCTCACACAGGTTTCGCATACACTAAAAAGAGTTAGCGCCAATCAATTTATATCATATTAACTCTAATTAAATTAGTCTTTTTGTTTTATCATTTTGATGTTTATTACTTTTATACTGTTACTGGACATTGCATTAAATAAGAATATCATTGAAACTTGTTATTTAGGCTTTAAAATGCTTTGGTGCATACAGTACTACATCCATATTTTTATGTTACTAAAAACTGTCCATGTTTTCAAAGGTTAAAGAATCAATAAGTGAGTTTTCTGTAAACTAATTTTTGTTTGTATTATTCTATTATTAGGTTCTTCTCTGGTTATTATTACCCCACAATACGCGACTAAAAAATGAAATAAAGGAAGTTTTGGATCTTGATTTAATTGAACAACAGACCGAGAAAGGAACTATTGATGTTTTGAGTTATGCCCAGTTTATTATTTCAACAATGGCTCGTATATGTGCCCCTGCTAGGGATAGTAAAATACAAGAACTCAGGCAGCTGACTGAAATTGTTCCTCTCTATAGGTAAATATTAATTTATTATTTTCCTAAAAGTTGAATAAATATTTTATAACTTAAATAAAGGGAGATTCTTCTTAAAAAAATTTCTCATTATTATTATTATTATTATTATTTGCATTTTTTGAAATCTTAAAGTGTCTAGAATATGCTGTTAAAATCGTTTTTTGTACCACCCAACATTTAAAGTCTGACAATCAGTTTAATGGACAAGTGTTCTGTTTGATAAAAGGGTTAACTGAAACTTTAAACACTTTTTCTTATAACAGGTCTTTTTGCATCTCTGTACTTTCTCAAGAGAAAACTGTCGAAACTATTGATGTTTTGTTTTTTGCTAATTAAACTAGGTTTTTTAATTGGAGGGCAAACCTTCAAATAATTATAATTTTTAATAATTCTGACTTCTTAAACAGTCCCAAAAATGAAAAATTAGTGCCAAAAATTTACCCCAAACTTCAATCAGCTGCTATTTTTTAAAAAATTTATCTACCTTAGCAATTTGCTATTTGTCATCCAGCTAATTTAAGATATTTTAAGAATGTGTGAATTTCTTTATTCGGATGATTATTAAGAGTGCTAACACTTAGACCGATTTTCTGTGCATACCATGCATAATGAAGTAAGGGAAGTTTGGATTGATTAATGGATCAGCATTTTTATATGATAATATTCATTCACTTAGATAAAAGTACAATAAATTCAATGCCAAAAAAATGTTCTTCTTTGTGCATTGTTTATATGTTAAAAATCGAGCTGTATTGGGAAGACCTGCCATAGAGTAAAATTACTGTAACCTGTCTTTTAATTATTAATGAATTTGTAAAATGTAATTAGACATCGTTCTGCTTCTTTTTAAAATAAGAAGGTGACATTTAAAAATTTGCAAATCTATATTATAAAGCAAAAACATGTCTTAGTAACTCTGACATCATATTGATGAGGGCAACTACCTGACCAATAAATTTTGCTTTTACTACAATTTTTTTAACTTCTAAACATTGCACAATTTAAATTTTTATGCCTTCGAATAGAAAAAAAAAATGTGCTTTCAAATGCAATTTGATTTAAAATTGTGTTTCAGTTTGCTGATATTTAATGATTTTCAAAATAATTTTCAAGCATGAATATTTTTAAAAATCTGCATGCAATCCAATTGCAGAAGATTAAGATTAATTTTAACAATTATTCAAATTGGTAAAGAAATCAAATGAGTTGTAATTTTCTAACTGGGTGAAAAATCACAGGTACCTGCGATTTATTCTCTTGAGCTGATTCAGATATCAGACCAGATGTTATGATCAATAAGGTTAACTGGATGAATTAAGTCCTCCTGATTCTACCAGGAAGTCTCAGTAGGTAGAGCATTAGCAACTTCAGTCAAGAGATTCCAGGTTTGAATCCTGGCTCGGATATTTTTAGTCCATTCGGAAAGTTGTGATACAGAAGATTAACCCATTTTCACTTAAAACAATTTAAATAATTCAGCATTTGTTGGTTTCCATGTAATATTCCATAACCAAATAGCCAAATGAAATGAAATCTTACAAATAAATAAATAAATAAATAAAATGTAAATGTAACATGTAATTGAAATATGTGCTTGAACATTGAAATAACCAGAATCACAAAGGTTGTTATAAAGAGTGAAATGTTTTGCGATTTACCACTGACATGCAGCCAAAACGAATACATAAAGAATGCTTTTCAGTATAGTTATTAGCCAATCTAATAAATTATACTAACAAGGGAACCACTTTTGGTGGAGCTCGCGCCCAGCATTGAGGCCTGGTGCAATTTAAAGACCTACATTACAAAGTTTGAGAATCGATAAAATTTTTCTGTTAAAATAATAATATTTTGATTTTACAGCAGCATAACTTTCTGAAAATGCAATTTTTGAGACCACTTATCAGACTATTAACATAGAAGTTTTTTTTAAAAAGAGCAGTTAAAAATACAAATTAGTCAATGATAAGTATAAAATATTGAAAAAAGTTTAAAAATTCCTTCAATAACTTATGAATTTGATTTGAAAAAATAAAAACATTATATTTGCATTTTTTGGTGGGGGGAAAAAGTTGACTCTATTCATTACTGTAGAATTTTTCCCAGCAACCTTGGCCGAATGACATATCCGTCTGCTGTGTATGAATAGTGGTTTGGATTTGTAGCACCATATTTGGCGACTCACTTTTGGCGTAAAATCAACAAATAAAAATTCAATAATAAAAAATTTAAAGTATAAAAAAAATATATAAAATATGATTTTAACAGAGAAATTTTATTGGTTGTCTAACTTTTATGTATAGGGCTACAAAATGTACCAGGTCTCGATGCTAGGGGGTGAGCTGCACCAAAAATGGTTCCCTTGTAAGTGTAAAAAAAAAAATGTATTGGAGTTTTCAATTATTTTCATCTATATTATGTATACGTAGATGAAAATCTACATTCAGAAATCTCTGCGAGAGAAATATGATAACTAATAATATGCTAAATTCTTAGTAGTAACTAAAAATTTTGGGGGGGGGGGGTATACACCTTCGTACAGAGGTTTATGGTGAATGAGCCCTGGGAGTAAAAAGCACACCCATGCACTCACACTTAATTGCCACACCCACCCATTTGCAAGCAGCTGATCCTATCTAGTAAGGTCCCATCCAAGAGGGGCAGCAGCGTTTGTAATGAGACCACCATGATTGCCCCACATCTGTACCCCAATAAATTTTATGCCATTAAATTGCCACTATAAGGTACAGGCATTGTATCCAGGACCATAAAACTGCAACTGACTGCCTGCAAAAGCAATAAAACATAGTATCTGGGTGGTCTAATTCCCAGAACTAGATGCACAAAGAAACACTAATAAAATACATTTATTACCGAAACATCAGTTGAGGCTCACTGCGGAGACCCAAAAAGTTTTCGGTTTCAATTTGTTTGTTTGTTTGTCTCTCTGTTTGTCTGTTCTGTGATAACTGCCGTAAAAAACATTCGATTAGGTTGATTTTTGGTGGGTATGTTGGCTGGGTGCCGGAATTAGCTGTATAGTTTATGGTTCATTCGTTCGAAAAATATAGAACATTTCTTTTTAGGTCATAATGCTTTTCTATGGGAATGAAGATGATTTTCAAATTTCATTTTTAACTGAAGTGAAAATCGTATATTTGAATAATGGATTTAAATGTAAAATTACTAATGCTACATTTTTGATATGGGAAGTTTTAAATATAGCCAATAGTTTTGAAGATTTACTGATACATTCATTAGAATTTAGAAATCAATTGTTTAAATTATTGGAAATTTTTTTGCAACTGTTCGGGAAATATAAAACATTTTATTTTCCTATTTTTTACAGATTTAAAATGTATTTCTTTTCTTTCCTCTTTATTTTGTTAGTTGCTTAGCAACCATTTTTCAAAGAATATCAAAATAAGAAATGCATTTTTTTATCTAAAAAATTACAAGAATAAAAATTTCATAAGAATTTCAGAATATCATTGCATAAATCGTGTTTAATTTAATGCTTCTAATTTCTGAAACCTCCAAAGTATTTTATATGCCTATAAATATGTATGTAATATTAAAAAAAATTAAATTGCGGATTGTAAGATGCTAAATAATATGAAAAGTGAGATTAAAAAACAATGACTTTCAGAGATGACGTTGAGGCTCCTGATCTGCAAATTTACTAGTTATATATATACATGGCACAGTTATACACAATATTAATTATTAAAATATATACATTAAAAATGAGAAAAATAAATATATTATTGCTGAAACGTCAGTGAAGGCTCAATGTGGAGACACGAAAAGTTTTTGGTTTCTGTCTGTTTGTCTGTCTGTCTGTTCCGCGATAACTGCCGCAAAAATTATCCGATTAGGTTGATTTTTGGTAGGTATATTGGTGAGGTACCCGGAATTAGCTGTATAGTTTTTAGTTACATTTGGTTCATTCGTTTGAAAAATATAGAAAATTTCTTTTTAAGTGATAATGTTTTCTTATAGGAATGCAGACGAATTTCAAATTTCATTTTTAACTGAAATGAAAATTGCATATTTGAATAATGGATTTTGTTAGGCCATGGAATATTTCATTAACAATGTGTCTTCCTAAACTGTATTCATAAAGTAGTGAAATCAATCCAACAGTCCTAGCATTAAATGCAACTATTTCTTTATTCAAATTTAACAACATGATTAGTATAATTCTATAAAAAAAGGTAACAAGGATTAGTTAAAATAAATGAGCCCAGCTCATATCCACCATCTTGGCACAGCAAAATAACAAAGTAATTTATCAATAAATTAAAACTCATTAAAACACCTATCCTAGGCTTTCCATTTGAAACTAGCTTCATAAAAGCATTGAAGTAAGCCTGGAAGCAAACACATTAGCTAGCCAGCAAGTAAGTAAACAAGTATACTACCACATCAGCAGCTGCTCTATAAATACAGAATAAATCAGTTAAAGTTGCAGATAAGTTGAAGAAACACAACTGCAGTTAACAACAGGTTAATTATGCAAAGAGAAAAAAAAACATGCCAACACTTTCTTGGGGCCTCCGTGGCCGAGTGGTTAAGACACCATTCCGCTAATCGCTTGTGAGCGTAGGAGTCAGGTCGGCGGGTTCGACTCCCGCCAGCTCCATTGCACACACTTTGTGGAGCTCCGGGATGTAACTCTCTGGTGTTGTAGATTTCCTTGTGGCTATCTCGTCCCTGTATATTGACGATGACTTATAAGTGGGCACTTGATGTCAAGCACACAAGTCAGATGTATGTTCTCAATAAACACTTTCTTAATGATACAGAAACTGAATCCAGATGAACTGGTATAATCTTACCTAACAAAGGTTAAAGTTGCAGTTTGATGAATTTAAGTCCAGCATTTAACTTTACTGTTGTGGCAATCATGTTTGTTTACCTTTTTAGCACTACTTTGCTACAACTTTACATGATGCAGGTAACACTTGGTAACAACATTTACTTTATATAAATGCTATTGGTTTTATTTTAGAGAAACTTTACTATTAAGAAAACTAAAACTTTACTACAAACTACTAATGTGAGACTTTACATTATTAATTTATTAAATCTTAAAACTATCAGTCACAAACAAACATTTTTAAAATGCATATGCAAATTGGTTGGAGAGGGGGCTGGGAAAACTAACTTGGAAAAACTGTAGAAATGTAATAGATAACTTTTATTTAAATTAACAATAAAAGTGAGTTAAAATTTTAATATAACCCAACAGATTTCAACATAAAATTATGGATGCTAAATTTTCGATATGGAGGTTTTAAATATATCCAATAGCTTTGAAAATTTGCTGATACATTTATTAGAATTTAGAAATTATTTGTTTAAATTATTGGAAATTTTTTTGCATCTGTTTGGGAAATATAAAGCTTTTATTTTTATATTTTTAAAAATTTTTAAAATGCATTTCTTTTTACTTTGTTCTTAAATTTATTAGTTGCTTAACAACCATATTTCAAAGAATATCAAAATAATAAAATTCAAATAGCTCGCACTATTTTGCTGCAATACTTTATTAGCAAAATACATTATTTTCTGGTGATTTTCGTATTCTATTGACATAAAAGATAATTTATTTTGATACAAGTTGCCGTTTAACTACTATAGAATGATTACGAAATGTTTTTTTCCAAATGAAACTTACAAAAACATTTAACGTGTAATATGGATTCAAGTCTCATAGTATGAGTTTACATTTGTATATCTATATTTCTTAGATGAGATGTTATTAATTTTCTGAAACAGATGTGGATTTTTCGTCACTGAAAAGTTAATATAATTTTAAAAATAGGATAAAATCATTCACACAACAAGGTGGTTAATCTAAAGAAATTAGAGTAGTAAAACAATTCTGAAATATTACAATTACTGGAAATTGAGAACATAAAAGCTATCACAAAAATACTTTATAGCGCCAAATCACGTTTGCTATTTAGTGGATTGGCAATGGGCACGATTATGAATGATTACCCAATAGGTTTTAAAGTTTCCAAATACTTCTATTTTGGGGAGATTTTAATATGCTATTGCCATCGGGTTACATCAGGATGTTCTTAGATAAGATAAATATTATAGAATGTCCATCAAAACAGTTTTTCCGAAATAAAAATTGTAATAACACTAGATTTTTAAAATACATATATGTGGAATATAGTAGATTCAGTTTAAATTTCCATACGTTGCTTTTGTACATGAAATATTATTCAACTTATTCATCAGCATGTGTTTCATGGTTGGTATGTAAGTAAATATTGCTATTTGGATATTAGGATAACATGAAATTATTTTTGAAATTGTTGCTTATCCTAATAAAACCACTGTGTAGAACGAAATCCAAGATATACTAGAAACATTCACGCAATCAATAGGAAATTACGGATATAAATTTAATAAGCTTACGGGGAAGGGGGGTGTCCAGGGGGGCAGAGCCCCCCTGAAGAAATGTATTTTTTTATCTAAAAAATTACAAGAAAAAGAAGTTTATAAGAATTTCAGAATATCATTGCATAAACCATGTTTAATTTAACGCTTCTAAATTCTGAAACCTCTGAAGTATTTAAAAATTCATTCCCCTGTATACTAAATAACAAGACATTCATCTTTCATAGTTGCTACTTACAAGAAAGGTCTCATTAAAACGTTACTCAAAACATTTTGAAAAAAAAAAATGCTAATAAAACTACTTATGTATGTAATTAAAGGATCAGGGAAATTTAGATGCAGAATCCCAGTAGAAAATCTATAAAAAAAAAAAAAACTTTGTAGTATTTGGCACGGAAAGACAAACACACCACATGATTTGGTGAACATTTCCTCACCAAATGTAAGGGATTTTAATGCATTTGAAAATTGTTTGTTAAATGAGTGTTTAAATGCACAGTACTTATAAATTTAAGTTAAAAAAATTAAATAGTTTTTTAAACTTTATACATGGTTTCACCGGTAGGATAAGTTTTAAGTTTTCTTTAGTAGTAAAGGCCCAATTAATAACACTGTCGTTATTCATTTTGATATCATATCAAATAAGTCATTATTTTCATGGCAACAGCACTTTTCTCTTGTTGCCTCCTACATTAACCAATATTGAAGCCAAATTGACAGTGCTCAGAATCGAACCTTAATTTTGAGTTTCAATTTTAATCAATTTAAATTTTATTTTAAACTGTATAATACAATCTTTAAATTTCCTTTATATACATATAAATAAATGTATATGACAATTCTGTAGTTATGTAAATGTATTTATTTAGTTAAACTTACTTAAATAAGTTTAATATGAAGAATAGAAAAAGTTTTGTCTTAAAGAGTATTTATGATAAAAGTTTGTTTTTCAACATTCCCTTGTGTTGCCAATCGGCAATAAATTGTCAAATAAATAAAATTTTCTTATTTTTTATGCAAAATATATAGAGATTCTACAGATTTTTTATTTCTTTTATAAATATATATATCCTGATAAAAAGAATATTCCATAATTTTTTCAAAATTTTCTTAGTATGTACTTATGAAGACCTTGTTAGTCCTACTTTGTTTAACTGTTTAAGTATTCTAAATTTCTAATAAAATGTTTTCTTTAATTAATTTATTATTATTTTTATCCTGTAGTGCAGAATAATATACCATGTTTCGTTCTTAGATTGTAAGTTACATATTTAGACTGATATTTATTGCAAGATTAATTCAAATTTCCCTCTTGAGATATTTCATCATTGAAATAAATACTAATTTAAAGATAAGATTGAATTTGGATGCCATTATTTATATTTGAACCTCTTTAAATAATATTTTAAGTAATTGGTAGTAGTATATATGATGGTGCTTTATAAGTTCTCGGCCTGACAGTGAAAGCACAAGATTTTTGTACATAATTTCATATTGTTTTTCAATGTAGTCTCCTTGCAAGTTAATATATTTAAGACACACTCTTGTTAGCAAATTCTTTAGTGCAGCCTTGTACAAGGGTGGTTCGAAAAGTTCTTGGCTTGACAAAGAAAATACAAGATTTTTGACAATATTTCATTTTATTTTTCAACTTGCAACACAATATATTTCACAAAACTGTTGAGAAATGTTCATTCTTTGGCGTTTTTTGTCAACGTTCAACAAATATGGCACACATCAAGTGGAAAGCATTTTCATACCCAAAACATTGTGTAAAATGTGGTAGACACGGTCTATAGAGATGATTGCAATGTCACCAAGTTCACGTATCTTCAATCTGCGATCATTCAATAAATACGGCATTGTGAATTTTTTAGACGATTTTGTCGGTTGTGGCTTTTGGGCATCCTGAAAGTTCATCATCTTGGATTGATTACCTACAAGGTTTAAATTCAGCAGCCCACTTTTTTATCATCGAATAGGAAGGACAATAATCCTTTAAACATGGAATGTAACTCTTTTTGTATGTCCATGGGGGTTAAATCTTTCTTAACAAGGTATTTTATGACAGCTCAAATTGAAATTTTTTCCATTTTTAGAAAATGTCAAAACTTGTTTACTTTACTTTATCGCCAAGTAATAACCAATAAACTCATGCATCTGAAACTCGGCAGCATGTCATCTAAAGGAAACAAACATTGTCATTTGGTCATACTTGTTCCATCTCTGTGTCAGGTCAAGAACTTATCAAACTACCCTCGTATATTAAAGCACACATAAATTAATGCCTGATTTCATTAAAGGTACAATTAATTAAAGAAATAATGTGTTCTTTAGTATGTTCAAAAGTAAAAAATATATAAAAAATTACAAATAATCCGATCATATTTCCTTATTGGCTGAGGGAGAAGCATCGGCGTATGCTCGCATGGGTACCAAAATACCCTTGTGCCAACCCTGGTCACAATTCTTTGGTAATTTTTCCAATAGAATCAGCTGCACAATGGTTTAAAAATGGATTAAATACCAAATCTGTAGTCTGATTTTTACTAAAATCTATACATTTCTTGCCTGATGCTTTGGTGAATATGTTAATATTCACCAAATGGTAGCTTAATCAGAAATACCATTTAGGAATTACAATGTTCACTTACACACAAACATACGAATAATGATTACATTACCATACTTACACTATGTGTTCAGAAAGTTAAAGAAAAAAAAAAAGAAATTTTACTATATTCTTGGTTTTTAATCATTGACCAAAATATATTAAATTATTGCAAAGTAAAATAATACAGTTTCTGATCAATATCAACAACAAAAGGTTTATTTCTTGCATTTCTATACACTGTATGCCAAGCGCTTATACAATAGGCAAATGACTGACAGTACTGCTGATAAATTAGCAAAGAATCAAATATACGAGTGATAATTTTCCAAATGGACGAAAAATGTCCGGTCCAAGATTCGAACCTGGGATCTCTTGGCTGAAGCTGCCACGCTCTACCAACTGAGCTATCCCGGTTGAATCTGGAGGGCATAATTCATCCAGTTAACCTTATTGATCATAGCATCTGGTCTGATATTTGAATCAGCTCAACAGAATAGATCGCAGGTAATGGAACTCCAGTAAACGCTAAATTAAGTAACTGTGTTAAAATTAATCTAGTGAAAGAATCAAATATCCTTTCCCATCCTGATGAGTAACATATTGATCAAATATCAAATTTTGCATACACCATACATAATATAGTCCAAATTGTTCAATAATTAATACAACCATTAATAAACTTAGTGTATCTTTCTTTAACATTTAAAAGCAATCAGGTTTTCAAAACTTATCAACGAAGAGCATTGCATGTTTTACCTGCCATTGATGAGATATCTTGTCAATGGCACTCATAGGGTAAATATTTCTTGAATTATCCTTAACTGTCACCATATTGATCATCTTCTTGTAATTATTTGCTGTTTTAAGAAAATTCCAAAGTAAATTTCTTGGGACACTGTGATAAGTTTTTTCAAGATCCACAAATATAAATTCTGTAGTTTTCTCCTGCCTCTTTGCTTTTCTTACATTTGTCCCAGCGTAAAAATATGATCATGCAAGATCTACATGACTAAAAGTCAGTTTGCTCTTGAGTTAATTATTAGTAATCATTTAACTTAAAAAAAAAAATTCTTTTGGAATATTTCATGACTGGATTTGGCAACTTTTTCTGTAATTACTGCAGAATTTATATGCTTTCTTAAAAATTTGCATTAAATTGCTTTTTATTTCTTGTGATATTGATTCTCTTGTCAAAATTTTGTTGTACAACAAGGTTCATATTATTTGCATTTTGAATATATGAGAGGACTTCTGTACTTTTTTTTAAAAGTTTCATTTGAATTTTCTATTTTTTAAAATATGTTAAAAAAGACGAAAAATAGCTTTTTGACCACATTCAAAAGAATTATTTACAAAAAATAACTTTCTAATAAACATTACATTTTTTAGTTAAAATATGTTTATAACAACTGTGTATTATAAAACAACATCAATCCGGGATTAATATGTATAATAGATCAACCACAATTATCGAAAACATAAGTTGTTCCCAAAATGGGAGCAATGGTGCCAAATGGGAGTAATTTTTAAAAAAACTTTTACATACACATCCATGCATTTATAGTAGTTATTTTTCAGTCTATTAGCTATAAAACAGATAATATCATTCTGAAACGATATTTTAAGAATTCATATAAATTAGTCCAACTTCTACATTTATAATTTAAAAAAAACCAAAATGAAATTACCAGTTCCATAAGCATTTTCATTATCCCTCTCTTTATTTTTCATCATTGCATCATTTTTGTTTTTCTGATTATTTTACATGGAAAATGTTTGAACAACTTTCATTTTAGATTACGAGGATTTTTCAGATGTTCCGAAAATCGTTTGTTTGCCACCTGATTGCAGTATTATAACATATGAGGAAGATGTAATAGAAAATAATTTATGCAACAATTTACCCCATGATGTATTTGGGGGAGTAGAACTTTCCGTTTAAATTCTAAATCATCAGACAATCAAGCAATATCAGATTTAGTGTTTTAAAAAATACAAAGTATTAAACACAAACTTGATATTTTAGATGAAAGTTCAAACAAACCTTCAAATCAGAATATTGAAAGAAACTAAACAAAATGCAAAAAAAAAAAAAAAAAGAAAAAAAGCTAAAAATCTAATTTTAGAAACTAAAAAAATACAATATAATGCTGCATAAAAAATGTTCAATCATTTTCATTTAAAATAGTAGGACAAAAATGACGTAATGATCAAGAATAAAGAGGTGGATAATGAAAATGCTTGTGAAATAAGTTATTTTATTTTTTATTTTTATAATAAATGTAGATGTTGGATTAATTTATAGGGATTCTTTATAAAATATCAGTTTCAGAATGATATTATCCATTTTATAGCTAAAGAACTGAGAAATAACTACCATAAATGCACAGAGGCATAAGTAAAAATTTTCAAAAATTTACTCCCATTAGGTGCCATTGCTCCCATTTTGGTATGCTGTTTCTTCTAAATATTCGAATTTTATGTAATTTTTTTTTCATAAGTACTTTAAAGACTTCCTATTCATAAAGAAAAAAGAACTGTTCCATAAAAAATTAGGTTAATATATATAGCGGCGCCTAATGGGTTAATTGTAGCACATTCTTTTTTCTATTCTTCATTTTTACATTGTGTAATTTCACTGAGTATTTCTTTTTCTCTTTCTTTTATAATATCCGAACTTTCCTCATTTTTTTTTAATTTAACCAGTTAAAAAATGCTTCCTCCTTTTCATAAATTCCT
Organism: Maratus michaelseni; assembly: GCA_963931845.1. Classification (NCBI taxonomy): domain Eukaryota; kingdom Metazoa; phylum Arthropoda; class Arachnida; order Araneae; family Salticidae; genus Maratus; species Maratus michaelseni. The sequence continues at coordinate 377,191,018 of OZ007593.1, read as the reverse complement.
TTTAGAATTTCTTCATTTACTCAATTTTTACTGTTGCCATATTTTTTTCTTCTTGTACCCAATATCTAAAGAACTACAGCACTAACTGTTTGTTCAAAATGGCTGTATAAAATCTTTTGGGCTGCTGGCAAGTTCTTCTGGAGTCTATCCATTACCCTTTTTATAGCCCTAACTTTTTAAAGTGTGGCGAAAATCAAAAATTATTTAAAAAGTAGTGATGGTCCTTTTTAAAAGAAAAATGTGTTTTTGTTGTGCAGGTGAGATAAATTGCTTCCTATTTTTATAATCCATTTGTAAAGCCCATATCTAGGAGACCTTTTGAATTGTATCTGTAAATTATATATGCAAATTTTGGGGGGTGGTTTCCATGTAATCGATGGAAAATATTTTTCCCACAATCGACTAAAGAATTTTGCGAAGTTTTCTCATAGCCAACTGGTGAATCTCTCGATTGTTTTCACACAACCATCTGACGAATTCTGCAATATTTCCCCATGACCAGAAAAGGAAATGAATAGAAAGTGTGCATAAAAAAGGATAGTAAGGGCCACCGGCATGTAAAATATTTAGAAAGTGCTGCCAGACATGTAAAGTAGTTTAAAAGAGCTGCCGGGTGCTGCATGCACCTTGCCAAATTGGTCTATACTCAACACTTAAAAATTTTACTAAATTATTACATTTAATATTTTTAATTATATTAAATTATCTCCTATATTAAAAAAAAAAAATAGTTTTAATGGTTTCCATGGATAAATTAAAATGTTTCATAAAACTATAATGAAAATCTACTGTTGAAAATGTTATTTTTTTTTAAAAGAAAATATGCATTAAAATGTCTCAATCATGAATTTGAAACATTTAACTGAAGTTGCATGAAAATGATGTTACTTTTACTGACTTTTAATCTTGCCAGTTGAGGGATTACATCATAAAACTTTTACCATAATATATGATGTAAAATGATACATGAAAATAAATTAAATCACTCTGCTGTCACTCTTGCTGTAAATTCTGGCAAAATCCTTTGGTTACATTTATGTTTATATTTGACTTTTTTATGAACATAATGTAGTTTTTTGATGTAGTATTTTGTCATTTTTGCCAGAGAAAGATTTTAGTACTATTTGAAATTTAAACCCTCCAAACTTTCACTGTCAAATAAAAAAAATAATTATTTCAGTGTAATATTAATAACGCTGACTTCATACTTTGGTAATTTTAATAAAATTTCTTTCTTTCTGTATTAGAATGTCAACTGTATATATATATATATATATATATATATATATATATATTTTTAAATAATAAATATGCCTTTTCTATATCTTAGAGGCATACTGGAGACCTTAGACCTAATGAAGCTTGACATGGTGAACTTCACTATATCACAATTTCGACCACATATCCAGCAACATTCTATTGAATATGAAAAAGCGAAGTTTAAAGAAATTCTACAGTCATTATCAGGTAATTCAATGTGAGTATTGTGCTCATATTTTTTTCCTGCTGTAGTAGTTTAGTTATGACTTTTAGCATTTTCTTCTGCATCTTGTGTAATGTGCTAATTTGTTTATTTTTTTAACCACTTCAATGGCCACATAGATATGGAAACAGTGCTATTACCCCCAACTTATTAGGAGGCAGCCGTTGAAGTGGTTAATACTTGAGATCTATCTACTAAAAACTCAGCTTTTTCTATATTTTTATTATCTTTATTCAATAATTTAATATAATTTTTCTTTTAGTAGTATTGCATCATATAATTTTCATTTATTTGTGATTAAATAAAAAACATAAATCATTGTCTGTTCTACAGATCCTTTGATTCAAGTGAAGTACTTTTTGAGTTTATCCAACTTTTCAGCTAGCAGAAGAGGACATGAGCAGTAGGGTGGAGCGAAAAAAGTGAATTTTTTTTTACAAAAAACGGGTAGGTGCCAAAAGTTGCCTTTATACTAGTACATTAAATACCTGAAATTTTACCGCTGAAAAAAAATGCCTTGAGTCTGCGCTTTTGGTCCAAATGTCGAAATTTTGGGTAAAATTTGACAATTTTTCAAAAAAAATCAAAATTTTCTGCAGAACTGGTTATGATTTAAAAGTGTCATTTAAAGCTTTATTAATAAAGATTTAAAATATTGAAACGATAAAATGATATCTTTATTCTGTATAACTGGAGCAAAACTGACAAATTTCGGTAAAAAAGGGGCGTTTTCATTCTGGTACAGCATACAACGAATCGTTGTTTTGAATGCAGCTCTTCGCTAGTTGCTTTCACGCCTACCCAGGAGTGGAGGTGGGTGCATATCATGTCCCACACGTAACCAGCACAACCACCCTACCATCTGAGCACAATGTTTTATTTACACAATGAATTGTGATTTTTTTTCAAACTGGTACGAGTTTTCTGTATATCAACCTAGTCTTGGTGTATTCATCTCTTCTTTCATATCCACAGACTTTGGCGGATACTGGCTGTGACTTCCTTCACGTATCTTTCTACTGCTTGAGTATGAGAAGGCATGCAAAGTAACTCATTGGGGGTGTTAGTACGGGAATCTATACAGCCATCTATTATCTTCAACAAACTTGCATTCGATAAACGCATAGTGATTGGGGGTCCTGTTACCGCAATAATTTTTCAATCAATTAGATTTATATAATCATTTGCTTCAATGTTGATTGTCAGTATTTCAAATTTGCGTATCTCATCATTTATTCTACCTCTTGCATTTATTATCGGATGAGCAGCTAGTTGTTTAATGTGATTGCAATCAGAATTTGCGTTGAGTGTGCCATTGTCCTGAATAACTTTTTTAACTATTTGTTTTATGGCGTTTTCTGTGTTGTTTAGTAGCCGAGTAGTTTTCCATAAGGTTTTAGATACATTCTTTAGCTGTGGATTACATTTGATGGTAAACCATCCTGGGGCATAAACTTAGATAACATACTTTGTGAGTGAAAATAAAGACTCTGACGCGCAGTCAATGCGAATAATTAAGGTGAAGGATTATATTCGTAGTTGTGAGCCATATTGCATGGGACAATTTTCCTGGGCTCCTATTCGCTAGTTCTTTAGAGTAATATCCTGATGAAATAGCTCTGCAAACCTCCAGCAGGTATTTCTGGTCTGGGCTGAGTGCCTTTTCATCGATTTCAGGAAATATGTTTTCTAAATTACTCTTTATAGGTTCAAAAACTGCAATAGGGAGTGCATGGCACGTGGACAAAAATTTCCCTAATACATTTGGGCCAGAAGTTTTCCCATCGATCATGCCTAACAAATGATACAGAGGCAATTCATTTAACTGGAGCTGGCATATGATCCATTGCAATGGTCTTTCAAGCTTCTCTTCCATACGGCGGATTACTTCAGTATGCTTCCCCGTATTCACAGGACACCGGACACCCATCACAACTCAAGCAGGAGAGGCTGGACAAATCAATATTTTCATCTTTTAAAAACTTTGATATGCATTTAAAAAAATATTTTGATGCTCCAGATGAGGAAATGTTAGGCAAAATTAGTCCCCAAATATTTGGAGCCAGGCTCTTCTAAGATAGTAACACGTTCTTCTTTCATAATTCTACGATACGCATGTTTATCAGTTATCTTTTCTATACACATTGTGTCATCTTTTCAAGAGTCGAAATGTAAGGCTCTTATTTCTGTTTTAGGGTTCTGTTCTTTACGTTGAGACGAACAAGCCGATTGGCTTTCCCGCCTTACCTTGCTTCTATCTGTAACGGGTACGGGTACATTATGTTTTCTAGTGTCATTTGCTGTACATACGCAATCCTGAAGAACCGCTGAAGCAACACCTGCAGCAGACCGATCAGAAATTCTATAGATATCACATGCAGTGGCGTAGCCAGGATTTCCTTTCGGGAGGGGTCCAAAATTTTTCTTCAACTTATATATATAGTAAGACCTGCCAAGATAAGATTGCAAAGAGTGGTAAAAAATTCCATGTTAGACAGGTTTCCGTCTTATCAGGTGTATGGCATTCTTTTCTATTAGACGAATGAATATTTCCGTTTAAGTCAGCATTCCGTTATAGGCACATTTCGTTTCCACAGAATTTGCTGTATATATAAAAATATAACTTATGTATATAATACGTATAATAAATCCTGTCTATAGCAGATTCCTGTCTTAAACGGAAGCATTACATGGCCTTGATATGGATAACTATACAATTAAGTCTGCTGAAAACCTGCCTGAAACAGGATTTTTCACCGTTCTTCTGTGATTCTGATTTCGTCTTGTCAGTTTTTATCCTACTTATAAATACAGTAAAGCCTGTGAAATGGAAACTTTCTATAACGGAATCCTATCTCAAACTTAAAAGTTTTGGGGTCCCGTAGAAACGAACAATGCGTCTGATTGAAATATAGTGTGACAGGATTGACTGTGTGTGTATATATGCAATAGAAATATTTCGAGTAACTTTAAGAATTTAGATATTTCCTTATCAATTTCTTAATTAAAAAAAAATAGCATGTGTAAAATAAAGTAAGATCAGTCTCTATAATTGTGGCTAATAATGCAATGGAATTACATTAATATTTACCAAATAAAAAGATTTTACAAACACTATGATAAAAAAAACTGAGCACGCACTGAAGAATGCACTTAAATCAAGTTTCATATAATATAAACATTTGATAAGTTATGATCAAAGGGTTAAGTTTGTAACAGCATTTGGTTGAATTTTTTTTTTCAATTTTCATGCTTAATTTCCTGTCATTGAATTAAGAACTTGTGCTTTAATAGGTATAATGAATAATGAGTTGACACAATTGCTAATGCCGTCAGCCGTTGATTCACCATGGGTGTTTCTGAGATAAGTTTTTAATTTTTAAGAAAAAAATCTTGTAATTTCGGCTACAGAAACTAGTAATGTAACAAACACACGCAACAAATATAGTTGATGTTGGGAAAAATAATTTTGTTACAGTTGTCTAAAACAGCCATAATTCTTTTTCAAGTTTCACCGCTTTTGATACTAATGTAAATATTCGACCTGAATAGTTGTTTCCGATATCTGATCGACTTAAAATATGTTACATTTTTATTAAAAAAATTTATTACGATGAATTAGCACATCTTGGGAAGTATTAGATTGTGTAAAAAATAATGGTAGTTTCTGCTATTTTACTTTTCAACCAATTTATTTTAAGCGGTTGGAAATAATTTTAGAACGTATTCCAAGTTCAGCAGAAATCTTTCAGACTTTTGGTACGTAGATTAGCTTTAACCTTTGCTTTCAATTTCGCATTGTTAATAACCGAATGCCACCTACGACCTTCATATTCAAACTCTCATTGCCATCATGAAATTTCTTAAAACAATGTTAAACTGTGAGTTCACATTTCACAAGTCGTACTTCGGTCAAATGTAATGTTGAATTCAGACATTTTTTTCTCCAGGGGGTATTTCTGCGGAGGGTACCATTTTTCTCCTGAATCTTCTGTACACTGTGGAGTTCAAGGAAGGAGAAAGATCCTTGCACTCCTAGACTATTAATAAGCATAAAATCTCAGATCTTTTGAGGGGTCATTTCGATGCTCCGGAGTGGATGCCCCAACCCCGCTCTCCTACATTCAACGCTGTAGTGTGGTTGATATACAAGCCGTTTCCGCTGATTATCGTACCATTTTGAATTAGTAAAACAATCGTACGAAATTTCCCAAAGTTCTACAACTGCCTTAAATATCCCTGTACAATAGCGAAAAAACAAATTATAATACTAAATAAGTAGGTAAATACCTGCCCTTTAAAATAATATACAACAACGTAATATTCCATTAAGAGTTTATTAAAAATAGCTCAGGTCGAAAAGTTTAATAACAAGAATTACCATTATTTTGCACAAACCCAGAAGAACGTCAAACTCTTTCAATATTCCTCTGTTCTTTTCTTTAATGATTAACGAATAACGAGATCAGAAATAAAAGTATCAAAAGGAGGAAAAAATTGATCTCCCGAAATATTCTTCAGGTTTGATATCGAACCAGATGTATCTGATGGTCAACTTGACAAGGAATATGTGTGACTAAAGAAAATTGTGTCAGACTTTTCTTTAGCAAAAGACTGTGTTCTCTTGAACAGGTCAGAAAACTTTTAAACATCAGTCTCCTCTTCCTTGCTTACTGATTAATGTAAAGTTACATAAAGTTGAAAAGGACGTCTTCAGCATGGTTTATAGCAGAAGACAAATCACATTCAGATGCAGGTATTTTGAAAGTGGCAGTGTAATGTTGAATAAGAATTCACAAATATCTAGTCGAATTTAGAAGCAGTCGAAGCAGATTTAAAGTAAATGATAACATTGCTCGATATAAAATTATAAAATGAACAAAGATAAGGGTCGCAAAACTCTGATTAATTTGCTGTTATTGCATTCGTCTAATCTAAACTCGTCTTTTCCGTAAGTGTTGGCAACAGTTGGTCCCATCGAAATCTCTGTTGAAGACGTTTTGCGTTTAATCTAGTTACATTAAAATCTATGAAAACGGAATCGTCAGGTATCCTTAAAAAATCCGTTGTAGATAGATTTCCGTCATATCAGGTATACTTGTATAGTTATCCTTCCGTCATCGAGACCATGAAATGTTTTCGTTTACGAGAGGATTCCGTATTCACAGAAAACCTGCCAACAAGGAATCACAACCAGAAAAGGTTCCATTTTAGATAGGTTTCAAATCATAGAAGGTATAAATACGTAGTGTTGTTTTCGTTGAACCTTGAACTTTTGCTGTTTACGATCGCTCTCATCTTCACAGATTTTATTATAATACATCTATGCTTTTCAGAAGTATACTGTAGAGTGGATACGTTTTAAGAGTTTTGGAGGATACCTGACAAAATGGGACGTGTTTGTGACAAAAACCTGTCTTAAACGGAAAAATTTCATAGCCCCGGCGAAAGATATACCTTTTCTAAGACAAACACCTGTCTAAAACGGAATTTTTCATTGGTTCTTTGCGATTCCGTCTTATCAGTTTTTAATATTGTTATATCTATGACCAGAGGGCCCGTGCGAAGATTTCGCACTGAAATCTAATATTTTTAGGTACTTCTCTATTAACCTGTCGACCGCTTTTCATAACAAAAAACTACCGACAAACTGCAAGATTAAACGCCAAAAATGCAGTCTCATTTACTTGATGTCAGAATCATTATGCGTGTTTGTTACGTCATCTAGTGGTATTACATTCGATATTTGCGTGTATTTTTCATTATGTTTTACTGATTTAGTAGTTATTTTATTAATTAAAATAACAATTGTGTCCTTAAATTCTTATATTTTATTTATTTTTTGATATTCCAATGGCAACGTTCTCCCGTTTATTTGGCGATAGTTTTTTGTTATGAAAAGTGGTCGACGGGATAATAGAGAAGTATAATTTTTTATCAATATGTAATATTTATTAGATGCAGGTTTAAACTTCTAAAGAAAAAGCAAGGATAAAAATATCTGCAAACAACATTTAGTTGTTAGTCAAGCCAGAATATCATCTAATTTATTCCATCAAAGTTAGACTAAAAACTGATCCAAGATTGCTAAAGGCACGCGCAAGAAAAAAAATTAACAATCGTATTTTGACTGCATTAGAGGATGACGTCATCCGCTTCGGGAAAACCATGGGACTTAGAAATATCAATCTAAACATTTCAATTTCAATTTCGCTTTTTAATCATAAGTATAAAATAAACCCGTGCGGTGTTTTTTATAATAATTGCTATGAGCATCCTATAATGTGGTATTTTATTTTTTTGGCAACAATAATTTCAGGAAAACCTTTCATTTCTTTCATGAAAACAATGCCGATTTATTTTTTTAATTTCAGCAAATTTTAATCAAAAACACGTTTTAACGAATTGTTAAGTGGGCTATGTCAGAAGCCTGTTCTAAAACCTTTCATATGGTATCTCATTCGTTGTTCTGCGTTTCATATTTTCTGAGTAAAAGGGATGTTGACAGGAGAAATAATATATAAGGATTCAGTAAACCAGTTCTTCGTTCGAGGTTCGGGGGGGTCCGGACCCCCTGGACCCCCCCCTTGGCTACGCCACTGATCACATGCTCTAGAAAAAGTTTCAAACTTCATTCGAGTTTCGGTATAGGAGGATGAAGATGGGAATTCAATTGTATCAATTATTGAATCATTGCATACTGATTCGATTATTTCAATTTCACATGCAGCATGTTCTAATTGTGGTGCTTCTTTATTTAATCTTCCTTCTATTAATTTTTTTTTTCAACGAGTCGTTGTATGCTGTACCAGAATGGCAACGCCCCTTTTTTACCGAAATTTGTCAATTTTGCTCCAGTTAAAAATAATAAAGATATCGTTTTATCGTTTCAATATTTTAAATCTTTATTAATAAAGGTTCAAATGACACTATTAAATCATAATCAGTTCTACAGAAAATTTTTATTATTTTTGAAAAATTGTCAAATTTTACCCAAAATTTCGACATTTGGACCAAAAGCGCAGACTCAAGCCATTTTTTTTCAGCGGTAAAAATCCAGATATTTGATGTACTAGTATAAAGGCAACTTTTGGCACCTACCCGTTTTTTGTAAAAAAAAATTAATTTTTTTCGCTCCACCCTAATGAGCAGTGTTGGTCACGCTCACAAAAAAATCGAACTAATTCAAACACAAGTTCAATGTCTCAAAAATGAGTCAAGTTCACGTTCAAATTCAAAAATTTTTAAACAAACTCTCTCAACTCAAACTCATCTATAAAAATGAAATAAGTTGACTAAAATCTCATTTTTTTTTTTTTTTTTTAAATATATTAGAACTTTATTGTCCAATTTTACAAAATTTTATGAGCTAATCTTTTGGTTATTCAATGTAAGGGTCTCCATGGACCCGGCCCAATTTTCCTTCCCGACACTCGGTCCAAGCTTGGTTTGGGAATTACTTTTTTCTAGAGATTCGGACCCAGATGGTCCGGTACTAGATTTATTTTCCGGCCCACGTCAGGGCTGGACTGCATTCTTCTTGAGGTCTGAACAGGCAGAAATTTTCAGTCACAGCTCATATGAAAATCATTGGACCGGCATGGCTCTGGCCTGTCCAGTAAAAATATCAATAAAATTTGGCCTAGCCTATTTTTTTTTTTCTTCAAAAAATGCACATATTTTTAAATTGCTACTATTTAACAATTAAAATTGATATATTTATTTATTTATTTTAAAATTATTTATTATAAATATCTTCATTTCATTGATTTCTTGGATCATTCAAAACCACTGAAAAGTGATACTTTTTTATAATTTTTAAATTTTAGTATTAGATATCCGTAATATTCCTGTTAGAGATTTTTCAATTGGTAATGTGCACTGTCCTTTTTATTTTAAGTGCTCATGCACCCTGCTCTTTTTCCCGTCATCTATTTTGCACCTCCTGATTTTTTCAAAATATTTTGTTTTTCTTTCCTTCTATCTTCTCCCAGGAAAATTATGTAGACTTTGAAAAATTGAAGTTTTGTTTTGTATGACTCGCTTGTCATAAGTCCTAAACTGCCCCACTCATGTGAAAAACAGATGCAGCAATAGCATTGTGTTTTCCAAATTCCTGTTGGGATTACAAAAGGTAATCCCAGTCCAGTAAGCTTAAAATAGCAGAATAAATCCTAAAAAAGCTTATAGAAACAGTAGCTGTTACCCGTGACTTCGTTCACGCAACATTAAAAGAAGAATAAATACATTAATTAAGCAAAATATTTCACTCCCGATAATTAAAAATGTTAATAATTAACTAACTATTTATCACATTTCATGGGAGACATTACGGTATTTTTTTGTTATAGGGACCTTGACATAACTCAGTCTTAAAAAAGTGAAATTTTGTGTCAAATTATCGCGAAAATGAAATTGCAACCAATGCAAAAAGGACGGTAAAATAAAATTGTGGAAATAGACGAATTGGGTAAAAACAAATGTCAATTTTAGCTGATAAACAATTTTACTTTTAACACCTTTGTGAAACGTTTTAACAACCATCCTTCAAAAAAACATTAATTGGAAATAGTACATGCTTTTTCTTTAAATTAATTCTGCCTCCTTGGTTTAATGTATAACTGAAACAAATCTTGTTTTCTAAATGACAGTATGTTGACAGGCAATTTTTGTTCTCCAGAATAAATTGATTCATGAAGTTTGAATATGTGAAAATATGTTTTTATTTTTTGGATAATTTACTGAAATCAAGATTTTGTTTTCACCATCTATTCAAAGTGAAAATAAATTCTGTTTTTCAGTTTTAATGAGAAAATGGTGTAAAAAATATACTGATCTGTTTTATTTCTCCTTTTTTATACACAAAGATGGAGTAATTTACTTTCCGTTTTTAAAGAAGAAACTTTGTTAAAATTTATCAAAAAAATCTTGGCATTTAATTTAATTTTTTAAATCTTGAGAGTTTGTGTGACATCCTCGGATCAATAATAACCGGTTTTAAGTAAATCGGGTTGCATTCGATAGTCTAGGAGTAGTTGCAAAATACAAACACACGGTCAAATTTTAATATAACAGATTCATGTTCATTTTCCTTTTCTTAAAATTATGATGTGATTTTTAGCAGAAAACTCTCATCTGTATATAACGGATACTCATGCTTAATAATCAGTATAGGTAAAAAAACATTTAAATTTTTCGTTATAAATATGGCGTGAAACTCATTTACTTTCTATACTTACTGATCCTTGTATTATTAATGTAAGGAATTGATTCACACTCATTTTAAAACATATTGGAAAATTCCCGTTTTATTTCAAATATGACGTCTCTTTTCCCCCCCAGAGAAATCCATTTTTAATAACATAATTCTTGTTAATTTTCTTTTCCATGCAATTAATTTCAATACTGGCATAGGGGAAATTATGTTACTTTAACGAAATAATATTAAATCTTTTGGTTTTATCAACAAAAATGGAACTATTAACATTTGTCATTTTTTTTAGGTAATAGTTATTTCTTTTAGTTTTAAGAATGAAAATAACTATTTCTTGCTATCCATGACATCATTTTCGACATGGATAATTTTGCTGAGCATATTATTGACATTTGCTAACCATTTTCTTTTCAAACTTCTTTTTGCTTTTTTGTTAAAATTTAAATATAAAATATGGTATAGTTATATTAGCCATGCACAGACGGTAAAACGCCAAGTATTGTTACCATACAAACGAAAAAAAGTAAAGAAAAAACCCAAGATCATTTTATTTCACCATCAAAGCATATCCACTTTATTTTCGATGTATGACGTCATATTAGCCTGTTTCCTATGGTTACGCATATTGAAACCTTGTATTATTATCAAAAACTAAAAAAAGTATGTTTTATTTCTAATAATATTATTTAATCTTCTTTTTAATTCTTTAATTTTTTTTATTTCATTTTCATTTTTCACATGATCCATAACTTTCCAATCAAAGCAGCATAAAATGCTTATCTGTAATGTCAATTTTAGGATGTTTGAAGAATTCTTTTTGGCATTATCTTTAATACCTTGTCTATATTTTTATTGTCATTTAATTGTAAATAGAATTTTATGTGTTTTTTCAGTTTTTAAATAAATCAGTTCCTTTTGTGCACAGTTAATCAGATGTATTTTTAAACAATTACTTTTAGGATTTTTGATTCAGTTAAAGGGGGGGGGGGGGGAGGGGGACTTTATACCCTTTAAACTAATTTTTTTTTATTTGAATATTTTATAATATCTTTTTGACAAATTATTAAAAAAAAATTGGGAAAGAAAAGGATTTAATGTATATATTTTTTAAATACATTTCTTCTGATAAAATATAAAAAATTTTAATTTTTCCTTTTTGAAAAATTTAAGAAAATTAAATTGTACTTCTTACAATTTTGAAACATATTATTTTGTATACTTTTTTACAAGTATGTTCTATAACAGTTGCGACCAGATTTCCAAAAAGTTAACTAGTTGAAAAAAAATAATAAGTTATGACATATATAAAAATGCAGTAAATGACTATAAAATGAATCAAATGAAAAGTATACGTTGAACTTTTAGCATTTTGATCATACTGATATATTGAAGAAATACAAACTGATAAAAGTGAATTTAAGGATTGCAACTCTGAAACATTTAAAGGAAAATGGTTGTTGTAAAAGGCCTTTTCTACATACTTATTTATCATCAGATCTTTATGTAACTTTGTCGGAATATATTAGGGATGTCTAAATACATTTAAGCAAAAAATTGGGAAATTGTTATGTTTCATTGTTTTTTGCCGAATGAAGGGTACCAAGTCCTCTTAACTTGTTTAAAATTGGTCTTGGATATACAAATAAATTTTATGTTTTAAATTAATACAACTTTTTTTATGTTAAAATTGTTTTTAAAAAAAATCTGCAACTATAGTGTAGTTATTTTTTAAAAAAAGGAAGTTTTTGAAAAATTGTAACTTTGATTCCCTTTCTTGGAGAAACATGAAATGCTTGATTATTTTCCGCTTCACTGTATAAATCTCATACCTTGTGATATCTGCTTATAATTTATTATATTGTTTTATATTGCCCCTCATTTTTTATTTCTATTTAAACATTATTTAATTAATTTTGCAACAAACTCTTAACACCAAGTTTCTTTTAAAGCTATATTTTATATTAATATGATATTAATCTTCATCTAACAAAAAATGTAAGCTGTAATTTATTACAATCTTTTATTTAACTTGGTTCATGTATGTAAAGATGAAATTTTTAATCAATTTTTCACCCATCTTCTGATATGCTAGAATTATAATATTTATCTATCTATCTATCTATCATATATATATATATGTACACAAGTGTATTTCTGATGACAATATCCCATTTTATTATTTTTAGAACTAAATTTTAAATTAATTTTAAGGAACTTTCTGTTAGCCAGATGCAGATAAATTGTCAAATATTCTTTACGGTTACTACTGTATACAAGTTAAACAATAATTATGCACCAAATCATGCTAGCTAAAATATGCCAACTGCCTGTGAAACTGCAACAATGGAATATTTTAGATACTAAAAATTTGAAAACAAAATATAAATAGCAAATAAAATATGTAATAAAAAAAAAAAGACTTGTGATAATTTTTAGTTGGAATTATTTTACCCGCGACCCACTGCAGATTGTGGAGAACTTACACTTCATATGTAAGATGCAATAAGCCTTTTAAATAATTTTAAAGTAGTTCTTTTACGTCACTTAGCTAGAGAAATTAATAAATTTAACTTTCTTACTCTCTAAAATGCAGTGTAGAGCTGGGACACAAGAATAACTATTTTAAGTCCATTAAAAATCTTTATTATATCTTGAAAAATTCAGAAGGAACATGACATCCATATTTGGCCACTTTTGAAAATTTACATCACAAACTAAAAGAAAAAAAAAAACAACTGTAGTCTAAACTATATTTAAATAATCTAATTTTTGAAGAACACTTAAAAAAAAATAAATAAATAAACAGCAAAACATTGCGAAAATTTGCAGAACTTCTTCGACATCCCATCAGAATTCAACTGATTAAAAAAAATTAACTGTCAAAGCATAAATATCACAGCCATGAGGGGACTCAAAAGTAATTAAATGAAATATTTAATATAATTGACCAAATTTAAAAGGCAACGATATTAAAATACCAAATCCATATTCCTTTTGAAACAAAACAAAAACAGAAAAATATGCTATGATGACACCAGACACACCCCCGAACAGAAAAGTGATCACCGAGTGGCGAAATTCAAAGGCTGCTATGATAATACTGATTGAGCATATAGAACAACATTAATTGCAGTCATGATATTAGCTGTGATTTTTTAAGATAAATATTAAGTGCGATATTAAAAGAATGTTTAAAAAAAAAAAAACTATTTTTACTTTTATAAGAATACTGTATGGAAGAATTATGTATTAATAATGTTATGTTACAGCATGCATTAAAGAATTTGATGTGCAAAATTTCTTGGTATAGTCTGATATATAGTTTATTCAAAATTATGAGAGAAAACAAGTAAATAAAAGTACGTGTAAATTAGCAATAGTAATGTTTTGGCTGCAGTCAATGCCAGACAAACATTGATGATTGCCAAAGCAAATGATTATTGCTTTACTTAAAAAAGAATATTGTTTGTTGAAATTAATGTATCTATTAAATGTAATTGTTATTTTGCTTAGTAAAATTTCAATCATTAAATATTAGTCAACAGTTCTGTTTTATTTATTTATGTTTAAAAAACCAATATTTATTTAATTAAAAAAAATTTTCAAATGTAAATTAGCAACTCAGTTATGTTTATTTAATTTCTCTCTTAATTTTGAATAAATTATTGACAGATTAACTTATATATAAACGTACTACAGCTTAGTCCTTGATAATGAGTGATATATATTATATAGTGTTTAATTGGGCTTAAAATCAAAATGGAGATGAGGTGCCAGACATTAAGATGATTAGGAAATGTAAAAAATAAATCTGAAAAAAGAGGAGGGGAAATTTATGCTTTTTTCTAAATGAAGTTTCACTGTATTTTGTTGCAAAATTATTAACCTCTTTAATTATATCTATGACTATTATCTGAAAAATTTTCATTTTGACATTAAAAAAAATCAAATTATATTTTTACAGTTTTTTACAGAAATATTGAACAAAATATCTTCATGATGTGTGTAATAATTCCCAGTAATAGATTACATAACAGAAAATTCTATTACGAATAATATTTAGTAATGAAATTTTAGTTCTAACTCATCTTCTAATTTCTGGTAATTCTCTCCCATGTTTTATAAAGTTTATAACAAAAGACCTGCCAACTATTATTCTTGTATGATATTTAATGTAATACTTGGCACTATAGTGTGAAAATACAATTCAGTTGCATTATAGAAGAAAATTTTTCAAAAATACAAATCCACGAATTTTTATCCTTGTGTTTCTAATATTTTGCCTTATTTGTGTTTAAGGTTTCTTCAAATTTTCAAATAAAGTTTTTAGCATCAATGAGTTAAAAATAATAATAATAATCTCTGCTGGTGCAATAGCTAGTTTTTTTTTTTTAAATGTCTATTTTTATTTCACAATTTATGTTAATGGAAGTTATTATAATCTATAGAAATATTTTCCATTTTGACTGATACTTTTCATTCCTTTTTAGTAAAGTACCCTAAGAATTGAGCCTTGGAACCCTACTACTTTAAGTATTTTTTTTATAAAACCTTCTGAATTGTCATTTTATAAAGCATAATATTAAAAAAAATTACCCATTAAAAATTGCTGCTTTTTATTAAATAATATATAAATTCAAAATTACACTATATTAGTCCAGTAGGCAATTGTATGGGACCATATGTTATCAGATACATATATATATATATATATATATATGTATGTAAGTATATATATGTATGTAAGTATATGATATATAAACAGTTACTTTACTGAACCAATATGACAAATAATCGATGAACAACAGAATACTAATTTTAATTTCAACTAATACACTTTTAGCAGAAACTATATAACAACAATTTAGCTTACAGCAACCCGGCGAGGCCTAATAATACCTTTTTTCGGCTATATTCCTTTTATATCTCGCTTCATAATAAAAATTAGAACACTGGCTCTTAGCCAAATCTCGCAATTCAAACTATTTACAACTCGCGCATCAAAGTCATGGATAATAATAGAGTGTCAGTTCATTTGATGATCATTTACGTGAAGTGTTTCAACTGAAATCCTACATATATATATTATGTAAAAGTAGAAATAGGGGAATCAAATGATCCACGGTCTTTTCGAAAGGGAAGTGATATCTAAGCCAAAAATTAATACCACTTCTGATGTATTTCTAGTATTTCTATTCTAGAGGCTTATCTTAAACTGTGTAATACAAGAATAACAAAATATAGAAAATGTTGCCTTCATCTAGTAGTATAATAATTTACTGGTCTGCCTTGTCACAACCAATGCAAAACATGTGGCAGAAGCAAATTTTATTGTAGTTATTTTTAAGGCTTACTTATGTTATCGAATACAAGGATAATTTGCATTTTAAAATTAAGTTTAAATTGTCTTATTACAGAAAATTGAGGTCTGCCAACTGCTAACGTTCAGCTGTAGCTAGACCTTTGGCAGAACAATTTATAAAGTGTGTGTTCATCTCATTTTGCATCAATTTCATCAAAGAAAACTATGTTATTCAGAAAGTTTTGCATCACTTAACATCAAGATGAGGTGAAATGCTTGTAGAAATCTAACGCTAAATACAAACTTGCATTTCCATAGCAGGGAAAGGTGTTAGTTGTTAAACAACTTATGAAATAAGAGAAAACTTTTGATTAATAAAAATATAAAATTGAAAAGTTAAAATGCTTTATATTTTTCAAACAAATGCACAAAATTCCATTAAAAAATTGTAAATAATTTAGACACATGCATTGAAAGAATTTCAAACTAATCAGGGTAATTTAAGATCCCTATTGGGAAATTTTACCATCTATAATGTAATATTTAAATCAATTATCCAAATGCATCATTTTCTTTTCAATGAATGGTAAAGTTTAAAAAAAGGAAACTGCCCAGTTAAACTGAGGGCATTGAGCTCACAGGCTATTCGCACTAATTGTATATTATACTCGTATTTCAAAGAATTTGAAATAAGCCCCTTGAAAAATAAAGAAATCGACAACATATTAAAGGGGGGTTATCCCCCCGTTACCCCCTCATAGTTAACTAATGAACCCCTTAAACTAATCAGGGAAGCCTCTTATTACAATGAATATATATATACAAAATTTGAAGAAAATCGGATAATGCTGCTTGAAAAACCCATTTATATAAATTAAGGGGGGATTGGCCCCCTGTCCCCCCCTTTATACTTAACCAATCAATCCCGAAAACTAATCAGGGAAGTGTCTTAACCCAATGAACTTATAAACAAATTTTGAAGCAAATGAGATAATTCTGCATGAAAAACCCATTTATATAAATTAAGGGGGGATTACCCCACCCCCCCGTTCCCTCCCTTTATACTTAACCAATCAATCCCGAAAACTAATCAGGGAAGCTCCTTAACACAGTGAACCTATAAACAAAATTTGAAGGAAAACGGAATAATTCTGCAGGAAAAACCCATTTATATAAATTAAGGGGGGGATTAGCCCCCCGTCCCCCCCCCTTTATACTTAACCAATCGATCCCAACAAAAACTAATCAGGGAAGCCTCTTATTACAATGAATATACATATACAAAATTTGAAGAAAATCGGATAATGCTGCATGAAAAACCCATTTATCTAAATTAAGTGGGATTAGCCCCCCCCCCCCTTCCCCCTTTATACTTAACCAATGAACCCCCAAAACTATTCAGAGAAGCGCATTATCACAATGAACCTATATACAAAATTTGAAGAAAATCGGATAATTCTGCTTGAAAAACCCATTTATATAAATTAAGGGGGGATTGGCCCCTGTCCCCCCCTTTATACTTAACCAATCAATCCCGAAAACGAATCAGGGAAGCGTCTTAACCCAATGAACCTATAAACAAATTTTGAAGCAAATGGGATAATTCTGCATGAAAAACCGATTTATATAAATTAAGGGGGGGGGGTTAGCACCCCCCGTTCCCCCCCCCTTTATACTTAACCAATCAATCCCGAAAACTAATCAGGGATGCGTCTTAACCCAATGAACATATAAACAAATTTTGAAGCAAATGGGATAATTCTGCATGAAAAACCCATTTATATAAATTAAGGGGGGATTAGCCCCCCCATTCCCCCCTTTTATACTTAATCAGTCAATCCCGAAAACTAATCAGGGGAGCGTCTTATAGAGATCTGCACGGGCCGGGCCAAGGCCCGAAGCCCGTACTCCGCCCGGCCCGCGGGCCGGGCTCCGGCCTATTTTTCTTCACGGCACTCGGGCCGGGCCGGGCCAAGTGATTACTCTTTACGGGCCGGGCCGGGCCCTACTTTTTTCCTGAAGGATAAGGCCGTGCCTTAAATTATTTTTTCCGTACAGAGCCGGGACTGGTTTCATTCTTCCTAGTCTTCATGCCTTAAAATTTTTAGTCCTGGTTTTGACTCGTATGAAAATCATTGTCGGCATACCTGGTCCGTTCGAAGGTCAGTAAAATAAGATCTGGCATAAAAATCTTTTCAAAACATGCATACATTTTTAAATCGCCATTATTTTATAATTAAACATTAAAATTTATTATTTTTAAAGAATAGTAGATTTATACACTTATTAAAATATAGCTAAATTAAAATATAGTAAAACGTGTGAAAAAGAACCTGCTTATGATGGAATCCTGTCTTAAATTGAAAAATGTGTTGATCCATTAAAAATGAATATACTAATATGCAAGAAAATAATATATAATACATTTACACCTGCTAAGAAGGCAAATTGTCTATAACTCATTTTTTTTTCTTCCCTATGCAATTCCATCTTAGATTTTACTGTATAGCATTTTTCTGATTTTTAACACTTCAATAAATGGAATATAGATTAACAATATCGATGATAACTTAAACACATACATACAACAAATAGAGATTTATTAAAAAAATAAATATTCCAGCTTGCGGCACCTCTATAAAAATGAAGATTATAAACATGAAAAAAAAAAGGCTGAGATAGGAATTTTTGGTTAGATCTCCTCCTATGGGGCAAATTTTTAACCAAATCGACGTAAAAATTATGTTTTGTAGAAATTCACTCGGGCCGGGCTCGGGCCGAAATTTTAACATTTAAATCGGGCCCGGCCGGGCCAATATTTTTTTTGTTCGGGCCGGGCCGGGCTCGGGCCGAACTTTTAATTTTTGTATCGGGCCGGGCCGGGCCAAATTATTTTTTGTATGGGTCGGGCCGGGTCCGGGCCTGGAAATTTCGGCCCGTGCAGACCTCTAGCGTCTTAACCCAATGAACTTATAAACAAATTTTGAAGCAAATGAGATAATTCTGCATGAAAAACCCATTTATATAAATTAAGGGGGGGGATTAGCCCCCCGTTCCCCCCCTTTATACTCAACCAATCAATCCCGAAAACTAATCAAGGAAGCGCCTTAACACAGTGAACCTATAAACAAAATTTGAAGGAAAAAGGAATAATTCTGCAGGGAAAACCCATTTATATAAATTAAGGGGGGACTAGCCCCCCCCGTTCCCCCCCCCTTTATACTTAACCAATCAATCCCAAAAACTAATCAGGGAAGCGCCTTAACGCAGTGAACCTATAAACAAAATTTGAAGGAAAACGGAATAATTCTGCATGAAAAACCCATTTATATAAATTAAGGGGGGAGATTAGCCCCCCCATTCCCCCCTTTATACTTAACCAATTAATCCCGAAAACTAATCAGGGAAGCGCCTTAACACAGTGAACCTATAAACAAAATTTGAAGGAAAACGGAATAATTCTGTATTAAAACCCCATTTATATAAATTAGGGGGGATTAGCCCCCCCTGTTCCCCCCTTTATATTTAACCAATCAATCCCGAAAACTAATCAGGGAAGCGCCTTAACACAGTCAACCTATAAACAAAATTTGAAGGAAAACGGAATAATTCTGTATTAAAACACTATTTATATAAATTAGGGGGGGATTAGCCCCCCTGTTCCCCCCTTTATATTTAACCAATCAATCCCGAAAACTAATCAGGGAAGCGCCTTAACACAGTCAACCTACAAACAAAATTTGAAGGAAATCGGATATTTCTATGAAGAGTTATCGCGTTACGTACGTACATACGTACATACATACATACATACATACATACATACATACATACAGAACCGGCGGGCACATAAGCTCTCAGGCTTTGATAGCCTGTGAGCTAAAAATCGTCTGAATTCCCATAGAAAAGCGTTATAATGTAAAAAGAAATGTTTTATATTTTTTGAACGAATGAATAAAATTGAAAAAGTATTTTATGCAGTAAAGATTAAAAACTCATCTCATTTTCTAATAAAAAGTTTATTAACATACTTAATTTTCAAAAAGTTAAAGTGTTTATGGGTTAGATTTTTACAGGCATTGCACATCACTCTTGGTGTTAAGAAAGTGATGCAAAACTTTTTGAATAGCATAGTTTTCTTTGATGAAATTATTGCAAAATGTTATGAAGGCATGGTTTATAAATTGTTCTGCCAAATGTCTAGCAACAGCTCAACGTTGGCAGACTTTGATTTTCTGTTATAAGACTATTTAAACTTAATTTTAAAATTCTTGTATTTGATAACATAGGTAAACCTTAAAAATAATTATGGTGAAAATACTTCTGCCATGTGTTTGGCACTGATTGCAAAAAGGCAGACCAGTATATTATTATAGTACTAGATGAAGGCAACTGTAAGGGGGAAAATGGATGTCAATTTCCTACAAGGTATTAAAAGAGAAAGTAGTGATTAGTACAAGGAAAGAGCTGTGTTGCTTAATTGCCATGTTGTGAAGGATGATAAAATAATAAAGCAAGCTCTGGTTCATTATTTTAATGCTGATCTAGATTATCTGCGACCTCAATATAACAAAAAAAATCTAACAAAAGAAAAAGGAATGCACTTAATGTATACTATTACATAAAATAATAAAATAAAAAAAAACTGGAGAAGAAGCATCCTAAAATTTCTATAAAATAATGATTTTTATTTAATTAAAAAAAAGGATAATTAAGATTAAATTTATTAAAATTATGAATTTAGAGAAAAAAAAATGATTTTGAATACATTCTCAATAAATGAAAAAGAATACAAAATGAAGTGGCAGGAAAAGGAAAAGACTGAAAAGAAACTGTAAAAGGGTTATCATTAAAAATCACAAACATCAGTATTTTTTATCTCATAAAATAAAATGTGTTCTTGTGACTCTGAAAAAACATCGATACATAAATACATAATCTTAATAATTCTTACAGACAAGAGTTTTTTGAATTCCTGGAATACATCTAATTATTTATAGTAACCACACAAACTACTATTTTAAAGAATTTAATAATAGGCCAAAATTACAATTAAAATTCAATGATTTATTCTTAATATTATTTTGCAAGATATACAAACATAATGTTACAGCCACCATGAAACAGCCACCATGGAATTACATATGTCCTTGCTCATGATTTATAGAACGTTGGCATTAGTAATTTTTTCTTGTATTTAAATGATGAATAATATACTTTCTTACAATTCTGGTAATTACTATTATGAAACATTGTGGAAGAGGTAAGAATAAAACTTTAAGAATCTTTTTTAATTAAGGTGGCACAATGTTGGCTTGCAAATTATCATTTTACTTTTGATAAAATAATAGTTTAGAAACCGGCAAATTTAAGAATTATAAAATGATGCAAAAAGGTACCTTTTTACGTTAAAAAAAAATGTTATGGACCAGCATGGGAATAAAAAAATCTGATTTTGAAATTGGCTCACCCATAATGATTGCTGAAAGATTTGGCATCTAGGCACTATGACTGGGTCGCCCTGACCCGGGCATTTTCATTGCCTGGACAGCTACATCTATGCACCATAAAAAAGTTCAGGAAACTGAAGGTTTTTTGGAGGGAATCTTTCCTCCTCCGCTTGGGGGGTGGAGGGTTGTATCCCCTCTTCTTTCACCGAGATTGGTTGGGTCTAGGCTGATGTAATATGTTAGTGGTCACTTTCTCCAAAGTGATCCTGAAATTGTGTACGTAACACTGTTCTAAGGTGTGACCTTTCCAAGTCAGCATGTACGTTTCTTTTGTAACTTTGGGAAATAATCAGAGCCTATAATTACTGGGCTGTCAATTGCCGAAACCTGCTGATCCAGAATAATAATGTGGAATAAAATTTAGAATAATCAATTAAAGGAAAAATAAATATGATTCTGAGATAGAACTATTTAAAAGCATTGCCTTGCCGCCTATATTGTCAATAAGGATTGCACATTTTCGATTTCAGACATTTTGATAAGTATCTGGAAAAACTATCAATGTTCTTGAACTTTAAAGATGTAAAGGAAAAAAAAATATATATATTGTTTTTTATTTATAACATGCAGGGTTTTCAATAAAATTTAACGCTAGTTTAAAAAAACTTGACCAAATGCATTAAAAACTGCAATTAGAAATGAATATACTGAATATTTGATATGAACATTTGTATTGCAACCTTACTACAGGAGATTGAAAGATAATATTGTGATCAGTGGTTATCTTCTGTAATCAGGATGTCATTAATTTCCTTTTTACTGGGGGATTTTGGACGTTTGGTTGAATATCATCACTGATAGTACCTTTATGAGTTTTCATGATATTCGACTGGCCTTTTTATGTAAGTTGCCCTGTATAGTTGACTGCTAACTTGTGAAAAAAATGTGCTATGGTTTGCACATATGTAGTTAAAACTTATTTCATTCAAAATCTCACATCTTTTCAAATATTCAATATATTTATTTGTAAATGCTTCATAATGTTTCTCCTGCACTTTGACAATTTTTCTAAATTTTGTTGAAAACCCTGTTAAATTTTGTTATAAATCCTGTTAAATTTTGTTGAAAACCCTAATTGTAATAAACAAAAAAACATAGTTAATTTTTTTTTTTTTTTTTAAATTGTAAAAGGAACATTTATAGTTTTATGAATATACATATGCTATTCTTACTCGAATGCACACAAACATTGTACAGGGCCTATATAATAACTTGTTACAGCTAAATGCAATTTTGAGCTTTTTATGATACAGAGTGATCACAAATATTATTTTTATTCAATTTGTTATTGGTCCCCCAGTTGCCACTATTAGCAAATCTTCATTGAAAAATATGATTTCAAACATGCTCTTTACATTCCCAAATTTCAAGAACATGTCGTCAAGTTCTCATTTTGTACTCTCATACATATTTTCACGAGCAGATATTTGTCAAAATACTTAAAATGGAAAATGTCCAGTCCCTATTTGCAATATAATGTATTTTTGAATTTATTTATTTTATGATTTAATAAAACAAGGTAAACTTTTTAATAAACCTTATAAGTAAAAAATTCAAAAGATTTTATAAAAATGTACTCAAAGTATTTGACTTCTGAAGTTTTTGTATTTTAAGTCCTAGCAGCATTCTTCTATTTGTACTTTAATGTATTATGCTATTTTCTTTCCCCAGGAACAATACTTACAAAAGAGCAGTAGTTTTTTAAAGTGTGTTAAAATCAAAGATTATTCCTAAATCATTGTAATTATGCAGCTCATTTTATTTTTAAAGCTAATTGAATTAAAATTGCTGTTAAAAGTTTAACTAAGCAGCTTAAATTTTTCAGTTGTTTCTCATTAATAAGTTTCAATTATTATAACGATTTGAATAATGTCTAACTCGAATTACAAGTTTTTGTTTTCTGAAACTTTTTTATTGTTATTAAATTTTTATTTAACGAAATGTGTGATTTGCTTTTGAAATCTTGGCATAAAAAATAAAAATTCCTTGCTGTTATATTTTAGATTTATCGCCTCCTATTGATGGTCTTAAATTTACACGTTTATGGTTGAAAGAAGTATATGAGAACATTACTAAAGAATCATCTGCACAAGATATGTCAACAGCTGTGATAATGAGAAAGGCCTACATCAAAATTTTGGAATGGAAAACAACTGAAAATTTTCCTGAGGTATAATTTTTTTTTTATTTTTTTTATCTTTTGAAAAACTGTGCTGTAAGTTATATGTAAAAATATGCAGAAAATAATCTTTACTCTTGTATGTTGGGTTTCATATGAGGTGATTTGAATTATTTATCCATCTACTGGCTGGAAAAATAGTAGCATGGATCTTCAATATTGTACAACTTTGTTTTGATTTTTCTGTTAGCGTCAAGGGGAATTAAAGAAAAAAACCTAAATAGTGGGTAAATCGAAATTGCATAAATTAAATAAACAAATAAGAGAAATTAAATGTGGAATACTTAATCCATGTATTCGTTTTTATAAATTTTGGACATGTGTAAACAAAGTTCTGCTGTGTGCTTATTATGAAGGATCGGAGCCAGATCATTTAAAAAATATCTAAATCTTAAAATTTAAAGCAATAATTTAAAAAAATGTTTTAGCATCAAATATTGTTTTTAGTTGCTATATTTATGCAGTTCAAATCTGCACAGCCTAAGATAAAAGATTAAGCAAATTTTAGGTCATTGTTTATGTTTTATGAACCCTAATTTGAATTTTTAATACAGTACATGCTCCCTTATCTAGCAACCTGGTATAAATCCAATTTCGGTTTTAAGAATTTTTCCAGTTTCAGATTGCTGCCAAAAGTTTCAATATTGTTTCCACAAACAGTGCCTTCTATTCTTCCCTCTTCATCTTTTCTTCCAAAATAACTATAGAGGAAAAAATTACAAGAAGTACTTACTGCCCATAAAAATAACTGAAAAAAATTTGATTAAACAAGTTTAAGTAAAGATAATTTTTTTTTAATACTCAGAGCTGCCAACTGCTACAAAAAAATCGTAGTTGCTACGATTTTGAACCACAAACTACAATGCTACGAAAATCTGTCAAAAACTACGATTTTCTGCAAAAAAAAAAAAAACTCTAATTTTGTCACAGAATCACTCGAAAAATCACGAATTTCGTCACAGGATCGCGCGAAAAATCACAAATTTCATCACAGGATCGAGCTAAGTGATGCGAATTTCGTTACAGGATTGCTGAAAAAACGTGAATTTCGTCAAAAAATTGGCAGAAAAAAGCAAATTTCGTCAAAGTATCGTGAATTTCGTTCAACTGATTGCTGAAAAAATGCAAATTTCGTCAAAGGATCGTTCAGGGGTGATTCTGGTCTGAATTTTCCGAAAACTTAAGGCAATCATTTCCGAAAAAAAAAATATCGGTCATAAATCCGAAAATTCGGACATTAAGTGTATCTGTTGTGAAAACGTTAATGTGGAAGCTTAACTTCCCCATATTTGTTTTTCCTTTTAGGTCTCGCGCCACTGAGATATTCTACTTTAAGTGCTTCTATCGTGATCGTATGTACTACGATACAGGATCTCTTAGCGTAAACAAAAACACATGTTTTTCTTGCTCCTACCTATGCATTGTGTCATTGCCAGGTGCCGTTTCCTGATTGGATGCCATGACTGCGCATGTGTTGAATAACTAGCTTAAATATCACTCCATGACTTGTCTGCTCTCTCTTCTTCTTTTTTGCTTATGTGGCAGCTGCATATTGTAGGATGTTTTGTTTTAGTTATTTTTAAATGTCTGTGCAAGTATGCCAGACTGTTTGTTAATTCTTATGATGTTAAAGTATGTTTAATAAATGTTATTTATTAATTTAAGCCATCCTCTTATTCAGAGTCAGTTTACTTTTACTTTACCATTTGAGCCCGGTGGATTAACCACCCAAATTCTTTAAGACCGGTTATGGGCCAAATGAAGTCTAAATTTAAAGAGTTTGTCCATTTTTGGTAATGTTTAAATATAATTTTTGACTCTGAGGTGTTGGCTTGAATTTATCATAATGAGGTCATCTTTAATGGCAAAGATGGGGGGCCTCTTCCAGAGCTACAGTATTGATGTTTTGACAAGCAACAGCAGACAGCTAATTTGTTTTTATCTCCACCCTTTCCTTGTGAATGAACTTCAAGGCTGCTCCTTCCTGGTTTCTGACTAAGATAAACAAACTTGTATGGACTCTGGAACTGTAGTGTTTTCTTTCCCTTTCCCCCATGACTGATAAGGAGTTATGTTATGTGAATGTTGTTTACTTTGTGAACAGCTGTTAACTTGGAATGGAGTAAAGTTTGTGGTTTTTTAGTGAAGTTATTATGGATTGATAAAACTTTTGCTGTTTGTTTTATTGGTGAAGTGTTTTTGCTTGTTAGTCTTCAGTGTTAAATGAATGTTTTTCATCTCATTTAGGAAAGTTATTTTTTCTGAGTAATGTTGTTATCAAATAAATAATTTATTAATTTAAAGTTTTTTAATGTTAATAGTATACTGTGATATGTTATTTGTTATGAATTAATTGTTAGAATTTGTTTTTTTTTTTAGAACTTTAAAATTTTAAATAGATTTAAAGAAAAAAAAAAAAGAAAGATTTGTTAAAGTTGTTAATTGAAAGTTTTTAATTATAGATTTTTATATTGAAATGGTTTGAATATAGAATTGTATTTTTAATAAAACAGTGAATAATTAATTTAATATGGATAATTAATAGTTAATGGTTGATTAAATTTGAGTAATTAATGGTTGATTAAATTTGAGTTAATTAATGGTTGATTAAATTTGAGTAAATTAATGGTTGATTAAATTTGAGTAAATTAATGGTTGATTAAATTTGAGTAATTAATGGTTGATTAAATTTGAGTAATTAATGGTTGATTAAATTTGAGTAATTAACGGTTGATTAAATTTGAGTAATTAATGAATTTTTTTTGTACTTCATATTTAATGTATGTATTGTTGTTCAATGGTTCTTTTTGAAGGGTTAGTAGGTTTTAATATTGTTGAATGGTTTATTAATATTGTATTGAGATATGCATATTTAATTATCCCCATGAGCTTATAGGATGGAGTTTGCTATCCAAAAACTTAACAGTAGCAATTATGCTATTTGGGCAGAGGAAATACAGGTGTATATGATGGATCGTGGAGTTTGGCAATTTGTAGAAAAACCAGACCTTGAAACACCTAAAGATTTAACTGGAAAGGAACTTCGTGACTTTGAATTGTGTAGGGATAGGGCATATACCTCAATTTATTTAAATATTGAGAAACCATATCGTAGTATAATAAGTGACACTAAAAATGCTGGGGATGCGTGGAGGAAATTAAAGGAGCGTTACCAGCCAACGTCTCGCAGTAGGATTGTGAGTTTATTGGACAAATTTTTCTCATTGAGGTTTGGCACAGGGGATGACATTAGTATTTATACAGCTAACCTTAAAAAGGTAGTTAATGAATTGGCAGATGCAAAACATGTAATGGAAGAAATGTACCAGTCTTTTCAACTTATCCGGTTTTTGCCACCCAAATTTTCAGGAATCGTTCAGTCAATTTATAGATGGGATGATAAAACATTTACTTTTGACAATGTATTAAAAGAGTTGTTGGTTGAGGAGGATAGGTTAAGACAGTGTAACAGTGACCTTGAACGTGTAGATGCATCTGCTTATAAAGTCAAAATTAATAAACAAGGAAATAGGAATAATAGCAATTTTAAATTTAATAAACAGAAAGACATTAAGTGTTTCCATTGTTCTAAATTAGGCCATTTTGCTTCTAATTGCCCAGAAAAGAAGCCAAATTCTGGTAAATTTCAGGTTAAGAAGTTTAAACCAAAGGGAAATTTTAACCGAGACAATTCAAGTTATATTGTAGAGGCTAACTACAGTCAAGGTAGTAATGGTCCTGATGATTTGTCTTGGGTTGTGGATTCTGCTGCTTCTTCTCATTTTTGCCGCAATAAAAATTTGTTTGTTGAGCTTAGGCCAGTAGTAGATACAACAGTATCAGTCGCTATCGGTGAAGAGTCTTGCTTAGTTGAGGGAATTGGCAAAGTGGAATTTTTGGTAAATATAAAAGGTACCCAGAAGAAAATAACATTGAACAATGTTCTTTATTCACCTAGATTGAGGAGAAATTTATTTGCAGGATGTGCCATAGATAAAAAAGGAGGGAAATTTGTTGGCAAGAATGGAAAGATTTTCGTGTATAATAATAAAGGAAAATTGGACTTCTTTGCAAAAAGAGAAAATGGTTTATATTTTCTTAGACCAAAATACCCCGGTGTTATCAGAGAGCATGTAAATTTAACTCAGTCTAAGGAATCAAATCTTGAGATTTGGCATAGGAAATATTGTCATATCAACACAAATTATATAGTTGATACCAGTAAAAATAATGTAGTTCGTGGGTTACCTAAGCTGAAAAATCAGGAATTAAATTGTGAACCTTGTCGTTTGGCAAAGACACGAAGAGTAAGTTTTAAGCCATTGCCAGGAAACAGAACACGTAGGCCTCTTGAACTTGTTTTTACCGATGTGTGTGGCCCAATGCCAGTGCCTTCAATTGGGGGGTCACGGTACTTTGTCTCTTTTATAGACGATTTTTCTAAAAGGGCTGCTGTTTTCCCAATTAAACATAAAGATGAGGTCTTTGATACTTTTGTTCGATTTAAAAACAGAGCAGAAAGGTTCATTGGAAAGAAAATTAAGGCCATAAAGTCAGATAATGGAAAGGAATACTGCAATTACAAATTTAAACAGCTTACTGAAAAAGAGGGAATAGATCATCAGAAGACGAACCGGTACACGCCGGAACAAAACGGGATTGCTGAGAGATTTAATAGCACTATGAATAATGGGATTCGAACAATGTTGAAGGATAGTGGTTTAGAAGAAAAATTTTGGGCTGAGGCAGCTGTCTGTTTCACATATGTTTGGAATAGAGTTGTCCATCAAGGCCAATTAAAGACGCCATTTGAATTATACGGTGGGAGACGTCCTTCTGTGAGTCATTTAAAACCGTTCGGATGCACTGCATTTATAGGGATCCCCAGGCAACTACGAAAAAAATTTGATATGCGTGCAACTATATATATATTATGGTGTGGTATATATTATGGTGTGGAGGGTTCCAATACTAAACTTCGATCTTATAGAGATGTTGAGAATTACTGTAAAGCCAGAAATATTGATTATCGAAAGGAATTTTTTAGTTTTAGAAACAAAGATGATTATTCTGGTTTAGAACCACGTCCCAAAACTGAACACTATGAAGCTAACATAACGGAAGTAGAAATACCATCTTCTTATTTTGAAGCTATGCGTTCTCCTTTTAGAAAAGAATGGTCTAAGGCGATGGATGATGAAATAACAACCATGAAGGAAAGGCAAGTATGGGAACTTGTCCCCAAGCTTAAAGAAGAGAAAGTTTTAGGTAACCGCTGGGTATATTCCATTAAACGTAATGAGAAAGGTGAGATTGCTCGTTATAGAGCTAGGCTTGTAGCACAAGGCTTTAAGCAGGAAAAAGGCATATCTTACGAGGAAGTATATAGCCCAGTGGTTGATTTTTCTCTTATTAGATTATTTTTTAGTATACTAGTCTGTTTTTTCGGTTGGATTCATCATCAAATTGACATAAACTGTGCATATTTATATGCGAATTTATCTGAAAGAGTCTTTATGAGTCAGCCTTTGGGCTATGTCAGTGAGAAGTCTGAGTATGTTTGCCGCCTGAAAAAGGCAATTTACGGCCTTAAACAAAGTGGTCGTGAATGGTATTTCGAGCTTTGGAATGCACTTGAGGGATTAAATTTTAAGAAATTAAAATGGGCAAATTGCATTTTTATATTTAAAAGAAAGGTTCTATTATTGTTGTATGTGGACGATATTATCATTTTTGGACAAACAGAAACATTGGTTTCTGAAGTCATAGATCTCTTAAAATCTAAGTTTGATCTTAAATGGTTAGGACGCACTAAGAAACTCCTAGGTGTAGAGTTTGAAGAGAGGGACTGTAAACTTTTCATTCATCAAAAGAGTTACATTGAAAAGGTTTACAATATGTTTAAAGAGTATAAACCTCCAATTACATCTCTCCCAATTTCTAAAGGAGTTGTGTATTCAAAGTTAGATTGTCCAAAAGATGATATAGAACTAAATGAAATGCAAGGTATCCCATATCGCAGCCTTGTTGGATGTTTCGCTTTTATAGCTAACAGGACTAGACCTGACATTTGTTTTGCAATAAACCTTTTCTCACAATTTCAGGAAAACCCTGGGCCTACTCATTGGAACGGGTTAGTTAAGCTACTTGGTTATTTGTATACAACCAGAGAAAGAAAGCTTGACTTATCTAAGATTGATAACCTTAGTGTCACATGTTATAGTGATGCAGATTATGCCACTAATCGTGATGATAGGAAGAGTATGGGGGGTTTTGTGTTGTTTATTGGTCAGTCACCTGTTTCTTGGAAGACTTTCAAACAAAAGTCTGTTGCCCTTTCCACAATGGAAGCTGAGTTTACTGCACTTACTGAAGCTGCAAAAGAAATCACTTGGGTTAGACATATACTTCTAGAGTGTTTTGAAATGGGGTTATTTGGGAATGAAATAACACAATATGAACTTTGTTGTGATAATAAATCTGCTATTGACTTTTGCAAGTCACCGATTGAAAATGCTAGATCAAAGCATATTGACGTTAAATTGCATTTTCTAAGAGATTTGGTGTCTGAAAAGCTATTTAATTTATCTTATGTAAGAAGTACAGATAACCTTGCAGATATTTTCACAAAAGCTCTAGTTAAAATGTCTGTTGATAATTTCATTTCCAGACTATTTATATAAGTGTAATAAAATTTTATGGCATATTTTTGAAATTTTAAAGTATTATACTCTGAGGTTATGATATAATTGTAATGTTTTAGGTATATCTCCTGGTGTCTCATTTGATATTTTTGAATTGTAAAGATTTTTTTTTTACATGTAATCTCTTGATGCTTTTATGCCACATATTAAAAGGGTTTTTTTTTTTTTTTGAATGACTTGTTTTATATGTATCCTTAAATGGGATGATTGTTGTAAGCAGTCTTGGTTTTTGGATCAGGAGCGGATTTGACTGTTTTTGTTGCAAGTTTTTTTTAAATTTAAGAGTCCTTTTGCAATTTCATAATGCTTCTTTCTTAAGGAAAATTTATTATTAAATATTGGGGGGTGGGGCATGTCTTGTTAGACATTTGTGGTTTTTTTTTTATCTCAGTGATCGCGAGAGGGGGGCCTTATGTTGTGAAAACGTTAATGTGGAAGCTTAACTTCCCCATATTTGTTTTTCCTTTTAGGTCTCGCGCCACTGAGATATTCTACTTTAAGTGCTTCTATCGCGATCGTATGTACGACGATACGCGATCTCTTAGCGTAAACAAAAACACATGTTTTTCTTGCTCCTACGTATGCATTGCGTCATTGCCAGGTGCCGTTTCCTGATTGGATGCCATGACTGCGCATGTGTTGAATAACTAGCTTAAATATCACTGCATGACTTGTCTGCTCTCTCTTCTTCTTTTTTGCTTATGTGGCAGCTGCATATCGTACGATGTTTTGTTTTAGTTATTTTTAAATGTCTGTGCAAGTATGCCAGACTGTTTGTTAATTCTTATGATGTTAAAGTATGTTTAATAAATGTTATTTATTAATTTAAGCCATCCTCTTATTCAGAGTCAGTTTACTTTTACTTTACCATTTGAGCCCGGTGGATTAACCACCCAAATTCTTTAAGAGTATCGGTATTTCGGCAAATGATCGCTGAAAAAAATAAATCTCGTCATTCGTTCGAAGAAAAGTCACCAATTTTGTCGCGTTCAGGGGTGATTCTGGTCTGAATTTTCCGAAAACTTAAGGCAATCATTTCCGAAAAAAAAAAAATATCGGTCATAAATCCGAAAGTTCGGACATTAAGTGTATCGGTATTTCGGCAAATGATCGCTGAAAAAAATCAATCTCGTCATTCGTTCGAAGAAAAGTCGTCAATTTTGCCCGCGGGAAAAACGTGACTTTCGTCAGAGAATCGCGAAAAAATGGCAAATTTCGTCAAAAACATTGCGAAAAGCGGCAAATTTTGTTAAAAGATCGCAAAAAACGACAAATTTTGTTAATAGATCGCGGGAAAAACGTGACTTTCGTCAGAAAATCACGAAAAAACGGCAAATTTCGTCAAAAGATCGCGAAAAAACGGCAAATTTCGTCATAAACATTGCGAAAAACGGCAAATTTCGTGAAAAGATAGCGGAAAAACGACAAATTTTTGTCAACAGATCGTGGAAAAAACATAACTTTCGTCATAAAATCGCGAAAAAACGGCAAATTTCGTCAAATACATTGTAAAAAATGGCAAATTTTGTCAAAAAATCGCGAAAAAACGACAGATTTCGTTAAAAACATTGCGAAAAATGGCAAATTTTGTCAAAAGATCGCGAAAACACAGAAATTAGCACAGACCCGACATGCAGGGTTGTATCAGCTTACTCAACCTGATGAAGGACTCTAACTCAGACATTTTTCTCTGGAAGATATACCCGCAGTTCCATCACCCCCTTCCCCCAACCACCTTGGAATCTTTCAGAAAATTCACTGTGAAGTTCAGAAATTTGGCTTAGGAGTGGACAGAGCTTTAATTGAATAGGAATAATTATGTTTAATCAATCCCACCCGCAACAAAAAAATTAGCAAAAACAAGAGTCTCCTATACTTTGTGTGCTTATGGATATACACATGCGTTTAATTGATTAGTATTTGCTCGCTTAAAATTTACAGCGTAAAAAACAGCCACCAACCAACCAACCTTCAGATAAATTTGAATTTGGTGTGCTACTATTTCTCATTTTCAAAGGTTGGCAGGTCTGAATACTCTTTGATAAGCATTTAATGTATCTCTCTCTATTCTAAAAAGATGTAACTAATGCCGCTGTTGCCATATTAAATTTATTGTGACCTTTTCATTTTTTCGGCTAACATTGAAAAAACTATTACACATAAAAACATGAAAACAGGTAGTTTTACAGAGAAATGTATGATAAACACATTGAAGTAGGCAGATTTTAAATTGAAAAATTATTTTAAGTGCTATTTTATTGGTGCAGTTTTATTTTTACATATATTTTAAAAAGTCCTTCCGGCCTGTACCGGGAGGAAAAGGTAGCTTTCCTATATCTTCGTTTTAAAATTTTAGCTAATGTTACCCGAAAACAGCAAGTTAAAATGCAAAGATACGGTTACAAAAGATTCGTTATTACTGAATTTGAATAAGAAATTCGCCAAATTATTGAGCAATGGTCAAATTGGCTTCATTTATGAAGACTTATTTTGGTCGCCAAATGTCGCCAAGTTTGGCGAGAATTTGGTCCTAACGGATATGAATATATAGTTTTATGCGCATGATTGGGAAAATTATTACAACAATGAAAGAAAATAATTTGCGAGTAATCGCGTTAATGTGCTGTTTTGTTTCAAAATGTCAGCCACCCTAGAATTTCAAACTGCTCTATCTCAGCCATTTTTTAAGATAGAGGTAAACCAAAAAAAGCTCTGGAATCCTCGTATCAAGGCCTAACACTTAATTAAAAAATAAATTTGAATTTTTAACTTTTTTGTATATTTATTTTAGTTTTAAATTTTTAAATGGCCGCCATCTTGAAACAAAATGGCAGACCAAGCTGACCAACGAACTCGGTCGAGACATTAGTAAGCGTAATACACACAATTAGTTTAATCGAAATTGATTTATAAATACGAACGAACGTTATCGTATGACATAGGTCAGATATATATATATATATATATATATATAAATCAACATTTGAACGGAGGGTGGTTTTGAGGTCTGGGGGTCATGATCGGTGAAAATATATCGAAATTTTCCGGAACTGCTTTCCTCCGAACGGCTGCAATAGGTAGCTTTATACTTTTTTGTATTGAAAGCTACCTAAAATTAGCCAAAATACTCATTAATGATAAATGTGTCTCACTTTGAAAATGTTGCAACATCAAGGCAAATATCACTGATAATTATTAATTTCTCCGCTTAAAGTGTTTGTTTAATGGTGTTTCCATTTCAGTCAAATCAGACAAGTTATTTTAGCTTTTGTGTAATTTCGGAATTTTTTTTTTTTAAATGTGACGTTATAAACTGGTACATTAAATTCCTTGATTCCCTGGATCAGGGTAGACTAAAAAAAAGTTCAACAGGTGGTGGAAACCAGTTTATGTGCAGCACATGACAGCCAAAATGTGTAGAAGTTATGCAGCCCGTCTCATTCATTAGCTGCAGTCAATACACTAGTTCGAAAAGTATGTGTAGAAAAAAAGACCAACTATAAATAAATATACACTAATTGTAATATAAATAAATGTGCAATACTAAAGAAAAGGTGGCAGTGTTGTTATAATTGGCAGTTGATTCTCATGTTTGGCAAGAGGTTATTTCTTCACCCCCCCCCCCCCCCCCCCCCAAAAAAAAAAAAAAAAAAAAAAAAAGTATTTTATTTCATAAAATTTGTAAGTTTAGAAAAAAGCTCATTTAACTGTCTGATATGAGAAATCCCGTAAGGCATGGTGACATCACAGCGACGTCATTGTGAAGTCACACTGTGACTTTGTGACCGTCGATGTGAAGTCACTGTGACTTAAAATTTCAGTCGTTATGGCCGTTTTAAAGCTCTTTTGTGACGACACATTGTGACCACTTTGTGAAGTCATGGTGTGACAAATTTGTGAAGAGTGTGTCGTTTGTGACGATTTTGCCATTGACTTTGTGACGAATCTGTGACGAAAGCGACAATGTTTTGAAGTCACAATATGACCAATTTGTGAAATATGTGTCATTTGTGACGATTTTGCCATTATCATTGTGATGAATCTGTGACGACAGTGACAATATTGTGAAGTCACAATATGACAATTTTGTGAAAAGTGTGTGATTTGTGACGATTTTGCGATTAACTTTATGACGCAGATGTGACCCCAGGGACGATGTTGTGAAGTCACCCTGTGACCAATTTAGAAACAGTGTGTCATTTGTGACGATTTTGCCATTAATTTTATGACGAAACTGTGACGGCAGTGACATTTTTGTGAAGCCCTTTGGGTCCTGCCCTGCGCTGGATGATTTGAATTTATTCAAACCCGGCCCAATCAGTTAGTTGTGTTTACTGTATTTGTTTTACTCCGAATCGGATTTTTAGAGTATTTTACTGCTCGTCGTATTAAGGCTGCATGTACCCAACTCACACCGTGGGTTGAATTCGCTGGAGTTTATTTTCTTTCGAGTTGGATTGACTGATTCGTTTTCTTTTAAGAGATGTTCGAGCTATTAGTTGGTACTTGTGGATTGGTCATTGGTACTCATCATATCTAACTCAAGCCGTGATTTTTAGCGAGTCAGTTTCTGCTAGGCATTACAGACGTCTAGTTCAGGTTGTCTTTACCCGTATTCGATCCCGAAAATTCGGATCGGTATTTTTCTTCTTTTTTTTCTATTACTATTATTACTTTTTTTTCTGATTCAGCTTTTTCTTTTGTTCAAATTATTTTTTTATCCTAGTTTTTCAGATTAAACCGAACCCGAACTGCAAGAAACAAAATCTCAACTCGAAATTGACCCGAACCTGAAACAATTAAGAGCGCAGAACAACAACATTAACAAAAACAATAACAACAACAATAATAATAATAATAATAAAAACAATCATCTCTACTCTTACTCGGTTAAGCCCCACCAGTGGCTGAGAGGTTCTTCTCTCAAAGCTGGTAGACGGGAGGTGCTGGGTTCAAACCCTGTCACGCTCTTCGACCTAACCGTTCAGAGTTTTCCGTGGTTTTCTTCGAACATTGCCGTAAATACGGGTTAGGATATCTTAGAAATACCCCTATTGAGGGCACCCGCCCCCCTAGGGCCTATATGCCTCGAGTAGATAATAGGCCGTCATAAATAAACTAACCAATAAATCGTACTCGGTCAAACTGAACGTCATGTCGGGTGCAGGTAAAATCGTATTATCCAACTTGATGCAGGACTTTAATTGGGGTTTTGAATTATTTATTTTATTTTGTCTGTTTAGTTTAGTTTTTGATTCAGCTCCGATACTTATCTGAATAATCTATCAGGTCAGGTAACACGATTTTGAGACGATTTTATTAAAACCCTGCAATTGAGTGAGCTGTGGATATGCATATATTTGTGAAATGTATTAAAATTCTGATGTTTTATAGTATAAATGCAAGATTTTTTGTATTTTCAGCTGGGTGTTTTAAATTTTTAAAGAAATGTTTTTCAGTTAAACAAATAAGTACTATGTGATTTTGCTGTTAATGGGAAACAGTACTTTTCAATATTACTTTTAATTTTAAGAATTTTGATAAAAATATTATTGCCTTACATTTTAGTATTCAATTAAAAACATGTTGAAAAAATAAAATAAACTACACACTTATTTAAAATTTTTACAACATTAAAATAAATTAATGTTTTTAAATTCCTGCTACTTTGGAAGTATTGCTGTTTTAGAATGATTTTATTTTCTTTTTTTTTTACTTTTATTAAAATATGTTACACAACACATGGATTTTTATATTCAAATAATTTTAGAGTTTATGTAAATTTATTATTGTTATATATAACGAGGAACAATGAAAATTAACTCTTCTTCCTATAATTTATAAGTATGAAACAAAAGTAAAATCCACCTTCTAATTCCATGCGCGGTTTTATCATATACATAAAAAAGAATATCTATAATAAATATAACCGGAAATACTAAGTTAAAAAACATAAGTATGAACAAAAAATTAATATTGAGAAAAAGTCATTTATATTTCTCATGTGTGAAAAGCCCTTGAATATTTCCACATGTATGAAAAGTTTGGATCTATTAAAATTTGAGATAATGATAAAAGAATCGATATTTTGACTGGGATACTGCCGTCTGGTCTTTAATCATTGAAATTTTAAAAGGTAGTTTTTATTAACTATTTCAATAGTTTTTTAACAGTATCTTATATATTTAATTAATAAAATTATCAACACAATATATTCTCCCATATTATTCATATTCTGGTGTCCAGGTTTTAGATGATATTTAAAAAATATAACGATACGTTTAATTTATTAAGGAAGATTGTTGAAAAATATTTGATAAAATTTGACGTTTTTGAAAGGGAAACGCAAAAATTTAACCTACAGATCAAAATAGAATGTGCATGGAACCTTTATTTATAATTATATTTTAACCCTTTGTGGATCAACAAAATCGATTTGAAAAATATTTACTCTCATGTTAGAATACATCCTTTTAAGCAAGTAAAAAAAGAATTTTAAAAAAAAATTAAATCATAAAAATAAAAATTATTGACTAAAATAGACTTTTTCATATTTGTAATAAACAGAAAATTACATAACTACTTCTCATAAATATTGTCATTTTTTAATACAAAATTGTAAACTGTACGAACTTTTGTAAAAAAATCTATTTTTGAACATCTCCAGTCTTTTAAATTCAACAAAGTTTAGTTTACAAAAACAAGGTGAAACTCTTTAAATGATAAATAAAACTATGATATGAAAAATTAACTCCGTATCGTCATATGTTGAGAATTCTATGAACAATTTATTACGACTGCGTTGAAAGATAGCAGTAATAAATAAAATCGTCTTTTTAAGCCCACTATAAAGAACTTTGGCATTTGGGTACGTTTACAGATATGAAACAGGGCAATACAGAGCTAATTCATTTTGAAACAGGGTTTGCCTGCAGTAAAATATATATACTTAAAAACGATATTTTGGTTATTAAAAATATAATTTTACTAATGAATTGTCAAACTTATAATTTTATTTATGAAATTATATACTTATATAAATAATAGATCTTACTAGGGATGATTTTTTTTTTTTAAACACGGATCATTAATTGTTTATAATGACACAGCTCCGCACCTACTCTATTTGGCGTCCGATGTGAGTCCTTTTTTACCTTTTACTGCTGATTTTAGACGCATATCGATAGTGATACATATATGTATATCATATTACGCCGATGAAGGATCTATCTCGTTCGATATTTGGTGACGGGGCAATAACCACAATAACCTTTTGTAATTCTGATATCATCATCAATAGAAGAAGCAGATTTGACAGAATCTACCATGAAAATTTTAGGATAAAATATGGGACAAATTTTAGGTATAAAGTCTATTTGAAATACAGATAATCGTAGTGACATGACCCAATAAAAATTTTAAAAAGATGAACATAGTATCAAATATTTTACGAGTTTTTAATGTGAATAAAGTATAAAAATTCATACCACAAAACAAAATGGAACCGCACATTGGTTCATTAGTATTATTGATAATTTTTACAAGATTAGATGATAATTAAAAATAACATGCCCCTGTTAATAATAACTATTTAATAATAGTGTATAGATATTTTGAAATTTATAACTATAAAATGGTTCAGGAAACGAAATAGTGACAGTACTCATCTGATTAAAATCGTTGAAATACTGCTATTTATTTTTTTAAAAAATAAACATTAAATTTAATAAACTTTATTTTTATAAAAGTCATAGATATTTGCTGCTATTTAAAACATCTGCGCGCTAGGGCAGATGGTTTTTTTTCTTCTTATATAGTTCAGGTTAGACTAAAAAATTAAATACGGAATATTTTTTGAGACTCTCTCCAATTAAAATTTCTTATTTGAAGAAGTATTTTTTATGCATTTGACCTTTTTTTCGATTAGATTCACAATAATTTCAATTTAAATGTTCCTATTTCGTAAACTGAAACAATAACATTATAATATTTATGGCATATCAAATAAAACAATGTTTAAATTTTAGAGTATATAAAAAATATTTTAATGGGCAATATTTATGAAAAAATGTCCCCCCCCCCCTCTTCCGAGAAAACTTTTTTTCTTTTTTATGATCATATTTTGAATTTATTACACGTGATACAAATTCTACTCTTTTTTTTTTTCAAAAGATCTTAACATGCCTTCCCTGATCTTCTTATTTGAAGAAGCTATTAATGAAATATATAGCTTTTGTAAAATGCTCATATGAAATTAACTGAAAACGTTATAATTTAATAAAAATATAACAGGGAAAATAAAAAAAATTTTCATACCTATTTTTCTTTGTCATCATCTTAAATATTCCACTTTGATGTAATCCAAATAACGAAAGCTTCTTTTGTAGATAAAATTGGTTCAAATGAAGTACAGTTTTATTGACCGGACTCAAATTTAACCATGCCAATAAATACTGTACCTTTCTCGAATGGAATTTTTTATAATACATGTATTGGCGAAATTCTGTGCAAGTTTTTGTTAAATTTTAATTCTATACAAATTATACACGCTCATAACACGTCTATTCTATTGTCCAACTAGTTCACATCGAACGATTAAATATACACTGTTGTGTGTCTCTTTCTTATTCTGACGTCAATCTGCAGACGATATTTGCTGCTATTTAAAACATCTGCGCGCTAGGGCAGATGGTTTTTTTTCTTCTTATATAGTTCAGGTTAGACTAAAAAATTAAATACGGAATATTTTTTGAGACTCTCTCCAATTAAAATTTCTTATTTGAAGAAGTATTTTTTATGCATTTGACCTTTTTTTCGATTAGATTCACAATAATTTCAATTTAAATGTTCCTATTTCGTAAACTGAAACAATAACATTATAATATTTATGGCATATCAAATAAAACAATCTTTAAATTTTAGAGTATATAAAAAATATTTTAATGGGCAATAATGCAAGATCTTTTGAAAAAAAAAAAGAGTAGAATTTGTATCACGTGTAATAAATTCAAAATATGATCATAAAAAAGAAAAAAAGTTTTCTCGGAAGAGGGGGGGGGGGACATTTTTTCATTTTCAACCTTTCTTTTTTTATTTATTAATATCCCGTAGAATAAAACAACTTGTAAAATAGCATTTTTTTTTTTTAAAGAAATTTTGATAAAAGGAAAGGATTAATAATTATTTATGTCATGCGTTTTACATACGTTTTGTATATTTCATTTTATATTCGGAAAATGTTAAATTTATTTAAGAAGTATGAAACAAGTACCAAAATATATATTGGAAGAGGTACTTAATCTACTTAAACACTAACAGAAAAAATATTTATTATTGAAAATATACAAGTGTTTTTATTTTAATAAAGCGTCTGTTTATCACAACCCACCTCCCCTCACAAAAACAAATCTTTAATTTCTCCATCTGTATATTATTTTCTGCCGTAATTTACAATTGACACAAATAAGGGATTCAATCCGGGTTCGTTATAGAATATAGCATATATATCCTTAAATTGAAAATTCTAATAGATTTTTTTTTACATTTAATACATTATTTTAGATTGTCCACTAACAACGCCAAAAATAATTTTCATATGAAAAATATTAATTATGTATTTAAATAAAATTTTGAAATTCATTAGTGATACTTTTCTATTAGTCGCATGCCAGGAGTTAATTAGTCGAAGACATCGCCACCTATATTTTTTCGTTGTTGTTGTCTATTCTAATAGTTTTAGTGGTTTAAGCGAATAGTTTGATTTTATGTCTATTAAATTTGAGTTTAAAAAAATATGAATTCTTATTTTTTATGAAGTTTTTAATTTCGATGTTGAATATTAGTCGGAAATAAACTCTGAAATATGAAATTTATTATTGTAACATTGCTATTTAAATTGAAACGTTTTTATCTCATGTGATTGGAATGCACGCAATAAAGTGATTTTAAAAAAAGAAAAGAAAAGAAAACATGCTTGAAATGTTTTTTTAAACCATAAAGAATAGTAAATTAAAATACAGTTTCAAGCATACTGCATTTGAAAGTACTTTTTTTTTTTTCGACGGTTAAAAATCGAAATTGTGCAATGTTTCGAAGTTAAAAAAAATCACAGTAAAAGCGTTATTTAATGTTCACTTTTTGCCACCGTCAACATGACGTCATTGTTACTCTGAGATATGATTTCGCCCTATAATATAGATTGCTGCTCTTATTTCAACAAAAGTTGTTAGTTTTTCACACAATATAAAAAGCAAATGAAAAACTGCCTTAATTAAAAAAAAAATGTTCATTGAGTATATGCAGAATTATGTTTGTATTATAATTTATAATTGCATATTGATTGAAATTTATCTATTTATGAAACATGTTCCTGTAGGTCGGTAAATAAATTAATTAATTAATATTCTATGGATCTTAAAAATCAGTCAGAATCGGACCTTTTTAGTTCATTGAGGCATTCCTGATTAAGAGCCTACGCTAGTCACGCGAAGAAATGCTCCAGCTAATGTTAAGTCTATGGGAAGGTTATCGCGCGATTTCTCGCTCGCATTTTAATATTTTTAAATGATTTTTTTTGCATAGGATAGCTGAGGTCGATCTCTAACATTGTTAGTTTTTACTTTTTCGATTTTGGTTCCAGTTTTTTTATATAAGGGTAATTTCACTTTCAGAACCGGTTCCAACCGGTTCCAAAATTGAAAATGTCCGTTTATAAAAAAATCGTAACCAAAATAAAAAAAATAAACACTAACAACATTAGAGATCGACCTCAGCTATCCTACGCAAAAAGAATCATTTAAAAATATTAAAATGCGAGCCAGAAATCGCGCGATAACCTTCCCATAGACTTAACATTATCTGAAGCATTTCTTCGCATGACTAGCGTAGGCTCTTAATATATTTCTCCTCCTTTTCAAATATATATTTAAAATTCCCAATTTTGTCAAACTGCGACCTCACAACATAGTGGTCTTTTAACCACACAAGTGACGTAATGTTTGTGACTTTCAGAAACGTTACAGTGACGTCACAAAAATTAAAAAAATTGTCAGAAACATGTTTTTTACATTG
Organism: Maratus michaelseni; assembly: GCA_963931845.1. NCBI lineage: Eukaryota > Metazoa > Arthropoda > Arachnida > Araneae > Salticidae > Maratus > Maratus michaelseni. The sequence continues at coordinate 377,149,556 of OZ007593.1, read as the reverse complement.
AATAACATATTTTGTAGTGTTCTTGCAATTTTTCAAAGGTTCTAAGCAATTCACATTTTAGTCACAGTGTGACTTCACTGAATGGTGGTATTTTGGTCACAGATGTGATGTGACGTACGTGACTCACAGTGACGTCACTGTGACATCCCTGTGAACATGCATGCTTTACGGGATGACTGAACATTTTCTTAGATTTCTGTTTTATTATTATTATTATTACCAGGGATCCACTAACATGGGTTACCAAACATACTGCCCGGTGTATAGAGGTGAAAACCATTTTTACATGAAAACTCAAATAGATTTGCAATATTTTGTTAGACTGCCCATAAACTACATAAGAAAGCATTTTTATATGAGAGATATCAACTATGTATTCAAATAATAAGGTTTTAAAATTCGTTAAAAGTACATGTTTAAAAAGTAGCCTATGTACTAATCTTGTTTAAATTTATTTATATGAAAAGTTTAAAAGAGACTAGGGGGCCTACCCCCTGCGAGCTACGCTCACCAACCCCCGCTCAGACTTAGAGGCATCTAAAAACATGACAGCGTGCTTTGTTTTAAAAATATTGATAAATCTGTAATTGGGTTGCCATGCTTTTAACGTTTTAATGGGGCATTTTTTGATTATCATGGCCTCATACACAGCTGTTGCGACAACTGACGACTGTTTTTGGGATTGATAAGTAAAATCAATTACAACTTGAAAACCAGCTTGTATAAAACGGTTAGGTTTAAATTGTGGCTACCTCTCGGACTTTTATAACAACGATCTGTATTCTATTCTTCCTTTGTGTTTAAGGATGAGAAAAATTCCATCTGCTTGTGAATAACATTAAGAACCACGGTATTGAAAAGTACTATGTTATAGACATTTTCAGTAACAGGTTTTAATTTTCTCTCTATTTTAGTGCACTATCATGCATATTTTCATGTTATTTAATATATGTAAATTATTTATTTTAATTAATATGTATATACGAATTTTCTAATAATTATTTATCATACAAAATTAATTAAATATTTTGTGCATGCATGCCTGCATTTATTCGGCATCAATTGATGAGATATTTAAACAAATTTGCTATCCACGATAATTTTACACCATGTTATGTCACTTGAATATTGTCCATAAGAAAATCGGGTACTTTTCCAGTATAGGATCCCTTGCTTTTAGGTTTGGCGTAATTCGAGCTTCAAAAAGGGATAGATTCGTTAATATACATAGATTTGTTGCCAAAAATTACGAAAACAAACCCAATGAACTTTTGGTGCTTTTCTATTATAGGGGTCTTGACGCTTTTTTAAAAAGCTTGGCGGAAAAAACCAAGCAGGATAGAAAACCAAGCAGGATATTTTATTCTCCTTCCGTTCAGTTGGGCAATTATTATTTTATATATTCATTTCAAATATCCGAATTAGTGATTTTATGAATTCGTTTAATTAAATTTTACAAAAAAATAACAAAATTATATCATATCAATAAATAATAATTACTATTAATTCCTTTTTCCCCCTTTCTTTTGCGTTTACATAAATGACGTCATTTGAACGAATTTATTCAAAATATTTCCAGTTTATAAATTAAATTAAATGCTGACAGACAATTGAATCCTGACGATAGAAATGTGATTTTTTTTTTTTTCAAATTTTCCTGAAAAACATAATTTAATCACAATCTTGTCGTCATTATCGATTGAAATAAAGGGTAAATTCAATTTCAATTTGAAAATGACGAATAAAAAGAAATCAATAATCCCTATCGGGATCCTTTTCAATTTTTTTTCCTTTTTTGTCACAAAAAAAACTGAGTAATTAGTTGCCATCATTACAGAAATGTCCTTAAAATTAGAAAAATAATTAATAGCTCGAAAATTAATTTCAAAATTCTATTACCAGTTTTGACATCCACGAATTTTTACGGACAATTGGTATTAATTTCACCATCAAGCGTTTAATATTTTATTAAAAATAGCCCTGAAACATAATCAGTCGTTTAATCAGCCGTTTCATAAAATCGTTTCATAAATTCGTTTCATAAAATCGTTTCACAAATTCGTTTCATTAGGATTTTATATATATAGGGTAGATTAGGGTTTTCTCTCTTCTGAATAAACAGATAAATATTAAATAATAATAATAAAAAAATTATCATTTCTGATTGTTGTATTATCTGCTAATTTCATACTTTGGGTAAGTAATTCCAGCCCTTGTGTCATATTATGTTTTATTGTTCATTTGTGACCACTTGAGTGAAAATTTTTATATATTGTATAAATTCATTAGCCCACTGAATTTTAAGACCATTTATTTTTAGGCTCTGCATTTAGATCATGAAAGATTCATAACTTTGCGAGATAATTTAACTGTGATGGTTTTAACTGCTTCTGTGATATTAGTAACATATTCAAATGTTGGGCCTTCTATCCAGGGAATTTCTGAATTCAAAGACACTTTGAAAAGGCATATTCAGATTATACTCGCTGATGCTCCTCAGTGCAAGTAAGTGAAATATGTTTAGTTTAATTTAGATTTACTGTACTTTACTTCATAAACAATCTCAAATTTTGACAACTGGTTAAAATGTTTTTCGAAGGCTTGCACATGAATGAGCATCTATAATATAATAGTGCAAGTCATGTGACTGACTGTCATAAACAATAATGGGCTGACTGCTTCATTTTTCATATACCAAGTAACCATTTTTGCTCAAAATTATTTTTACGAAAAAATAAAAATGCATAAAAATTTCATTTTTAGAAATATTGTTTAAAATAAATTAATGTTTGAGAAATGCGTTATATTCAATTATATATTAAGCCTTGCGCGGCAGCGCAAGGCTTATTTATTTCCAGTGTGACATCCTAATGTTAATTTAACACAGGAAATCCCATTGAACGAGTTAATTTACTAGAGTTTTTCCCACTTTTTGTACGCGCTTCCACAAATTTTCTTCAAAACACCTAATTCTGTAAAAAAATAAATCCTCCAATCAAAAAACTCTAAATGTAGTAAACGTGGAGTCTTTAAATTAAAGTCCAAATACTGATTAAAGTGATAAAAACATAACACGGAATATTTAAAATAATTAGCTAAAATTTGGCACGCGATGATCGATAGATTGAAGAAGCAATAAAAATAAAAACAAATAATAATTTTTCACGTTTCCCAGTTTTGGCCAATTTAAGCACCTGCTAGCCTTGGACATGCGATCTCGTGGTATATGTTTACTATTTCAAAAATATACGAGAATATTGTATTTATCTTTAAGATCCGAAGATGTCACCAATAGTTGTGAACGATCTACATTAAAAAGGTATTTTAAATATTCCGTGTTATGTTTTTATCACTTTAAGCAGTATTTGGACTTTAATTTAGATGTTACTGTCTTTATCAAAATTGGATGAATGTTCGATATTTACTTATCTAGTGATACTGTGATGTTACGAAATGCATTTTTAAATTTCTCTCTTAATCGATGATTACTAAAATTCAACATGGTGAAAAAATGCAAATTTTCTGGTTGCAAGAGTGATGCACGATACTTTTACAAAGACTATATGCTGGGAGTTTTGTTTTTCCCTTTTCCTAAACCATAGAAAAACTTGAGTAAATGTAACGAATGGCTTTCTGCTTGTGGTATAACAAATAAGGAAAGGGCATGTTTACAAACAAACAGTTCCATCAACCAATCTACCACTGCATTTTTGTCGAAGCTATCATTGCAGGAATCGTCATGGCGACGTAGGCCAATCATATCATAGACCAGTTTAACATAGACCAATCAAATCCCACCATCTCATGTGTATTGTAGGAGCCGTAAAGAACGAACAGGTTTTTCTGCCAAACCAACAGTAGTTTAACCAACAGTGACGTCAGATGCCCTTTCCTTATACAGAAACGATGACTAGAGACTGGTATGTTTGCTCTCGGCATTTCATTGATTTAAATGGCCCAACTGAAGAGTATCCTAACCCTATACAAAGAGTATCTCTGTCTGAACCGTTAAGTGATACATCAAATAAATATTCACGATATTATCGAGGAAATCGTGAAATTATCAAAAATAAAAGAGCCGCATACTATAAAAAATGTAAAAGCCAGATACAGAAGCGTAATACTTCATATTGTTTGCGAAATAAATCAAAGGCTAATAAATATAAGCTAAAATACTGGAAAAAAAATACTCAAATCATAATAGGATTCTCACCTCTAAGAAAATTAATCCTTCAAGATATCGACAGCTTGCTTTAGTGAAAAATCTGCTAGAGAGTTATAAATCAAACATAGCTCAGCAAAGCAGAAGAACAAATATTCAATTTCTAAAAACTCAAATAAAAGCTCAATTACTTGCGCGTAAAGCTATTCATACTAAAAATGTTTTGTATGCAAAGAGTTCATCGGCTTCAGAAAATTTTTCAAACAAATTTCAACAGATGTTATCAAAATCAACTCAAAATATCACTGCAGAAAATTTATGTGAAATAATTGGTGGCGAAAGAATTCACAACTCCAATGCAGAACCCTATTTTTGGGAAATAGCATATCACCCATTAGTTCACATACATTTAGATCATAATTATAGTAGTCATTCCAATTCTAAAATAGAACATATTCCTTTAGGTGATTTACATTTCGAGAAAAACATTGATGGTCATCATCCCAAAACTCTAATGTAGAAATGTGGACCTCTCTGTAACATTTGAGAGAATTCAGTTCGAAGGTTATTGCATATTCTTCATATATTTGCTTCTTCTCAGGGCAGTTCTACAAAGGAATTATTTTCAAACATAGATTGTTGTGAGTATAAATCGTATTACATAAAAGAAGATCAAATGTGTGCTGTTAATGAAATTATTGTTATGAAATTATTGTAACAAATGAAAACGAGATCAATAAATGGACTGTTTGTGACGATAAGAAAATAACAGATCGTACACGTTTTGTAAAAAATCTTGCAGATGTTTACATTTTGCTTCTACAGAAATGTTAAATTAAGAAATTGTCAATATAAGGTAAAATATTTATTCAGCTACAAAAAGAAATATTTTGCTGAAAATTTCATCCTCCATAACTACACATTTTATAACAAAATCAGAATACAGTTGTTTCATATATGCTCATTATTATTTTTTTGCTTCTTATGTGATAAAACAACATAAGATGTTATTAATAGCTTTCACACACGCTTACTAGTGTCTCTTTCCAAAGTGGTTGCAAATGTATTTTACACTATGGCATAAAATTATTTGCAAAAATGAACATGATTCGTTTTATTATTATCATTATAAAGATGAGAAACAATCCGTTAAAGTCCGTTATATACATTTTTTTGTTAAAAATTACTTTTATTATTTTAATTGTTTACAGAATAATCAGTGTTTGAACTGTATATTTCATATTACCAATACTGATTTTGATACGTGCAGTCTTTTACATACTTGCCTCGTTTGAATCTTGTCTGCTTCATATTAAATTGTTATTAAAAAACTTGAGATATTAAAAAAAAGGAACCTGCAAAGCAAATTAAAAAAATAAATTTATTTCCATTTTGTTAAGCCCGAGAAGGGACAGATATTAAAATTATTTTATTTAGTCAATGCTACAATAATGTTGCATTTTTATATTAAATCTTGCTCAGTCTATTTAATCTTAAAAAATTAAATTTAAATTTGAAAAATGATATTAAAGCAACTTTAAAACATTTCATTTAGAAATCTAAATAAATCTTCAACTTTTTTTCAGTTTTACATGCATTATACAAAATTTGTATTGTAGCAAATTCTAACAGACAAGAAACATGAGAAGTTCAAATAATTTTAAAAAGTTGAAGATTTATTTAGATTTCTAAATGAAATGTTTTAAAGTTGCTTTAATATCATGTTTCAAATTTAAATTTAATTTTTTAAGATTAAATAGACTGAGCAAGATTTAATATAAAAATGCAACATTATTGTAGCCCCAGTGGCAGAAACACCGCGACACGGCGACGTAGTCGCGGACAAAGAAAACCACTTGCGGACAATTTTTGTCTGCACTAACGAAATTAATTTAAAAAACTGTCCACAACTTGTGAATTTCGGCAAAAAATCACGGTAAAAACACGGAATTTCGTCAAAAGATTGCGGTATAAACACGCGAATTTCGTCAAAAGATTGCGGTAAAAACACGCGAATTCCGTCAAAAGATCGCGGTAAAAACACGTGGATTTCGGCAAAGGATCGCGATAAAAACACGCGGATTTCGGCAAAGGATCGCGGTAAAAACACGCGGATTTTGTCAAAAGATCGCCGTAAAAACACGTGAATTTCGTCAAAAGATCGCAGTAAAAACACGCGAATTTCGTCAAAAGATCGCGGTAAAAACACGCAATTTTCGGCAAAGGATCACGGTAAAAACACACGGATTTCGTCAAAAGATCGCGGTAAAAACACGCGATTTTCGTCAAAAGATCGTGGTAAAAACACATGATTTTCGGCAAAGGATCGCGGTAAAAACACGCGATTTTCATCAAAAGATCGCGCTAAAATCACGGGATTTTCGGCAAAGGATCGCGATAAAAACACGCGATTTTCGGCAAAGGATCGCGGTAAAAGCACGCGAATTTCGGCAAAAGATCGCGGTAAACAAACAAACCAAAAAAAAAAGTGATTTTCATCAAACGATTTTAGAAAAAAATAATCGTGAGTATCGTCAAAATTTACTGCATAAAAAGACTGCTAAAATATTGAAACCCAGCTCCTTTTACTAATGTCTAAAAATCGTCGCAAAACGAGAAAAAATGCTAAAAATTGCATAAAAAATTCAAAAGTAGATGGAGGAATTTCGGATTCATTTTACTAATGTAGAAAACTCGCTACAAAAAAAAAAAAAAAAAATTAAGAAAACTAGTACAAAAGTGGGCTTTGAGGTGCATAACTTCAGACAAATCAACACTTCAGACTCTTCCTGCCAAACCTTGCAGCTCTGCACTTAGTGGTCTCTTCAGAAAACATCACACACAGACAAACTTCTATGTTTAATACATAAATTTTTAAATCTGAAACAATATACAGAACCAACTTTTAAAAAATTGGGTTAACCCGAATCCAACCTGCAGGAATCTAAACTCAGCTCGAACTGAAAACAGTGTTCACCCGATCTGCAGCTGATGCAGGACTTTAATTAAGACATTTTTTTCCAGAAGGAATTTCTGTAGCTGCATCAGGGGAGGGAAAAGTCTCCTCCCCTTAAGCTTATCCTTCCTATTTTAGAAATCCCACAAGAAGTGAGATGATGAAACGATATGTAAGCATCAAAAGTTATAAGCAAAATTAATGAGAATGCATCAAACTTACCCTTTTTTAAATAAAATGATGAAGAATTCCTAGTTTAGTGTATTGTTCATTCATTAAAATTACACGTAAAATTTGCGGACAGATTATGAAATTTTGACAGCTTGTCGCAGACAGCTACAGAACTTTCTGCCACTGGGATTGTAGCATTGACTAAATAAAATAATTTTAATATCTGTCCCTTCTCGGGCTTAACAAAATGGAAATAAATTTATTTTTTTAATTTGCTTTGCAGGTTCCTTTTTTTTAATATATTCTGAGATAACTTCAGTTGAAATTAGTTGACAGCCCAATATCTCATTCCAACAAAGTAAACAAATACAAGAGATTCGTTTAATGTGAGCAATAAAAATATTAAATCATGAAGGTAATCATCTGCAAAGCAAGTTCTCAAGTGATGAATTTTGCTATCTATTGACAAAAAATAATTCATGCCTGTAAGCCAATCAGAGTTTAGCATAATTATGTTAGGTGAAATGTAATAATCTTGTCACAATAGAAATTGGACATTTGTTTTTCCCGTGCGTATACACGTGGTTAATTCCCGTTTTCAGCATTAATTTTAATTATTTAATTAATTTTTCATTATTTCCCATTTAAATTATTATTTCTAATTTTAATAACTTTAATGTCACAATAGAAATTGGACGTTTGTTTTTCCCGTGTGTATACACGTGGTTAATTCCCGTTTTCAGCATTAATTTTAATTATTTAATTAATTTTTCATTATTTCCCATTTAAATTATTATTTCTTATTTTAATAACTTTTAATTCCCTTCATTTTAATGTATTACTTTCTTTGCTACGTTGTCCAGTTCGTTTTTCGAGTTATTTTTACGAACGCCGGAATTTCCAATTTATTATTTATTTAGTCTCACGTTGTAGCAGCCGCCATTTTTATCGGACACTCACGCGGGAAAAGCAAGTTTTTCCCCATGTGCTTCGATCGTGGCGCAGCGCTTCTTCCCCGTCCTCGGGTGATGCGCGCGCATCCAGTTTGCCTCGTCGCGGATTGGATGAACTGCCTGTCGGATCATCGCAGCAAGTTTTCTCCGCTTGGCGGAATTTTTCAGTTGCAGTAAAATCATCAAGGAGAGTGTGTGAGCTCGATCCTTTTCCCCCGGCTCGGCTCTGCCGATTGCCACGCGAGTTAGCGCAAAATGTCCGTGATCATCACGACACTTCCAATGGTCCATCAGAATTATAAGCGATCTCATCAGTGCCCGCCTCATAGAATCATACAATTATAAAATAAAGAATATATATTGTTAGCAAATTTCCTGCATTCCTTTTTCTTTACGTCTTTCAACTCATGAACATGTGCAGTCCCTTAAGTCCGATGTTGAAGTCGCCTGATGTCGACAACGCTCATCTTTCGATGGTGTAGTTACAGAATATGACTGTAAGTAAAACTTTCCTATTATACTCTTCAGCAAGATTTCCCTGGGACAACATTTTTTAGCGAGTCTCAAAGAAACCTGTAGTGTGCCTTTCGTAGTACAAGTACACGTACACGTTAGGGGTAGCAATCCCGGCACGTGGTATCGTATCTCAAGTGACAAGTCCCACTATACATAGCCACCTCCAATATCGTATTGCGACAATTGGTGCCAAGAAACCAGCTCGCCAGTTGTCCAGATTTAGTTTGTGTAATATTGCTTTTTTTTTGCGATCTTCGTAACTCCATCATATTTGTGAAATATTAAGTTTTTTTGTGCGATTATCATGATGCACGTGTCTTCAAGCACGACGATCATCCGTTTATTCAAGTAACTCAGTGAAAAGTGATACTACAACTTATAGCAGTTAAATTTTAGTTGTGAAATATTTTAAAATATCATTAGCGTAATCCGTATCATCAAGGAATGCAATCATCTTTTATTTTATAAGTCAGCGTCAGTAACAACAAGTGGTTTAAAATAAATGAAGAATCATTTAATATGTTCAATGAAGATTTATTTGTGACAACATCGGAAAAATGGCACCTAAAACATCGTGATTATGGACATCACATGTCAAGATAAATGATATTTCTGCACAAAAACTGCAGTTTCCAATCGAACTCTGTGAATTTCAAAGTAAAGTAAAGCCAAACTAAAGATAATAGCTCATAATATTTATAATAAAAACATTAATCTCACGTTTTTTTTTCTTCAACAAGTTCAAATATGTACTGGATGAGGTACGCAATTCAATTTTTCTTTTTCTTAATTTTTGTTACAACATAAGTTTTTTTTTTTTTTTCTTAATATGGTGTTATGATAATTTAATGTATATGTATTTTTTATAACAAATTTTAAGCATCTATTCCTATATGTGTACTTACAGTAAACAAGCAGAAAGCTGCTTTATTTGAAATAACATTTCAAAAATAAATAAATAATAATGCATTCCAATACTATTTTATGAAAAATAATTATTTTCTTGCCAAAGTATTTCAATATATCTCAGTATGTATTTTCTAAAATTATGGGAATTTTAGTTCAAAAGGAGTTCTATTTCTACTCATGGCATGCAAGAGAAATGCACCAGTATTTGAAATTATTTAATGTTTACAGAAAGAGGTCACTAAAATTGTGTGTTTTATTTCAAAAATTCATAAAACAACGCAACACTGTGTCAATAGACATGATATTTTATGAAATATAAAAATTTAATTTACAAAAATCATTTAAAAAATTAATTTCTTTAAAATTATTAGTGCATGAATCATTGTTCTGCTATATTTCTATTTAACCAATTTAGTGTGTATCATAATTTTTATATGCAGATAATGTTTTCTTGTTATTAATATAATAGTGCAGGGATCAGTTGAAGTTACATGAAATTACCAATTCACTGTCCCAGGTTTGCACTAGTAAAATTTCACATGTTTTTTTTTCATTAAGTTTACTTGTTTTTTTTTTTTCTAAATTTTTCATCAATAGTTTTTTTTCATGTTTCTAAGTTGGACTCAGGAACATTCATCCTAATTTAATCATGAGTACTGTGGATCCTTCTATCTGATTATTTCATGGCCAGGAATAATCTGGTAAAAGGTATTTCCTTGTCATTCTTGCGTAGTTACGCATGCTAAGTATTGGATGACAATTGTCCATGCCACTGATGTGTTTTTTTTTTTCTAAATTTAACCTTTACATGTTCAGGGAATTTCTTTAAAATTTTAGTGTTATATTTCAGCAAGTTTGTTTCACTGTTACATGTTCAGGTTTGCATAATTTTCAACTATGCACCATCTTCCATTTTTTTTACTCATGTAATAATTTTTGATGTGTTTATTACATTTCAAACACAAATTTTACAATTTTTTTTGGTAAAATAATTAAGTGTACTGCCTCTACTGTTTTTTTATATCATAGTTCATATATTTGAATTTGTGGTGCTGGTAATGAAAAGTATATAAATATGGCAATATATATGTGTGTTGAAAGATTTTATAAATTGCAAAGTTCAAATACTTTTAAGAAATTATTTTGAATCTAATACAAGGTACACAGATGCTTAGTTAGTAAATAATTTGTGAAATATGCTTCTCATTTTCACATTATGAACATTTGTTTATATTTTTATAACAATTTTAAATTTTATGTGGTGAATTTTTTTTAACACGTATATTTAATTCAAAATATACACTTACAGCTCTCTAAATTTTGAGTGTCTTTATTCTAACATGCAATGTGCAGTAATTTAATGTTTCATTTTTTCATGCAATTTCAATAGTTAATTTTCATGTATGTTTGCAGATTCACACTAACATTTATTTTGTATATATTGTATATATTTTATGTTACATTTTTCATTTTCCACGTACACGTTGATTGGTTGCCGGGGATCAACCATCATACTGTGTCAGTTCTTTTCTATTTTATTTATGTATTGTGTTTTTTTGCGTTCTGTTAGTGTGTTTTCATCAGACACATGGTTGCAAGTCGATGAGAAAATCTAATTTAATTATTCATTTTTTTTACTTACCTTCTCATCCACTTGGGCTGCATTCCAATCAGCCGTTGCAGCATTTGCTTGTTTTCCAAACTTGGTGATTGTTTTGGGAATTTCTTTTACCAGGTAACAGATGACAATTGGGTGTTGTACTCACTTTTGGTGTTCATTTCCATAGCTCTTTCAGTCGTTTTCATCTGTTTTGTTGTGTGCTACAATCAATTTCATTTTACAGGTCCTTTACACACACACAGTCATAGGTTGTTTGGTGTCCAACCATACTGTGTTTCTTTTTTGTTTTTTTTTGTATTACGACAACACTTTTTGTGACACATATTTAACATTTGTGTAAAATACACTGAATTTTTTTGCAAAACTTCTTTTTTTTATCCATAAACTTTCAAGTTAGTTTACACAGTCATCTCTTTCAGGGCTCCTTATTTCATTTTTGTGGTCAGTGTCATTTGTCAGTCAGGTTAGAGTGTAGTGTAATTCTGTGTTTTTTTTAAATTTTCATCTTAGTTTCACACTTTCACTATGTCAGGGAGCCTTACTTCATTTTTACGAGGGATGTTGTTTGTAATTCTTGACAATGTGTAATTCAGTGTGTTCCAATACTTATACAAAATTTATTGTATTAAAATTTTCAAATATCACTCATAGTATTTTAAGATATTTATTGGCTGCATATTTGTATTGTGTATATTTATTATGTGTATCATTGCCATCTCATTATTTATGAAGCTGTATATTATTTCAAATCAATTCTTATTGAAATTTCATGGGCAATAGTTTATATATATATATATATTCATCACAATTACTTTTTCAACTATCTATATATTTAAAACGCTAAGCGTTTTGTTTCGACAATCCGTGAGAACAAACTACTACATCAAATTACATTATTCTTTTTTTAAATTAAAGATATTTGGTCACAGATTTGTTATCGTACATTCGTTTGTTCGAAAATTTAATTAATTAGCCGTAATCTTAAATTAAAATTTTACTTCTGCTTATGACGTCATAAAGTCGACAATCTGATTAACGCCCACTGTTGCGACGTACAGAGTTTATTTTCTGAACTCAATGATTGCGAGCATAAAAAATAAATATTAAATATTAAAAGCACGTGACTTTTAGGCCGAATTTTTTAATTTGTAAGTTAAAATATAGTTAAAATGTTTAAGTATTTCGGTAAAAATATTTATCCATGTGTTTTATAAGCAAATAAAAATTCATATTTACTGTGACGTCACAGAAATATTGTCCATTGGGTTCATTTTATCATTAAGCATTATAACTTTGTTGATGCCATTTTTTTCATTACAATTAAATGCAAAATATATTTTTATTTGTATGCATGGTGCTTAAGCATAAATGTACGTGTGAAAAGTTTGTACCGGTGAAAATGACGTTATGCTTAGCTTGAAATGCATTTTAACATTGATAAAACTAAAAAGAAAAATTTATATGATTGTGTCAACATGGCGTAATATTAACTGATATTTCAATTTTTAATTTTAAAGATTAGAACTGAAGCCTTTATTGGTTGCTTCATCTTGATTGCATACCTTGATTACATGTTACCAATTACTTTTTTTAAATTATAGGATTAAGTTATAGGAATTATAGGATTTAAATTATTAAGATTTCCTTTTTTAATAAAAAAATTCACAAAAGTAAAGAATATCAGGAAAAAAAAACTTGAAATAATGATTGTATTTTTAGCTAGAATAAACAATGTAAGGCTAATATTTTATAGGAATTATTTTGGTAGGTTTGTTATAAGTTCATTTAACAGTTCCTTATTAGCGGCAAAGACTTATTTCTTTCCCTGTGAATTTTTCTTTCGATGTCAAAAAATGATAGTCTACTTTTGGACGCCAACCAAAACACAGTGGCAATATTTTGAAATGTATAACGGTTGTGACAACAAACGGCACTATCGCTTTAGCTTTCATCGCGCTTACATCACTTCTAAATACTAAAAATTTAATTTTTTTACTACATTTTACAATTTTAATTCTTACATCCTCAATTAGAAAAAAAATTAGCTTTCGACTGAAATTTATTTGAAATCTGCCGCTTAATTTAACGACTTTTTAAATAATTTTCAAGCATGAAATATTTTTCAATTCGGATATATTCAAACGGATGGTCATGTTATCGACAATGACCATCCGTTTGTTTTAATAATGTAAAATAGCCCCTTGGAAAGTTACAACAATTGAAAATAGGTATCCCTAACCTTCATGAAAAGGGAAAAAAAAAAATAATAATAAAAACCTGATAAATCATAAGATCACATTATCCATAAGATAGAGTATTTTGGCGCTAATATAAAATCTGTCAAAAGAAAAAAAAAACTATTTTTAGTTTATGATTAACATAAAATTGATATGTTGAATTCGTTGATGTATATGTTGAATAAGAATATGCTAGGAACTGTTATTTATTATTTTTTTAAAGATCCATTGGATATTTAACTGTATAAGAGACCGACTGTGATGGAAAAGGAATAATCATCCTGATTATGTAAAGGGATAGAAGAAACCATACAAATAAATTACAATTGAAAACATTAAAATTCTCCCTCATCTGCATATTAATTTATTATTTTTAACAAAAATTCTTCATTTTTACATAAAAATTGATTAGCTTAAAACAATGGATGCGTTTTAGAAGATATGGATTTGAAACGAACAATGATTAAAGAGGACATTTTAAAACTTTTAATTTAAACATTTTAAAACTTTTTTTAACGTCGAATTTCAACGGTGCCTTTGGGCAGATGCAATACATATGAGCATAGGAGCTCATTCGATTGCATTATCACAGGGGGGGGTGCTTATACTATGTTCTTTTATTTACTGAATATGAAATGAAAGTTGGAAATTTGTATGATACTTTATGATAGGACTATTTGTATGATACTTTATAGGTCCATAAACCTTTTTTTTTATCGTGGGGAATGTGGTGGTAATGTCAAACTGATTTGCATTACACATTTGTTTACGGAGTGTTCATTTGGAGTTTGCATCGGAAATAGCATTTCACTGGGGGGGGGGGTTAAAATAAAATATTTGAAAGACTGTTTCATACGAAGCCCTACTTAAATAATAAAGAAGCTTATTTTACTGATATTGTTGTAGTATTTTTTTCCGTCACGTTTTGACGGGTTCCATCTAGTTTTTTTTATAATTTAATATTACTCAATGTAGTAAGAATTAGTATGGTGTTTTAATATAGCACCCGCCGTCTAGGCAGCATTTATCTTAATGTGTAGTTACACATTTGATAAGATTTGCAAGGTATACTTCTTACTTTTCTATCTTATCCCAGTTTTGTTTTTTCATAGTTAATAGTTTTTTTAATTAATTCAAAACTTTTAATTGAGTATACTAAAATATGCAGATAATGCAACACCATGTTTTAGGTAAAATTTAGGTTGAACTTATGTTATAGGTATAAAAAAAAAAATTTTTTTTTGCTAGCTAACTTAAATTTTGTTGCCATCACACTGGCACTCAATTTTATTATTTGTCAATATAAAAGTATATCTAATAATTCAATATGTTATGCTGAAGAATTCTTGTGTTTAAGTAATATTTATGTGTAAGGTTCCACATCATGTGGTAAATTTTTTTAAAGAATTTTTGTCATAACAGTAACAAGGTTTGTTAAATTTAAGTAAGTTACAATTATGAATACAGAAATATGTAATCAATTCTTTTCACATGTTATAACTTTAATTTATGAAATGTTGTAGTGTTACATAATGAACGAATTATGAAAGTTGTAACCTGTAGAAAATCTTTTCATGGTTTTAACACCATATGTTTTATTATACGACTTATTGTCAAGTCGTCATGTCAACCCCTTGTATCCACTGATGATGTTTCGCATGCTCAAAATTTTGCTGTTGTTCCTTTTTGGCTCATTCAAAATTTCAGCATTTTGTTTTTGGAACTGTTCAAAATTTGCAATTCGAAATTTTTTTTCTTTTTCTTTTCTTTTTTTCGTTCTTTCGGGTGTAATGTCACAATAGAAATTGGACATTTGTTTTTCCCGTGCGTATACACGTGGTTAATTCCCATTTTCAGCATTAATTTTAATTATTTAATTAATTTTTCATTATTTCCCATTTAAATTATTATTTCTAATTTTAATAACTTTTAATTCCCTTCATTTTAATGTATTACTTTCTTTGCTACGTTGTCCGGTTCGTTTTTCGAGTTATTTTTACGAACGCCGGAATTTCCAATTTATTATTTATTTAGTCTCACGTTGTAGCAGCCGCCATTTTTATCGGACACTCATGCGGGAAAAAGCAAGTTTTTCCCCATGTGCTTCGATCGTGGCGCAGCGCTTCTTCCCCGTCCTCGGGTGATGCGCGCGCATCCGGTTTTGTTTGGGAAATACAAAGTATCTCCCAAGGGGTTAAATAATTAGCAGAGTACATTTAAACAGTGTGAAGCGTATAAGCTGATTTAAACCCCAAGTAAATAAATCTTAAATATATAATAAAGTTAAACCTGAAAAAGAAGTAGCTTAGACTATGATGGTGGATTAAATGAAAAACAACTAATTAAAAACAAATAACATTTATTAAAAAGACTTTAAATAAAACAACAAATAAAAATAAAATAAGAAATATATTAACATTATTGAAACACTTATCTGACTTAATTCGTTATGATAACATATCCATTTATCATGACACAGGTACTTTACATAATATAGATGATCAACTGAAAAACTTAAATATCATTTCTGAAACTGATGTAACCGGAACTCAACGTCGTCTTGAATCAAATAAAACAGTTCAAATGTCATTCTGAACCCCTATCCAATTAGAACTTCAATTGATGCTAAAAGAGAATTCAGATGAACTGTTGACAATTACTCCTTAGACAGTTTTAGGAAAAACTAATTCAAATGATTTAAGATGAAAAACTACAACGGCTACAAGTTCAAGTCGATTAAACTTCATACTATCTTCGTTGATTTGACAGCTCCAATCACTAATCTAAAACTGCTCAGGACGTTATGAAGACGGGTCTAAATATCAGTTATTCGTCTAACACTATTTCAGTTCACAGGAAAAACACCCAAGAACAGGAAAAATGACGAACTTGATAAATGATGAACTTCATTTCCAAAAGACAACTATAAAACTACTGACCGACTTTCATAACAATTCAAATGATTTAAGATGAAAAACTACAACGGCTACAAGTTCAAGTCGATTAAACTTCATACTATCGTTGATTTGACAGCTCCAATCACTAATCTAAAACTGCTCAGGACGTTATGAAGACGGGT
The DNA here is from genome assembly GCA_963931845.1 of Maratus michaelseni. NCBI lineage: Eukaryota > Metazoa > Arthropoda > Arachnida > Araneae > Salticidae > Maratus > Maratus michaelseni. The sequence goes on along the minus strand of OZ007593.1, from coordinate 377,132,952 downwards.
CTAAATATCAGTTATTCGTCTAACACTATTTCAGTTCACAGGAAAAACACCCAAGAACAGGAAAAATGACGAACTTGATAAATGATGAACTTCATTTCCAAAAGACAACTATAAAACTACTGACCGACTTTCATAACAATTCAAATGATTTAAGACGAGCACACGAGCTATCATTGTCAATGACTGAAGTCAGACACTTTAAAAATAACATTGAGCCATCTCTGCAAACAGTTGAAACGAAAAACAACTACAATTCCTCCGATAAAACTAAAAGAACAAATGCATCGTAAGCATAGTCAGCGAAGAATATATACCGGTCTCTGACGCATGCTGATTAACTATGCATGACAGAACAACGCCCTCTTCTGGCATCTAGAATGTTCCTAAGAGAGTGGAGTGGAGATGTACGATTGCTTATGCAAATCGTGACTAAAACAATCCGCTACCGCCATCTAGTATCAACAATCTGAACCACTACAGAAGAGGGTGAAAGGAAGACACGAAGTGACGTTCTTCGGTAAGCAGAAATGCGATGTAAACAAACCGTAGACTGAAGAATGAAAACTTTAATAAAAATAAGTACTGTAAGTAAACTTTAGATATTAAATAAATAAGATTTAAAGTATGAAATATAAATAAAGGAAAGATATTTAAATGAACTATTGTAACTCAAGATGAATGAATATTATTAAATAAAGAGCATATGGTAGGATATATAAAGATGTGAGTACAGAGACAAGACCAAGGGTTGCAGATTCCTAACAAAGCCCCCCCCCCCTCTTGTCACCTGTACGACAGACCAAAGTAACACAATCTCACCTCACAAATATCCCCAATGGCATCACTGACATTACCCATGTCACAGCCAATTACTTATATGAGGTATTAAAAAGAACCAACGGGTATTCACCATGGCCAAGAGATTACACCTTTGATCCTAAAACAAAACACTCAACACACCTACCAAAGAGACCTGACACCCTTGATGACCACACAATTAGAAAACCTAAAAATGACCAAAAAAAAAAAACTAATGACAATGAGCTCCGGTTTTACACTAAAAATTTACTATTTAAATTTATACATATGCCATTACACAAAAAAAACATATACACATAAAAACATACACAAAAAGAAACAATAATGTCCAGTTTAAAAAAAAAAATTCATAGTCCTTAACCATTCCATATTGTCATACACTATTTATCATGCACCTATCCCAGCTTGATATCATTTCAAAACATTAAATTCTGAGATCTAAAAAGTCTATTATACATACATAAAACATACACCCCCATCCTGAAAAATATCCTGCCCTCAAAAATCCTACTTTTCAAATAATTAAAAGGAATTACAATTAATCAGATGAAACAATTGCAATTAGATGGAACAAAATTTCTCCCCAGCCAAAAACACATTGACAGCATATAAAAATTTCAAGCCAAATATTTATAAAAACATGTAACTCAGCATTTCATGTAACATCCTCCATGTAGTTCAAAAACTGGCCAAACAGCTTATGTAAATCCATAACACCTCAGTCAGGGATCACACTTAGAGAAGATATTAATATGCTCTCTCCCAAACATCTCACCGTTATACCTCCTTAAAAACTAAACAATTTTTATAAATTTATGTGTAAAAACAAAACAACTTAAAACCAAAAACCGACTAACTACCCAAGAATCTGACCAGAACATCAATTATATGGAACATCGCACACATACTTTCCCTTTCAAAACGAGATAACCCAGAAAACCTCTCATTCATCCATCCTTCACTGTTTCATATACATAAGCATTCTTTGCAATATTTATACAATTTATTTAATATACATATGCCATTAATTATTTTTATATACAAACAGATATATAAACAAGAACAAAAAATCATGCATCAAGCATAGATTATGAAACACTTTCCAACACTTCAGAATCCTTTGACAAACCTGCCCCATTTAATAAGGTGAAATATGATATCAAACTGAACAATTTGGAAAACTTATTACACATTTGAAAACCCAATGCCAGCAATTACCGTCAATAGACAGAAAATTATCCAAATTCTTTTGTGCATTTCTGTATATGATCTTTGTATATATATATATATATATATATATACTACAGAGTATGCTATAACTTAGTTCAACTAGGAAACGCATAGCGCAGTTGTAAATTCCCCTTCAGCAGTTTCAGTTAATAAATAGAAATGTATTCAAGATCTTTTGGGCTGCCCTGTATATTATCTACAGAATTTGGGTACACCAAGTGATAGGCAAAAGCTTAGTTTAATTTAAAAATACGTATCAGAACTTAAAACGCACTTCCAGTAATTCTTCTTAAACCGTACTGTAACCGAATTCTTTTGTGTATCCCTGTAAATGAACGATGAATGCTATGCACACCACATTTTATAGTAAGCCTTTTTTAGCTCACCTGAGTGATACATATCAATTTAAATATGTTTGAAATAGTATAACATTATTAAAATACACTGCAAATGATTTTTCCATATAGACTGCAATATAACTGAATTCTTTTGAGTGTCCCTGTATATTATCTACAGAATATGTCCACACCAAGTAATAGGCAAAAACTTAGTTTAATTAAAAACACGTGTGAGATTACTCTCACATTTCTTTTAATTTCGTGTGTTTCGTTCTTGTTTAGCGCACGTGATGTTGCTAAGCCTAACATCGGCGTCTTTCCCCATCCGTCGAAATTGCTCTTTTCTGAGTCTACTACAGCATTTTTGGGAGCGTTTTTCGCTAGAGATGTTACTTTGGTGACATTTCTTTTGTTCTGTGTACAGATGGAGACGTGGCTTCGTAGTTAGTGTTTCCTCCGTGTTAGCGCTGATGTAGAGGGTGTGTTTAGGTTGCACAAATTGAGAATTGAGTTTTCGTTTCTACTGAAATCATTTGTCTTTAATAATTATCATCACTTTTTAATTAACTAATTACTTTTCTCGTGATATTACTTTTGGGCACCCCTCTCCTTTAGTCCTTATACCTGTGCAATGTAAATTTTATCAGAATTCCAGTAAAGGTTATGGGTTAATGAAGGTGTATTCTTTTTAGTTGCTACAACACGAAGTCTGGGTCTATTGTACCTGCTTTGGAATGCTGGCAACGATTTAAAAAAAGTGCTTCTTTCAAATAACTCCTTCTATTAAAGTAATGTATTACTTTTTTTAATTTTAAGATTGCCTTGATTTAATTAATATATTTCAAGAATAAGATTGTAATCGTCATGGATTCTTCAAATGATCGCCAGCCATCTAAAATATTGCCGTTTTGAAATCTATAAAATAAAAGGATTTTTCATTGGATAATTTCATTCTTAAAAACAGTGTACCAAATGGGTAAACATGATGTTCTGCCTTCTTTCATTGATGAAATTTCAAGAAAAATAAGCCCCACCAGTGGCTGAGAGGTGGTGCTCACGAAGCTGGTAGACGGGAGGTGCTGGGTTCGATCCCATTCGCCCCCGTCGGCCTAATCGTTCGGAGTTTTCGTGGTTTTCTTCGAGCCGTGGATTTATCCATGCGTAAATACGGATTAGGATCCCTTAGAAAGACCCCCACGAAGGGCACTCCCCCCGGGCCTATATCCCTAGTGTAGATAATTGGCCGTCAATAATCAACCCAACCCAACCCAACCCAACCCAAGAAAAATAAACATATCTTTCTCCAACATTTTGTGTTCTTATTTCAAGTCATTGATGTCTTTTCATAAAGTAAGATCTAATTTAATCTATCATTTTCTCTTCTCCAACTTCTGACCTCAAAGAATTTCTCATGGGTTTATTTTAGTTCTCAATGCAAACCATTTCCTAATTCCACTAAAGATCACAATCAATTATAAATCAATTACAATTTTATTAATTGCAATAATATTCAACAAGTAATTATTTACACAACAACACATATCAGAACTTAAAGTGCACTTCCAGTAATCATTCTTCTTAAACCGTATTGTAACTGAATTCTTTTGTGTATCTCTGTAAATAAACGATGAATACTATGCACACCACATTCTATAGTAAGCTTCTTTTAGTACACCTGAGTAATATATATCAATTTAAATATGTTTGAAATAGTATAACATCTTTAAAATATACCACAAACAATTTTTCCCCATAGACTGTAATTTAACAGATTTCTTTTGAGTGTCTCTGTAAATGAAGTATAAACTCTACATATTTCATTTTCAATACTGAACATGCCATAGTAAACTTTATTGACATATATATATAGATTGCATGGAGATCCGACTATATTTATGCGAGTTAGAGAACGGACAGACGGCAGACAGACAGACAAACAAACCGAATTTATAAACACTATTCAACTATGTTGGAAAGTGTTAAAAACAATAATAATAATATATATCAGGGTCGGCGAACCTATGGCACGCGTGCCGTAGCTGGCTCGCGAGAGGATATTTTTGGCACGCCGTTGATTAAATCAAATTTAGTCAAACTCCCCAAAATTCTGCACCTCATTATTTTTCTTCCATTAATACACGAGCTTGACTGGCAATAGCTTTTTATTGTTATAATAAGTAATTGTGTACTTGTCATATCAATGAATTACCCATTTCGGAATCATTTAACCCTTAAATGCATAATGATGCAAAGTTGCATCACTTTTTATTTAATTTATAATAAATAAATCAACTTCTTTGCCACCACTATATTTACATAGAAATATTAATGCTGTAAAAATTACATAAAATATGCTACTAAACAAAGTTAAAATTCTATCTTAAAATTTCTGGTGTCTAATCCTTAATATAAGTATTAAAAAATTCAATTCTAAAAGAAAAATTTATGCATTTATGGTTAAATTTATTATCTACCCAGATGTGACTCCAATTTATAAACTGATTGTATTCGATTGTTTGGAAATTTCAGAAACTAAAATGTAGCTTATCGACTCCCAATCCAGCTCAATATGGACTCAGCCAAATTGAGTCAATTTGTCAAATTGAGAGAGGATTTGGAGATGATCGAAAAAGAAAGACTGCCAGGCATCATAAACAAAAGTGTTGATAGTAAAATTATGTACACTTTGAATTCAATTCCGGAAGAAATAGGCATTTGCCCTATGTTGACAATCTCTCCCTCTACTTATGCTTGTGAATCATTATTATCAGAGATGAACAATATTAAAAATTCTTATCGAATCAACTTGTCAGATGACTCCAGTTCATCACGTATTTTATTAAAAATAACCAATTATGAGTCCATCATATGGCATCCAAGATGTAACATAAGAAATCACATTATTTTGTTTAATTGCTTTACTTTCTTCTCTTTTTAATTACTTTAAAAAATGTAACTACAGTTAGACATTGTTAAACCATCACTCTGCATATTACGCCAGTTTATTAAGGTCCCAACCAAAGAAGGAAATAGCGGTAAAAAATCCTAATAACTCTTGACTTGAAAATATGAGATCTGTTAAACCTTCACTTACCGTATCTTCGACTTACGATTTATCTTTTTTGTACAAACGATAGCGGAAAATTGAAAGAAGAAATAAACATTTATGACAATGAGTTAAATGAGAATAATTACGAACTCGGTGAAGAGAAACTAACACTGAAATTCCAAGATGCTGTTGCTGCATTACGTACTTTACAAAGTTTTTAATTTTCTCCTGAAAAAAAGAAGATTTTTCAATACTTATGAAATTACAAAATTAAAGTGATTCAACGAAAACCAAAGAGAAAACAAATTTCTTTCGCAGACTTTTTAAATAATGTTTTTCATATTTGCTAATTTCCTCTTATGCATTGTAATATATTTTTTAAATAATAATTTTCCATTTAATAGCAGGTGTAAAACAAATATTTTGCAGATATGATTCGTAAATAATTTTTTTCGATGTTTTTTTCTCATTTCATATTTTAAAATAAAAGTACCTCAAATATAAAACTACCACATTGCTTAAAATGTCAAAATCAACAGATCCCAAGGGGCAACACCATCTATTACCATAATTTTTACAATCATTTGGCAAGGTTTCGATTTGAGTTTTTAATATTTTTACGATTGCTAAAATTATTTCTTATACTTATCTCCTTTCTATAATTATTACTATAATCAATTAATATTTTCATGTGACAAGTTATTTTGGTTTGAGTTTTCAATATTATACATAATTTAATTTATTATGCATGTTGATATTAATATTATGTTAATATTGTTACCTGCAGGTATGTTATCCATATATATCTTAATCTAATAATAATAAAAATAATTTTATTCATTATTTATTTTATATATATATATATATTTTTTTTTTGGGGGGGGGGGCAGATAGCTGGGGGTTGGGGGTTGGCACGCCATGGTCGCTTGAAAATTTTTTGGAAGAAAATTGGCACGCGGATGTGAAAAGGTTTGCCGACCCTGATATATATAAATAAAATATTTATATATATATATAAACAAGTATAAAAGTTCATTAAGATTGTTTTCATAGCTGTTTTTATCATTTGGCAACAAATCTCATATTCTAAAACCTGAATTGTGCCAAATTTAAAAAAAAAGATCAAAACCCCTATACTCGAAAAGTATCAAGATGTATATCCTAACCACACATTATATCTATGAATATAATATGCATACTATATCTATATTATAATATCTAAATTACATATCTATATTCTATATATATAATGTATATTATATATCTATATTATAAAGTTATATATAAATGCTTCTGCAAAAATTACGTCAATAAGTATGCAGCCTCATTATGGCACATTATCCAAAACAATTAATTGAGAATAATGATATATTTTCTAATCTTCTGTAATTGAGTCTACAGCTAAGATTAGCACAAAGCCAAAAAGATATATGCAACAAAATGGTTTAATGTAAATGTGGATACCATTAAAGAGTTTTTAGAAAAAATATTTCATAGCACCAAATCGTATTTGCTTAAATTCACCAATTGGCAGTGGACCCAATTACAAACATATTGCAAATAGACATGGAGCATAAATGACTAAATAATTGAATCAAGCGCTATCTGTCAAGAAAGATGAAATAAATAACAACAGAAAATATACAAAATGCTGTTATAGTCATAAAGAGTTATTGATTTCTCTATAAGAATCTTCTGATTCGGTGAAGGACTAAGGAAGTAAATTAAATCTATACTAATAAAAGATAGTTTCGCTTTGTGTGTGTGTCTGTTGGCGATGGCTAGAAAAATCTACCCCTCCTAGAAGCCTGAAAATTTAGATTTAGGTAATCCAAAACCTGTCCTGGTGCATCTGTTAATCAGAATTTTAATATTTTTATAATTAGCCTAGATATTAATTAGAAACTCATTAAAAATTAAATCAAAAATGCCATCTTTTTTTATCAAAATGAGTAAAGAAAAGCACTCCTGTTGTCGATTTGCAAGCAGAAATGAACGAATTCAAAATTAATTTACTAATTAACCAATTTTAAGTAAACTAACTAAGATAGTAATAAATAAGATAGTAACTAATTAAGATAAACTAATTAATTTAAAAGTATACGAGCATATGTAAAAGAATTTTCTGCATCTGACAATGCAATTTTTGAAAAATTCGGCCTGTAATTTTTCTTAATTTTTTCAAAAATCTGATGGTGCCAGTCAAAAGAAATCCGAGAAGGCTTCAGACAGGGATCAGCTTTCATTAAAAACTGAGCTTAAAAACAGATCTGTTTCTCTGGCCGATCTCTCCATTAAGTTTGCAAAAATGAAAGGAAATAATTGCCAATTTTGACTAACGAACAAAAATTAAGATAACTCATTAAGATATAGATTTGAATTTGAGGATGAGAAGGAGTGCCATCTGGCGGCTATTTTAGCATAGCATCTTCGTTATGTTCTAATTATCAGAAAATATAATTCTTTTTAGGGTTTCGTTCATCTCATGAAACCCTATTACTCCGGCTTCATTGTCTGTCCATCACAGAGCCGGTTCTCAGAAACTATGTAACTTACAGTCATGAAATTTTGTGTACTTATAGCTAAATACCTATTATAAAGCTCAAAATCATAACATTTGAAAAAATCGTATTATTTTAATATATTGAGATAAAAAACCAAAAATCTTAACAACCTTTTCCTATTAAATTTAAACATTTTTCGTTATAGCAGTTGCCAACACTTAAAAATGTACAATAAAATTCTTTCTACAGTAATTAATTTTTTATTGAAAGATTTCCACGTGAAAAATGAAACTGAAATAAAAAGTTTCACCCATTGAAAAAAAGATTAATATGACGTCATATTGCAATAAAACTGAAATTTTTAAACATTTTTCAATAATACAAGGAGTATGTGTATGTGTAAATACAGAAAGCAGCTTAATATGACGTCATTAGAGAATTTCTAAGAAAATTAATCTGACGTCTAACATTTTGAAGGTCTCTATACAACATGTTTAATTTTGAAAATGATTTTTTTTTAATATCGCATTTAGTCCATATGATATTATTACAGATATTATTATGACAGAGTATAATAGCGAGCTTCACCCACTATCGGCCGGTTCAGATTTTCGAAAAAACGAGAAAAATAGGCCGGTAAATATTTACTTTATAAAAAACATGACTTTTTTTTGGGGGGGGGGGGGGAAATGTAATTTATTTGGATTTATTAAAGGAAGGATAAAGTGTTTTGAAAGGAATATTAAACGAAACCCTTTGTGCGATCTTCGATCACACTTACCCACTTGTTTTAATGATCACCTTAATGTAGGGGAAGGTTGTTTTCTTGAACAAATTATTCGTTATATTTGTGGGAATGGAGAGGGAGGGGGTTAACGCCTTGCTCCAATTTGCACAAAACAAATTCCATTGAAGAAATTTAACATTTTTAGCTTCTCCTGTAACATTTTATAAATGTTATATATAGAGAATAACAGAAATTTCAAATGACTATTTTTGCAAAAATTTAAATTTATGTTCTTAATAAAACTGCATAACCTGTATTTACTTGATGTATGCCAACAATCAAAGTAAATGATTTGTTGTTGAGTAGGAGTACCCATTTCCTATGTTCGTATTGAACAAATAGCACCCCCTGGTGATGGAAAGTGGAACTAAAAGATTTTGCAGTGCGTTCGCAGCACGCCTGCTATACAGTGCCGGAGGTAGCGAGAACACTTGTCGTAGGTTTGTTTATATCAGAATGCACCCCCTATCAGCTAAAAGTGGAAATAAAGGATTTTCCTCACATGGGCAGCACTTTTAAATAAATAATTTTATACTAAAGCAGGTTAAAGATATAAAATCATACAAACTTTAGGTTTGTTTAATTTTATCATGGGCCCGGGCAATGGCAGGCGGGTCAGTTAGTTATGAATAAAAGTAACATGGTGCAATGCATAGCATACATTTAAGGGAAACCAAACTGGTTGGCAGAAGCAGCTAGTTAGTAGTTAAAAGAAAAATAAAGTTTGCTTAAAGTTCTATGCACTATTGCTGAGACTGTTATTTCAAGCATGTGTTTCATTCTTTAAATTTAAAAATAGGGACTACTTGTCTAAACTAGTAATTTACGATGAAAAAGGGGAAAAAAAACCACTGAAACATTTTGTCTATTTAATCTTCTTGAAATACGACATTTTCTAAATGTCTTCAGAATTTTTTCAGAGTCTCTTGTCATATTAATTAGCATTTAAATTAACTATGCCTGTTAGATTTCAGTAAATGGCATATTGGTTAAATTTTAAATAAGCCTTATTATGTAGCTTTCATTACAAAAAGCTACCTATTGCAGCCGTTCGGAGGAAAGCAATTCCAAAAAATTTTGGTATATTTTCACCGATCAGGACCCCTAAACCACCGTCTGTTCAGATATTGATTTATATATCTATTCTATATATATATATATATATATATATATCTGATGTATATCATGCTGTAACTCTCTTATTTATGAATTGATTCGGATGTGACTGAGTATGTGTATAGGACATACCAAGGTCTCGACTGAGTTCGTTGGCCAGCTTCATCCGGCATCTTATTTTAAAATGGCAACCAGTTAAGAATTTTTTAATTTTTTTAAAAATTCAAAAATATGTACAAAAAATTATAAATTGAAAAAATTGTTTTCATTAAGTGTTAGAATGTGATATAAGGATTTTGGAACATTTTTTGAAATGGCTATATCTTAAAAAATGGCTGAGATATGGCAGTTTGAAATTCTAGGGTGGTTGAGATTTTGAAACAATCTGATATTTGTTATGCTGTAACTCCCATATTTAGGAACCGATATGAATGTGACTGATCATGTGTACAGAACACACCAAAGTCTCGACCGAGTTTGTTGGCCAGCTTCATGTGCCATCTTGTTTCAAAATGGCAACAAGTTAAATTATTTTTTTTTTTTAATTCAAAAAGATGTATAAAAATTATAAATTGAAAAAAGTTGTTTCTGTTAAGTGTTAGATCGTGATACAAGGATTACAGAACATGGAACATGGCTGAGATATGGCAGTTTGAAACAATCTGATTTTGTTATGCTGTAACTCTCCTGCTAAAATTCGTATTCAAATTCAGTATTAGCAAAAACTGGGATTGAATCTTCTATAATCGGGTTCCAAGCATTTTAGCTCCAGGTGTTTGAGTAAAATGAGTTGAATTTTTTAAAACATGGACTATGAAATCTACCTTTTCCTTCCGGTAGAGGTCGGAAGGACCTTTTTTTAATGGCATATTGGTTAAATTTCAATAAGCCTTTTTTTTAAATTTAAATATCTATTTTTGATTTTTTTAACCTAAAAATTATCCTCTCCCCACTATTTCGAACACAATGAAATTTCATGCATTTTTGAGGTGCATTAGAATTTCCTTTCTGTTGAATATGGATTGCAAATATTTATCATTTATTTACTAGACCATACAAAAGAATTCAGTTACGTAATGGTCTACAAGGTAAATTGTTTGCAGCATGTTTTAATAATGTTGTGTTACTTTAAACATAAAGAAATGTATATGCATTATTGAGGTGCACTTCAAGATGTTTACTGTAGAATGACATGCATAACAGTTATTGTTCATTTACAGGGACACACAAAAAATATTGTGTATAGTACTGTCTATGAGCAATAATTGCTGGAAGACATTTTTGGTTGTGGTTAGGTGTGTCATTCAGAACTTTCTTAGGAGGACAAACTTTGAGGGATCAAAAATTTTATTTGATCTTGTTGTGCACACCTGAGAAGCAATTAATTCAGTTTTATTCAGGGCCAGCCTTAGGAGGAGCAGGCCCCGATTGAGAGCGATTTTGGTCGTCCCCAGCTCCAGGGTGCTTTTATTTTTTTAAACCTCTATTTCCAAATAGTAATATTTGTTTTATTTAATTGAATAATTCTGTGAAAATTACTATTCAGAAATAATGGTACTAAAGATTAAGCACTTCTATATACCCTGGAACCATCAGCCAACATACACCAATGTCTGGATAGTCATAAAATTATAAAAATAAAATCCATTATATACTATATCTCTGTGGTACAGTAGAAAACAATCAAAATATGCACTTATAAACTGTGTGCAAGCTCATATGCCAAATGGATGTAAGCTGCATCTTAATATAAAAAAAATCCCTGACGGCTCGGCCTACAGGCACAGGTAGATTTCGAAGACGCAGAACGTGGGGTGCCTGTTTGTCAGGAATTGCAGAAGAAATGACCTTTTTGCGACGATGCTGCAGTTGGAACCGCCTACTTCGAAGCGAAACTTGTTTGCAAGCGGGGCCAGCAAGGATTTTTTTTTTTTTTTTTTTTTTGCTATAAGAGTTGGTCCTATAAAAAACATGTCAATATAAAAGTTTTAGATAATATTAAGAGGATTTATAATATATTTAAGCGGATTTGAAATATTGGGAATTGATGAAGTTATGAATTTTTTTCTTCTAAAACCCCCTTCCCTCCCCCCTTAAGGCAATTTTTAATTATATCAAAAATCTGTCAGACATAAGTTTTTGGCCCTGTTCCTAGAAGTAATAATAACTTCAAACGGATTCGATAAGTATCATAATTAAGAAATTATGGTTTTTTTTTCTGTTTTCACAAAAAGCCCCCCCCGGTTTGATTTTGCCCATTAACGAACTTGACCGAGATTTTATGTCCCTTGATTTTATGTATCAGTTTCGAAAAGATGCGGGAGTCGGAACCGCCTACTTCGAAAAATAACTTGTTTGCAGGCAGAGCCGGTAGGGATTTGTTTTGTTTTTAATTTTTTTTTGCTATAACGGTTGGTCCTATAAAAAACTTGTCAATATAAAAGTTTTAGATAATACTAAGAGGATTAATAATAAATTTACGCGGATTTGATATCTTGTGAATTGACGAAGCTATGATTTTTTTTCTCCTAAAACCCCCCTTTTTTCCCCCCCTTGGGGCCATTTTTAATTATATCAAAAATCTGCCATACATACATTTTCGGCCCTTTTCCTAGAAGTAATAATAACTTTAAACGGATTCGATACGTATAATAATAAAGAAATTATGAGGATTTTTCTGTTTTCACAAAAAGCCCCCCCATTTCCCCCCCCCCCCCCTGGTTCGATTTTGCCCATTAACGAACTTGACCGAGATTTTATGACCCTTGATTTTATGTATCAGTTTGGAAGAGATTTATGCAGAATTTTTCCAGTTATCGTGGTCAGAAAAAAGTGACATAGATAGATAGATAGATAGATAGATAGATATAAACTTTTGAACTGGGGGTGGTTTTGGGTTCTGGAAGTCATGATCGGCGTAGATCTGCAAAAATTTTTCAAAATTTCCAACTTAGGGGAGAATGTAATAGGTAGTATTTCTTACGAAATCTACCTAATTGCATACACACAAGCCTACAAATAGTAAGCAAAATTTTTATGTCACCTCTGAAAAGTTTAATACCACTTGTTCTAGTGACTATGAAGTGATTTATTAAAAATATTATTTTTTTAAATTAAAATTTTAACCCTCCATCACAAATAAATTATCTTTAATGGACTTCTAAAAGTCACTTAACATTCCAAAAATATAAGTGAAAAAGGAATCATTATATTGCCTTTTATTATGAGAAAGTTTGCTTTTTTCTGAAAATTCTTTTAGAATTTTGCCGAATTTTTAACTTTTGCTAATTGGAGATTCAACAGACATAATTGCCAAGCTCTTCAAGTGTTCTTGCTGAATTCGTGATAAGTGTTGGTTTAAAAAAACTCTTTTCTCCAAATGCCACAGACACTTATAATGACAAAAAAATCCAAATATAACAATTACATTTTGAAATGTGTTTGTCAATCCAAATTTTGCCAATCCTAGTTTCAGATCTGCTGTACATTATTGTATGTTGTAATCTACAAAAACAACTTTTCAAAAGTAAAAAAAAAAAAAAAAAAGTTGTGGCTAAAAAATGGTGTGATATCAAATTTCCAAGCTATTATATTGCTTATTTAACTTTTTTCCATTAAATAAGTTATCATATATATAAGTCGAGTGCCTACGTATATGTTAATAGAAATCGTTTTCTCCTGTACTAAATACATCCTAACGAGTTTCTGAAAATTCAATTTTTTTCAAATTATGCATGATGGGCTTGGCGGCCATCTTTGCATATTATTCACAAAATTCTAACCACCCAAATCCGTAGTTAAAATCCGAAGTTCAAAATTGTTATTTAAGCAAATATTTAAGAGTTTCATTTATAGACTTGTATGCTCTGAAAATTGTGTCTTAAGATAATGATGACTTATCTTAAAGATTCATCTTATGATTTATTTTTTAGAGTAATTATTAATTTCAAACTAGTAAAAATCAATTTATCAAAATATCAGTCTTATCTAATTTATCTGTCCGTAGTTAGAATCTGAAGTTCGAAATTTTTATAAAAATATTACATTGCAAACATATTACGCTTTTATTTTAGAAATTTGGGTGCTTAGAAATATGGAAAGATGGCCGCCAAGCCCATCATGCATAATTTGAAAAAAATTGAATTTTCAGAAACTCGTTAGGATGTATTTAGTACAGGAGAAAACGATTTCTATTAACATATACGTAGGCACTCGACTTATATATATGATAACTTATTTAATGGAAAAAAGTTAAATAAGCAATATAATAGCTTGGAAATTTGATATCACACCATTTTTTAGCCACAACTTTTATTTATTTATTTATTTTTTTTTTTATTTTTTTTTTTTACGCTTGGCCTTTTTTTACTTTTGAAAAGTTGTTTTTGTAGATATCATTTCTTTTTTTTAAATATATTGAACATAATTTAAATAATCTAAACATGAGAAATAATTTAAAATTACATTTTACTTTCAGTCATTGTTTAAAGGGTTAACTAGAAATAGCAGTAGATTTTTCAATTAAATTAATTACACTCTTAAAAACAACATACTAAATGTGGCTTGTTATAATACTTGTTATCCTCCGTTAAAAAATATCACTGACTAATCCATTAAATGAATAAAAATGGAATATGTACATAGCGTGTCAGCGCTGCATTTGAAATCAAACGTGATATCACGCTCTTTTATTATTAGCACTAGCTGGCTTCGCCCGCTAGCGGGCCCCTAATTTACACCGGGGCCTCAATCCTTTTAAAACCTCGAATAAGATAAACCACGAACCTCCGACCTGGTTCCACGCTGCTTTCGGCACCGGATAATCCCTTAATTTGCACATCGAATTGTATAAACATCTAAACAAACGAACTTCCGACACGGGTCCCGGCTGCCTTCGGCACCGTATAGCAGTCGTGCTGCTCACGCTCAAGTTCTATCTTCCACAACCAGGTAGCGCAATCTGTTCTATACAAACCTCGGGCACTGAAATCGTTAAGGCTATAGATGTCGAGTCGAATGAGCTATACCCCGTCGTGATCTAGCCCATAGAACCAGAGATAGGAAAGTGCCCCTTGGTGGTGAAAAAACGAACTAAAATCGGAAAGCTCTATAGATGTCGAGTCGAATGAGCCATACCCCGTCGTGATCCGACCCATAGAAACAGAGATAGGAAAGCGCCCACTGGTGGTGAAAGCTAATCGCGTTTGGGGAGCAAAGTGGGGGATGAACACCGGAGATGCGTAATAAGATTAGGCGGTCACAGACTTTTCCAACGATGTATCACATGAGGGATATGTGCAAAATGCAGAAAATACCCCCCCACCTGCATAATTTGATTAAGCATTCACAGACCTTTCCAACGATATATCACATGAGAGGTGCCGGCAAAATTTAGAAAAGTGCCCCCTTTGGGGGGGGGGTAAAAGTGGGAGGATGGACCCCGAAGATACATTATATGAATAAGCGGTCACAGGCCTTTCGAACAATATATCACATGATTAGTGTCGGGGGGGGGGGGGGGGGGGCAAAATGTGGGGGTTTCACCTGTGGTGCATAACATGAATAAGTGGTCACAGTCCTTTGTAACGATATGTGACATGACGGATATCGTTAAAATTTAGAAAAATGTCACCCCCCCCCCCCCCCCCCCTTGTGTAGGCAAAATGCGCTCCGCCCCTCCCTATAATTTTTGACGCAGCTTTATTTTTAAAATTTATGTTATGTGTTATAAAATATCGTAAAGTTTCAAACAGATAGCCTTATTATACTTCCTAATTTTGTTCACGCTCCTCCCCATCCTCTCCCCGAACTGTGACGCGCCATTCTTTTTTATAAATTTTTTATCATGTGTTATAAACTATCTTAAAGTTTAAAACAGATCGCATTGGAATTTAATATATTTGCTGAAATTACTATTATATGTAGAATAATATAAAAATAAACCCTCCTTTAGATTGTAATTGAGATATATGAACAATTTTTAGAATTTATGAAAGCTGATCCTTATATATTATTTCTCCTGTCAACATCCCTTTTACTCAGTAAATATAAAACGCAGAACAACGAATGAGATACCATATGAAAGGTTTTAGAACAGGCTTCTGACATAGCCCACTTAACAAATCGTTAAAACATGTTTTTGATTAAAATTTGCTGAAATTGAAAAATTAAATCGGCATTGTTTTCATGAAAGAAATGAAAGGTTTTCCTGAAATTATTGTTGCCAAAAAAAATAAAATACCACATTACATGATGCTCATAGCAATTATTATAAAAAACACCGCACGGGTTTATTTTATACTTATGATTAAAAAGCGAAATTGAAATTGAAATGTTTAGATTGATATTTCTAAGTCCCATGGTTTTCCCGAAGCGGATGACGTCATCCTCTAATGCAGTCAAAATACGATTGTTAATTTTTTTTTCTCGCGCGTGCCTTTAGCAATCTTGGATCAGTTTTTAGTCTAACTTTGATGGAATAAATTAAATGATATTCTGGCTTGACTAACAACTAAATGTTGTTTGCAGATATTTTTATCCTTGCTTTTTCTTTAGAAGTTTAAACCTGCATCTAATAAATATTACATATTGATAAAAAATTATACTTCTCTATTATCCCGTCGACCACTTTTCATAACAAAAAACTATCGCCAAATAAACGGGAGAACGTTGCCATTGGAATATCAAAAAATAAATAAAATATAAGAATTTAAGGACACAATTGTTATTTTAATTAATAAAATAACTACTAAATCAGTAAAACATAATGAAAAATACACGCAAATGTCGAATGTAATACCACTAGATGACGTAACAAACACGCATAATGATTCTGACATCAAGTAAATGGGACTGCATTTTTGGCGTTTAATCTTACAGTTTGTCGGTAGTTTTTTGTTATGAAAAGCGGTCGACAGGTTAATAGAGAAGTACCTAAAAATATTAGATTTCAGTGCGAAATCTTCGCACGGGCCCTCTGGTTTTTATTTATTTATTTATTTATTTATCTATTTATTTATTTTTTGTTTATTTATTTATTTATTTATTTATTTGCATTGCCCTGTGCATGTTTCGAATTTCTTAGCAATTTCTTAGATTTACATTATTTTATTCAATTAAACATTGTACTGTTACAATAAATTTAAATGGAAATTTCACTTCTAAAACAAAAATAATTTAACAACTGGATTTCATTAATTTATAGAAAAATGACGTGAAAGGTATTCCTGCGAACAAAATGCCTGTCCTTTACCGTGTTTTTTTTTTAGAAATAAATGAATCACATTTAATTCATTTCAAAAATTTTGTTTACGTTTGGAAAGAAATTTTAAATACCGATAACTCTTAATGTATACATTTTAGAAGGTACATCTTCCCTCAAAAACTAATTTATTTTTAAAGATCTTTCAAAAACGTATATTATATATTTAAAATATTTTTTAAAGCATAAACACTACGTCTGATTACTTTATTTTACAATATTTAAAGTAAGAACACGCATTTTATCAGACAATTAAATGCACTAAACAAACACGAATGAAAAATTGACCTGGGCCAGGACTCGAACCTGGGACCTTACGCATACCGTGCTGACTCTCTGTGACTGAGTCACCCAGATCGATACGCTTTACGGGAATTTCTCATACTTATTCTTGTTGGAAACAGTCATCTGCCACAGTTTGCAGTCATATTTAATTGTTTGATAAAATGTGTGTTCTTATAATTATGAAGTTTTATTATTTTTTTAAATATCTTCAGAAGAAAATGGCTGACTTGCAGATGAAATTTGATGTTGTTATAACTTGTAACTGATTTGTGGTATTATAATACAGACTAGCCGCCACTGGCGACCAGTTTGGTCTCCCTTAAATGTATGTTAAGCACTGTAACACGTTACTTTTATTCATAATTTATTTTTTTCCGTAATCCTTTGCCAAACCGGAAGATTCTAATAGACAAATCAGAAACTTTTGCGATCATGGTAGCATTTCGCGTATTTTTTGTTGTTATGTATTTCGTCTTTCTTGACAAAAACCGCTTAACCAACTTAAGCGTTTATGCTTCATATCCATTTGCTTATCAGTCGCAATATGTTTGCTAATGAGGAGATTCTTAAACATATTAAGTAGTTTTCCGTAATTGGATCCTGTAGGCTTAAAATATTTTTGTGTTTTCCCAGCTCCTCATTTTATTTAATAACCACCACCACCATATAAAAGCTTGCTTCTATGTTTAGTTTATTTTCTAAGTATCTTATTTAGTTAATCATTTTTAATGTTTAAATTCAATAGTCTGGTACTTACAGCAAGTGTGCATGCTTGTTTACCTTTTTCAGCATATGGTTGGGTGGTTGGTAGTGAAGTTAACTTTCTGTTACTTTTTAGTTAACCTTTTTCTGATTTGTTGTTTCTTCTGATGTCATTCTGACACAGTGATGTCATTTTGTTCTAGTGGGTGTGTCTATCACTTATTGAAAGTTATATTTACTAATTTGGCAACATTAAAATGCAGATTTTGTATTGTGTTTGAAGTATATATTTGGGAAGTTTGTAGTTTGACAAGTCAGTTCAACATGTGAGTAGCTTTTGCAAATAGGCCTTATTTCTGGTGGTGTTTCATTTAGTAGCAGGTGACTACTTGTTTTTTTAGTGTATAAAATATTCAGTTAATATATGCAGTATAAATGAACTATGTTTGGACTTCAGAAATTATTGAGAGTTTGACTTATTATGTGCCTGTGATGATGTATCTTCTAAAAGATGTGTTTGCTACCTATAACCTACAGTTTTAATAAACCCTTTTTGTTTCCTTCAGAAAATGTTGCAATTATTTTAGCCTCCATCATGCACATAGTTATTTTAATTAAATGGTAAGCAGTGTGGCTCAAGATATTGTGGGGGAGGTGTTATCTAACCCTACAATGTGGTAGCAGAGCGTGGTTGGGCGCTCTGCTTACCTTTACTGCTTTACCTTTTATTTTGTGGTGCTGTATTTTGTGATAAAATGAGTAAGATAACTGAGCAGACTCTCTCTTTCCCTAAATTGGGTAATGATAATTGGAAGGCATGGAGGTTCAGCATGGATATGATGCTAATTAGCCAAGGCTTAGAAATTTATACTTCTGATAAAGAAAAAGGTAAAGCAAAAGCCGATGGAGGAAATATTGAAAATTTTGAGGAGTATATGAAGAAAAGTAAGAAGGCATTGGCATACATATGTTTAAGCTTGACTGAAGAGATCAAAAGTGTAGTTTTTAGTGCTGAATCATCTTTTGAGGCGTGGCAGTTATTAAAAAGTGCTTATGAACCTACGTCACGTGCAAGAGTTGCTCACCTTCGGAGAAAGTTCATAAATACAAAGTTTGAGGCCAGTGATACTATGAGTCAGTATATTGGAAAAGTTTTGGAAATAGTTAGAGATTTAGAGCAAACAGGAAAGAGTGTGCCTAAAGATGAAATTGCTTTTCAAATCTTAGAAAGTTTACCGCCATCTTATGAGACCCTTATATCTCGTCTTTATCAATTGGCTGATGATGAATTCACTGTGGAAGGTCTTCGACCATTTTTACTTGCTGAATATGACCGTTTGCAAAATAAACAGATCGATGACCAAGATATATTCAAAAATCAAAATACAGCTCTAATGTCTTCTAGAAATTTTTCGACTGATACTATACCAAAGGTCCATCCTCCTAGTGCTGTGAATTCAACTGTGCAACAAGAAACCCGAAAGTGCTATCGGTGTGGTCAAGTTGGCCACTTAATCAAGAATTGTAGACATAGATCCCAAACCAGGAGATTAAATCAGTATAGACCAAGATTCAGATCAAGTTCAAGGAAATCCCAACTGCCTAATCAAGCTTTCTTCGCATCCGCCCTATTATCTGATGGACCTGAACTTGAATTTATTTTGGATTCTGCAGCAACAGATCACTTCAGTTATGATCGATCTCTCTTCTACAATTTCAGAGAATTAGAAAGTCAAGCTGTTATAGCAAAAGGAATTGCTGACATTTGTGGTATAGGGGACATTGACTTACGAGTGAACTGTGGTACTGTAGTAAGAACTTTTACTTTAAAAAATGTATATTATGTTCCTGATATGGTGAGAAATCTTCTGTCTGTTAGAAAATTAACTGATAAAAATTTTAAAGTAAAATTTGACAAATGTAAGGCTATAATTTTTAATCCTGATAATTCTGAATTTTTAACAGTGCCTTTAGTAACTAAATTTTATTGTATTACTGCTAAATGTGTGTCTAATGAATCGTGTGCTTATGTTGTTAGAAATAGTAAGTTAAATAATTGTTCTAATGATTTAGTGCTATGGCATAGGCGTTTCAGTCATTTAAATGCTAAAAACTTGATAAAATTTTCAAAAACAAATTATGTAACTGGACTTAAAAATTTATCCGGTGAAATGGGGTCATGTGAAGTTTGTAATTTAGCAAAAAGTACTAGAGAATCTCATCATGTTATAGATGATATTAAGACAGGTGGCATTTTAGAGTTAGTGCACCTCGACATTTGGGGACCAGCTCCTGAACCTTCTTTAGGTGGGGCTAGGTTTTTCTTGAGTTTAGTTGATGATTTCTCTAGGTATGCACATGTATACATTCTTAAATATAAAAGTCAGGCATTTGATTATTTCAAGCATTATAAAGCTTTAGTTGAGAAGCAGACAGGTCATGTAATTAAAAGACTTCGTTCTGATTGGGGTAAAGAATTTGATTCTAATCAATTTGAGAAATTCTTAAAAGATGAGGGGATTAAACATGAGCACTCGAATACGTATTCGCCACAGATGAATGGCATCGCGGAAAGATACAACCGTACTTTAATGGAGGGAGTTAGAGCTATGTTAATTCAGGCAAATTTACCTAAAGAATTATGGGCTGAAATGGTTTGTACTGTAAATTACTTAAAAAATAGATACCCTCACACTAAATTGCATGGGAGAGCCCCTCTGAATGTTTGGAAAGGTGGAAATTTTTCGGTTAAGTACTTAAGAGTTATAGGAAGTACTGTTTTTGTTCATATTCCAAAAAGGTATCGTAATAAATTAGAGGCAAGATCTAAAAAGGGAATTTTAATTGGCTACGCCAGGAGCACGAGAGGTTATAGAGTATGGTTTCAAGGGACTAAAGAAGTGCAGGAAACTAAACATTTGAAAATCATTGAAAATGATTTTATTTCAGAACCAGTTAAAGACTCTAGCAATAGAATGGTTAAATTTAAAGTGCAAGATGACCCAGTTGAAAATACTTCTTTTTCAGATTGGAAGAGAATTGAAAAGGTTAGAGAGTCAGGTAGTTCTGCAGGTCGTGTAGATGTTTACTACTATCCAGAACCTGGTATTAGGTTAAGAAGTAAAAATGATGTGAAGGATTATTGTAAGGAAAAGGGTCTAGTTTTTAAATCTGAGGAATTTGATTTTAAACCACTTAAAACTAATTCAGATCCCTCCCAGCCTGAAGTTAAACTGAAAAGTGACTCTAATTCTAAACCTGTAATAGAAACTGATGAAGAGGACTTAGAATCTAACCCAGAAGCACATTGTGCTGAAATAAAAATTCCAATTAGTTTTAGTGAGTCCCAAAATCTTCCTGAGAAACGAGTGGGTTAAAGCTATGAGTACTGAACTTAAAATATTAAAAGATAGGGAAGTGTATGACCTTGTAACCCGTCCTGAAAAGAGTAAAGTTCTTGGTACAAAATGGGTATATACACTGAAAAAGGATGTATCAGGTAAAATTAAAAGTTTTAAAGCTAGGTTAGTAGCGAAGGGATTCCGACAAGTTGAGGGAATCGATTATTTTGACACATTTTCACCTGTCATAGCTTTTCCACTTGTTAGATTTTTCTTTATTGTACTTGTGGTTCTAAAAAGATGGTTTAGCCAACATATTGACGTGAAAGGTGCATATTTATATGCAAAATTAAATGAACAAATTTATGTTGAGCAGCCAGATGGTTTCCGGGAAGTTAATGAAAAGTATGTATGGAAACTTAACAAAGCATTATATGGGCTCCACCAGGCTGGGCGCGAATGGTTTAATGAATTAGACAGAACTTTTAAGGATTTAGGTTTTGATAAAGTATTGAATTGTAACTGCATATATGTTTATAAATTAAAAGTAGTAATTCTAGTTTATGTTGATGACTTAGCAATTTTTGCAGAGAATAAGGAAATATTAAACCAAGTAATTGAATTAATAAAGTCTAAATTTGAAATAAAAACTTTAAGTGAAATTAGAAATTTTCTAGGAGTTGAATTCGAGCAACGTGAGGGGTCTTATGTACTGCATCAAACTAAATATATTGAAAGAATTGCAGAAATTTTTAATGTTCCTAGAATAAAATGCAAATTGCCATTAACACCAGGAACAGTGTTAAACTTAACGAATGAGGGGGAACAAATAGATGTCCCTTACAGACAGTTGATAGGTTGTTTGTTGTTTTTAGCTTCTAGAAGTAGACCTGATATTCAATTTTCAGTTATTGCTTTATCTCAGTTTTCTAATAAGCCATCATGGGATCATTGGAAAAATTTGTGTCAGGTTTTGCAATATGTTATTGATACTAAAGAATTGAGTTTAAATCTATCTAGAATTTCAAATTGTAATATTAATGTCTATACTGATGCTACATGGGCTTCAGATTTAGTTGATCGTAAATCAGTTAGTGGTTTAGTAATTTTTGTTGACCAAGTACCTATTATATGGAACTCTTCTAAACAGAAATGTGTTGCCTTATCAAGTATGGAATCTGAGTATGTTGCTTTATCAGATTCAGTCAAGGAACTGTGTTGGTTAACAAGAATAATTGATGACTTTTCCTTTTTGAACTTAAACTTAACTAAACCAACAATTCATTGTGACAATCAAAGTACTATAAGTTTTTCTAAAAACAATATAGAAAATACAAGAACCAAATATATTGATACTCGTAGTTATTTTGTAAAGGAAAATATTGGAAATTTTGAACTTAAGTATGTATCTAGTAAATGTAATGTTGCTGATGTAATGACAAAAGCATTGTCAAGTGAAAAATTTTTCTATTTTAGAAAATGGTTGTTTGGCTAGGCAGAGGACCTGGAAAAAAGGGGGCATTTGTAGGCTTAAAATATTTTTGTGTTTTCCCAGCTCCTCATTTTATTTAATAACCACCACCACCATATAAAAGCTTGCTTCTATGTTTAGTTTATTTTCTAAGTATCTTATTTAGTTAATCATTTTTAATGTTTAAATTCAATAGTCTGGTACTTACAGCAAGTGTGCATGCTTGTTTACCTTTTTCAGCATATGGTTGGGTGGTTGGTAGTGAAGTTAACTTTCTGTTACTTTTTAGTTAACCTTTTTCTGATTTGTTGTTTCTTCTGATGTCATTCTGACACAGTGATGTCATTTTGTTCTAGTGGGTGTGTCTATCACTTATTGAAAGTTATATTTACTAATTTGGCAACATTAAAATGCAGATTTTGTATTGTGTTTGAAGTATATATTTGGGAAGTTTGTAGTTTGACAAGTCAGTTCAACATGTGAGTAGCTTTTGCAAATAGGCCTTATTTCTGGTGGTGTTTCATTTAGTAGCAGGTGACTACTTGTTTTTTTAGTGTATAAAATATTCAGTTAATATATGCAGTATAAATGAACTATGTTTGGACTTCAGAAATTATTGAGAGTTTGACTTATTATGTGCCTGTGATGATGTATCTTCTAAAAGATGTGTTTGCTACCTATAACCTACAGTTTTAATAAACCCTTTTTGTTTCCTTCAGAAAATGTTGCAATTATTTTAGCCTCCATCATGCACATAGTTATTTTAATTAAATGGTAAGCAGTGTGGCTCAAGATATTGTGGGGGAGGTGTTATCTAACCCTACAGATCCATTGCCAAATTGCGTATTTTAGTTAATACGATTTGGTGCATTGAAGTCTATTTTGTGAAAGTCTTTAATGATATCCACATTTACACTGAACCATATTGTTGCCAATATTCTTTTGTTTGTTTGTTTGTTTCTCGCTAATTTTGGCTGTAGACTTGATTACGGAAGATTAGAAAATCTATCATTATTCTCATTTAAAACGTCTTAAATAATGTGACATAATCGGGGTGCATATTATAACACGTAATTTTCGAGTATGGTTTGGTGAAACATTGAACTTTTGGAAGCCAGTTTTGATAATCACATTCCTTTTAAACCATATTTGCTATCAGCACTTTTGACCTGTGGCGTAGAATCTGATTAAAATTCACGAACTTCCTTCTATATGCCGGTCTCTGTTCGACTCTGTTTTTCTCTGCTCTCCTATTTTGATATAGTTCAGGAGTTTTCATAACTGCATAATTCCCTTATTTTGGCATTTCTGCTTAATGTCTACTGACTATTAAGATCCGTAACTTGTAAATACGCCATGCCAACATTACCGCCTATAATTCTAATTACAGCAACCCGTTTTTTCTCTCTATATTGCAACTCTATAGTTAATATAGTGCCTCGGTGCGTCTACGACAGCTGTTCCATCAGAACATTTGATTTCAAAATCAAAGTATCGTTTCTAATTTGCACACGCGAAAAATAAAAGCTGGTATTGGCGATTTTAAATATGCTGTTGGCGAGATTTGCGCCCAAATAACACAAAAGTACTTAATGATGTTATGTATTTTGTAAATGTATATTAAATTACTGTTTTGAAAGCGATTGGTCATTAATAATGGTAAATATGATTGGTGATTAACAATCATTTTCAGTGGTCTCTCTTCCTTGCACATATACCAAATTGCACGTATACCCATAAATACCAAATTAACTGACAATTTGTTTCGAAATTTGATTCATTAAATATCATTACAGGAGTTGTATTTGTTTACATTCAGCTTACATCAAGAAAAGATAAAGAATGAAGTTGAGTTGTATAGCACATAATTATGGTAAACTTTGATTGTGTCACTGGTACGAATTATTTTTTTTAAACCAGGCAGCGCTCCAAAAAAATTTTCACGGAAAACTTACTTTACGAACGATTATCTCCATAGTTTAATGGTTTAATGTTTTAAACCTTCACGACGAATGAATCTTTTTTGTTTTACTTTCATGGATAGAGAATTTGAACTGCGAGGCTAATTTCAACTGAAGTTATTGAAGAATATATACATAATTGAACGTAAGTCATCTCTCAAATATTAATTTATTTTGAACGATCTTTCTAAAAATGTAACATTTATTAAGTTTTATTCGAAAAAATAATTTTGAATAAAAATGGCCGCCTGGCATATGAAAAAGTGAAGCGGGCATTCCGGAATTGTTGATGACAGTCACATGACTTACGGTTTTATTATATAGATGGTTCATGGTCGTTGGCGGGTTTTGTATCTGTTTTGGCATAATTTATTAATCGCCAAGTTAATTAACAGTTTCTTGCTAATTAAGGATAGAAAATAATTTTTTTTTTTTCACTGAATTTGATAAAAGCACACAGATTACGTAATTACTTGTCCAAAAATGCAATTCTTTTTTTATTCTGCCGAATATTAAGGTCTGTAGGTTGTTTGAAAAAAAAAGTTTGACGAAGAAAAAAGTGATCATTTTAAGTAACTTGACGTTTAAAAAAAAAAATCTATATCTCTGTTTATAAATCACTTATGAAGATGAGTTTAGTCTTAAATTGAAGAAATTCTTCATTAGATTCTTCTAGTTTTCGTTTTTTATTTCTGCGACGCTTGGTTTATTATATATCTGATATTTTAATCTGGCATGTTTTGTCGATTTAACATTGCGAAGTTGATTCCTGTAAATAAGCAGTAGCGGTCTAGTTCAGTTCTTGGCGTTGTTTGTGTGGCGTTTTTTTTTTTTTTTTAAGCTTGTCTTGGCAGAGCGACCGCCCTGCTTGATTGAACAAATCCTGAAATTTTCAGAATCCAAATAAATTTTGATACTACTACTTTATTTGTTACTCAATTAATTAAGCATTGCATTTAAAAGCTGTTTTGGATTTATCAAAGATTCATCTACATATTTATAATCAAATAATTTCCTTTTTGTGTAGCATTTACTCTGAATCTTGAATACAGGCTCAACATCTAAGTCTTTAGCAAGTTCACTAGTATCAATCAAACTTTTATCAAAATGTTTACTCTGTGTGGCCTTTATTAGTTACAAAGTTTTGGGAAAAAGAAAAAAAAATGTAGCAATAACCATGGTATCACTCTTTACTCACATAATTTACTTGATAGAGAAAAGAGTGCCAAAAAACTAGTCAGTTCAAAAATTTGTATTTTATCATTTGACTGACTAACAATTGAGCATTAATACTTGCTTGAGCATCGTCTGTGTTTCCTTCAACTCTTCTAGTGCATTCGAAAGCTCAGCAGCTTGGTACCGAACAGCTTTCATACTTTCCATCATGTTTCAGAGAGAGTTTTACAGACAGATCTGCAGCATGTTTTTTAATCTGTTTATCTTTTAGTGGATGATGCAATAAAAATTGTAAATATGGTGCTGAGTTCCAAAGAAAGTCTTTGCATATGAACATGTCTTTCAAAACTAAGTTTCTGATGTGACATGATCTTGTGATGTAAATAAAGTTCTCGAACTGTTCTGTAGAAGTTGTTGTCCACCTGAGGTGTATCTTTTTATATTGGCATCATTATCTATCCATGTCTGTGGCTATTTTTTTTCAATATCTAGTTCTAAAGTATCAAGTTCATGTTGTGTCAAATTCATGTTGTACAAATATTTTCCTGTGCTACTTCCTACCTTGAAAAACTTGACAAAATATTCACATATACATGATTGAGCATTTGATTATACATCATCAGCTACATATCAAATTACCATCGACATTTGCTCTTGGTGACTGATATTGGGAATACATTCAAGAATTATTGCAAAATACTTAGCATCCTTGATTCGCAAAATGCTTTATTATAGAACAGTTTGATCTGTTACATTAGTAAGTTCATTTTGGATTATTTTTAAAATAATGATCGTGTATTTCAATTTTGTATTTTTTGCAGTTCATCTTGTATTAATGAATCAAACTTTCCTCACAAGTCAACAAAACCAAAAAAAAATTTATTATGCAGTGTTCTTATGTGTTTCTTATTAGCTTAAGAAACAATTCACTTTAGAAAATAATATAAAAACTAGTTGTTTCTTAAAATCCCAAAAACTTATGTTGTGTTATTTTATTACACAAACTACTAACAAATATTAAATGTGATGTTATACATATGTTTTAATGTGTTAGTGTGTGCTTAAAGAACCAAGAATGGATTACACTCTAGGCACCCAGTTAAAAGCAGTCGGTGAAGCGGCCCTGGTTTTATTCTCACCTATATATTTTAAAGTATCCAAAGTACTGATTAATGATAAATGTATCTATCTCGCTTTTAAAATGTTGCAATACCGAGGCTTCAGCAAATATTATTGATAATTATTAATTTCTATGCTTAAATTGTTTATTCAATGATAATGTTTCTATTTTAGTAAAATCTAACAAATTTCTTCAGCTTTTGTGCAATTTCTGATTTTTGATTGTTAATATATTCTGAAATATCAAATTCCTTGCCTTCCCCAAAATGGCATACCTAGTTGTGGTATGCATTTTTAAGTTTAACTAAATCAGTCTATTGAAGGAATTGCTGGTGGAATTTTCAACTGTTTTGTATTTAAGCTAAATTTTAGCACACTATATAGTGTATATATTAGTGTGCTAAAGCTTGTGTATATATATGTAGATCCTGTACAGGGATGCACAGAATAATTAGAGTACCTTTCCGCCTATGCACAGTAATTTCTGAAATGTGGTTTTCAAATGTGTTATGCATTTTCTAAGTTGTTTACTTAAATATTTTCTTTCACCTTTTTAAATGGTGAAGTTCCATTACAGTTTTCTGGAAGTCTTTAATAATCTGTGTTTGATGCATGATTTTTCTTTCTTGTTAAAAAATCGCTATGGAAAGTGAATTACATTTTTCTAGAGCTATTTAAATATATATATATATATATATATATATATATATATATATATATATATATAAATCCATCAACTGCTATGGCTAAAATCTATGGAACAACTGCTCGTGCTGGCGAGCTTTTCTTGGTCTTGCGTGATCACCGCTTTTATCACTCCTCGTGAAAAGTAATAATTCATTGAGTTCATATTATTGTTGCTGTTACTTCTAATAATTCCCACATTTTCGGTCATCCTGATATTCTGGCGACCTCGACAGATCAATACTTCTTATCATATAACTTTAATATTACACTATGAACTGATACAATACTATAAAACAAATAAAACAAAAATAACTAAATTAAAACTCAGGATACTTTTTCATATACACTTTACCTTTTGAATGACATGGACAATAACAATTTTCATAACCTTTTCTTCTTTGCATATGTTCGTAACCATTGAAAATAACAGGAGGGACATAGCTACATTTGGTATCATTCTCAGTACGTTCATAATTTCTTCTACGAGATGCAGTTTCATATCTTTTGTAATAAAATTTATCTGTAAAATAGGGTTCTCGCTTCCTTTCACTCCAAAAATAATGACTTCTTTGACCACTGTCTTGTTTACGGCATTCATGAATATTATGCTTTTTTCTGTCTTCATACTGCCTATACTGTTTGCGATATCTATGATTTATGCCAACAAACTTTTCTTTTGCATAAAATGATTTCACTTCATTTCTGTATCGGTAACCAAGTTTCTCAAAACTTTCATGAAATATTTCTTTATTTTCATTTTTTCCTTTTATATTATTTCCCGTTATTTCTTTTCGCGTGGTCGTTGAATTATAATATTTTCTGTTTTTTGCTATTTCATTTTCATGTTTTGATTTGATCTCGTGAGTTGAGTGATTTTTATTTGCTTTCACCGCGCGTGCTAAATTTATCTTGAAATTATTTTCTGAATTATTTTTATTCATAATACTAATCATTTCGTTTTCTGCACGTGAACTATTTTCTTTTGATACCTTCGCTTCATTGTATGAATTGGCAACATAATTTAATTTTTTATCAGAATTCTTCAAAACTTTAAGGCAACCTACTTGAAAAGTATTGCGCTCGCCAACAATTTTATTTCCCTCTTCATTTATCGCCAAATTTAGTTCACTCATCACGTCCATTCCTGGGACTATGTCATATGCAAGAGATTTTAAAACATACAAATTTGTAGAAATTGTGAAACCATCAATTTTGAGTTCATAAGGGAAATCTAAAGGGTATACAATGCCATCGATGCCGCACAGTGATATGTTTTCAAAAGATAATCTTGGCGATCCAATATTTACATAATTTTCATAGCTTGTTAGGCTTAAATTTGATCCTGTATCGAATAAGAGATTTGTTTCTTTTCCATTAATATTAATTGTTCTCATCTGAGTGTTAGGCTTATTATCTTTAGCAGTTGTATTAACATTAACTTTCTGCATACGGAAATTGGGATATTGGAGGTGATAATTATGATGGTTTTCGCTAGAATCGCAACTGAACTCATTAGTTCGACCGTTATTTCTATTATTACACTGAGACGCTACGTGATCTTGAGAATTGCATCTAAAACATCTAATTTGAGATTTATTTCTTTTATTTTGGTATCAGTATCAAAGAAAGATTCTGAATTTTCATTTTTACTTATTTCGGGCTTTTTATCTTCAAAGTGGTGTGAAGCTCGATTCATGTTTTTAACATTACGCCTCGCCGCATCATAATAGTCTAGCTTGTTTACTAATACATCTACATTTTTAATTTTTGGAAGATCATCAATAAAATGCTCTTTAATTTCTATAGGTAACCTCCGCTTAATTTGATCTACTACGATTAATTCTTTTAAGGATTCATAATCGGATACTTTAAGACCGTTAATCCATTCTTCCAAATAATTTCTTAATTCAAATGCTAAATCGCGCCAAGTGGCTGAAGATTCTTTTTTATGGGACATTAATTTCTGCCTAAATTTTTCTGGCGTCATTTTGAAGCGTTTGAGAAGTAAATCTTTTACATAATCGTAATTGCTCGCCAATGTTTCTAGCTCTCTAGCTATAATATTGGCGATTTCTAACGGGATTAAACTTAACAAATGTGTGACTCAATTTTCTTTTATTATATTCATTCGAGAGATTTGTCTTTCAAATAGTGCTAAATAAAGACTAATATCACTTTTACCGTCAAAGTGAGGAATTAATTTAAGCAAATCTGGTTGCTTACCTGAACCAGCTATTGCAGAATCGTCGCACACACTTTTTAAATTGCCTTGTAGCTCCATTTTTCTTAATTCGTATTCCAATTCAACTTTCTTTTCCTCTAATTTTCTATCTGCTTCTAGTCTTCTTTCTCCCTTTTCTGCTTCTAGTCTTCTTTCTTCCTTTCCTGCTTCTAATCTTCTTTCTTCCTTTTCTGCTTCTAATCTTCCTTTCTCCGTTTCTTGTCTCTCAGCGGAAATGACTTCGAGTCTAACTTTAATGAAATTTTCTTCATAATCTTCTGATTCGGTAATCAATTTTATTACATCAATAACTCTTGCACTCTGTGGTACAACTAAACCTAGTTCATTACATAACGTTAACAAGTCTGCTTTTCTGGTTTTATTAAGAGCTGAGACATCATTCAACTACTTTAAACTTCAAACGAACAAAGTATTGTAGTATCGTAGATCTGATTACGGAACTTTTATTCATATACTACTTCAGAAAAACAGTTCAACTTTTTCATATTATCCCGGTACAAAACATATTTATATCCATATCGTACGTCAGACAAACAGCTTTATGTTCATATCCCGGCCGAGCCCCCAAAAATTGTTGTGGGATTATGATAACCAATATGTAGTTTCAATACAACAGAAGATTCTTCAAATATAATATAAACAAAAAGGTTTAATAAAATAACAGCATATACAACTGAAGATTCAAATACAAATATCAAACAGGATTAATATTTATGAACGTACCAACTTCCGTATTTTAATATAACCATTTGCAAGCTTCCCTGAGCATTGCGTCAAAAATCCATCAACTGCTATGGCTAAAATTTATGGAACAACTGCTCGTGCTGGCGAGCTTTTCTTGGTCTTGCGTGATCATCGCTTTTATCACTCCTCGTGAAAAGTAATAATTCATTGAGTTCATATTATTGTTGCTGTTACTTCTAATAATTCCCACATATATATATATATATATACTAAGTTTTAATGATAATTTTATTAATTCAGTGCTGCTTTTTTAAATGACTTTATTTAGTTTTAGATTGTAGATAATCTCTTTACTTAGATATGATTATTATGAAATATGCAAAACATTGTGTGATTAAATAATGCACAGTTAACAGCATTTCACAGTATACACAGTTAGCAATTATTTAGTATTTTCTTCACTAATTTAAAATTTCACTAATTTGTAATTTCTAAAATTTTAGAAGCTGACCTTGTGTTGCAACATGCGTATGTTATGAAAGAGGTTTAGTATTCAAGACAGAATAAAGTCAAAACTTACAAGGGGACTGCCAAACATGATGCTCACAGATTTTAATGATTTTAAAGTATGTTGTAGGGGTCATACCCCTAACTATTCAGGTCAAAGGTTTCCTTCAAATGGGCCTTAGTTTTCGAGAAATTTCGGGTTAAAGTTTCACATGTGTTTCAAATACCCATTAATTTGACAGTTTTAACAAGGTCTCCGTGGCACAGAGCTAGCATTCACACTTCGAGTTCCGGGGGTGAGGGTTCTGTCCTATCATGTGCCTTTTACCTTTTTTAATTAGTTTTATATATTTGACGCTTTACAAGTTTTATACAGAATTATGAATTCTGCATCTTTGAACTTTTTGATATTTTCCTAATAAATTCCATTTACATTTTGGAATTTTTCGTGAAAATTTACTTTTTTTTTTTTTCTTTTTTGCACAATTTTGAAATTAATATTTCTATTGACCAAATTCCAAACTAATTTATATCTAGATTTTGTTTAAAATTTATTACTGTTTACCTTTTATATTTTAATAACCATTCTTAAATAATACTTTTTTTAACTTTAATTTTAAATGAAAATTTATCATTTTTTATAATTTATACAAAATATTTTTCATCTCAAATCTTCTAAACGTATGTATGATTAGGTAATTCCAATAGCATATCTTGAAAGGAGTAATAAAATATTAAAGCAGTAATGCTTATGACAATTACCACAATAATTATGACAGACAATTACCACGTTTGAAGTAATTTCTTTTTCAACTTTTAATGCATTTTTTAATATATTTATCACAATTTAAGCATTTAAAGAATATATAATATGTTAATTTATACATACTTCCAATATTGTTAAAACAATTTACATAAAGAAAATATTTAATGGCAAATTTTAATGCGATATTTTGTTTTGAATATTTTTACGATATGTATCACACAATTAGTTCCATATTTAATAAACTAAAAATGGTGATGTGCATGATGATAAATTTTTTAGTACTAGCAGAACCACCTGGCTTTATCCAGGTTAACATAAATTAAAATACAATAATACGACAATAACAATGACAGATCTCAGCTTCATAATGAGAATGCACATTTTCTTCGTACATACAATAGAAAAATATGCGATTTTCCTGACAATGAAAAAATATATACCAAATGTCGTAACATTTTGCGAAATTTGCTTTCATATGGCATCTATCTTCTATCTATATTATAAAAAAGTCCTTCCGGCCTGTACCGGGAGAAAAAGGTAGCTTTCCTATATCTTCGTTTTAAAATTTTAGCTAATGTTACACAAAAACAGCAAGTTAAAATGCAAAGAAACGGTTACAAAAGATTCGTTAATACTGAATTTAAATAAGAAATTTGCCAAATTATTGAGCAATAGCCAAATTGGCTTCATTTATGAAGACTTATTTTGGTGGCTAAATTTGGCAATATTTCACCAAATGTTGCCAATTTTGGCGAGAATTTGGCGCTAACGGATATGAATATATAGTTTTATGCGTATGATTGGGAAAATTATTACAACAATGAAAGAAAATAATTTGCGAGTAATCGCGTTAATGTGCTGTTTTGTTTCAAAATGTCAGCCACCCTAGAATTTCAAACTGCTCTATCAGCCATTTTTTAAGATAGAGGTAAACCAAAAAATGCTCTGGAATCCTTGTATCAAGGCCTAACATGTAATTAAAAAATAAATTTGAATTTTTAACTTTTTTGTATATTTATTTTAGTTTTAAATTTTTAAATGGCTGCCATCTTGAAACAAAATGGCGAACCAAGCTGGCCGACGAACTTGGTCGAGACATTGGTGAGCTTAATACACACAGTTGGTTTCATCGAAATTTATTCATAAATACGAGTGTTATCGTATGACATAGGTCAGATATATATATATATATATAAATCAACATTTGAACGGAGGGTGGTTTTGGGGTCTGGGGGTCATGATCGGTGAAAATATATCGAAATTTTCTGGAACTGCTTTCCTCCGAACGGCTGCAATAGGTAGTTTTATACTTTTTTGTATTGAAAATATCCATGAGTAATGTCAACATCATATTGACGCAGCAATGACCTATTCAGCAATGACCTAACCATTAAATTTTGCTTGCACTACTGCATTTTTGTAACTACTAAATATCGCGTAATTTTATTTTTTAAACTATCAATTAGGGAAAAAAAAATGCATTTTCAAATGTAGTTTGAAAAGTTTATCTCAATTTACTGATTTTTTGTGGATTTTAAAGTAATTTTAAAGCATGTATATTTTTAAATCGGTGCCCAATCCAATTACAAAAGATTAACTTATTTGATCTTTATAAAGTAAAGACATTTACTTCTAAACATAGCACAATAAATTTTTATGCGGTCGAATAAAATAAATGTACTCTCAATGTTATTTGTTTGAAAAGCGTATCTCAATTTACTGATGTTTTATGGCTTTTAAAGTAATTTTCAAGAATGGATATTTTTAAATTTGCGTGCGACTCAATTACAAAAGATTAACTAGTTTGCTCTTAAAACAATGTAAATAATTCAGTATTTGGGTTTACGTGTAATATTCCATAACTAAATTGCCAAATTAAATTAAAACTTAAAAAAATAAAGAAAGAAAATATGGAAACCTCGCGTACAAATCAAATATTAAAAGGATATATTATTTTGTTAATTTTTTCTTAATCATTTAGATCTTTTTAAATAGAAAATGCAAAAAAAAAAAAAAAAAAAAAAAAAAATGCATTATTTCATAAATATGATCAATAAATATACATCAATGTAAACAATAATCGTTTTAAAAAGACGAGATATCAAGACATAAATTAGTTTGGATTTTTGTCAAGAGAAATATTAGAATAAAAAATGCGAAAAAAATATAAATTTTCACAAAAAATTCGAAAATGTAAATCGAATTTATTAGGAAAATATCAAAAAGTTCAAAGATGCAGAATTTATAATTCTGCATAAATTTTGTAACACGTCAAATATATAATATTTATTAAAAAAAGGTAAAAGGCACTTGATAGGCCTGATGATAATGAGAACCCTCATCTCCGGGAGTCAAAGTGCGAATGCTAGCTCTGCGCCATGGAGACCTTGTTCAGACCGACGAACTAATGGGTATTTGAAATGCATGCTGAACTTTAACCCGAAATTTCTTGAAAACTAAGGCCCATTTGAAGGAAACTTTTGACCTGAATAGTTAGGGGTATGACCCCTACAACATACATTAAAATCATCAAAATCTGTGCATATCATGTTTGGTGGTCCCCTTGTTAGAAATTCTTGGAGAAATTAAAAATATATGTTAATGAGAGTTAAAACTTTTTTTTTTCTTTATGAAATTAAACACTTAGCATTGTTATTCTGAGTGTGTGGTGATCATGGAATTGTGACTGAAAAGAAAGCAGACCAAAGGAATACTTTTTGCCACCATGTCTAGACTTCTTTTTGTCTTAGCTGGCACTTGCAACCAACTTTGAGAATCTAGAAGTGAACTTCAGTTTCAGTCACAGTTCTGTGATCCACACCTGACAACTGATAGTTTGTCATATCTTATACTAATGGTTAATTTAAGGATCCTTCCATGTCAAATCAACCAAAAATTTTCAATATTCAACTTGGCCATTTCAGATTTTGATGAAACTTATTGGGATCATTCTCCTTTATGATGTAAATGAGAATATATCTTTAAAATTTTTTTATCTCATTAGATTTTCATACAATTAATTTTTTTTATTTAAAAAAATCACCATTTTTTGGCTTGCATAAATGTTTTCAATTTTGATTTTCTCAGGCTCTATCAAGCGTAGGGAGTTGTTTGACCACTCATTTTAAAGAGAATTCCATAAGGTTTAATTTGATATGCAAATTAACTTGGTAAAATGTAATTTTTTTTTTTAAATTAAAATTAATTTTTTTTTTAATATATTTTTTTAAACAACCATAATCAACTTGCATATAAAATTAAACCTTATAGAATTCTCTTTAAAATGAGTGGTCAAACAAATCCCTATGCTTGATAGAATCTGAGAACATCAAAATTAAAAACATTTACACAAGCCAAAAAATGGTGATTTTTCGAAATTAAAAAAATAACATATTCTCGTTTATATCATCAGGGAGAGTGATCCCAATAAGTTTCACCAAAATCTGAAATGGTCAGGTTGAGTCACTGGTTGATTTGGCATGGTATGACCCTTAGTAGCATGTTAAAAAAAGTCTGGGTTTAAAGCTAATTTTCTACTCCCCTCCATTTACAAATATTTGTAGGAAGATTCTCTTCTTAAAAACATTGAATTATAATTCTGATAATTAATTTATTTTGCTCTAAATCTGAAAGAGTAATTCAGAAATATTTACTTTTAAAAAGATCTGGAGGTATATATGTCATTTTAAAGATTATAGATCTCCTATAAAACACAAAGCTAAAATGAAAGAAGCTTCATTTAAAGCCTTAACACTGTTAAATGTTTTTCTATTTCTTAAATTATGCTTGAACTCTTATTTACTTGTTTTGTTTACTAAGTAATTGCATATTTCTTTATTTAGAGACTCTGGCAGTCTTGAAGCTAAAATGGAAGCAGTTGGACTGCAAGTAGTTAAAGAAGTTAATTCTTGCTTAGATCAGCATGGATATTCTAAACTTGGAAGTGAGAAAGAGGAAAAATTAGTGGCCTTAATCAGACAAATTGCTTCAGAAGATCACAGTGTGCGACAACTAATAAGTAAGATATTTTTAGGATTTAGCTGAACACTTTATTTGCTTGTTTTTGATGTGTATGTAAAAATGTTTTTATCTGTTCTTGTGCCCCCCCCCCCCCCCCCTTTGTTGTTTTAATACATTTGAAAAACCCAATTTCAGGAATTACCATACATAGTTGGAAAGATAGTTGAATATATATACTACTAGCTGTTACCCGTGACTTCATTCACGTATCATTAAAAGACAAATAAATGCATTAATTAAGCAAAATATTTCATTCCCGATAATTAGAAACGTAAATAATTAACTAACTCTGTATCACATTCCATAGGAGACAATACAGTATTTCTGTGTTATAGAGGCCTTGACATAACTAAGTTTTAAAAAAGTGAAATTTTGTGACAAAAAATCACGAAAAGGAAACTGCAACCAATGAAAAAAGGTGGGCCAAATAAAATCGTGGAAATCGGCGAATTATATAAAAACATATTTCAAGTTTACCTGGTAAACCATTTTACTTTTAACGCCTTTGTGAAACGTTTTAATAGCAATCCTTCAAAGATAATGGAAATAGTATATTCTTTTTCATAAAATTTAATTCTTGTGAATAGGGAGCAATTATTGTAGACCTAAATGCAAGGAGCTTAAATTTGCCTCCTTGATTTAATCTATAACTGAAAAAAAATCTTTATCTCAAAATGAAAATATGTTCACAGACGATTTTTGTTCTCCAGAATAAATTGATTCATGAAGTTTGAATATGTGAAAATATGTTTTTATTTTTCAAAAATTTTACTGTAATCAACATTTTTTTTTCTTTCACCATCTATTCAAATTGAAAATAAATTCTTTTTTTTTTTCAGTTTTAATGAGAAAAAATATATTAATCCATTTTATTTTTTATTTTTTATCCACAAAAATGGAATAATTTAGTTGCCATTTTTAGAGACACTTCGTTAAAATTTACAAAAAAAACCCAATAATAATAATAATAATAATAATAATATCTCGGAATTTAAATCATTTTTTTAAATTCTGAGAGTTTATGACATCCTCAGATGAATGACAACCGGTGTTAAGTAAATCGCGTTGTGTTCGACAATCTGAAAAGAGTAGTTGCGAAATACAAACAGGCGGTCAGATTTTAATATAATAGATTCGTACTTATTTTTCTTTTCCTAATAACCATGGTGTGGTTTTTGGCAAAAAACTCATCTGTATGTAACTGATATTCATCCTTAATCATTCAATTGGTATAGATAAAAAAAACATTTCAATTTTTCGTTTAAATATGTCGTGGGACTAATCTACTTTCTATACTTACTGATTCTTGTATTATTAATGTACGGAATTAATTCCCGCGCCTTGTAAAACACATTTGAAAATTACCGTTTTATTTCAAATATGACGTCACATTTTCCTCAGAGAAATCTCTTTTTAATGCCTTAATTCTTGTTAATTTTCTTTTTCTGGCAATCAGAACGTAACTTTTAGCGGAAAACTCACATTTGTATGTAACTGGTACTCAAGCTAACTATTAATCAGTATCGATAAAAAATATTTCAGTTTTTCATCTTAAATAATACGTCCATTATCTATTTACTTTCATTATACATTGATATTCATGCTCCTTGTATTATTACGAATATTTGAAAATACATGTTTTATTTATGACGTCATATTTGTCCAAGTAGAGGAGGATCCTTTTCATAGTTCCATGGTCCAAGCGAAATCTATTTTTAAGAATATAATTATTGTTCATTTTTCCTTCAACGCAGTTTTTTGACAGAAAAAGATCTTTTTAATGTAACCGATATTCATACTTCATGTATAATAACAAATACTCCATATTTTTGTTTCAAACATCACGGAAATTCATCTTCTTTTGAATTGTTTTTCATTTTCACTTTTCACGTGAAAATCGTTCAATTGAAAATTAATTGTTGAGGAAAAATTATTTTTCCGTGTTTTTATTTATTGGCAACGATCAAAGCCCTAGCAATGATAAAGTAAAATCAAATGGTTAAATTTTATGGGAAAATGTCCATTTATTCTCTATGAAAATAACGAAATTTTGAATTATTAAGAAAAATATTTGAATAAAATGAACAAAAACCGGCCTATGTTCATTTGAGGGTTATAATCAACGTATATGCAAAGATACAGGGCAATTAATTTCTCCATTTTGATGCTGTCTTCAGCCTAACATCTGCACACAATCAGATTTATAATGTTATTAGGATAGGATTAGGATATAGCAGGCATGTCAAACTACGTGGTATAGCCAGTATACATGTCAGGACACATTGCCGTTATCATTATCTTTTTACGTG
Organism: Maratus michaelseni; assembly: GCA_963931845.1. Lineage (NCBI taxonomy): Eukaryota > Metazoa > Arthropoda > Arachnida > Araneae > Salticidae > Maratus > Maratus michaelseni. The sequence continues at coordinate 377,094,578 of OZ007593.1, read as the reverse complement.
TGAAGGTTTCGTTATGGTACTTCATTGTGAAATTTGGTAATTTTTTTTAATTCAATATTTGAAAACTGCATAATCATTAGATTTGAAATTTATATCAAGAAAATTATAATTTTTTTACCTTTCTAGCACAGTTTGTCTAACAATTTTCTGACAAATTCTTTTCGAGCTATTAATTTTTACAGTAACTTCAAATGTTTCATTTTCCGAGATTAATCTGTGGCAACGATTAGATAGTCGTCAGCAATGCGTCGCTTTTTATTAGAGGATTCAAATGTTTCATTTTCCAAGATTAATCTGTGGCAACGATTAGCTAGTTGTCAGCAATGCGTAGCTTTTTATTAAAGAAGATTCAAATGTTTCATTTTCCAAGATTAATCTGTGGCAATGATTAGCGAAAAAGCCAGTCGTCAGCAACGCTTAGCTTTTTATTAAAGAGGATATTTGTACGCTCATGCTTAATAATCATCAATCTAGAAAATATCTTGGAAATATGTGTATGAAGATAAACAGATCTAACTTCTTATATGTAATTTGATGGCTTTCCACTATAAAGTTTTAACGGTTATTTTAAAACTGTTAAAAGATGTTACAATTTTCATTTTAAATCGACGAATTATGAATATGGATGATTAACCACTCAATAGACAAAATACTTGGAGTTTTCATTTGAAATTACAAAGCACCCAAGTCAACTTCAAGGCAAATTTCATAATGCTATCTTGTTATTTGATAGTATTAGCATTTTCAAGTAGAGTTTATTACTTTGATAAAACAATTTTCAAAAAATTTAAATGTTGTCAGGCATTATTACAAAAATCATTGAAGTGGAAATTTTTAGAATATACCAAAAGTACATTAAAAAATGAATTTAAAAAATGATTTTTGAATTTCAAGAAATATGAAAATCAGCTTATTCTATTTACTCTAATGATTAATGTTAAAATTATACTTCAGAATTCGTTACTGCAGTTAATCAAAATTCAGTGCGATTTCATGTTAAACTGAAAATATATGGGTTTGGGGTTTCCAAATTTCTGTAATTATTCATCAATTAACCGATTTTTTAAAGTATAGAGTGCAATTAGGCATATTTTAACTACGTTCAGTCAAAAAAATCTTAACTAATCTATTTGAGTTTTATTTATGTTGAGGAAATTGAATTTGTTCTTGGTCTGTCTAATTGAAACAATTAATGTGAAAACAAAAAAAAGAGATATCTGAGAATAATAAACTAAAGTTCTACATACTTGTTCTTTTTATTAAGATATTATTAAGCATTACAGTAAACTCTATCTAAGGCAAAATCAAACAGGATCGAGAAACTTTTTCATCTTAGACAGCCTTCCCTCTTAGACAGAGTTTACTGTGTTAAAAATTGTTCTGCAGGACTTCAAAATCTTTCCGCATTAAACATATCTCCATCTTACACAGAGTTTACTCTGTTTGATTGTCTATAATAATTCTTTTTCAGGAACGAGAATATAGTGTAAAAATATTTTTTATATTAGTTAAATTCTAAAATTATGTAAGCTAAGGATATCTATATATTTAAAGCGAAAAGCGCATTCTATCAAATTCACATTCTCTTTTCCACACGAAAATAGTCTCATTGCGCATGCTTCAATGTTTTTTTGAAGGCTTTTCCCCTCAGAAAAGGGAAACGTGTTTAGCCTAGGGGAATTAAAAAGGGTTGATTGAAAATGGATGGAGTAATATGGGCATTGCGTTGAAAGCTTTTTTTTTTTTTTTTTTAAAGAACTTATGTTTCCACTACTAAATATACATATTTTTTTGCAAAATTTTACAGGGAGCTTGGATACAGTTATATTTTTAACCGATTGAAATTTCAGAGAGTTCAGAAGATGAGAACTATTTTTTTTTTATTGCTATGTTAAAGGAGCCGACGCGAAAACAAACAAACAAAAAAGCGAGAAAAAAACATTTCTTTTACAACTAGATAACAATATTTTTTCACGAAATTTTTACATGGGCTGTAAAACTGTTTTATTTATAACCAGTAAAGATTTCAAAGAGAACTTTTTATTTTAAAACTATGAAACGACCCTACATGAAGAAAAAAAAGAAAATGAGCAGTTTTATCACTAAACATCAATATTTTTTTGCGAATTTTTCATTTTAAAATAGAATTTCATGCAAAATCATGTTAAAGATATAAAATAATAAAAACTTGATATTTTTTTTTTATTTATTATCACGGGCCCAGGCAACGCCAGGCGGGTCAGCTAGTTTTAAAAAATCTTTTTATATCTTATCCAACATAGAGTAATTTATGGAAAAAATGCTGTGTAAAAGTAAAAATTATAGCATTTACAAAGTGAGGCCTGTATGTTACTTTTTAAAACATTCTTAACTTTTAAATCAATAATAATAATAATTGAATCATAACTTTTACAGATAATTTTATTTAAATTCAGTGGTAAGAAAGTCATATCTTTTAAATAATATATTGCTTTATAATTAGATTCTTGAACCTTTTTGTTTTACTTCATGGAGCCTTGGGTGATATGTTCATTTTTAATGCTTTCCAACATAGTTGAAAAGTGTTTATGAATTCGGTTTGTCTGTCTGTCCGTGCTCTAATTCATGTAAATATACACATATTGTCATGCAATTGATATATGTAATGACACCCTCGGTATTGGAAATGAAATATGTAGCACTTATACTTCATTTGTAGAGGCACTCAAAAGAATGCTGTTACAGCGGGTCTACGGGGAAAAATCCTTTGCAGTGTATTTTAATGATGTTAAACTATTTCAAATATATTGAAATTGATAGTCTTTAGTGAAGTGTCTGTTGAAGCTTAGAATATTCATTAGTGAAGTTTACTATCGGATATGGTATGTGTAGCACCTATAATTAGTTTACTGGGAAAATCAAAAGAATTCCATTGTATTATGGTCTATAAGGAAAAATTGTTTGTGATGCATTTTAATCATGTTGCACTATTACAAACATAATGAAATTGAAAACAATTTGTAAGGTGCAGTAAAACATGCATTCTGTAGAATATGAAGTGTAAAGCATTTATCGATCATTTACAGGGCCACACAAAAGTATTCTGTTATATAATGGTCTATGAGGAAAAACTGTTTGCAGCGTATTTTAATTACATTACACTGTTTCAAATATAATGAAATTGATATATATTACTGAGGTTTATTACAAGATACCTGTTGTATAATATCATGTGCATAGTATTTATCTTTCATTTACAGGGACACACAAAAGATTTCGGATATAGTTCTGAATTTGAAATTTTTAGTAATGTATCCGAAGTATACAGTACTTTGGATACAAGTACTGTAACACTCTTAGGAAGTATTGTCAATAAGCAATAATTTCTGTAAGCATGCTTTCAGTTAGGTATGCGTTTAACTAAACTTTTGCATACTATTGGTATATATAAATGCTATAGATCATATACAGGGCTACACAAAATAATTCGTAAGCATTACTGTATGAATGGGAATTTCTTAAAGGTGTTTTTAAATTGAGTTATGCATTTTCAAGCTGAACTATATTTAGTATACTAAGATATTGTAGAATGTAAATGAAACCTTATACAGGGCCACACAAAGAACTGGATATATGGCTGCCTATGCAGATGGTCAGAGTTGTCCTATATTTCCTATATTTATAAAAGAACCTTCAAAAATGTCCTACATTGTCCTATATTTCTGTAACTGTCCCATATTTTGTATATTTCTCTACTTCCTCATATATTTGGCATTATAATTGTCACTTCCTAGTATTTATGATGATTGTTTCTACTGTTTTGTTTTTGCCGTATTTGCATAATTACGCATGCATTTTTAGAAATTATCATTTGTAATGTTAGAATTTTGAGGTTATGTGCAAAAGACATTGCCAAATTAGAAAAATATGAAATATCCCACGAACTATTGGATTTAGAAGAATGTACTTGGTACCATTCGATTCAGCATACAAAAATACATTAAAATATGCTATTTGACACATAACTATAAAAATTATATAGGTTTTTTTTTTTTACCCTCCTTAAGGGTCTCGTTTTGGAAAATCCTTTTTATAGCATTTGTCTACGTCCTAAGAAATATTTTCCCTGCAATTTTCATGTTTGTAGGTTCAGTAGTTTTGGCTGTGTGTTGAGTTGATGATTTCCCCAGTCAAGACTTCCTTTTATATAGTATATAGATAACTTGATTTAGTATCTTTAATTGGTGAAAATTTATCAAGTAATATAGATTATGTGATAAATAAATTTTTTATTGCTAAATATTTTCTATAACGTTATTTTCTAACTGTCCTATAAATGTCCTATATTTTTCGCGAAAAATGTCCCATATTTTATGAATTGGTCACTCTGATCCCTGCTTATGTATGATAATTTCTGGAAGTGTGATTTTTGCAATTTACAGTGTGTTTTAGTCTGAATTAAACTTTAGCTTAATATGTGGTGTGTATAAAAATCTTAAGGTACTATACAGGGTTGTACAAATAATTCAAATATGTTTCCATCTATTGGTAGAAATTGCTGAAGGTGAATTTTCAATTGTGTTATGTGTTTTCTTACTAAACTAAATTGTAGCATACTATATAGAGTATATAAAAATCTGTCGATTATATAGAGGACTGCACAAAAGAATGTGAGTGCTTTTTTGGCTATGGTATGTAATTGCTGAAATCTGGTTTTCAAATGTGTTTTGCATTTTTAAAAATGTTTACTTAGGTATATTATTTACCGTATTAAACAGAGAATGTTTGTTAAAGTATTCTGGAAGTGTTGGAAAGTGCTTCATTATCTATGCTTGATGCATTATTTTACTTTCTTGTTATGGATAACACTTGATGTTGCAGAGATTGTCTTGTGGAGCAGGAAGTCAAGCATATGAAGCGGACAGCATGCTCACCTGTTCTGATCCATTAGAATACTCATATTACATATGTGCCAGGAACCAAGTTTCTTTGAGGTCCCGGGTTGGCGAGAAGCCCCTCCTGCTCGCCACATCCGATGAACTAGTCGCTTCCTCCTTCCCTAGGATTTGATAATCGGAAGACATGGTTACATTAATGGGTCGTGGGGATGGTTCAGCATTGGCCTTTGTTCCACTCCTACGTCCGTCCAAGTGTGATGTGGTGGTGTCCTCTGAGTTTGGGCTCCACCGTACGTTGCAGCGACCTCTGTCGTCACTTCATTTGGGAAAGGGTGACGAGGCACAAGACGCTTACGCCCCCGTCTCTCCCCCCGGCTGAAGAGCACCACCTTGGAGGTGTCTGGGTAAACCGGCCCTTCTTGGTCATGACCTCATATGAATTCATGAGAATCTGGATTCGGCGGTGGAGTATGACTGCCTTCGGCAACTGTAGCTTGTCATACTCATGTTACACTCTAAGGTGACTTGTTGCTGCACAACGAATGCCTTCTTTGACACTTTAAGAGGGCAACAACACTTGTAAAATCCTATAGAAAACCGCTGATATTAAAATACCTTTTTCTTAGGAGCTACAGAGACAGTTTAAACAAGTGGGTAAGTGTGATCGAAGATCGCTCAAAGGGTTTCATTTAATATTCCTTTCAAAACACTTTATCCTTTCTTTAATAAATCTAAATAAATTTCATTTAACAACCAAAAAAAAAAACGTTTTTTGTTTTTTATAAAGTAAACATTTACCGGTCTATTTTTTCGAGTGTCCAAACCAGCCCGATAGCGGCCAAATCCGGCTATTATATTCTGTCATAATAATATCTGTCACGCAGACTAAATGCGATATAAAAAAATAATTTCAAAATTAAACATGTTGTACACCTTCAAAATGTTAAAATATGCAAGTATTTCATAATCTGATTTTTATCACGATTCAATATGTTTTTCAAATTCATATATTTACTATTCTCTATTACTCATATTGATACTCGCTTTGTAATTCTCAAACATCTGAAAAATTCGTTAAACTTCCAATATGATGTCAGATTTTCTTTTTAATTCTCTAATGACATGATATTTAATCTGCTTTGTGTACATACACATACTCATACTCCTTGTATTATTGAGAAATCTTTGAAAATTTCCGCTTTATTACCACTATGATGTCAGTCTTTTTTACTTACCCATCATACGTAGTATAGGGTAAGTCTTGTAATCGTTTTGAAAATAAAAAAAAAAATTTTGACGGATTTACACGTTTCAGACACTGGAGATTCCGAAAAACATATTTTTAGAAAAAAAAATTTGCCATCTGTCTGTGTGTCTGTCTGTAAACGCTCTATCTCCCGAACAAATTGAGATAAAGACTTGCAATTTGGTATGTACTTAGTATGTAATAATGGGAAGAAGCCTATTTCATTTCAATAACCTCGATTAACCGGAACATTTTTTTTCGGACTCTCGAAATATTCGTTCTGATGAAAGGTATATAAAAATTTTCGAAATTGTTTATTTTAAGGAGTAAATATAAAAGACAATAAAAAAACATAAATTTTGCATAAAACATGAAGTCGATCGGATAATTAGTTGCCGATATATTTGGAATCCTATTTTCCACACTCTTCAATTTTTCATGACCCTGTATTTCATCCAAATTTCACTTCAAATATATATTTTAATTGGAAATTTGATGCTTAATCAGATGCAATAAACCGCTAGTTAATAGGAGTATTATTTTTGGAGTTATAAGGAAAAACCTCTTTCAAGCAATTCAGTAATCAAGCCTTTTTATGACGTCATCAAGCCACAATTTTATTTGAATATCAATGCATTTTATAAGTAGTTTACACATTTTTATTTTAATATTTTACATTATACATATACATGATGGGTAAGTATTACGGTGGCCCCCAACGACTAGTTATTTCATATTAAGGGGACAGATCACCTTTAAAATGGTCAAATATTCAATTTCAAGGTTTTGATGTGAGTAAATAGTGCATTTTATTCTGAGTAGAAATGTACCAATGTTTTTCAGAGGCGATAATTATTGACAAAGATATAAAGTAAAACGCAATCGTCATTCTTTGTTTTTGAATGGAGAGTGAAAACTTTAAATGCATTTAATTCACAACAATGATTTTCAAACTTGCGCGCACGATTTCTCCAAAAATAATTTAGATAGAACCTCAATTTTTTTCGAACTTATTAATGTTGTAACAATGAACAAAATGAACTAGAATCTTTTAATTTGGTCAATAAATTAAAAAATAATTAACTGTAATTCATCGAAAAGCGCATTCAAAATGCGTGTTTAATTTAATTACAGTTAATTATTTTTTAATTTATTGATCAAATTAAAAGATTCTAGTTCATTTTGTTCATTGTTGCAACAAAATTTTGTTCATTGTTGTTTAAAGGTGATCTGTCCCCTTAATCTTTTTTTTCAATTGGTGAAACTTTTTATTTCATTTTCATTTTTCATGTAGAAATCGTCTGATAGAAAATTAATTATTGTAGAAAGAATTTCATCGTGGATTTTTAATTTTTGGCATCTGCTATAACGAAAAATGTTTAAATTTAATAGGAAAAGCTGTTAGAATTTTGGTTTTTTATCTCTATTTATTAAAATAATACAAATTTTTCAAATTTTAATATTCTGAGCTCTTTATAGCTGGTATTCAGCTATATACACAAAGTTTCAACTCTGTAAGTTACATAGTTTCTGAGAATAGCTCTGTGACAGACAGACAACGGAGCGGGAGTAATAGGGTTTTGTGAGAGGAACGAAACCCTAAAAAAATAATTTTAGCAGTAGCTAAACTACAAACTGTATTGCAAGAAATAAATATAAGTATAAAAGTAAAAATAGTTTTTCTTGCACTCTATTATAAGCATTCAATGTTTATCTTGAAAATCATGCCGAATTTTATAACTGCAATTCATGATTTTCCCCAAAAAATTCCATTACAATACATTAATTTGGTGTGGGTACCAAACTCAATTATGGAAAATTCGTTTTTTTTTTTTTTTTTTGCTTTTTTTTTTTTTTTTTTTTTTTTTTTTTTTTTTTTTTTTTGCTTTTTTTTATGCTTGGTAGAAAGCACGAGCTAATAAATTTACTATTTTTGATTTCTCACCGTATAATCATAATTTAATTAATATTAAACTATTAATTGATAAAAAAATATTTTTTTAAATACATTATTACTTTTTTTTTATTTATATTTTATTTTCTACTTTTTAGTTTTTAAAATATGTTGTTATTGCTTCACATTGGTTGGCCTTTTTTGGTGCATTATTAAATCCATTGTTGTTGTAGCTCACATAGACAATTATTGTAACCATAAAGAATATTTGGTGATTTATCACATGTAGCAGGCTAGCAGAAAACTGCCTTAAAATTAAGTTCTAAAAACATTAAAATGTTGTATTGACTTAGGAAACACACCTTTGTACATAATTTTTTATAATTCTAGCATATCAAGAAGTCAGTTAAAAATCAGTTACAAAATTCAATCTTTACATACCAAAACCAAGTTGAGATAAATAAAATAGTGGAAAAATGCAATAGTTACACATCTATAATTCTAGTTTTTTTAAATTATTGTTACTGCAAAGGAAATGATTTTTCAGAAAACAAAACAATCAAAATACAGCTAATTATACTACCAATAAAATAAATAAATAAAAATTATGTTAAATCCTTTCAGTATTTCCTAGGGTTTGATGATATATATTAATGGATATACATCTTGGTATATAACATGAATGGGTACTTCTCCATTATCCCGTCGACCATTTTTCATAATAAATAATTATCGCCAAACTGTAACGCCAAATAAACAAATGGAAGAATGTTGTCATTGGAATCTCAAGCAAGAAAATAAATAAATAAATAAATATATACAATAAATTTGAAAATGCCCCATTCACCACTGTGTCAACTTAGTAAGCTTAAACAATCAAATTTACAATATATTCATGAAAACATAACAAAAAATCTTGGATATGTATTTATTTATATTATTTTTCTTAATTATATCCCTCTCGGCTGGTGAATAAATGTTTATGACGTCAGTTGAAACTGATCTATTGTATGTAACTATACATCACAACATTTTTTCAATGCTTTTTCTCTTTTTAATATGACACTGCCGTTTAAGGACACAATTGCTATTTTAATTAACAAAATAACTAATAAATCAGTAAAACATAATGAAAAATACAGGTAAATGTCGAATTAATAACCACTTGATGACATAGCAAATACGTGTGACGCTTCTGATGTTAAGTGAATATTACACACGGTCATGCATTTTTGGCCTTAAATCCTATAGTTTGGCGATAATTTTTGGCGAAAACGGGATAATGGAGATGAATCCATGAATGATATATATCCAATATTTATTTTCAAAATATCATTATGTTTGATATTTTTAAAATATCATTGTCCATGATATTTTTGATTGTGTTTTTCTGTAGAGTGTAGACAATGGTCCCTTTTACCCCTAAAGTCCCCTTTTTACTTTCTTCTATCTTTACAAGAAGAAAGTATTGGATTAGATGAAAATTTTCGACTTCCGGTTTTTGACGGATTTATACGTTTTAGAACGTCCTGAACATGATTTGACTATTTTTAGAAAATGTCTGTCTGTGACAAAAATTTTGTGGGCGCTCTATCTCAAGAACTAATGCTCGGAATTTAATAAAACTTTATATTCAGTTAGTACCTGATATAAATTGGTGCTGATTAGTTTTTGGTAAAAATCGCCCAGCAGGTGGCGCTGCTATACAGCATTTTGAAGGATTTACACGATTTTAGCGATAGTCGATAGTCATATCTCAAGAAATAATGCACGAAATTTAATACAACTTTTATTTCAGTTAGACCTTGATATAAATTGGTGCTGATTCTTTTTAGTGTATGTGAAACCTGTGTGAAGAAAGTTTTGTGATTGACACAACAGACTAGTTGAAGAAGATTCCCTTTAGTCCACTTTTATGCATTTTGGTCTCCTTTTTTAAGTGACTGCAAAAAAATTTGCTATTGTGGAAAAATTGCTGCAAAATGCAAAAAACTAAAAATTGCTTAAAGTTCAAAAATCATAGAAGACAAAATTTACTATAATAGGATAAAACATTGTAACTGTATCACAAGTGTAAAAATGTTAAAAAAAAAGCATTGAAAAAGCCATATTTAATTAGACTTTAGCACTTAGATATGCACATAGAAATGTTGATACGTTTTGCAATATATGGCCCAACAGGTGGCACTGCTATGCTGCATTATTTACATTTCACATGAGGTATTTTAATAAGGCAATCTCAGCACCTCTGGGGGGAAATTTCATCAAACTTCACATTCAGTTAACCCTTCACATAAATTGATGCTGATTGATTAGATTTTGGTGTATTTCACCTAACAGGTGATGCTACTGGGTCACATTTTTAACTATTTCTATGATAGCTAGATCTCGACATGTTTGGGATAGAATTTCACCAAATTTAATATGCAAGATGATTATGAATGACACTTGATTCAATGTTAGATTAACAGTTAATCTAATTTTAAATTTCATTTCTCAACAGAAGGTGCTGTTATCCCATATTAAATTCCAAGAAATACACTATACTTTTGTAATTGTTAATGTGTAACTCCGCTAACAATTGACTATAATTTAACTATTTCTATGATAGCTAGATCTTGACATGTTTGGGATAGAATTTCACCAAATTTAATATGCAAGATTATTATGAATGACACTTGATTCAATATTAGATTAACAATTAATCTAATTTTAAATTTTATTACTCAACAGAAGGTGCTGTTACCCCATATTAAATTCCAAGAAATACACTATACTTTTGTAATTGTTAATGTGTAACTCCGCTAACAATTGATTAATTTAATATTTTCTTAGATGCATTAGTTTTTACTGTTTACATTTTATTTCAAATCATTTTTTGCTGTTCCAAATATTACCCATCTTGCAATAGGATACTTAAGTGTGTTAAATAAAGCTGTGTATATTGTTTAATGACATCTTTGTAAAGATAACCAATTGACATATTTTCTAAGGTAATTAAAAAAATTGCATGTTTAGAAAAAATTTGGGACAGTATTTTTAGACGTAGTTTTAGACATTTATTCCCATTTTTTAATATAAATGGTCTCCTTCCCTCCCTTTTGGAGGACTAAAATGTGTTGGGAGCCTTGTGTAGATAAAGAACTTTTACCTCTGGCAGTAACTTTTTTAGCCAAAAAAGAAGAATATATACATTTTTTCAAAGCTTTATATTTGAAGCTGAATTTTTAAACGTAGAGCCAATAATTATATGGGACAATATTAACTCAGAACAGGCATTGAAGGATAAATTGTCTAATTTAGATAACCAGCTATTTGAAGTTTAAAAAAAAAAAAATTATTTTCTGACTTTTGTTTAGTTCAGTTAAAACTGAAGGAATGAAAAAGGTTATTGAAGATTATAAAACATAAAGAACTTTATACTGAATCCTATAAATGTGTTTTTGGATGAGTGTAAAAAGCAAATTGTTTAAGTTTTCTGAAAATTGTTTCTGTTTTCATTTTGTTGATCTTCAGTTTATCAAAATATCAGATATATAATTTCCCTATGTATTTACTATTCCAGAAATAGACTAAACCCCATTCTAAGCTGAATTTGTTTCTCGCTTAACATTGATATCTCAAAATATGTTCCTCAACAAGAAAATTAAATCTCTTAGATTTTGAAGACATTAAAATGTTTTCTTGAAATCCTATTCTTACAGATCTTGCTCCGATCTATTTTTGCCTCTGCATAAAAATGCAGACATACAATTGATGTAGAATTGAAATAGATTTTTCCAATCCCTAGCTCTTTTCATGTGATACTAATTCCTTGGGAAAAGTAATGAGAAACCCTAGATTTGCAAGAATTCTAACCCTAGATTTCCATCATATTTGTTTTCATGCATATCACATTAAAATTAGAGCTATATCATATTCAGAAACTTCACAATAAATAATTGGATCTTATTGCTCTTCTGTTCTGGGAGTAACTGCATTCTCCAGAATACTCTGTATATTTGTTAAAATGCTAACTCTGTTAATGCCATGATAAAAGTGTAAAAGATATCATTTTGAATATTATGTTGCTCTTTTCAAGTTGAAGATACAAAATTTTACTGTACAGATACATATTTTACTTTCTGTAGTTAATTTTTTTTTCTCTAAAAAATTAAATCTGATTTGTTCAAAATTTTCTCTTTCTAGTGAAACGAATGTTAGAATTTCTTGAACTAGCTCTTCATTCACCTACAAGCCTCAAAATTCCACCTGGTCTCTCCTCTTTACAGAATGAGCTTTCAACATTTGCTGGTCAATTTATAACTTTGATCAAGCACAATCAAGCTGTTTTTGAAGACTATTATTGTGAGATTATTGATAATTGTAAAAAACACCAGTAAAACTAGTTTTTCTGATGCACTAATAGGGATGAGATGTGGGGAGAATGGTATACATAATCAAATTAATTTTATATTCTTATGTATTTTGAAAACACATTACATTGTGTGTTTATATTTTACTGTACAAGGAAGAATTATTTTAAGTAACACAGTAGTTAGAATGTGTGCAAGGAATCCAAATTCTTAACTGATGTAGAATTAATTCATTATAAAAAAAAATTATTTTGTTAAATTTTTGTTTTAATATTAAAATTGTTATTTATTGACCTTTTAATATGCAATTTATGTATTGTTATTTTGAATATTAAATATACTTTCATTTTCATTGGTAGCCAATATTTTTACTGTGTATTTGCTAAATATTTACAGAAAGTCAGTTTACTTGCTACTAATTCAATAAATTTTGTACACAGTATGGAACCAGTTATCCGGAATGGTTATGTCCAAATGTATTCTGGATAATTGGTTGCTCATCGACACAACATCCATTATTCAGACTATATTATATGTGCAGGGATCATTCTAGAGAGTTTCAGAAGGGCGGCCTACCCTCATGCCCTTTTTAGATAAAATCCCACCCTCCTTGCCCTTTTTCCAGGTAGAATTCTACCCTCCTTGCCCTTTCTCCAGGTAGAATTCTACTCTCCTTTTATTCCTGGGTAGAATCCTGCCTTGTTTGTATTGTACTTAAAAAAATTCTGTACTTATCTTTTATTTTTAGAATGCTAGTATGGTACATCAGGAGTATTCCTCTTTCCCTCTTTATTTTTCTGATAAAAATGCCCTGGTATGTCTAATCTTTGACTTTGAGCGATTCATTTTTTCCATTGAACAAGACATAAAGGGTAACTAAGGGTCATTGATTAATTTCACCTTGTCTAGTGAAATATAGTATTAGATCAGGCATTCTGGCCTTTGACCACATGATAAATGACATAAGTTCTATAAAAAAATTGAGAAGTAGCTTTAGAACTTTTATTTTGTAGCTTTTTCAAAACCAGATTTGCTAAAACTGGGAAAAAGTTATTAGGTGAATAAAAGTTTTAGAGAGAGAAGTTTTTGAATAACGTAGAGAAAGGGGGAAATGACTGTGAATACAGTAAACAATTTTACAATAAAAATCTAGAACAAGTTTCATTTTGCTATTTTTAATGCTTTTCAAACTGTGAAGTTATGGAAATTAGAAATGTTATTGGATTTTTTAAATTAAGGAGTACTTTAAGCTGTTGCCAGACTTCCGTCTCCACCAGTATATTGGTATATGCACTTATTACAAAAATGCCCTTTTTATGAAATGATGTGCCCTTTTCAACAAAATTGCCCTTATTATGCAATGTGCACCCTGCCCTTTTTTATGTTCTAGAATGATCCCTGATATGTGACTCTGGCTTCATTTGCGAAAAAAAAATAATCAGAATATGAAAGGGGGACATTGTAAAGGATCCCTTTCAATAAATTAAATAATTCCATAAAATCAAAATCTTCTCTTTTTTAAGTACTTTAAATCCTGAGAAATCTTTTTCTTTTTACATTTTCCAGTTCATCTGCCAGTCTCATCGCTATTCCTAGTTTTTTACTTTCTTCTATCTTTACAAGAAGAAAGTATTGGATTCATGAAAATTTTCGACGGACTTATACGTTTTAGAAGGTCCTGAACACAATTTGACTGTTTTTAGAAAATGTCTGTCTGTGACTCTGTCTGTCTTTCTGTATGTGACAAAAATTTTGTGGGCGCTCTATCTCACGAACTAATGCACAAAATTTAATATAACTTTATATTTAGATAGTCCCTGATGTAAATTGGTGCTGACTTGGTTTTGGTGAAAATGGCCCAGCAGGTGGCACTGCTATGCTGTATTTTTCACGATTTCTGCAATAGCTCTATCTCAAGAACTAATGCACTCATTTTCATCAAACTTCAGATTTAGTTACACCTTGACATAAATAGACGCTGATTACATTTTGGTGTAGATATCGCAACAGGTGGTGCTGCTATACCACTTTTTTCTTGATTTTTACAATAGCTATATCTCAAGAACGAATGCACGAAATTTCATAAAACTTCATATTCTGTTATACCTTGACATAAATAGATGCTGCATATGTTTTGGTGTAAATAGCCTAACAGGTGGCGCTGCTATGCTACTTTTTTCATTATTAACACAATAACTATATCTCAAGAACTAATGCATGGATTTTCATCAAACTTCAGTTTCAGTTAGACGTTGACATAAGTTGTTGTTGATTAGGTTTTGGTCTAAATCTCCCAACAGGTGGCGCTGCTATGCTGCATTTTGCAGGATTTACACAAATTTAGCAATACTCATATCTCAAGAACTAATGCACGGAATTTAATAAAACTTTAGATTCAGTTAGACCTTGATATAAATTGGTGCTGATTCTTTTTAGTGTATGCGAAACCTGTGTGAGATAGAAGTTTTAGGATTGACACATCCGACTAGTTTCAAAAAGCAAGTAAAAAAAGTAAATTTTTGAATGGTTCACGAGTTTGACAAATAAATAATCCCCGTAGTAAGCACATAACAAAGTTGAAAATAAACTGAACAGAACTGTTGCCAATCTGAAGGAGTAATATAGCAAAACATGTTTTCCCTGTTTACTCACATTCATGGATATATGGAAATAACATAAAGTACTCAAAAGTTTATTCAGAGAATTTATAAGTGGAGAAAATTTACAACGAAACTAGTGTTTTTTTTTTTTTTTTTTTCATTTACTGTCATTACTTTGTCTTTTTTCTAAGAACTTCATTTCCAGTCTCAATGCCATTTGGTCTGGTGCCATCTGCTGAGAAAAATAAGAAATGTGATGCACGTCAAACCACAACTTTTGAAGAACAGTTTTACCAGTCTTTTCTTCATATCTGTGCGTAGGTGGATAAGCAGTGTATTTTCTATGCTGTTTCTTCAGATTGGCAGCAATCCTGCTTTATTTATTTGTCCACATTGTAGATTAAATGGTATGAAGCAAAAATATTGCCGTAGCATAAAGCATATTAGATTAAAGTATAATCATGAACATAGAAATAGATCTATTTCTATGTTCATGAATATAATATATATATGGGCCACATACCACATTTGAGTGAAATAATAAATCCTAAATAAAAAATACTACCCCACTAATTTAAAAAAAAAATTGCAGTGTTGAAAATTTTACAATAAATGGAGCTTTTTTTCTGAGAAGATTCTGCAGTTAATTGATCGACAATACTATTCCGGTTAACTGGTTTCCGGATAAATGGTTCTGTACTGTATTACAATATTTTTTATATGAATTACTTCTTTAAAATTCAAAATTTAAGAAGGAATTTATATTTTCGTTAAAAGAGAGCAAATGTATTTAAATTTTTTTAAGTTGCATTTTACGTTGGTAAAAGCAGAAAGGGCACAAGAGAGAGAAAAAAAAAAAAAAAAAAAAAAAAAAGATCTCAAGTTCAACGTCACTGTGAGCAAGCAGGCAGTAAATGGTAAAATATGAAAAAAATGTTGAGTACTAATTGGATTATTCTGATGTCAACATGTTTAAAGCACATGCTAAATAATGCATTCAAATTACATTATTTTCATGTAATATTATTTTTATATATTTTCTTTTACTTTTGTTCTCTCTTTTAATGAATATATATACACATACAGGATGTCCCTTTTTATCACTGACGAATAGCTGAGTCCTAAATCGTTAATTTTAGAGAAATACTTCCAGTTGCAAAAAAGTTTTAAATGTTGTTCATCATCATCTTGGTAACTATTTACATCAGAATAGTTATTTTTGTGAAAATTGTGAAACTTAAATTTTATGTGATCCCTGGGTCCTATAAATTTATATTTAAAAAAACATACTTCATGCTCTAACTAATAATAATAATAATAAGCTTTTGTTTTCCAACAATAATTTACTGCGTTATGAGCCCTGTATCTTTCCATTTTTAGTGGTGGTGAACACTGAAAATTCATGAAATTCAAAGTATCATAACCAGATATGTAAAATTTCCAAAAATTTTAAAGGGTCAGAGAAAAAAAAAAAAATGGAAATTTTGGAAAAAATAATTTTCACAAATGTTCCTTAAAAATAAGTTATATTTTCTTAAAAAATATAAAATAATAAACATTTTATAAATTTCTGCATACTAAAAAAACAAAAACAAACAAAAAAAAAAAACTTTTTCACATTACATGAATATATTACAAAAAAAAAAAAAAGTCAGCTTTTAAAAGTTTAGGCTTTCAGTCTCAGAATTTTGATACTAGCCTTTCTTACTTAATTTAATACCATTGTTTGTAATATATAATGTATCTGTTCAAATGATTTTACTTACCCATCATATGTAGTATAAAGTAAGTCTTGTATTGTAAGTCTTGTTTTAAAAATTGAAAAACATTTTTATTTACCCATCATACGTAGTATAGGGTAAGTCTTGTAATCATTTTCAAAATCTAAAAAATTTTTTTGACAGATTTACACGTTTCAGACACTGGAGATTCCAAAAAAACATTTTTAGAAAAAAAAAATTGTTGTCCGTCTGTCTGTGTCTGTAAATGCTCTATTTCCCAAACAAATTGAGATAGAGACTTGAAATTTGTATGTACTTAGTATGTAATAATGAGAAGAAGCCTATTGAGTTTCAGTAACCTCGATGATCCAGAACTATTTTTTTCGAACTCTCAAAATATTTGTTCTGATAAAAGGTATATAAAATTTTTCAAAATTGTTTATTTTAAGGAGTAAATATAAAAGACAATAAAAAAACAAATTTTGCATAAAGAATGAAGTTGATCGTATAAGTTGCCGAGATATTTGTAATCCTATTTTCTACTCTCTTCCATTTTTCATGACACTGTATTTCATTCAAATTTCAATTGAAAGATATATTTTAATTAGAAATGAGATGCTTAATCCGACACAGTGAACTGTTAGTTAATATGATTATCATATTTGGATTTATAAGGATGTTTCTTTTATCCAATTCAGTAATAAAACATTTAAAGTTTATGACGTCATCAAGCCACGATTTTATTTGAATTGCAATGCATTTTAAAAATAGTTTACATATGTTTTATTTTCATATTTTATATTATACATATCCATGATGGGTAAGTATTATGGTGCCCCCAACGACTAGTTTCAGTTGCATTTGCTTAGTTACCAGTAGAAGCTAATTAAGAAAAAAAAAAAATCTGAGTTTCAACCAGTATTATTACAGTTTGAAAAAATTTAAATTGCATTATACATCCCCTCTACATATTGTTCTGTAAATATATAAATTATTATAGTTATACAGTTGAACCTCGAAAATCCAGAATCGACCGGACCACAGCGATTCCGTTTTTTGAAATTTTCTGGATTTTGGAGATCTGTTAAAAAAATTTTTATGATAGTATAATAACATACAAAATGCAATTTTTTCCCCACTGCAAATAAACTATGATCAAATTGGCGAATTAAATAATAAAATAAGAATAATAGAGTAAAATATAACACCTATGCTGAAATTAAATATGCATATTAAAACACAATAAATTAAAATATAGTACACAATAGATAATATAGTTTAGGATCTATTATCCAGTGTCCTGATTTCCAGAACGCTCTAAAAACTGGAACACTGAACGATCCGAAATCCAAACTTTCAATTACAAAAATTGGTAGATTTTTTATTTTCTTTTTCACATCTTATTGAAGAGTTAACATGCTTTATTATTCAATATTTTTAGCTTTTTCTCATACATATCAAGATACTGTAAAATCTTGTTATCCCCCCGCTCCCTCGCAAACGCTGTACAAAACCATAAAAAATTCAGAGGTGGCCCAGTTCCGATGCTCCGCGGAACACAAGCATTGAATGAACACAACTGTCGGACATATGTTCTCTTTTGGATCATTTTTATAACTTCGCATTGGCAAAATCGTTAAAAATACAGAAGAACTAACTACATATTCTTAAATTTCATACTTTTCTTTCTTAAATGCCAAAATCCATCAAAATTTTTTTGAATTTTAACCCTTTGAAACAAAATATTTTTTAAACATCATCATGCTTTTTATTTCCTCCTTCTTCCCTTTCTTTCTTAGAACACATTTTTGAAGATAGAAAATCTGATTTTCATGATAACAGGAAGTCTATTTCGTCTAAAGGCACACCCACAATTCAGCCAATCAGAGAGATCAAATCAGGAGAATGAACAAAGGGAGAGAAGTATTTGTTTTCTCATGATTCAGCTGGGAGAGAAAGGGTGGGGAAAGGAGTGAATAAGAGAGAAAAATGATAAGATTCCTTTACTGTTTAAGACCATTCCCAGAATATTGTACTTAGCATGCTTTATTTATTTATTTATTGGAAAGGCTGCTTTTTTGGGATTATTTAAAAATTTTAATTTCTCTACAAAATTTTGGGGGAGGAGCGAAAAAACAGGATATTACAGTAATTATGTATCTTTTTATCACCATTTTATGTATCTAAAATTATTTATTCATTAAAAAATACTCATATAAAAATAAAGAACCTGACAAAATATTTTTTTATGATGATTTTTTAAAAACACTACAACATTCTCAAAAGCTAAAAAGTGCAAAATTCTCTCACTTTATTGAGAATACTGTTCCTGTTTTTTATGCCTTTTTTCAACTTGCCCATTTTTTAAATAATTAAAGTCTTCATTAACAGTCAGGCGGTATAAAAATGTACCAGACCATGTCCATATTTATTTATTTAGTTTACAGTTAAAAGTGTTAACTGCATTCCACGAGAAATATGGAAATTACAGCTAAGTCTTATTAAAAAAATTAATAAAACTGAAATCGGGAAAATGTCCGGATTTTAGAGATTTCCGGAATTTGGATATCTGGATTTTCGAGGTTCAACTGTAGTAGCATTATTATCCTTTCTTAATCTTTCATTACTGAAACCCTTTGACTGCTCATCAAAAGGGAAAAATTATAATATTGCTTTCTCTGTATTTTATTTTAAATGCCAAGAGAAGTTTATTATTCCAAAATTATAAAAAAACTTAATTATATATTGTAGTCCTTGAGAGTATTAGTCATTACTCTATTTAAAACTGCATGATATTTGTAGAATTATATTAATTTAAATAATGCTTGTGTTGCAGTGAAGCCTAGAGCTTAGTGAATGTATTGTATCAGTAAGAGGTTTAAAATTTCGTAATAATTTACAATATTAACCCCCCCCCCTTTACAATTGAAATTTTCATTTCCTGTATATTTAGTTGTGGTATAGCTTTCCAGTCTAAACCCAAACCAAAACTGTTTTGGTTTTAGTTTAAGTTTTAGATTCTTAATATGAAAGTAATCTATATATATATTCGTCTTACGTGGTGCGGAAAAAGGGCTGAATTTCTATATTATCGTTTGGCAACAAGCAACAAGCATAGTTTCCAAAATCTCCCAATATTGTGGCCAGCGAAAGAGCAGTGAAACGAGTGAAACTCATTCAAACTAGAAAATAATTAAAAATAAAATAACGTGTGCATAATCCAAAGCGTTTGAGATAACTCATTTTAATTATGAGTAATATCGTTAATTTCAAATGAATTCTCAACGCTTATTTAGAATTTATATATGAATTTCCCTCATACGAAATTGGAGAGAATTAAAAATCAACTGTCTAGATCGCACCTGCTGCCATGTATTGCTGTAGATGTAAATTATTGAAGTAAAAAATAATTTTTTTTGCAAATATCTATAATCTAATCAATTAGAACAGTTTTACGAAATTTAAACAATGATTGTTCCTATAACGTAGTGTTTTTTTTTATGAATTTAAGCCCTGCTGTACAATATTATAGGTGTAATGAGTTTTAAACTAATTATGTTTTCAAGATCTTTTTTTCATAGTAGTATTTAAATTATTTATGCACATTGGTAGCACCAACTAAATGCATTTTTAACTGTGTTTTCAACGAAGTTTTAAATTATTTTTTTACATTAAAAAATTGTCAATTTTATGGTGTTTTTTGGTGTATTTATGGTAGTACTTATTCGGCTAGAATTTCTGCAAAAATGAAAAGGGTCAAGCGAGCGAAGTGAACTGGGACCGCATAGCGGTCTCAATGTGAGTTGCTTCGTAATTCACGGGTGTTGGCGAGCGTTAGCGAGTAGGGGGCTGAGCTCCCTAGTATATATATATTTAAAATGATGTGCAAAACAGGTGGATTTTTGAATACTTATAAAAATTGCTTTCAACTAAGTTTTTCACAGGAAATTGTTTACATTTTCTTTATAAAGTTTATTTGTATGCATTTATATTTAAAAACAATACAGTTAGACAAGTCTAAGAATCCAATTTTAAAGGAAAAGAAAGAGAGTAAAAAGCTAGAAAAGAATAAATATTTTCAATTGCATGTTATTAAAAAAGAATTTGTTTTTAATAATAGTTAAATATTTCTGCCGATTATCATCTGATTACATGAAAAATCACAGCTATGCCAATAAAAATAAATGCATGTTTAAAATTTTATATTAAATTTTCAACCTATTGGTATTATTGAAATAATTCTGCACTTGAATTTTCATTTTTAACAAGAGAAATTTCATTTAATTATCTTACCAGAGGTCTGCTGTCTGCTTACAATTTTTTCACCTGATCCTGTTTTTATAAACTTTTATATCTACCCTATATATATAAAATCCTAATGAAACGAATTTGTGAAACGATTTTATGAAACGATTTTATGAAACGACTGATTGAACGACTGATTATGTTTCAGGTCTATTTTTAATAAAATATTAAACGCTTGATAGTGAAATTAATACCAATTGTCCATAAAAATCCGCGGATGTCAAAACTGGTAATAGAATTTTGAAATTGGAATTAGTTTTCGAGATATTAATTTTTTTCTAATTTTTAATGACATTTCTGTAATGATGGCAACTAATTACTCAAATTTTTTTGTGACAAAAAAGGGAAAAAAATTGAAAAGGATCCCGATAGGGATCATTGATTTCTTTTTATTCGTCATTTTCAAATTGAAATTGAATTTATCTTTTATTTCAATCGATAATGAAGACAAGATTGTGATTAAATTATGTTTTTCAGGAAAATTTGAAAAAAAAAATCACATTTCTATCGTCAGGATTCAATCGTCTGTCAGCATTTAATTTAATTTATTCGGTGCTTTTCCAGTATATTGGGCCTTGACGAAATAGGGAAAATAGCCTTGGCGGAAAAGGAAATTTGGCAACAGACTTTCTGTCAACCTATTAATTTTGTCATTTTGTATACAGAAGCATTTTTTCAATATTTATACAATTTGTTTAGCGTAAAATGTCATTTATCCTATTTTATATATAATCAGAAGTAATTTGTATAGACAAAACAATAATATACGTATAATTAAAATACGCATATAAACAAAAAAATCGTCGAATTTGTTTCCATGGCTCTTTATGTCATTTGGCACCAAATCTCACTTTCTGATGCCTGAATTGCGCCAAGCTTTTTAAAAAAGCGCCAAGACCCCTATAATAGAAAAGCACCAAAAGTTCATTGGGTTTGTTTTCATAACTTTTGGCAACAAATCTATGTATATTAACGAATCTATCCCTTTTTGAAGCTTGAATTACGCCAAACCTAAAAGCAAAGGATCATACACTGGAAAAGTACAAAAATTTTCTTATGGACAATATTCAAGTGACATAACATAGTGTAAAATTATCGCGGATAGCAAATTTGTTTAAATATCTCATCAATTGATGCCAAATAAATGCAGGCATGCATGAACAAAATATATAATTAATTTTGTATGATAAATAATTATTAGAAAATTCGTATATACATATTAATTAAAATAAATAATTTGCATATTTAAAATAACATGAAAATATGCATGATGGTGCACTAAAATAGAGAGAAAATTAAAACCTGTTACTGAAAATATCTATAACATAGTACTTTTCAATATCGTGGTTCTTAATGCTATTCACAAGCAGATGGAATTTTTCTTATCCTTAAAAGCAAAGGAAGAATAGAATACAGATCATTGTTATAAAAGTCCGAGAGGTAGCAGGTAGCCACAATTTAAACCTAACCATTTTATACAAGCTGTTTTTCAAGTTGTAATTGATTTTACTTATCAATCCTGAAAACAGTCGTCAGTTGTCGCAACAGCTGTGTATGAGGCCATGATAATCAAAAAATGCCCCATTAAAACGTTAAAAGCATGGCAACCCAATTACAGATTTACCAATATTTTTAAAACAAAGCACGATGTCATGTTTTTAGAGGCCTCGAAGTCTGAGTGGGGGTTGGCGAGCGTAGCTCGCAGGGGGTAGGCCCCCTAGTATAGTTATATCAGATTTTTGTGAGTTAGAAGTTATATTTAGGTTCCTATTTAGATATTTTTAATAAGGTCCTTCGTACATATATACAGCTAGATAATAGATTCATTGGTGATTCCAGCTGTTATGTGACATGTTTTGTTGTTTTAAAATCATCACATTTGTAAAGGATTCAGTTTTGAGATTGAAAATTTTTCTGCATTTTGTGAAAGGTCTTATGTTTTAAGGTGAAAAAATTGTAAAAGGTCCTTTAAATGACTCAAGTTCTTCCTAAATTGCTTACAGATCATATTTTCCATGTTAACATTTTCATGTGGACACTGAACATGAAAAAAATATAAAGAAATAACATCAGAATGTAGCCATAATAAAATTTTGAATATATTACTTAATAAATGAAATTTCAAATCTTCCAATTTGAAAAAATTGAAAAATACCTCTTCGCGAAAAAATAAGTTTCCTCTCTATAGTTTCCAGTTTTTTTCTGAGCATTCCCATCTCTAATCATAACTCAATGACTTTTGATCATACAGAAATTTTTTTTTTATCTTATAGCAAGGAGAATGTTTTACCATGAATAACTTTTAAGTCTAAGGGACCATATAAAAATTCAAATTGTGTAAATTTTACAAAAAAAGTGGGTTTTAAATAAAGTTGATATGATGGAACAACAAACCTCAAACAGTTTAGGAATTAGCTATTGGCCATTAATAAAAGAACACACCATGTACAAATAAAGATGTGTGTATATATATGTATATGCACACACACAGAAAGAAGAATTTTTCTGCATTATATGGAACAGTTTTGTTTTTATGTAAATTACAACTGTAAACATTGTTAGAAAAAATAAAATTATCGAAAAAAAAATGCAAAAATTAGTACATTTTCATAATACACGTTATTTATTTTTATTTTTTTGGTTTGAAAGTATACATATTATTTCTGATCAATAATCTTTTTCAATGCGCATACAAACCATGTGACGATAAATGAGGCATCATACATAAGATCTTTAAACATGCTAGTACACTCACATTTTGTAGAAACAGTTCTTTGATTAAAAATTACAATTAATTAAAAATTAATGAAAAAATAATGTGAAAGATTGCAGTGTTAAAGCCTCGCACGAGTCACTTGTGACTGTATTTCATTATTCATTCTACCTACTTTTATATCATGAAGCATTGTATAATATATATATATATATATATTTTCTTCTTAGCAAGTGATCCATGTTCTTGCTAAAGTTTTAACACAAAAGCATAAAAAAAAATAAGAATTTTCCTGATAACCCAATATATTTTTTTCTAAGTATACATACAGTAAAGCCTGGTAAGGGACACCTACTGTGTTGTTCTCACAAGAAAAACTTGGTCTTGGTTCAGTCCTGTTGCCAGGAATAACTGGTCAGCTGACTTCATTTTAGGGAAGTCTGGCATTTTCTTTTTTACTTTCCACCGAGATTAGTTTTGTAAGTGTGGTAACCCCCACAGAGAAGGAGAAAGAATATAGACGCAATAAACCATAAAAACGGCTTGCAACATAAAGCCGGTTATCACTCAAATGATTAGGCCCAAACAAGCCAAGCACGTGGAACAAGGGCTGCGTTTATTGGACGAAGAGAGGCTGCATATGGAAGAAGGACTGGATTTGTTGGATGGGGAGAGGTTTACAAAGCAAGCCACCAGTTGTTTGGGCCGAATTGCGGTTTCATTTTCAGCGTCACACCAAATGTAAACATTTCACCTCTATTTTCTTCTTTACTCTGTGGGTAACCCCACTTCTATGGATGAACTTACCTCCCTACATGTTTTGGAACCTTCATAAGCAGCAAAAATACCCAGGGTTTTACTTATGGAAGCCACACAGTACTGGACCAGATATTTTGTTCTTTAAATAGAGGTGTAATTTATTAGAAGTGGTTGAGAAAATAAGTAAAATTATAACATGTATCAAATTTAAATTCAGCCAGGAAATCCAAGATAATAGAAGCTAGAAAAGATAATAATTACAAGTTTGTGTCTTGATTAAATCAATAATATGTTTTAAGTTAATAAGATGTATGATTAAAAGAAAACATATTAAGGAATACTGAAAAGGTCATAGAATGCTTGAATAGTTCACCCAACACCTTATATTTTCTAATACAGCTTAAATGCAGAGTACGGAATAACAGTAGGCAGTATGTAAAAAATGTAGATGTAAAAATGATGACCAAAATTTATGCATAAAATCCAATGTTTATTCAAAATAGAAAACAATGGTTTAAAATGTACAGGAAAAAAAGTAAACAAAAAGTGTCATTTCTTTAAAACATCAATATCTATTGCAGACTCAGACTAAAACATAACTTACAAAATATGTGTTCAAAGCTAAAACAAACTATTTCTTCAGATTAAAATATTCAAGGTATTTTAAAAACAAAAGTTCCCTTTCAATTCAGGTTGAAGCGAAGTCACCACGAAAAATAAAAGTTCAAGTTTGGCTGGTTATGTAGGAAACAATTCATCTTTAAAGAAAACACAGTTCCTTGAAGAAACAAAAATTATTTGGGAGGAAAAAGAAAATAATCCCTGTGTTGTCAAATTGCATTACTAGCATTGAATTTATAAACAACTGACAGTCTGGATATGTTTTAAAGATAACATTGCAATGAACTTCATTCCTTTTGTGACAAAACCAAAATAGTTCATTCAAATAAAAGTAGTACTGCTGGTAAAATCACAAAGATTATTCAAAGTTCAAACCCGTAATTTAAAGCACACAACAAATTGAAAAAAGCCAACATTCTTTTGACAAGAGCCAACAATTAACTTTCAGTGAAACAAATAAGTGAGCAACAGCCATAAACCAACATGTTTCTCCCTTTAAATAGATTACAGTGTCGGATCAGCTGACCCAGATTACATCCCAAAAGAAAACACCCACCTACACT
Organism: Maratus michaelseni; assembly: GCA_963931845.1. Taxonomy (NCBI): domain Eukaryota; kingdom Metazoa; phylum Arthropoda; class Arachnida; order Araneae; family Salticidae; genus Maratus; species Maratus michaelseni. The sequence goes on along the minus strand of OZ007593.1, from coordinate 377,068,924 downwards.
TTGCACATGACTGGAAAACATCAGTGATTGCATAAGCTGATTATGTAATCATAGCAAATCGCTATAGATGTCACTATACATGTCACTAATAGGTTGCTGTCTTACAGCAAAGAAAAAAGCAAATAATCAGCATATCATAGCTATTATTCAATATGAAAAGAAATAAATTTACAAAAAATAACAATTGTGAATTTCTGAAAAAAAGTTGATTATGAATTAATACTTAGAGAATCATCAAAGAAAATCAGAAATAAATCGAGAAAGATAACCAATCCTGAAAAAATGGAAATGGTAAGTACTAGAAATAACTTGTCTTATCAGAATAAGTGAACAAAGTTAAGGATAATCCCTTCTATAGGCTATCAAATACTTGTGTACAGTGCTCACTTTTTTACGAAAAATTTAGGGCTAAAAAGTGAGGAGCACATTATAGACAGAATAGTTCTGAAAAATGTATGAAATCATATATGCTTTCACGTCACTAAATATAATAATACATAGATAGAAGTATACAAATTTAGAAGTAGTAAGAAAAGAATTGAAGTAATTGCACTTTTATATATTGTAGTTTATAGTGAGCAAATACACAGTAATTACTCATTTCTATTGGATATTTTTTGCCATAACTGAAAAAAGCAATGTTTTTTTCTGTATTCCAAAAAAAAAAAATAACTGTCTGCAGCCACTGCTGTAATTGAGTTTGTGACCTTTACACTTCCTAGGCTGATAATAAAAAAATATAGCTTATACAATCATGAAAACTAGTAGTTTTGCAGAGAAATGTTTGATAAACATACTGAAGCAGACAGTTTTTAAATCGAAGAATTATTTTAAGTGCTACTTTAATTTTGAAATCAGTTAAGATAGTTCAGCTAAAGTTTTATAGGATCAAAAACTATGCAGAGCAATTTAAAACTTTCACAAGCACATACTTGACTAGATTGTAATATGCAATCATTTATTATTTTTCCAATTTTTAATTATCTGAATAGTGATTTAATTCATAGTTTGAAATAACCAGTTTTTACCTAATGTTGCTAGATTTAAAAAAGTCCAAATAATATTATTTCAAAAACTTTTCAATTAAAAAATATATTTACATGTGAATATTAAAAAAGAAAGAAAACATTAAAATAATTAAATTAAGTGTGAAAAACATTTAATGGTAAAAATTGCATCATATTTTAAAACTTTCTTATGTGGATTATTCATGTGACATCACGGTATAAATCACATTCACGTGGTGTAAAAACGTATTTGTTTACATATTTCATCACTTGAAGCAGCATAAATACTAAACAGATGCATAAACACTTTGTACGAATTGTTATTTGAAAAATACTTACTAGAAAATTAAATTTATGAAGTTGTATTAAAATAGAGAAAAGAATTTCTATAACCTATACTTATTCTTGAAAAGATCGGAATGTAACAGCAGGTTGCAGTGTTGCCAGTTGAGTTTTTTTAATTCTGATTTCTTGATTGCTGCCATTTTTTTAAAATAGTAATATTTCCTTTATTTAATGACAAATTTAATAAAGCAACTATTACTATTTCAAAACAAATGACAGCAATAAAGCAATCTGAATAATAGGAATCAACAGGCACTACTAGTACTTTAGACGTCCCAGAGTCGGAGTCGGTTCCTTTAAAATTTCAGGAGTCGAAGTCGGTCATTTTTCCCACAGACTCCGCAGCCCTGGTATTATTGATTTTACTTAAAAGACTACTTCACTCAGGCGAAAACACCTGCTCGCTAATGTTAATCCTATGGGAGAAATAATTTACGATATTTCGTTTGCATTTCAATATTTTTAAATGATTTTTTTTGCATTGCATAGCTGAGGTCGATCTCTATCCACGCTCCTTTGTACTTTTTCGATTTTGATTACAAGTTTTTTTTATTAAGATACTTTAACTTTCGAAAGTGAAAGTGTAAATAAATAAAACTCAATAAAAAAAAAAATCAAAAAAGTACAAAGTAGTGTGCATAGAAATTGACCTCAGCTATCCAAAGCAAAAAAAAATTGAAATATAAACGAGATATCGTAAATTATTTCCCCCATAGGATTAACATTAGCGAGTGGGTATTTTCGCCTGAGTGAAGTAGCCTCTTAATCATGAAAACAGCCATCAGCTGTTATGGTAGCAGTGGATGTGGCTTTGGGAACTAAAAAATCCCCCCAATCAAAGGGAAATTCATGGCAACTGGTCGTGATATCATTCAATCATCTGTAATAGAGTATTAGTTTTAAAACAGAGCAAATTAGTGTGTTTTTAGAGCCTGTGGTATCTGGACAGCGGCTGGCAAGCATAGCTCATAGAGGGCAGAGCCACCTAGCAGGGTTGTTTGGTTTAAACCAAGTGGGTTTTTTTCAACCTTATTTTTTTTTTTTTAATTTGCTGAATTGCAAGTGATACTGAAAATGCTTATCCTGGAGTTAAAGAACATATATTAGAAATTATAAAGTTTTTTCGCAATAATCAATTTGCAAATGCATGTTAACAGATCACATGAAAATGATGTCAAATTAGTTCTTCCTTCTAAACTAGATGGAATTCTTTTTCAGATGCTTTAGACGTTTACCTTAAAAATTGACCCACTTTACTTAAAATTTGAGTGACTGGGCGTAAAGGTGGAGAACATATAGTTTTGTTATCTCAGTTGTTGGATGCGATTTATGTACAGTGTCCGAGTTGAATTGATGGTGCTGGATAGGGGTATATCGGGTTTTGTTTGGAGTGTTTGGCGGTCGTTGGTTGCTGTTTTTTTTTCGGATTGTTTCACCTCTGGTAGGAACTGGATACTTGCGGAGCAAGACAGCTATATAGTAATAAAAAGCTGCTCACCGGGCCCACGGGCCACACCAACAACAACAACAACTACTTAAAATTTGTGAAGAAAATAGGAATGTTATTGATGAAAACATTCAAAAACTCGTGTCTAATCTAAAAAGAAATGTTGAAGATATGTTTGAACTGTTAAAGCCTATTGCAACTTCCTTGGATAATATCCAAAGAAATAGTTGTTCCATTGCTGATGCAGTTTATATTTGGAAAGATCTTTAAAAAATATTAAAAGAGAAAAAGGTAAATAAAGAAGTCTCGCAGCTTTTTGAATCCAGGTATAAAATGGCTCTAACACCCACACACTTTTTGGAATATATGCTTGATCCACGGTACAATCAAAGAACTGTCTGAGCAAGAAAAAAAAGATGCATTAAATTTTGCAAAACAAAAATATTTATCTAACTCTATGCTTGCACTGATTGTAAAATTTAACGCCAAATCTTCACCTTTTGAAGATTATTTTTTTGAGCAGAATATAGTAAGAGAAGTCACCCCATATGAATGGTGGAAGAGTCAGCAAATTCAAGTACAGTTGACGCTCGTTATAGCGACCGCCCATTATAGCGACCGTTCCATTATAACGACCTATGCAAAATGTCCCAAAATATATCCCCTTTATGCTGTGCTATTTTTACATCCAATATAACGACCGGCCAGTGGTTTATTTTCCAATAAAACGACCGAATGGACAATTGTACTGCCCATCTTCCAATTACAGGTGTGAAGTCTGTAACAGTGGAATATTTTCAGCCCAACGTCACGTCTGTTCAGCCTCTCGATCAAGGCATCATCCTAAGTTTCAAACGCAATTACAGGAAATTACTTTTGAGAAGGATTGTTTCTGCACTAGGCGAAGATAAAATTTATAAAGTGGATATTCTTTCAGCATTACACCTTTCCAAAGCAGCATGGAATGCAACCTTTGAAATTGACCGATGGAATGTTAGATAATAATCAGCGAATCAATGATCAAAGTTTTGACGAGGAAGGAGGAATACTGCAAAAATTTGTGAGAAAATGGATTTGAAGGAAAAACTGACGGAAAATGTCATAATTTTTCGCTATTCTATACAAGAAGAAATAGAGTCATCGGATGAAGAAAGTATACCGTCATCGCCAATACCTAATGTAAAAAGTGTTTCAAATGCTATTGACACTTTAAAACATTTTTGTGAAAGACAAGAAAACACAGAAAGTTACTTATCATCTCTAACTGAGATAGAAAATTTTGTTTTAAGAAAATATCAAATGCACACAAAAAACAAACAACAATTTGGAATTATTTTTATAGAAAATAAATGTTAATACGCAAGTAACTTTTCTTTGCGATTTAACTTTAATTTAAAATTTTATTTTAGAAACATGTAATTATTCTCTAAAATTGATTTTTTATAATTTTTCATTGTCAATGTTTATTTGATACAAAAGTAAACAAAAATTTGTAATAAGATTGTATTATAGACATTCCTTTGAAACCTTAATTTTACTGCACCTGATTAGGTTTTTTTTTGTTCACTATCATTATAGCGACATCCCATTATAACGACCCTTTTCTTTGGCACGCCAGGGGTCGTTATAACGAGCGTCAACTGTATATAAATTTAACAGCTAAGTCTTTACTGAAATTGAAAAATTTATAACAGCAAAAGCATCCTCAGCAAGTGTTGAAAGAATATTTTCAACATTTGGATTAGTTCAATCAAAAATATGAAATAAGTTAGGATTGGAAAAGGCTTCAAAACATGTCTTTTTATTTAAAGCTTTTAATTAAAATTAAATGCATGGAGTTGCTTTTATAAAGAAATTGTTTTCCTAAATAACACATGGGCTAAGTTCCCGGTCTAATAAAGAAAACACAACTTTTTAACAAAACTTTATGACTTTATAACTTTAATAAATAACATAACTTTAATTATAAATAATAATAATAATTTAATAAATAAATAATAATAATGATTAAATAAATAAATAATAATAATAATTAAATAAATAAATAATACTATTTTAATAATAAATAACATAATTTTATAAAGAAAAAGCTCTAAACAGTGCTCAGAATCATCGACTCGTTGTTTTTGGTCAAAAGTCAACACACGCGGCAGCCACTTTGACAACAGCTTTTTCATAGACAAATGTTCATTCAAAATAAAACCTACACGTTGCTTGGATATCTTCAGAGTCTCAGCTATCTCCTACAACTTAATTTTATGGTTCCCCAAAACGATTTTTTGGACTTTTTTTTATGTTTTCCGGAGTAACTGTTGGGTTATATTAAAATTTTTCAACTCATTTTTATTGTTAATGTAAAATAAGTAATCTATTATGTTTATAAAGTTTTCCCAATAAGTTTTCCCAGCTCTCTCTAACCAATTTGCATATGTGTTATTGTTTGACTAGTTTTAAAGTTTCATAAATTAATATACATTCTCATAAATTAATAGTTTGTAATAGTTTTCTTAAATAGTAAAGTTTCTATAAAATAAAACCTATGGTATTATATAAAGTAAATGTAGTTACTAAGTGTTACCTGCATCATGTAAAGTTGTAGCAAAGAGCGTGTTCAGCTTACACGACCACAACGACCATGGTCGAAGGAGACTGGAAAATGGAGTTGGTCTTTAAACATACAGTTACAGTGAACTTGAGAATCAAATGTTCAAATCACGCATTTGCCTACTTATATTAATATTTTGTTGCATGTTAGTTGTGTACTTGGTGGGTGAATGGTTAATGCATTGACTTTCTATCTAGATAGTGTGAGTTCGAATCCCACGCTTTCTTCAAGTTTTTTTTCTGCTTTTTTATTTAAAAATGTTTTGTCAGTTGCTATATATTTTTCATGCTAAATGCTAAATTTTGACATTAATAACAGTTCCAGATTAATATTAAAATAAATTAAATTAATTAAAATAAAATACTTATTTAAATATTGTATTTCAGATTTTTTTTTTTTAAGTGTTTATTGGTTACTTTATGTTTTTCATGATATATTAATAACAATTACAGATTTATTTCTATTGTTATTATAAAATACTCATTTAAATACGATAAATGGGCAATCTCCCGATTAAAATTTTCTTTTACAGCGCTTTATAATATTTAAATTTTTATTCCAATTCGTTAATATTTTTTAGCAAATAAGAATTGTGCAAAAATATCTGTGCGCATACGATGGGTGTGTTTTTTTTATGGAGTACCTTATTGGTTTATTATTACTAAAACTAAAATGCAAAGCATATTTTACAATATAAAACTCAATGTGTAAAATACTATAAAAATAAAATTATACGTATAACGTTAATTTTTTTAAAAATCAAATTAAAAAATGAATTTTGATAATTAAATATTTAAGTTTCAAACAATTTGTTACCGAAATAAATGTTTTAATAAGAACATTAGAAACTCTTTTTATCAAATTTTAACAAATATTTTAATTTACTAATACAAATGAAAGTCATAACATGTTGATATCACAGTTTTGTTATATTAACAGTATTCCATTTTAATGAAAATATAAAGCAACTGATGAAGCCCTTTTATATATTAATAAAAATTGAAAAGAAAAATCTAAAATAAAAGAAGAGGCTTATGATCCAGGTTCATTTGTTTAGTACGACAAAACATCGTAAGTGTATGTAATATTTTTTATTTAATTTTTATTTTTGAGTGCTTCTGTCTAATTATTTTAAGGCTTTCTGTGTTAGACCTGTTGGGAGACGACTTTCATATACGATGCTTAATTATTTTAATATGTGTATTTCCAAATAAAAACGACTGACATCTCTAAATCAGTTTTAACTTTTCAGATAAATTATTTGCATAGAACAAACTTTTTAAAGTTCCAAACTTCCAAACAAAAACTAAAACTTTAGAGTGCTGCCAAATTTGAAAAGCAAAATTACATAAAATTATGAATTAGATAAATATAATACAACGAGCTACACATAATATGATGACCGTATAAAGACTATAAATTATGCTACAGCAGACCCACTGAGTTATATAGAATTATATTATTAGAGCTAGTGGTTAGGCCAAAAGCTGACACAAATCGGTGATCGAACATCTGACCTGTCATCAACTTATATGTCACTAAAACTGATATATTAATCGTACTCCGCTATTGTTATATTTTATATACTGTTTCGTTAAGAAATACGAAAGTTTAAAAAATCAGTTATAAAGTTGAAAATTGTTAGATTTCCGATCAAACTGTTAAAGGTGTTCAATCAACCTTCCAAACGAAAAGCCCAATCACGTGATCAAATCGACCACAAAATTTTTTGGGTCAAGAGAGCGAAGTTTGCGCAGGCGCATCGGGCTAAATCAGATCACGTGATGCTTTGTTGTGTCACATGATGTTTTGTGTTCATGATTCCTATTATGATATTCCTATTACAAGAGCCACTTTTTTGGAAGGATAAGGGCTTATAGTCGCTGGCTTCACTTATTATAAGGCACAGAAACAGAATATAATTCAATTATGGCTTATTTCCATGCTTCTAAGGTGACTCACTCCATGTATATTTTCTCCTTCGACCATGGTCGTTGTGGTCGTGTAAGCTGAACACGCCCAAAGTAGTGCTAAAAAGGTAAACAAATATGATTGCCACTACAGTAAAGTGAAATGCTGGACTCAAAATTCATCAAACTGCAACTTTAACCTCTGTTAGGTGAGATTAAACCAGTTCACCTGGATTCAGTTTCTGTGTCACTGAGAAAAGTGTTGGTATGTTTTTTTCCCCCCTTGCATAATTAACCTGTTGTTAACTGCAGTTGTGTTTCTGAAACTTATCTGTAACTTTAACTGTTGTATTCTGTATTTATAGAGCAGCTGCTGATGTAGTAGTACACTTGGTGACCACATGTTCACTGTTGCTGGCTAGCTAATGTTTTTGCTTCCAGGCTTACTTAAATGCTGTGGAGTTTGTTAGAATGAGAATCCTAGTGGAATTGATTGATAAATTTTTCTTGTTGTTTACTGTACCAAGATGGTGGATATGAGCTGGGCTCATTTAATTTTAACTAATCCTTGTTACTTCATTTTTAAAGAATTATACTAATCATGCTGATTAATTTAAATAAAGAAAGTTGCATTTAATGCTAGGTCTTTTTGGAATGATTTCACCACTTTAATTTCACTACTTTAAGCACACAATAAGGAAGACACATTGACTAAAGATTCCATGGCCTAACATAGTGGTAGCAGAGTTGCGTGGCTTATGTGTCTACCTGCAGTACTTAATATAAATATTGAAAAATGGCTGGTGAAAGTCCATCAATGTCCTTTCCCAAGTTGGGTCAAGATAATTTTAAAGCCTGGTCTTTTAATGTCAACATGCTGCTTTGTAGTCAAGGACTGAATGAATTTACATCAAAGAATGAAAAATTAGAAGTGAAAGTTGATACAGATGGAAAGACAATAGATGAAGATAAAAATAAATTAAGATCACAGAAAGCACTGGCACTAATTTGTTTGAGTATGAATGAGGAAGTTAAAAGCATAGTATATGAAGCTAAAGATCCATTTGAAGCTTGGAAATTCTTGAAAGCTGCTTATGAACCATCTTCAAGAGCTAGAGTAGCTTCACTTAGAAGAAAGTTTATGGAAGTGAAATTTGATCAAGCTGAAACCATGAGCTCTTATATAAATAGAGTGCTTGAAACTGTCAAAGATCTAGAACAAGTTGGGAAAAAGGTGCCTGAGGATGAAATAGCTTTCCAGATAATTGAACATTTACCGGCAAGTTACGAGAACTTGATTATGCAGTTATATCAATTGGCAGATGACGACTTCACAGTGAATGGTATTCGTCCTTTTCTATTGGCTGAATATGACAGACAAGTTAATAAATCATTTCAAATGCCTGGTCATTTTGAAAGCAAAGCCTTGATATCGAGTGGAAATCCTCATGTAAAGTCTGAATCAAGGAAGTGTTTTAAGTGTGGATTAGCAGGTCACTTGATGAAAGACTGTCGGCAATATATCCCTAACTACTCCCGCAGAGGCAGCCGTCGTAGAGTGCATCAAAAACCAAGGCTTGTTCCCAAATCTGAATCAAGAGGTGCCCATTTTGTTGCGGCTTTGGTCACAGAAGATGCCTGTACAGAGTTCTTGTTAGATTCAGCGGCAACAGACTCTTTTTGTAATAACAAATGTTTGTTTTCAAATTTTAGGTCAATACAAAGCAAAGCCAGCATTGCGAGAGGCTCAGTGGAAATAAAGGGAGTAGGTGATATTGTATTAGAGGTAAAACACGGCACTACAACTAAGCAGGTAACACTTTTAAATGTTTATTATGCTCCTTTGATGATTAGAAATTTAATATCTGTTAGATGTTTGTCAGAGATGAATTTTAATGTTTTGTTTGATAACTCTTGTGCAACTTTATTTTTAAATGATTTAGAATATTTAAAAGTACCCTTAATAAATAAATTTTACGTTGTAAGAGCAAAATGTGTAACCTCTCATGAAGTAAACATGGTAAATTGTGATAGACTGAAATTGTGGCATGAGCGATACGGGCATTTAAACTTTAAAAATCTTGTACAATTTTCAAAAACTAACAATGTAGTAGGATTCGACAAACTTAAAAGAGAAGATTTGGTCTGTGATACTTGTAATTTTGCTAAAAGCACAAGGCATAGTTTTCCTGCTTTAGAGGAAATAAAAACGAGGAGAATTTTGGAATTATTACACCTCGATGTTTGGGGCCCTTCTCCAGAACCTTCATTGGGGGGAGCTAGATACTTTTTAAGTATCATAGATGATTATTCCCGCTATGCTTTTGTATATATTCTAAAATACAAGAGTCAGGTTTTTAATTACTTTAAAGGTTTTAAAGCATATGTAGAAAGACAAACCGGTAGAAAGATTAAAAGATTAAGGACTGATTGTGGGCCAGAATTTCTCTCAGATGATTTTAAATCTTATTTAACAGAACAAGGTATTAAACCTGAGAGAACGAATGTGTATTCGCCGCAAATGAACGGTGTCGCTGAACGGTACAATCGCACATTAATGGAAGGTGTCCGGTCTATGTTAATACAGGCAAAACTCCCTCCTAGTTTGTGGGCAGAACTTGTTGAAACACAAAACTACCTAAGAAATAGATGTCCTCATGCAAAATTGGGAGGTAAAGCTCCGTTAAATGTTTGGATAGGAAGAAAGTTTTCCATTCGTCACTTAAGAGTAATAGGTAGTGTGGCATTTGTGCATATACCCAAAAGGTACACTAATAAACTAGAAAAGAGGTCTAAGAAGGGCATATTAATTGGGTATGCATCAAGTACAATGGGGTATAAAATATGGTATCCTGGCACAAATAATGTTCAAGAAACTAAGCATGTAAAAATAATTGAGGGATGTTTTTATAATAAAGTTAAAACTCAGGAGAGAGAAGTTTCTTTTAAATTGAGTCCTGTTGTAGAGAATGAAATTGAAATAGGCGCTAAGGATTCGTCTTCAGTGAAATGGAACAGAGTAGAAAAAGTCAGACAAAAGGGGAAAACTGCTGGTAAAGTTGATGTTTATTATTATCCAGAAGATAACACCCGCTTAAGAAGCAAAAATGAAGTTGAGGCCTATTGTAAAAAGAAAGGTTTAGTGTTTAACCCTGAAAATTTCAATTTTAAGCCAAATAGCTCTAATCCGTCAAATACCCATGAAAATTCACAATTGCCCCATGAAAATACACAATTGCCCACTGACACTGCAGAATGTAGTGATGAAAGTTCAGAGCCCGATGCTGAGGCACACTGCATTGAAGTAAAAATTCCTAATGACTATAAAGAATCTCAGAAAATGCCAGAAAGAGGGAAATGGGTAGAAGCCATGCGAACTGAACTAGAAACCCTTAATGAAAGAGATGTATATGAGCTAGTGCCACGACCTGAAAAGAATAAAGTGTTGGGAGCAAAGTGGGTTTATACAGTTAAGAAAGATTCATTAGGAAAAATTAAAAATTTCAAAGCTCGGTATGTGGCAAAAGGATTTAGACAAGTAGAAGGTATAGACTACTTTGACACGTTTTCACCAGTAGTTTCATTTTCTTTAGTGAGATTTTTCTTTGTAACACTTGTTGTTTTTAAAGGTTGGATTTGTGAACATTTGGATATCAAGGGGGCATATTTATATGCTAAATTAACTGAGCTAATTTATGTAGAGCAACCTGAAGGATTTGTTAAAAAGGATAAAGAAAATTTTGTTTGGAAATTGAAAAGAGCTCTTTACGGGCTACATCAAGCAGGAAGAGAGTGGTTTCTAGAGTTAAACAACACTTTTATGGAATTGGGTTTTAATAAAATAGAAGATTGTAACTGTATCTATATTTTTAAATCAAAAGTAATAGTATTGGTGTACGTTGATGATTTTGCGATTTTTGCAGAAAATAGGAATATGCTAGAAGAGGCCATAAAATTAATAGGGTCCAAATTTGAATTAAAAGTGTTGGGAACAATCAAGCATTTCTTGGGTGTAAATTTTGAAGAGATAAATGGTGAATACTACATGTATCAAAAGAACTATATTGAAAAACTTTCAGAAATCTTTAAAGTGCCAAAAATACATTGCAAATTACCCTTAACTCCTGGTGTAATGTTAAATACAACTAATGATGATGAGAAAGCTGAAGATGTTCCCTATCGACAATTGATAGGTTGTTTATTGTTCCTTGCATCCAGATCCCGCCCTGATATTCAATTTGCTGTAATAGCTTTGGCTCAGTTTTCTGGTAACCCATCTTATACTCACTGGAAGTATTTAAAACAAATCTTGCAATATGTAATAAACACAAAGGACTTGGCAATAAAATTATCTAGGGTATCGAACTGTAATTTAAATGTTTATACAGATGCTAGCTGGGCTTCAGATATTGTTGATAGGAAGTCTGTAAGTGGCTTTGTTGTGTTTTTAGATGACGTGCCTATTATCTGGAGTTCCACTAAGCAAAAATGCACAGCTCTTTCTAGCATGGAGGCAGAGTATATTGCTTTATCTGACTGCGTGAAAGAATTATGTTGGTTACTAAGGATAACTCAAGGTTTTTCTTTCTTGAAGTTAATTTCAAATAAACCTACTCTTTATTGTGACAACCAGAGCACTATTAGTTTTTCCAAGAATCAAATAGAGAACAGTAAAACAAAGTATATCAATACAAGATATTATTTTGTAAAGGAAAATTTGGATAAATTTATTTTAAAATATGTATCTGGAAGTGTCAATGTAGCAGATATTTTCACCAAAGCTTTGCAAGGTGACAAGTTTTCTTTTATAGAAGTTGGCTATTTGGTTGAGGAGAGACTCTGGGAAAAGGGGGCCATGTGTTGGGTTATATTAAAATTTTTCAACTCATTTTTATTGTTAATGTAAAATAAGTAATCTATTATGTTTATAAAGTTTTCCCAGCTCTCTCTAACCAATTTGCATATGTGTTATTGTTTGACTAGTTTTAAAGTTTCATAAATTAATATACATTCTCATAAATTAATAGTTTGTAATAGTTTTCTTAAATAGTAAAGTTTCTATAAAATAAAACCTATGGTATTATATAAAGTAAATGTAGTTACTAAGTGTTACCTGCATCATGTAAAGTTGTAGCAAAGTAGTGCTAAAAAGGTAAACAAATATGATTGCCACTACAGTAAAGTGAAATGCTGGACTCAAAATTCATCAAACTGCAACTTTAACCTCTGTTAGGTGAGATTAAACCAGTTCACCTGGATTCAGTTTCTGTGTCACTAAGAAAAGTGTTGGTATGTTTTTTTCCCCCCCTTGCATAATTAACCTGTTGTTAACTGCAGTTGTGTTTCTGAAACTTATCTGTAACTTTAACTGTTGTATTCTGTATTTATAGAGCAGCTGCTGATGTAGTAGTACACTTGGTGACCACATGTTCACTGTTGCTGGCTAGCTAATGTTTTTGCTTCCAGGCTTACTTAAATGCTGTGGAGTTTGTTAGAATGAGAATCCTAGTGGAATTGATTGATAAATTTTTCTTGTTGTTTACTGTACCAAGATGGTGGATATGAGCTGGGCTCATTTAATTTTAACTAATCCTTGTTACTTCATTTTTAAAGAATTATACTAATCATGTTGATTAATTTAAATAAAGAAAGTTGCATTTAATGCTAGGTCTTTTTGGAATGATTTCACCACTTTAATTTCACTACTTTAAGCACACAATAAGGAAGACACATTGACTAAAGATTCCATGGCCTAACAGTAACCACCTCTTTTGCGTGGTGCATCACTGGTGTCCGTACGACCACATTTAAATTCAGCAAACCAGTCAATAATGGTTGATTTACTTGGTGCAGTGTCCGGAAAACTCTTATCAAGCCAAGCTTTTGTTTGAACAGTGTTTTTTCCCATCAAATAACAATTCTTGAAATTCTTGTTTATCAACAAAGTTGTTCAAATAAAACCACTCTAACATTTTATCCACACAGCAAATCGTCATGACATTTTTTTTGCTACCTTTTAAAGGTTAGCATTTACTAAAAAAAGCATTGGTTTGGCGATTGCAACGCCATCTGTGTGCCAGACCGGGAACGTATCAGCCCATGTGTTATGTTTAACCAAGAAAAATAAAGTTAGTATTTTTAAAATTATAAATCATTTTTTTAAAGTCTATGTCTCAATTTCTATAAGTGTTACACTCACAGATAAATCAGGTAAGTCAATACATATGTATTTTTCCTTTTAATTAGAAAAAAATGATTTTTTGATTTTTAAAGTAAATATATATATTAAGAGACTTGTTATCATTTGTTGATGTTGATATTATTGATACTGTAAAGTAAATAATTTTTTGGTTATGAACACAAATTATGCTTATGAAAATACTTTCTATTTTAGCTTTTTTGTTGGTTTAGTAAAATGTTTTTTTTTTCTTTGCAATTCATTATGTTTTGTATCAATACCCATAATAATTTCTTTAATTATTTTCCAAAAGTTTTATATAAGTATAGTAATAAAACAGCTAAGTTTTTCAAACAATAAAACTTTCCCTATAGAAATCTATACTTATGAGGTAATTTAATTATAAATTTTTGTATTTATTAATTATTAAAAAAAAAAAGTACTGATCTGAATGTTTAACATTTATTAACTATTAATTATAAAAAATCATCACGATTTACTAAAATCTATACTTTTTTTCTTAAAAATGCTATTTATATAATAATTTTAAAAAACCCGGTTTAAATTAAAAAAAAAAACTTTTTCTTTTCCAACCCTGCCACCTAGTATCTTAAATTAAGATAACTGAAAAATAAATAAAATCAAAACATACCAAATACAGGAGACACATCATGGATCTTTATTGGATAAGTGTTGCACAAATAAAACAGTAAAAGAATAAGAATATGCACAATTTCAAAATTCATTGTGTAGTTCAAAATTAAAGCTGTCACAAGCATATCTGTCATTGTCACTATATCTAGGAATTGCCACTAGCACAATCTGTAACTTCATATACAATATCATCTTTGATATTTCTGTCACCTTGAAACTTTTAAAGAATGTCTCTACAGGAAGAGGTTTTTTTTACCCTCTTTTTAGTCTGAATATATATGCAATATATATTTTTTGAATTCCTAGTTTTCTGTTGTTAAAATAGCATGGTGTACATTATGCATGAGACATAATTCTTTTTAGGGTTTCGTTCATTTCACGAAACCCTATTCGTCTTGCTACGTTGCTACGAAAATCCACATTAAAATTCTTTCTACAATAATTAATTTTCTATTGAAAGATTTCCACGTGAAAAATGAAATAAGTTTCCCAAATTAAAAAAAAGATTAATATGACGTCATATTGGTAATAAAACAGAAATTTTCAAAGGTTTCTCAATAATACAGGGAGTATGAGTATGTGTCTGTCCGTCACAGAGCCAGTTCTCAGAAACTATATAACTTACAGACTTGAAATTTTGTTTACTTACAGCTGAATACCTACTATGAAGCTGAAAATCATAAAATAAAAAAAAATTGTATTATTTAAATATAGAGAGATAAAAAACCAAAAATCTAACAGCCTTTTAATATTAAATTTAAATATTTTTCTTATAGCAGTTGCTAACAATTGAAAATCCACAATAAAATTCTTTCTACAATAATTAATTTTCTATTGAAAGATTTCCACGTGAAAAATGAAATAAAAAGTTTCACCAATTAAAAAAAAGATTAATATGACGTCATATTGGTAATAAAACAGAAATTTTCAAAGATTTCTTAATAATACAAGGAGTATGTGTAAGTACAGAAAGAAGTTAATATGATGTCATTAGAGAATTAAAAAGAAAATTAATCTGACGTCATATAGGAAGTTTAACAGTCTTTTTCAATGTTTGAGAATAATACAAAGAGAGTATGAATATGAGTAATAGAGAAAGCAAGTAGATATGATGTCAACAAGTGATTATAACGTCATATGAGTTTGAGCAAGCAACGTATTGAATCATGATAAAAACTCGATTTTAGAAATATTGGCATATTTTAAGATTTCTAAGGTCTCTATACAACATGTTTAATTTTGAAATAATTATTATTATTATTATTTTAATATCGCATTTAGTCCACATGACAGAGTATAATAGCAGGCCGGTTCATATAAAAAAGAAAAATAGACCGGTAAATTTTTACTTTGTGTGCATTATAGATGAGTAAATACAGTATTTGCAATTTTCTTCGAAGAAAACATCTTTGATATTTGAGGAATTAGCTGTAATAAACTGAGTGATTTTTTTCATTAGTACCATCTGTATGTAGCTGATAGCTAATTCAGTATATTCCTTATACTAATTTAACGCAATTTCACTTAGTAGGTTGAGGAACCAATCAAATAGCTATCTTTATAATGACTGATTAGTTTTGTTAAATAATAATAAAAAAAAAGTTTATGGTAGAAATTATTTTGGAATGAGATTATTGTTGTCCCTCAATCAGAGGTTAAATGCTCTTCTTTAATTTAAGAAAATGAGTGTTATTCGGGGAAACTGAGTATAGGTGTCTCTTAAGGAAGGTTTTACTGCACATGCCATTGAAATGTGATCTATTTTGTGAGTACAAAAAATATTAATAAAGCTATTAAGCATAAATATTTGTTTTATTAAAAATACTACAATTATACAATCTATAAATTTATATACAATGTGAAATTAATATTTTACATAGAAAGTATTTCTGCTCTCTCATGTTGACCAATTTCCTTTAATAGATGAATAAAAGTTGACTTGATGTCCTTTCTTTTGGGGTATTTTGCTAAAATATCTTCATACATGCTAACACTTCTTTCAAGTTCACCATGTTTGTATTCTAAATGGGCAAACTTTCCTAAAATATCAGAATCTGCAATGGAAAGATGAGTTATATCTTGAATATATATATATATATTAAGAAATAGTACAAGCATATTTATAAACAAGAATTTGGTGTACAGTTGTTATATCATAACTTTAATATCTATTTGGTGTTTCGCATATTTCAAATCACAAATTTTATTTCACTTCAAAGAAAATATGATTAGATGACCAGAAACTCATTAAAACAATTATTTTTTAAGAGATGAAAAATAAATATGCTAACTAATTCATTAGATTCTAAAATACCACTTCACTATTTTAAATTCATTATTATTTGAGATTTTCTGAAATAATCTTGTTTAATTTGCCACATATGATATGTATTGATTTTAATATGGTCCTGGTGAACATATTGTCTGGCAGTTAATTTTTAAAACATTTCTGAGTATTTTTTTATATATAACTAAGTTAAATAGTTTCTGATGCAATCAAAAGACTTATCCAATTATGATGTGGCTCATATGATTCCAGGTAGCATATGCATACCTGCGAACCAGTTGCAGATGGAAATAATGCTCTAAATCCAAAAGATGTGTTAAAACAAAATATATTAGAATTTTTTATCACATTGTATGGTATATTAAATTGTATCATTTTATGCATTTAAAATGTTAGGGACAATTTATGTTACTTTTGTAAATCATAATTTAAGCATGATAGTTAAAAATCAAATAGAATTTAAACACTTATCAGTAGTTAAATGATTAAAGTGTTGACCAACAGTTAATGAGGAAGTGGAGGAATTTAGCTTCAGAATATTATGAATTTGTTAAATAAAATCTTGATAGAGTGTTTATTTTTTCCTTTTGGCTGATAATGTACATTCCAAATCTCCTAAATTTAACAAATTTTTCTGTAAAGTAGCAATGCTGATTTCTGTTTAAACTGAAATGGAAATAACTGGTAGTCTAAAAACCTTTCCTAAAAAAAAAAAAAAAAAAAAAAAAGTTAACATATTGTTTAAAGAGAGGAGAGGGAGAAAAGAAAAGTTCATACGATGTAACTTAGTGATGCAGGTGGTTGATCTGTGAGCAAAGGGAATGTGACATTGACAATTTTGTTAGCTTTTACTGCTGCTAATTGAAATGATTTTCAAATTTAATATGCATCTCAAGGAGTGGGGACAAAGAAAAAACTGAATATGCAAAATATTTTATTTTTTAGCCAGAAGAAAAGAAGGTACAGAAAAAGAAAAAAGGCAAAACCAGAGGACTTGGCGAGTATGAATATATTTAATGCAATAAAATTACAATTAAAATTATCAAATAAAGAAAACATGTATTTAATCTAAAAAAAAGCAAGGATATCAATAATAAGTTAGTATTTTCTACTATCTTACTATCTTTATCTTTTATCTACAAAATGAAAGTATTGGATTCATGTAAATTTTCAATGGATTTATACATTTTAGAAGGTCCTGAACACGATTTGACTGTTTTTAGAAAATGTCTGTCTGTATGTGACAAAAATTTTGTGGGCACTCTTTCTCAAGAACTAATGAACAAACTTTAATAAAACTTCAAATTCAGTTAGACTGATATAAAATGGGGATGATTAATTTTTGGTATAAATTGCCCAACAGGTGGCGCTGTTATGCTACATTTTTCACGATATTTATATCTCTAGAACTAACGCACAGAATTTCATCAACTTCAGATTCTGTTAGACGTTGACATAAGTTGTTGATTATGATTTGATGTAAATTTCCCAACAGGTGGCGTTGCTATGCTACTTCTTTCATGATTTCCACAATAGCTCTATCTCAAGAACTAACGCATGGATTTTTATCAAACTTCAGATTCAGTTAGAGGTTGACATAAGTTGCTGCTGATTAGGTTTTGGTGTAAATCCTTCAACGGGTGGCACTGCTGTGCTGCATTTTTTGGGATTTACACGATTTTAGTAATAGTTGTATCTCAAGAACTAATGCACGGAATTTCATCAAACTTTAGATTCAGTTAGATCTTGATACATGTTGGTTCGGATTTGTTTTTGGTGTTTGCGAAACCTGTATGAGATAGAAGAAAGTTTTCAGATTGGCACATCCAACTAGTTGTACATGAAACCACAATAAGTTGGCTCGTAACCTTGAAGAATTCAGTATGCTAGAAAGTAGTTGAAATGTTTGAAGTAGTGTAGAAAATGCTTTATTAATTGAAAAACTACGTTCTAGTAGTTTTTAGTTCTGGTTGTCAACATAATTAATGCATTAATTGGTTTGTCAAAATTTGACTTGCAAGTTGCCATCTCCCCCCCCCCCCCCCGATACACACACCTAAAAATATTTAAATTTCAGTTTTATTGCTCAAATATTCCAGTTATTATTTATTCTCTAAAATTCTATTTCTGCTAGTATTTTCATATTTACCAGCAAAAAAAAAAATATATTCAGAAATTATGAATTGTTTTTTAGTTGCTAAATGAGAAGAACAAAAGTGTTCCAAAAATCTAATTGAAACCTGTACTTATACAAAATTGACGTTGTTTCAATTTTCATATTTTCTAAAATTCTCTTTCTTCAATGACTTATTAGAAAAACTTATCAGCGCAAATTAGTATGTGATGTGGCAAAAATGTCACTAGTTTTCCATGTCTAAAACCTTTAAGAATTTTGTGGGAATGAAAAATCGATAAAAGTAATTATCACTTTAGAGCACCCCTTAATGCGCATGCAACATGCCAATGTTCAAATAAATATAAATTTTTTCCTTATTGGTTTGTTAAAAACTGATTCATGATTTTTCATAGTTGACTCACATATTCATATTTCCTTATTGACTCCAGGGCTTGGAACAGAAAAATCCATGAACCGGAATGATATTTCAAAATTATAGTTGACTAAAAAAGTTTTTAAAGTATAGACAAATTTATTTCTAACCATACAAAAACAATTAAAAATTGGATTAAAGATTCTGAATAATAAGAAACAGTTAGAGAGCACAATCAGCTATATATATATATATATACTAGCTAACCTGCCGGCATTGCCTGGGCCCGAGATAATTACAATCTCAGAGAAAGGAGTTAACCCCCTCCCTCTCCATACCCGCAAATATAATAAATAATTTGTTCAAGAAAACCACCGTCACCTACATTAACGCGATCATTAAAAATGGAATTACATTTTTCTGATAATTAAAACATAACGAAGATGCTACGCTAAAATAGCCGGCAGATGACACCCCTTCCCAACCTCAATTTCAAATCTATATCTTAATTAGTTACCTAAATTTTTGTTCATTAGTAAAAATTGGCAATTATTTCCTTTCATTTTCACAAACTAAATGGAGGGATCGGCCAGAGAAATAGATCTATTTTTAGTTCAGTTTTTAATGAAAGCTGATCCCTGTCTGAAGCCTTCTTGGATTTCTTTTGACTGGCACCGTCAAATTTTTGAAAAAATTAAGAAAAATTACAAGCCAAATTTTTCAAAAATTACATTGTCAGATGCAGAAAATTCTTTTACATATGCTCGTAAATCTTGAAATTAATATCTCAATTAGTTTTCTTAAAATTCGCTAATTAGTAAAATAATTTCGAATTTGTTCATTTCCGCTTGCAAATCCAATGCACCTGTTCATTTCTTTATCCATTTTGATTTAAAAGATGTCATTTTAGAAGCGATGGTTAATGAGAATTTAATTAATATCTTGGGTAATTATCAAAATATTAAAATTCTGAGACTCAGGTGCACATGTCCAGTCCAGACCTTGGACTATCCATACCTAAATTTTCAGACTTCTAGGTGGGCTAGATTTTACTAGCCATCACAGACAGACAAACAAACACACACACAAAGCGAAACTTTCTTTTATTAGTATAGATATATATAAAACACTACGTTTACATGTCAGAAATGGCAAATAATTTATCTTCTGCCAATAACAACAAGCAGAGTGTAAATGAACTCCACCTAATAATTAGAAAATAACAGCAAATAATAATTTGCTGATTTCAGAAATGATTTTTCACTTGAAAAATAATGGAAGGTTGGAAAGTAAGCTGATTTAATATTCACTGGCCATTTTGCTACATTTGCATAATAATTTAGTTTATAACTTTTGAGATAAGGCCTAAATTCAGCCTACTTCTATCTTTGTTATATCAAAAGATTAAAATTAAAAATCTTGGATGTGTGGTATGTCATATTTACTGCTTGTTGCAGTATTTAGTCATTTTTTAAAATTGTTCTTTTTATTTAGAGTAGGCAGTCCAAGTATGCATGTTATTTACGTTTGAAGATACTTTAGTCAGTCTCAGTCATCATTTTATCAGCATCCACTAATACACGTGGTGGAATGATTGCAGAAACCAAATTATTTTTAATGATAAATTTAAATACTATAAAAGTATCCCAAAACACTGCAATGATAAATGCACCATTCGTGCACGACTATTAAATCTGATGTCCAAAATTCAACCAGAACTGTAACAGTATGTTTTAATAATTGCACGAACCGGAATGATATTCACCACAATTTCACAAACCAGAATATCCTTCTGGTTTGCTCTGGTACATTTCAAACCCAGACTTGCCAAGTTTCCCAAATGAAAAAGCCTGAGATTTTTTTTACTAGTTACTTTATCGACATTTCCATCTTTACACATTAATGCAATTAGATTACATGTAAGCCAATTTTACAGTTTTCCCAAACAATTTCTCGTAACACACAAAAGGAATGTAATGCATATGGACATAAAATTTCCTATTATAACATTTACTCTATGATTAAATATTAAACTTTTCCTTTTTACAAAAATGATAATGAAATGAATTTTTTTTTAAATAACCTAATTGCTCACAGATGCCTCTTAACTGAGGTAGTAATGGACATAAGTTACATTTATAAACCATCAGAAATAAATTATAATTATTATTCCTTCACACTAACAGTTTTCAATTTACATTCCATTACACTCAGATGTATTTAAACTGATGTTTACTGTTATGCTGTCTATTTTATAACTTAAATTATTACAAAGAAAATCTTATAAAATACTAAAAACGTTGCCAGCTTGACTAATCAGCAGAACTAATTGGTAAATTGTGCTCAACGAAATATGCTGTAAAAAGAGATTCAGCACGAATAACACTGAAGTCATCTTTTTCATGGAAAAAGTTAGCATCAATTTTTTTGCATTTCTTGGCGGCTAGTTTGGCAGTTAGATGATTATCACGACTAATTGTTTCGTGATATCGCCTCTTCATTTATGAAAAATCGATGCACCAAACACTACAAAAAACGTAAGAGTTCCCTTTACTGGAGGGTAAGATTCATGAGAATTCTTCTGTATACGACTCGTTATACACGGTTCCGTACTTCTTGTTTACCGCTGCTGAAGATTCAGAGGAGGCCGATGAAATAGCTTCACAGTCTGACTGTATAAATTCAGAAGTCATTATAAAATAATATACCAACTTAAAAACAATATCGGTAAATTCCTCAATAACTTTCACGCTAAATAAAACAAAAGAGAACTTAAAAATAAATAGAATTCAATCAAAACACAGACACGTGTATCGGAGAATATTAGCGATCCAAAATACAGCTTGCAGGTAGCTTCGTGCTCCGATGTGATTATGTTCAATCTCTTTTCTCTCCCAACGGCTCTCCGAACGACTGAGCATATTGTTCCGCGCATACAGACGAACAGCAGAACGCGCGCTTTCATTTTATGGATGAATGCCAAGCGTTTTTCTTCTCATTCGCATCGCCCAAGGAGCAGGAACTTCCTCGTTCGACGGTTATCTCCATGGTTACTCCACTGTAGGTGCGCGGAAGAGATCCAATCTACGCAGGCTGCGCGCAGTGCCGCGAAGGGAAGGGAATTTAGATTTATTCAATTATTCGCATAAGCCAGCCGTCCGTAACGGCGCAGTCGCAGTCGTACGCAGTGGATTGAAAACGAAACTTGCGTGTTCAAAATAGAAAAAAGCCGGAGATATTTCACGGTAATCCGGAGATTAAATTATGGTAAAAAAAGCCGGAGACTTGGCAAGTCTGCAAACCCTGATTGACTCACAGTTTTATGATTAGCAGGTCAGGCTGACTTGTAAAGTTTTGTATAAGCACACTGTAATGTGTGTTTGAATGTTCATTCTTTTATTACCTTTTAATCTACATTAAGCAAATTCCATACCGTACATTTGTGTTTTAAACTTCAGAAAATAACCATTGTAGCTTTCGAAAAGCATGAAGATAAATAAGTTAAAATAATGATGAGAGTACTTACTAGCGCATACATGTGTATTCTTCAAGTCAAAATAAATACCATTTCAAAAGGGTAGACAATTAAAATTCAATGCTGAAAATTTTTAAACCCATTTTAAAGAAATGTAACAATACACACTCTATAAATTAAGATATATATATATATAATCAAAATTCATACTAAAAACTCACTGCATATTATCGCAGGGATGCCATTGGCTGGTGACCATTTTTTATATTCTATTTGTACCACTATTTTTATAAAATAAATTTTATAGTATATTTCTCTTGCACATGTTGTGAAAGAATTTTGTTTGAGTGGTATGAGACAGAATTAAAAAATAGTCACCAGTAGCAGTCCTGTATCGGTATCTTTCGGCATATAAGTGAATTATTTATGGCAACAATATTCCCTCACAAGTATATATATATATATAACTAAGTTACGATTCTGAGAAAATATGACAGGGTGCAAGGACAGAAAGAAAAAAAAATGCAAAAGAAACGCTATGACCAGCAATGCTGAAGTGGTCAAAAATTTCCTGCAAGCACAAAACAAACTCAAATCTCCAATAATATGCTAATAAAATTTTATACATATGCATATTATATAAAAACATTACAAGAGTGCTCTAAAAATAGATATATTTCAACTAGCATTAATTATATTGTGCTTCTAAGCACAAATATTATTATTATTATTATTATTATTTAACTTTTAGAAATATGCAAATCAAGGCTCATAGACAATCATACACCAAATAACTTAAATAATACTGAATATAACTGAAATAAAATTATGCAGTCTAAAAATTATGCCATTTTGCGAATGACAACATTTGACAATAAAATTTTGGTTTTGCAATTTTTTTAATTTCTAAATATTGCATTTTTAATTTTTACACTGTTATATAGAAAAATATCTACCTTGAAATGCAATTTCTTTGAAAACTGTACCTTAATTGACTCATTTATTATGGCTTTTAAAATAATTTTCAAGCATGAATTTTTAATCTCTTTTGTTTTCCAATTTCTAATGAATTATTCTTTCCTGTTGCCCCACCCAAGAAAACGGCACAATAATAAAAAGATAACACGTGAGCACTGTGTTTTTATAAGCCAATAAAATTACTATATTTTTGCTCTTTTGAAATTGGCATCATTATAAAGAGAAAATGTGCATTTCTCATATATAAACAGAAAATGATAACTATAAGTGCGTTAAAATGATGTAATACCTTAATTTAAATATATTTGAAGTTAAACATCTACTTTAATACAGACGTTTCAATTTCAAGAAAACAATTTGGTAAAAAGGCAAAAAAAAAAAAAAAAAGCTAGATATGACGTCACATTCTGTTAAAAGTTTTTAATGTGATTTTAAACCGACTCTAAATAATCGTCTGCTGTGTTTTATTCCTATTTTGGTTGTATACTACACAGCTGTATGTTATAGCTATACGTTATATTGCTCAGTGTTTTATTGATTTAGAAGCAGTGGTAACATTTTATATGATTTATATTAGAGTTTTTAATAGTTATTTCCCTTTTCAAACAAAACTTCACAAAAGAAAACATGCATTCTAATTTAAAAAACCGAAACATATTAATACAATTGCATCAAAATAATGTAATTGTTTTTAAATTTCAATTTCGCGAGTTCTAAAATTATTACTATAAAATGTGAGGTTTTTCCTAAACGTCAGTTTAAGCATTATCAGGTTACGATTTTGTAATCAAGTTATGTGCTTGAGTTGGAATTGAGTTAGAATTAGAAAAAAATTATTTTCGCCTATGTACTGTAACCCGGGTTCTGTTCCCTAGTATACATAATATTCACAGTGTAATTCACAAAAAAAAAAATATATATATATATACAGTATAGAACCATTTATCCAGAATGGCTGGGGTCACACGTATTCCGGATAACTGGTTTTTCTGGATAACTGGTTGGGCATTAAAGCAACATGTATTTGTAGAATATATGTGGCTGTGGCATTGTTTCTGATTTCAAATTATTTACTAGATTCCACAGATTAAGAATCAGATCCAATCAAGATCAATGATTTATTCAGAGAAAAGACAATTTATTGGAATCCCTTGTTTCTGCATAATACTTCCCCAACAACATTTCTGCATGAAAATCAAAACTCCCAATATCTAACTATATATTCTTCCATTTAAAATCCTAGATATTGGTATTAAATTATACCATGCATGTGAGTAATGTATCAAAACAATGAACATGTCAAACTAGCACTGTGGCACTTTTTTTCTGGAGAAATTCTGAAATAAGTCAATTGGAAATATCATTCTGGATAACTGGTTTTCCGGTTAACTGGATTCCAGATAAACGGTTCCATACTGTATATATATATTCTGCACATTTTTAAACCTAAACTTGTAAAATGCACAAAATGTATTCAAATTACTTCATAATGATGATGAATAAAATTTAATTAAGAAAGATTAGTGTTAGAATTCAATATTAAAAACTCAATCCTGAAATCTAACAGGCACTTTTACTCTTCTTTAAAACAAGTGTTTGTTATGTGCTTCTTGTCATCAGGTACAATCCGAAAGTTTATACAGTTAAATCTAAAATTTTTAAATGTAGCATCATCTAGTAATATTTCAGGTAAGTTGCTGTTATCAAAAATTGTTCCTAGAAAGTATGCTGGCTTAAGTCCATGTACTTTATTTTACTTCTTAGAAATTATAAAAATAAAGGAGTATTGTTAGATATTTCAACTTTTAAGGTTTTCAAGCATTTGAAAATAAATTTTCTTTTCCAAGCACTTTTCATGTTTTTTTTTAACGAAATGTGTACAAACCATGAAATGCTGACCTATATATTCCTTCTAGTGTTCCTGTTTGACATTTTTCAAAGGGTGTCCTGACTTTTACCAGTATCTTCTTTGTGCCCTCTATTTTGTCTTTTTTCCCCTGGGAAAAACATATGGACTTAACACATTTTCTATTTGAAAATCACCCTAGAATAGCATAGGTTTCCTAAATTCAACTGGATTTCACTCTTTAAGGTTATGGCTTCATTACAATGCAAGCGAACAAAAAATGTATTGATATATTCAAAGTAAATATTCTTTTTCTTGATTAAATATTTTTTGTCAAAATTTTCCAGTGAAATCATTGTTGAAAATATGCAAATATTATATAATATATTTTTTATTGATTTATAAATTTTACATCTAAAAAATGCGATTACGATGCATCTACTATTATTTATCAATAATGAAACAAAACTATTTGCCGCAGCATTTTTGCCATTTTTAATACTTAGATTGATTTCAAAATTTGCAAATTGGTTATAAGCATGCTAATATATAGAACCCCCTATTTTGAATAAATGCTTTTATTTAAATTTATTATTTTTTGAAGTGAAAACTTCTTTAGGCGCGTTGGGCATTTTTGAGATGGGAAAAAAACATTGAATTCGCGAGCCGTCACCATTACTGTTACCGACACCAAATTAAATTATGTTGCCAATTCATACAATGAAGCGAAAGTATCAAAAGGAAATAGTTCACGTGCAGAAAACGAAATGATTGGTATTATGAATAAAAATAATTCAGAAAATTATTTCAAGATAAATTTAGCACGCGTGGTGAAAACAGATAAAAGTGACTCAACTTGCGAGACCAAATCAAAAGATGAAAATGAAATAACAAAACACGGAAAATATTATAATTCAACGAGCACGTGAAAAAAAAAATAGACAGAAGTAATATAAAAAGTAAAAATTTAAATAAGGAAATACTTCACGAAAGTTTTAAGAAACATGGTTACTGATACGGAAATGAAGTGATATCATTTTATAGAAAAGAAAATTTTGTTGATAGAAATTATAGATACCACAAACAATACGCGCAGTATGAAGATAGAAAAAAAGCATAATGTTCACGAATACCGTAAATAAAACAGGCAGCAAAGAAGTCATAATTTTTGGAGTGATAGGAAGCGGGAACCCTATTTTGCAGATAAATGTTATTACAAAAGATATGAAACTACATCTCATGGAAGAAATGATGAATGTATTGAGAGTTGTTAAAATTGTGGATGAAGTTTCATTGGTATTCATTTCAAAGAATACCAATTAATTAAATTTCATATTTTATGTATTTGTAAATTTACGTTTTAAGCAATAGATTGCAATTTTTTTATGTAAAATAATATGCATTATTTTTCATGTACAATAGTGCATTAAATGAAAATTGTAATATAATTTTTTTAGTAGTAGTTTATAATAATGAATAAAAAAAACACTTCATTTAAAAGTATTTCCTGTGCAATAAAACATTTCCTGACAATTCAAAAAATACACACGTAATTGTTCAAGTTTTCACTTCTGTCGGCACTCCCAGAGTGCCAGAGTATTGTTTTTTTTTTAATTAAAAAATTTCATTCAGAATTTCTCTCTGCATACCAAAACATTATTATCCATGGAGAGCTTATCTGATACTCATAATGTCTGACTTCTCTGAGTTGAATAAACAAACTGCAGATAGTTTTCAGCTTTTTTTTTTTTCTCAGTGTGTCTGATAGTTGTTTTTTTTTTTTGTGTGAGGAGGGTGAGGGGGCTATAATTTTTTATAACTTATTACATTTTCTTTTTCTTTTTTTTCAGTAAGTATCTTTTATCTTAAAATTAAAAAAATTATGTAAAACATGACAAAACTATAAAGATCGCATGAAACATTAAAAAATCACAGTATGCATTCAAATCAACTTTATTTTAAAGAGGACAAAATTTACTATAGTGGGCTAAAAGCTAAATAAAAAGAAAACTGCCCAGTTAAACTGAGGGCATTGAGCACACAGGCTATTCACACTAATTGTATATTATACTCTTATTTCAAAGAATTTGAAGTATGCCCCTCGCAAAAAAAAAATAATCAACAATATATTAAGGGGGGGGGTCATCCCCCCGTTACCCCCCTCATAGTTAACTAATGAACCCCTTAAACTAATCAGGGAAGTCTCTAATTACAATGAATATATATACAAAATTTGAAGAAAATCGGATAATTCTGCATGAAAAACCCATTTATCTAAATTAAGGGGGGATTAGCCCCCCCTTTTCCCCATTTATACTTAACCAATGAACCCCCAAAACTATTCAGAGAAGCGCATTATCACAATGAACCTATATACAAAATTTGAAGAAAATCTGATAATTTTGCATGAAAAACACATTTATCTAAATTAGGGGAGATTATCCCCCCCCCCTTTCCCCCTTTAGACAACCAATGAACCCCCAAAACTATTGACAGAAGCGCATTATCAAAATGAACCTATATACAAAATTTGACGAAAATGGGATAATTCTGCATGAAAAACCCATTTATCTAAATTAAGGGGGGATTAGCCCCCCTTTCCCCCTTTATACTTAACCAATGAACCCCCAAAACTATTCAGAGAAGCGTATTATCACAATGAACCCATATACAAAATTTGAAGAAAATCGGATAATTCTGCATGGAAAACTCATTTATCTAAATTTGGGGGGGGGGGGATTAGCCCCCCTTTATACTTAACCAATGAACCCCCAAAACTATTCAGAGAAGCGTATTATCACAATGAACCCATATACAAAATTTGAAGAAAATCGGATAATTCTGCATGGAAAACTCATTTATCTAAATTAGGGGGGGGGTTATTCCCCTCCTTTATACTTAACCAATCAATCCCGAAAAATAATCAGGGAAGAGTCTTAACCCAATGAACCTATAAACAAATTTTGAAGCAAATGGGATAATTCTGCATGAAAAACCCATTTATATAAATAAAGGGGGATTAGCCCCCCCCGTCCCCCCCCCTTTTATACTCAACCAATCAATTCCGAAAACTAATCAGGGAAGTGCCTTAACACAGTGAACCTATAAACAAAATTTGAAGGAAAACGGATATTTCTATGAAGAGTTATCGCATTACGTACATACAGAACCGGCGGGCACATAAGCTCTCAGGCTTTGATAGCCTGTAAGCTAAAAATTGAAACCAGATTCCATTTTATTAATAAATAAAAAGAAAACTGCCCAGTTAAACTGAGGGCATTGAGCTCACAGGCTATTCACACTAATTGTATATTATACTCGTATTTCAAAGAATTTGAAATAAGCCCCTTGAAAAATAAAGAAATCGACAATATATTAAGGGGGATTATCCCCCCGTTACCCCCTCATAGTTAACTAATGAACCCCTTAAACTAATCAGGGAAGCCTCTTATTACAATGAATATATATATACAAAATTTGAAGAAAATCGGATAATGCTGCTTGAAAAACCCATTTATATAAATTAAGGGGAGATTGGCCCCACGTCCCCCCCTTTATACTTAACCAATCAATCCCGAAAACTAATCAGGGAAGCGTCTTAACCCAATGAACTTATAAAAAAATTTTGAAGCAAATGAGATAATTCTGCATGAAAAACCCATTTATATAAATTAAGGGGGGGATTACCCCCCCCCCCCCCGTTCCCTCCCTTTATACTTAACCAATCAATCCCGAAAACTAATCAGGGAAGCGCCTTAACACAGTGAACCTATAAACAAAATTTGAAGGAAAACGGAATAATTCTGCAGGAAAAACCCATTTATATAAATTAAGGGGGGGATTAGACCCCCGCCCCCCCTTTATACTTAACCAATCAATCCCAACAAAAACTAATCAGGGAAGCCTCTTATTACAATGAATATATATATACAAAATTTGAAGAAAATCGGATAATGCTGCATGAAAAACCCATTTATCTAAATTAAGGAGGATTAGCCCCCCCCCTTCCCCTTTATACTTAACCAATGAACCCCCAAAACTATTCAGAGAAGCGCATTATCACAATGAAGCTATATACAAAATTTGAAGACAATCGGATAATTCTGCTTGAAAAACCCATTTATATAAATTAAGGGGGGATTGGCCCCCGTCCCCCCCTTTATACTTAACCAATCAATCCCGAAAACGAATCAGGGAAGCGTCTTAACCCAATCAACCTATAAACAAATTTTGAAGCAAACGGGATAATTCTGCATGAAAAACCCATTTATATAAATTAAGGGGGGGTTTAGCACCCCCCGTTCCGCCCCCCCTTTATACTTAACCAATCAATCCCGAAAACTAATCAGGGAAGCATCTTAACCCAATGAACATATAAACAAATTTTGAAGCAAATTAGATAATTCTGCATGAAAAACCCATTTATATAAATTAAGGGGGGGATTAGCCCCCCGTTCCCCCCCTGTATACTCAACCAATCAATCCCGAAAACTAATCAAGGAAGCGCCTTAACACAGTGAACCTATAAACAAAATTTGAAGGAAAAAAGAATAATTCTGCAAGGAAAACCCATTTAAATAAATTAAGGGGGGGACTAGCCCCCCCGTTCCCCCCCCTTTATACTTAACCAATCAAACCCAAAAACTAATCAGGGAAGCGCCTTAACGCAGTGAACATATAAACAAAATTTGAAGGAAAACGGAATAATTCTGCATGAAAAACCCATTTATATAAATTAAGGAGGGGGGATTAGCCCCCCCATTCCCCCCTTTATACTTAACCAATCAATCCCGAAAACTAATCAGGGAAGCGCCTTAACACAGTGAACCTATAAACAAAATTTGAAGGAAAACGGAATAATTCTGTATTAAAACCCCATTTATATAAATTAGGGGGGGGATTAGCCCCCCCTGTTACCCCCTTTATATTTAACCAATCAATCCCGAAAACTAATCAGGGAAGCGCCTTAACACAGTCAACCTATAAACAAAATTTGAAGGAAATTGGATATTTCTATTGTAGTAACTCCTCTATACCGACCCGATAAAAGATGGTGAGTGGTAGCGAGATCGGATCATTGGCACAGAGAATTTCTCGCATAAATTAGAAAATAGAATTTTATTGTATAACAATGTTAATTCTAATGAAAAATATATACAAGATGTCAATACAGCATTTAATTATTTTTCGTGAGTCAATCGCTTATAAGTTAATGACCTCTTGACTCCAAGTGTAACTGAAACAAACAAAAGTCTCTAAACATTACAGACAGTCGTGACTACAAAACAAAGTTCATTCGGACCAAGGCTCGTCCGTTCCTTCTCTTCGGAAGATCTACTAATACTCGTTAATTCTGAGTCTAAGAACTCTCACTCTCGTACTTGGTGTGCTTTTTCACTTCGCTGGGATTTTCACCGGATACCTGCTGTATCAATTCTAGAGGTCGGACCTCACTAGCGCTTACACCACGCTGAGTTAGAAACTGACGTTTCCTTTTCCCTTCTCCAGAGAGTCAACACTCTCCTTTTCGATCTCTCCAAAAACTGTCCTCTCTCACTTTTTCATTCTCGCAGGAGAACTTCTTCTGGGGGCGGGGGCTTTGTCGAGGCGGGCCCCTCGAAACTCTCCAGCCTCTTAGCAGCCTTGAGATCTCTCTGTTTCGTTTTCACTAAGTCCGTCATTGGACGTTCTAAGACAAAGGGCAAAGTTTCGGGCGCAAACCTAAAAATCGTGTGCAGAGATCGCTTCTCTCGCAGATGAACTCTTTCCCACGAACTCGGCAAGGATCAAAGCATAAGACCCCTTTTTGGGTAACGCCTTACCACTTCATCACTGTCCGAACTTTCCGCTCACAGTACAATAGAATTCGGCGTCTGCTAGTCTTCAAGGCAAAAATAGCGAGGGAAGGTATGCAGTTAAGTGTACTCACAGGAAATGCTAAAATGACACATAGTGCAGCTGGATGTCGAAGCTCAAATTCTTTACAGCACCTCCTCCTCAAACGATTCTTAAGGGTGAAACACTAAGAATCTCTAAGAGTCGGATAAAGAATTGCAAGCTCAAATTACATCAGAGTGGCAAGAAATAAAACATACATGAATAAGATAATCAGGGCTAGCACTAGGATTTTTCAAAATTTTAGGGAGGAATTTTAGGAATTTTTTTCCAAATTTTAGGAAAATTTTAGGGGCATTTGCGATATTTTTAACATTACAAGTATGTAATAACAGTATTTTCGTGCTAGACAGGCACATGTGGTACACTGCCAAAGAATATTCCCATCATTCCAATGAATTCAGCCCTTGTTCCATGTGCTTGTGTTGTTTATTGCGAATGAGGGCATTTAAATTTGCACAATAACCGACTTGATATTACAAACCGTTTTGACAACTTATGCTTACTGCAATTATACTAATTAGAATTTTTAATTCCTGTATCATTGAGCCTAACCAAAATGAATGCTCTCTTTCTCTCTCTTTTGGATGTTCTCGGTGAACCTAGAGAACAAGAGGCAGGAAGCAGGGGTGATTATGAGAAAAAAAAATTCTGAAACTAACAGAAAAACTTCTGAAAGGTTTTTTTCACACTTCTTTGTTGAAATTTGCATTTTTTCCGTGTTTTTTTTTTTTTTTTTTTTTGACGAAACATGTATTTTTTCGCGATTCTTTCATGAAATTTGCCTTATTTGCACGATGTATTGACAAACTTACACGTTTTTTCGTGATCTTTTGACGGAATTTACGTTTTTTTTCAATAACTTTTGTCAGAATTCGTGTTTCTTTCGTAACCTTTTGACGGAATTTGCTTTTTTTCGCGACCTTTTGACGGAATTTGCTTTTTTTCGTGATCCTTTGACAAAATTCACGTTTTCCTGCAATCTTTTGACAAAATTTGCGATTTCCCCGCAATCTTTTGACGAAATTTGCGATTTCCCCACAATCTTTTGACGAAATTTGTATTCTTGTGCGATCGTTTGACGAAATTTGCCTTATATGCACGATTGATTGACAAAATTTCATGATCCTTCAACGAAATTGGCGTTTTTTACCACAATTTTTTGATGAAATTCACGTTTTTTCCGTGATTCTTAGACGAAATTATCTTTTTTCGTTGATTTTTGGATGAAATTGGAGGGGTTTTTCACGATTTTTTTTTTAATCGAAATTCACGTTTATTCCACGATCTTTTTAAGAAATTCTAGTTTTTTTTCCAGAGATGTTTTTAAAAAATTTACGATCCTTTGAAGAAATTAGTGTTTGTCGCGATCCTTAGATGAACTTTGAGTTTTTTTTCAGGATTGTTTGCCGAAATTAGCTTTTTTTCTCCCACGATATCCTTGGATAAAATTTAAGTTTTTCCCCCTATTCTGTGTCGAAATTTGCTTTTTTTCCGCAATCTTTTGACGAAATTTGCGTTGTTTTAGTGATCTTTTGACAAAATTTGCGTTATTTTAGCGATCTTTTGACGAAATTTGCGTTATTTTAGCGATCTTTTGACGAAATTTGCGTTATTTTAGCGATCTTTTGACAAAATACGCGTTTTCTTCGGTGACCATTTGTCGAAATTCGCGATATTTTTCGGTGAAATTTTGTCGATTTCGAATTTTTAGGAACAAGAAGAAAATTTTAGGAGAATTTAAGGAATTTTAGGGGATAAAATAATATTTAGGAAATTTAGGAATTTTAGGGGGAATGCTAGCCCTGGATAATACTACCTTCCTTTTTTTTTTCCGCGCTCTGATAAGAAATCATGAACATATAATGAAATAAAACACAGTGAAATAAAAAATAAAAAATCTTAAAATAATTATATACAAAAGTTTATCAAGAAATCTCCTTAAACTCGACTCAGACAATCAACATGCGGAATGTCTTTGCCTGCGCGATGAGAAATGGCATAATTATAAGGTTGCAGAGCTAAGGACCACCTTAATAATCTGGGATTATTTCCAGAATTTCTTTTTAGAAACACCAAAGGATTGTGATCGGTTTCGATAGAAAAGTTTTGTCCATCAATATAATGCCTTAACTTTTTTATCGCAAAAATAATCCCTGCACACTCTCTTTCAGTGGCGCAGAAACTTTTCTCACTATCAGTAAATTTTCGACTTAAATATATTATGGGGTGCTCTTCCGATCCCTCTCTTTGAGCCAAAACCACGCCAATACCTAAGTCACTAGCATCAGTTTGTACAATGAATTCTTTCTGAAAATTAGGAGCGTAAAGCACCGGTTCTTTAGTAAGCTTCATTTTCAAAGTCTCAAAGGCTTTTCCCATTTCGTCGCTCCATTCAATCTTTTCTTTTTTATTTTTCCCTTTAAGCGCCCTCGTTAATGGTTCTACAATCACTGCATAATCTTTTATGTACCGGGAATAATATCCAGCCATTCCCAAACATCTACGAATTTCAGTTTTCGATTTCGGAACCGGTAATTCCTTAATTGCCCTTACTTTCGCCTCAGCTGGCCTCCGTCTGCCCTCCCCTACAATATGCCCAAGATATTTTACGGTTTTCTGAGCGAACTTGCATTTCGCCAATTTGATTTTTAGTTTCGCGTCATTAACCCTTTTTAATACTGTTTCTAGATGACGCATATGGTCCTCCCAACTGTCTGAAAAAATCGCCATATCATCTAGATACGGTAAACAGAATTCCTCAAGCCCTCTCAATACTATATCCATAAATTTTGAGAACCTGTAGGATGCATTCAGGAGTCCAAAAGCCATGACCAGAGGGAAATAGGACCCAAAGCTTGTAACAAAAGCCGCTAATTTTTGAGCCCTCGGGGTCATTGGAATTTGCCAGTAGCCCTTCGTTAGATCTAAAACCGTAATATATTTAGCACTCGAGACTTTTTCAACTCTTTCTTCAATATTGGGTAAAGGATAAAATTCTACCTTTGTGATGGCATTTAGTTTGCGGTAATCTATACAGGGTCTCGGGTCCTTTCCTGGTGTTTCCACGAGAATAATCGGAGAGCTATATTCAGATTCGCCTTCTACTATAAGATTTAATTCTAACATTCGCTTTATTTCTTTGCGCAATATTTCCGTTTGTCTGGGTGATGTTCTGTAGGGTCTCGAACGAACGGGTTTTAACTCCGACAATTCTATGTCATGCTCGATTAGATCGGTACGCCCTGGGTCATTCGAAAATACAGTCCCATAATGGTCCAATAAATTTTCCAATTGTCTCAATTGCTCGGAAGTACATCTAGTTGTTAAATCACTCTCTCTTACGACTTCATCGAACTTATAAACTTCGGAATCGGCACAGGGAAAAACTATATCTAAATCTTGTTTATCCTCAACCTCGTTTATCACTCGCGTTAAGATGTTTACTAACTCCACCCGTTTTTTATAAGGCTTTAATAAATTCACATTATAAATCTGGGATTTTTGTCGCCTCCCAGGAACATTTACAATATAATTTGTTTCCGAGATTTTCGATTCAATTTTTCCCGGTCCTATCCAACTTACTGACATTTTGTTTGGTTTACTGGTCGCCAAAACCAAAACCTCATCTCCTACGTTAAATTTTCTTTCTACCGCCTTTTTGTCAAACCAAAATTTCCTTTTTTCTCGTTCAGTAGTCATGTTCTCAACGGCTAAATCCTGACACCTTTTTAATCTGTTCGTGAGGTTAAACACATATTCCGTCACTAGTTCATTTTCCTCCGCCTCTCCCATCCATTTTTCAAACAATAATGTTTCCGGGGTCCTCAAATTTTTTCCGTGCACTAGTTCAGCGGGGCTGAACCCAGTCGAATTATGCGGTACCGTCCGTAATGCTAACAATGCATAAGGCAAGTTTGCTTCCCAATTCGACCCGTTTTCTACACAAAGCACTTTTAAAAGCCTCTTAACCGTCCTGTGCCATCGTTCAACACTGTTACTTTCAGGTCGACACACACTTGAGTTTCCTATCTTAACTCCGAACTTTTTAAGAAAGGCGGTCGTTAAATCGCTAACAAAGCTTCGGCCCAAGTCCGTCTGGATTTTCCTTGGAAATCCTAATCTACTGAATATCATCATTAGGGCTTCGATAATGGTCTCAGACCTCATATCTGACACTGGTATAGCCTCAGGGTACTTTGATGCTAAACATACCGCAGTGACCATGTATTTGTTTCCTTTGTTTGACTTCGGTAAGGGCCCGACGAGATCACAGCTTAGTTTCGAAAATATTTCACCCACTATTGGTACTAGCTTAAGTGGCGCTTTCTTCTTTTCCCCTGCTTTTCCGATTCTTTGACACGGGTCACAAGATTTGACAAAATCCTCAATTTCTTTTATTACATTAGGCCAAAAGAAATACCGCAATACTTTATCTTTGGTTTTCATTTCCCCTAGGTGAGACGAAATTCCTTCATGACACGCGCCTAATATGTCAACACGAAATCTCAAAGGAACAACCACCTGGGTCCTCTCGTTCCCGCGATTATCCTTCGTGTTTCTTATTATCAGAGAATTTCTTATTTCAAAGTGAGACTTTTTAACTTTAGCCTTATCTCTAATCTCTTTGAGTGATGGATCGCTGTCTTGTTCCATTTTAAAATCCTCTCTCCCTATCTTAGCCAGATTCGTAAATCCGTCTTCGATCAATAATGGCAGCAAACCTCTGTCTAAACTATCCAACTCGATGGGGTTGTCTATCTCCTCACCCTTTTCTTTAGAATTCAACGTTTCCGTTTCACCGTATTCGCGAAAATTTGCTTCTGCTTCTTCTTTCTCTTTCACCGAATTCAAAGTTTCCGCTTCATCGCGTCGGTGAACATTCTCCCCTTCCTTATCGGAAAGCATAATCCGCTTATCTTCCAACTTTGGAGTATGGTCAATTTTTTTCTTTTGAGCGCGCGTCAGAACTGCATTTACTAACTCCGGTTTCATGTTCGCCTGCTCTAATAACTTTTGAGATTGATTACCCAACAAATAATAATTCATATCTGAACCTCTATTATTTACTCCCGCTTTCGTTTCAATAACCCCCACGCCTTCAATTTCTAAAGTGACCTCTGCTATGGGTAGACAGTATAATTTACTGTCCAGCGGAGTCTTAATCCATACGTGATCTCCATTCAATTTATCTTGACTGACCAAGTCGTATGCGATGATGTCAATTTCACTCCCAGTGTCAGTTAAAGCAGTTGTCTGAATTCCATTCACTAACACTTTACTCAAATAAGGGGAGAAGGTTTTTTCAAGTGTCGGTTTACTTATTAAGTGACCGACCCGCGCAACATCTCTCTTTTTAATTTCCGGACAATCTACTCTGTAGTGACCGCTTTGAAAACACGCGTAACACTTGACTTCTCGCCTTTTTTCGTAAACTCTTTCCCTTTCTTTATGATCATCGCGATCCCTCCAGTTAAAGTTAGTCTCCGGATTTCTGTTACCGTTTCGCCCATTTTCAAAAGTCCTGGGTCTTTCAAATTTCTTCTCTAAAGGGA
Source organism: Maratus michaelseni (assembly GCA_963931845.1). Classification (NCBI taxonomy): domain Eukaryota; kingdom Metazoa; phylum Arthropoda; class Arachnida; order Araneae; family Salticidae; genus Maratus; species Maratus michaelseni. The sequence goes on along the minus strand of OZ007593.1, from coordinate 377,032,253 downwards.
GTTTCGGATTCCACGACTTTTTAGAGGGGCGCTTGATTGCCTCGTACGCATCTAAAAGCCTTACTAATTCTTCCGGGTTTTTAATCTCTGCCCAGTTATCTATAAAATGTTCGCGCATTTCTGGAGACGCTCTCCGTTTGATTTGGTCCGTGACAAGCAAATTTTTCAAACCCACAAAATCCGAAACTTGTAAGCATGACAGCCATCCTTCTAAAAAACTATTAAGTTCAAAGATCAGGTCCTTCCAAACTGAATTAGGATTTCGGGGATGCTGACTAAATTTTTGTCTGTACGTCTCTGCATTCAAACGATATCGTTCTAACAATTTTTCTTTCACATATTGAAAATCATCAATTTTGTCTTCGGGTTCTCTCAAAATTAACTCGGCCATTCCCACAGGTAATAATGATAGTAAATTCGTCACCAACTCATCCGAATTTAGATTACATTTTTTTGCCTGTCTCTCGAATAAATTCACAAACAACGAAATATCCGAATTCTTTTCATCAAAGCGATGCATAATTGTTTTTAGGGGTAAATGATTCGTTCTAACTGAGATGCTACTAGATGCGGTACTCCGGTCATCTGACTCTTGTGTCGCTTTTAATCTAGCCAACTCATGTTCCCGCTCTTTTTCTTTTTCTGCTTTTTCCCACAGTCTATCTTTCTCTTTATTCTCTGCCAATAATCTATTTTCCCTATCTTTTTCTATAAGTTTAATCTGCGCTAAGGCTAGCTCTTTATCAAATCCTTCTGACGACTCTATTTTTTTTATAATTTTCGGTACAGTATCATTTTCCTCTAAAATGACCTCAAATTCGTAAGCTAACGTTTGCAAATCAGCTTTCCTAAAATATTTAAGCTCCGACATTTTTAAAGTATAAAATTAGAAATTATCTTTCCCACAAATATAAAACAATACAATAAGATTAAATCAAATCCTACCAAGTGCGTCAAAATATTACCAAAATATACGCTCATAAAAAAAGTACGCTTAGCAATAATATAGGAAATATGCAACATATAAAGATAAGCAACTCTATCCTAACGTCTACATTCACCTTGGTATTTGGTTATAAAATACATATGGGATAAATTCTACACAAAACAAAAATTTCAAATTCAAAAAGTACAGTAAAAATATTTTAAATTGCAAAAGTCTCATTCAATTCCCTTTTTTTTTTAAATCAATGGTGGTCTTAATCTCTGCATCCACTCTTAAAAAATTTAGAATAATTCACAAAAAACATATAAAATCAACTCTGTTATCGTAAAATATGAAATGCGTTCGATACTTTTTTTTTTCTTTTTCAATGAACTCTTATTTATAGATTCAGCTAAAATTTGTAACACTGCACAACTCTCAGTTTGCATTAAATTAATTCAACAATAATTTAATTTTTAACTACAAAATTTGCCTATTAAATGAGTTACAGTTATATCGGAAATATCTCATAATACTTTTTTTTTCTACCGGAAAAATTTCTCAAAATATTTACTCTCACAAAAATAAACATACAACTTTTTTTTTTTTTGAAGCCTACAACACCTATACAAACACTAATAACAATTAAAGCCACTCTGAGTATAAAAAGAGCTTACCTCCATTACTAAGAGTCTTTCAGGGAGTCAGAAGCACAGACTTCAAAGATTCTCAGGAGCACAGACGGGGTTCTCTGTCACACTTTTCGGATGGGGGAACACTCTCCAGAATTCTTGGTAGATTTCTCTTTCTGATGGGGGAACACTCTCCAGAATTCTTGGTAGATTACTCTTTCTGATGCTGTGTTGATCCACAGGGGTGTCTAAGGAGACTCAGGTCACAAGTCACAAGGAGACTCTCTCTTGGAGCACTTTGATGATTTAAATTTCAGAGTCCACTCTTTGTCTTTGAAGATTGTCATTAATTTTTGCTAATTAATCCATCACCGCAAGCCACCAGTTGTAGTAACTCCTCTATACCGACCCGATAAAAGATGGTGAGTGGTAGCGAGATCGGATCGTTGGCACAGAGAATTTCTCGCATAAATTAGAAAATAGAATTTTATTGTATAACAATGTTAATTCTAATGAAAAATATATACAAGATGTCAATACAGCATTTAATTATTTTTCGTGAGTCAATCGCTTATAAGTTAATGACCTCTTGACTCCAAGTGTAACTGAAACAAACAAAAGTCTCTAAACATTACAGACAGTCGTGACTACAAAACAAAGTTCATTCGGACCAAGGCTCGTCCGTTCCTTCTCTTCGGAAGATCTACTAATACTCGTTAATTCTGAGTCTAAGAACTCTCACTCTCGTACTTGGTGTGCTTTTTCACTTCGCTGGGATTTTCACCGGATACCTGCTGTATCAATTCTAGAGGTCGGACCTCACTAGCGCTTACACCATGCTGAGTTAGAAACTGACGTTTCCTTTTCCCTTCTCCAGAGAGTCAACACTCTCCTTTTCGATCTCTCCAAAAACTGTCCTCTCTCACTTTTTCATTCTCGCAGGAGAACTTCTTCTGGGGGCGGGGGCTTTGTCGAGGCGGGCCCCTCGAAACTCTCCAGCCTCTTAGCAGCCTTGAGATCCCTCTGTTTCGTTTTCACTAAGTCCGTCATTGGACGTTCTAAGACAAAGGGCAAAGTTTCGGGCGTAAACCTAAAAATCGTGTGCAGAGATCGCTTCTCTCGCAGATGAACTCTTTCCCACGAACTCGGCAAGGATCAAAGCATAAGACCCCTTTTTGGGTAACGCCTTACCACTTCATCACTGTCCGAACTTTCCGCTCACAGTACAATAGAATTCGGCGTCTGCTAGTCTTCAAGGCAAAAATAGCGAGGGAAGGTATGCAGTTAAGTGTACTCACAGGAAATGCTAAAATGACACATAGTGCAGCTGGATGTCGAAGCTCAAATTCTTTACACTATGAAGAGTTATCGCGTTACGTACGTACATACATACATACATACATACAGAACCGGCGGGCACATAAGCTCTCAGGCTTTGATAGCCTGTGAGCTAAAAAATCATCGCAAAATGCAAAAAAGCGCATAAAAATTAAAAAATTGCAGGGGAACAAAATTTACTATGCAGACCTGCCAACCTTTGAAAATGAGAAATAGTAGCACACCAATTCAAATTTATCTGAAGGTTGGTTGGTTGGTGGCTGTTTTTTACGCTGTAAATTTTAAGCGAGCAAATACTAATCAATTAAACGCATGTGTATATCCATAAGCACACAAAGTAGGAGACTCTTTTGTTTTTGCTAATTTTTTTGTTGCAGGTGGGATTGATTAAACATAATTATTCCTATTCAATTAAGGCTCTGTCCACTCCTAAGCCAAATTTCTGAACTTCACAGTGAATTTTCTGAAAGATTCCAAGGCGGTTGGGGGTAGGGGTGATAGAACTACGGGTATATCTTTAGAGAAAAATGTCTGAGTCCTTCATCAGGTCGAGTAAGCTGATACAACCGGGAGTGGGGGGTGCCCACTCCCGCCACTTTTTTTGCGTCCCTTTGACGAAATTTTTCGTTTTTTCGCGATCTTTTGACAAAATTTGTCATTTTTCGCAATGTTTTTGACGAAATTTGCTGTTTTTTCACGATTTTCTGACGAAAGTCACGTTTCTCCCGCGATCTGTTGACAAAAATTTGTTGTTTTTTCGCGATCTTTTGACGAAATTTGCCGTTTTTTTGTGATCTTTCAACGAAATTTGTCGTTTTTTGCAATGTTTTAGACTAAATTTGCCGTTTTTTCGTGATTTTCTGACGAAAGTCACGTTTTTCCCGCGATCTGTTGACAAAATTTGCTGTTTTTTCGCAATCTTTTAACGAAATTTGCTGCTTTTTGCAATGTTTTTGACGAAATTTGCCATTTTTTCGCGATTCTCTGACAGGGGTCACATTCACTCAGGAAGAATTGGAGCAGGAAAGTGGGTTTTTGGAGCAACAAAAAACGACTTGTGGAGCAGGAAATCGAGTGTTTGGAGCAGGAAAATGAGTTTTTGGAGCAGCAAAAGCTCTTCTTTTGAAAATAAATTCAGTATCACCATGTACCCAACACATATGTTGAAATCTCATACAGTACAAAATCTATACTCCGGACCTCAGTGATTCCAAATTTCGAATCATTTGCCATAAAAAACAAAAAAATGAAAACTAATTTAACCCCTCCCTTACTCCATGAAATATTTATATCAGGGATGCATTAGCAATACTTAGCAAAACGTCACTTGCTGAAAATCGAGGTTTTATTTCGCAGTCGTTTGACAAAAATAGCAGTCTTATTTCTTGGTCACTTGCCGAAAATAATGGTTTTACTTTGAGGTCGCTTGCCGAAAATAGAAGTTTTACTTCAAGGTCGCTTGTCGAAAATAGAGGTTTTATTTCGCGATCATTGACGAAAATTGCAATTTTATTTCACAGTCGTTTGACGAAAATCACGGTTTTATTTCGTGATCGTTTGACGAAAATAGCAGTCTTATTTCGCGGTCAAACGCCGAAAATCGCAGTCATATATCGCGGTTACTTGCTGAAAATCGAGGTTTTATTTCGTGATCATCTGACGAAATTTGCAGTTTCAATTTGCGATCGTTTGATGAAAATTGTGGTTATTATTTCTCTGTCACTTGCCAAAAATCATGATTTTACTTCAAGTTCGCTTGCCGAAAATCAAGGTTTTATTTTGTGAGAGTCCGATGAAAATTGCCGTTTTTTTCTGTGATCACTTGACAAAAATCTTGATTTCAGATCGTGGATTTGATTTTTTAAAATTAAAAAAGGGAAAATCTGTCATTCGTCGGAAAAATGGCATTCCTGGGAAGAAAATGGCGCAAAGAAATCCGATTTCACCGTAGAAAAGAAAAAACAAAATGCTCGTTTTGGAGCAAAAATAGTAAAAAAAAATGCATTTGTAGCAGATATTTTCATTTGGAGCAGTTTGGTGCAATTGGAGCAGGTCTGTGACCCCTGCTCTGACGAAAGTCACGTTTTTCCCACGATCCTTTGACAAAATTGGCGACTTTTCTTCGAACGAAAGAAGAGATTGATTTTTTCCGGCGGTCATTTGCCGAAATACCGATACATTTAATGCCCAAATTTTCGGATTTATGACCGATATATATATATATACTTTTTTTTCGGAAATCCTTGCCTTAATTTTTCGGAAAATTCGGACCAGAATCACCCCTGAACAATTTTTTCGACGATACTTTGGCGAAATTTGCTTTTTCCCGCTAATTTTTGGATGAAATTCACGTTTTTTCAGCAATCCTGTAACGAAATTCGCATTTCTTAGCTCAATCCTGTGACGAAATTCGTGATTTTTCGCGCGATCCTGTGACGAAATTCGTTATTTTTCGAGTAATGCTGTGACAAAATTCACGTTTTTTTTTTTTTTTTTTTTCCAGAAAATTGTAGTTTTAGACAGATCTTCGTAGCATCGTAGTTTGTGGCTCAAAATCGTAGCAACTACGATTTTTTCGTAGCAGTTGGCAGCTCTGACTATGTTGAGCTAAAAGATTGAAACCAGATTCTGTTTACTAATGTGGAACAATCGCAACGAAAATCACTAAAAATTCAAAAATAGAGAGCAAAATTTACTTTTAATGGGCTGAGATTGAAAACAGATTCCTGTTATAAGTGTCAAAAAATCAAGAAATTCAAAAAACCCTTAAAAATTGCTTAAAATTCAAAAATCACTGTACTAATTCTGAATAAAATTTGTTGAATAGAGCACAAAAATTATTATATAGGGGTAAAAGATTGAAACCAGATTCCTCTTACTAATGTGGAAAACTCACAGTGAAATGCGAAAAAAAAAGCTAAAAATTCAAAAATCGCAGTACAAAATTTACTATTTTATTGGGCTAAAAGATTAAACCGGATTCCTTTTATGAATGTTGAAAAATCTGCAGAACGTAAAAAAAAACTGTAAAATTTGCACTAAAAAAATTTAAAAATTGCATGAAATCAGATAAATTTTATTGAAAAGAGAAGAAAATTTAATATAGTATTGGACTATAATTGTTTAATCTGGCTATTACAGTAATTGATTTACTTAAGTTTATGTCTCTTCTGTGTTCTTTCATAAACTTAAGTAAATCAACCACTGCAATAGCCAGATTAAAAAATAAATCCCCAATTACAATAGACTTTAATAATGTTGAAAAATTAGCCAATTACAATAATCTAAATTACGCATTACAGAGAGAAGCAATAGAAATATACACATCAGATTCAGAAACTTGCAATGATGTAGCTCACGCCGAAATTGATACCAGATGGTGCCAAATGTTGTTAGGTAAGGACAGAATGGGAGTTTCAAACAAATTGGATTGACAGAGCAGAAAGACATAACATCAGTATTGAGGATACCTGGGACAACAGGTGAAAATATTTTACTTTTATGAAACTTTTCAGGGGTCAATCCAGGAAAAATTTGGGGCCTATTTAGGACCCCTTCACAAAAATCTATTTAATAAAATGGACCCCTTCACAAAAATCAATTTGATAAAAACTTACTATTTATTATTTTGTGATGTTTTAAAATGTGTAATTTGTAAACAAACAAGTTTACCAGAGAGGATAACTTCCGCAAAAGGATTTTAAAAAGTTTTTGTTTATAAATGCTTGGTTCGAATTTGATTAACTCGATTTCAACTTTCGTTACAAAATGTTATTTTTCACAAAAATATAATAAATTTCACAAAAATATAATAAATTTCACAAAAATAACCTTTACTTTTCACAAAATGGGCCTCAAGAAAAAAAAACCTGCATTGACCCCTGCTTTTAGCGTGTGGACTGGTTTTATGTGATTTTAGATATGTTTTTAAGACTTTCGAAAAATGTACAGTGCCTGTCTATATGTTTAAAAATTAAAATAATGTCTGTAAAAATAGGTAGTTCAAAGAATTATTAAATTAGAAAATGACATTATGAAATATCATAGATTAAATACTGCATAATAATGATGAAATATAAATTTTTCTTGTTTTATCCAACGAAAACTCAATATAAAGGAAAGTATATTTTATTACAAGTTTCATTCATTTCTTTGCATTATATTTTAGGAACATGGACAAAATTTTTTTCTGCCTAAGTTTTTAGTTTTGTTATTTTTGCTACTTAATGTCATACACTGTTCTAGGGCTTATTCCATTACGATTGTGCCAAAAAACGAGTATATGAATCAGAATCTAGTTTTTTTTACGATCTCTACTTTTTGAATTATTATTTCCCTATCTTTTTCATTAGAAATATTGGAATCAGCCATATTACTTATGGAACAATAAAAATAATAACATATTAAAACCGAAAATTGAATATCAAAGAATCAAAAACAAAAAACGTAAATATAAACAATAAGGCTTCAACAGTTACAGTTGCAAGTATTGTGAAGAAGTTACTGTTGTGCCATATTATTAGCTTAGATACGAAAATAATTTACATCAAAACAGAATCATGAAATTTTACTTCGTATTTATACAGATTTAATAAACAAAAAAGCTTGATTAATTAATTGCCTTGGAAATAAGATCATAATCCCCACTGAATTTTTTCAGAAGAAAATTCATATTTTCTTCTAGAAAATGCCTGAGTTGGACCATATTAACTGTAATTGCATACTAAAATCTGTACATAATATGAAAAAATAGGTAAATATTGAATGCTTGAAAAATAAAGAATTCAGTTTCAGTTTACATTTGTGAATATTGTGCAGGATATAATATGGTGCTTTCATAACTTTGATATAAGTTTTGCTTTAGATATGTTAATTTACATCAAATCAAGATCACAGTAATGGAATTTTCTTTAATAACTAACCAGCTGTAATAGATAAAAGAACTTGATTAACAAAAATTTAGTAAAAAAACACTGTGAATGCCACCGATTTCAGTGCCATCTTGAATTTTGTTCCTTCAACGTAACTGCAAGTTTCATTGTTTACATCAGCAACGATACGCGAATTTGAGGTAGTCTGCATAAGAAAAGAACTAATTCATATAAAAATGTTAAGCACAGCAAGAGCTTTTTCAGTAGAAATTGAACATTTTTTTATTTTATTTTATTTTCACTTTTAAACTCATATACACCATACACCAAATAAAAAATTAGTTTGAAATAAAAAAGATGCAATACTTTTTCTTTTTTTAATTTGAAACCCTGAATGCTAATAATCCCCACTGAAACATATAGGGTTGGAAATTTTGCCAGCAAAATAGTATTTTTGACAGGACAGTGGCAAAAATGACAAAACTTGGAAAAATGACTGCATTAAATATACGACAAACAATATAATTTTTTTACATAATATAACTGAGACTTAAATCCGAATACTAATTTGTATTTCATTGATATTAATTTAATTTGATTAATTAAAATACTTTAAAATAATTTTAATTGGTGATATCATTTGAAGTACAAATAAAAACATCTACTTTGTAAATAAATTTATGTTTGATAAAGATAAAAGTTATGTTTTTCTTCATTCCTCACATTTAATATAGTAATGTCATCTTTAATAGTATTAGTTGTATATATATATTAAAAACCTTTGAATACCATAATTTATATTTTCTAGAAACCTATAACTATTAAAGACAAAATTACTATGTTAAAAGTTGCATTGTAACATACACACACATTATATATATATAACAGCTTTGTAATAATAAATCAATCATCATTTTTCCTTTATTTGAACTTCTAGCCTTTACAGTTAAAATTCATAAAGGTAATACTTTAAAAATTTTTACAAAATAATTTTTTTATATAAAAAACATATGAACCAGATAAAATTTATTAATATACATGATAGAGAGGGCGGGGGGGGGGGGGATTTATATACTAATTATCAAAGTTACATATTATTAGAGTTAAAATTAATAATTAATGAAAGTTAAGCAACTTAATTATAATCCCATAAATAAACATATATCTATTTTTGCCATTTCGGCAAAAATCTATACTTTTTTCCATTGTTATTTCCCCTTCTGGCAAAAACTTGCCAATCATAGAGTCATAATAATGCTGCTATTTAATATTTTCAGATATAGTTGGCTATTCTTATATTTACTCTGATGGATTAACGACCAACCGGGCCTCTAAGCTGAACACTTTGGGGGCCCCCTCCCGTTCTATATGTATATACATTGATATACAACATATATATATATTTATAAAATGAAAGCATCATATGGATTCTACATTAATGTTTGGGTTAAATTAAGATATATTTTAAATGGGTTAGTTAAAATATAAATTATATTATACTAGTAACTCTTATTCTCTATATATATCATTAATATTAACTAGTAAAATTAATATATTTACACTACATTACAGCTGCATATAAGTAATTATACATACAATATTAAAGTTTTAGTAGAATATCTGTACACCAGATGTCAGCAGCAATGTATTTGATAGTATGCTAAAATAGTCTAATATTTTTACAATAGATAGCAGTAGTATAGCTTATTTAAAATATTAAAACTTGGAAATTTAGTATGGAGGTAATAATATCTATGAAATACTTTCAAATTATCAAGTAATATTATATATTTTAATTTATTAAATTAAAATTAAAATAAAATAATTAATGGTTTTTATTTATATGTATATCATATTTTTTTTTTCTACATTTTTTTAAATGTTGTAATCTATTTAGTTAAATAAAAATAACTGTAACTGTAGGTTACAATTTATGATCTGAAGGATTCTCTATTTAACTGTGAATTTAACCTCTTCTTTTGTGGATACAACTTTGTACATGTGCTCACAATATACTAAATATCTTGGGATATTATCAATATAAGTAATATATATATTTTTTAATTCTTTTTCACACTCCTTTTCAAATTGTATGTATAATTTATAATATTCCATTGTAAAGGTCTTGTTATTCAATATTGTTTCAGCGATTGTTCGGGCAAGATATGGCACTATATTTAGCAAAAGCTGGTGTCATATACAGAAAACAATCGTTCTTTGCTTATAAATGTGATTTTCTTGCCCTTGAAAAAGTAAATTACTTTATAAGCTTTTATTTGTGTATATACTCGTGTGGTTTATATTTCATTCCTTATTTTCTATTTATTTAATTTTTTTTTTTTTCTTCTTCTTAATTTGAATTAATAATGTTACTTTTATTAGGACTACAATTTTAATTTGTCAATTGACAGGGCTCTTTGGTATCGGGATTTCAGTGTATGTGGTCAGTTTCTTATGTTTCAATGGTTAAATTTTACTTAAAGTTTAATATATATATATATATATATATACAAACACACACACACATATACTTATTTTTAGGACTAAAAAAAAGGTCCCAAACTTAGCGCCGGGCCCTTAGTTTATCGGGCCCATAGGCTTCAGCCTACTCAGCCTATTTGGTAATCTGCCTCTGCTGTATGTGTGTACAAATAGGTGTAACTCATTTTCATAATTTTTTCATCATACACATGTGTAAGTTTAGATTTAGGCAATTAACAGTAATTTTTCTAAATACAAATGCAAAATAAGCTGCAAATAATATTTGTTCTGTTATTTGTGTTTGTGCTAATGAAATTACTTATTTGCAGTTTTTATTAATTCTGTAATTACTTACTGTTTCCTCTGAGCCATTTTTTAAGGGTGCAGCACCCTTCCTTTTTAAAATTGGCAAAATGCATCCTGCTTAAAAAAAAAAGAGGGAAATTTACCTTTGTACCCTTGATTTTTTATAAAAAAAATTCTTCCCTATGCCACAGTATTTCTAAATTTGTCTACCCAAGACCTTGCAAAAAAATAGAACTTTATTTATTAAATCATGATGTAATTTTATTATATTTTTCAATATATAACATACGTTCTTTTGGCGGTAAACTTTGCAAACTTCTGTTTAATATATTTCTTCCTTCTTTTGGATCTCCAGATTGGAAGTAGTAGCTGGCAAATTTAATCCATAGATTTTTATTATGCTTGAATTTTTTCAACATGGTCCGTTGTAAATTCTTTATTTCCTTAAAAGATAAATGGGAATATCAAGCTTTAAAAAAGCACTATATAACTAAAGAGTAAGAAACAACAGTATGACCAGAAATACCTGACATAAAAGCTAAAAGGAAATTAAATATTATTTTTAGATATTTATAAATGTCTGATAACCTCTTCAACATAATTTGTAGCTGTTATGACAGTTGAGTTTTAACTGTTTTATAGTTTTAAATGTACTCTTCAGTTTTCTTCTAAACCCCCCTCCCCCCGTTTTGTAAAAATTATATAAATAAATAAATAAAATGTAATAAATAAATAAATAAAATTTAAATAAGTAAATAAATAAAACATTGTGTAAAGTTTAGCCCACAAGTTGTATAGGGAGCAAAATTTTAAGTGCATCTAACTGCATGTTATTGCTTCAGTAATGGGTAGGAGCTGTCATCATAAATTCAACAAGATTTTTCCATGAAACAGGGACCTACAGGGTTGTTTTATCACGTGGTTCTTCGGGGTGGACCCTAGCAACAACTTTGACCCTGTGTGCACCCTTGACCAATAGGGCACTCTCAGTTAAGTGTATGCAAAAAAGGGTGGAAGACACGGAAGGCTCATTCGTTAGATATATGGAAGGGAGTTGACGGGGCTGGCGTGGATGTCAGTTCGAGGAGCGGAGATTAAGATGGAAGAGTCACTATGACATATAGCGAGAATAATGAAGTTGGGACCGGAAGTTTTTTGAAGAACTACGGTTGGAACGGTAGAACGAAAAGTTTGTGGCGGCCGGAGTCACGAATGGGCACTGGTAGATGATTGCGGTAAGCTCTCGTCCCTTGAAAAGTCTTGTAAATCACGGCGACCGCGGTATTTAGCGTAGCGTGCCGCAGAATATTCAACCCAAGCGGCAGCAGACTTTATGCATTCGGTGTCCTCCGAGGTGGTCTTCGACCGAGATTTACGCAGCATGTCAGGGGAGATGTAAGCGTTCAGATGCGGGATAACTTCTATGGCTGACGGAAAGGCAGCGGAAGAGACGTCAGGAAGGGGTCCCTAGATCTGTCCTCAGCGGAGAGAATCCTGGTAAGACTGGCGTGGAAGGCGATACAGTAAGATTTGACGGAGAAAGGCGGCTAGATGCCTCGGTAATAGACTGATAAAACGAAAGCTGTGCCCAGCCGATAAACGGCGAACACCTGTCAAAGCTGTCTGGTGAGTGCTGTTTTTATTATATCATGTGAAGCAAAGGGACTATCCTGTTTTAATGTAAAAATGTTTAGTTATATAAATATCTTATGATTTTCGAAATTTATTAAAAAATTATTGTTTTATCACCTTTTCGGTATGCTGGTTAGGAAGTGAGAGCACAATAATCTTTGTGTTCAGGTATGAGTTTTGTAACTTCTTGTAACTATGTCTTGGTTCGGATTTCTAATGATTGTGATCCTACAATATTGATCTCAATAGATATTTCTGGTATTTTATCCTATAAATTCAGTAGGTGTTCTTGAAAGAACCGATGTGTTTTAAAATCACTTTCTTCCTTGTAAATAAACTTATTCACTTTGTTCAATTAAGTGTTTGTTTATTGTATCTAAATTGACTTAATGTAATTAATGAATTTTTATGGTTCACATCTGTTAAGGAGGAGTAGTTCCGCCTATTTTGAGAGTCAAGATCAAACTTTGAAGAGTATTATTTTAAACTATAAGATACACTCAGTGTGAGGAACATTGCTAGTTTACTACATACTTTCATGGCTTCTGCAATTTACTCAAAATTGTCAGATAATGAGATAATTTAACTTAATATTATACTTTAATTTTCACAACGCAAAAATTCCTTTTGTACTCATGTTTAAGACTTCAGTAGCACTTATGCAAAATTTTGGATGTTTCATGCTTGCCATGAAACAGAGTGTGCTTTTGTGATTTGCTCTTCTTGTGATCAGGTGCTGTCTTTAGCCACCACTAAATTATTCTCTTCACCTTAATTTCAGGTGGTTTTATTCAAAATTTAAAATCTTGATCGCACCTGTCATCTTAATGTTACTTGTGGATTCTCGGTTGATTATCACAAAAGGACACAATAGATTGAAATCTCAATCTACTATTAGAGGATATTAAGTATACTGACATATTCATGCATGTGAAGGCTACTGCTAATTGTGAGTAAATTTAAAGAAAGGTAATTAGTAACAATTAAAATTAAATTAAGAGAAATAATATAATAAAAAAAAAAAACACATCTAACATAGCAAAGCTAACCAAATTTTTAAAAATGTAATTTTTAAAAACAGGATTTCTTTACCACTGAATTTTAATGATGATTATTTAATTGAAATTATAAGTAAAACATACAATTTAATTATCATTATTGATTTGGAAAAAGTTAATTATGTCTTTAAAAAGATAGAAGGAGCACACCAGACCACTCTTTGTAAATACCACACTCAAAAAAGTTTGATTTTTAAACTTATAAATGAAGTGACACTTTTTCCATAAATTACAGTAATATAAATTATTAGGGGTGCAACAGATATCCGGCGAACATACTGTATCTGGCTGATCCAGCCCTATGCCAGATAATTGGCAGTAGCCAGATATTATGACTATCCGGCCTGAAATTATTTCATTGAACTCATTGTTAAAATTTCCCGATTATAAGGCTGAGAGTTTAATCTTGAAAAATACAAAGCATTAATTTATTAAACTAAAAATAATTTGCTTATATATATGGCAAATTGTGTTTCTAAATCTATAAAAGAGCAAACATGCAAACAATTATAACTATTCATACATACATACATGCATGCATATATGAGCAACATACACAGTTATAAAGGAAACAAAAAAATGTGGCAGAATGACTCATCAAAGGAGAACCTTTTTTGCTGTGTTAGTAGCAAGCAAGAAGTTTTCTGTTCCCATAACACAAAACTTGTTTTTATAAGGTAAAGCAGTTCAAAGATTAGAATGAAGTTGAAGGAAAAAAGAGAAGATATTAAATAAAACATTTTGCTACAAAGATATTCAGTTTTAATTTTTTTCCATGAAAATAATCTACTATTACTAAACTAATAGTTTACTGTTAAATTACTAATTTTGTTGTTATGCAATTAAATTGTTATGTAGTAACCACTAGCAAGAACAAGTTTTTGTTATCACAACACAAAACTTTTTTTAAATATCAGAGCAATAAAAGATAAAACGAGGGGACTTTACAGCTTGAACATCACACTGTTAAAGAAAAAGGGGAAGATAAAAGTATTAAACAGGGTTGATAAAAATCACGATTTAAAAAAAAAAAAAAAAAAAAAAATCGGATTTATTTGATTTAAATCGGATTTTTTTTATTAATATTATTTGTGTACTGTGTAAGTATTAATTCATTTCCTCTGCATAGATTTACACATTTCTATTAATTTTATTACAGTTCCTAGATAAAAATTCAAAATAAAAAAAAAGATTGTTGCAAACAAATTCGGATTTACTATCATATTTTTCTACTATTAAATTGTTATAGATGAGATATACCTATGTGTCTTGTGTGAATAATTTCTAGTTAATTTATTAAATTTTTCATTAAGGTATTACTCCAATAATATACATAATATCTAATCACATAATAAATGCAGCAAAGAATGCTAAATATATATATATGTGTATTTCAACCAGAGTTGGCCAATTTTTGCCTAAGTGGAAAAAACTGTCCCGGCAAAAATACTTCTTGCCATAATTTTTGCCTCTGGGAAAAACTGCTAGTATTTTAAAACAGGGTTTTAAGGATTTTATTTAAATTACATTATTTCAATGTTTAAATCATAATTTTAACAGATTAAAATCAGTGATTTAAATTACAATCATGATCAACTTCCGTTTTTTTCCACTTTTTGCCACTGTCCTGACAAAAATACATTTCTGAAAGGCAAAAACCAACCCCATTTCAACAGATTCAGATTCACTGTCATCTTTATCCCATAGACTACGTTTCTTTGTGTTTTTTTTATTTTTGCCACAATCTCTGCCATTTCTACACTACATGGTTTACGTATTGCTTTCACACATTTTCCTGATTTTTTTTTTCCTCCTGTAAAATAAAGCCACATTGGATCTTTCTTTTTGCCAGCCCATTTTTCTTATGTATTAATGTATCCTAAAGCTCTCTGTACTGATATTCTTGTCCAACTTCTGTTTCACACTATACTATATTAATTATTACAAAACAGTTACAAGATGCAAAGTAATCACATAACTAAAAGAACGAAGCTGTCAGCATTATCCAGCCCTCAGCCAATTTCAGCAATCAATTATGCTTACTTAACAGTAGAAATGACTGTTTAGCTTAGAAATAAGGTATAATAACATATCTTATATTTTCCACTGCATTAAACTATGAATTCTAGGAAAGGAGAGGGCAAAGGGATCAGTCACAGGGATTAAATTATTTTCAGTTATAGAAGAAACATGAAACTGGAATTCTATAATTCTGTGTTAGACCAACAGTCAGTGCCGAAACTAGCCTTTTTGGCGCCCGGGGCAAACATGGATTTTGGCGCCCCCCCCCTCCGAAAAGAAAATTTCCAAAGCTAATTTTTTCTAAGTTTCTAAAATTTAAAGTATATAATCAGATAATCTGTAATACTGAACTAAGTAATCAGCTCTGTCAAATACTGATTCATTAAAACCTTGAAAATGGAATCGAAAGGAACCGAAAAATATTCCTCTTTATACAAGTTTTCATCTTAGGAAGTATAATTATTGATATTCGCAGGAGCGGAATTTAAGGGGTCGCGATGGTCTCAATCGCGAGGGGCCCCGCATCCAAAGGGCCCCCAAAATCCTCTTTTGAGTTCAACGAGAAAAATTATTTTTTGATCAAAGGATTTTCTTAACACTTTTTTTAAAATTAGTATTACTACATAATTTTCATGTAATTTAAATAGAATATTTTTTATACCATTTGCTATTCCCAGAAATGTTTTAGTTATGTTTAAATATTTTTCCTTGTCTTCTTTTCTAATAGCAATTATCAGAACTGTGAACGGTTGTGGAGGGTTGGAGTGAGACTCAAACTTCGATCTGAGCTGAAAGGAACCCTGTTACTGTTAGAGACTTTTATGCATTTGACTTTGTTACTGATTATAATCTAATTTTATTAGTCATAGCAACTTGGGTATGGTTTTCTCCCTGCACCCCTACAAATGACATTTTTTTTTTTTCAAAAAAAGTTTTAACAAAGAGTTTTATTTTGCATATTTTTCACATTATTCTTTAAATATTATTTGTTTTTAGTATCCAAGGCAGTCGCCCAACCTCGCCCCCTCTAATAATACTAGATTGGATCTGTATAAAAAAAGTAATTTCAGCAAAATTAACAGGCCGGCATATTCCAGTTGCTGCCAAGGGCGGCAAAACGCTTAGAAAACTTTCGCAAAAAGACGAGTAAAAAACTTTTTGGAAGATAAAGCCAGGGGCGGCTCCGGCTTTACTAGCCATGGCGCGCTGTACGAGATTTTTTACTGTACCTCTACAAAGGCTATAGTTAAAATAAAAAGATTTTACTGAGAATTTTACTTTGGGCATTCATCCTCTAATTTGTGTTTATTGTCCAGAGCAGTCACCCCTCGCCCATGACAAAATGGAAAGAGAAGAAAGCTCCACGCTGGGAGAAAAGGGAAAAAATAGAACAGCCTTCATGGAATATTTTTATCTAATAGAAAAGTCAGAGTGAGGGAATCATTTGTCAATTATCCATGCTGGACAGTGCAGTACCGTATCTAAACGACGTTGAACAGTGTCATATACAGACATGAGTAGGGACTGACCTTGAAAAATGTTAGTGATTCTAACTAGTGATCCTAAACCACAGGAAGAGATTTAAATGATAGACGGCATAGACATGATACATTTGGAATGGGAGAAAGAAAATAGCCTAAGAGAACAGTTCGTTTTTTATTCATTTGCTATCTTGTATTGTAGACGAATCTTTTTATCTATTTGTCTATTTTAATGCATTTGGTTCATTTTTCTTTTGGATTTTCCGGCTGCGAGACTTTTTATACAAATTTCATATATATATACATTTCTATATCAAGCAAAACCTGCATTTGGCGCCCCCTCCACCTTCAGTTCTGCTGGCGCCCGGGGCACGTGCCCCCTCTGCTCCCCTTAGTTTCGGCCCTGCCAACAGTCTAAATATTTATTATGTTATAATTTAGTCCTTGGATTGATCATATTATATGATCAATCTTTACATCGATCCTACTTTACAGGAAGTAACTCCTCACTGAAAATGCTATGAAATAAACTACTAATATATTAAATACTTTTATATTGAATATATTTAACTTTAACTTCAAGAACTAACTTGCAAAAATGAAGTGATCATCTGAGAAAGACAAAAGTTTAAAAATGAGAGAGCATTTATCAGTACTTGTTTTGGGATGCATCATGGATAAATAATCTTTTGAATGTAGTGTTGCATTTACTTTTATGAGTTGAAAATAACTATTTTATGAAAGTTTTATTTAATTTTTAAAAGGTAATTTTAATGTGACATGAATTATAACATTTATTTGAACATGAATGATTAATTTAATCCTTATTCAACTTGTAAATATCAATTTTAAAAATACTGATTTAAATCAAAGATTTTTTTAAAAAAATCATTTGATTTAAATCATGATTTAAATCACGATTTAAATCAAGCTGATTTAAATCAAACAACCCTGGTATTAAATATTGTCTTTCCAAAGTATTCAATAGTAAGTTTTTCTCATAAAATTAATTTATTATTATTAAACTATTTAGCTGATGCTGATACTAAACTATAACTAAAAATTTTAAATAATGTAATTATAATATTGGTACTAAAACTGAAATTATCATAAAAATAATTGTTAATAGAAAATTTAAAAATCTGATCGAAAAGAAAATAACATAGTGATAGCACTCTATACTAGCTAATCTAAACCCATCATGCTTAATTTCTTTAAAAATAAATAAAAATAAAAGGAGAGATTGAAACATACTGCAGCCAGATATTCAGGATCAGGTCAAATTAACATCTGTTGCATCTCTATAAGTTATCATACCTTTAAAATAATTTCTTCAGCTATAAAATTGATAAGTCAAATAAAATTAAATACTGTATCTTCTACAAAATATACTCTTTTATTATTTTTCCTTTTAAATCACAATCAGAAATACAGGTGAATCCATTATTTAAGAAAACTTTTGTTGATAAATTCACAAAATTTCTTTTTAAACTCTACTTAATTTTTCATTCTATAAACTTTTTGCTCAATTTTTTCAGTTTGTTAAGTAGAGGTCGAATTGCATATGATATTTATTCGAAGCAGCAATTAAAATATCTTTTTGATAAATACCTTTGATAATTATTTAATAAAGCTAATGAGTCATACTCATTAGTTTTGATGAAAATATGTATGAATTACAAGTATTTATATCGAGATATAAAATTATGCTGTTAATAATTATTTACTTTTGTGAAAGTCATGTTATTTCATAAGCAGCATCAAAGGATAATAATATATTATATAAAAAAATAAATAAAATCAAGCTGTTATTTTTAAATTATACAATTAAAAAAATAACTCTTTAAATTAATTTTTCATAAAAAAAAAGAGTATATTTTATTTATAAGCAAATTTTATGAAGAGTTTGTATTCAGTCTCAAACTTGGCTGAATATGCAGAATTTGGGCAAATAACTATTCAATATGTTATTAGTTTAAAATGTTAGTATCCATTTTTGTATACCAAAATTTTCTTCAAGAAAAAATAGAAAAAAGAAAAACAAAGTTTAAAATTAGATAACAGTTATATATTACAATCAATTACTAATTCAATTTTAGAAATAAAAATTTGATGCTTACATCTGTTTTGCCAAGAGATATATATAAGTCCAACATATGGCAATATATTTTTTCTGGATCATTATACTGTAATGCTTCTTGAAGAACAGAATTTAAAGTATTACTGGAACCATAATGGCTTTCCATGTTCAACAAAGCAAGCCAAATATTTAAACGTTCTTGATCCTCTCTGAAAAATGCAAATATTTTCATTTTATAAATAAGTTTACAATTTACTTATATTAAAAATTTATTAACATAAGCAGATAAAAATTTAGATCAGTAATTCAACATTTTAGTAACCAGACTTGTATAAAACCAAAAACTGTCTGTGCACATAAATATTGAGTCAAAAACTTCCTGCAACATAATTTAATGTTTAATAAAATTACGTTATATTATTTTGACGATATAAATTAAAAAAAAGTAGTTTAAATTAATTACCATTTAAAATTAATTAATATTAATTAAAGAATAATTATTTTGATTAAAAATAATAATAAAGCTAAAAATCCATGATAGGAAGAGCAGAATTCTTATCAATTATTTTGTCAATGCATTTAGAAACAACCCAATCCTTAATATTTTGACCTCTTCGATAGCGTCTCTAATGTCACAACAATGTTTTGCATCTTTAAATTTTGAATTGGGCACAAACAGTAAATAAATCGTATATAAAATTGGGGAACATTTTTTAATTTTTTGGTACAAAAAAAAAAAAATTCTGCAAAATTCCGAATTTTGCAGATAATTTTCTGCGCATGGCGTGCGTCTATATTATACAACTCTGTTAGTAACATAGTAAAAGAAATTCTTGCATAACCTATTATTCAAAAGATGTGATTATTGAACTATTAATATAAATAAATCATAAGAGTATTTAATAATCTGTCATCAAAAACACATTTAAATATCTTTGAAAATGGGTGAGTTAGAGTTTATATCATTTTTCATATTTGGCCTTATATGACACAACTGTCTATAAATCTTCAGATAATCTATTGTAAATCAGTCCATATGAGAATAAACTAGTAAATCTGCAGATCAGCAGCCTCAACGTCAGCTCTGCAAGTCATTTTTTTAAATCTAATTTTTAAAATCATTTAACATTGTACAATCCGCAATTATTATTTTTTCCATTGCATGCATATTTATAAGCATATAAAATTCTTCAAATGTTCCAGAAATTAGAATCATTAAATTAAACATGGTGTTATGCAATGATATTCAGAAATTCTGCTGAACTGCTTATTCTTTTAATTTAAAAAAAAAAGTATTCATCTCCCCGTAGTCTCATTAAATTTACATTCGTTTTAATAAAAAAAAAATCACTAAAATAGTGCGAGTTCCTTGAATTTTATTATTTTATACTCTTCAAAATATTGTTGCTAAGCAACGCATAAATTAAAGTGGTAAGTAAAAATAAACGCTTTTAAAAATTGTAAAAAATATGAAAATAAGATGTTTACATTTCCCGAACAGATGCAAAAACAGTTTCAAATATTTTAAGCAATTAATTTCTAAATTCTATTAAATTTATCGGCAAAATTTAAAACTATTGGAAATCCATATCGAAAATTTAGCATTCATAATTTTACGTCTAAATCTATTATTCAAATATTCCATTTTCATTTCAGATAAAAATGAAATTTGAAAAATCATCTGCATCCCCATAGGAAAGCATTATGACCTAAAAAGAAATGCTGAATGAACCAAATGTAACTGAAAACTATACAGCTAATTCTGGGTACCTCACCAACAATCAACCTAATCGAACGTTTTTTACGGCAGTTATCGCGGAACAGACAGACAGAAACCATAAACTTTTCGCGTCTCCACAGTGAGCCTTCACTGACATTTCGGCAATAATTTAAGGATGGGAATAGACAAATTTTCATAAAAATCTTTATAATAAATGACTGTTAGGTTAGAACAAAGCCATTTTGAAAAAGACTCATCTATAGAGGAAAAGGTCCAAATACTGACTACCACTTTTATTTTCAATCTAGATCATACAATTTTGAAAATAAGTGACATTGATATGTTTCACATCCTCTTAGAAAAAAAAATTCAGTTTAAAAAGGGTTTTCTGTTTATAAAAAGAAAAATTCCGAAAGCCTGCAAATGTTGTTTCGAAAATGGGGTCTAAATACCAGCTACTTTAGTTTTTTCCAAAAGAATAACACAAATAGAGCTAATTTCGCTAATTAAGAGAGAAGAACATTGTTTTAATAAATTTTATTGATTAATAACATTTAACATTTATAAAAAGAACTTAGAATTTTCAATTAACAAGCATTTTTGTCAAATTTATAAAAATCTTAATGACTATTTGACAGCCTTTTTTCCATTCTGTTCCTAGTTCTGTTTTAATGTGTTAAACAGAAAAAAGCTTGCTTCTTGAAATGCAGAATACTTTATCTACAAAAATCACAAACATACTAAACAGTCTCTGTTCCGGTGCAGTCGCTATGGACCCACATATCTCATTCTAAACACTGAACTGAGAGTTTACCTCTTCTTGTCTGCACAGAAAGCACCCATGCAAAAGACACAAATTGCATCGTCTTCTTCTGTAGACTGTCTTCCTTTTGAAATCCAATTTCTGCTCCTTTTGCCTGTATTTTCTTAGATTCTCCTCCATCAATTTTCTTCTTTCTTTCCCCATTTATTGCAGACTATTTTGATCACAATTGTAACCATAGCCATATTCAGTCAAATGATGCAACAATGCCGTACAGTATCTGTGATCCCATAAATTGATTTATTTATGAAACACACCTAGAAAGGTTTAAATACTGGTTATCCGGTATTTAGACCACTCTGGATGGCCGGTACTTGGACCACTTCTATGTTTAAAAATACAACCCGCATCATTCATTCATATAGTAAAATACCAATAATGTGCTTGCTGCATTTGGGAACTAAATATGTCTAGAAAACAATTTAATCATCAATTCAGGCCGATATACTGTTAGTATTAAAAAAAAAAAAAAAAAAAAAAAAAGAGAGAGAGAGAGAGAAACACATGTCTGAAAAAATTTTGATATCTCAGATTTCGCCATGTAGACACTTTTACTCTTACTGTTTTTGTAAATTACATCACCATACACCCTTTCATAGACATTCTTCTCTGAATTAAAAGACATACAAACTCTGCCTATTGCCACTAGACTAGGCTGTGCTACACTCAGTTCTCAGAACACCTACTAGCCAGTATTTGGACCTTCTCCTCTACTAGTAAAATAAAGATGTCTGTTGGTGACAGGGTTTGTTGATTTTAATCATAATTTAAATCATGATTCAAATCAACTTAAAAATTAAACTTAAATATTAAAAATTTTATTTCAAATTTAGGTCAAGATATTTTGTAATAAATATTATGTTTTGACAAAAATACACTGTAAATTTGAAGAGTGAGAGAGACTGAGAATTCAAAATCCATGTTTTTTGAGTTTTTTTAAAAAATCAAATAGGTATATCACATTTAAAAATAAAAATCCTAATTTAAAAATAAAGAATCTTGACTGAAAATGTTAAAAGATTAATCTATATATTTACCTATTAAAAAATATCTAAATCTTATGTAAATTTTGTAATACAAAAACCAGGGTTGGTAAGCTTTTGACACATGACTGTTTTTACCGGTTATTATGTTTTTTATCACCATGTCAAAAATCTCTTTGTCACAACCCATTTTTTAGTAGTTTGTTTCTACATTATTATTTTTTTTTTCATTCTATCTTTAATATTAAGTTGTTTTACATGAAATATCCAGTATCAAAAAGACTCTTAAACTATATTTATCCAACCAAGAAAAACAATAAAGAATTTATTTAGAATAATATGTGTACATCTCTGTTAGAAGATCTCTATAATAATCTTAAGCTATTTGGCATGGTCTAAAAAAAAATAGATTTTTTGAAGAAATCCTATAACCCATAAGTATTAGATTAAAAAATGTGTATAATTTTGGCAGAATTTATTACACTTGTCTAACTTTGCATTAAAGTGGGTAAGGAGAAAAAAAAAATCATTAAACATGATTTTAATGGGTATTCTCCCGTAACCCTAAAATATGAGTTATTTTATAAAATCTACTCAGATTTTAAGTTTTACATTTTAAATTGTTTAAGTTACAAGTTAAAACTAAAGGCTTCATTTAAACAACTATGCATTGTCAAAAAATTCAGTTGAATATTGGGGTAACATTAAACCCATGTGTGTGTGCTACAAGGTCTGCAAAACGTAATAAAATATACCACCTATTATAGGAAAAGTATGAATACCATTATCTAAAACTAAAAATAATTTTTAAGATTGAAATTTGCAATATCTTTGCTTTTATTATTACCTAAAGTTGATAGACTGCATCCCTCGGCGGGCAAGGGATCTTGCTTTAGCTGTTTCACCTAGTTTAAGAGCATACACCATGTAACAAATCCATGCTTTTGAACTAGTAGGATAACTTGTTACCAGAGCTTCAGCTTCTTCTAAACTTTTCAAATCATAAAACACTGTTGCTTGAGGGTCGAAATTTAGCTGGCAATATAAAAATAACTGTTAAATAATATGTAAGCTAAATGAATAAAATGCACATCACATAATAACTTAATCAAAATATTTGTACTAAAAATTGTTACTGATAAGTTGCAATAAGAACTCTGTTGTCTTTAACAGTTGCATATGCTGTCAGAAGTCACCATACACAAGTTTGTCAAAAATTGTTGTGGACATGGGTCCAAAGGAACAACTTATATCACCCTCAGTAGCAGTTAGAGTCCTGCATTGCATTGAGTCGGGTAAACCACTTTCATCCAAGCTGAGGTCTGGCACTATATTTTTTTGTTGCGTGTCAGGTTGACTTCTACTTTTTTGTTGCGGGTCAGGTTGACTTTCATTGTTTTGAGTTTTGACTCTTGTGGGTCAAGTTGACCTGATATTTCAAAATAACGTCAAAAATATTTTTTCATGCGAAAAATCTATATACAATAAAACTTTTATAATGGATATTCCCGAATAGCGGGGGCCTCTATTTAACGAACATTTTTCCCAATTCCTAACATACATATAATATATATTTGTAAACTTTTTCTCTGAATAGTGGACACCTCCGGATGTGTATAAACTATCACAAATACCATGCTTGTGTTTTTGTGTATGAATCAAAAACGAAATGTTGGAAATTCTTTTCATATTCTGAGAGAAGAAAAAGGGTTCTGAACTGTAACATAAAGAATAATCTATGGTCATATTTCATATTCATTTTATTTCTCATGCAGTAAATTGAATACATACTCATTCATATTCAAATATGTATTTTCACCTGAAACATAGTTCTGCTCAAACTTTTTGTGAAAATCACAACAACCCGATTTGCAAAAACCTAAATCTGACCTGCAAGAAAATTTCCACCAAAAAAAAAAAAATTAGAGTCGCCCCGACCTGAAAAAATAAAATTAGGCACAACCTGACCTGATGCAGGACTCTATTCAATGATCCTCAGGTGTTCAGGTTTTACTATATTTTTGAATATTAAAAAATATAGATATGTTAATTTGTTTAGATGAAAGATAAAATAGGTACTAGAGATATATAACTGTAGAATACCTTTCATAATTGCATTAAAATCTGAATTAATTTCTTTTCATTTCGAGTTTGGGTTGAAATACTTCAAGTTAGGTCCAGGCAGGATTCATACTCATTTTCCAAAATAAAATCCCATGAGAACCTGATGTATTTACCGGGATGCAGGGTTCGTAAATATAAAAAAATATCAGATATGTTGATATATATCCGATATTTTCGAAATAGTCAACTTTTTGATGATTATAAACATTTTCAGAGTTAATATAAATTAGACACTAAAACATATGTCATTTGGAATGAAAACTTAATAAAACAATATTCTAAATGTCTTTTTCTATTTTTTTTTTCACTTAACAAAATTGAAGAATACTAATTGAAAACAGACACAATTTGCTTTTTTACACTCACAAAAAAACAAACTATTAAGATTTAGTAATCAAGTTTTAAGTTTTATACAACAAAATAATTTGTTTTTATTGAAAAATTTGAAGTATAGTAAGCTTGGTCAGCTTAACTGAACAAAACCAAAACAAGAAAAAATATTTGTAATGAAGCTGCAAGTTTATCTAAATTATTTATTGATTCTACATTTAAAAATTCAGCTATAAAGCTCGGAAAAGTTTTTTTTTTTTTTTTTTTTTTTTTTTTGAGAGGGGGGGGGGGGGGGGGGCTAAAAAAGCCACTATAAGAGCAAACATTCTTTA
The DNA here is from genome assembly GCA_963931845.1 of Maratus michaelseni. Lineage (NCBI taxonomy): Eukaryota > Metazoa > Arthropoda > Arachnida > Araneae > Salticidae > Maratus > Maratus michaelseni. The sequence goes on along the minus strand of OZ007593.1, from coordinate 377,007,115 downwards.
TCTACAGAATGACAAAGCCAATAACAGTTAAAAAATTCCTTTACACTTGTTTTGACTGAAAAATATTACATGCAATATTTTGAAAATAAATATCAAATATGTGAAAATATCGAAAATATCAAACTTCATGATATTTTAAAAATAAATATCGGATATATATCAAGATATATATTCATTGATATATATCACTGAACCCTGCTGAGATGAAATAATTTTCGCATGTCAATCATTTTTTATGATTATGACAATGTCACCCCTCTCCTCTAAAAAAAAAAAAAGTTAAATTCTGTATTTAATTTTGAATTTGGTATTTAATTTTTTACCTGGTCAGTTCAAATTAAAAATAGTTTTCAACCTCCTCATTTTAATGAATAATTATTTTGAAAACATTTTTCACATTTTCAAACAAATCTAAATGCAATCGCCCAATATTACTGGCAAAAATTAATAAACAATGTGCATCAATTTCAAAACAAATTTGAAGCTTTTGCTAAATGTAGGCTTCATGAGTGAAGAGTAATTATCATGGAGAAAAATCCCCATAAAATTCAAAGAATGATTTGAAGGAAGGAAACATACGTTTAGTTTCATGACTTCACAATGTTAGAAGGTGTGTCTAGTGTCTGAATGGATGTCACCAGATGTTAGAAGGAGCACAGATTAAATACATGTTATATTTAATCTGAGAGAAAGACTTTCTTTCCAATTCTAGAGTTTAATCTAGGGAATAGAGATTTGTAGCTTTTTGGCTAATTGCAGCCAATAACTGTTAGCCAAATAAAAATAGCTTTAGCCAAGAAAAAAAACTTATTTATACAAAATTTCTATATAAATGAATATTATTTGTAATTATACAATATACAAACAGTACACCACTCTGTAAGATTGACCTCTCGAGATTTGGCCATACATCACACATCAAATGCTTTTTTAAATGGAAATTCTTTTCAAACTTCCCCTTCCAAATTAATCATCATCAGAGTTTCCCCCAGACAGTTTCAGAAGGGTGTTGCACACTGCCTGCCCTTTGGCTTACAAAATAGCACCCTTCTTGCCCTTCATAAAAATAATTAGCACCCTTCTTGCCCCTCCAGTAAAATAATTAGTACCCTTCTTGCCCCTCAGTAAAATACGTGCCCTTTCTCCTTTTGGCATTAAAATTTTTGCTTTCATAGTATAAATTGACTCAATGTTGTCGTGAAAAGAGTGCCCTGACTTTTAAAAATCAAAAGTAGCTTTAAAACCAAAATAATACCTCTAACAATTAAAAAAAGTGCCATCAAGAATCCGAAAAGTGCACCCAAGAATCCAAAAAGTGCACCCAAGAATCCAAAAAGTGCCCTTAAGAATAAAAAGTGCCTTTTTTCTCATTATCAGCACCCTGCCCTTTTTTAAACCTGGGGGAAACTCTGATCACCATTAAGTTAGTTAAATTTTTGATTGTCAGTCTATTTCTCAAGTCAGTTTTTATTATATTCACGAGACTCAATCCCCTTTCACAATCTGCTGTAGACAACAGAATTGTTGCTACAAATTCATACAAAGAAGTCACATTGGGAAACATGTCAGTAATGCCATTTTTATGAAAAAAGAATACAATCAGCTGGTTTAATTTCTTTACCCCTTGTGTAGCCAGAACCTGCCTAAACAACTTCCATTCATGAACCGTTTTGGTTTCATTTCCTAAGTTGGGATCATCAACAAAAAATAAACAAACTCTTTTAATTTCCTCAATACTTGTTTAATGCAAATGACGTCATACTGTTTGTAAGATGCTTGCACAGAGAGGACGAGACAAATTTTGAAGTGAGTTGCCGGGACAGAGGTGGTTTGAGATTTTTTTTCACGCGGCAGCTGAAGGTTTACGAAAGGCAGGAACAACAAAATGGAAATGATATATATTTTTTTGGCTGTTGCTTTTTGGCTAATCCCCTAAATGTTTTGGGGGCAAAAGGTGCTTTCAGTTAGCTTTTTGGCTATTTGGCTAGCTCTAGATTAAACCCTAAATTCTATATCTCACAATGTTAAAAAAGGCGTGTCTTAGTTTGATGATAGCATGCAAAATAGCAGCGATTTCCCTCATTTCCCAGAGTAGCTGATCATTTTTGTCAGTTTTTCCCAGGTTTGAGGAATTTTTTGGATTATCCCCTGATTTTTAAGACTGAAATTAAATTCCCTGATTTTCCCATAATCTCCTGATGAGTATGAACCCTGCCAGGTTGCGAGTTCAAATATGTCAGGTTTGGAGTCAATAAAAATTATTTTGGTAGGCTTGTGTCGATTTTTTTTCTGTCTTTTTCTTTTTTGTCAGATTGATTTTAAATGTAATTTTCAGTTTCATGTCGGGTTGTACCCGACCTATACAGTATCCTAGTAACAGTGTCACATTTCACCGGGCCCCTGGGCAGACCAAAAGTGCGGGCCCCCCTACAATTAAAGGTATGGAATTCCGTCGCTTATATGAATCAATGTATAATCAAATCAGGCTTCTTTTTTTTTAATTAAAAGCAGAACATTAATTGTCGCTAATTTGAATCAGCACCACCCCCTTTAATTAAATCAGACTCCGCTTTACAAACATTAATAATTTAAAAAGTGATTATCAAACTTTGCTCGAATCTTACCATAAAATAATTTATTCAAAGACAAAGGTATTCTGAAATTTTACATTTTACCTGCCTGACAAACTCAATGTCTCTGACACATTTGGAAACAAAAATGGAAATTTCAGCTAATTTCTATCAGGTGTGAAAGAATTAAGAAATGTGTAACTCCCCCTATACGGCTGGCAAGTTTCTGCTGGGGTGGTTAAAACCAGTGGTTATAACCGGTTAAAACCGGCATGACAGAAACTAGTTTCTGCCAGTAAGTGGCAAAAACTGGCCAGGGGTCGATGCAGGTTTTTTTTCTTGGGGCCTATTTTGTGAAAAGTAAAGGTTATTTTTGTGAAAAATAACATTTTGTAACGAAAGTTTAAATCCAGTTAATCAAATTCGAACCACAAACACACAAGCATTTATAAACAAAACCTTTTTAAAATCCTTTTGCTGAAGTTTTCCTCTCTGGTAAACTTGTTTGTTTACAAATTACACATTTTAAAACATCACAAAATATTAAATAGTAGTAAGTTTTTATGGAATAGAATTTTTTGAAGGGACCCATTTTATCAAATTGATTTTTGTGAAGGGCCCATTTTATTAAATAGATTTTTGTGAAGGGGCCCTAAATAGGCCCCAAATTTTTCCTGGATCGACCCCTGCTGGCAGAAACTAAGAAATAATAAGAAGAACTTTAACTGCAATGATTCATAATTCATACATGTATTTTAATATGTAAACAATTAAATTAAAAATTAAACTAAATATTATGAATGTTATTCAAAGTAGCAAAAAGCTTCAAAATGATCATATAAATATACTTGCATTAAAATCTTTTTTTATATAATAATAATTTTCTTTTACTTGAAAAACAGAAATTTTTATAATATTAATCTGATGCTGTACAAGTTTAACTATTAATATTATTATTTGCAGTTGAATTTCTATTTAAAATTTTTTTAAAAAAAAGAAAAGAAAAGAAGTTTACAAAAAATTCTATGATATTTTAACAAATCACTGTTCAGAGAATTTTTAAATAAATAATATAATGCAATAATTTAAAGATTATTTACTATATGGAATATGGTTATATATATATATATATATATATATATATATATCGTTGGAACATTTTCAACTAACAGTCTTAAATTTAAAAAAAGATTTGTTTCTTTGAATACTGTATTTAAATGAAATGTTTTTAAATCCGCACAATTACAAGATCCACATATAACTACAGCTCCAAGTTAAAAAATTAGAATAATAGAAAAATAGGAATTGTGAAAAAAGGTTGTTTATGTATCGCTTATACAAAAAATAACACAGGATAAAACTTAATATTGTAAGAATCTACATAGTTTGTAGAATCTTTTAGCATTAAAATTAAAGGAAATAATACAAAAATTAAAATAATTATTCACACTTGGAAAAAATAAAATATTAGAATAATCTGTACATGGTTCAAAATATTAGAATAATGCATTGTAAATAATATGCGTTTAAAAAAAAGGAAAAATAGTTATTCTTTAATATTTTGTAGCATCATCTTTACATTTTATAACAGCACGAACTTGCTTAGCCAAGCTAGCTACAAGTGGTTCACAATGTTTTCTGCTCAGACATGACCATGGCGACTTTATGCTGGAAATAAGCACAACTTTGTTTTTTGTCGCAATATCTATTGCGCCAAAAATGCTTATTTTATACAACTTTCTGAACCAATCAGGAAAATTCATAAGTATTCTAATTTTTTGAACCCCGTATTTTAGTATTCTAATATTTTGTATAATGAAAATAATTTTACAAAAATAAAATATTCACTCAATTTAATATTTTACAGTTTTAATTTTTGTTAATAACATGCAAATGTGTTAAAAAATCCACCGCAGTTCTTTTTCAATTGTACTACAGTGAAATAAAGCTAAATGCAATTCCAAATACAAATGGAATTAATTAATCCAATTTTTTTATTTGAAGCTGTATAGCATTTCTATGAGAAAGATTTTTTACAGTTATTATTAAATTATTATATTAAATTACAGAAAAGTAGTTTGAGTAAGTATTATTTTTTTTTCTTTTCTTTTCAGTGTTTAATTTAAAATAAGTATTGGATATAGTTTTCTATTTTGAATTTTAAACTGAGATTTTAAATACTCTAATAATTGTTCATATATAAAATTACACAACCATATTATAACAAAAATTTTATCTGTTACATTACTCATCTTTTCTAATACAAATTTATTTATTTTAAATTAAAATTATCCGCAGTATTTTATTTGTTATTTACCCTGAATAAAATGACTTAAGGAATTTAATACTACTAAAAGAGTCTCAGATTATGTCACAAAATGTGTTTATGCCAGTTATTGCCGGTTAAAACCACTTTCTGCCACTGGCATGGCAGAAAGTGGTTTCTGCCGGCAAAAACCCAGCCCTGCGAGATTCATCTTTGATTATAATCAATTGTTACCACATGACCAGCTTTTCATAATTTTCATATATCAAAAATTGCTTTGAAACATGATTTTGACTGTATTTGTATTCATAGGTATGCATACATATTTTCGAATGTTACTGTCAAAACTCATAATTGACATATAAAAATCAATACAACCTTATAAGGGTGCTATGAATAACTTCGCAACGAGCGTCCCGTATAGGTGACGTATAAGGTTATCAAAATCCTTGATTATTGATATCAGTAAATTTGAATAGAAAATTTTATCTTATTCTTTCGAAGAATTTCTGCAATTAAATTGGATTAAAAAAAAATTTTCTGAATAATCGATGATAAAAGATTAAAATTTCTTTAAGTCGAAAGGGGTTAATAGTGCATAATGTATATTATGTTCGAACTAATGATAAATACTATATATAATTATTTATAAAATATAATAAATTTACATTAAGTAAAAGTTTGAAAAAAAAAGTATTAATCAATAAAGATTTTTGTCTGTTTAGTCTGTTAGCTTCTTTGTTAATTGACGAGGCTAGGATAAAGATAAATCTATCGCACGTAAACGTTTGAAAATTTGGATAAGATAGACAAAGACAGATGTGAATGCACCTTCGGCATAGATATTTCATTTTTTGATAATTAGCTTAATTAGACATTCCTTGTACAAAATCTCCTTTGCATAACATTATCTTACAAGCGAGATTTTATCAGAGATTTACTGAATCTAGGGCCGTAGAAATGTGTTCTCGGAAATGTGTTCCCCCCCCCCCTTCCAAAAAAAAAAAAATAATAAAATAAATAATAATAAAAAATAAATAAATAATCTGGCCTTCCGTTCAGATTTTGGAGAAATATTTTTATTGAATTTTCCATATTAATTTCATTTATAACAATACCAACGGAGCTTCGCTCTCTTCTTTAATGATCAGTTTTTCCTAGAAGAACCTGGCAATACCTTTGGCAACGTATACCCGTACGATCTACATCCACTCTGGTCTCGAATCAAACGAACCTTGAGTTATTGTGGTTTTTTTTAATTTCGATCCAGATTAAATTCAAATTTTCAACATCATCTTCATATTGTGTTTAGGAACAACGTACTTATGTATACATATTTTTCTAACTTGTATTTAATCGTTACACGAGCAAAATTTAGATTTTCGCCGTTTCAGAAAAAAATTGTCATAAAATCGCCGCGATACTCTAAAAATCTCATAAAAAATCACAGAGAACAGAGTTTACTATATTGAGCTAACAGATTGAAAACAATTTTTTTTTTTGCGAATGTCAAAAAGTCGCCATAAGAAAAAAAAAAAGCATAAAAATTTTGCAAAAAATTCAAAAATCAGAGAGAACAAAATTTATTATACTAAGTAAAAAGATTGAAATCGGATTCTTTTTGCAAGTTAAAAAATCGCCGCAAAACGCAAAAAACAAACCAACAAAGGTGCTAAAAGTGGCATAAAAATTTCGCGGAAAATTAAAAAACTCCCATGACAAAATTTACTATAATAAGGTAAAATATTGAAAACAGATTATTTTGATGAATGTTAAAAAAAATGTCTTAAAACACAAAAGAAAAAAATGCTAAAAATCGCAGACACGTACCCACCCCCATAAAAGTATATGCATAATTTGAGACATGCAGGTACCTTCCTCTAAAATCTAGTAACTCTGCATCCTACAGTCACTTCAGAGAACTCTGAATGGACAGACAGGCACACAACAGTGATGGAACACCAGGATCATCATTTTGGAGCAGCAAAACACCATTTTGGAGCAACAAACCGCTCATTTTAGAGCAGAAATTGCTAATTTTGGAGCAGCAAATGACTCATTTTGGAGCAGCAAATGACTCATTTTGGAGCAGCAAATCGCTCATTTCGGAGCAGCAAAACGGTTTTTCAGCAGAAAATAACTATTATGGAGCTGCAAAATCCCTCTCTTTTAAGCATGAAAAAGCTTTTTAGAGAAAACGTACACACACACCAAAAAAAAAAAAAAAAACTATGTTACAGCTATCACAAAACTTTTTTCTATATCAATCAAATCGTTTGTAACCAAAATTAAATGACAATCTACTCGTTCTTGAGATAGAGCTATCGCGGAAATTCTGAAAAACTGTTATGCATCTTTATAAATCCTTGGCTTAAAGCTTTCTTTAAATATAAGTAAAGGTATTTAGTTTTACATTGATGCATTTCAGTTTTTCAACATCTCTTGAATAAACATACTCGCGTATCTGAAACGGCCAGCGCTAATGTTTTCATTCACGATCTTCCAGTTCAAAATACGTTACTCAGTAACAGTAAGTAACCTGTGATGTCAGGATCGCGCTAGTCACCGTAGTCTGCTATTCGCGACTTGCGAGTATTCGTAGCCAATGGCGTTTCAGATGCGAATTTGTGTACCTTTAAATGGCAACGTGTTTATGCAAAACATTCGCCGATGGTGTGTTTAAAAGGCTGGACTTTCCAGGATGCTTTGCCTTCACTTTTCATTCCTCCAGCTTGTAATGCTGGTTGTAATATAAAATGTAGCTGCATATTATTTTTCTTCAGTTCGTTTATTTAACAGCGAAGTTATGCTGTCTTATTGTATGTCATCATGTTTATAATAAACTACTATGATTTTAAAGGAGCTGTTACTTTTTAAGTCTTCCACATGTCACATGAAACACAGTTTTTTATTGGTACGGCCAACAAGTGGTAGCAGAGTTGCGCGGTTGTGATTTTTTAAAGCAGTTTAAAGTTTGTTTTGTGGAAGTGAAGACGTCGTCGCCGATGTGTTTCTCGAAGTCGCTGCGATGTTGTTTTTCTGCTTAAGTGTCGCCGATGTTTACAGCTGATGTTTTTTTCCCTGGAGTGCGCTTTTAAAGAGACTTTTGCTTTTTTTCATGTGTATTAAAGTGTTTTTCCTACTTATTTGACGGAGGCCGTATAGAAAATGGAGTTTCAGAATGTTGCTCTTTTGACCTCGTCAAACTGGGAGACGTGGAAGATGGAAGTAAAAGTTCTGCTAATGCATTATGGTGCTTGGGAATATATCGAGAACGTCAAGAGTGAAAGCGGTGAGACATCGGAAAAAACAGTTCCTGTGACAGACAAGCTGACATGGAGAGAACAGAGTGAGGTGAATTTAAGAGAAGCCCGGTCCTATACCATTATTTACCAGACCTTGTCATCTGAGTTTAAGCCATTAATTTCGCATACAACGAATGGAGCTGAAGCCTGGAAGATCCTTAAAGAGCATTTTGAACCTACCACAAGAGCTCGTGTTATACAACTGCTAGATGATTTTTTTGGTGTCCGTTATTTTCCTGGAGAAAATTTGGGACTTTTTTTGTGTCGTGTCAAGCAGGCAGCAGAGCGTCTGCGTGATGTAGGACATACCCTTCAGCCCTTGTATATGGGTTACCAGATGATTAGAAGTTTGCCCGAGGAGTTCCAGTCTACAGTCCAAGCGATTTACAGGTGGCCAGATGCAGAGTTTGTACCGGACAAGATTGAGGCTGAATTGCTACTGGAGGAGAATAGATTGAAACTGGCCAAAAAGGACATTTCTAGTTCTAGTGTTGTTTTTTCTGGAGAAATGGTAAAGTGTAAAACAGGTAAATTTAAGAATTATAATGTTAATCAAAGTAAATTAATAGGTCCTTGTTTTCTTTGTAAATCTTATGGTCATTTAATTGCTAACTGTAAATTGAAAAATCAATCTAAAAATTTTCAGTCTAAAAATTGTCAAACTAAGAAATATCAGTCAAATAGTAACACAGAGTTAAAATGTAATGTTAAGTGTAGTAATGAAAAAAACAATAGTAATGTTAAGTGTAGTAATGAAAAAAACAATAGTAATGTTAAGTGTAGTAATGAAAAAAACAATAGTAATGTTAAATGTAGTAATGAGAAAAGTAATAGTAATGTAAAATGTACCTTCTCTGAACATGAGACTAGTTTAATTGAAGTAGCTCAAAGTAATTTTAAAAGTAATTTTCTTGAGGCAAATTCATCTGATTTTGGCCAAAATAGTAGCTGGGTGTTTGATACAGCTGCTACTGCTCATTTTTGTAATAACAAAAATCTTTTTTTGAATTATGAGTCAGTTTCAAATATGCAGATGTCACTTGCTGTTGGAGAAAAAGAAAGTCCTGTTCAGGGAAAAGGTACAATACATTTTTCTATTAAATGTAAAGATGGAAGTTTCAATCAAATAATTCTTAAAGATGTTTTGTATAATCCTCATTTACGTAGAAATCTCTTGTCTGGTAGTAAACTTGAAAAACTAGGCATAAATTTTGTTGGCAGTAAAGGCAAATTAATTGTGTATGACAAGGACTGGCAATGGTTATTTTATGCAGTAAGGAAAAATGATTTGTATTTTGTTAAACCTTTCAGCTATAAAACTTGTAAAGGAGAAAGCAACTCGGTTGACATTTCAGCTAACCAAATTGAAAATTTAAATTTGAGTAACTTGTGGCATGAGAGATTTTGTCACGTAAATAGTGAATATTTGGTTAATACTAGTAAAAATGAAAGTGTTAGAGGTTTGCCAGAGCTGTCAAAGTTAACCGAGGATTGCATCTCCTGTAAACTTGCAAAATCGAAGAGAGTGCCATTTAAATCAATAGGGAATGTTAGATCAAAAACTGCTCTAGAACTTTTACACATGGATTTGTGCGGCCCTTTACCTGTAGCATCACATGGAGGGAATAGATATTTTTTCACAATCATTGATGATTTTTCTCGTAATGTTGCAGTATATACCATCAGAAATAAATCAGACGTTTTTCAGACATTCTTAAAATTTCAGAATAGGGCTGAAAGGTATTTAAGTAAGAAAGTAATTTCTACTAGAACTGATGGGGGTTTAGAATTCTGCAACAACGAATTTGAGAAATTTTTAGAGAAGCAGGGAATTTTACATGAGAAAACGAACCCGTACAGTCCAGAAATGAACGGTGTCACGGAGCGTTTTAATTTAACTGCTCTTGATGGTGTTAAAGCTCTCCTTAATTCAAGTGGCTTATCACAAAAATTTTGGGCTGAGGCCTTAATGTGTTTTTCTTACACCTGGAATAGGATCTGTCACAAACAAAAAAGAACCCCTTTTGAGATGTACTCTGGTATAAAACCTTCAGTTTCTCATTTAAAAACATTTGGCTGTTTAGCTTATGTTGGAGTGCCCAAACAAGTCCGAAGGAAGCTTGATATGCGAGCTAAACTAGGGATTATGTGCGGGTATGCTCAGGCAACTAAAGGCTACAGAATTTGGTTAATAGATGAACAGAAAATTGTAGAAACCATTAATGTTCGTTTTGATGAAACTAAATGGGGGGTAGATATAGCTTCAAAAATTAAAGAACCTAAATTAAATTTTTCACTTTTTGATTTCCCAGAGGACGGAAATATTTTTGATGTAGAACCAGAGATTACATCTGAATTGGGAGGGGCATCAGATTCTAACCAAAGTTTAGAACAGAGTAGTTTAAAGACTTGTGCAACTATTCCTTGGATACGTAAAGCAGTACCTCGAAAAATTGGAAATAAAACAGACATTTACTATGGCATCGAAGGAACCAATACTAGAATAAGATCTTTTAATGAATTGTTAGAATATTGTAAATTAAATAAAATAGAATGTGATAAAAACCTTTTTGACTTCAGCAGTAAAAATAAAGAATCCGGTAAAATTTCTAATTTTTTAAAAAATAGATGAAGCAAACTTGACTGAGGTTAAAATCCCCAAAACTTACAATCAGGCTGTAAAAACCCCAGAAGCATCTAGTTGGAGGGACGCAATGAACCAGGAAATGAATGTTATGTATGAACGTAACGTATGGGATCTTGTGATACCTCCAAAGGATACAAAAATACTTGATAATCGTTGGGTGTATACCTTAAAAAGAAATGAAAATGGTGAGATTGTAAGGTATAAGGCTAGGTTAGTTGCAAAGGGGTTTAATCAGGTTAAAGGAGAAAGTTACGATGAAGTTTTCAGTCCAGTTGTTAGTTTTTCAATAATTCGGTTGTTCTTTGCCATATTTTCATGTCTGTTGAAATGGGTTAATGTCCAGGTAGATGTCAACAATGCATATCTTTATGCTGGTCTTGATGAAACTATATACATGCACCAACCTGAGGGTTTTGAAAAAGAAAAAAATAAAGTTTGTAAGTTAAATAAAGCCATTTATGGTCTGCATCAAAGTGACAGACAGTGGTTTTTTGAAATGGATGATGCTTTATCCAAATTAAATTTTTGCAAACTAGATTGGTGCAATTGTGTATATATGTTTCAAGACAGATTGGTTCTTTTGCTTTATGTTGATGACATTGTTCTTTTTGGCAAAACTAAAGATGATTTGAATTTTGGGATAGATTTGCTGCAAAAACATTTTAACTTAAAAATTTTGGGTGCAACCAGAAAGCTATTAGGCATAGAGTTTGAAGAGATTGGAAATAGACTTTACATACACCAAACAGCTTATATTGAGAAAGTTTGTGAAATGTATTCAAACTTTAAATTTCCAATTAGCTCTTTACCTATTCCTAAGGGTTTAGTGTTGTCAAAGCAAGATTCCCCTACCACTAAGGAAGAATTTGATAAAATGTCTAGTTTTCCTTATAGAAATCTTATAGGATGTTTATCTTATATAGCGGGAAGGACCAGACCTGATATTATGTATGCAGTAAATTTATTATCTCAATTTCAAACCAATCCTGGCATTGCTCATTGGAATTGTTTATTAAAATTGTTAGGTTATTTAAAATATACTAAAAATTTCAAACTTGAGTTATCTAGAGTTAATGATTTAAATCTCTCATGTTATTCTGATTCAGATTTTGCAGCAAACAGAGACGATCGTGTTTCCATAGGTGGCTATATTTTGTTTTTGGATGAAACTCCTATTTCATGGAAGACATTTAAACAACAATGTGTAAGTCTTTCAACCATGGAGGCCGAATATGTTAGTTTAACTGAAGCTGCTAAGGGATTAATCTGGATAAAAAATGTCTTACAAAATAAAATACTTAACTTAAATTTGAGAGATTGCACTTTATTCTGTGATAACCAAGCCGCCATAGCCTTTTCTAATTCCCCTTTTGAAAACCAGAAAACAAAACATATTCATATAAAGTATCATTTTTTAAGAAATCTTGTTTTTGATAAAATGTTTAAACTTAAATATATTCCTAGTAAACTTAATCTTGCAGATAGCTTTACTAAGCCACAAGTGAAAGAGCAGCTGTTGAATTTTTGTAAAAGAATTTTTGATATTTAAATCTTTATGTGGGGGGTTATAATTTTTCTTACAATGTTGTTCACTCTGGTCAGTGTCCTGCCAATAAAGTCTTATGTGACCTGACATTGATCAGATTGTTAGTTTTTGAATTTTTCAAGTGTAATTTTTTTGTAAATTTTTTGAACTTTTTCATGTTTATGCAAATTTTTCATGCTTTTGTAATATTCTAGAGATGATGAAAAAGGAGGCCGATTGTTATGCATCTTTATAAATCCTTGGCTTAAAGCTTTCTTTAAATATAAGTAAAGGTATTTAGTTTTACATTGATGCATTTCAGTTTTTCAACATCTCTTGAATAAACATACTCGCGTATCTGAAACGGCCAGCGCTAATGTTTTCTTCCAGTTCAAAATACGTTACTCAGTAACAGTAAGTAACCTGTGATGTCAGGATCGCGCTAGTCACCGTAGTCTGCTATTCGCGACTTGCGAGTATTCGTAGCCAATGGCGTTTCAGATGCGAATTTGTGTACCTTTAAATGGCAACGTGTTTATGCAAAACATTCGCCGATGGTGTGTTTAAAAGGCTGGACTTTCCAGGATGCTTTGCCTTCACTTTTCATTCCTCCAGCTTGTAATGCTGGTTGTAATATAAAATGTAGCTGCATATTATTTTTCTTCAGTTCGTTTATTTAACAGCGAAGTTATGCTGTCTTATTGTATGTCATCATGTTTATAATAAACTACTATGATTTTAAAGGAGCTGTTACTTTTTAAGTCTTCCACATGTCACATGAAACACAGTTTTTTATTGGTACGGCCAACAAAAACAGACAATAGCAGCACCACCTGTTGGTCAGTATACATCCAAATCTAATAAGAATATATTTATGTCAAGGTTTAACATAATATGAAGTTTTATGAAATTCCGTGCATTAATTCTTGAGATATAGCTATTTCAGAAATCGTGATAAATGAAGTGCAATAGCGCCACCTGTTGGGCGATTTACACCACAATCTAACTGGCATCTGATTCAGGGGTAATTCTTAGTAAAAAAAAAAAAATCTGAAATTCACAACAAATTTTCTGAAAGGTTACAACAAGGGAGACGGGGGAGGGGGAATCCACTCCCGGCACAATGATTTTTTTTCGCACCTCACTGACAAAATTTGCGGTTTTTCCTCGATCCTTTGACGAAATTTGCGGTTTTTCCGCAATCCTTTGACGAAATTTGCCGTTTTTCCGCAATTATTTGACGAAATTTGTTGTTTTTAAGCGATCCTGTGGTTTTCCCACGATCTTTTGACGAAATTTGCCAGTTTTTCCGTGATCCTTTAACGAAATTTGCGGTTTTTTCGCGATCCTTTGACGAAATTTGCCGTTTTTTCGGGATCCTTTGATGAAATTTGTTGTTTTTAAGCATCTTTTGATGAAAATTGCGGTTTTCTCACGATCTTTTGATGAAATTTGCCGTTTTTTCGGGATCCTTTGACGAAAGTTGTTGTTTTTAAGCGATCTTTTGACGAAAATTGTGGTTTTCACACAATCTTTTGACGAAATTTGCCGGTTTCTCCGCGAGCCTTTGACGAAATTTGCGGTTTTTTCGAGATCCTTTGACGAAATTTGCCGTTTTTTCGGGATTGTTTGACGAAATTTGTCGTTTTTTCGCGATCTTCTGGCGAAATTTGCGGGTTTTTCGCGATCTTTTAACAAAATTTGTCGTTTTATTGCGATCCTTCGATGAAATTTGCCGTTTTTTCGCGATCCTTTGACGAAATTTGCCGTTTTTTCACGACCCTTTGACGAAATTTGCCGTTTTTTCACGATCTTTTGACGAAATTTGCCGTTTTTTCGCGATTTTTTAACAAAATTTGTCGTTTTATTGCGATCCTTCGATGAAATCTGCCGCTTTTTCGCGATCCTTTGACGAAATTTGCCGTTTTTTCGCGATCCTTTGACGAAATTTGCCGTTTTTTCGCGATCCTTTGACGAAATTTGCCGTTTTTTCACGATCTTTTGGCGAAATTTGCCGTTTTTTCGCGATCCTTTGACAAAATTTGCCATTTTTTCGCGATCCTTTGACGAAATTTGCCGTTTTTTTCACGATCCTTTGACGAAATTTGGCGTTTTTTCGCGATCTTTTAACAAAATTTGTCGTTTTATCGCGATCCTTCGATGAAATTTGCCGTTTTTTCGCGATCCTTTGACGAAATTTGCCGTTTTTTCACGATCTTCTAACGAAATTTGCGGGTTTTCCGCAATCCTTTGACGAAATTAGCGTTTTTTTCGTTATCCTGTGACGAAATTTGCCGTTTTTTCACGATCCTTTGACGAAATTTGCCGTTTTTTCGGGATCGTTTGACGAAATTTGTCGTTTTTTCGCGATCTTCTGGCGAAATTTGCGGGTTTTCCGCAATCCTTTGACGAAATTAGCGGTTTTTCGTTATCCTTTGACGAAATTTGTCGTTTTTTCGCGATCTTTTAACAAAATTTGTCGTTTTATTGCGATCCTTCGATGAAATTTGCCGTTTTTTCGCGATCCTTTGACGAAATTTGCCGTTTTTTCACGATCCTTTGACGAAATTTGCCGTTTTTTCACGATCTTTTGACGAAATTTGCCGTTTTTTCGCGATCTTTTAACAAAATTTGTCGTTTTATTGCGATCCTTCGATGAAATCTGCCGTTTTTTCGCGATCCTTTGACGAAATTTGCCGTTTTTTCGCGATCCTTTGACGAAATTTGCCGTTTTTTCACGATCTTTTGGCGAAATTTGCCGTTTTTTCGCGATCCTTTGACAAGATTTGCCATTTTTTCGCGATCCTTTGACGAAATTTGCCGTTTTTTTCACGATCCTTTGACGAAATTTGGCGTTTTTTCGCGATCTTTTAACAAAATTTGTCGTTTTATCGCGATCCTTCGATGAAATTTGCCGTTTTTTCGCGATCCTTTGACGAAATTTGCCGTTTTTTCACGATCTTCTAACGAAATTTGCGGGTTTTCCGCAATCCTTTGACGAAATTAGCGTTTTTTTCGTTATCCTGTGACGAAATTTGCCGTTTTTTCACGATCCTTTGACGAAATTTGCCGTTTTTTCGGGATCGTTTGACGAAATTTGTCGTTTTTTCGCGATCTTCTGGCGAAATTTGCGGGTTTTCCGCAATCCTTTGACGAAATTAGCGGTTTTTCGTTATCCTTTGACGAAATTTGTCGTTTTTTCGCGATCTTTTAACAAAATTTGTCGTTTTATTGCGATCCTTCGATGAAATTTGCCGTTTTTTCGCGATCCTTTGACGAAATTTGCCGTTTTTTCACGATCCTTTGACGAAATTTGCCGTTTTTTCACGATCTTTTGACGAAATTTGCCGTTTTTTCGCGATCTTTTAACAAAATTTGTCGTTTTATTGCGATCCTTCGATGAAATCTGCCGTTTTTTCGCGATCCTTTGACGAAATTTGCCGTTTTTTCGCGATCCTTTGACGAAATTTGCCGTTTTTTCACGATCTTTTGGCGAAATTTGCCGTTTTTTCGCGATCCTTTGACAAGATTTGCCATTTTTTCGCGATCCTTTGACGAAATTTGCCGTTTTTTTCACGATCCTTTGACGAAATTTGGCGTTTTTTCGCGATCTTTTAACAAAATTTGTCGTTTTATCGCGATCCTTCGATGAAATTTGCCGTTTTTTCGCGATCCTTTGACGAAATTTGCCGTTTTTTCACGATCTTCTAACGAAATTTGCGGGTTTTCCGCAATCCTTTGACGAAATTAGCGGTTTTTTCGTTATCCTGTGACGAAATTTGCCGTTTTTTCACGATCCTTTGACGAAATTTGCCGTTTTTTCGCGATCCTTTGACGAAATTTGCCGTTTTTTCGCGATCCTTTGACAAAATTTGCCATTTTTTCGCGATCCTTTGACGAAATTTGCCGTTTTTTTCACGATCCTTTGACGAAATTTGGCGTTTTTTCGCGATCTTTTAACAAAATTTGTCGTTTTTCGCGATCCTTCGATGAAATCTGCCGATTTTTCGCAATCCTTTGACGAAATTTGCCATTTTTTCGCGATCCTTTGAAGAAATTTGCCGTTTTTCCACGATCTTTTGACGAAATTTGCCGGTTTTTTGCGATTTTTTTGACGAAATCTGTCGTTTTTCAACCATCCTTTGACAAATTGGCGAATTGTTTTCGAACGATTGACGAAATTGATTTTTTTTCGGCGACCATTTGTCGAAAAACGCGATGTATTTTATGTCCGAATTTTCGGATTTATGACCGTTTTTTTTTAATTTTAGGAAATGACTGCCTTAATTTTTCGGAAAATTCGGAACAGAATCACCCCTGACTGATTATGTCAAGGTCTAACAAAATATGAAGTTTAACGAAGTTCTGTACATTAGTTCTTGAGATATAGTTATTGTGAAATCATGCAAAAGTAGAATAGCAGCACCACCTGTTGGGCTATTTATATCGAAACGTAATCAGCATCTATTTATGTCAAGGTCTAACAGAATCTGAAGTTTGATGAAATTCTGGGTATTAGTTCTTGAGATACAGCTATCGTGAAAATCATGAAAAAAGAAGTATAGCAGTGCCACCTGTTGGGATAGCTACACCAAAATATAATCAGCATCTATTTATGTCAAGGTCTAACTGAATCTGAAGTTTGGTGAAAATAAGTGGATTAGTTCTTGAGATAGAGATTGCGGAAGTCGTGAGAAATGCAGGATAGCAGCGCCACCTGTTGAGCGATTTACACCAAAAGCTAATCAGCACGTACTCCCGTCACTTTTTTTTTGCATTCCTTTGACGAAATTTGCAGTTTTTTCCGAGATCTGTTGATAAAATTTGCGTTTTTTTCGCTATTTTTTGACGAAATTTGCCGTTTTTCGCGATGTGTTAACAAAATTTGCCGTTTTTACACGATTCTCTGACGAAAGTCACGTTTTTCCTGCGATCTGTTGACAAAATTTGTTGTTTTATCGCGATCTTTTGACGAAATTTGCCATTTTTCGCAATGTTTTTGAAGAAATTTGCCGTTTTTCGCAATGTTTTTGACGAAATTTGCCTTTTTTCGCGATGCTCTGACAAAAGTCACGTTTTTCCCGTGATCTGTTGACAAAATTTGTCATTTTTTCGCGATCTTTGGGCGAAATTTGCCGTTTTTTGCAATGTTTATGACGAAATTTGCCGTTTTTTTCGATTTTCTGACGAAAGTAACGTTTTTCCCGCGATCCGTTGATAAAATTTGCCGTTTTTTCGCGATCTTTTGACGAAATTTGCCGCTTTTCGCAATGTTTTTGACGAAAGTCACGTTTTACCTGCGATCCTTTGACAAAATTGGCAACTTTTCTTCGAACGAATGACGAGATTGATTTTTTTCGGCGATCATTTGCCGAAATACCGATACATTTTATGTCTGAATTTTCGGATTTATGACCGATATATCTACCCTATATATATAAAATCCTAATGAAACGAATTTGTGAAACGATTTTATGAAACGAATTTATGAAACGATTTTATGAAACGACTGATTAAACGACTGATTATGTTTCAGGGCTATTTTTAATAAAATATTAAACGCTTGATGGTGAAATTAATACCAATTGTTCATAAAAATCCGCGGATGTCAAAACTGGTAATAGAATTTTGAAATTGGAATTAGTTTTCGAGATATTAATTTTTTTCTAATTTTAATGACATTTCTGTAATGATGGCAACTAATTACTCAGTTTTTTTGTGACAAAAAAGGGAAAAAAATTGAAAAGGATCCCGATAGGGATTATTGATTTCTTTTTATTCGTCATTTTCAAATTGAAATTGGATTTATCTTTTATTTCAATCGATAATGAAGACAAGATTGTGATTAAATTATGTTTTTCAGTAAAATCTGAAAAAAAAAATCACATTTCTATCTTCAGGATTCAATCGTCTGTCAGCATTTAATTTAATTTATAAACTGAAAATGTTTTGAATAAATTCGTCCAAATGACGTCATTAAGGTAAATGCAAAAGAAAGGGAGGAAAAGGAATTAATAGTAATTATTTTTTATTTATATGATTTTGTTATTTTTTTGTAAAATTTAATTAAACGACTTTATAAAATCATTAATTTGTATATTTGAAACTAATATATAAAATAATAATTGCCCAACTGAACGGAAGAATAAAATATCCTGCTTGGTTTTCTATCCTGCTTGGTTTTTTCCGCCAAGCTTTTTAAAAAAGCGTCAAGACCCCTATAATAGAAAAGCACCAAAAGTTTATTGGGTTTGTTTTCATAACTTTTGGCAACAAATCTATGTATATTAACGAATCTATCCCTTTTTGAAGCTCGAATTACGCCAAACCTAAAAGAAAAGGATCCTATAATGGAAAAGTACCCGATTTTCTTATGGACAATATTCAAGTGACATAACATGGTGTAAAATTATCGGGGATAGCAAATTTGTTTAAATATCTCATCAATTGATGCCGAATAAATGCAGGCATACATGCACAAAATATTTAATTAATTTTGTATGATAAATAATTATTAGAAAATTCGTATATACATATTAATTAAAATAAATAATTTACATATTTAAAATAACATGAAAATATGCATGATGGTGCACTAAAATAGGGAGAAAATTAAAACCTGTTACTGAAAATGTCTGTAACATAGTAATTTTCAATACCGTGGTTCTTAATGTTATTCACAAGCAGATGGAATTTTTCTCATCCTTAAACGCAAAGGAAGAATAGAATACCGATCGTTCTTATAAAAGTCCGAGAGGTAGCCACAATTTAAACCTAACCATTTTATACAAGTTGGTTTTCACGTTGTAATTGATTTTACTTATCATTCCCGAAAACAGTCGCGTCAGTTGTCGCAACAGCTGTGTATGAGGCCATGATAATCAAAAAATGCCCCATTAAAACGTTAACAGCATGGCAACTCAATTACAGATTTACCAATATTTATAAAATAAAGCACGCTGTCATGTTTTTAGAGGCCTCGAAGTCTGAGCGGGGGTTGGCGAGCGTAGCTCGCAGGGGGTAGGCCCCCTAGTATATATATAATTTTTTTTTTTTTTTCGGAAACCATTGCCTTAATTTTTCGGAAAATTCGAACCAGAATCACCCCTGTAGCAGACTGTGATTGGTGTCTCGCGAGCCGAGCTTCCTAGCTGCTAAGCTCTAGTCATATATAGTTGGTTCCTTTGCAGGAAACTCAATCCAATCAGAGGATCGACTGATCGGCGCGCGCGAGCACGTTTCGAATCATAACAGGCACTTTAAAGAGGGGATTTCGTACCACGAAGAATGACGAAATTTTTCGTATGGCAAAATGTTGCTAGAAGAAAATTATCGAATTGGCACAGTTGGGCGCAATTTTGTTGAAAAATGATCGTTTTGGCGCAGAATGGCGCAGCATTATCGTTTTGGCGCAGCTGTTCCATCACTGACACAAACATCTGTCTTTATCATCCATATTTGCTGACCCACCCGGCGTTGCCCAGGCCCATCAAAAAATCGTTCAAAACGCGAAAATACTTTAAAATTTTCGCGATTTTTAGAAACTGTTGCACGAGCTCCGACTAAACTTTATTCAAAAGGGAATACATTTTACTATATTCGGCTAATAGAAATAAATTTTTACTGATGTGGAAAATTGCCACGAAAAAATTCTGAAAATCAAAAATTAAATAGAAGACAAAATTTGCTATAATGGGCTATAAGATTAAAATAGGATTCTTTTATGAAAGACGAAAATTCGTCGCAAAACACGAAAAATATCTAAAAATCCCATAAAAAATTTTATGAAAAATTCAAAAATCGCTATATGAATTCCGAATAAACTTCATAGAATAAAAGACAAGTCTACTATAGTGGACTAAAACATTAAAACCATATTTATTTTTAATGTAGAAAAATCGCCTCAAAAAAATAAATAAATAAATCGCTAAAAATTAAAAAATCGCAGAGTGTACAATTTAGTATATAGTGGGCTAAAACATAGTAACCCGAAATCTTTCACGAATGTTAAAAAATAACAGCGGAACACGAAAAAACGGTTTTTGCGGTTATTTTTTCACATTTTTTTCTGAAACTGAAGAACTGTTTGGTAGATTTAACTACTTTCATGATTAAACTGAAGTTGGAAGAATAACTTGACACTATGATAGGAAGAAATTGATTCCTATGACAACGTGAACGACGATGCAGCAGTTTTTTATTTTAATCTGGATCAAAAGATAAGTCGCAATAATTCAGATTCGTTATATTCGAGAACGGAGTGGGGATATCCCACACAGGTCAGGTAGTGGGGCTTCCAAAACCAGGTTCGTTTGGGAGAAACTGGCCAGCGAAGCTCCGCTACTATATTAAATAATTACAAAATATAATTTATATAATTAGATTTGTAATTTATAGAGATAAGAGATACCGATTAAAAAAGAGCAACAGGTTGAACATAAGGGGATGGCTGCTAGTGTAATCATGCGGGTCCCCACTTATTGGGGTCCCGAATGAAATTAAAAAGCATTTTTTTAAACCTTTGAATAAAAAAAAATGGAACATTAAAGTTTTGAACCTTGTGTCCCACACTTTTTTTCACGCGTTTTAGCCCCCCCCCCCCCCCCCCAAAAAAAAAAACAACACTAAAATAAGATTTATTTTTTAAATAGAATTTACAGCCTCCAAATTGTTTTCTATCTGGGGATTTTTATAAAGAAAGGGGGCTACAGAAAGAAAACGACCATCTGCTTCGGTTGAAGGAAGTAATAGTAGAAATTATTGCAATTCCAGTAAGAAAAATGATAATTACCAATACCTACTTTTTCAAAATTTGACCAAGATCTTTAATGAAAAAATGAATTTGATTAAAACATAAACTAAAATTTTATTTAAAAATATTTCTTTTTCAAATAACTTTAAAAGTTAAACTTCGTTATTCTGCTCAAAGGTCTGTAATAGCTGACTATTGGGCCCCTGACTTTGCCCAGAACAGTACGGTTAGGGCCGGGCTCGGGTTTGGAAATTTTGGCCCGTGCAGATCTCTATTGTGAGGTCCGGTACAGATGTTTGATGGGCCCTCTCCCATTCCCTACATATAGTATAATGCATATACATAATACAAAATATGTCTTTACAGGACCCTTTTCAGCTTAGTGTCCAATATAATTGTACTCCTTATCGCCTTCTGGGAATTACTGAAAGCTAATCCCTGATAAAATGACAATGCCTAATGAATGAGACATGGAGTTCTAGTCCACAGGCTCTTTTGCCTCAAGGTATATAGGCTGCGGTTGGTCCTTTCTAAGAAAACAGGAAGTTTCTCCGTTCCTGTTTATTTGAAAAAAGAATGATCAAGGACGTGACGTGACAATTTGTCCCCTCAGTATAGGACAAGAGATGAGACCGGAGTTTTCAATAACTTTGTTAAAAACTTCTAGAAAATTATTTTTTTTTCAAGTTAGCTTGTAAAAGAAGAAAATGTACTTGCAAATTCACATTTGGAACATTATATAATTTCTTTTTTTTCTTTTGTCTGGTCCGGGCCCCCTTTGCTGCCGGGCCCCTGCCCCCAGGGATCATTCTACAGAGTTTCAGAGGGGCGGCCTACCCTCATGCCCTTTTTAGATAAAATCCCACCCTCATTGCCCTTTTTCCAGGTTGAATTCTACCCTCATTGCCCTTTTTCTAGGTAGATTTCTATCCTCCTTTTATTCCTTGGTTGAATCCTGCCTTGTTTGCATTGTACTTTCAAAAATTCTTTACCTATCTTTTATTTTTAGAATGTTTGTATGGTACGTCAGGGAGTACTCCTCTTTCCCTCTTTATTTCTTTGTGAAATGCCCTGGTATGTCTAATCTTTGACTTCGAGTGATTCATCTTTCCATTTATCATTTTTTTCCATTGAACAAGACATAAAGAGTAACTAAAGGTCATTGATTAATTTCACCTTCTCTAGTGAAATATAGTATTAGATCAGGCATTCTGGCCTTTGACCACATGATAACTAATATAAGTTCTATAAGGATTAATATAAGTTCTATAAGTTTTAGGGAGAGAGGTTTTTGAATATCGTAGGAAAAGTTATGGAAATTAGAAATGTTATTGGATTTTTTAAATTAAGCAGTACTTTAAGCAGTTGCCAGACTTCTCTCCCCGCCAGTATATTGGCATATGCATTTATTACAAAAATGCCCTTTTTATGAAATGATGTGCCCTTTTCAACAAAATTGCCCTTATTATGTAATGTGCGCCATGCCCTTTTTTATGTTCTAGAATGATCCCTGCCTGCCCCTTGTGCCCCCCCCCCTCTCGCCGGCCCTGAACAGTGTTCACCATTACTCATGTACAGGAAGGAGTATCCCACCCATTTAGAATCATTTTTACTCATTGAGAAAATGACCAGGAGTAAAATTACTCCTCAATATTTTTTTGAATTTTTCAAAATATTTCACAAACGTTAAAAACCAGAGCAAAAACATTTTGTAAAATACTTTCATAAATACAAAATTAAGAAATTGTAATCAGCCAATTAAATTATCCTTCTATCCCCAAAATGTCTGCATCCTCTCTTTATCAGCCTCTACAAACAAATTAATTTTTAAAACTATTTATAAAAAATTCCTCGGTCCTATTTGTTGTTCTCTAGTAACAATAAGTAAATAATCAATCATTGAAATTACAAACCACCTCCCACTTCCCTTTTCACACTTACTTCCCAGCATACAAAGTTTAAGATTTTTAAAATTCTTATTTAAAAAAAAAACACTTATGTCCTATTTTTGCTCTCAAGTAACAATAAATAGCTAATCTGTCATCTAAATTATCTCCCTTTACCTCCAGAAGTTCCACTTCCTCCCCTGTCCCTCCACCCAGTAAATAGTTTAAAATCTGTTCAGTGGCTGCGCCACTGAACAGGGAGGGGGGAGGAAGGGGTTAAAAGTTAAAACTAGGGATGTAACGAATGTTCGGCCACTATTCGGTATTCGGCCCGTTTGCCGAATATTCGGCATGGCCGAATACCTGTAGCCGAATATAATTTGATATTTTATCGAATAGTTGCATATTTGGCCGAATATTCTAAGATATTTGGTTAAATAACTGTATATAACGATATTACATAAATAAATTTTTTTTTTTTTTTGCTGCATATTTAGGCATTATGTGAATTTAAGTAAGTATTGCAACTAGAGATCAGCACGGGCCGGGCCAAGGCCCGAAGCCCGTACTCGGGCCTATTTTTCTTCACGGCACTCGGGCCGGGCCGGGGCCATATTTTTTTTCTGAAGGCTCGGGCTGGGCCTTACTTTTTTCCTGAAGGATAAGGCTGTGCCTTAAATTATTTTTTCCGTACAGAGCCGGGACTGGTTTCATTCTTCCTAGTCTTCACGCCTCAAAATTTTTAGTCCTGGTGTAAAATAAGATCTGGCATAAAAATCTTTTCAAAACATGCATACATTTTTAAATCGCCATTATCTTATAATTAAACATTAAAATTTATTCTTTTTAAAGAATAGTAGATTTATACACTTATTAAAATATGGCTAAATTGAAATATAGTAAAACGTGTGAAAAAGAACCTGCTTATGATGGAATCCTGTCTTAAATTGAAAAATGTGTTGATCCATTAAAAATGAATATACTAATATTTAAGAAAAGAATATATAATACATTTACACCTGCTAAGAAGGCAAATTGTCTATAACTCATTTTTTTTCTTCCCTATGCAATTCCATCTTAGAAGATTTTACTGTATAGCATTTTTCTGATTTTTAACACTTCAATAAATGGAATATGGATTAACAATATTGATGATAACTTAAACACATACATACAACAAATAGAGATTTATTTAAAAAATAAATATTCCAGCTTGCGGCACCTCTATAAAAATGAAGATTATAAACATGAAAAAAAAAGGTTAAGATAGGAATTTTTGGTTAGATCTCCTCCTACGAGGCAAATTTTTAACCAAATCGACGTAAAAATTATGTTTTGTAGAAATTCACTCGGGCCGGGCCGGGCTCGGCCCGAGATTTTAACTTTTTTCCAGGCCGGGCCGAACTTTTAACTTTTAAATCGGGCCGGGCCAATATTTTTTTTGTTCGGGCCGGGCCGGGCTCGGGCCGAACTTTTAATTTTTGTATCGGGCCGGGCCGGGCCAAATTATTTTTTGTATGGGTCGGGCCGGGCCCGGGCCTGGAAATTTCGGCCCGTGCAGACCTCTAATTGCAACATTAATTTCTTTTACATTAAAATGCAAAATATATACTGCATTTAAAGTTTAAATCTCTCTATCTCTCTCTCATCAGTGAATTTAAAAATATTAACTTTATATCTATTTTTTTAATCTGATTTAAAATGATGATAACAGTTTCTCAAACAATAAAATTCATAAATATTAAAAATAAATATTTTACAGTCTTGTAAAAATGTTTAATCTTTCACAAATTAAATCATTTTTCTAGTTTTTAGTTTTACTTTTAAATAAAAAAATTTGAATAAATATAGGACTATATAATTACTTTACTAATTAAAAATTAAACATTATATGTTGATTAAACAAACTAATGAGTTTGATACATTGAAAAGAAAAAAAAACTATTACCTATACTGAAAAAGCATTTAATGTGTTATTTCAAAATAACATACAGGGGTAACAAAATAATTTATCACTGTAAAGCCTGAAATTGTGATGCAAAAATAATAACTTTTCAGCATTTTCAAGAAGTCTGTTTTGTTTGGTTTCATATATATTACCAGCTTCAAAAAACAAACATTCACTATATACTGTGCTTGCAGGAGCTGAAAGATGACATCTTGCTAAATTTGCAAGCCTTGGAAAGTTTTCTGCATTTGTTTTCCACCAGTTAAATGGTCAGTCTGTCCTAGCTATTAAATGTTGATCAAAATAGCAATCTGCCTCTCTTAATTTATCTGATGTATTGTTATTAACTTCATTTGAATAATTTGGCAGTGATGACTTCTTATTTTTTATTTCTGAAAAGCAATCCCAAAATGAAAATGAAATTATATTTTAAGAAAATAACCGTATTCTTGACACACAGAATGTAAATTTACTAAGTTTGAGTTGCATGAGAAAGGATATAAAAAGACAGAGGACACATGCAAGTTCTTATTTTTGGGGGTTAAATGATTTTACTAAAATAAAAAAAGTTTCATTTTTACAGAGGTAATGAGTTTCTATTTTAGGTAAAAAATATATAAATTACTAGAACTATGTATGGATTAAAAAAAAATGAATTAAATTATTATTTACATTTTTGAAAGTCAAATGTTATCTTATTGGCATCAAAGTATTTCAAATATTACAAAAAATACATTCAGCTGTTATGACTTTTGAGCACTCAAACAAAAAAATTATTTTAATTAGTCCTTAATTTAATTTTTGATTTTAAAATTGAAAAATAGATAAATAAACAGTTAAAATATTTTTTTTTAAAGTCGGTATTCGGCTTAAAATTTGGCCGAATATTCGGTATTCGGCCAAATCACTATTTGTTACATCCCTAGTTAAAACCCCTCCCAGAGCTAAAAGATACAGTTATTGCTGCTTATATGAATCACTGGTTTATCAAATAAGTCGCTTTTAGGAATCAAGTAAACCAAAAATCAGTATTAGTATTTTAACCTTAGTCAGAATCCGCCGCTTTATAGAATCAAACTATACTCAACGAACAAAGATGATTCATTAAACGGCTGTTACTGTACTTAAAAATGGCGAAAGTGCATAATAGACAATTAAAACTGATAACTTATTTTGTAAAATAGCAGTGTTCGCATCCTGTCGCACTGCTGTATAGTGGCGGGCCTTTTAACCGATTTTTTTTTTTCTTTGCCTCTTTTTCAGAATTGAGACTAAACCTTAAACCGTCGCATTCCATAGAAAAAATATAATAAAAAATGCTAAAACACATGATAAATTTTGAATGTACAGAAATAGAATTTGAACTTTTTACTTGTTAAAGCTGGGGAAATTTGATCTAAATACAATAAACCCTGTCAAAACAGAACTTGTCTATAACGGAACCCTGTCTTAAATCGAAATAATTTTTGGTCAAAAAGAAAACATACAATTATTATGTGCTAAGATTGAAACTTTTTAAAAACAGACTTTTTTCCCGATCCCTATCAATTCCGTTTCCACAGGCTTAAATAAATTATAAACCGGTGTTATAGTTTATGTATGGGGCAAATTTTCTTTCATTAGACTCGGACCAGTGGGGCCCTGGCTTACTTTTTTTTCTATAGATTTTGGGCTGGAACTGGTTCTTACTTTTTTCTGCAGTCTCGGGCCTGTTCGAAACTGGACTTCATTCTTTTCAGGCCCAAGCCAAGTCAAAGAAAATTTCTGTGATATTGCGTCATGGTGGCAGTTTTCTTCTAAAACTAATAGTGATATTGCGTATTTGTTGTAAAAAAATCCGTAAAAATGGAATTTGGTTTAATAAATAACAGAAAAATATTTAAATCGCAGGTGTCAAGTGTCTTTCTTTTACATAGAGCTTTAAAATTGGGATTTTAATTTATGAACCAATGTTTTCTTTCATTACAAACTACATTCATTTTACAGTGTGTGTTCATGTATGTCATTCAGGGTTAGGCTTTAGACGTCAAAAACTGGTTTTTGACATGACAAGCATCAAAAACTGATTTAAACTGTCAAAAAACTGGTTTAAACCATCAAAAACATGTACAACGTCCTTTAAAACATTTTAACGACAACAGGTGTACATTAAATAAGTCATAATGATTTATGTAATCTTTTATTTAGTAAAATTATAGTAATTTAATAATTAAAAAAAAAATTTAATTATAATTGTAATAAAATATTTTTATTTTTTGGAATTTCCAATCAGAAGAAAATCATTGTAGAATTAATAATCCAGTTTTTACCCGCCACATCCTGTAGCATATAACCAGTTTCGCACATTTATTTACATCCAAATGATTTCTGAGTTTAGAGGTATGAAGCTAAATAAAGTTTGAAAGTACTCTCCCAATTGATGCTGAGCTAGCAGGACTTGATAGCAAAAGCATTGCTAGTTGAGCAAGTTTAGAGGCAGGCTCAGTTGAACAGCTATTGTATCTAATAATACCTTTACACCAAGCCACAGGGTTAACTGTCCTTCCTGTAGCCTGAAATAAGAAGGGAAAGAAAAATTCATGTTCAGCTTGGAGTGAAACACCCCGTGGTTTTGATTGAACAAATGGGTTGGAATCCCGGTTTCCTACAAAAAAATTATTTCCTTTAGTGTATTTTTTCACCCCTTAAAACTTGTCTTATCTTTGTTGAAACAATTTGTATAAATGTAACATCAGCTTGCATTATTTCATCGATGCATTTTAAGTTTTGTAAATGCAGTTTAAATGAATCATGTCTAACAGTGTCTGATTCAAATAAACAAAAAAAGTAGTAGAATCATGATTTAATTTATTAAAAACTCTTATTCAATTAACCAGTGATTCTAATGAGAGGCGAGTAATGGACTAGCTATCAATAATTCAATCCCCCCCCCCCCCCCCCCAGCCATAGCCGAATTCTGGCTGAGCCTCTGAATCTGTTCATCTTCGGTTATATACTGTCTGTGCAAGATAGCGCCAACACTGCTACTATACAACACTATTTCTATCGGTGTCAAGTGACACCTTTCAAAAGATATCGAGTTATGGTTATTTTATATGTAAATTTGGTACTTTCGTGTTATAGCGGCTCCCACAGTTATGATTATGCCAAGATTGCAGCTATGATTTCGCCAAGATCATAGCAAAGTTTATATATGCATCATATATACTCCAAACACTCATATATGTCATTATATACCTATTATTTACGTCTTATGTGTCATATGTATACATCATATATATGAATATAACTTGATCATATACTTTGCGAAATGGGCAAAATCCTCAAACAAGGGCGACCCCCGATTTGGCGATTTTTTTGACACGCGCCAAGCACTGACGCGCGCCAACCCAAAACTCGGCAACCTCCAAATTCCACCCAATCAGAACGCATGCTTCCTACGGCAAGCCTCTTTACAAAGTAAACATCGATTTTATTCCTTTTTTCGAGTATTTACAAAGTTTTAGCAATATTTTCTTTACGATTTTTACAAACTTTTAGCAATATTTACCTGCGTATTTATATATTTTTACAAACTTTTAGCAATATTTCTTCCGGATATTTAGATTTTTTCAAGCATTTAGCAATATTTTCCCCTGTATTTTTACAAAGTTTTAGCAATATTTTCCTCCGTATTTTTCTATTTTTACAAACTTTTAGCAATATTTCCTTCGAATATTTCAATTTTTACAAACATACAGTTATTAACTTACATATATGTACGATTCACGTACATTTTTCGAAAAAAAAAACCCTTGATGCATGGAACTCAACGTGCCGCGACTTCTAGAATATATGAAACTCGTACAAGCAGCGATTAGTAACTTATATATGAACGCTTCGCGTTCATTTTCCGAAAAAAAAACACCACTGGATGCATGAATCTCTATGTGCAGCAGTCTCTAGAATATACGAAACTCGTACAAGCAGCGATTAGTAACTTATATATGAACGCTTCGCGTCCATTTTCCGAAAAAAAACACCTCTGGATGCATGAACCTCAGTGTGCAGCAGTCTCTAGAATATACGAAACTCATACAAGCAGCAATTAGTAACATACATGTACGCTTAGCGTACATTTTCCGAAAAAAAAACACCTCTGGATGTATGAACGATAACTTGATGTAGTCTCTAGAATACGTGAAATACATTTTATCAAATAAAATCAACAAAAATTAACTTACCTTTTGCTATTTTTGTTTCTATTTAACCCATATTTTAATTAGCAATAATAAACATATACAAGCAAACGCACCGGCATGTGTGGAATAAAAAATAAACTGTCTTGTTGCCAAAACGTCTATAGAAAAATAGTGTTGGCACTACAATAATATATATATAACTATATAACACTCATATTTCTCATCTTTCGGTTTTTTTTTTATTATTTCACAGGAATTATCCTTCTATGACATACGACAAAACGTCAAATCATTAAATTTCACAAAATACATTCCACAAACGTAATTCAACAAATCCGACACACAATAATCCAATCATAACCTTCCTACATCTTTGCATTGAGCTCAAAATACAATCCAATCTCCAGAACAAACAACAATAAACCAACCAATCAACCACAGTAGGCGTGGAAGAAACATAACAAACGAACTGGTAGCAAGAAAATCTCATTTATCGCTTCACCAACTTCGACGCCGCCAAACACCGCCCTTGTTTGAGGATTCAACCGCGAAATGTTATATACATTATATATTAGGCTATGATGTCATACACTCACGCAGTTTTTTATAAAAATCGGTTATAAAAAGGAAAACAGTCGCCAAATTTAGGGGATTTTTTCCTTCAATGGCAACCTAGCCATTGTATTAAGTTATTTGTTTGGCGTGGGCTTAAAAATTGCGCCAACCAAAAAGTCGCCAAACTTATGTTTATATGTTTGCGTGAGTGTAAAGCATCTGTTCTATATATTATTATAATGTCATATATGCTTTATAATTTGGCGATAAATCTTTATCACTTGGCGATTCGGTACATATGTCATATAAGCACCACGTTGGCGCGATTGCAACAAAATGGCATTTTTATGCCTCACATGGTAACACGGTTATTTTGTTTCTGTAGCAAACCTAGTAGTTCAGACCTCCCCTCGTGCGTTTTAAGTTTTATTCAAAAATATGCAGCATTAATTGAAATAAAAAAATCACGTGCTATTATTGAATGCTATTTGTAACTAATATTCAAAAATAAAGTTTTCGCCAAATTGGCGGGGGGGGAGTCGCGCCAACGTGATGCGTATATGACATCTGTGCCGGCGCTATAACACGAAAGTACCGTAATTTTTATATCAAAATAATCACAAATCATTTTGAATAGACTGAATACTTGTTTTTATACTTCTCAGCTTTAAAAATTAAGTAAAATAAACATAAATAAAAACTAAACTTTGAAAGGTGTCATTTGTACTGCTAGAAATAGTATTAATTAATTTATTTAGTGAAATAAACATTATTGAAAAAAAAAAATACAAATTATCATTATTTACTTAAACTGTAAAAATTGATGAAAATTATTATACCTTCATTTTTAGAATATGAAACGTCTTGACTCCACGAGGATGAGAAACTGGTTTTGTTTACAAATTACAAATAACAATATTGCCATGTGCATTTTGATAAAGTTTTAGATTGATTGGTTAGTTGGGCAAAAACAAAACTTGCAAAGTGCAACATCCGACAAAGAAATGTTCTCTTCATTAAAATACAATTTATAAAATAAGAAAATCTTTCAATTTATTTTAAATTTGTTTATAGGTTAATGCCAAAGACATTTAAAAGATACATCTTAAAGATGTATCTTTGGTTAATGCTTGAAAATGATTTTCGATTAAAAAAAATACGATTATATGGAGAATTCGATGAATCGACTGTATTTGAATCTCAACTTCTACTTCGATTTAGTAGCGGTTTTTCAAAAATGTACTTTGTTTTTGCTTTTGTTGAAATTTTAAAACGTTCTCAGTGTTTTTTTTTATTTTGATGTTTGATATTATTATTTGCAATCATGATTGATTAATTATAATTTAAGGTTTTTATGAAAGTCTATAGTACACAAGAGATTTCAGAATTTTATCGTAAATTGATTATACGTAATTCCCAAGCTTGAAAGGAGTATGAAGAGGAGATCACCCTCAAAAAGGTTCATTTTATTACAATTTGTTTAGTGTTTTTTTTTTTAAATTTAAACTTTGAATTTCACATTCATTATGTATCTTATATGCTACTTAATAGTACGATTAATGTTCATGAAATATTTGTTACTTAGTAGATGTTGCATGATTAGTTGAAGATCTTCATGAATGTATTTTGAAATAGATTACATATCTGTATGGAAAAAGTAATCCGAAGCATAAAGAACAACCGTATCTGAACCACAATATACTATGAGCAAGTTAAGGACCAGGATTGTTTTCACTGTTATTATTTTTTGAAACTGTCAGTTTGTTTATACCTACTTTAATTACTTTTTTTTTTTTTTTCAAACATTATTTTTTGCGAAAATTTATTTAATAAAAATCTAACAATTAAGAGAAAAAAATCCTGCTAAAATGTTTGATACTGTAAGAAATACATGAATAATAATGGTAATTAATATTAATTTGAATAACTGTGGGTAGCAAAATTCTAGTTTACACTGTTGTGTTGATTATTATTTTTAATCAGTAAATAAATATTTGTCAGTTTTATAGGCTAAAGTTTTGTAATCTGATCTGCAGCTAAGTTTTGTGTCTACGTAGTTTCTACATAGTCTACGTAGCTACGTACAGTGTTTACGTAGTGCAGCGAAGAACTATAACATACCATTTGATGCACTTAAAAGATATGTTGTAAACCCACCAATACATGAAGGTTCAGGATGAAATACATATTTGACCTCACTAGAAGAACAATGTCTTGTTCAAGCCATGAAGTTCACAGCTTCATGTGGTTTTCCTCTTGATCGAAGTGACCTTGTTAGAATGGTCAATAGCAATTTAAAATATTCTAGTAAGCCAAGTCCTATTCCAAACAGTACTCCAGGACCCGATTGGGTAAGGAATTTTGAAAAGTGTTGGGAGAAAAAATTGGAAAAGTGAAAGCCTGAAATTCTAATAGAATTTAATTAAAAACTGCAAAGAAAAACAGGTGAAATTCTCACAACTGCAACAACACTGAACAGACTTCATGCTGAAAAAGTCCACTGAAAAAATAAAACAACTAAGATGTCTCTAAAGAAACAGAAGAAAAATGCCAACCTTTCTTCAGAAGAAAATACAACATTCTCTGATTCAGAGCAGATTGATAATGATCATTCTTTAAAAGTTGGGAAATGGGTGCAAGTAGAGTTTTTTGGGGAAAAAAAAGGAAATATTTCATTGCAACATACTTTCACAAATTAATGATGCCTACATTGTAAAATTTGCCAAGCAAAGTGGAAGTGCTCACTTTGTGTTCCCAGATATAGATGATATATCTGAAGTTGATGTATCAGAAATAGTTAAGGTCCTTCCAGAACCTGAAATGAATCACAGGGTATCAGTATTTTTTTATATAAGTGTTCATCCTCATTCTTATCACATTTATATACATATTTACATAAACAGTATTCAATAAATTGTGCAATCGAACCTGTTTTTAGCAAGACTTATTTTACCCCACCCTATGGGGTAAAACAAGTCATAAACAACACATTTTAAATCTTGTTTATCAGTTCCAAAAATTTATTAATTCAGAAATATTTCGCTTAAAATGTAATAAGAAGTATCCATTTGCATATTCTGAGCTGTTTTATCAGAGGTGGAATTTTTATTTTTTTCCCTATAAAGGTGCAATTGTATAATGTGCTTTTTTTGACCTATTTTACCCCACCTGACCCTACCTCCTATTCATCCATGATACTTAATTAAAACACCAGGATGGTCTCTCCAACTTGATCTTTGTAGGAAACAACAGACGGCACTCTCATGCTTTATGAGTGGTCACTTAAGAGGGCTATCTTTTCATCAGGGCCAGAAAACATTTTCTGTCATTGGTGCCCGGGAGTCCAGGCCTCTCCTCTGCATATTATCAAATGCTTAAATTTTACCCGCTGTGAAATCTTGGAAAATCCAGCGCTCTTTCATGATTTTCTGGAAGTCTTTGGTTTTGTAGAGATGGTTTAGCATTGCTAAACCATCTGGGATTAGAAACAACAACATAATAATATTTATAATAAAGTTTTAAAATAAATGATGTGTATTCTTGTTTTTGGCAACACCAAGAACCACTTTTTAAAAACAGAATGCAATTAAAGAAAATTAAGTATATCCTGTATTAAATCAAAAATAAAATCTGTGCTTTGCTCCCACCTTTTGAGAATCGCCCCTTGCGGCTCATTTTATGAAAAGTAAAAGTTATATTTTGTGAAAAAATAACATTTTGTAACGAGAGATGCAATCAAGTTAATCTAATTCGAACCAAGCATTTATTAATAACTTATTTAAATCCTTCTGCTAAACTTTTCTTTCTGGTAATTGTTCTGCTTGCAAACTACATATTTTAAAACCTAACGAAATAAAATTACTTAATGAGAAGTATGTTATTATGAAATGGAATTATGCGAAAAGACTTATCTTATTAACAGGAATTTTGTGAAGGGTCGTGTTTTATTCAAAATAATTTTGTGAAGGGCCCTATTTTATTGAGAGGAATTATGTGAAGGGTCTTGTTTTATTAAATGGATTTTTGTGAAGGGTTTTATTTTCATATTAGCTTTTGCCTTTTCCAAATACCTTTATCATGTATGTCACTTTGTTTTTTGTTTCACTAATTTATGTGCTACTTACAAATATCCTTAAAAAATAGGTTACACTTCAGGGGTCTATGCAGAAATTTTTTCCTTGCGGCTGAAGGTGAAAATAAGCAGTCGCCACTCGTCGATTAAACTTGAAAAATTGGCGACTAAAACTATGGAAAGAACTGGCCAAATGCAGAATTTTCTGATTTCCATTTTTCCTTAAAATTCACGATTTTTCTGCGTTCGTTCGATGAAATTCATGATTTTTACACACCCAATCGACAAAATTCATGATTTTTATGCTCCCAATTGACGAAATTCATTATTTTTCTGCTCCCAATCGACGATATTCACAATTTTTACACGCCCGTTTGATGAAATTCACGATTTTTACGCTCTATTTACGAAATTCAAGATTTTTAAGTGCCTGTTCGACGAAATTCATAATTTTTATGTGGGTTTTCTGGTGCCCCTCTTGTCGACAGAAGGGTTAAAACCCAAGGTATCATTTTAGCAGAGTGGAAAAAGAGTAAATTCTTGAAAACTGTGCAATAAAGTTTATAAACCAATTTTGATAAGCATGCAATCTAAAAATTGTAATTAAGATGTGTAAAATGTTTTACTTACATAAATTTCCAATAAAGATGCAAGAAATTCCATGGATACTTTTATTAGGAGAAAAGAACATTTCACTTGCTGTTCCAGAAATAAAAATAATGAAGACAATTGAAGAATTAAGTGACTTGGCATTAGCTCCATTGACGATTTTTAAACCTTATTAAAAAAAACGTAGTGCCATTAGATATTAAACACACCATATTCTCTGCAGAAATTCATCCCAAATTAGGGGAAAATACGTCTCACACTTGACTAAGTACATCACGAGAGCAGATAGAAACTCCATCGCACCTCACACTGAAAGTGAAATCGCTGTCCCTTTAAACCAGGGTTGATAAAAATCACGATTTTTTTTATTAATATTATTTGTGTACTGTGCATGTATTTATTTTATTTTTTCTGCATAGATTTACACATTTCTATTAATTTAATTACAGTTCCTAGATAAAAATTCAAAATAATTTAAATAAAAATAATAAATTTAAAAAAAATAAATTCTTGCAAACAAATTCAGATTTATTTAAAACTTAAAATCATATTATTCTACTATTAAATTGTTATAGATAAGATGTGTGTTGTGTGAATAAATTTCTAGTTAATTTAAGTTATTAAATTTTTCATTAAGGTATTACTCCACTACCGTAAAATACTGTTAATCCGCCCCCCTAAACGTGACGAAAAATCGTAAAATAATCAGGGGGGGGGGGGGGGCGCTTACTTGGTATTAAAATTGTAGTATATGATATTTATCGGTGGATGTGGCGGGGGGGGGGGGCAGAGATGCTAATGGCCGATCGTCGCAGAGTATGCATTAATTTAATAAAGTGACAAAATAAAAACATTTTGAAAAAAAAAAATTATATACAAAATAGAAAAACAGCATAACTTCACGATTAATGGCAATTTCAGATTATAGAAAACTCTGGATTTCAGAAGCTTTGAAACTGGAATGCATTTAGATAAATAATAACACTAATATCTGTCATTAATATGGTAACAGAAAAATATAAGGAACTTAATAATTTAAAATAATTAAAAAACACTGGGAAATTGCAGTTGAAAATATCCTGAAGTAATTTCAAGAACTAGTAACATTTTATGTGGTGTCGCCATCTGTTGTACGTTAGGAAGATTAAATAACCGTTTTTTTATTTTTAAATCATGATTTCGTATTTATAAAAGCTAATCACAAAAATTTAGAACATATAGAACGAATTGGTAGTGTTGCCAGATTATTAAAACATAAAAGATTACTACCACAAAGATAGCACAAATTATGCTACAAATTCGACTGTGTATCGACAAATCGATTGATCTGATCAATCAATCGGTATATTTTTTTGTAATTGGTTTTCATAATAATGTTAAATACAACTATAAATTCTTTAATAAAATAAATAGATTCTCTTTTAATCAAAATATTTTCCACACAGTATCAAATACACATTTCTTTAACTTATTTCATGAGAAACTTTCACTATCGATATTTTTATTACCTTCATACAACCATGAAAATAAATTTACAGCAAAACTAATGTTTGGTTACATTGCTTTTTCAGATCGACAATGTGTTTGCGATATATCAAAGAATCGTCACGCCTTTCTGATCCGTCGAAAAAAAAAACACTCAGGAGATAAAATTTTTGGTGTTGATCTTGACATGCACGGCAAAATTTATTTTTGGGGATGGCGCTTTCTCGGGATTTTTGAATTTTCCAATTTGTTTACAAAGTGGGAGGGGGGCGCTTAATCGGGAAGGGCGGATTAACGGTATTTTACGGTAATATCTTTCTAATCACATAATAAATACAGCAAAGAATGCTAAATATATATGTATATTTCAACCAGGGTTGGCCATTTTTTGCCTAAATGGAAAAAAACATTCCAGCAGAAACACTTTTTGCCACTGGGAAATATTACTAGTATTTTAAAACAGGGTTTTAAGGATTTTATTTTAATTACATGACTCCAATGTTTAAATCACAATTTTAACAGATTAAAATCAGTGATTTAAATTACAATCTTGATCAATTTCTTTCTGTTTTTTTTTCCACTTTTTGCCACTGTCCTGTCAAAAATACATTTTTGCTGGCAAAAAGCCAACCCTGATTTCAACTGATTCATATTCACTAATGTCATCTTTATCACATAGACTGTTTTTTTTTTTTTCCCTTGCCACAATCTCCACCATTTCTATACTACATAGTTTGCATATTGCTTTCACACATTTTCCAGAAATAGTTTTTTCTTTCTGCTGTAAAATAACGCTATATTGGATCTTTCTTTTTGCCAGCCATTTTTCTTATGTATCAATGTATCCAAAAGCTCTCTGTACTGTACCTAGTATTAGTAAATGATATTCTTGTCTCAACTTGTGTTTCACACTATACTATATTGATGATTACAAAACAGTTACATGACGCAAGGTATAATCACATAACTAAAAGTACGAAGCTATCAATTGTTAGTGTTATCCAGCCCTCAGCATTGACAATTTCAGCAATCAGTCATGCTTACTTAACAGTAGAAATGGCTGTTTGGCTTAGAAATAAGGCATAATAACATATCTTATATTTTCCATTGCAGTAAGCAATGAATTCTAGAAAAGGAAAGGGCAAAGGGATCAGTCACGGTGATTAAATTATTTTCAGTTATAGAAGAAACATAAAACTGGAATTCTATAATTCTATGTTAGACAAACAGTCTAAATATTTATTATGTTACAATTTAGTAGGGATGAACCGGATATTGATTTTGCCGGATATCGGATTTTGGATATCCGAAGCTGTTTGCCTTCCGGATATCCGATCGGATATCCGGCACTAGATATGCTGCTTTTAGTTATGGTGTATGCTTAATTATTTCTTTATATAATGCCATCTCAAAACAATAAATTACAAACATGTTTCACATATCATTAAAACATTTTAAATATATTGAAATATAATTTATAAAAACTATATCTCTTTAAATATATGTATATTAATAATGTTTCATAAAAAATGTAATTTAAACATTAAAATATTCTGTTTATTTGTACAATGCTGTCAGAAGTAAACAAATTTTAACCATAACACATTTATTAATATACCTATAATTGTAGAGTATTTTCTCAAATAAATACACTCTTTTAATTTAAGCATGAAATCTCTACTAATATGGTTGAAGAGTTATTTTCTTCAAATATAGGTTTAGCTGATGCTTTTTTTCTGTTTTAATTATTTAATAGTGTTTTACTTTAAGTCACATTTAGTTTTATTTTAAGGGTCTGGGTTTATTTTAAGGCTCTAAAAGTTGAATTACTTTTAGAGATTTATCAATAAAAAGAAAATTACTTTTAATTTTAAATATTTATAATGAAGTTATATTTTCCCTTGTAGTTTTATACAGGTATGAAACAGAATTTCAAGTTATGCATTAAAATTCCTTTATTAAAAACTAGCTGACCCACCCGGCATTGTCCGGGCTCATGATAATAACCTTAAACAGAACTCAAGTTTGAATGATTTTTTTTAAAGAAGCTGTACCAAGGGCCCCAAGAAGGAGATTAATATTCAAAATTAGTTGTAGCTGAGATAGGAGAAATTTTTTTGTCTTTCAAGGCACAAAAAAGTCAAGGGCTCCAGACCGGGAAGCAGGGTCCTAAGTAAGTGGAATGTAGAAATGAGGGAATAACTAAATAAACAAAAGGACCCCCCAAAATGAAGAAGATCGAATTAAAAAGGGGCACGTTATTAGCAATTTAGCGATAAAAACTTCAAGGGGCCTTGTACTTGGCCTCAGGGAGCTACGGTCATAACTGGAATGTAGAAATGGGAGAATAACTAAATGGAGAATTGAACCCTAGAAATAAAGAAGATCCGATAAACAAGGGGCAACTTATTAACAGTTTATGGCACAAAAACTTAAAGGGTGCCTGGGTCTTGTCTGGGAATTTTTTTTGTTGTTCATGTAGTCATAGTAGCTGGAAGTCCTAAGAAGTTGTTAGAAAAAAAAAAGCTGGAAATCATGTGTCAAACATGACAAAATAAAATTTTAGAGAAATTCTTCGAAAATTGGGCCCTAGGAACCAATAAAATTATGAGGGTAGTGGGCCTAGAAAGAGGTGTCCAAGACTCACCTTTAAAGTTATCGTACATACTCGCGTATAAGCCGACTCCCAAATTCAAGATGAAAACCTGTTTAATTCAGGGTGGTTTTCTATGCCTTATTTCACCTCATTTATTTCTAAATAATTTAAGGCGTGAAGAAAACTACTGCAAAATATTGGTATTAAACCTGTTTTAATGTCGAATTTGGGGGTTGGCTTATACGCGACTATATACGGTATGCATTGAGAGGTTAACACAATTGGGGGGGAGGGGTAAAAACGCATGGCATATAAGTTCAAGGGACCCCGGGTTCTAACTAGAATGTATAAATGGGGAATAACTAAATGAGAAAAAGCCCCAAAAACGAAGAAGATCGAATT
Source organism: Maratus michaelseni (assembly GCA_963931845.1). Taxonomy (NCBI): domain Eukaryota; kingdom Metazoa; phylum Arthropoda; class Arachnida; order Araneae; family Salticidae; genus Maratus; species Maratus michaelseni. The sequence goes on along the minus strand of OZ007593.1, from coordinate 376,968,316 downwards.
CAAAGGAGGCAAGTTAGGGAACAAAAACTTCAACAGGAACCCCCCCCCCATACCGGGCTCCAGCAGGCCAGGGCCTTAACTAGAATGTAGAAATGGGGGAATACAAAAATGGAGATAGGACCCCAAAAACGAAAAAGATTGGATAAAAAGGGGGCAAGTTATTAACAATTAAAGGGACCCAGGTCACAAAAAATTAAGTCTGATCCTCAGGTGCATCAGGACCTGCCGTAGACTATCCTCACCCAAATTTTCAAACTCCTATGTGCGGTAGATTTTGGTAGCCGTCACACACACAGAGAGCAAAACTTTCTTTTATTAGTAGATAATAAGTATAAAGTTTTTTTAAAATACAGGTTAAAAAATAAAAATAGGTCTGTTTAATTGTTTAACCTAAAAGTAAGAAACAAAATTAATTAAGTCATACTTTAATAAACGACTTCATATTTTATTTTACAATCTGACAGTAAAGGAACAATTTTCTAAAAGATGTAAACGTAAATTCTTAAATTTATTATAAAGAGTTCAAATATCTATATTAGGAAAGCTGACTATTCTCTAAACTTTTGAGAGTTAGAACCTTTTACTCGTGGATAAGGAACTTACAATTATATTTCATATTTTGCATTATAAACAAAAGTCACTTTTATCAAGGATGTTTGAATACAATTTGCCATCATATCCTATGCATATTATTGATAGAACTTATGTAATAGAGAACCGGATATCCGGCAGAGAAGTCGGATATCCGGTGATTGTGATTCGGATATCCGATGATATTTCGGATATTGAAAAATCAGCCGGATATCGGATATTTACCGGATATCCGTTGCATTCCTACAATTTAGTCCTTGTACTGATCATATTATATGATCAGTACATCTCCCGTCAATGTATGGGATATTGAAATTTGCAGGTCTAAGTAACTAAACATAAAACTTGTGAATCATGTATAATCTACTTTAGAGGAAGTAACTCAACTCCTCACTGAAAATATATTATATTAAATACTTTTTTTTATATTGAATATATTTAACTTTAGCTTCAACATCTAACTTGCAAAAATTAAGTGATCATCTAGGAAAGACAAAAGTTTAAAAATGAGAGAGCATTTATCAGTATTTATTTTAGGATGCACTATTGATAAATAATATTTTGAATGTAGTGTTGCATTTACTTTCCTAAAATAATTATTTTCAACTTATAAAAGTTTTATTTAACATTATTAAAAGGTAATTTTTAATCTGACATGAATGATGACATTTATTTGAACACGAATGATTAATTTAATCCTTATTCAGCTTGTAAATATCAATGTTAAAAATACTGATTTAAATCAAAGATTTAAAAAAAAAATTATTTGATTTAAATCACGATTTAAATCAAGCTGATTTAAATCGAACAACCCTGCTTTAAACTGGAACGAAAACCTATCGGCCAATCAGGAACGACCATGCGATTTGCATAAGTTGAAAAATAATTAACATTTTTACTTTTGTTTACATAAAATTTATTAAATAGTATGAAGAATTTAGAAAACTACTTTAAGTATAAAAATGACTTTAAAAAGGGCTTTTTTTTTTAGCCCACAGGCTATCAAAGCCTGAGAGCTAATATGCCCGCCCGTTCTGTATGTATGTGCGTATGTACGTAACTTGACAGAAATAACCGTTTTGCTTTGAATTTTGTTTATAGGTTCCTTGTGATAAGGCGCTTCCCTGATTAGTTTTGGGAGTTGATTGGTTAACTATAAAGGGAGGTAAATAACTAAGAAGGGGCTAATCCCCCTTCTTAATTTAGATAAATGGTTTTTTTCGTGTGAAATTATCCAATTTTCTTCAAATTTTGTATATAGGTTCATTGTGATAAGGTTCTTTCCTGATTAGTTTTGGGGGTTCATAGGTTAAGTATAAAGGGGCTAACGGGGGGGAAGGGGCTAATCACCCCCCCCCCCCCTTAATTTAGATATATGAATTTTCCATGCAGAGTTATCCGATTTTCTTCAAATTTTGTATATGGGCTCATTGTGGTAAGGGGCTTCCCTGATTAATTTTGGGGGTCCATTGGTGAAGTGTAAAAGAGGGGAACGGGGACTAACCCCTCCCCCCTTAATTTAGATAAATGGATTTTTCATGCAGAATTATCCAATTTACTTCAAATTTTGTATATAGGCTCTTTGTGGTAAGGTACTTCCCTGATTAGTTTTGGGGGTTCATTGATTAAGTATAAAGGGGGGAACAGGGGTACTAACCCCCCTTACTATAGATAAATGGGTTTTTCAAGCAGAATTATCCGATTTTCTTCAAAATTTATATATATGTTCATTGTGATAAGGCGCTTCTGTGATTAGTTTTGGGGGTGAAGTATAAAGGGGGAAACGAGGGGGCTAACCCCCCTTAATTTAGATTAAATGGGTTTTTCATGCAGAATTATCCGATTTTCTTCAAATTTTGTATATAGGTTCATTGTGGTAAGGCGCTTCTCTCATTAGTTTTAGGGGTTCATTGGTTAATTATAAGGGGGAGAAACGGGGGATGGTCTCCCCCTTAATATATTGTCGATTTCTCCATTTTTCGAGGGAGTATAATATACAGTTAGTGGAAATAGCCTGTGAGCTCAATGCCGTCAGTTTAACTGGGCAGTTTTCTTTTATTTACTTATTAATTAAATTTAAACAACATTTTTAACTTAAAGAAAAACGGAATGCGAGTGAATGCGATCGCAAACAAAATTGCCGAATGCGATCCGCAACCGAGAAGCGGCGCAAAACAGCTCAACCGAGCCGATGTGGAAGAGAAAACATAAACAAACGCTGGAATGGCAGCTGGCGGGAGGGAAAACGAAGAACGGTAGCTAAATCCAAGTCACTTGAAATATTACAAACTAAAAATGCTTGGGAAATATCTTCCCCACATTTTACGTACCCGATTGACAAAATTCGTGATTTTTACGTGCCCGATTGCCGAAATTCATAATTTTTACACTCCCAAATAACAAAATTCGGGAATTTTATGCGCTCGATCAACAAAATTCATACTTTTTATGCACCCGATCAACGAAATTCATGATTTTTACGTGCTCGTTCGAGGAAATTGATGATTTTCATGCAGCCGATCAATGAAATTCGTGATTTTTACGCACCCGATCGACAAAATTTATGATTTTTACGCGCGCGATTGGTGAGATTCAGAATTTTTATGTGTCCGATCGAAGAAATTCATGATTTTTATGTACCCGATCGAAGAAATTCGTGATTTTTATGCTTCCGAATGACGAAATTTGTTATATTTCCGAAACTAATTGGCGAAATACACACAATTCCTGAATTTCTGGAGATGTTGGCCACTTTTGGCGCACTGGCCACAGGTTGTGCATGTAGCATGTGTAATGTATATCATGTTGTGGGTTATTATTTAGTGCATAAACATACCTATTATATTATTGTCAGATCTTAATTCTAGACATATAATTTAAAAAAAAGTACTTATGTAGCTACACAAGTACCTAAGCTTAATGTGACTTATGAAGTTAGATACATAAGCATGTTATGTATAACTTTGCTGTTAACTTATTTAAAAATTTAAAATTGATTGGAAATTAACATCTCAAGTTTATTCAAAACTATATAAATTAAAATATTTTTATTTAGTACATATATTACTTATTTACTTAAAAGTCATTATATATATTTTTTAATTAAATATGCAGTGACATAAATGTGCTTACTGGCTACTAAAGAAAGTATTCTCACTAGCCAGTAACTGGCTACCAGGGTTGGGTTTTTGACATGACAGTGGTAAAAACTGTGTTTTAACCGGTTTATTCCGTCAAAAACCTATCATTTTCGATTGTCCTCTAATTTATGGTGTAAGTGTAGCATACAATACATTTCTAGATTGATTTTACCTTGTTGTTCTTGTTATTATTATTATTTACAATTACATTAGTTAAATTTATTTAAAAGAAGATCATTTCCTAATATGGGAAAGATTTAAAAATACAAGAGTAAAAGAAAAGAACAATATTTGTCATAATCTTCACTAATATAGATTCTACTAACTGCAATTAACATAATGATAATAAAAGGTTATTATAATTATTAAATAACATTCAATATACATTTTTAAAAAAGTACATTAAAATTATTTTAGAGATGCAAAAATGCTGTTACATTGTATGACAATAGATGTTAAGCATATACTGGCAGTGAATAAATTTGAATATTCTTTCATACAATATTTTAAAATGCAGAAAAAATGTGGGAAAAAATATCAACCTACTGGCCAGTGGCTACGAAGTGAAATTCCTTATTTTTACCTTTACTTGCGACTCATTTTATGAAAAGTAAAAGTTATTTGGTAAAGTAAAGTGAAAAATAACATTATTTTGTAACGAGAGATGAAATCATGTTACTCTTATTCGAACCAAGCATTTATTAATAACTTATTTAAATCCTTCTGCTAAGCTTTTCCTTTCTGGTGAACTGTTCTGTTTGCAAACTAGTATATATTTTAAAACCTAACAATATAAAATTACTTATGAGAAGTATGTTATTATGAAATGGAATTTTGCGAGAGACCTATTTTATTAAGAGGAATTTTGGGAAATGGAACCTGCTTTATTAAATGGATATTTGTGAAGGTGCCCTAAATCGGCCCAACATTTTGCCTGGATCGACTCCTGCACTTAATACACTTTGCATTTATCTGCATTATTAACTCTTTTATAAGTAGCTATTAATTATTGTTTGATTTTTTTTTTTTCTGACACTGAACGGGTAAACGATAAAATATATATTGGATGAAATAAACAACAAATGTTTAAGTGAGAGGGAAAAACATTTATATGTAGATAATAGCAAGACCTTGCATTGAAGAATTATTATTTTTTAGATTGTTTCTATATGGTGGAATGTGCAAGATATTTTGTCTAGGAGCAACTTGAAAACGAGTCCGATACCTTAGGAATATTCTCCAATTATTCTTAATTAAAATCGCTAAATTAGCAGTTCTGTTAGTGGAATGATAAATATAAATATTTTAAGTATTTCATTAGATTCAAGATATCTGAAATAAGAAATAAATAAATTAAAACAACAAAAACATGATCTAAAATGTGTTTCCTCTATGAATATGAATGATATTTAATATAATTTGCAACACAAAGTATATGTTTTTGTCTTTAATGAAAAATAAAAACAGTTAAAATAAAGGCTGCACGATCTGTATAATTATTATTTGTAAAGCTCAATATATCCTTACCTAAACGACGAAAAAAAAAGAATAAGAACAATATTCGACTGAAACTATATTCTTTTTACTAGTGCCAAAACTACCGATTTCATGGAAAATGAACAACCAGCTGAAAAATGCGTCTTTCTAGAGTTGAACAGCAACCATTCTTAGTAGGTGGGGATGAATGCTTTCCTCAGAGGCAGACAAAAAAAAGCCTCCCCTTAACCCACTAGTAAAAGGGGGAAAAATTTTTCCTGTTTGCTGTAGTTTGGTTTAAAATGAAAATAGTGTTTGCTGATTGCTACAGGTTAAAAGTAAAAAGGCAGTGCGCGGCATCCTTTGAAAAATCTCAAATGGGAACACTAACTATTTGTAACTTTTTTAACTATGAAATCAAAATTTGTGAGTGACCACACTTGCTTACCATCAGTGAAAGCAAGACTAGAAAAGAAATACAAGCACCAAGCAGCCCAGTTTGTATTTTCTGTGTTTAGCTGAAGAAACATGTGGAAAGTATTTTTATAGCATGCCATGTCTGTTACCTTAATTAGTTGAATAAATTAATATATTTTATACAACTGATTACTTTAGTTCATTATGTTTTTAGTCTTTTGGTGGCTGATGGTTATCAGCCAATCACTTACTATAATGATTGACAAAAAACTGGACTTAAGAAAAAAATAAAGTGAAAATAAACTTTTTGTTTGTTTAAATTGTTTTTTTTTTTTTTCAATATCATTCCCTATTACATACTTGCTCATAAAAATACCATTTTTGGATATTATATAAGTAATGTAACTTCATTTGAAAATAATTCAAATTAAATAGTTACAGTCAGTTATGTAGAAAATTGAAACCATTTGTAATTTAAACATTAGTAACAGCTATGTTGTATGTTCAACGAATAAACTGCTCTACACAGTGAAATTTAGATATCTTGAAAATCATATCAAGAATCTTTCAATTAATCTACCCTATATATATAAAATCCTAATGAAACGAATTTATGAAACGACTGATTATGTTTCAGGGCTATTTTTAATAAAATATTAAACGCTTGATGGTGAAATTAATACCAAATGTCCATAAAAATCCGCGGATGTCAAAACTGGTAATAGAATTTTGAAATTGGAATTAGTTTTCGAGATATTAATTTTTTTCTAATTTTAATGACATTTCTGTAATGTTGGCAACTAATTACTCAGTTTTTTTGTGACAAAAAAGGGGAAAAAAATGAAAATAAACTTTTTGTTTGTTTAAACTGTTCAGGGCTCGCATTCCCCCCAAAATTCCTAAATTTCCTAACTATTATTTTATCCCCTAAAATTCTCCTAAAATTTTCTTCTTGTTCCTAAAAATTAGAGATCGCCAAAATTTCACCGAAAAATATCGCTAATTTCGACAAATGGTCACTGAAAAAGACACGCATTTCGTCAAAAGATCGCTAAAATAACGCAAATTTCGTCAAAAGATCGCTAAAACAATGCAAAGTTCATCAAAAGATCGTGAAAAAAAATGCAAATTTCGTCAAAAGATCGCGGAAAAAAAACAAATTTCGACAAAGAATCAGGAAAAAAACTTAAATTTCATCCAAGGATATTGTGGGGGAAAAAAGCTAATTTCGACAAACAATCCTGAAAAAAAAACCAAAGTTCATCTAGGGATCGCGACAAACACGAATTTCTTCAAAGGATCGCAAATTTTTTAAAAACATCTCGTAAAAACCCCCCTAGAATTTCTTAAAAAGATCGTGGAATAAACGTGAATTTCGATAAAAAAAATTGTGAAAAACCCTTCAAATTTCATACAAAAATAAAAGAAAAAAGATAATTTCGTCGAAAGAAGGTGAATTTCGTCAAAAAATTGTGAAAAGAAAACGGCAATTTCGTTGAAGGATCGCAAAATTTTGTCAATCAATCGTGCATATAAGGTGAATTTCGTCAAACGATCGCACCAAAATACAAATTTCGTCAAACGATTGCGGAAAAAACTCTAATTTCATCTAAGAATGGCAAATTTTGTCAAAAGATTGCAGAAAAAATGCGAATTTCGTCAAAAGATCGTGAAAAAAAGCGAATTCTGTCAAAAGGTTTCGAAAAAAAGCGAATTCCGTCAAAAGGTCTCGAAAAAAAGCGAATTCCGTCAAAAGGTCTCGAAAAAACATGAATTCTGTCAAAAGGTCGTGAAAAATATGAATTCTGTCAAAAGATCACAAAAAAAAAAACGCGAATTCCGTCAAAAGATCTCCAAAAAAAAAAATGTGAATTCTGTCAAAAGATCACAAAAAAAAATCTCGAATTTCTCAAAAGATCACGAAAAAAAGGCGGAATTTTGTCAATAAATCGTGCAAATAAGGCGAATTTCGTGAAAGAATTGCAAAAAAAATGCATGTTTCGTCAAAATATCGCAGAAAAAATGCAAATTTCAACAAAAAAATGTGAAAAAAACCTTTCAGAAGTTTTTCTGTGAGCTTCAGCTTTTTTTTCTTCTCATAATCACCCCTGCTTCCTGCCTCTTGTTCTCTAGGTTCACCGAGAACATCCAAAAGAGAGAGAAGGAGAGCATTCATTCTGGTTAGGCTGAATGATCCAGGAACTCAAAATTCTAATTAATGCAATTGCAGTAAGCATAAGCTGTCAAAATGGTTTGTAATATGAAGCCGTTTATTGCACAAATTTAAATGCCCTCATTCACAACAAACAACACAAGCACATGGAACAAGGGCTGAATTCATTGGATTGATGGGAGTACTCTTTGGCAGTGTATCACATGTGCCTGACTAGCACAAAAATACTGTTATTATATACTTGGAATGTTAAAAATATTGCAAATGCCCCTAAAATTTGAGAAAAAATTCCTCCCTAAAATTTTGAAAAATCCTAGTGCTAGCCCTGACTGTTTTTTTTTTTTTCAATATCATTCCCTATTACATACTTGTTCATAAAAATAAACATTTTTGGATATTATATAAGTAATGTAACTTCATTTGAAAATAATTTAAATAAATTAAATAGTTACAGTCAGTTATGTAGAAAATTGAAACCATTTGTAATTTAAACATTAGTAACAGCTATGTTGTATGTTCAACGAATAAACTGCTCTACACAGTGAAATTTAGATATCTTGAAAATCATATCAAGAATCTTTCAATTAATCTACCCTATATATATAAAATCCTAATGAAACGAATTTATGAAACGACTGATTATGTTTCAGGGCTATTTTTAATAAAATATTAAACGCTTGATGGTGAAATTAATACCAAATGTCCATAAAAATCCGCGGATGTCAAAACTGGTAATAGAATTTTGAAATTGGAATTAGTTTTCGAGATATTAATTTTTTTCTAATTTTAATGACATTTCTGTAATGTTGGCAACTAATTACTCAGTTTTTTTGTGACAAAAAAGGGGGAAAAATTGAAAAGGATCCCGATAGGGATTATTGATTTATTTTTATTCGTCATTTTCAAATTGAAATTGAATTTATCTTTTATTTCAATCGATAATGAAGACAAGATTGTGATTAAATTATGTTTTTCAGGAAAATTTGAAAAAAAAATCACATTTCTACGTCAGGATTCAATCGTCTGTCAGCATTTAATTTAATTTATAAACTGAAAATATTTTGAATAAATTCGTTCAAATGATGTCATTTATGTAAACGCAAAAGAAAGGAGCAAAAAAAAATATTTATACAATTTGTTTAGCGTAAAATGTCATTTATCCTATTTTATATATAATCAGAAGTAATCTGTATAGAAAAAAGAATAATAATATACGTATAATTAAAATACGCATATAAACAAAAAAATCGTCGAATTTGTTTCTATGACTGTTTATGTCATTTGGCACCAAATCTCACTTTCTGATGCCCGAATTGCGCCAAGCTTTTTAAAAAAGCATCAAGACCCCTATAATAGAAAAGCACCAAAAGCTCATTGGGTTTGTTTTCATAACTTTTGGCAACAAATCTATGTATACGAGTAGTAATTTTCCAACTGGACGAAAAATGTCCAGGCCAGGATTCGAACCTGGGATCGCTTGGCTGAAGCCGCCACGCTCTACCACTGAGCTATCCCGGTCGAATCTGGAGGGCATAATTCATCCAGTTAACCTTATTGATCAGAGAATCTGGTCTGATATTTTAATCAGCTCAACAGAAAAGATCGCAGGTAAAGGAACTCCAGTAAACGCTGGATACGTGATTACACTAGATTAATTTTAACATCCCGGACATTTTTCGTCCAGTTGGAAAATTACTACTCGTATGATTTATTTACCAATTTGAAATAATTGTGTTAAAATTATCTAGTGAAATCTATGTATATTAACGAATCTATCCCTTTTCGAAGCTCGAATTACGCCAAACCTAAAAGCAAAGGATCCTATACTAGAAAAGTACCCGATTTTCTTATGGACAATATTCAAGTGACATAACAAGGTGTAAAATTATCGTGGATAGCAAATTTGTTTAAATATGTCATTAATTGATGCCGAATAAATGCAGGCATGCATGCACAAAATATTTAATTAATTTTGTATGATAAATAATTATTAGAAAATTCGTATATACATATTAATTAAAATAAATAATTTACATATTTAAAATAACATGAAAATATGCATGATGGTGCACTAAAATAGAGAGAAAATTAAAACCTGTTACTGAAAATATCTATAACAGTACTTTTCAATACCGTGGTTCTTAATGTTATTCACAAGCAGATGGAATTTTTCTCATCCTTAAATGCAAAGGAAGAATAGAATACAGATCGTTGTTATAAAAGTCCGAGAGGTAGCCACAATTTAAACCTAACCATTTTATACAAGCTGGTTTTCAAGTTGTAATTGATTTTACTTATCAATCCCGAAAACAGTCGTCAGTTGTCGCAACAGCTAGGTATGAAGCCGTGGTAATCAAAAAATGCCCCATTAAAACGTTAAGAGCATGACAACCCAATTACAGATTTATCAATATTTTTAAAACAAAGCACGCTGTCATGTTTTTAGAGGCTTCGAAGTCTGAGCGGGGGTTGGCGAGCGTAGCTCGCAGGGGGTAGGCCCCCTAATAATAAAATAAACATTTGATGTAGTTTCATGAATGTTCATGTTTTTTCACAGCTCAGGGTTCGTACAGGTCCTGGAATTTTAAGACCAGGAAATTCTTCTGTATCAGTATTTTCTTATAGATAATCTCTTCTTAAATAAGGTGAAATTTCACACGTTTGAACTTGATGTATTTTTTTTAGAAAAACATACTGGTATTTCACCTGGAAAAATAACGGTACCCGTATGAACCCTGGCTATTCAAAACTTTTTCTTTGAAATATTTGTTATTTGAACTGCTACCTAATATCTGTTAACTCTTTGAGAAAAATCTCTTTCCAAAAGTCACTTTATAAAAATTTCAAAGAGTTTGGACAGTAAAAATTATACATTTTTAAATATTAAATGACCCAATACTCCAATACTCCCCCCCCCCCCCCTCTCTCTCTCTCTCTTTATACTGTAGAATATTTTAGGTATACTAGGTTTTCATTTATATGCATGTGCTTTTGAAACACATCTTCAACATTGAGAGAAATTATTATAGATATTTTCCCATTTAGAATTAACATTAAAACTGTCATGTGTTTTGAGGTTTAGATTCTTTGTAACTGAAGATTTACTCGGCAGCCATGTTCTAATCATAAAATTCGAGTAAATCAAAAAGAATCATGCATTCAAAGAATTTATTTTGATATATAATTCAAATGAATGTCCATCAAATGTAATGAATAAAATTATTTAGTTAAATTAGAATTTTTTCCTAGTATATCTACTGGAGAAAAATGTAATTGTGAAGTACTGTTTATGTTCCAGTTATCAATTTTATTATTGAATCATGCAGCAATAATTTGTTTAATAAGAAATATGGTGTATACAAATGGTAAATCTTTCATACTATTCTTAACATATCTTTGTATTTTCTAGACATGGACGTACTCCTACTGCTGCAAATAGAAGTTCTTCCTCTAGAGTTAGTACCACTTCATCAAGTTCTCGTAATCCTCAAACATCTACTCCACTAACAAGAGGTTCAGTGCGGCTTCCTGGTAATTCCTCTTACTTTTATTAGAAAGTACAGTAGTACACCCCTCGCAAAAGTTCTGCACTGCTTGAAAACATACATTTTGACCATGCAAGTATATTTTTAAAATTCACTGTATGAAGATGGTTTGGTAAGTTCTCGGCCTGACAGTGAAAGCACAAGATTTTTGACATAATTTCATATTATTTTTCAATGTAGTCCCCTTGCAACTTAATACATTTAAGACACACTCTTGTGTGCAAATTCTTTAATGCAGCCCTGTATGAGCATGGTTCGAAAAGTTCTTGGCCTGACAATGAAAATACCTGATTTTTGACGATATTTCACTTTATTTTTCAACTTGCAACACAATACATTTTAGAAGACTTGAGAAATGTTCATTCTTTGGTGTTTTTGGTCAACATTCAACAAACGCGGCACACATTGAGCAGAAAGCTTTTTCATACCCAAAACATCATGTAAAATGTAGTGGACATGGTCTATTGAGATGTTTGCATTGTCAGCAAGTTTGCGTATCTTCAATCAGCGATCATTCACTTGGCATTGTGAATTTTTGAGAAGATTTCCTCGGTCGTAGCATTTTTGGGGCATCCTGAGTGTTTGTCAATTGTGAAATGATTTCCTATCATATCTAAATTCAGCAGCCCACTTTCTTATTGTCAAATATGAAGGACAAGAATCCTTTAAGGTGGAATGTAACTCTCTTTGTATGTCTGTGGGGGTTAAACCTTTTTAACAAAGTATTTTATGACAGCTCGAACCTCAATTTCTTCCATTTTTAGAAAGTGTCAAAACTTGTTTACTTTACTTTATCGCCCAGCAATAACTTTTTTTTTTGTTTTGATTTTAAGATTTCTTATATTTTTGATTTTGTTTTTAATTTATTTTCACATTGATATATTGCTTATAAATTTTACCATTAAAATTCCATTTTTTAAAATGAGATTACATGGAAGGAAATTCATGCTTTTATGAAATATTGCAGAAGTTTGTTGGTGAACAAACTTCTTTCTGTTTGTACTTTTCTGTTTGTTTTCTTCTGTTTGTCTTTTTCTTTTTGTCTTCTTCTGTTTGTACTGTTTCAAAAATAATGACTCATCTATATACAGAGTTTCCCCCAGGTTTAAAAAAGGGCACTTTTTTATTTTTAAGGGCACTTTTCATATTCTTAAGGGCACTTTTTTTAACTGTTAAAGGTATTCTTTTGGTTTTTACAGCCATTTTTGATATATAAAAGTCAGGGCACTCTTTTTAAGACAACATTGAGTCAGTTTTTACTATGAAAGCAATTTTTTTAATGCAAAAAGGAGAAAGGGCACTTTTCTTACTGAGGGGCAAGAAGGGTGCTAATTATTTTACTGGAGGGAGCAAGAAGGGTGCTAATTATTTTTATCAGGGGCAAGAAGGGTGCTATTTGGTAAACCAAAGGGCAGGCAGGGTGCAGCAACCCTTCTGAAACTGTCTGGGGGAAACTCTGCTATATATTTAAAATGCAAAAGGATTTCAGCTGTTCTAAACTGCACAATGAGCACTTTTTGCAAGGTGTTTTTCTGTCATTAAATGGAGTAGGAAACCAGTTCTGTTTTATTTTAGGAGGAAAAGTTATAGAATTTGTGTTTTCATCATTATTATTATGGAAAATTTATCATCCCCAATATTTTTTTATTTTGCATTTTAAATTATAAGCTTTGGCATGTAATTATCTGGATTTTCTGGAATTTATTTAACCAAATATCTTAGAATATTCGGCCAAATATCTAATTATATTTGGCAAAAGGGCCGAATACCGAATAGTGGCCAAATATTCGTTACATCCCTAATTTTAATAATGTTTCACTATTTCAAACATATTGAAATTGATATTATATATCACTAACGTGGATTACAAGAGGCTTACTATAGAATATTGTGTGTATAGCTTTCATCGTTCATTTACAGGGACACACAAAAAAATTCGGCTAAAGTACTGCTTATTAATAATAATTGCTGGGAATGCTTTTTCAGTTGCTGAATGCGTTTTTTAAATTTAACTCATTATTTGTCTATTACTTGGTGTGTATAACTTGTATAGATTGTATACAGGGCAGCACAAAAGTTCTCGAGTACATTTCTGTTTATTGTCAGAAATTGCAGAAGGCAAATTTTAAACTGTGCCACGCGTTTCCTAACTGAACTAAAAGTTAGCATTCTATTTAGTATGTATACAAATCTATAGATCATATACAGGGCTGCACAAAAGAGCTCGGATATTTTTCCGAATATTGTTGGTAATTCCTGAAATTGGATTTTTAAATATGTTATGCGTTTTCAAAATTTTTTAGTTCGATATCATCTTACACCTTATGGTAAAGATTTGCAAAATTATTTTGGAAGTGTTGGAAAGTGTTACATAATCTATGCTTGACGTATGATTTTTCGTTCTTGTTCACTAATGATTTTGTTTTTAGAATTTTAAATTAAGAGCTTTGGCATGTAATTATCGATTAAATAAATTGAAATGATCTACAATTTTTGGTATACTTCTTATTACACTTGATCGATAGGCATATATACTAAGAAAAATAATTATTTTCCATTAAAAAAAAGGGGGGGAAATATTTAATATAGAAAAAGGTGGTGCCATCTTTTGCTATTTTAATGAAGTTAAATGTTCAAAAATTTCTTTATTTTTAAACTTTTTGTGAGAAAAAAAAACTTTGAATTGTTCTATTTTGGATCTGAAAACTGAACTCGGAAATGTTCTGTTGTCTTTATCCATGTAGAGAGAATTAATATGTAGCCAGTCCCCAGCCGTTTATAAAAGGAGAAGTTTTTCTTTCTTTTAGCTATTGCTAACAAGTATTCTGTAAAAATTTCTGACATTTTAATGATGTTATGAACCTTTCACTTGTTTACCATCAAGTTTTGAGGGGTACTATCTAGATTTTATTAATTTAATCATTAAAATTTTGTTTTATATTAATTCAACATTGTATATTTTTAAACTTTTGTGTAAGACATAATTTCATGTACCCAGTACTAATAGTTTTTATGGATTTATTATTTTGTATGTTAAATATTATATTGATACATTTGAATCCATTTTTACAAATCACTTGGATATGAATTTTTTTTTTTTTACAATTATTAAAATAAAAAGAAAGCAAATTTTTAGAACTACTCGGTATTGCTGAGTATGTAGTTAAAATTTAGCCATTTTAAGTATATACAGAGTACTCAGTACGCCTCTACATTTGGAAATCATTTGGTCATATACTAGTTAAAGAATTATGAAGGCTTAAAGTTTGGAATTCTAAATTCATTTTTAATCGCTGTGAAAAAGGTTGCAGTGTGTGTAGTTTATTAATCATAACTCAAAATCTACTCTGCGGAATGAGCTGTAATTTTAGGTTTGCCTATTTGAAGTTTCTAGAAGTAGATTCTTCTTAAAAAATTCATAGGTTAATTTTATTTATTATTATTTTTATTTATTTATACATATTTATATATTTTTTTTAATCTTGAAATTAATTTTTGAAAAAATATGAATCCATAATTAGGATTTTATTAATTTGGCGAATTCCGTTTATTTGGGCAAATTTTAAGACAAATAGTAATGTTTTAAAAAAAATAAGCATTATGAATATTTATGTTTGTTACTTATACATACATATATATTAATTTAAATCTACCGTATATTCTGCCATATAACATTCTCTGGTATATAATGCGCTTTTAGACTTGATTTGTTATCTGTTATTATATTAAAATGCTTACACGTGAGAATGCAGGACTGCCATTTGCGACTAAAAATGACTATTTTCAGCTTCAGGCAACTATGGCTACTATTTTAGGCCAAAAAGCATTAAAAAGCAACTATTTTAACTGAAATGAAAAAAAAAAAAAGACTTTTTTCACATTTCAGCTATCACTATTCAGATTTTTTCCGTGACAAATCGATAAAATTTACATTTTTTTCCCGCGATCGGTCAACAAAAATAGTTATCTCTTTCCACAATCTGTGATGAAATTCGCGGTATTTTTTATATTTTTTTTACGATCATTGGAGGAGCTTTGGCAATTTTTTCCACAATTGATTGCAAATTTTTATTTTTTCCAGCATCGTTTCACAGAATTCACTTTTTTCCCTGCGATTCTTTGCCAAATTTCGTGAATTTTCTCTGCATTCAATTGACGAAATTTATTATTTTATTTTTAATTTTTTTAAATGTCTATTTGTCAAAATTTGTGATATATTTTTTCATGACCAATTGATGAAATTAATTAGCTATTTGTTTCAGAGATCTTTAATGAAATTCTGCACTATTCTTTTCCACAATCGTTTGTCGAACTTCGTGAACTTCTTTTGACGATCAACTGATAAAATCCTTAATTTTTTGTACGATCATTTTATATTAAATTCTCGACTTTTTGTGCAATTCTTTCATGAAATTCGCGATAATTTTACTACAATCGAATGACGAAAATCTCTATTTTGTGACCTTTCATAAAATTCAAGATAATTTTCCACAATTGAGGAGATTCGTGATTTTTTCCACCACGAATTGGTAAAATCAGCATTTTTTTTTTTTTTCTGATAGATTGACGAAATTAGCTATTTCTTTCCATGATGTTTGATGAAATTCGCGATATTTTTCAATGATCGTTGGAGGAAATTTTGCTATTTCTCCCATGGCCGATTTCCAATTTTGTGGGTTTTTTTTCCCCGGCAGTTGTTTTGTGGAATTCATGTTTTTTTGGGGATTTTTTCGCCATTCTTTGCTAAATTTCGTGAATGTTTTCTGCGACTGGTTGACGAAATTGATTTTTTTCACAACCATTTGTCGAAATTCAGGATATATATTTTTTTGTGACAGATTTATAAAATTCGTTATTTGTTTCAGATATCTTTTGACAAAATTCACCATTCTTTTCCACGATCGTTTATCAAAATTCGTGCTTTTCTTTTCACGATTGGATGACTAAATTCTTGATTTTTTTTGCACACTATTTGATTAAATTCTTGATTTTTTTTTTTTCTGCGATTGTTTGACAAAATTTGCGATTTCTTTTTTTCCACATGACCAATGGACAATTTTTTTTTTCTGCAATTAATTGTTGAAATCTGCTATTTTTGCTGCTACCAATTGGCAAAAGTCACAATTTTTGGTGATCGATTAATGAATTTATATTGTAGGATTCCCCAAGAAAAAAATCGCGGCTTTTATGAAAATTAAAAAACATTTGCATATGAATCACATGCCTGTGAAAGAAGTAAAGGTGGAAGATACCACACAAAATTTTTTGTTATGTGGTATTTTTCTATTTTGTGTGGGATTTGCGACATCACACATTATTTCTAACCCTGCCCCTCAAAGAAAACTTTACCCCTCTCTCTTATTTTGCCCAACAAACTCTTGAAATGGAAGGCCTGATGGAAATTAGTGTCGGGGAGGATCTGCAATAAATTTTTACTCCTGTGTTTCCCATACCTTGCTAATTTTCATCTTGGAAGAACCAAGCTTACTGATTTCATAACTGAAGCCCTATTTTCAGGATAAATTGCTTTCTGATTTGAAGAAGCCACCAATTTTTTTATTGAGTGATTTTAGCAGAAACATAAACTCTGAAATAAAATGTGGACATTCATAAAGTTTTTTCAGTTATTATGGATACACTTTTTTCGGTGACGGCTACTAAAGTTGCTATTTTCAGTATCATTCAGCAGTGGCAGCCTTGGAATGAGAATATTATTATAGTACTAAATAAACAATATATTCCAATGAAACTTCATCATGGGATGGTCAAAAACGTGGATGATGAATTTTTTAATCTTAACACGTCATGAACTGTATGTTATACTTTGATATTGTTATAATTTTTTTTTTAATTATATGTGCTTGAATAATATTAAATTTTTAATATAATAAATTTGTAAAATGATTTTTTTTATGTTTCTAATGGTGCTAATTGAATTTTTTGCTTTCTTTGTTTGCAGATTTTGATGAAGCATCTGAAATTGATGAGGTAATTTTATTCATTAGTCTATCCTATTATATTTTCTATTAATGCTTGTGCAATTTCTGTATTCTTCTTTTCAGGAAAATTTTTACTTGCAAATGTTTTGCCTCTGAAAGGAGTATCTTTCAAATTATCTTCTGATAAATTTATATGCCTTTTCTAAAAAAAAAAAAAACTGTAGCAGTTACTGGTATTTGTGCTATGTGAAAATGATAGAAATAAATGAATGACAATACTATCAGAATAAAGTTCTATTTACTAATATAGTATTAAAGTTTTATACTATAAGAAAAAGAATCTATTTTAAACCTTTTGGAAATGCAGTACAACTTGCATTCTTCTAGATCAGCAATTCTTAACACTAGAACTACTATGTTTCTTGTATACCTAGAATTACCACGGTGGGTCATAGTGACTCATAGGCTCAACATTTTTCAAGGGCGACACGCTAATATTTCCAAAGCACCGTGTAACTTTTTTGAATTAGCCATTTCATTATCCAAGTGCAGGCAGAGTACCCCTTAGAAAGTAATATCTGAAGTCTGATAGGTTCGTGATCATCAATGATCAAAGTTACCTTTACTCACTGGTATAATTACAAAAAGTAATCCTAGTTAAAATTGAAAAACAGAGCTGTGAAGCATGTGAAAGTGTATAAGAGGAAAAGATTTTCCATGCCTACTAGTTGCAAACGAATCTTTCAAATATTCTATTACAAACTGTGATTGAAGGATGCACAAGTTTTTAAAATCGAAATATTTTGAGTAACTGTCAACAATAAGACAGTATTGATTTCCGAAAAATTCAAACATATCTGTGGCTACTCAGTGCCACAGGAATTGAGGAACAGGTTTCATTTATAATGGCTCTGTATTTGGTGAATCTCTTCTTTGGTGTATCTGCTCACAAACAGGACATTTTTGCATATCACTACTCATTGCATGCCAAAATGTAATTTCTCGAGTACGAGACAAATTAATTCTTAAGTGCTCTTGATAAATTAAATTTAAATACCTTAATTTTAATGTAGATGGAACTATTAAACGTTCTGATTTGAATAACAAATTTTCATAAACAGCTAATTCTTTTCTAAAGTTGCAGTATTTACAAAATTGTTGAGGAACTGAGTTAATCCTAGGTGGCTAACCATCAAGAATTAAATGTTTTAACTCTTGTAATTCAAAATCTTCATTAACTGCATTCAACAGTTCTGAAAAAGTCAATAATGGAAGAGGAACATCACATACAACTTCAAAAGTTTCAATCTCTTCATCTTCTACAAGGTCAGTAATGCAATCACAACTTAAAACATCTGAAATGGTTATATCCTTACCTTTTTTGTATACTATTTTGGGTGAGTATTGAAGAACATCAGAAAGTATTCTTTGAAGATGTGCAAGAGCTATCTATAAGGATATTTTTGCAATTGCCTCTAAAAGCTTATGTTCCAGGGTTGGCAAGTTTCTGCCTGGGTGGTTAAAACCAGTGGTTGTTATTGTTAACTAACTGGCATGGCAGAAACTAGTTTCTGCCTGTAAGGTGGCAAAAACTGACAGAAACTAAGAAATAATAAGAAGAACTTTAATCTGCAATGATTCATAATTCACACATGTATTTGATATGTAAACAATTAAGCTAAAAATTAAAACTAAAGAATATGAATGTTATTCAAAGTAGCAAAAAGTTTCAAAATGATCAGATCATATAAATATACTTTGTTTATATAATACTAATTTTCTTTCACTTGAAAAACAGAAATTTTCCTAATCAAATTTTAATTGCTTAATAGGCATATAGCCAACATAGTGAAAAAGTACCCAAGCCGGGACTCGAACCTGGGTCATCAATATAGCTCATTGACGTTCTACCAACTGAACCATTTGGAAACGATACTCAGCCTGGAACTTTCTCACTATAACATGTTGGCAAGGCTGCAAACGCAGCACAAGATGGAATGTTTTCCGTGAGCCACCAACCCTGGGGCAAACACAAAATCAAAGAAAATCTAGTATCAATAATTGAATAAATTCATATTTAATGTTATAGTGAGAAAGTTCCAGGCTGAGTATCATCCCCAAGTGGTTCAGTTGGTAGAACGTCAATGCTCTATACTGATGACCCAAGTTTAAGTCCCGGCTTGGGCACTTTTTTTCACTATGTTGGCTATACGCCTATTAAGCAATTAAAATTTGATTATTATAAATGCAAGGCATGTGAAATTTTCTGTGGAAAACTTTCCACAGTATTAGAAATTTTCATAATGGTAATCTGATGCTGTACAAGTTTAACTATTAATATTATTGTTTACAGTTGAATTTCTATTTAAAAATAAGAAAAAAAAGAAATTTACAAAAAATTCTATGATATTGTAACAAATCACTTTTCAGAGTATTTTAAAATAAATAATACAATGCAATAACATAAAAATTATCTACTATATGGTTATATATATATATATGGTTGGAACATTTTCAACTAACAGTAGGGCCGTACCGAGTACTCGGTATATACTCAGTACTCGGCCAAATTTCAGCTGAGTACTCGGCCATTACCGAGTAGTTGCAAGAATTTCATGTTTTAAGCATATTTAAAGACAAATTAATTTATAAGTGATCTATAAAAAGTTATTTGAATATAAATGTATAATATATGCCATAATTCATAAAAACTATTTACTCGGTACATAAAAATTTATCTATAAAACATAGAAAAGGGAAGAAAAAAACCCCATGCAAAATTAATGTAAATTAAAGTTTAATTTTATATTTATATTTAAAAATTTTAAAAAAAAGTCATTTTTAAAACTGTAGGAAAAGATTGTAATTTTGGATAAAGAAGCAGTATGTAGAAACAAAAAATACAATAAATGCAATTTAAAAAAAAAAAATTAAATTTGCTGTATGGCAAATTATGGTACAAAAACACTATAATCATTCTACATTTTCAAGAGATAGGGCATTTCTTTTATTGTTGTAAATTTGGCCTGCTTCAGAAAAAATGTGTTCACTGCAAGCACTGATAAAAAAGCATTTTAACACATTACACACACACACACACACAAAAAAAAAGAAAGAAACTGTAAAACCCTCTCTTTGGTGCTTTCGTGTTACAGCGGCCTCCACAATTACAATTATGCCAAGGTTTCAGCTCTGATTTCGCCAAGATCATCGAAAAGCTTATACATACATCATATATACACACATTATTCCAAACACCCATATACGTCATTGCATACATATTATTTATGTCTTATGTGTCATATATATATACATCCTATATGACTTATGCACATGTTATATGTATGCATTATATATGTGTTATATATGACTAATAACTCGGCCATGTACATCACAAAAGTAATGATTTAACGTAATAATATATCACATTATGTCATACATGCTTTATAATTTGACGATAAATCTTGGTCGCTTGACGATTCATCCTTAAGGTCCGCTATTACACGATAGTACCCAATTTTTTTAATCAAAAGAAA
The DNA here is from genome assembly GCA_963931845.1 of Maratus michaelseni. Taxonomy (NCBI): domain Eukaryota; kingdom Metazoa; phylum Arthropoda; class Arachnida; order Araneae; family Salticidae; genus Maratus; species Maratus michaelseni. The sequence goes on along the minus strand of OZ007593.1, from coordinate 376,947,499 downwards.
ATTAGGTACTTTTAAAAAATATGAAACATTTTGCATTATTCAAGGAATTGTTACAGCAAGCAATAACCATTTTTGATAGACAGATTTCAGGTATCAAAATGACAAATGGGTAAAGATGTGTTAAATAATCAGTTTTAATTTCATATTGGTTAATTGAACTATTTATATATCAATTCTTTTTTATATATATAATTTTTAAATACTGCTACTGTTTTAAATTTTTTGAATATACAAAAATTGTTTTTAAAAAGATCCACAATAAATGAAATGAAATTTCAAAATATGAAGTTAATTTTAAAAAAATATGATTAGATTATATGCACAAGATGCATGTTTATAAATAGGTATATATATAAACACACACACATAGAAGTGTTACCACTAAGCACACGTCATGTTCGCATCAGTGATTCTTTCTTAAACACAACTACTCAGTACTCGGTATTTACTCGGCCGAGTAGTAAATGGCCGAGTACTCGGTACTCGGCTACTCGGCCAAAGCACTACTCGGTACACCACTAACTAACAGTCTTAAATTTAAAAAAAGCCGGATTTGTTCCTTTGAATACTGTATTTAAATGTAATGTTTTTAAATCCATGAAATTATAAGATCCAGATATAACTATAACATTTCTATGAGAGAGATTTTTTACAGTTTTTATTAAATTATTATGTTAAATTACAGAAAAGTATTTTGAGTAAGTATTGATTATTTTTCTTTTCGTTTCAGTGTTTAATTTAAAATAAGTATTGGACATAGTTTTCTATTTTGAATTTTAAACTGAGATTTTAAATACTCTAATAATTGTTTATAATATAAAAAATTACACAACCATATTATAACAAAAATGTTATCTGTTACATTACTCATTTTTTCTAATACAAATTTATTTATTTTTTAATTAAAACTATCTACAATATTTTATTTGTTATTTATCCTGAATAAAGTATACTTAAGGAATTTAATACTACTAAAAAAGTCTCAGAGATTATGTCACAAAATGTGTTTCTGCCAGTTAAAACCGGTTATGACTTTCTGCCGGCAAAAATCCAGCCCTGTAATATGATCAGTTTCAATTGTAACTGGCTTTGCATAAATATAGGGTCATTGAAAAGGTGTCCCTGATTTAAAAAATAAATTGCATGAGAAATATGCAATCAAACGGTACGAAACCAGTGTGAAATTGTAGAACATCTGAAGGAGTTTTGGTAGTAATGATTGAGTTGACGTTGACGTGACTGCACACATGCACCAATACTACTTTGTGACGCGATGCCATTTCACTCATCAGTCAGTTTGCAGCAATCATGGTCAAAACATCTCAAAAACATTGTTTATTCTGAAGAAATTCTTGATCTGCAACAATTAAGGGATAGAATTTAGGCAGCAATAGCGACTGTAACCCCTGACATGATTGAGCACACATGGAAGGAGATGATCGACTACCGCTTAGATGTTTGCCGAGAACATCATAATGGTTTTCATAATGGTAATCTGATGCTGTACAAGTTTAACTATTAATATTATTGTTTACAGTTTAATTTCTATTTAAAAATAAGAAAAAAAAGAAATTTACAAAAAATTCTATGATATTGTAACAAATCACTTTTCAGAATATTTTAAAATAAATAATACAATGCAATAAAATAAAAAATAATCTACTATATGGTTATATATATATATGGTTGGAACATTTTCAACTAACAGTCTTAAATTTAAAAAAAGCCAGATTTGTTCCTTTGAATACTGTATTTAAATGTAATGTTTTTAAATCCATGGAATTATAAGATCCAGATATAACTGTAACATTTCTATGAGAGAGATTTTTTACAGTTTTTATTAAATTATTATGTTAAATTACAGAAAAGTATTTTGAGTAAGTATTGGTTATTTTTCTTTTTGTTTCAGTGTTTAATTTAAAATAAGTATTGGACATAGTTTTCTATTTTGAATTTTAAACTGAGATTTTAAATACTCTAATAATTGTTTATATAAAAAATTACACAACCATATTATAACAAAAATTTTATCTGTTACATTACTCATTTTTTCTAATACAAATTTATTTATTTTTTAATTAAAACTATCCACAATATTTTATTTGTTATTTATCCTGAATAAAGTATACTTAAGGAATTTAATACTACTGAAAAAGTCTCAGAGATTATGTCACGAAATGTGTTTCTGCCAGTTAAAACTGGTTATAACCACTTTCTGCCGGCAAAAATCCAGCCTTGTAATATGATCAGTTTCAACTGTAACTGGCTTTGCGTAAATATAGGGTTATTGAAAAGGTGTCCCTGATTTAAAAAATAAATTGCATGAGAAATATGCAATCAAACGGTTCGAAACCAGTGTGAAATTGTAGAACATCTGAAGGAGTTTTGGTAGTAATGATTGAGTTGACCTTGACGTGACTGCACACATGCACCAATACTACTTTGTGACGCGATGCCATTTCACTCATCAGTCAGTTTGCAGCAATCATGGTCAAAACATCTCAAAAACATTGTTTATTCTGAAGAAATTCTTGATCTGCAACAATTAAGGGAGAGAATTTATGCAGCAATAGCGACTGTAACCCCTGACATGATTGAGCACACATGGAAGGAAATCAACTACCGCTTAGATGTTTGCCGAGAAACAGGGGAAGCTCATATTGAAGTTTTCTAAGTAATGTTTAAAAAACTCACATATTTTTTCAATCTAACAGTGTAAAAATAAATGGTTTATCATTATTAAGGCCTTAGTTATTTTAATCAGGGCTGCCATTTGTGACTAAAAGCGACTATTTTCAGTTTCAGGTGTCTATGGTGACTGTTTTAGGCTAAAAACCCGTATTTTAACAAAAATGCAAAAAAAAGCCGACTTTTTTTCCCAATTGCAGCGACTATCTTCCCATGGTCGTTTGAGGAGATTCACGATTTATTCATAAACGAATTAATAAAATTCGCGATATTTTCTATCGTTGATTTTGCAATTTTTCCCATAACTGATTGCAAATTTTGCTGTGTTTTTTTTTATGATTGTTTCACAGAATTCACGTATTTTTTCACGTGATCCTTTGCCAAATTTCGCAAATTTTTTCTGCAACCATTTGATGAAATCAATTCTTTTACACCATTTATCAAAATTCACGATATATATATTTTTCGTAGCTGATTGATGTAATTCGCTATTTGTTTCAGAGATCTTTTGAAGAAATTCGCGCTATTCTTTTCCATGATCATTTGCCGAAATTCTGGATTTTCTTTTCATTGTTGACTGACAAAATTCTTGATTTTTTTGCACAATCATTTGAGTAAATTCTTTATTTTTTGCACGATTGTTTGATGAAATTTGTGATTTTTTGTCCAGGATCGTTAGAGGATGCAATGTTTTGTGCATTCTTTTGACAAAATTTGCGATGTTTTTTTCGTGACCGAATCGCAAAACTCGCCATTTGTTTCCGCAACCTTATAAAATTCGCGAGCCTTTTGAGGAGATTGTGATTTTTTCTGCAGCATATTGGTAAAATTAGTGTTTTTTTACACTCGATAGATTAATGAAGTTAGCTATTTCTTTCCGTGATGTTTGATGAAATTTGCGATATCTTCCTATGATCGTTGGAGGGGATTTTGTGATTTTTCCCACGTTTGATTACATTTTTTTTCCCTACAGGTGATCATTTTACGGAATTTACATTTTTTTCCCGTTTATAGATATTCTAAGCCATTATCTGTTCTGAGTACTCTTAATTTCTTTCCTATTTGGTGTTCTGCCATTGCTTTAAAATGCAGAAATGTTTCATAAATATTCTTTTTATCTTTCAATGGATAGTTAAAAGCTCTTCGGCTAAAGTCATCAATAAATGTGAGAAAATATAATGCCTTACCTACTGGCGTTATTTTGGTATGTCCTCACAAATCAGAGTGCACTAACTGTAAGACTCTTGTAGTCTTGTTCTTCATAGGGGGATGGCTTGCCCTCTTTGACTTTGCTAAGCCACAAATCTTACAATCAGTAACTTCTCTAAATTTAATATTTCTAACATCAGTGACTTTGTTTTTAGCAATCATCTTTTGTAACATCCGATTACTAAAATGACCAAAATGTTCACGGCTCGTATCTAGCTGGCAATGAGTCTCATACATGCTATGGCGATTATATAAATTCATACAATAATCATGAAAAATAAAGAAGTTTTCTCTTTCTTTGCTGTTATAAATGGGGCTCCATCAGGATAATAGAATTTTATCTTTTATCATTCCATGGCTTCCTTTAAATGTGAACCCAGCATCATCAGTCTTCTTTCCCGACACTAAATTTCTTTGAGCTGATGGAATATGAAGAGCATTTTTAAGAGTGATAACATGCAACATTTTATTACAATAAACATTCACTACAGCATCTCTAATTCTTATAACTTCAGTAAGATGAAGTCCAAACTTAGTTTATCTAAAGACTTATATGATTGGAAAAAATTCTTTGAATTTAGAACATGAGAAATTGCTGCTGAATACCAAGTGAAAATATCTCTTGCATCGATAACAAACTATTTTTTGTTCACCCTGCATTTTTTTCTTCTTTTTTTTTGCATCCTTTCTTTTGTTTCTTGTAACAAAAATGTTTTATCCTGTTGGCACAACTCTTCTAGTTTCTTTTTGCTTTCTAAACATCGATATTCAATTATTAATTTTGTTTCTACTTCTGCTCTAAAGCATATAGCTTAGTTACTACATTCTCATAAGTTTCAGGCCGAAAAGCAATTAACTGAAATGCTATTTCAGCATCATCAACTAAGTCCTTGACCCCCTTTTCACCCTGTCAATAAAAACACCAATATGCCCTCCCTCTTCAAGTTTTAATAGAATAAATTCCCTTCTAAGTTCAACTATTCTTGCACCATATTTGGTGCAATATGTATCTCTTATTTTATGCCAAGCTTTTAATAGAGACGCTATTCCATCTAAAATAGTAACCTGGCTACTATCCATATAAGTTTTCATCAGTCCTAAAGCTCTGTCCTCCTTAGTCTCAAAATCTATCCTTGTCTGCTTCTGTAGCATCTTCAGACAATATGGGTTCTGGTTCAAGAATAAATTTCTTATACCCAGTTAATTGTAACAAAGATTCCAATATAGCTTTCCATGAGTGATAATTTGCATTAGAATAGGAATAATTCTATGACCTATTTGACTGAGACAATCTTCAGAGTCAGCCTTGTTGTCTGAAAAAAAGTCAAAGTCCCATAAATAAATAATTTAAGAGTTAAAAAATAAACAATCTCTTGAAAATAATTTTCTATATTTAATTTTAATTAATAATTAATTACTAAATAATTGTTGCAGAATTCATGATAAAACATACTGTTACATCTAATAAATATTACTAAGTCTAATAAGCATACTTTCATTAAGACTAAATGAAAAATGTAAACATTCTTCACTATATAAGTAGGAAACACTAAACCACACTCTGATACCATATAACAGGCGTCAAGAAAATAAACATAAAGCTATGCTCTTGTATATAATTAATAACTCCTAAATCAGCTGAAGTAATTGTATTCACTTGCCTACTTGGCAAGACTAACCAAACTGAACAACACACACAGCAAAAACAAACAGCAGTTAACATTACATGTCAACATCTTTCCAAATACCACTATCCAGAGTACTACTTCTTCAAAACCAAACTAAGTAAATTGAACTTTCAAGAAAAACAAAACACTGTAGCCATCCAGTACAACAACCCTGACATCTGGTGGATGAACTATCCTGTCGTTTGGTGGGACAAAGCTACATCTAAAATTTAAACAAAACAACACTTTTCCCAACAAAAATGGCAGCTGTCGTAGGTGGATTTTCTTTTTTATAGTGTGTATACAGTCCTCTGATTTTAGACAACAGTATTTTCTAAAAGCTTTCTTCAACTTATTTAATTTCAGAAAAATAAGGCGGAGAAAACATTGAGAAATTATTGGTATTCGAATTCAGTGGACTGTACAAACACTGAAAATAATCTGCCTATGGCAGCCGCCATTTTTGCGTCAGCATGTAGACCTAGTATTCAGGGCAGGGTTGGCACGGTTTAAACCAAATGGTTTTTTTCTGAAAAAAACCAATTGGTTTTTTTGTTAATTTTTTTAAAGATTTTTTTCTTATATAATTAAGTTTTCAAATTATTTGATGTACAAATAACTTCTACTTCTAACTGAACAGCTCAACTCATTTCAGCAGTCAACCTGCATAAGTCACAGTTGCATCATAGTTGCACCTGTGTATGCATGGTCCAAGAGTTAGCATTTGAGAACAAAAAATGTCTAATTTTGGTAGAAGAAAAGATTTAGTTTGGTTATATTTTAATGAAGTAAAAAATGATAAAAGGAAAGGTTGTAGAGCTAGATGCAAAAATTATAATAAAGAAATGGAAGGTCAAGTAGCTAGGATGAAGAAACCCATTGAAACTTGTAATAATTCTCATCATCATTCTGATTCTGATTCTGTTGATAATGGTAAGTACTTATTTTATCATTATTATTGCTGCTATTATTTTTAATTTTGAAAGAAAATTGTTAAAAATTTGTTAATAAGTTAAATATTTGTTAAATTCAAAATTTTTAATTTATCTGTAAAATTACAAGTAATGCATATTGAGAACACATTATGTATATCTTCATTCAGATGATTCTAAACTCTTATAAAAAATTACATTATTATTTGAAATGCTATTTGATTGAGAAGATAAATTATAAAAATCACATATATTATTATTTAATTTGCATATGCTATTTGATTTTAGAAAGTTATATTCTGTGAAATAAAAAATATTTATGTAATTCTAAGTAATGAAATTTTGGAAAAAACAAGAAAATTTTAAATAGAAATTTTTTTGTTAGAGAACTTTATTTTGATAATCTTAAAATTACATTTGATAAAAGTTTGAAAGTTTTACAAATTAATCATATTATTAAGAACAAATTATGTGATCAGAACTGTTATTAAATGAAATTGTTAATTTTTAATTTATGCATGGCTCTTAGAGATTACCTAAGTTTTCACCAATCATAAATATCCAAAATTATAAAAGACATGGTAATTTTATCTCGAGTATTAAATAAATTATCAAAAATAAATATATCAATATGATAGAGATGTTTACTTTGCAGTAAAACAAAGAAAAAAAATGTCTTTGTATTGAATTATTGTTAATTATATGATTATGATTTTTGAAGTAATATGTTCTGTATCATTAAGCAATTCTTATTTTTATTTTTGTGTAGATGATGTGTCAGTGTCACTATCCAGTATTTCAAGTTCTTTGGATTCAGCAATAACACAAAGAGCAACAAGTGAAATTGGTTCTTTAAAAAGGAAAAGAGATACTATGGACTGTTTTGTCAGTAAATCAACACCATCTCAAAAGCAAATGTTTGATGAACAAGTTGCTAGGTTTATATATGCTACAAATACGGCATTTAGCACTGTAGAGCATCCTGAGTTTATTAAAATGGTTCAGAGTTTCCGCCCAGAATATTCTCCACCATCAAGAAAACAAATTGCTGGGGATTTATTAGATCATACTTACAGCAAAGAAAAAGAAAAATGTGCAAATATATTAAAAAATGAAGTTGTCACATTAGGATTAGATGGATGGTCAAACATTCACAACGAACCTGTGATCTGTGTTACTTTAACAACAAAAGACGGGAATACATACTTAGCAGACACTATTGATACATCGGGAATTGCTCATACAAGTGAAAATCTGTATGATATTGCGACTACAACCATTAATAAATGCCAATCGGAATTTCAATGTTTAATACAAGCATTAGTGACAGACAATACTGGAAATGTCCGAAAAATGAGGGATATGTTTGATGAAAAAGAAGAGTTTAATATTATTACTTATGGATGTGCAGCCCATATTTTAAATTTACTGGCAAATGATATAAGTTATCCAAATGTAAAAGAACAAATTTTGCATGTAATCAAATACTTCAGAAACAACCAATATGCAAATGCGTGCTTCAGAAAAGATGCAAGTACATCAAAACTAATAATGCCTTGTGAAGTTCGCTGGAACTCATTTGCTGACGCTTTAGACAGCTATCTGAAATCATGGTCAGTTCTTGTAACTATATGCGAAAATAATAAAGACAAAATTGATAAAAATATCCAAAGTCTAGTTTCAAACATTTCATTGAAAAGAAATGCTGAAGACTATTTTCAACAATTAAAGCCAATTAGTGTAGCTTTAGATAAAGTACAAAGCCAAAATTGTACAATTGGAGAAACTGTTTTTCTTTTTAAAAATTTAAAAAAACAGATGGAAGATTTGAAACTGAATAAAGACATTATGAAAAAACTAGATACTCGTTATAAAATGGCAATAACACCAGCCCTTGCTTATCTGTTGGATCCAAGAGCCAAGGATGCTGATCTCGAATTGTCATCGGAGGAAAAAAAAGAAACATTGGAATATGCTAAAACAAAATTTCCCAAAAACAATTTATTATCTCTGATACTAAAATTTTGTGCCAAAAGTTCTCCATTTCAAAGATATCTTTTTGAGAATGATTTTAGTAAAGATGTATCAGCTATAGAATGGTGGCATATTCAAGAAAATGAAATCAAAAAGTTCAATGATGGTGTGTTGAAAGAAGTTGAAACGATTCTTACTGCAAAAGCGACTACTGCAAATGTAGAGAGAATTTTTTCTTCATTTGGTGTTGTACAATCAAAGTTACGCAACAGACTGGGTTTACAAAAAGCGGCAAAACTTGTTTTTTTGTTTAAAACATTAAACCCTAATAATCCTGTTTATTAACATAGAATCTTTATAGACATGTGTCGTACTTCCATTTTCTTAAAATTTTGAAAATTTATTCAATTTCCATGTTTTTAAAATGTTTCTTTTATATATATTTTTTAAATATATTTCAATTTAATTTTCTTACTGAAATTCAATTTGTTTTTTTAAATTGAATAAAAAAGTAAGTCTCACTTTCTTTTCTTTGCATTATTTTTATTTAAAAAAAAAAAAATAGTATAGCATACCAAGGTAAAATTCTACATTATATCTTTATATTGTTATGTAACACAACTAAGTGTTGCTTATTAAAATGAAAAAATATAGGAAGGCAATAGATTAAGTCTTTAAAGAATTTAATATAAATCTTGCAATTAAATACTATTAAAAACTTTATCAACATTAAGATACAGAATCCATTCTATGAATGCAATATGAAATACATAAACATATTAATATGTTTTATAAGTGTGCTAAATCATTTGGTAAACATGAATTACAGGTTGCATTTGGAAATATGTATATATAAAACAGCAATTATTTCTTCAACTTTTTTAAAAAGTAATCTTTAAAAATTATTTAAAACTTATCACCATTACTGTAGAACCTGACGGCACAAGTGATCATGTTCTATGTATTACATAGGAAACTTTTGTATATATATAACTGTTTTGAATTTGAATGTAAATGATGTTAGCTCAGCTCTAAATAAAATTTAATGATTTGAATTTGTACATAATTAATAACAATTGTTTATTTATTTTGTTTAAACTGTTTTCAATATATATATATATATATATATATATATATATATGTATATATATTGTTATTGTAATATTAATCATTCTTGTCAATGTTAAATTTTATTTACTGATGTGCATATATGTAATTAAAAAAGATACAAAAAAACCCGGTTTAAACCAAAAAAACCTGGTTTAAACCAAAAAAACCTTTTTTTTTGTTTTTTTTTCAAAAAAACCCGGTTTTTTGCCAACCCTGATTCAGGGGGCGGTGGTTCTGAAGGCACGGTGCCACTCCGAGTCTGTAGGTCTTTCACATGATTCAAAGATTGTTTTACTACTGGATAAATTACACAACCCATCCTAAATTATTGAATAAAAATAATGTTGCCGCTATGTGTTTTTCCCTCCAAATTGCACACCAATTGTTCAGCCATTGGATCTTCTGTCACTAAAATGCCTTTATAATGCTGAATTTAATGATCCCCTACTGAATGCATGCAATCAGGACTTAAAACTAGAAACTTTTAAAAAATGATTACAACACAACATCATTTGACGAATGCATTGCACAATATATGGCCTGAACAAATTTTTGGCAATGACAACTTCGATGATAAGGAAGAATTTTCAGGCTATCACATTTCCAGTGAAAAGGTCGCCGTTAATGATATAGATTATTGGCTGAGAATTGATGAAAATGGGCCAACAATTTAATGGACGTCAAGATCATTGACACTGTGCTCTAGTAGCAGCTCAGAGGACAAGGAGCCATCAGAAGAAAAGGTGGCACTGGAAAAATGCATAAATTTGACCAGGAGAATTAATATCTGCTTTAGAGAAAGAGAAATAAGACTGTATTTTCAAAATAGATATTCTTCACTTGTTTATAAAATACTAGCAAGCTACGCCCGCTACGCTGGTCAATTTCTCTTAACGAACCTTTAATCAAACAAAATATTGACATTTCATAATTCACTTTTATATTTTAACAGAATAATAAGGATACTATAATTTGTGACTCGTGCTATAGTCAATATACACGTCAGGACACGTCGCCCTTATCATTATCTTTTTACACGTGAAGGTTTCGCTATGGTACTCTATTGTGAAATTTGGTAATTTTAGAAATTCAATAGTTGAAAAATCGCAGAATCATTAGATAATTTTTCTTTAGAAATTGTTCTTAGAGCGCATTTAGATCTTATAAATAACAATCATGCCGAACTTGAAGTTTCTAGCTCCTTCAGCATCGCAAAAATCGCAATTTTAGAACGTTTTTCGCTTCTGCACCCCCCTCGGGGTAGTGGCACCGACATAAAATATAGCCTATGTTGGAGCAGGGATTGTCACCATCCATTTGCCACCATCGCTTTTGAAATCGCTTTAGTAGTTCCAGACATTCCATACAAATTGTAATTTAGAATGTTTTTAGAAAATTTTTTGCTTATTTCAGCCTTTTAAATTTCGAATTTTTTTAGATTTTGTTCTTATAGAGCATTTAAATCTTGTAAGTAACGACCATACAAAATGTCAAGTTCCTAACTCCTTCATTATTGAAAATATCATAATTTTGGAACGTTTTTCGCTCCTGCACCCTCTGCGGGCAGTGGCACTGACAAAAAATTTAGCATATGTTGGAGCAGGGACTGTCACCATCCATTTGCCACTATCACTTTTGAAATCGGTTCTGTAGTTTCAGAGATTCCATAGAAATTGTAATTTAGAATGTTTTTAGAACGCTTCTTCCTCATCTCACCCTTTTAAATTGCGAATGTTTTTATAATTTGTTCTTAGAGAGCATTTACATCTTATAAGTAACTACCATACCAAATTTGATACTTCTATCTCCTTCAGTACACAAAAAATCGAAATTTTAGAACGTTTTTCGCTCCTGCACCCCCCTGGGGGTGGTGGCACCGACATAAAATATAGCCTGTGTTGGAGCAGGGATTGTCACCATTAATTTGCCACCATCACTTAAAATTACACCATCACATTAAAATCGCTTCAGTGGTTCCAGAGATTACCCCCTACAAACAAACAAACAAACAATCTTTACTACTTTATATATTAGTATAGATAAGGGAGAATTAGCCCCTTGTTCCCCCCCTTTATACTTAACCAATCAATCCCGAAAACTAATCAGAGATGCGCCTTAACACAGTGAACCTATAAATAAAATTTGAAGGAAATGGGATAATTCTGCATGAAAAACCCATTTACATAAATTAAGGGGGGTATTAGCCCCCGTTCCCCCCCCCCCCTTTATACTTAATCAATCAATCCCGAAAACTAATCAGGGAAGTGTCTTAACCCAATGAATCTATAAACAAATTTTGAAGCAAATAGAATAATTCTGCATGAAAAACCCATTTATATAAATTAAGGGGGGATTAGCCCCCGATCCCCCCCCCCCCCCCTTTATACTTAACTAATCAATCCCGAAAATTATCATGCAAGCGCCTTAACACAGTGAACCTATAAACAAAATTTGAAGGGAAACGGAATAATTCTGCATGAAAAACCCATTTATATAAATTAAGGGGGGGATTAGCCCCCGTTCCCCCCTTTATACTTAACTAATCAATCCCGAAAAGTAATCAGGGAAGCGTCTTAACCCAATGAATCTATAAACAAAATTTGAATGAAAACGGAATAATTCTGCATGAAAAACCCATTTATATAAATTAAGGGGGGGAAATAGCCCCCCGATCCCCCCCCCCTTTATATTAACTAATCAATCCCGAAAACTAATCAGGGAAGCGCCTTAACACAGTGAACCTATAAACAAAATTTGAAGGAAAACGGAATAATTCTGCATGAAAAACCCATTTATATAAATTAAGGGGGGGGGGGAATTAGACCCTTGTTCCCCCCTTTATACTTGACCAATCAATCCCGAAAACTAATCAGGGAAGCGCCTTAACTCAGTGAACCTATAAACAAAATTTGAAGGAAAACGGAATAATTCTGCATGAAAAACCCATTTATATAAATTAAGGGGGGAATTAGCCCCTTGTTCCCCCCCTTTTATACTTAACCAATCAATCCCGAAAACTAATCAGGGAAGCGCCTTAACACAGTGAACCTATAAACAAAATTTGAAGGAAAACGGATATTTCTATGAAGAGTTATCGCATTACGTACGTACATACATACATACAGAACCGGCTGCCAAGCTCTCAGGGCTTGACAGCCAGTGTGATAACTGAAAAATCGCAATTTTAGAACGTTTTTTGCTCCTGCACCCCCTGGGATTAGTGGCACCGACATAAAATATAGCCTATGTTGGAGCCGGGGTTGTCACCATCAATTTGCCACCATCGCTTTTGAAATCGGTTCGGTAGTTCCAGAGATTACCCCCTACAAACAAACAAACAAGATTTACTCTTTTATAATATTAGTATAGATAAGGAAAACTTGTTAAAGAATGGCCGAAAAATTGAAGCAAATAAAATTAACATCGACACTTTGGAAATTACATGAGGATAGATAACAGGCGAGATAACTTCAATGAGGAGAAATACATACAATGAAAGAACATACAATGAGGAGAAATAACTTCACTGTTTGTTAGATTTTTTTTTTTTTTTTTTGTAATATAGAAAATATCAATTAAATAAGTAAGTTTTTTTTTCAATATTTATTTTTTTGTTTTTCTCATAATTATCACTTGGTTCTGAATTAAAATATGACTAAAGGCACCATTAAGAATATCAGAAGTACTTTTAATATTCTTTCATAAAACCAGAATTTTCAAAAATCCAGCTTAGTCTTGGTTATGACAATGCCGGATTTTCTAAGTTATACTGTATACATATTTTGAAATGTATTCTGTAATGGAATGAGACGACACAATTTTTGAAAGATTTTTATTTGAAGTTAAATAGATGAAATACATGTTGTTTACATGTGCCCCACGTTTATATATGTCCCTCTTTCCCCGATATAATGTAATTTATTATTTTTATTGAGAAGTCTTTTTAACTATAGGAAGGAAATTCTCCATCTCCAAATAAAAAAAGTCCCCCAAAAAAGGGTAAAGCTACTAAAAGGAGTAGTGAGAGAACTTCTCCTCAACCAGGACCTTCAGGCCAACAAAGTCGTCCAGTGGTACGAGGAAGGGTCCCACCAAGTGATGATGGAGATAGTTCTGATGGAGAGCCAGAGTCTTCAGATGGTATACCTCCTGGTCAAAGACCACCTGCACCACATCGACAAAGAGTTCATCGAAGGAGAAAACCTGGTGCAAAGGCTCTCATGGAAATAAGACAATATCAAAAATCAACAGTAAGTGTTTTTTAAATTATTTAGAGTAGTGCTTCCCAAACTATAGATTGCCATTCACCGGTGTGCCAAATATTTTTGTGAATAGCCTAGTGATCAATCAGTTCTTCAAAAATAGGTTATTAATTTTATCTCCTGTAAAAATATAATGTGTGTCATCTTTAAAAGAAAAAAAATTGTGAAGGAATATAGTTATGCAAATTTGTGAAATGCTAGTGCTTTATTAAAATTTATCTTAAGAGTAATTTGAGATTAAAAGTAACAATTTTAAAACCCTGACATAGACCAGGTCTGGTTCAACCCGGCAACTGTGGGTGTCGTGGCACCCTTTGAGAGTTCTATCAGGACCCTTCAAATATTTGCGGTTACTTGACTTTTCAAACAACAAAAATCCATTTAAAAAATATATTTTCTCTTCTGCATATTTTTTTCTCTTTTTATTGTAAGGGTCATTAAAGCTGTTCTCAAATCCAAAGAGCTACTTTCTGACACATTTCTGAATTGATTCTTGTTTGGAAACGCATAAAATTTGCAGGTGTTTTTATTCAGAAACTGTAATTGAAAACGTTTTCCATTTTGGTAAATGCAGATGATCTTTCAGAAAATACACTCAAAGTTGGCATTTTGAACCGAATTTCTTAAGCGGCATTGTGAAAAAAAGGAAAAACTTGTCCTTGCAGTACAAGTATTGCTTATAAATCGATAAGTAATTTATTTATCAAAAAATGGAAAGTGTTACTCAATTCCAAATTGCTTCAATAGTCAGGACTGATAATTTTATGCCTTTACGTAAAAAATGTATCAAAGTTTTGTTTTCTTGAGAACAACCTTAAGTTGTTTGATTTTTTATCCAAAACATTTATTTTTTTTTTGAGATAGTAACCCTCTCCCCTCCCCACAGCAGGAAAATGTATTGCTGATTTTACTATGATTTATGGGAAGGGGACAGAGGATTCTGAAATTAATTTTTTCATGGAGTCTTTATTTTGTAGCGGCCTCATAACCATCATTTTGAGGCATGTATATAGTAGGCAGGTTTATGAAAAATGATCCAGCTGTTTACGATATCATCTATAATATCAGGAAAATCGCTTGTCGTTTAATATATATGTATACTAATTCGAGTACGGGAAAAACATTTAACTAGGATTCAACCTTGAAAACATGCTCTTTGATAGGTTTAAACAATTTTCTCTGTCATTAATCTTCTGTAATCAAATTTCTCGCCAATACTAATTACCATTGAAAATATCATAAAAGTTTTTGCAGGTATAAATGTTATTGGAGAGTAACGGGGAGAAAATAGAAACAAGATATTTCACTAATCTGTAGGAGGAAGTACCAATATTTGAAATGATTGGTCTGAATGGAATACCGAGTTTGTGAACCTTTGGAAGAGCATAAAATCTTGCGCAATGTAACACAGAAGGAATGGGGGAAGATTTTGTACTATTGGAAATGAGAGGGCAACGTTGGATAACGGATCTTTGGATAAGAGACCACTTAAAGTCCGTTTAGGGGAACATAAAAACTATGTTAAAAATTGTGACATTAAACGTTCTGCAAATAGCTAACCATTGTTGGTCTGAAAATCACAGTTTTAATTTTTCGGAGGGTACAATAATTCAGAAATGCTCATTAATTTACGACCTCAATTTCTGGGAAGCTTATCACATATGGAAGAATTCGGGCAGCTTAGTTAATGATATGTCTTGTACACCAAATATTTCAAATGTCTGGCTACCTTTCATTTAAATCATTCTCATTGTCCCCCCCCCCCCTCCCCTTTTTCTCCTCCGTACAAAACGTTTCAAACGTCTGGCTGCGTTTCACTTAATTCATTCTCTTCGTCCCCCCCTATATTCGCCTTCACACTTAAACTTTCCTGGTCGGGCGGAGTGTTCCTATTGGTCTCTCCGTCACATGTGTTTTCCCGTCTCCGCTGTTGTTTTGAAGAGTTCACCGCCATTTCATCTGGGCGTGTGCGAGAGACGGCAGGCAAGCTGACATGGCTTAAGGGATTTTAATTCGTTTTAATCTTTTGAATTGGCACTAAAGATGGAGCTTAAGGGCTTTGAAACAGCTGTTTGTCAGTATACATGTTTTTAATTTGTGCTACTGTAAAAGCACTTATTTTCGCGAGGCTTTAATTTTCGCGAGCCCGTCATTATTGCGAAAATTTAAGCCTCGCGAAATATTATTTTTTTCGCCTCAAATAATAATAAAAAAATCAGAAATTTTTCACATTTCCAAAATTTAATGATTACAATTACTTAAATAAGAAATAAGTACAAAAATGTCTTGAGTACTTACAACTATTTCTTGAATACTATACAACTATTTCTTGAATAAAAACAATAATACAACTAATAGAATGCAGCTCATTATACCAGCTTCTTTAAAGCCGTTCAAAATTATATTATGTTTGGCTTCAATACAGTTACATGTGCGCACAAGTCAAGAAGGTCAATCGGTTTTAGTCGTGATATTCGCAGGTCCACAGATTCTTTTTTCTCTAGAAATTTAAGCTCATTAGAATACCACTCAATAAACACATTCTTGAGCCAAAGCTTGAACTCGTCGTTTATAGTTAAGACCAAAGGCTGGAGATCTCCTGTGCTGGAAGGGGGCACAAAATCTGGAATAATATTCCTCTTCTCTAGTTCAGCCAGAAAAAGAGGATCTTGGTGTGCCAATAAAACGCCGAACAATGCTACACCAGGTTGTTTTGGAACTAGCCCGAGAAGCTCTCTCTGCTTGTCGTAATAAGGTACAATAATATTCTCGATGTATCGAATCATTGTGTCCAGTATTTCTCCAGTACGAATCGGTGTGCCACACATCCCAGTCCGCGGGAAATGTAAACTTTGGATGACAATTTGTTGTTTTTCCAGCATACAACAATTGTGGTGGAAGTAGGTTTCCAGGAAGGGAACATGCTAACAAAAGAGTCCTCTCTCTTTTATCTTCCAATGTATATTCAGATGTAGGCACAAACTTTGTGTTTGTCAAGTTTCTTAAAATGCCTTATGCAAAAAAATGTTATATTTAGGCAGTTTCGGGATTTTTCAACTTTCGGTTCTGTTCATATAAAATTCGCGAAATTTTCAGCTCGCGAAATCACCAATATCTTCATTTTCGCGAAAATTACGGCTCGCGAAAATAAGTGCTTTTACAGTATTTCAACGCTGTACATTTATTACTTACCCATCATACGTAGTATAGGGTAAGTCTTGTAATCGTTTTGAAAATCAAAAAAAAAATTTTGACGGATTTACACGTTTCAGACACTGGAGATTCCGAAAAACATATTTTTAGAAAAAAAATTTTGCCGTCCGTCTGTGTGTCTGTAAACGCTCTATCTCCCAAAAAAATTGAGATAGGGACTTGCAATTTGGTATGTACTTAGTATGTAATAATGGGAAGAAGCCTATTCATTTCAATAACCTCGATTAACCGGAACTATTTTTTTTCGGACTCTCGAAATATTCATTCCGATAAAAGATATATAAAAATTTTCGAAATTGGTTATTTTAAGAAATGAATATAAAAGACAATAAAAAAACATAAATTTTGCATAAAGCATGAAGTCTATCGGATAATTAATTGCCAAGATATTTGGAATCCTTTTTCCCACACTCTTCGATTTTTCATGACCCTGTATTTCATCCAAATTTCACTTCAAAGATATATTTTAATTGGAAATTTGACGCTTAATCAGATGCAATAAACCGCTAGTTAATAGGATTATTATTTTTGGAGTTATAAGGATGTTTCTTTCAAGCAATTCTGTAATCGAGCCCTTAAAGTTTGTGACGTCAAGCCACGATTTTATTTGAATTGCAATGCATTTTATAAGTAGTTTACACATTTTTATTTTAATATTTTACATTATGCATATCCATGATAGGTAAGTATTACGGTGGCCCCCAACGACTATTTTTTAATTACTGTATTGAAAGATTTCATTAAAATCTCAATTATCCTTACTACAGTGCAACATGGTATAACAAAACAAAAGTATTTTAGCAGTAGGATGCTGCAATAAATTTTTTAACTTAGAATGGATATGAATGCAAAAGATGAAAAAATTCTTTCAATTCCTGCAGAACCTGGAGAGTTTAAAAGAATTTTGGCATACCCATAGAGTTTATTTTTAGAACATTTATCTTTTAAAATGAGCATTAAGATATGCATGCTAGTACTATACATAATTACAAATTTGTTTATTTTAAGTGTTGCACAATAGTTTTTAAAATATTGCATTTTTATATGATAATTAAAGAATTGGTAGGTAGTTTTTTACAGAAATAACAAACAATGAAAAAATATCTCTACCTCTAAAGTTGTAAAAAACATAACCTGTAAATACCTGCTGAACTTGAAGTTTGTTATTAAAAAATAACTTATTTTTCCATAAATAATATTTTTAATATCAATTAAAGTTTCCAATTTAAATTTCATATAATTAGGTTTTGAATTTAATTCTTTTATATAGTTAATATATTTTAATTTTGAGCATCTGTTTTGTTTTCTGTTGGTTTCTTCCAGTTTTTTCTGGTTTTACCAGTTTCTTCCACTGTCCTGGAAGAAACCCAACCCTGCCAAAAAGTCTGGAAATGGTTGAATAACTCGAGAAATATACATCAGATTGAAAAATGGAACATGTGTATTCAATATTTTTGAAAAATCTATTTAGGGATATCCAAGTTGCCCCCCCCTTCCCAACTCTGTTCCCTGGAGGGAAAAGGGGTGCAACTTTGAAATCTTAAATGATAACCACCCCCTTTTTTTGCAGATTCGGATTCTACGGAAAAAAATACTTAACTTTTGTATTTAACATTTTCTTCAAGTAATCGTAGATGGCACTGTAATTGAGTACAATGCAGTGAGGATCGTTTCCATTGAAAAGTCTCGAAAAGGTCGAATAACTGGAGAAATACACATCATTTACGTGTTCAGTATTTTAGAAAAATGGCAACTTTGATATCCCTAAATAGGGGACAACTTTGATATCCCTGAATAGATTTTTCTAAAATAATGAACACGTATTTTTCTGTTTTTTAATCCAATGTATATTTCTCGAGTTATTCAACCGTTTCCAGACTTTTCAATGGGAACGATTCTCACTGCATTTTACTCGATTACAGATCCATTTACGATTTTCCAAAGAAAATGTTAAAAACAAAAGTTACATACTTTTTTCCTGTAGAATTCAAATCTGTAATAAAAAAAGTTGGTTATCATTTAAGATTTTAAAATTACCCCACCCCTTTCTTCTAGGGGGCAGAGTGGGGGGGGGGGGGAGACAACTTTAATATACCTAAATAGATTTTTCAAAAATATTGAACATGTATTTTTCCGTTTTTCAATCCGATGTATATTTCTCGAGTTATTGGACCGTTTCCAGACTTTTCAATGGAAACAATGCTCACTGCATTTTACTCAATTACAGCACCATCTACGATTTTTTGAAGAGTATGTTAAATACAAAAGTTACATATTTTTTCCTGTAGAATCCGAATCTGAAATGAAAAAAGGGGGGGGGGTATCATTTAAGATTTCAAAGTTGTTCCCCCTTTCACCCCCAGGGGGCTGAGTTGGGGGGCAACTTTGATGTCCCTAAATAGATTTTTCAAAAATATTGAACTCATATTTTCTGTTTTTCTATCCGATGTATATATCTCGATTTATTCAACTGTTTTCAGTAGTGATGGGTGACACGATCTTTTTAATCGATACTATGGCCAGATCGATTTAATCGATGTCGATTTTTTATCGATTAAATCGATACTATGGTCAGATCGATTTTATCAATTTTTTTATCGATGTCTCTATGAATATTATCGATCTTTTATTTTTATTTTCTTTCAAATCGTCACTGCAGATCGATCTTATCACCATCAGAGGATAACACCTAACGGAAATTTATAGATTATACATCGATCTCTCTAGCACTAACTTCCATATATTTATTCTTTCACTTTAATTATTTTAGCGGCAGAGATGAGCAGCTGTTACTCTCAAATTTCGTATAAATAAGGGATTCGCGTCACATTTCGGGTGGAGGGGAGGAGGAGGGGCACGAACAAAATTAGGAAATATAATAAGGCGATCTGTTTGAAGTTTACGATATTTTATAATGCATAACATAAATTTTAAAAATGAGGCGCGTAAAAAATTATGGGGAGGTGGGGAGCGCATTTTGCCCAAACGGGAGGGGCACCCGAGCCGGAGGATCGTTCAGTTAGAGGTTTATACTATTTGATATGCAAATTAAGGGATTATCCGGTGCCGAAGGCAACGTGAAGTGGACCCGGGTCGGAGGTTCGTTCGGTTAGAGGTTTACACTATTCGATGTGTAAATCATAGGATTATCCGGTGCATGCGTAGCACTTCCGGTATACAGTGCCGAAGGCAGCGGGGACCCGATCCGGAGTTTCGTTCGGGTCGAGGTTTTACAAGATTCGAGGCCCCGATGTAAAAGGTGCCCTCTAGCGGGCGAAGCCAACTAGTTAGTCTATTAAGTTGTATTTTTCAAGTTCGTCCCTTTTCTCCGTGTTCAGACAAATAAAACTGTGAAAATTCAAGTCTGTTAGAGTTTAGAACCAAACATGTTAAGTTATGATACTTTGAATTTTAATATTGAAGCTTTCCAACACTAAATAATCGTCTGTTTGTTATTAATGTTTATCAAGGGTACACGGTACACGTTTTAAGTAAGTTTGTCTTCTGTTCTCCCCACTTTTCGGTTTTATTGCTGCCGTTGATTACTTTTTCGATTTTCTTTGCGAATTTTTTTTTACAAAGATACTTTCACTTTCAGAACCGGTTTCAAAAGTAAAAGTATCTTCCTAAAAAAAAATCTGCAAAGAAAATCGAAAAAGTAATCAAGGGCGGCAGTAGATATTAATATCTGCTATCCAATGCAAAAAACAATTGTTTAAAAATATTCAAATGCAAATGAGATATTAGAAAAATAATGCCCCATAGGATTAATATTAGCGAGCGGGTGTTTTCAAGTGCGTGAAGAGGACCCTTAAGAGCTCCTATTCCTAATACGAGGGGAAATTTCATTATAAAAAGGTCTTGCTCTAACATTACAGTTAGTACTATTAGAAGAAATTTTATTTGAAAAAAAAAAATTCTCTACGTTTTAAGACATAAACAGTATTACCTCAAATATTTTTACAGAATATATATGTAATATATGTAAATGTTTTTTGTATATGTTTTTCATATAATGTTATTTTCTATTACATTTGAAATTATTGATTTTGTAAAGACTACATTTTTATTTTGTTTTATGATGTTCTCATATACAATACAAGCTTAATATTTATTTGGAATATCCAAAAGTTTAGTCTTTTTCCTGTATAGTGTATTGTACATAAGAAATAGCACAACAAAATTCTCAAATGTACAAAATTCTCATGGTCATTTTGTTTAAATTATTTGATACATTAATTTAAAAAATAAGTTTTAAAGTATTATCATACGTGTACTCTTGAAAAACATTAAAAACAAGCAGATGATTATTTAGTGTGAGAAAGCTCTGATATTTCATAAAATTCAAACTATCATAACTCAGCGGATTTGGTTCTAAACTCTAAACAACTGGAATTTTTACTGTTTTATTTGGCCGAGCACGGAGAAATTTTTAAAATATAACTTCTACAAACATTTTGATAAACTTGAGCGACATAACTTAGCTAACGATAACCCTGAGTAATGTGGCTCTAATTCTAATCCAAGAAAAAGGTGTTTTAACTGGAAGAAAAGCCGAAAATTTTGATTATTGTTCATAAATAGTGGTGACAAACAGTTGCAGATATAATACCAATGTTTATTTATTAACCAAATGACTTGGAAAGAATGTCACAAAAGGTCCTGTTCAAATCTGTGCATAACTAAGAAAGTTATGATTTTTTTGGGGGGGGGGGGGGGGGGCAGGGGGAGGAGAAAGGGGACAAACTTGAAAAATACAACTTAATGAACTAACTAACTGGCTTTGCCGGCTAGCAGGCCCTTAATTTACATCGGGGCCTCGAATCTTGTAAAATCTCGAATATGATAAACCTCGAACCGAACGAAACTCCGGATCGGGTAACCGCTGCCTTCGGCACCTGATAATCCGATAGTTTGCACATCGAATAGTGTAAACCTCTAGCCGAACGAACCTCCGACCCGGGTCCCCGCTGCTTTTGGCACCGTATAGCAGTCGTCTGCAATATGTATTAGTTTCACCACCAGGTGATGCAATCTGTTTTACATGAACTTCGGGCACTGAAGTCGTTAAGGCTATAGATGTCGAGTCGGCACCGTGTACCGGTCATAATATGAATAAGCATTAATAACCTTTCACAGACCTTTCCAACGATATATCACATGTGGGGTGCGTACAAAATTTCCAAAAGTGCCCCCTTGGGGGGCAAAGTGGGGGGGGTGGACTCGGGAGATGCATAATATGATTAAGCGGTCACAGACCTTTCGAACGATATATCACATGAGGGGTATCGACAAAGGTTAGAAAAGTGCCCCCTTGAAGGGCAAAGTGGAATAGACACCTCAGATACGTAATATGATTAAGCGGTCAGAGACCTTTCCGACGATATATCACATGAGGAGTATCGGCAAAATTTCTAAAAGTGCAAAACACGGTTTTCCCCCCCCCCCCCTGTTCTTAAATAGTGGTGACAAACAGTTGCAGATATAATACAAATGTTTAGTTATTAACCAAATGACTTGGGAAGAATCTCAGAAAAGTTCCCGTTCAAATCTGACTATAATTAAAAAAGTTGTGATTTCGGGGGGAGGGAGACTGCCTCCTCCCTTAATTTTTATCTCACATTCAGGATCTTTTATTTTTGGCATCAAGCCCTACTTCTTTCTAAATTTTTATTAAATTCGGACAAGAAATTCTAGTTAAAATATAGTTAGCCCTCTTCAGTGTTGAATTCAGACACTTTTTTCCGGGAGGGATTTCTGTGGGGCTCCAGGGAGGCGGGGGGCATTGTAAAGTTCTGGGGTGAAATTGCACTTTTTAACCATTAAAAGCTTAAAATCTCAAATCTTTCGAGGGGGGGGGGGAATTTCAATGATTTGGGGGTGAATGTCCCCCTCCCCAAGCCACCCCTTGAATTCAACACTGCCCTCACCCCTTGTTTCCCTTCCCTACGCGTATCGTTCATATTTTGAATATTGTTTCTTTTCCAGATTCACTCTTAGTATCCCCTACCTCTAAACTGTAAAGATAGCAATTTTACCTGGAAATAAGCAAAAAAACTGCCTTGAAACAAAATTTGACAGTAGCTAATATGTTATATACTGCTATGCTAAAGAAATGAGAGCCATAAATATCGATTATTATCTGCTAATTCCTATTATCACGATGTATGATCAAATTTCCTGCCATTTGATTGATAAATTTAGGAGTTACTCTTTTTAAGCTAGCTGTGTAAGAATCGATTCTAAAACATTGATACTAGAATTTGTTAATCGATGTTTTATACAGTATCAATGTTGATCGATTATCAAATTTTTCAGAATCGCCCATCACTAGTTTTCAGAGTTAAAAGGCGAGACAGTAAGTATTTCTACCTTCAGAAAATCGTCACATCCATAATGTCATATGGAAAAAAGAGTTGAATGAATTGCTACCTCGACAATAAAACAATTTGGCATTTTATAACTGTTGCACTATATGACAAATATGCAAAAAACAAATTGACAACATTTAATTATACCTTTTAAAATATAGAAATTATATTATGTATAAATGAATAATAAAAATTTGTGTTTACTTAAATATAGTATGGATTATGTAGAAATAAGTAATAAAATTTTGTGTTTACTCAAATACAGTATGAATGTAAAACTACCAAGCGAGGCTCAGTCTACCGGGTATGAATATGTATATATAGCCACATACAAAGTCCTTTACAACAAATGTAAAAGATCATTTTTGCTGTCTTTGTATCAAACTTGTACCAAATTGTCATTTTGTTTACTTGTGGAAAAACATCTATTTCAAAACTTCAAATACCCAATTTTCAAAAATTTTATTGGATTTATTACTATTTTTTTTATTATGTTAATGAACAGCTAACTATCATATCTTTGAGTTATCTGGTTTTGTAGCAACTGAAGTTCCTTATACTTTAAAAAATTTAGAAATGCTGCTCTTGGTTAAGTTTCCACCACCATGTAAAAAAAAAAACAAAAAAAACATGATAACTTTAGTCTTCACATAAAATTATGTATAATATTTTTCATTGCTTTCTGATTGATCAGTGAGCTTGTTGAAACATTTAAAAATTATATTAAGTTTTATAAGTTTGCAAATTAATAGGAAGCAAAACCTCTTACTTTTACTCCTCGTATCATTTCTATTTTTATGTAACATCAGTAGCTGAAATCCTATCCCTGACTTGAACTTGAATGGCTCATTGCCAAACAAGATGATACTTACCGTGTTTACTCGCGTAGCAGTCGTACTCTCGTTTTGAAGCAGAAAAAATTGTCAAAATATTTTATTCGCATAACCGATTCACATTACAATAGTGATGCTGATACCTTCAGTGAAAGTAATTTATTATAAGAATTTTTTGTCAAAATTTTCACAAAGATTATTTGTAAATTTTATGTCTATAAAAATATTACCATAAAAAGAAAAATGGCATTTAATAAACAGCACATAATCTGGAAACATTTGGTTGGTTACTAATTTTATTATAATGTGTTTTTTTATACCAGAAATGTTTTAGCTTGTGTACAATATTGTATAGTAGATTTCCCTACATAATAGTTGCACCCAGACCTTCACAATGAAAAAGTGTGACTATTATGCAAGTAAACATGGTAATTGATTCTCTAAACACTCATGATCATTGGCTACATTCAAATATAAGAAAGCATATCACTCCATTTGTCTTGTTTTTCTGATTAATTATTGGCTATGAGGTTTGTTAAAATTCTAATAATTGAAAAAAAAACCTTTATTGTATTATGTTCTTGATTAAATTATCTTTCCATTGATATATATATATATATGAGGGGAAGCAACAGTGCAATTGAAGAAGATATTTTCATTGTCGTCATCATCAGAAACTTACCCAAATATTCCTGATGGAGAAAAATTAAGACTTTTAGGAATTAACTAATTGTCTTGTTACTTTACAGGGATCTGTTCAGGAAAATTTTGGGTCCTTAAAAAGGACGCTTCACAAAAGTTTTCATCTTAAAACAGGACTCTTCACAAAAATTCTCACCTTAAAACATGGCCCTTCACAAAATTGTTCATTTCAAAACAGGACCCTTCACAAAATTCTTTACCTTAAAAATAGACCTTTCACAAGACTTTTCCATCTCCAAACTGAACTTTTCAGCAATTTAATATTTAAAAGTAAAATCTGCCCTGTCACAAAACAATTAAAGTCATCAAATTACATGTTACTTAGCTTTTTTTATACATTAAATCCCCATGGCAGAATGTACGTGACGCTGTGACGGACATCACAGACTTTTTAGGGCACCTGCAGACTAAAAACATACAGCGACGCCGAGGACGTGCTATAGCTAATAAATTATGAAAAAAAAGGCAAACTTCGTCGAAAGATAGCGAATAAACCGGCGAATTTTGTCGAAGAATCACGGAAAAAACGCAAAATTCATTTAAAGATTGCGAAAAATGGCTAATTTCGTTGACCGATAGCGAAAAAATACAAATTTAGTCAAAAGGTCGTGAAAAAACGTGAATTTCGTCAAAAGGCCATCAGAAAACATGAGTTTCGTTGAAGGATCACAGAAAAATGTGAATTTTGCTGAAGGGCTACGGAGAAAATGCTAACTTCGTCAAAGGATCATGGAAAAAACTTAATTCCGTCGAACAATTGGAAAAACGGTCAATTTCATCGTCGGATCCTGAAAAAACGGAGAATTCTGACGACAAATCGTGAAAAAACGGCAAATTTCGTCGAAGTAGCGTGGAAAAAACTCGAATTTTGTCCAAAGGTCAAAGAAAAAACACAAAATTCACCAAAGGCTCTGGGAAAATGGCTAATTTCGTTGTCAGATTGCGATAAAAATGCAAATTTTGTCAAAAGGCCATGGAAAAACTAGATTTTTTTCAAAAGACTGTAAAAAAAAAAAAAAAAAACATGAGTTTCGTTGAAGGATCACGGAAAAAATGCGAATTTCATCAAAGGGCCACAGAGAAAATGCAAATTTCGTCAAATGCCCGCAGAAATCCAATTTCATCAAAGAATCGTGGAAAAAATTGCTAATTTCGTCAAAGGATCATGTAAAAAGTGTGAATTTCGTCGATGGGCCACGAAAAATAAACGTCAATCTCACAAAAGGATCGCTGGGGGAAAATGAAACACTAATTTTGTCAAAGGTTCACGAAAAAAAAACGTGAATTTTGTGATATAGTTCCGGGAAAGATGCAGCATTCCTTTAGAAAACAGCAGACACACAAAGTTCTATGCTTATTACTTACCCATCATACGTAGTATAGGGTAAGTCTTGTAATCGTTTTGAAAATCGAAAAAAAAATTTTGACGGATTTACACGTTTCAGACACTGGAGATTCCGAAAAACATATTTTTAGAAAAAAAAATTTGCCGTCCGTCTGTGTGTCTGTGCGTGTGTCTGTGTGTCTGTAAACGCTCCATCTCCCGAAAAATTTGATATAGAGACTTGCAATTTGGTATGTACTTAGTATGTAATAATGGGAGGAAGCCTATTTCATTTCAATAACCTCGATTAACCGGAACAATTTTTTTCGGACTCTCGAAATATTCGTTCTGATGAAAGGTATATAAAAATTTTCGAAAATTGTTTATTTTAAGAAATGAAAATAAAAGACAATAAAAAAACATAAATTTTGCATAAAGCATGAAGTCGATCGGATAATTAGTTGCCGAGATATTTGGAATCCTATTTTCTACACTCTTCGATTTTTCATGACCCTGTATTTCATCCAAATTTCACTTCAAAGATATATTTTAATTGGAAATTTGACGCTTAATCAGATGCAATAAACCGCTAGTTAATAGGATTATTATTTTTGGAGTTATAAGGATGTTTCTTTCAAGCAATTCAGTAATCGAGCCTTTAAAGTTTGTGACGTCATCAAGCCACGATTTTATTTGAATTGCAATGCACTTTATAAGTAGTTTACACATTTTTATTTTAATATTTTACATTATGCATATCCATGATGGGTAAGTATTACGGTGGCCCCCAACGACTAGTTTATATAGGCATAGTTTTTAATCTGAAACAATATACTGAACTAACTTTTGAAAAATCGGGTTAACCCGAACCCAATTTGCAAGAATCTACACTCAGCTTGAAATCGACTTTTTTTTTTTTTTTTTTTTTTTTTTTTTTTTTTTTTTTTTACTTTCTTCTATCTATAATAGAAGAAAGTATTGTAATCGAAATTTTTTTCGACTTCCGGTTTTCGACGGATTTACATGTTTTTGGGGTCAGATATTCCGAAAAACATGTTTTTACAAAATGTCTGTCTGTCCGTCCTCATTGTATCATCGAAAAGTTTATGAAGTTATGCTTCAAATTAAACCTAATTTTTTTTCTATATTTTTGGCTATGGCAAGCAGGTTCTATTAGATTTTGGGGATATTTCGACGAAAGGGGGCGCTGTGATCGATATTTTTGTTCCATTTTCACTATTGTACCATCGAAAAGTGTATGAAGTTTTGCTTCAAATTGAACCTAATTTTTTTTCTATGCTTTTGGCTATGGCAAGCAGGTTCTATTAGATTTTGGAGATATTTCGACGAAAGGGGGCGCTGTGATCAATATTTTTGTTCCATTTTCACTATTGTACCATCGAAAAGTGTACGAAGTTATGCAGATAATTGAACCAATTTTTTTTAATATGTTTTTGGCTGTAGCCACCAGGTCCTACTTGAATGTGAGGATATTCTGCTGGAAGGGGGCGCTGTGATAGCCATTTAAAGATTTCAAATTCAAAAAAATGTACAAAAAATTAGAAATCCTAAAAGTTTTTTTCCGTTAAATGTTCGGCCTTGATCCGGAGAATCCGGAACAATTTTTGTTTTTTCTGTATCTTAAAAAATGGCAGAGATATAACGGTTTGAAATTTTAGGGTGTTTGACATTTTCAAACAAGACAGCATAATTCATCCATAAACGGGTTTAATTTATGAGTTTTAGTTAACATGGTTTCGGCAAACTTCCTTTCATTGTTGTAACCATTTTGTTCCTATTCTTATATGCTTAACACTATATATTTATATTCGTCAACGTCAAATTCTCGCCAAATTTGGCAGCAATTGGCGAAATGTCGCCAAATTTGTCGACAAAAATAGGTTGTCACAAATGAAGCCAACTTGGCTGTAGAAGACTAATTTGGCGATATTCTCATTCAAATTCAATGTTGACGAGAACTGGGAACGAATCTTCTTTAATTGGGTCCCACGCATTTTAGCTTCGTGTTTTCCAGTAAAATTAACTAAAATCGTAAAACCAAGGGATAGGGAGGCTATCTGTTCTTGTCGGTACAGGCCAGAAGAACGTTTCATAGTTTAGTATACATCAGTTGATTGCATCCCGGTAACCCGATGATTCGCAAGCAGCTGACTTACAACAGAATGACGAAAAATATTGATTTTATTGGCAATGTGATAACGAAATTAGAAGTATTAACATGATTGAGATAGATGAAAGTTTTGGGATTAGCACATCCGACTAGTTTTTACTAAGAAAGGCTGATAAATGCTGATGTCGTAATTAATTAGCACTACAACTACTTAGAATAGATTTATATTATATATTGTGTATTGCAGACTATTTTTGAAAACATTAGCGTTGCAGACACTTGAAGATAGTTCTGTCACTGGACATTAAATATAGATACACAGGAACCTGAATATAACAATAATTTTAAAATTCCCAAAATTATGACTATAATTTCCACGAATAATAAAAAAAACTTCACAATTTTACAAAAATAGGACCCTGTGAGAAATATCTGGACAGACCCCGTTTTATAAAATGTAGATGATGATAATGAAATAAAGTTGCACTTTTCCATCCAGCTCATTTTTTTAGGTAGCTTTCAATATAAAAAGTAAAAAGCTCCCTATTGCAGCCGTTCAAAGGAAAGCAATTATGGAAAATTTGGTATATTTTCAGCGATCACATGACCCCAAAACCCCCCTTCTATTCAAATGTTGATTTATATATATATATGTGTGTGTGTGTGTGTGTTATGGTCAATATGATTAATCCGGTCATTATTAATAATGACCACAGTTATTATTAATAATGACCGGATTAATCATATTGACCGTAACATATATATATACAGTAAAAGCTCAACTAACTGGCACGCTCGGGAAGTGCCGATTGCTGGATACTTGAAAAGTCCAGATAGTTGAGCGCTACAAAATCTGTCATGAAAGAAGGGGGAGTGCATCGATGTAACAATGAAACAGGAAAATTATTTTTTGGCCTATTTCCCTGTCATCGGGAAGTCGATCAAATAATTTTTTTATTATTATTAAATTTGCATTTGATAAAGTTAATTTTAACAAATTAAAAGTAAACAATATTTTGTGTTAAGATGTCATTTCTAAATTTGCTTATTAATCTTTTATAATGTTACATTATTTATAATTAGACATGTCTAAAGATTTTAATTTAGGACTAAGATAATTAACAGATGCTGCTCTTACTTTATGCACTAATAAAGTAAATCTTAACATAGGAAATAACAAAACTAATGAAGTCAACTAATCAACTAAACGTTTTTCAAAGGGCACTGCGCTCTTCCCTTTTCTTCCTAAAACATCAATTTTGCACTTTATAAATTTTTTAAGAAATGGTGCCCTCTTTTTTCTTTCTGGAAAAAGCACGTAGACGCTTGGAAAATTAAGTTCTGTATGATTCTTCACTTGTGTTGCCTCAATAAAAGGTACAGCAACCCACTGTAATAATGAATCCTTTCTGCATAGTTAAGAACATTATCAGCAGATGCAAGCTGATAACATCCGATTTCACCTCTCTGATCTCCATAAAAACAAACTACAGTTGTCAGCATTTTATTTTTGGAGTGACTCATGTAGTGGGCTTGCTCTAATATTCTGAAAACTTATTGTATTTAAATAGAAATTTGATAAGCGGCCTAATTTATTATTTGAATTTGCCGAAAATTTTAACATGATCAGACAGTTAAAAACAGAGATATATATATTTTTTTTAAATAAAAAGTAAGGAAAAAAAAGGGTATCATTTTTTTTTTTTTTTAATTATTATTATTTCTGTTTGCCGTTTATTCTGTTGAAAAAATATTTTTCCTCGGCAGACTGATGGGAACAAAAACAAAAGAAACTAACTTACTGGTATATGATCCACTGGTATATAACTTACTGGTAATATAATAACTGGTATACACTTTCAATTGTAAACACTACTGTGCATCTGAAGATAAAAAAAGAAACCTTTGATACCTGAAATGATGGGAATCCAATATCTCGACCGAGTTCGTTGGCCAGCTTGGTCCGCCATCTTGTTTCAAAATAGCGGCAACAAAAAGATTTAAAACTAAAATAAATATACAAAAATATTCGAAATTCAAATTTATTTTTTGCTTAAGTGTTATGCCTTAATAAAAGCATTCTGGAGCATTTTTTGTTTTGCCTCTATCTTAAAAATTGGCTGAGATATTGCAGTTTGAAATTTTAGGGTGGCTGACATTTTGAAACATGACAGCAGATTAAAACAAATCAAGGATTAATTTATGAGTTTTAATGAACAGGATT
This sequence comes from Maratus michaelseni, assembly GCA_963931845.1. Lineage (NCBI taxonomy): Eukaryota > Metazoa > Arthropoda > Arachnida > Araneae > Salticidae > Maratus > Maratus michaelseni. The sequence goes on along the minus strand of OZ007593.1, from coordinate 376,916,859 downwards.
TCTCACAAATTATTATCTTTCATTGTTGTAATAATTTTCACAATCATACGCATAAGACTATATTCACATCCGTTAGCGTCAATTTCTCACCAAACTTGGTGACCAAAAATAAGTCTTCATAAATGAAACCAACTTGGCTGTAGTTCACTAATTTGGTAAATTTCTTATTCAAATTCAGAATTAACGAATCTCCTGTAATTGTATTCTTTGCATTTTAGCTTGCTGCTTTCGAGCAACATTAACTAAAACTATAAAACATAGGAAAGCTGCCTTTTCCTCCTGGTACGGGCCGGAAGGACTTTTTTTTAATCCTTTGGAACCTGTTTTTTTTTCTGGATTTCTTTGAGTGATGTCATGTAATAATAGTAAATCTTAACACACCAACTGGTCATACATATACTCTGCTATCAGAGAAAAGGAATTAGACTGAGAAAATGTTTTAAAGAATCCTTGCAATCAAGAAAAGACCCATCCATATATTTAAAGCTGTTTGGTAATTCTGTCAAATCTATTCCATCGAAATTCGATCGAATACGCATGCGTCAAAAAATCACCGGCCAATGAGGTGAGGGTCTATGACTGTCTCTACAAACGTGTTTGGGATCGTATCATCTGTTGTTTTTTTCTGTTGTCACGTTGCGTTAAACCTAGGAAGATATTTATCTAGAACTCACTGTGGAGTGTTTAGAAGGTATTTATTTTATTTTATTTATTTTATTTATTGTAATTTGTATGAATACTTAGATGTCCATTTCGGATTTACTGTTTAAAAATGAATTTAGGCTCATAAGTTGGCGAAATCCCGATGGAAATTTTTTTTTTAGATCTCTATCATTTTGTTTATATAGTACAGAAAATAATTATTCAAACGTGTAGAACACGTAATACAAAATTGGACCACTTATGGTCTGTTTATTATCGGGAATGAATCTTATGGTGTTCCGATTGATAATGAATTCGATTATGTAAATATAATGTCAAAAGACAGTACGCACGGTAGTAATATTTTTATTATTATGTGTTCGAAAAAAGCAGAATCTGAGCATCTGAATATAAGTTATAAAATAAACAGAAATATATTATCTCTATTCGATTTAAAAGTTTTGTCATTACATAAGTGGGCTATTTTATTTGTAAAGAGTATGTATGCATTATATTGTTTGTATGTATACAAATCTTTATAATGTTTTGATTTGCAAACTCTTAATATTTGAATAATGTTTACATTATATTTGTTTGTATGTATACAAACAATATATGTATACAAAGAAGTATATATACAAACAATGTATAATGTATCATGTAACAATATTAATATTTACATTGTATTGTTTGTATGTATACAAATCTTGAATGTTTTAAATGGGCAAATTTGTAATGTTTTTTCTGTTATTTTTTTTAAATGTCAAAAAAAGATAAATTTTCAAACTTGGTATAAATAACTTAGGTACTTTGGTACTTTTCGGTTAGCCGGGCGCCAGTGATATATGTACACATATAAATACATATGTAAATACATATATATGTATATACATACATATATATATATGCATATGTGTATGTATATATATGTATATGTAGATATGTGTATATATGTGTGTTTGTGTGTATATATACATGTATGTATATCACTGGCGCCCGGCTAACCGAAAAGTACCGGTACTTTTCTCTATTATCCCATTGACCACTTTTCATAACAAAACAGAAATATATTATCTCTATTCGATTTAAAAGTTTTGTCATTATATAAGTGGGCTATTTTATTTGTAAAGAGTATGTATGCATTATATTGTTTGTATGTATACAAATCTTTAGAATGTTTTGATTTGCAAACTCTTAATATTTGAATAATGTTTACATTATATTTGTTTGTATGTATACAAACAATATATGTATACAAAGAAGTATATATGCAAACAATGTATATAATGTATCATGTAACAATATTAATATTTACATTGTATTGTTTGTATATATACAAATCTTGAATGTTTTAAATGGGCAAATTTGTAATGTTTTTTTATGTTATTTTTTTTAAATGTCAAAAAAAGATAAATTTTCAAACTTGGTATAAAAAACTTGAGTACTTCTCTATTATCCCATCGACCACTTTTCATAACAAAATACTATCGCCAAACTGTATGATTAAATGCCAAAATTGCAGTCCCATTTACTTGATGTCGAAAACATTATACGTGTTTTTTATGTCATCAAGTGGTTTTTAATTCAACATTTGCGTGTATTTTTCATTATGTTTATTTGATTTATTAGTTATTTCATTAATTAAAATAACAATTGTATCCTTAAATTCTTATATTTTATTTATTTATTTTGATATTCCAATGACAACGTTCTCCCATTTATTTGGCGATAGTTTTTTTTTTATGAAAAGTGGTCGATGAGATAATAGAGAAGTACCAAAACTTAATTACGTATATGAGTATATTCTTTGACAGTATTAATCATTACTCGATATTTTAAAACTGCATCATATTTGTAGAATTATATTAATTTAAACAATGCTTCTATTGAAGTGTGAAGAACCATATACCTCTATGAAGAACCATATATTTACATAATTGTCTTCATTAGCAATCGGAACACCATAAGATTCATCCCCGATAATAAACGGACTATAAGTGGTCCAATTTTGTATTACGTGTTCTACGATATTTTTACATACATTTAAATAATCATTTTCTGTACTATATAAACAAAATGATAGAGATCTAAAAAGACAATTTCCATCGGGATTGATTTCGCGAACGTTAAAAGAGCCTAAATTCGTTTTTAAACAGTAAATCCGAAATGGACACCTAAGTATTCATACAAATTATAATAAATGAAATAAATAAATACCTTCTAAACACTCCACAGTGAGTTCTATATAAATACCTTCCTAGGTTTAACGCAAAGTGCAAGAAAAAAACAACAGGAGATGATCCCAAACACGTTTCTAGAGACCGTAATAGACCTTCACCTCATTGGCCGGTCCTACCGGAAGATTTTTTTTATGCATGCGTATTGGGTCGAATATTGTTGAAACATTTGACAAAATAAGCAAACTGTTTCCACCTAGGTATTTATACACAATACAACAAATAAAATAAATGCCTTCAAAACCCTTTTGATCATCACATCAGTGTGCAAGACAATTTTTTTACCGGAAACCGTTTGATGAATTTCATTATTTTTCCGTTATCGATTGACAAATTTTACGATTTTACCGCTAATTGCTGAATTTCACAATTTATCGACTATTGATTAACGAATTTCATGATTTTTTCCATGAACATTTGTCGAATTGCACAAAAAAAATTAAGAATATCGTCAAATTGTCTTGGGTAAAAAAATTTTGAATATTGTCAAATGCCATCGAGAAAAAAGTCTCTTTGTCAAATGATTTTGAAGAAAAAATCGGGAAATTCACAAAATGGTTTCGGAAAAAACTTCACCAAATGGTTTCAAAATTCTTTGAGTGACAGCGGGAAAAAAAATTTCATTTTACATTCAATCATCGCAATTGGCGAGTGTGACTAAGTTTAGCCAGTGGTGGCAATAACATCAATCACCAATTTCCAGTATTACTCGCCGATTGGTGAATGTTAATTTTGTCTTATATCACAAACTGTATTTACATATACTACTAGATATAATGATTATGAACCATGATTTTTCTGTTATTGGGCGAGATTCATGTTTTTTCAGCAATTCTTTGACGAAATTAGTGTTTTTTCAGCGATCCTTTGAAGAATTTCGCATTTTTCTCACGATCCTTAACGAAATTCGCATTTTCCAGCAATTCTTTGATAAAATACATTTTATTCCGCAATTTTTAGACGAAATTTAGTAAAAAAGCGTGATCTTTTGGTGAAATTTCCTTTTTTGCGATTCTTTGACAAAATTTGCTTATCTTTCGCGATCCTTTTGCATAATTACGTTTTTTCTGTGGTCTTTTAACAAAAGTCATGTTTTCCCATTATCCTTTGATAAAGTAGTGTTTTTTCCTCAATCATTTGACAAAATCTGTTATTTTCCCCCCGCGAAGATTGGTTAGATGTTTTTAGTCTGCAGGTGCCCTAAAAAGTCTGTGACGCCCGTTGCTGCATCGCACACATTCTTCCATGGGGCATCGAACGAAGTAAATTCAACCTAAAGAATCATTGTTTCATTCCTGACATTTCTCGAAAGAAACAACGTTCAACTCATTGACTGAATTGTAAAGGGCGAAATGTGTCAATTAGCAGAAAGTGCGCAATTTGTTCGTTCATGGAAAAAATCGTGAAATTCGTTAACCGATAGTCGATAAAATTCGAAATTCGTCAATCGATAGCGGAAGAAGTGCAAAATTCATTAATCTACACAGTGGAAAAATCGCAAAATTCATCAACTGGTTTCGGGAGAAAAATTTTTCGAATATCGTCGAATTTCTTCGAGAAAAAAATTCACAATCTGCCAATTTCGGGGATGAAATTTACCAAATGGTTTCAAAATTTGTCGCGCGACAGCAGAGAAAAAAAATCTTTTTCCATTCAATCATCGCAATTGGTGAGTGTGACTATTATGTTTGACCAGTGGTGGCAATAAAGTCCATTGCCAAATTTTCAGTATTACTCGCTGTTTGGCAAGTGCTAATTTTGTCCTATACTTCAAAACCCTTTTGATCATCACATCAGTGTGCAGGCCAATTTTTTTTACGGGAGACCATTTGATGAATTTCATGATTTTTCCGTTATCGATTGACCAATTTTACTGCTATCGATTGTTGAATTTTATAATTTATCAACTATTGATTAGCGAATTTCCTGATTTTTTCCATGAACGTTTGACGAATTACGCAAAACAAAATAAGAATATCGTTAAATTGTCTTGGGTAAAAAAAAATTTAATATTGTCAAATGCCTTCGAGAAAAAGGTTGCAAGTTGAAACGGCTGTGACTTCTTTTTCATGTTATGCATCTCCGGTGTCCATCCCCCCCCCCCCCCCCCTAAGGGGGGCACTTTTCAAAATTTTGTTGACACCCCTCATGTCATACATTGTTGGAAAGGTCTGTGACTGCTTAATCATATTATGCATCTCCGGTGTCCATCTCCTCACTTTGCCCCCCCCCCCCCCCCCCAAAGGGTACTTTCTAAATTTTGCACATTACCCTCATGTTATATATCATTGGAAAGGTCTGTGACCACTTAATCATTTTATGCATCTCCAATGTCCATCTCCCCACTTTGCCCCCCCACCCCCCTAAGGGATACTTTTCTAAATTTTGTTGACACCCCTCATGTCATATATCATTGGAAAGGTCTGTGACCACTTAATCATATTATGCATCTCCGATGCCCATCTCCCCACTTTCCCCCCCCCCCCAAAAGGGATACTTTTCTAAATTTTGTTGACACCCCTCATGTCATATATTGTTGGAAAGGTCTGTAACTGCTTAATCATATTATGCATCTCCGATGTCCATCTCCCCACTTTGCCCCCCCCCCCCCAAAGGGTACTTTCTAAATTTTGCCCATTACCCTCATGTTATATATCATTGGAAAGGTCTGTGACCACTTAATCATATTATGCATCTCCGATGTCCATCTCCCCACTTTGCCCCCCTCCCTCCCCCAAAGGGTACTTTCTAAATTTTGCACACAACCCTCATGTTATATATCATTGGAAAGGTCTGTGACCACTTAATCATATTATGCATCTCCAATGTCCATCTCCCCACTTTGCCCCCCCCACCCCCCTAAGGGATACTTTTCTAAATTTTGTTGACACCCCTCATGTCATATATCATTGGAAAGGTCTGTGACCACTTAATCATTTTATGCATCTCCAATGTCCATCTCCCCACTTTGCCCCCCCCCCCCCCCAAGAGATACTTTTCTAAATTTTGTTGACACCCCTCATGTCATATATTGTTGGAAAGGTCTGTAACTGCTTAATCATATTATGCATCTCCGATGTCCATCTCCCCACTTTCCCCCCCCCCCCCCCCCCCGTACTTTCTAAATTTTGCACACAACCCTCATGTTATATATCATTGGAAAGGTCTGTGACCACTTAATCATATTATGCATCTCCGATGTCCATCTCCCCACTTTGCCCCCCCCCCCCCAAAGGGTACTTTCTAAATTTTGCCCATTACCCTCATGTTATATATCATTGGAAAGGTCTGTGACCACTTAATCATATTATGCATCTCCGATGTCCATCTCCCCACTTTGCCCCCCTCCCTCCCCCAAAGGGTACTTTCTAAATTTTGCACACAACCCTCATGTTATATATCATTGGAAAGGTCTGTGACCACTTAATCATATTATGCATCTCCAATGTCCATCTCCCCACTTTGCCCCCCCCACCCCCCTAAGGGATACTTTTCTAAATTTTGTTGACACCCCTCATGTCATATATCATTGGAAAGGTCTGTGACCACTTAATCATTTTATGCATCTCCAATGTCCATCTCCCCACTTTGCCCCCCCCCCCCCCCCCAAGAGATACTTTTCTAAATTTTGTTGACACCCCTCATGTCATATATTGTTGGAAAGGTCTGTAACTGCTTAATCATATTATGCATCTCCGATGTCCATCTCCCCACTTTCCCCCCCCCCCCCCCCCCCCGTACTTTCTAAATTTTGCACACAACCCTCATGTTATATATCATTGGAAAGGTCTGTGACCACTTAATCATATTATGCATCTCCGGTGTCCATCTCCTCACTTTGCCCCCCCCCCCCCCCCCCCCCAAGGGTTACTTTCTAAATTTTGCACACAACCTCATGTTATATATCATTGGAAAGGTCTGTCACCACTTAATCATATTATGCATCTCCCATGTCCATCTCCCCACTTTGACCCCCCAAGGGTGTACTTTTCTAAATTTTGCATACACCCCTCATGTGATTTATCGATGGAAAAGTCTGTGACCACTTAATCATATTATGCTCCCCACTATGAAATTTGTCAAGTTAAAGCAACTATAAATTTTACTTTTATGGTATTATCAAGTTGTTTGCCGTCAAATTTTGACGGGTTCCATCTAGTTCTAATTTATTTTATAATATACAAATTAAATAATCAAATTTTAATTGCTTAATAGGCAAATAGCCAACATAGTGAAAAAGTACCCAAGCTGGGACTTGAACCCGGGTTATCAGTATAGCGCATTGATGTTCTACCAACTAAACCACTTGGGAACGATACTCAGCCTGGAACTTTCTCACTATAACATGTTGGCAAGGGTACAAATGCAGCACAAGATGGAATATTTTCCGTGAGTCACCAACCATGGGGCAAACACGAAATCAAAGAAAATCCAGCATTGATAATTGAATAAATTCATATTTAATACTTTGGAAATTTTTCCATGGAAAATTTCACACGCCTTGCATTTATAATAATCAAATTTTAATTGCCTAATAGGCGAATAGCCAACATAGTGAAAATGAATAAATTCATATTTAATACTTTGGAAATTTTTCCATAGAAAATTTCGCACGCTTTGCATTCATAATAATCAAATTTTAATTGCTTAATAGGCAAATGGCCAACATAGTGAAAATTTCACTATGTGTGAAGTTTTCACTATGTTAGCTATTCGCCTATTAAACAATTAAAATTTGATTATTATGAATGCAAGGCATGTGAAATTTTCTATGGAAAAATTTCCAAACTATTAAATATGAATTTATTCAATTATCGATGCTGGATTTTCTTTGATTTCGTGTTTGCTCCATGGTTGGTGACTCACGGAAAATATTCCATCTTGTGCTGTATGCCAACATGTTATAGTGAGAAAGTTCCAGGCTGAGTATCTTTCCCACGTGGTTCAGTTGGTAGAACGTCAATGTGCTATACTGATAACCCGGGTTCAAGTCCCGGCTTGGGTACTTTTTCACTATGTTGGCTATTCGCCTATTAAGCAATTAAAATTTGATTATTATGAATGCAAAACGTGTGAAATTTTCTATGGAAAATTTTCCAAAGTATTAAATATGAATTTACAAATTAAATATTTTGCATATAAACTTGGAAATGGATTTGACATAAAATGAATGTAATATGCATAAATGTGTAAAAATGACATTGCCAATGTAATTTAAGTTTTTCACAGAATATTTTCATGTACTATTTATACTATAAATTATTTGCAAACAAAATATAATATTTATATTTTACTGTCTATTCATAAAGGCGCATATTTTTGTGAAATATCACATAATAATTTCCAACTGTTTAAATCTTATGGTTTATATTCTAATATGATGTTTAGAAAATAAAAATATTTAAATTATGTAAAATATGTTTTTATTAAATTTTTGTATTATTTTCTCATCAATTGAAAAAAGCATTGAGATGCAAGTTAAATTTTCCCCTGTACTTATAAACTTCTACTTCCTGTATCTTCTGATCCCAAAATTAAATGTGGAAAAATGTAAGAGGGGGAAATATGCAGTTAATTTGAGAATTTTAAAATATCTCTTTAAAAAATGTAAAAATAAAATATTTTTTTTTAATTAAATTATTTATATACTTTTTCATTTTGCATATAAAAATAACTTAAAAAACATATATAAACCAAGTGTCTATCACATTTAGTTCCTGAGAAAATGACAATTAAGTATGCAAAGACATATGATAAACCAAGTTTCAAGAAAATCTGAGGGGTCAAGGAAGAAAAGCTGTGTTGATTTGACACGATATAACTTATAAAGAATAAAATGTAAAACATTTGTCATCCTGATGATATAGTTAAAATATGGTTTTATGATAAAAAAGTGCAAATTTGCAAGAAAAAAAATTCATCTTCTGAAGTTTGGGAGAAATTTTGGTATTTGTTTACTTTTTTGCATATACTGTAATTAAAATCTCTCGCCAAACAATGTGATTTAATGCCAAGAGTATAAGCTTAATGTTTTATTGACTAACATTGTTATCAAGAATTTTCGGCACTTGTTTACTTTTCCATCAACCATTTATAATAGACAAAAGCTATCACCAAACAATGTCATTTAACGTCAATAATGGTTAAGCATGTTATCACATTAACTTGATGTCATTGGTGCAAGTAACAAATATAATATATAAAAGAACTACAAAAAAAAAAAAAATTAGATAAGGCTTTAAAAGTATTAGTCAAACAAATTCATCAAAATTTACACTGACAAAAATCTCTGTCCTTCAAAATAGTCATTCTTTTTATAAAGTAGTCTGTGCCACATAAATTCTCTCAAATACGAATCTAGGTGGTATGTGGTTGAACAGTGTTTTTTAGGGTTTCGTTCATCTCACGAAACCCTATTACGTCCGCTTTGTTGTCTGTCCGTCACAAACCCAGTTCTCAGAAACTATATAACTTACAAGCATGAAATTCTGTGTGCATATAGCTGAATATCTACTATGAAGCTCAAAATCATAAATTTGAAAAAATCTTATTATTTTAATATATAGAGATAAAAAACCAAAAATCTAACAGCCTTTTCCTATTAAATTTAAACATTTTTCGTTATAGCAGATCCCCAACAATTATAAATCCACAAAAAAATTCTTTCTAAGGTAATTAATTTTCTATTGAAAGATTTCCACGTGAAAAATGAAAATGAAATAATAAGTTTCACCAATTTGAAAAAAAGATTAATATGACGTCATATTGGTAATGAAACGTAAATTTTCAAACATTTCTCAATAATACAAGCAGTATGAGTAAGTGAAAAGCATCTTAATAGAGCAGAAAATAAGAAAGCAGCTTAATATGACGTCATTAGAGAATTAAGAAGAAAATTAATCTGACGTCATATTGAAAGTTTAACAGATTTTTCAAATGTTTGAGAATAATAGAAATAGAGTATCAATATGAGTAATAGAGAATAGTAAATATATGAGTTTGAGGAGCGTATTGAATCATGATAAAAACCCAATTATGGAAGTATTGGCATATTTTAACATTTTGAAGGTCTCCATACAACATGTTTAGTTGTGAAATTGATTTTTTTTTAAATATCGCATTTAGTCGACATGACAGAGTATAATAGCGGGCTTCGCCCGCTATTGGGCCAGTTCAGATATTCGAAAAAACAAGAAAAATAGACTGGTAAATTTTTAGTAAAAAAAAAAAAAAAAAAAGACTTTTTTTTTGGAAAATGAAATTTATTTGGACTTATTAAAGAAAGGATAAAGTGTTTTGAAAGGAATATTAAACAAAACCACTTACCCACTTGTTTTTTGCTATTTCTCATTCTTTGATGACAGATTTTGTTTACCTAAACAAAGTTGATGCGAAACTAAACAAATACTGAATTTTCTAATTGATATTTAGATATAAATATGTAAATAAGTGTTTTTGTTTGTATGTGGATATGCTATTAAATTCTGCTTTTTTTTAAATAATAGGAGCTTTTACTTCGAAAACTACCTTTTGCTCGAGTAGTGAGGGAGATAATGATGCAGGTAACTGACAGAGTTGAAAGAATTCAAAGTAATGCCTTACTTGCCCTTCAGGATGCTGCAGAAACATATATTATACAGTTATTTGAGGATTCTTTACTTTGTGCCCTTCATGCTAAAAGAGTGACTTTAATGGTCCGCGATATTCAACTTGCTAGGCGGTTAAGATTGCGTTTTGAAAATTTTTAATATTTTATTTTTATTCTTGTAATAGTTTTTTTACCTGTATATATTTATGTGTATATTTTTTTATGTACCTTTTAATGTGTAAAAATTGCTTGTACAGTCTAATAAAAAAAAAAAAGAGGGAGGATACCCATACATTTTAATCTCCAAATTGACACAGAAATACATACCATTTGACTGGAAATTGTCTGTTTTTCAATTTATGCTTTAAAAAAAAAAAATAAGCATGGGAAACGTTTTCTTCCTGAAATTTTCAATACTATCACTTAATTTTGACATTGTATTTCGCTTTTTCGGTAAATTTTACCTTAAAATGCCAAACAAGAAGTCATACATTTAAGTAGTTTAGGAATTATAAAAGATAATAATTTGGAACTCCTATTGTTAAATTAATTTGTAATTGTTTCAAAACAGATTGCAGTGCAAGTAGTTTTTTAAGCATAGATCAATAGCTGCTTGGCGAAATGCACTGTAATTTTGGATTCGCATATTTAAAGCATCTGGAAATTGATTTCTGTTAAAAAAAAAATATGAGTAAAACAATTCATAATTTTTTTTTACAAATTATTTCAATTTTTAAAAAAATATATTATTTAATATATATATATATATATATATATAGAAATTGTAACCTATAAATTATTATCAGAAATTGATTTCTAGAAGCTGTATGTGAATCCAAAATTATGTGTGTTACAATCTGTTTTATAATTATTACAAATAAATTAACCAGTAGAAATTCCAAACCTTAAATCTTCATAATTCCTTAAACTACTTGAATATTACCCTTTGGTATCCCAAGGTAAAATTTACTGAAAAAGACAAATATGATGTCAGAATTAGGTGTTCATATTCAAAATTTCAGAGTTTGGTACAGTTTCAGTATAATGACGACACCCTAAGCTTATTTTCTTAACATAAACTGTAAAAAGACATCATTTTCAGTCAAACGGTTATTATTATTATTTTTTTCTGGTTGATTGTACATACTTAATTCATTGTTTGTAAAGGAAAAAGGAATAAGTAAGAAAATAGAAATGTTTAAACTGAATATTGAACTGCTATTTTAATATGTATTCTGTGTATTGGTTAAAATATTTGAGCCATTCACATAGTTGTCTATTTCAGATTTCTTTTTAAGTCAAATAAATTACAATTTGAACCAGGCATTTTACTTAATAAGTGAAATCAAATTAGTACCTCATTGAAACAAGATACATTTTATTAAATAAAATTTCTGGTTCAAAACATGTTTGTCACCTTTTTTTAGGAGGGAAATTAGAAGTTGATAGATATGTAGTCATGTTTGACAAGGCTGCAAAACCAAATTTTTATATTTTTCTATCATCTTATACATACAAATTGTTTTTATAAAATTGTTAGTAATTAACATTGTATTGTTGAATTTATATGTGCTTGCTGTTTTTAAAAACATCTGGTTCAGGGGTTTCCAACTTGCATCATGGGCTGGAAATGAAAATGATCATATGTTATAATGTATCTTCTGTGGTATAACAAAAAAATATCTGAATATGGGTATTGTATGCATAGAATAATACATTATATAAATGTATATTGAATGAACATCATTAAATTTGTAAGATTAGTTTTTTTTTTTAGTGTTAAATTCAGGGTTCATACAGATTCTTTAAACTACTTAGAAATTAAAAAGTTTCCAAGGACTACTTAGACCACCTTAAATTCTCACATAGTATAGTTTAGTATTGAATAATTATTTAATTGAAGGTATGCAAGAGTTAAAAATGGTCATGTAATATAACATGTTTATATTACACTGTGAATAATACTGTTTAAGTGTGTATGGTTTGCAAATTAAGTAAAATAAAAATATTCTCATGTTTACAAAGGTAAAGTTCAATTGATTACTGCCATTATTGAAGGGGGAAAAAACGAAGTTAAATTACTGTATTTTTTGTCTATGCCCCATGGTTTTTCTTTTCAAAATTTATTTTTAAAATCTAGGTGCATGAGACATATGTTGAGTATTTGGGATTTGACTGCACTCTGTAACTGCATAAAATAATTTGCTGGCAATTTTGTATTCCAATTTTCAAAACCTGTTAGCAAAGCAGTTTGAATAATCTGTAATTTTAACACTAGCCATTAGATTTTAATCGAATAAAATCAGTTTTATCTCTAAATGAGGTATTAAAATTAGAATGGGTGTGCATGTTACATGATGACATGGCATACATGAAAAAATACAGTAAATCCTTTAAAATTCTTATACTCTTATACTTCTTGGAATTTTTCTTCTCAAGTCTGTATGAACCCTGTAAATTAGAAAGAAAAACAAACAGTGTGATTATACATTCCATGAAGGAGCATTGGCTAAAGTACCTAACTCTACTTACTTAACCACAGACCCTAAAGTGCTATATAAAGTACATGTCTCACTCAAGTGGTCAACCTGACATGGATTCCCCTCCCCATCCATGTTTAGTTCCCAAGTTCTCTTCATACTCATTTTATCAAACCTGAAGAAAAGAATGGTTGAATGAACTTTGACAAAATTTGGAGGCGAACCTCGGATCTGTTGTGTAACAGTGTAATGGGCTAACCATTGAGCTACCAGCTGCCTTTGTAATTAAGTACTTTTCATTTTTCCTTAAAAATTTTTACTATGGAATAAATTATTGCAAAAAGCTTTGCATGTATCAAGTATGAGCCTGACCTTAGTTAGAAACCACCTGATGTAAATGTTTTTATACTTATTCAAGTGATACAACATTTGTTAATAATTCACTAATTAATGGTTTAAATCTTTACTTGTGTTATGCTGTTATTTAGATATTAAAGTTACTGAAACTTTGAAAACAGTTCGTTTGGTTTTCTGTGCCTTATATTTTCGTAATATCAGTGGGTTTTTTTTTATATGATCTATGTTCTTCCAATTTAAGCTTTGTTATTTTAATAATGTTTTTAAACCTTTATTCTTAGCTATTGCTAATGTAATGCTGTAATTTTAACTATAACATCATTATAAATATATTTTTGTCAGAATTTATAATAGTTTCGTTGTATTGAAAATTTTTGCTAATATTTTATCTTAAGACAAAGCTTATTATATGGCATTGATTTGCTAAGCTGATGCTCTATTGAGAAAAAAATTTGAATACAGTTGACTCACATTCAAAATATGGGAATTTCTTAATTCCTAATTTTTAGAATTTATATTATGTCTTATTTTTAATTAATTCTAAATTTTTCAATACTTTTTTTTATTAATTCTTAAATTTTAACTGTCTTTTTACTAAATCGGAACTAAATTTGTCAAAAATTAATTTAATGGTATAAAACCTCAATGAACTTTATGCACGTGATGTCACACTCCTTAGCTGGTGGTATTTTTATCGGTTATTCTAGCCACTTTACTGTGAGTATGTGAAAGGTGCAAATATTGTCAGCAGACAAGCTTTATTCTCAACCACGGTTACATGAAAAAAGTTTAACCAGAATTTTGCAAATTTAGCAAATGTTCTCAAGAATCTATATTACAATACATTAAGTATCTACTGCTACAATAACGTGTTATTTGTTGTATTTTTATCAAATAAACATTAACACATACTCCATAGCGTGCGATGCTAATATTCAAAAGTAAATACCGCCAACAGACAGATTTTAGCCTGTTGTGTGCTATGGCTAATATTCAAAAGTAAATACCACCAATAGATAATTGGAATGATGTAAATAGACTATCATTATATATATATATATATATATATATATAATGATGTAAAGACAGGGTTGGCTTGATTTTGCCCAACCCGAAAAAACCCAAGTGGGTTTTATCAAAATCTTTATTTAAAATTCCACTTATCTAACTAATAATAAATATATCAATTTAAACCAAAGATAATATACATTTTATATGTCACAGATATAGTTTTCAGAAAATTCTAAATGGGCATAATTGCTCTATCTGAAACAAACTTGGAAAATTCACAGAGAAAATAATTATCTTAAAAAAAATACATGTAAAATTATATAAACAATTAAAAATCAGGATTATTTGTCAATATGACGAAAACAGTGGGGGGTTCAATCAATTCTTAAAAATTAGAGGCACGAGTATTTTAGTATGATTCAAAATATATTAAGCATAAAACTAAATTAAGTTGAACAAAACATAAAGGGTAGATCATTGATTCATTTCTCTTTCTTTAGTGAAATAGTATTATAGTGCAACACAACCCACCATAATAATGAATCTTTTCTGCATAGCTAAGAATATTCATTATCAGATGCAAGATTAAGATAGTAATAGTAGTTTTTTTTTTTTTTTTTTGGGGGGGGGGGGATTCTAATTTTCTGAAAACTTATTGTATTTTAATAGAAATTTGGTAAGCTGCCTAATTTATTATTATTTGAATCTGCTGAAAATTTAAACACAATCGGATAATTAAAAGTTTTATTTATTTATTTTAAATAAGTAAGGAAAAGAAAAAAGTATCGTTTAGTTCTTGTTTTAATTATTATTATTTCTATTTGCAGTTTAAAACTTTAATTAAATCTCAGTCATCAGCAGCCAGCTGGGGAAAAGAAAATTGACCTGATAAAAATCCATCAATAAAACAAAAGAAAGATACACTGGAGTGTATTTTTTTCATTTTCCAATTAAAGTATTGATGATCCAAACAAATTCAATTATAAAATATTCTTACGTAAATATAGTATTTAAAATATAATGTAATATAAAGTTCTTTGTTAAATAATTCTTTAAAAATAATGATTTCTTATTCTTGAGATAGTTCTATTGTTTATACCCCACCCCCCCTCTCCTTATCTAATTTCGCCAAAAGCAGAAGGATGAGCGATCGCAGACTATGACACAACATGCAGCTATTCTGTGCTATTGAGATGCAACCCCCCCCCCCCCCCCTCCCATACATCAAGATCTCTGGAAGATTTAGGAATTTAAGCTTACAATTTAGATGGTTTAAAAGTGAATTCATCCCCCCCCCCTCCCTAGTAGGACAATAATTCCAAACATTTGATAAAATTCTACTACATAAGAAAATTTTAATAAAACAAAAGTAAATGATTCACTGTTTAAATCTAATTTTTATCTATAAAAGAGAAATAAACAAAATTTTAGACTATTAATTTAATTATTTTGACTTTAAAAAATTTCTTTCAATTCAGTCATAAAATGTCTTTAAAATCATTACAAATTTTTAAACTATTTTTAATATTGAATAAAAATTCTAAATAATTATAATTAAATAATATATTAAATAAAAATTATTAAAGTATTAACATTTATTTTTTAAAACTTCATCCCATTAATTATGTAGTTGTTATAAAACAAACAAACAAAGAACGGCAAGAAGAAGAATCCCCAAAACCCTGAAAAAACCCACTGGGTTGGGTTTTTTCTGAAAAAACCCGGGTTTTTGCCAACCCTGTGTAAAGAGACTATCATTTTATATATATATATATATATATATATATATATATATATATATATATATATATATATATAATTAGTTTGTTCATTGTACTTCAGTTGTGATCAGTGTTTGTTTATATTATTTAAAATAGATAAAGAAAACCCCTTCTCCCTAAAAAAAAAAAAATAGTGAGATCATTTTAATAAATATTAAAACAAAAAGAATCTAAATAGATATTCTTAAGAAAATCAACATTTATTTATTTATTTTTATAAAATTGCCAAATCAATAGAAAAATAAAAAGTAAAACTGGAAATCTCTGGCATAAATTCCTTATGTTTATTTCAAATCTTTCTTCATCTTGAATGAAATATAAATTTAATGTACTTAAATTTAGTAGTATTTAGTATATTAGCATTTTGCACTCAGTTCTAAAGCATCTAAAGAATTTATGTAAAGATACTGTTACAATTTTTTGAATGTCATAAGTGAAAAATGTTGTTAAAGTGAGAATGTTTAACTGCTTTTGCAAAATATTTTTCGTTACTATATGTTGTACTATATTTTAGTTAACTTGCATTCTGCCATTTAAAATTTTAACTTTTGTCAAAAATGGCATAATTTTTTACAGAATTTTTTTTAATAAAGAAAATAAATTCAAAGGTATAGGTCATAAGTGCCTTCAAAGGGAGGCAGCAGAAGGCCATTGCTCCTCCCAAGATTTTGAAATTTATTGGAAGTGTGTTATTTATCAGTGTCTTGAATTCTTTATTTAAATTGTATTCTTGATGAAAATTTTGCTAAAATAAATATTTTATTTTATTGAAATTTCGAGTTGTGCTAATTCAATAAATGTTATTTGCATTTAAACAGTGTTAACAAACAACACAACATGTATTTTTCGATGGGGCATCATGTATATATTGTAAAAAATATTAAATAAAACTATCTGTATTCTGTTGTAATTGCTTTACACAGTGTATACATATATGAAGAATTTAGAAAAAGCATCTAAATGTTGTGCAGTGATCATTCATTCTTTCATCCTAATAATATTATATCGATGGGGCATCATGTATATATTGTAAAAAATATTAAATAAAACTATCTGTATTCTGTTGTAATTGCTTTACACAGTGTATACATATATGAAGAATTTAGAAAAAGCATCTAAATGTTGTGCAATGATCATTCATTCTTTCATCCTAATAATATTATAAATCCGATTGTGTGCAAATGTTAGGCTGAAGCCAGCGCCAAAATGAAGAATTTAATGGTCTCGTGTCTTTGCATATAGGTGTATTATAACCAGGAAATGAACATAGGCTGGTTTTTGTTTATTTTATTCAAATATTTTCTTTAATAATTAAAAATTTCATTATTTTCATAGCGAATAAATGGATATTTTTCCATACAATTTAACCATTTAAATTTATCGTTGCTAGGGCTTTGATAGTTGCCAATAAATAAAAAAACAGAAAAATACGTTTCAATTGAACGATTTTCACGTGAAAACTGAAAATTAAAAGAATTCAAAAGAAGATGAATTTCTGTGATATTTGAAACAAAAATATGGAGTATTTGTTATTATACATGAAGCATGAATATCGGTTACATTAAAAAGATCTTTTTCTGTCAAAAACTGCGTTATAATTGGAAGGAAAATGAACAATAATTGTATTATTAAAAATAGATTTCGCTTGGACCATGGAACTATGAAAAAGATCCTCCTCGGCTTGGACAAATATGACGTTATAAATAAAACATGTATTTTCAAGTATTCGTAACATTACAAGGAGCATGAATATGACACTGCTTTTCCTTAAACAACTTATTTAGACTACCTGAGTTCTAGTTCAAAGACAGTGAGCTGTAGAAAAACTTAAAACTAAAAAAAAAAAAAAAAAAATTGGTAACGGGCGAAGCCCGCTTTTCCCTAAAAATACTCGTGCGGCCTACTTCTTAAAATCATAATATCTAGCTGGCACTGTCATAGAAATCTTTCTTTTGCTTTAATTATACGAATAATGATGATTAATTATACAATTAAATAATATATCGTCTCGTAATGCAGATATGAGAATAATTTTTAGATATTCTGAAAGCAGAAACAATTTTGAGTCGCCCTGTAAAAGATAGGAATTACTGCGCCCCTTACATTCGGAGATGGGGCGCTCCTCTGAAAAAACCCAGTTGAAACCCACGTGACCTCCTTCAGAGAAAATGCGCCTCGGCTCTGTCTGGCCACGTGTCTGCGATCTGGCATTCGCAGTGCCGAAAGAAATGAAAAATTATATCTTATCAATCGATTTTTAAAGGATTTTTTCGGTTCTAATCGTCGTACTGAGATGATTTTTCGAATTTATGAAAGCAAATGCTCTCGTGAATCTGTCTGTCCGAATTTCTGGACCCCCGACTTCATTGTTTTTCGAAAGCGCACTGGAGCGATGAATACAGGCCGGTCACGTGAAAATCCTCCCGAACACCTGCGGCGGCGGAGAATAAAATCATTTCGCAGCCGTGTCTCTGTTAGGAAAATCAGATCATGTCCAAGAAATTATCCCTCATTTCTTATTTGGTCTCATCATTCTACACACCCTACATAAACTCATAGTTTAATATTTATTTAAAGTTTAATCGTTTCTGAAGTTATCTGTTAAGTATATTTAAATTATGTTTTCGTTCCTTTTATATTAAATTAAATGATATTTTATTCAGGAAAACCTTCATAAATATATCGTCGTTTTAGTAATTAAATCTTGCTTTGTATTTAAAGTTTGTTAAAACCAATATCATTTTTATTCAGACTTTTATAGAAATACATTTAAAGTTTAAGGAATAAACTTACTTATTGAATTAATCCAGTTTTGTTTCTATCTTAAATGGAAATATTAATTTAATCTTTGATTTAAATTAATCTTTAGCTTTTCGTTTTTCTGTTTACAATACATGACTTCATAGCTCCCGGTAATTTCCTCTTGATCGTATCACTCGATACGATTCATCGTTTTCGATCTACGTCATCATAGTTAGCTTAAGCACCAAGAGGTGGCGTTGTTATGACGTAATCACGGTAAAATGTCAGGAGGCTAACGCTGGAACAATGTTTTGCATAATGCATCATTAAAGACGTTCTAGAGATTTCCGGATGATCGTAATTGAGCATGCGTGGAAGAGTGACCCGGGAAAGGTTGTGAGGTATATATATGATTGCGTTTGCAGTGAGCAAGGTCGGCATCATCATCTTCATTTTGCTTTTTCATTTCATCAGTTGCCGTTCGTCTCTTTGTTACTACCTTCATTCATTAAGAATGTAATCAGTGATAGTCATAAGCTTTTTGTGCTTTGTGGAAATGAAGGTTTTAGTGTAAATTAGTTTTTAGCAAGTGTTATTCATAATTCATCTCAAGTGCAAGTAAATGTTAAGTTTGTGGTGAAAGTCGGCAGTAGTATTTTTAGTAAAAGAAGTAATGAAATGCTGTGATGATTTAATGTGAAAGCACATGGATCCGTTTTTCTTTATGAACTTTGTGTGAACATTAAAGTCGAATACTTTTGGATTTTCTTCTTGCAAATTGAATCAATATGCTATAGTGATTTTGCTGCCATATGTCTTTGAGGTAAAAGTTCCAGATGGCCAAAAATGTCGTTATCATTTTTGTCACGTCATGTTGTCTTTAGTAAATTGAATTTGATTTAAGTAATTGTTAAATGTGTGTCAAGTTTAAGCTTAATTTAAGTCTTAATTGTTTTGTAATTATGTTGTAATTAAGTGTTTAAAATAAACCTTTTGGTTATTTAATATGTTATCTTTATTGTTTTAAACCACTACATATTTATTTAACTTAATTGAGTTTATCTTTATTTTATTTATCAGCCTTTACGCTTCTGCTATACGCGTGTTAACTTTGCTATATATATATATGTTTTTCTTTAAACCCCTTAACTATTATCTTCATAATAGTTATCAGTCTCCAGCTGTCTGACATTCCCAGCGCTGAAAGAATTCAAAAATTATTTTTTATCGATCGATTTTTAAAGGATTTTTTCGGTTCTAATCGTCGTACTGAAATGAATTTTCGAATTTATGAAAGCAAATGCTCTCCTGAATCTGTCTGTCCGATTTCTGAGTTTCTGCCCCCCCCCCCCCCCGACTTCCGAAGATACGGGTCGGTTTCAAAAACCCCGCTGCGGTTTGGGGCGCTTAATTTGCCAAACCCGCTGCCTTTTCCTTCCCCGACCCGAGAGAGACCGGCAACCCTGTTCGGAGTCGAAAATGTTTGCTTGTTTTGTATTCCTTTCCAAGTTCGGTTTCGGTCAGTGATTAAAACAGTTTCGTCGATTAATAACGCCCCGGGTCCGGGTCAGACGCCCGACCCAATCGAAACTTGAGCACCGCGCCATTTTTCCGAATTTTTCGGTCCGTGTCCGCTGCCGGTACGTCGATTAGTCCCGGAGCCTTTGCGTGTACAGCGGGGAGTGCACAGACAGACAGAAAGAAACACACACAGACATTTACCGACATTAATAGTATTGATTATTTTTTTGTAAATTTTAATGAAGTTTCTCTAAAAATGGCAACTAAATTATTCCAATTTTGTGAATAAAAAGGAAGAAATAAAACGGAATAATATATTTTTTCTCATTAAAACTGAAAAAAAGAATTTATTTTCAATTTGAATAGATGGTGAAAGAAAAAAAAATCTTGATTACAGTAAAATTTTTGAAAAATAAAAACGTATTTTCACACATTCAAACTTCATGAATCAATTTATTCTGAAGAACAAAAATCGTCTGTCAACATATTTTCATTTAGAAATAAAGATTTTTTTTCAGTTATAGATTAAATCAAGGAGGCAAATTGGAGGCTCCTTGCATTTAGGTCTAGAATAATTGGTCCCTATTCACAAGAATTGAATTTAATGAAAAATAATATACTATTTTCATTATCTTTGAAGGATGGCTATTAAAACGTCTAATTATCGGTAATGAAATATTTTGCTTAATTAATGCATTTATTCTTCTTTTAATGATACGTGAACGAAGTCACGGGTAACAGCTAGTTGATTATAAATCTGCAGCATGTATTTTTATGCTTTACAACATTTTTAGCCTTTTTCTATTTTTTTCTTTTTAAAATTTGTCAGACTAGGAAATTATTCATCTTTTTATGAAAGGGGTTGTGATTCCTCTACCAATTCTATTGAGTAGTAATCATAATAGTTTTACTCATTTACTTATCTTTGAATCTGTTGTTTGTATAATTGTTTGTATTTTTTCTTTTATTTTTTCTATTTATTTAAAGTTCTATCTTCTCTTACACAATAATCCTCTTTCTTTGTCTACCTGTAAAAAATGTAATAATACCCACTACATATACAAAATGTTTATTTGTGAAATCACGTTTTCACAGCCTTTTTTTTTTTAAAGGGCGGAGGATTAAATTCTTAAATGACGTTAAATTTAACTCCATAATTTTGCCACCTCTATATTTCACTTTTGGAAATAGGCTGTGTTTCTGAGAGAGGCGAAATTCTGGTGTTAGGGTTAATGTCATCATGCAATTTTACAGATTCTCCAAATTTTTCTCAATTAACATTTATTTCATTTTCTTTACTAAACATTTTTAAAACTCTTATTTTGTGTTTTTAAAAATATTTCTGATAATAATGTGCCTTCACCCATGTGTCAATTCTAAAAGTCTGCCAGATTTCTATGATGTATGGTGGAACCCGTGCTCTAAGAGGAACCACCATGCAACACTTGGAGACGTGCCACAGTCTCCCAATAGGTACGTGAACCAGATACCCAGAGAGGAGCTGGTCCCTAGGACCTAAGCCATTCTTTGCACCGCATATTCTACAGAAAGTATGTTTTAGTGCACCTGAGAAATTCACGTCAATTTCATTATTTTTGTAACAGAGTAACATCATTAAAATATGCCATAAATAATTTTCCGGGCAGCAGTGATATATTTACATATATAAATACATATTTATACACACACACACACACACACACATATATGATTTTCTTTCATAGACCATAATATAACGGAATACATTTGAGTTCCCCTGTACACCTACTGTAATTGCTACACATACCATATTCTAAAGTAACCTTCTTGTAGTGCACCTCATTAATGCATATAAATTTCATTATGTTTCAAACAGTGTAACACCATTAAAACACTCTGCAAATGATTTTTCTCCATAATATCATTCTCATTTCAATATTCTTAAACTTTTTTTTTTTTTTTTTTTTTTTTTTTTCATTGAATAGTTGAGATCAATCTCTATTTCCGCCGTTGATTACTTTTTCGATTTTCTTTGTGCATTTTTTTTTACAAAGATACTTTCACTTTCGAAAGTGAATTATAATAAATAAAAATATTGAAATGCGAATAAGATATTAGAAAAATAATGCCTCATAAGATTAACATTAGCGAACGTGTGTTTTCGTGTGAGGGGAGAGGACCCTTAATACTACACACTTCATTTTCAATACCGAACATGCCATGGTAAACCTCAATAATATATATCAATTGCATGGCAATCTGATCATATTTATGCAAGTTGGAGCATGGACAGCCAGACAAACTCAATTCACTGACACTTTTCAACTATTTTGGAAAGTGTTAAAAATGAAGGTGCAAATGATTTATTACAATAACAAAAATCATTATAAATTTCTTGAATATGGTTTGATTATTTGCTAATTCTTGATTTTCTGAGTATGCATCACATTTGTGAGCTACTTACTGTATGCAGGGCTGCCATTTGCTACTAAAAGCAACTGTTTTCAGCATCAGGTCATTATGGCTGCTATTTTAGCCAAAACCCTTTAAAAGTGACCATTGGTGGGGGGGGGGACTATTTTTAGTTGAATTTTCAACAGTCCCAGAACTACCAATTCTTCCCTTTTCTTATTTTTTTTAACCTGATATCCAGACATTACATTTTAATATAATTTTTTTAAGTTTTCTTATTCAATTTTTAAAATTTGTAAAACTTCCATCTATACTAATGTAATAGAGAGAACTCCTGACTGACTGACTCATCAGCACACAGCTGAGACGACTAAAGCCTGGATCATGAAATTTGGACAGTTGATTGCTGTTATGACCTAGGCAAGGAATAAGAAAAGATTTTTTAAAATTCACTCCCTAAAGGGATTAAATACGGTTCAAAAGTTTGAGGTCATTTCGCCATACCTCAGCAGCAGTTTTAGGTAGGAGCATAAAATACAACTAAACCAATCTGCTAAAAAGAAAAAAATAGTTAAACACATATTTCAGTAATTTTAGAGCTTTTTAGCAATTTTGTCGCCAACATCAGCTATGAACCCATTATGGAAGATTAGATGAATAAGACAAATATTGCTGATTTTGTTTATTAAGACATTTTCCCAAGGAAAAGTTTTTTTCTTTTAATTTTATAATATATATATATAGATGCCATAGGAAATAGAGTTTCGCTAAATGCTAAGTCATTTGGTTGATTTTTTTTTTTATCTTGCTGCGAAATCATATTTTCTGTTACATGCATCAAAGAAAATGCACATTCTCATTTATGAAGCCGAGATTTTTTTCTATGATTGTATCAAAGTAACTTCATTTTTTCCTGAATGTTTTTTAACAATTTATGTGCAGGAATGTGCAAAGCTTTGTGTGTGTGTGTGTTAGTTATTGTGATTGCCATACTTTTGCATTTTTATTTATTTTATTACCTATAAGACCCTCATGGTTAACATGGGGACACATAATCGTATTTGTTTCTAACTTCGTATCTCATACTATAAATATGTTTCGTACCAGAAATTTGAATTAATAAATGAGTTGATATAAATGCTACTTAGAAGTAAGACAGGTATGTTTACTAACAAATTTATAACAAATTTAAAATGTGGAGAATAGCAATTTAGAATACTGTCTTTCTTAATTACTTATTTAAATAGGTTTATTTAACCCATTGGTGGCTATAAAATCAGATTTTAGTTAGGCCAGTTTTGCTATTTTATTTTACATAAATTTCTTGTAAAGAATAAATCAGTTATGCCTGCAAAAGTTGCATCTGTCTTTTCTTTATCAAATGCATCCTTTTCTTATAGACTTTTTTTATAGACAGATTTCGGGCTTCAGTTCTTTTTTGTTTACAAAATGGGATTCAAGTTGTAGTTAATAAGGTGCAATAAAAGTTTGTTTATTTGCAGTAATGTCCAAGTACAAGACAAGCGTATATTCAATTTTAGAAAGACCAAACTGCATTCTGATCATTATTCCAGATGATAATTTTTTTTTTGTGTGTGTGTGGGGGGGGGGGGGGGGGGGTAGGAGTAATTGTTTTTTTCTTTTATAATTAATGTGTGATTTTATAATACAAGTTCAAAAAGTAGCAAATTTGGGTAATATCGTAAACTGTAGCTGCACCCATTAGATTTATAATATATTTGTCCCAATTTTGTTGTTGTTTTAAAGGTATTTAACTCTTCAACTGCCATATGAACCATATGCAAATTCACTGTGCTGCATGAACATAACCAAAACTGTTTCATGAAAATAAACATTTTATGTTCATACATCATATGTTTCATATTGTGTAAACAGACATAACTCAATAAACCCATATGTTTATCCGAATAGCATGAACATAAAATGTTTATTTTCATAAAATAGTTTTGGTTATTAATTTTTATGGCAAATAAGGATTCTTTTCTCCCTTCTTTTAAGTAAGCATGCAACTATTTTGACTACTATTTCTGTACAAATATTACTGTTTTAGCCAGGCCCTGACTATCGCACGGGCACCCAGGGCCCATACCCTGGGCACAAAATTTCTGTGGGGCACGAAATTTTTCATAATTTCATCTAAATTTCTATTTAAAAAAAAATCATAACTGCGTAAACGTTTTTATTTCTTTAGGACTTTTGTTTACATTCAGCATCAGTTTGGTTTTATCATTTAATATCAATAACATCATTAATAAGTAGGCTTCTTGTCATTATTTTCTAGTAATTGATGTACTGTATTTATCAAGTCCTTCAATTATCATATTGCACATTTATTCGAAAAGTGACACAACTGAAAGAAATATGATATTTGAGATATTAATACAATGAAATGACAAAAAATATATATCTGTCTATGGCTAAAATCTCAATATATCTCTCAATCTATGGCACATTTTAATAAATAATAGAAAAAAAAAATTTTTTCATTCCTAGAACCGTTTTTCAATTTTCCGGAAAACTTAATTTTTTTATTTGACACTTTTCAAATAAGTGTTTAACATGTTAAAAAAAAAAAAAAAAAAAAAAAAAAAAAAACTAGTATCAGTAGATTAACCAATCTAGGAGGGGGGCATGAAAAATTTAAAGTGCCCTGGGCACAAAAACTTCCTAGTCGGGCCCTGGTTTTAGCTACTTTTTTTTTTTTCATTGTAAGGTACTAAAGCAACTATTTTTGATACCGTTAGGCAGTGGCAGTCCTGTGTATGTAATCTCTTCTTTATTCTCATTCCAAACGGGTAACAATAGTTGTAAGTAATAGAAGTGATGCATACCACCTTTATCATCTGCAGCTAATTATAAAAATTAAATAAATAAAAATAAGGGTAGTGAATCAAACTTCACCTATACTCAATCATCCAAAGTTTCTTCTACAGCTAAAATTTAAAATGGAATTGTGTTTGTATACTAGAGATGGGCAACATCGTTCCTTTTAGGGAATCGTTTACCGAAAGGAAAGAGTTTTTTGGAATCGTTCCAAAAAAAGGAACAATTCCGAAATAAAAGAACGATTCGGAAAAAAAAAAAAAAAGGTTTTCGAGAAAAATAAACGTTTCTGAGATTAAAAAAAAAAAAAAAAAAAAAAAAAAAAAAAAAAAAAAAAATTCAAGATAAAAGAGATAATTTTGAGAAAAAAGGAACGAATCCAGAAGCATTAGAACGAATATGAAATCCATAATATTAATAATACTAATTTATTTTCTTACGCATCCATCTGCCTTATTTTTAAATTTTTTGGACATGATTTTGTTTTCAGAGTTCATTTCATTGATGAGTGTGTGCAATTAATTAGCAATTATTTCTAATTACCATAATACAAGTACTCCCTGACTTTATAGTTTATGGCATTAAAACTCAATTCCTCTTGAAAATTTACCCCTGGATGACCTTTCATGTAGCTGTTTGTTATACCCACCAGGGTGGCGACCCATTCGATTTTTAGTGTAATCTGGTTTCCTCTTGAAAATATATCGCTGAATGACCCTCCATTTATACTAATAATTATTTTATGCAGGAATCTTTATTCTATACTCTATTCGCTGAAAGAAGATAACAGAAGTAAACAAATGCACATGCAGATTGGCGATGCTTAAACCTGTCACTGTGCCAGAAGCGCCAAACAGACTGTCTGAAGTGTTTGAGCTTCTGCTTTTTTTCCCAAACAGCTGTTATTTTATTGTCTTTCACTTTTAAAATGACGATTTTTTTCGAGTGATTTGGTATTTTGTATACACAAATAGAGTGTGAAAATGGTGAATTTTGTGGGAAAAAAAAGGTAGAAATGGAAAAATTCGAAGGAAAAAGTAACCGAAAATTTGTAAAAATGAAGTATCTGAAGGAAAAAATAGCTAAAAATTTGTAAAAATTGAAAAATCTGGAGGAATAAATAACTAAAAATTTTTAAAAATGGAGAAATCCGGAGGAAAAAATAGTTAAAAATTCACTAAAAATGGAAAAATCCGGAGGAAAAAATAGTTAAAAATTTTAATAATGGAAAAATTCAGAGGAAAACATAGCAAAAAAATCGCAAAATTGGAAAAATTCGGCCGAAAAAATTAAAAAATAACAACAAAAAAAAATTTTAATGGAAAAATCTGGAAGAAAAAATTGTACAAAATGAAAAAATCCGGATTAAAAAAATAGCAAAAAATATGCAAAATGGGAAAATACAGTGGCAAAAATAGCTAAAAAATTTGTACAATTGAAAAATTTAGGATGAAAAAAAAGCTAAAATATTTTTTAAATGGAAAAATTCGGATGAAAAAATAGCTAAAAGTTTTTTTAAATGGAAAAATCCGGAGGAAAAAATAGCTAAAAATTTGTAAAACTGCAAAAATAGCTAAAATTTTGTAAAAATGGTTATATTCAAATCTCAATGTAAGTCGGTTAGCAACTTGTGTTGTTTTCATATAGTTATCAAAATAAACTGTTTAAAAAATTAACAAATCGAAATAAAAAATAAAATTCGCCAACCTAGGGATTTGTGCCAAATGTGTTGCTCCTTGATGATTTTTCTGCAACCCGTTTGTTTACTTTCGTTATCTCCTTTCCCTGAACAGACTTTAGTTCTGATGTTTGCCACCAGAGTCTATGCAATTTTAAGCCTTATAATTAGATCCCTCTTCAAATTCCACCCCAAGGTAATCAACCATTCGTTTACATTTAGTCCTCGGAACCAGCCGTTTTCAGAGTCACTCCATTTCTGTACGATTATTCTGAAATCTGTTATTTTCTCAGTCTGCCCATTTCTAAATTATTCCCAGGACTATCTCCTTGTAGTATTAAGTTCATGCGTGGATAGAATCTTTTATAAAATCAAATTTGGATACCTGTCGATTTGGGAAAACATAATTGATTAAACAAAGTCTATTTGAGAGTCTTAATATATAACAATGTCCTTTCTGACTGCATCATCAATGCACAGCCGAAACCGAAATGTCTGCACCTGAAATCCTAAAACTGTAGTTGTTACTTCTTGTTATGACATAAAAATCCATTAAAAAGGTGTTTTCTGAAGTTCAACTGTTAGGTGATTGAAAGTTTTTGAAAAGGTATATCAGTATATTTAAATTTAGAAATTGCACATAATTAGAACTGTAGAAATTGAGATAAGAAACAAAATCATAACTATATAGCTCAATACGTTTCAATAACTTAACTAACGTTCGTCAACTTTATAGTTTGATACAAAATAAGATACTCTTAAAAAAGATTTTATTTCAAAAATAGGAATATGTAAAGTTTGTTGATTTGATGAAATCCTAAAATAATCCGCAACAAAAGAGTAAGCTAAAATGTTAGTACAACAAACAATTCAATAACAGTTTCATGATAGTAAAGAAAATTGACATCAATAATATAAAACAACCAGAAATGGTAATTTGTTGCTAAAATTTTTCATTCATTGGTGTAAACAATTTTTTTTTTAAATCGATTTTATTTTTTAATAATTTTTGTTTAATAAGAATTACTGCTATATAATTCCAAAACTCTCTTAAACTTGAAATATATGGAGAAAACTCACAATAAAGTCTGAAATACTGAATCATTTTGAACCTAATTGGGACAGTAAATTGATCTGCCAGTATCTTCGACGAGTTTGTTTACAGGAGCACACAAAAGCAAAAAACATTCAAAGCATGTCATCACGATAACATCTGAAATATATTGAGTAAATTTAAACCGAATTATGACAGTATATTGTTCTTGCAAGTATCTTGGAAGAATTCGTTAATCAAGTATTGTTTTGTTGCCCCTATGTGGTCACGTAATGATAAAAACCAGCCCTGTTGAAAGCAAAGAGAATAAAATGAACGAATACGTTTTTATTTTAGGTTGCCTGATTACAAGTCTTTTTTGTTCAAAGTTCGTTATTTGTTTTTTGTACCGAAAGAAGAATCAAATCCTATTTTGGCACCCAGACCATATACCCCTTTTGCTCCCCCGTAGTTTCGCATTGCAAATATCTGTTAGCTACCACCACAGTAACAGCCATTAATCCGGGAACTGATTTCGGGAGTTGCGAGTATCAATCCTGATCGTGGAATCGCGATTATCACAAAAAATTATTATGAAAAACGATTTTTGTCTCGCTTTTATTTTATGTTATATTAAAACAAAGTCAAAGATATTTAACTTCTAATTATTTAGCAAGAAATAGAAATAAAATGACAAAATTGAAAAAAAATATATATACGAAATCACAACTTGCATTCGTTAGTAATCAATAATTAAAAAGAAATAAGCGTAATAGTGCTGCTCCATTTTTTTTTTTTTTTTTTTTGGGGGGGGGGCGGCAAAATATAAAAATGTCTATTAATCTGTATACACGTTCACGATTATACAATTATATTAGCACTAGAATCAGTTTAAAGAAAATAAAAAAAACATAAATGTCTTTACTGCTTTTACTATATATTTTTACTATATACATATATTATAAAACTAGTTTAATGTAATCTTAACATTAATCTATTAAACAGAAAAAGCATAAAATACGCAGCTTTACATATATGTCACAATGTTGGAAACTGTCTGATAATCTATATGTAGCACGTAATTTTTCTTTCCCGTTTTCATATTTAAAACGGCCATAAGGGTAGCGAATAGTGGTTAAATTATTTGAATCCCACTACTATTACTGTTATATTATTATTATTAGACATTATGTTTTTTTAAAAATCTTTATTATATGAATTTTTTAAAAGAATTAAAAACGTTTTGCAAAAATTCCTTGTTCAAATAGGTTTTCCTTTATGTATTCACTTTAAGTTGATTAAAACTATCTACGAGAGTTCTGAGATCTTTTGAATCATCTTTTTCAGGAGAGAAAAATAAGACCCCAAACTGAGGAAACAGTGGTACTCGTGCGTTCGTAAATGCTCTTATTTTTCTTTTGACAAAGAGGATCCTCAAATTGAAATTATGCTTGATGAAGGCATATGAAACAGTGAAATATACACAAAAGTGCGTAATCATGCAATTATTAAAATTGATCGAAAATCAGTTCTTTCAGATCAAAAAATCGGTTATTAACTGATTAAAATGCAATTGTTTAGGGCAGGGGTTCTCAAACTATGGTACACATAACAGTACTGGTACGCAGAAGTTCAATACTAGTACATGGAATAAGATACAAAATGCAGCATATTACTATGGAATCAAAAACGGCTTGTCTTTAATAACTCGAAAATTTTCAAAAATATTTCGAATTCGATTTAGGATATGTAAACTCTTTTTCTATTTTTTGTTTCGAGAAATGTTTGTGATAGCAGACTTGCTGAAATTCGCACACACCACTTATGATACAATCACTTTTCTAGAATTAAAAACAAAATAACAGTGGTGGAATTAAATAGCAGTGGCGGCTCATGATTGCGTTTTTTTGGGGCACTAAATGCATGCCTTGAATATTTATTATTTTCATACCGTTATTATTATTATTATTTTTAATATTTTCGTTGTTTAACGGTAGAACTTCTTCCAGTAACTAAAATAAAGTACTTCTTTTTATTAATAGTGGTGAAAAAAGAATAAATTTGGCAGCCATGCATTTAGTGCCCCAAATAATCTCATTCACGAGCCGCTACTTACTATTAGATTTATATGGATAAAAATTGATTTATTTAATAAAGACCTGATTTTAAAATTAATGAATGTTTGAGCAGCGGTACAACTGTTTTTAAACATGCTTTATAAATTCAATTATTTGAAGGTAAAGTCTGGATGCTTGGAAGTGGGAGAGCTTGTGTGAGTGAGAGTTAAAATAAAATAAAATTCCAAGTGTAATTTATAACCCATTGTTCTCTTTGTACTAGAACAGCTTCTAGGAGGTGTTGAAATAAAAGTTTTATTTCAAGCATATTTCATAAATTAATTCATTCTGTTGATTGAAATATATTTCTTCTCTTGTACAAAATATTTTATAGTTTCCTCCCATTTCATGGAAATCGGTTTTTAACAGAGTAAGGTTATTTAAAATTGTGATCTGAACTCGAACACAAACTGTGATGATATGCAGTGCGGATTTCAGGTAAAGCATTGTGAATATGTATTGAAATGGTATATATATATATAAATGTATATGAAGAAACTTACAAGTGTTTGCCTACTGTGCGACATTATTGTCACATTTAAAGGTATGTAAATTATTAATGCAGTTGTACCAAGCCTATGTTAAATGGGATAACTATACTTTGGATAATAAAGTCGTTTCTCATTTGAGACACTCTGCCACTGTATCTCACGAAAGAGGAAAGAAGTGAACTTAAAAACTCTCCTATGATAGATTACTGAAATCCTCATTCAAAAGTATGATTGTAATAGAATTTTCAGTGGCAGGAATATTAGAGTACCGTCTGATATCGTCATGACTAAAACTGTCTAATATTGAGCCAGACATGAGAAAGCTGTGCTTGATAAAACAAGTCCACCCCCTTTCGTTAGCAACAGAAGCAAATTAGTGCAATTAGCCTACTATAAGAGTATATGAATCAATGTGCGCCAATACGTCATTAAGTACTGTGGCTTTTTTCCTATACCAAAATACTGTATTTTCATATTGTATGCCTTATTAAAATTTAATGATGATACTACTTTTTATTTGAATGTTATTATAAAGCAGTTAATCTAAGTACCAATTTAGTAATGTAATCATTAATTTTTAATACAATAAAACCTGCTATGATGGAAACACAAAAGACCAGAGATATATTTCGTTTTAGACAGGTTCCTTTTTACAGGTTTTTCTATATTAGCTTTACGTTTGTTACTTGGTGGTACGCGGAAGTGTGAACTTCCATTTAGTGGTACGTTTGTCTAAAAGTTTGGGAACCCCTGGTTTAGGGCATAGCGATGTATTTCTTATATTATTCAAAACTGTTTCCAATCAAATTAAATATATATATATATATTTCCCACTATTATTTAAACAAACATTTACTTTACATTAAATTAAAAACTAGTCGGATGTGCCAATCCCAAAACTTTCTTCTATCTCAATCATGTTAATAC
Source organism: Maratus michaelseni (assembly GCA_963931845.1). Taxonomy (NCBI): domain Eukaryota; kingdom Metazoa; phylum Arthropoda; class Arachnida; order Araneae; family Salticidae; genus Maratus; species Maratus michaelseni. The sequence continues at coordinate 376,885,019 of OZ007593.1, read as the reverse complement.
TTCTAATTTCGTCCTCACATCGACAATAAAATTAATATTTTTCGTCATTCTGTTGTACGTCAGCTGCTTGCGAATCATCGGGTTACCGAGATGCAATCAACTGATGTATACAGAACTACGAAAAGTTCTTTTGGCCTGTACCGACCGGAACAGATAGCCTCCCTATTCCTTGGTTTTACGATTTTAGCTAATTTTACTGGAAAACACGAAGCTAAAATGCGTGGAACCCAATTAAAGAAGATTCATTCCCAGTTCTCGTCAACATTGAATTTGAATGAGAATATCGCCAAATTAGTCTTCTATAGTCAAGTTGGCTTCATTTGTGGCAACCTATTTTTGTCGCCAAATTTGTCGATATTTCGTCAATTGCCGCCAAGCTTGGCGAGAATTTGACGTTGGCGATTATAAATATATAGTGTTAAGCATTTAAGAATAGCAACAATGGTTACAACAATGAAAGAAAATTTGCTGAAACCCTGTTAACCAAAACTTCATAAATTAAACCCCTTTATGGATGAATTCTGCTGTCTTGTTTGAAAATGTCAACCACCCTAAAATTTCAAACCACTATATCTCCGCCATTTTTTAATATAGAGACAAAACAAAAACTGCTCCGGATCAAGGCCGAACATTTAACGGAAAAAACTTTTAGGATTTCTAATTTTTTTATACATCTTTTTGAATTTGAAATCTTTAAATGGCTATCACAGCGCCCCCTTCCGGCGGAATATCCCCACATTCTAGTAGGACCTGCTGGCTACAGCCAAAAACATATTAAAAATTTTTGGTTTAATTATCTGCATAACATCATACACTTTTCGATGATACAATAGTGAAAATCGAACAAAAATCGCGATCCCTTTTGTCGAAATATCCCCGAATTCAACCTGGACCTGCAGGCTATGGTCAAAAACAGAAAAAAAATTGGTTCAATTATCTGCATAACTTCATACACTTTTCGATGATACAATAGTGAAAATGGAACAAAAATATCGATCACAGCGCCCCTTTCGTCGAAATATCCCCAAATGCTGATAGAATCTGCTTGTCATAGCCAAAAACATAGAAAAAAAAATTAGGTTCAATTTGAAGCACAACTTCATACACTTTTAGATGGTACAATAGTGAAAATGGAACAAAAATATCGATCACAGCGGCCCCTTTCGTCGAAATATCCCCAAATTCTGATAGAATCTGCTTGCCATAGCCAAAAACATAGAAAATAAAATTGGTCCAATTTGAAGCATAACTTCATACACTTTTAGATGGTACAATATTGAAAATAGAACAAAAATATCGATCACAGCGCCCCCTTTCGTCGAAATATCCTCAAATTCTAATAGAACCTGCTTGCCATAGCCAAAAACATAGAAAAAAAATTAGGTTCAATTTGAAGCATAACTTCATACACTTTTCGATGATACAATGAAGACACACAGACGGACGGACGGACAGACAGACATTTTGTAAAAACATGTTTTTCGGAATCTCTGACCCCTAAAACGTGTAAATCCGTCGAAAACCGGAAGTCGAAAAAAATTTCGATTACAATACTTTCTTCTATTATAGATAGAAGAAAGTAAAAAATTACTTTCTGATCAATTTAGCACAAAAAGTTTTCATAGCAATGTAATTAAGTCGCCGCAGGTAATAAGTACATAAGCTAAATAATAGACACTATTTTAACTGAAGTACAATAATATATTTCTATTTATCTTATATATATATTTATCTTAAGATAAAATAAAAGTAATACACAGTTGTAGTTTATTAATCAATCGCCCCCCCCCCCCCCCCACTGTCCCGCACTTCTCTTTCTCTGTCTCTCTTTTTTTTTTTATCACGTACACATTAGAAAGATTTTTTGGCCAGAAACTCAGCTTTAATAGAATCTAAATCTGTTATTTTAAAATAAAATAGCATATTTTAATTTATTAAAACTGGCAGTCTACAAGAGCAAGAACCGATTCCGAGGACTCGATCTTTTCGAAGTCTGTACATTCTGGACCGATTCCTAGGAATCGTTCTTTTTCGGAATCGCTACATTTTGGACTAATTCTGAGGAATCTGTCCTTTTTGGAATCGGTACATTTTGTACAGATTCTTAGGAATCGAACCTTTTCTGGATCGATTCCGAGGACTCGGTACATTCTGGACCGAATCCGAGGAATCCTTCCAAAAAGGACAGATTCCTTTTTAAAGACTGGAATTGTTCCTTCAATTTCACTGCTGGAGTCGTTCCTTGACAAATGACACATCTCTACTGTATACATGGTATTTACTATGTCCAAGACTGCAGTTAATGTAAAATATTTGGGAACGCGATCCTTTTGTGGGCATGTTGTGAGCTCGGAGTTCGAAAGAACTGATGCCAATATATAAGAACAATCAACAGGCTTTATTCACTTTAAACAGTGCAATAAGAACACAAATATCTTCTGAAAATCACAAGTATTCAGTAATCTTCAAATCCAATAAAAGCACAGCAAAATTTCACACAGAAACAATGCGTTCAATACGACGTATCAGAGACAAAATCGCTCAGAGAAACGTAGTCTCAATGCAAAGCCTCTCGTATGTATTCAATCGCAGTTGACAGACAACTAACTGAACTGAACTGGTGGAGGTCCTTATAAAGGTTTCAGAGATCTTTCCAGGGAATATGTTACATTATTAAAGCAAACTAATGATCATTGTTGAGATGGAATTGAAAAATATTTCATGCTTGAAAATTATTTAAAAAGTCGTTAAATTAAGCGGCAGTTTTCAAATAAATTGCAATCGAAAGCTAATTTTTTTCTAATTGATGATGTAAGAACTGAAATTGTAAAATGTAGTAAAAAATTGAAATTTGTAGTATTTAGAAGTGATGAAAACGCGATGAAAGCTAAATCGATAGGGCCGTTTGTTGTCACAACCGTTATACATTTCTAAAAATTGCCACTGTGTTTTGGCTGGCGTCCAAAAGTAGACTATCATTTTTTGACATCGAAAGAGAAATTCACAGTGGAAGAAATAGGACTTTGCCACTAATAAGGAACTGTTAAATGAACTTATAACAAACCTACCAAAATAGTTCCTATAAAATACAACTAACAATAAAACCTTACATTATTTATTCTAGCTACAAATACAATCATTATTTCAAGTTTTTTTTCCATAACACTATTTTTAATAATTTTAATTTTCCTGAAATTCTTTACTTTTGTGAATTTTTTTATAAAAAATGAAATCGTCTAACCTGTAATTTAAAAAAGAAAGTAATTGGTAACATGTAATCAAGGGATGCAATCAAGATGAAGCAACCAATAAAGGCTTAAATTCTGACCTTTAAAATTAAAAATTGAAAAATCAGTTAAAATTACGTCATGTTGACACAATTAATTTTTCTTTTTAGTTTTATCAATGTTAAAATGCATTTCAAGCTAACATAACGTCATTTTCACCGGCGTAAACTTTTCTCACGTACTTTGTATAAGTTACTTTTATGCTTAAACACCATGTTACAAATAAAAATATATTTTGTATTTAATTGTAATGAAAAAATGGCATCAACAAAGTTATAATACATAATGATAAAATAAACCTAATGGACAATATTCCGGTGCGCCACAATAAATATGAATTATTATTCGCTTATAAAACACGCGGATAAATATTTTCACCGAAATTTAACTTGCAAATTAAAAAATTCGGCGTAAAAGTTCTCATCAAATGATTTTTAATTCGACGTTAAATGTATTTATAATGATGTTTTACTGATTTATTAGTTATTACATTAATTAAAATAAAAATTACGTTTTCGAAACCATGATATTAATATAGAAAAAGCATTGAAAAAAATGTTGTGATTCGTAGTTTCGTACAATCGATAAAATTCAACTGACGTCACAAACATTTATCCAACAGTCGAAAGGGATAATTAAGAGAAATAATATAAATAAATATTCAAGACTATTTTTTATTCTGTTTTCTTTAATATATTGTAAATTTTATTGTTTAAAGTTACTGATAAATGATACTTTAGTAAATGGGGCTTTTCCTAATTATTATTATTATTATTATTATTATTGAGATTTAATGGCAACATTCTTCTGTTTGTTTATTGGGCGCTACAGTTTGGCGAATAATTTGGGGTACTTTTCGGTTACCCGGGCGCCAGTAAAGTATATATATATATATATATACATGTATGTCATTCTATAAACATAATTTATTCTAGGCGCTGTAACTGGGGTTAATTTTTAACGCCTAAATGACGAATTTTGCTTTGTATGGCAACCTGGTGTTTTATAATAAAATTTAATATGTGTGTAAATAAATATAAAATTGGAACTTTTATGTTAGCTGGGCGTCAGGGATAACTCTCCAAATCTTCTTTCAATTGGAATAATTTAAATTGCAATATTTTACGTGAGATTTGTTATTCATATTGATATGTTTATGTTTAGATATTTTATTATGATTATATTTTAACTAATTTTAAGTAAGTTTTTTAAGATTTAATATTACAATGTTAAAATATTACCTAGTTGATATTAGCTAATATCAAAAGATTGGCGAACCACAGTGGGAGTTGCGACTTTATGACGTCATACGCAGAAAAAAAGTGTAATTTAAAATTACGGCTACTTAATTAAATTTTCGAACAAACGAATGCACGATAACAAATCTGTGTCCAAATATCTTTCATTTAAAAAAAGAATGGTGTAATTTGTTGCAGTAGTTTGTTCTCACGGATTGTCGAAATAAAACGCTTAGCGTTTTAAATATATAGATGACATTTTTTTTAATGAAGTTTCTCTAAAAACGGAAAGTAACTTACTCCATATTTGTGTATCAAAAAGGAGAAATAAAACAGATCAGTTTATTTTTTACACCATTTTCTCATTAAAACTGAAAAACAGAATTTATTTTCACTTTGAATAGATGGTGAAAAGAAAATCTTGATTTCAGTAAATTATCTGAAAAATAAAAACATATTTTCACATATTCAAACTTCATGAATCAATTTATTCTGGCGAACAAAGATTGCCTGTTAACATACTGTCATTTAGAAAACAAGATCTGTTTCAGCTATACATTAAAACAAGGAGGCGGAATTGAATTTAAAGAAAAAAGCATATACTATTTCCAATTAATGTTTTTTTGAAGGATGGCTGTTAAAACGTTTCACAAAGGCGTTAAAAGTAAAATTGTTTTCAGGTAAAATTGACATTTGTTTTTACCCAATTCGTCTGTTTCCATGATTTTATTTGGGCCTCGTTTTTTCATTGGTTGCAATTTCATTTTCGCGATTAATTGCCACAAAATTTCACTTTTTTAAGACTGAGTTATGTCATGGTCCCTATAACAAAAAATATCTGGGAGCACGGCAGTGCGTCCGCCAAGTTCGCACAGGCAGTAGCTACCTTTTCCCTGACCATTTCGGCCTACTTTTCACCCCCTCATAACTACGTTTTGGGGAGAGCTAGAGAGTTTTCCTTTTTAACACACATTAATATAATCAAACTAAACTAGGTTCCAAGATTTCTTATTTCTGTATTTAATATTTTTCGAAATATGAGATTCCGAAAAAGGGCTTTTTTGTAACTGACTCACAGGGGATCATCAAATAACTAAAGTTAGTGATCATCAAATAACTAAGGTACTTCTAACAGTCGTAGAATCATAAAATTTGACAAATAAGTAGGTTTTGTCATACAATTAACCAGAAAAGTCTGAAAACATAGAATTTCTGCCTTTAAACCATTCAAATAGGAGGTGCTGATTTGGCTATATACAGTTCATAACACATTCAATTGGCAAATTAAATTAATTACATTGTTGCAACCATTGTGTTTTTGTTGTACGATAAACATTTAAGTAATAATAGTTGCATAGAAAATCATTTCCTCGCTCATATTTAACGCCAGAGTTGGTCGCCAAAGCCTGATTACAGAAAATTAGCCTGAGTTTGAAGGTGTTACATGGTTTCAAGCAGAATGAATTTTTTATATTCTTTTCCGAAAATGTTGGGAAGGCAAATCTTTTAGTTTATCTGTCCGTTTTTCTATTTTTTACTTCCTTAAAATAAATTTTATTATAAATATCGGTATTCTAATCGCAATAGCACTCAGTCAATCTGGCAAAATTCCAGTGGGTTGTTAGTTCTCTAAGTGCATCTTAATGATGTTAATAAACTTTATATATATATATATATATACACACTGGATTTTATTTGAAATACATATATATATATATGTATATATATATGTGCATATGCATCACATATATAATACATATGCATCATTATGACGTCCACATAAACAGGGTATTTTTGTCGCCAAATTTGGCGATATTTCGTTAAGTGTCGCAAAGCTTGGAGAGAATTTGACGCAGAGGCAATTTTTCATTGCGAATTTTTAGGGCGAGTAATCGTCTATTAATATTATGCGGTTAATTAAATGGCATAACGCACGAATGTTAATAAAGTTTCAATCTTTCGTCACTACACAAGACCTCTGCTCTTGCTATTATATTGTACTGTTATTATACTTACTCTTACTATATTGTTAGCCTTTACTCTCTTAAAAGTTTATTATAGAAAGAGAATTTTCAGAATTAAAGCATCGAAACTGCCAGTTCTAGATTATTATAATTTTATAACATATATCCAGTTTATCAATATGTACGTTAGAATGAATCTTCTATAATGGGGTTCCTCGCATTTTAGCTTCAGGTTTTCGAGTAAATTTAGCTAAAATCTTAAAACCAAGACATATTGACATATTATCTAAGACGATTAGATGAGAATAATGGTAGATTTTCTAATGGAAAGAACGGCAGTGCGTCCGTAGATTTTCGAATCTTCCTTAATCGTTCCAATGTTAGAATGAAAGGGAAAAAAAAATAGCATCAATATGGTTTACTGTAAATATGGATAGCTTAACAGGCGTGCGTTTAACAAGAACCACTTCACTTCAGTGTAAATTACAGAAGATTACTTAACATGATTAAAAATCTCCGTATTAGAGAGTGTAACGATGCAAACGGACATGAAACGTAAATGCCTAAGTAAATTAAGCGGTAATTGTCAATAAAGATGAAATGGATAACAGCACAAAATATAAGATATGCTGCCAATGATCGCAAAGAGAATTTCTCGAACAGAAACTTCCGACTTGGCGAAGGATTGAGCAAATAAAGCTAATATATGAAAATGAAAATCTGTTTGTCTGTCTGCACTTCTATACAAATCAACAATTTGAAAGCCAGAATTGTGAAATGCTACGTGTAGGTGTATTAAAACACGGCCGAGGCAACTAAAGTAATCCGGAATCGAAATAATGTAGAGTTAATTTTTAAATAATAAAAAACCAAAAATCTAACAGCTTTTCCGGGAAGAGTTCCATATCCTGTGCTAGTTGGCGCGATTAGCAAAAATCTCCAAACTGCTGCCAAAAGGGGTGTGATGTCACGTAGATAAGGTCAATTCCAGTTGTTAAGTTAAAACTCCAAAGACTGAATATCACAACAACCACATCAAACATTTATCGCCAAAAACAACTCGCCAAACCTACCAGCACAGGATATTGAACTCTTCCCGCCTTTTCCTATTAAATTTGAACATTTTTCGTTATAGCAGTTGCCAACAATTAAAAATCCACAATGAAATTATTTCTACAATAATTAATTTTCTATTGAAAGATTTCCACGTGCAAAATGAAAATAAATAAAACGTTTCAGCAATTGAAAAAAAGATTAATAGGACGTCATATTGGTAATATAACGGAAATTTTCAAACATTTCTCAATAATACAAGGAGTATGACTATGTGTAAATACAGAAAACAGGTTAATATGACGTCATTCGATAATTAAAAATGAAAATTAATATAACGTCATATTGGAAGTTTAACGGATTTTTTCAAATGTTTGGGAATCATACAAAGAGAGTATCAATCTCTATAATAAAACCGTAAGTCATGTGACTGTCATCAACAGTTCCGGGATGCCCGTATCGCTTTTTCATATGCCAGGCGGCCATTTTTATTCAAAATTATTTTTCGAATGAAACTGCATAAAAGTTACATTTTTAGAAAGACCGTTCAAAATAAATTAATATTTGAGAGATGATTTACGTTCAATTAGGTATATATTCTGCAATAACTTCAGTTGAAATTATCTTCGCAGTTCAAATTCTCTATCCATGAAAGTAAACAAAAAAAAAAAAAAAAAAAGATTCATTCGTCGTGAAGTTTTAAAATATTAAACCATTAAACCATGGAGATAGTCGTTCGTAAAATAAGTTTTCCATGAATGATTTTTTGGAGCGCTGACTGGTGTCAAAAAAGTAATTTGCACCAGGACCTGTAAGACCATCAAAGTTTACCATAATTCTGCTTGATGAAGTGCTTTACAACTCAACTTCCTTTGGAATCTTTTCTTGACAAAGTTGAATGTAAACAAATACAAGTCATGTAATAATATTTAATGAATCAAATTTCGAAACGAATTGCCAGTTAATTTGATATTTATGTATTATACGTGGCAGGAAGAGAGATCACCTAAAATGATTGTTAATTGCCAATCATATTTACCATTGTTAATGACCAATCGCGTTCCAAATAGTAATTTAATATACATTTATAAAATACATAACATCATTAAGTACTTTTATGTTATTTGGGTGCAAATCTCGCCAATATCATTTTTAAAATCGCCAATACCAGCTTTTATTCTTCACGTGTTCAAATTAGAAACGATACTTTGATTCTGAAATCAAATGTTTTGATTTATGATATTATTTTTTGGTACTTTTCCGGGTACTTACGTATTATCCGTGCCAGTTTTAAGCCAACTGCGCCAGGCATGGAGCCAATATTACTAATTATAGTAACCCTTACATTTTGTTTTCTTGCTGCATGGTACATGCCTGGGAATAATCTATAATATTATTCTTTCTGATTTACTATTTCTATTTACCATTTATTAATTTTACTAAAATAACGTAATTTACTATTTTTAACAATGTTATAAATTTAATAAATATATATTACATTTTATTTATTTTATATTAATTACCATTTTTAACAATGTTATTTGATAATGTTAAATTACTACATTTGAAAACATGTTTGGCAACGATAAATAAGATTGGTACTTGGCAACCATTTTTGGCGATCAATCTCCTGGCACGGATAATACGTAAGTACCCTTTTCCGTTATACGGACACCATTGTCGCCAAGCATACATTTACATACATTTAACACATACATTTACATACATTATGCAATGGCATACATTTTGGCATGGTGTCCGTATAACGGAAAAGTACCTATTTTTTATTTTTCTATTTTCTATTTTAAATGAAAAATGTGAACGGCATGCATTTTAAATTGGAAAAGCTGTCGCAGACGCTCCGGGGTTGACGCGATTTTTGTTTTGCGCCATCTTGTCGAGAAAATCCCATTTTCAGACACCTGTTAGAGATTGCTAAAACAGCATGTTACTTTTATTTTATTATGAAATAAGTCATTTTATATTTTAAAAAACACACAATTTTATTTAAAAACACACACAATCATTAATTTGTTATAAAACACACAATATTTAATTTATTATAAAGCATGCGGAATCTGCTCTACCAGGTTGCCATACGAAGCAAAATCTAGCCGAAAACGCCAGGTTGGCCAGGCATAAAATCGCCATTTTGGCGCCAAAATGATACCCCGGTGCGTCTGCGACAACTGTACCCAAAAGGACCCATCATTAAAAATGGTTAATAATATAGAATTAAAGTAAAATAATACAGAAAATTCTTTTTATATACACTTACTAAACACATAAAATTATATTGATGGTTTTTAGATTAGACATTTACGATGGAAGTTTTATTTGTGGTATGTTATAACCACCGGAATGAATATGAGATATACATATTCTGATCACATATTATATACCCATGAATAATACTATACATATCTATATCTACTATATCAATAGAACCGTCTTCAATAGTCTTTTATATTTCTACTATGTAATATTAACTATAGAGTTACAATATAGAGAGAAAAAACGGGTTGCTGTAATTAGAATTATAGATGCCAATGTCGGCGCGGCGTATTTTACCTGTTACGAATCTTAATAGTCAGTAGACATTAAGCAGACATGCCGAAATAAGAGAATTACGCTATTATAAAAACTCCTGAACTATATCAAGAAAAGGGAGCAGAGAAAAACAAAGTCGTACAAGGCATCTAAAAGGAAGTTCGTGAATTTTAATCAGATTGTACGTCATGGGCCAAAAGTCCTGACAGAAAATATGGTTTAAAGGGAATGCGATTATCAAAACTGGCCTTCAAAAGTTCAATTTTACACCAAACTATACTCGAAAATTACGTGTAATAATATATGTAGCCCGATTATGGCACATTCCTCAAGACGTTTTAGATGAGAATAATGATAGATTTTATAATCTTTCGCAATCGAGTCTACAGCCAAAGTTAACGAAAAACAAAAACAAATATTAGCAACAAAATGGTTCAGTGTAAATGTGGATATCATTAAAGACTTTCACAAAATAGACTTCATTGCATCAAATCGTATTAACTAAAATACGCCAATTGGCAATGGACCCAATTACGAAAAATTACTTAATATGTTTAAGAATTTCCGCCTTAGCGAACATATTGCAACTGATAAGCAAACGGACATGAAGGACAAATGCTTAAGTGGGTTAAGCGGTTTTTATCATGGAATATGAAATACATAACAACAAAAAATATGCAAAATGCTACCATGATCGCAAAAGTTCTTGATTTGTCTATTAGAATCTTTCGGTTTGGCGAAGGATTAAGGAAAAAAATTAAATTATGAGTAAAAGTAACGTGTTACAATGCTTAACATACATTTAAGAGAGACCAAACTGGTCGCCAGTGGCGGCTAGTATGAGTAATAATGAAAGCAAGTAGGTAAGATGTCAGCAGGTGAGTACAACGTCATACGAGTTTGAGGAACGTATTGAATCATGATAAAAACACGATTATAGAAATATTGGCATATTTTAACATTTTGAAGTTATCTATACAACATGTTTAATTTTAAAATTGATTTTTCTACACAAACATTCTTAAAATCTCGAACAACGCCAAGTACTTCGGCTAGTTATGAATAAAAGTAATATGATGAAGTACTTAGCATACATATAAGAAAGAATATATTGTTTGCATGAGACGGCTAGTATTTTGATGTAAACTACAAATAAAAATATAGATTTGTAAATCATAATAAAATAATTTTAAATTTCTTTGACATTTGAACATTTATTATATTTATATCCTTTATACATTTGATAAAACCTACAAAAAGCAGTGATATCCCATCAAAAAACTTTCTGTAAAAAAAAAAGCGCCAAGTTCTCCTTAATGTTTCGGCCGTAAAAAGTACTGATATCTGATGTTCGCCCAAGTTAAAAATCAAACATCCAAAATCTTTCATTCAAAATGGCTTCCTGCGACTTGGCCGTTAATGCATTTTAGAAGGATTTTCAAATTTTAAAGAATGTATAATGATCTACATGTCTGCTACATTTTTTTGAACATTTTTACTCATTTTGTTGTACAAAGTACTAAAATATAATACACATTTTTAAAAACATAATTTCGAAATCACAGCTGTCGAGAATGGTCCACTCTGGTTCTCAACGTCTCATATAATGTAACACAATGTGAAATTTGATGAAAAAAAATATTCATTGGAATTCGTGTTAATGACAATAGACCGTACAAAACGGTCATTAAACCATGGTAAAACTAAATGATGGTTAATCAAAACTAATGTTTCTGGAAACTCAATGGTGTGTATCACAAAGCTTTCAGTTACAATGTCATCATACGAATTTGCCTATTTGCATTCTGATATTGCTTTTAAATGCATAATTTCTAATCATTAATTTTGAAATGATTTATCGACGTAATTATTTATTTCAAATGAAAGATATGGCATGTTTAACATCAATCAGGGTGTATTATGTATTCTAATTTATTTTTCTCAGTATTACATTCTTCTAATATTTTTAACCTAGAATGCATTAATGGCCAAGTCGCAGGAAGCCATTTTGAATGAAAGATTTCGGATGTTTGATTTTTAACTTGGGCGAACATCAGATATCAGTACTTTTTACGGCCGAAACATTAAGGAGAACTTGGCGCTTTTTTTTTTACAGAAAGTTTTTTGATGGGATCGTATTGTCTCCTATGAAATGTGATAAATAGTTAGTTAATTATTAACGTTTTTAATTATCGGGAGCGAAATATTTTGCTTAATTAATGTATTTATTCTTCTTTTAATGTTGCGTGAACGAAGTCACGGGTAACAGCTAGTATATATATATATATATACACACTTTCTATATTGCCGATGAACAGTATAAGAATATTTGTATCAATTATTTCAAATTTTCAGTGAAAACCACAATTTCTACCTACCGTCCTAGTACGGGCATTTACACTAGTTCTATGTAATTCACAATCGAATGGTTATTTTCTTTTTTATTTTCAAGAATTTGGCGATGAAAATGGATGAGGTGTTCTTTTCTTTTTGGGCGACTGTACATCTTTCTATTTTTCATTCATTCGGAAACGAATCGAAAACCGTTATTCGTAAAATAACAAAATCGGGAACTGAATTTGAAATACACGTTTATTTTTCTAACAGAACCGGAACAAAATATATTATTCTTCGAAGTCCTAGTCTTTTCTGTATTAAAACTGTTAGCGATTCTTTTCATGTATCACACTCTTAAGGGATAAAAAAAGAATTTCTTTAGTAGTGAATTTTCATTTTTCAAAATGTATCATTCATACATGTTTTACAGACTCAAAGAAAATTTCAAAAAAACATTCGATATCTATCATATTTAAAGGAAGGATTTTCACTCTATTTTTACACTTTCCTTAAAGAAATGTCTGAAACATGTGTAAAACTAATCTTTTTGAAGTAAAATCCCATTTAAATTTTTTTCAAAGTCAGACATAAGTCTTTCTAAGATTATGCATGAAAGAAATGTTTTACGGAAGATTAAGTAGACTGTTCAAGTCAAACAGATTTATCTTCTGGAAATGCAAAACAATCTTATTTTTCTTGATGTATTTAAATCTCTTTGGGTTATTTAAAGATAGTAAATCAGTTTTTCCATTTTTCATATTAACACTATTTCTACCGGTGTAAAATGACACCTTTTAGAGTTGTGCTTTATTTGTAATTTTTAAAGCTAGTAAGTATATATAAGTTTTCAATGGATTAACCCTTAATGAACGAATGCACCATATTCGCGATAACCAATTTTTATTGTCAAAATATGTTGTTTTCAAATGGACTTCGGGTTTTTTTTTTAACGGAAAATTTCGCCTGATCTAAGATTCAATATTATGTGGTTTATTCCATCAGGGAAGTGAGAGATTCGAAATTGACCCTGTTGGGAGAATTACATGCGGATACCATATTACCATTTGCATGCAATACCATATTAAAATATAAAAATGTTCCTGTATAGGTGCTATCTTCATTAATTTTGATTAAATATATGTTTTGATCAAATTAAATACCACCTAACCTTGTTTCTTGCTAAAACAACATAAGTCAGGAACAGTTTTTCTGTTATTTTTCTTTTTTATTATTCATAAATTATAAAAATGATTCGATATTTACAAACTTTGAAGTTCAAACTCTATAATCAGCCAAAAAAAAAAAAAAAAAAAAAAAAAACATAAAAATTCGTTTACTTGTGAATAATACAGTTTTCTTTAATTTCTGAAAAGTTCTGATTCTGTGACTTATATGGTTTTTGAAATGAACGATTCGATTATTTATTAAATTGTGCAGTTTTGTCAACCGCACTCACCGTAGGCTAATTACTTGTTTTTACATTGAATTCAAAAATTTGCCGGCGACTTTTGGCCCACTCTGTATTATCGTACAAATCGCTCCACCGTAAAAATATATTTCTGCAAATGAAGCGAGTTTACCGCAGAAATCTTGGGCAAATTAAAATGCTTTACAATTTTGATTTTTTTTTTTCAATTCCTACTATTAGCTCACACTCTCTCTATATTTATATATCTTGTTCAAATTTTCAATCGTTAATAAAATATTTTCTATTCATCCTATCAAGTTCAAATAATTTTTTTGTAATTTTGTACTGGATGACAATTGATGTTAATACAGATTTTTCAAATATTAATTCATTAATTAAATTTAATTAATTAATTTTAATTTTATATTTCATTTCTGTTCAAAAGTATAGACTCACTCCATATTTATAGTCTCACCTTCACACGTAAAAAGATAATGGGGCTGTTCACGGACGAAGATCAGGCGGCTGGCGGGCGAAGAGGAGACTATAAATGTGGAGTGAGTCTATACTTTTGAACAGAAATGAAGTATAAAACTAAAATTTAATAATAAAATTTAATTAATTAATTAATATTTGAAAAAAACTGTATTATCGTTAACTGTAACATCGCTATGGCACTTTATTGTGAAGTTTGGTAATTTTTGAAATTCAATATTTGGAAAACTGCATAATCATTAGATTTTAAATTTATATCAAGAAAAATACAATTTTTTTAACTTTCTAACGCAGTTTGTCTAACAATTTTGTGAGAAATACTTTTCGAGCTATTAATTTTTGGTATTTTAGCTATTTATTTTTTATTTAATGTTTAATACACTTCAAAAATTTCTCTTATGTAAGATATTTAGCAGGATATAAATTTAGGAATAAATACCGTCAGTGGCGAAGCGTGTAGATCGCTGGAAAAAAAATTCTATTTGACCTAAGTAGGAATTGACTTAATTTTTTTTTTTTTTTTTTTTTTTATATTACTTGTTTTACTGATTTATTGATTGTTTACATCATAAAAGTTTTCTACGGTTAAAACGTTTATTTTTGGTTTTCCTTGCAACAATCCTAGAAACAAAACCGCATAAAGAGGGAGAAAAATCGCTAGGTAGCGACTTTCTCGTCAAACAAATAGCGCTACGCCACTTGATGAAAATCATTAAAAATGAAATATTTTAACCCTTTAAGCGTCCGAACCGTGTTTTCCCGTCCTGTAAATTTTGAATTCAAAGGCTGAATTGAGAAAAATTGGATATTAATGTTAATTTTTTCCAGTGCATAAGAAATATAGATATGTAAGGTTATTAAATATAAATCCTCATACCAATTCTTTTCAGATCTATTATTTTATGAATTGTTAAACATACCGTAAAAATTCTGCGGGACGCTTAGTGTTTATTTTTTTATTTTTGTTTTTGTTGAATTACCGAAAGTACCGAACTAATTTTAATGAAAATTAAATGGGACCAATTCCACAGTATATATCCTCTAAAATAAATAATATGAATCGGTGGCGTAGTTTCGGAGTAATCGGTGAACACACATAAACAAGTGGGTAAGTGTGATCGAAGATCGCTCAAAGGGTTTCGTTTAATATTCCTTTCAAAACACTTTATCCTTTCTTTAACCCTTTTTATCCTGACGGTACTTATTAGTACCACTTTAACCCCTTCGCGACGAGCGTCTTTTACAGAATTTTTAATCTGTTACCACCGGTTTTTCAAATGAGAAATTTTCACCTAATTGAATCGCAAAAATGCTATGATTAGATAAGAAAAAATTTACAAAAAATAAATAAATAAATAAATAATAATAATAATAACTGGTGGGAATAATCGAGGATTCTGAGCATCTAAAAAGTAGCTGGAAAATTAATTCAGATATAAAGGGTTAATAAATCCAAATAAATTTCATTTAGCGAAAAAAAAAAAAAAAAAAAAAGGCATGTTTTTTATAAAGTAAAAATTTACCGGTCTAATTTTTCGTTTTTTCGAATATCTAAACCAGTTCGATAGCGGCGAAGCCCGCTATTATATTCTGTCATAATAATATCTGTCATGCGGACTAAATGCGATATTTAAAAAAATAATTTCAAAATTAAACATGTTGTACACCTTCAAAATGTTAAAATATGCGAATATTTCCATAATCGGATTTTTATCATGATTCAATATGTTTCTCAAACTCATATATTTACTATTCTCTATTACTCATATTGATACTCGCTTTGTATTATTCTCAAACATTTGAAAAATTCGTTAAACTTCCAATATGACGTCAGATTTTCTTTTTAATTCTCTAATGACGTGATATTAATCGGCTTTGTGTACATACACATACTCATACTTCTTGTATTATTGAGAAATCTTAGAAATTTTCCGTTTTATTACCACTATGACGTCAATCAATTTTATTTGATATTTATCTTTTTTTCAATTGGTGAAACTTTTTATTTCATTTTCATTTTTCACGCGGAAATCGTTCAATAGAAAATTAATTACTGCAGAAAGTATTTCATTGTGGATTTTTAATTTTTGGCAACTGCTATAACGAAACATGTTTAAATTTAATAGGAAAAGGTTGTTAGAATTTTGGTTTTTTATCTCTATTTATTAAAATAATAGGATATTTTCCAATTTTAATATTTTGAGCTTCATAGCTGGTATTCAGCTATATATACGCAAGGTTTCAACTCTGTAATTTACATAGTTCTGTGAATGGCTCTGTGATAGACATACAACGGAGCGGGAGTAATAGGGTTTCGTGAGATGAACGAAACCCTAAAAAAATAATAACGCGTCAAATTAAGAAACTCCTTTTTTTTTTTTTTTTTTTTTTTTTTTTTAAGTTGGTTAAAAAGTGGTGCCAAAACAATAACAATTGGAAACTAATCGTTGGGAGCCACTCTAATACTTACCCATCATGGATATGCATAGTATAAAATATGAAAATAAAACATGTGTAAACAACTTATAAAATGCATTGCAATTCGAATAAAATCGTGGCTTGATGACGTCATAAACTTTAAATGCTCTAATACTAAATATCGAAAAAGAAACATCCTTATAACTCCAAAAATGATAATTATATTAACTAACGGTTTATTGCGTCGGATTAAGCATCTCATTTCCAATTAAAATATATGTTTGAATTGAAATTTGGATGTAGTACAGGGTCATGAAAAATCGAAGAGTGTGGAAAATAGGATTACAAATATCTCGGCAACTCATTATCCGATCGACTTCATTCTTTATGCAAAATTTGTTTTTTTATTGTCTTTTATATTCACACCTTAAAATAAACAATTCCGAAAATTTTTATATACCTTTTATCAGAACAAATATTTCGAGAGTCCGAAAAAAATAGTTCCGGATAATCGAGGTTACTGAAATTCAACAAGCTTCTTCCCAATATTACATACTAAAAACATACCAAATTTCAAGTCTCTCAATTTGTTCGGGAGGTAGAGCGTTTACAGATACACACACAGACAGACGGACGGCAATTTTTTTTTCTAAAAATATGTTTTTTGGAATCTCCAGTGTCTCTGAAACGTGTAAATTCGTTTTTTTTTTTTTTTTTTTTTTTTTTTTTTTAAAGATTTTGAAACGATGATAGGTAAGTAACAACACATCTGGACAATAAAAATTGTTTGTCGCGAATATGGCGACTTTCGAACGTTAAGGTTAACATTGTTAAAAATGATTTGTGATTGTTTTAATTGAAAAAAATTATAAATAAATTGAAATATTTAAAAAAGTATCATTTCACACCGGTAGAAATATAGCTCCAAAATCAACATGGCAGAGAAGGAATAAAAACAGTTCAGTAAAATGCACTCGAATATAGTTAGCATACAGACATTCAGTGATGTATAAACTGCTTCAGAAAATATTTCTTTTTTTTTGATAAATTTTATACATTTTAATAATTTTTGCCGAAACGTCAGTTGAGGCTTACTGTGGAGACCCGAAAAGTTTTTAGTTTCTGTCCGTCTGTCTGTCTGTCTGTCTGTTCCGCGATAACTGCCGTAAAAATGATCCGATTAGTTTTATTTTTGGTAGGTATGTTGGTGAGATACCCGGAATTAGCAGTATAGTTTTTAGTTACATTTGGTTCATTCGTTCGGAAAATATAGAACATTTCTTTTTTTTATCATAATGCTTCCCTATGGGAATTCAGACGATTTTGAAATTTTTCAGTCGTTGAAAATAAAATGGCGCATTTGATTAATGTATTTAAACGGTAAGTTATGATGGCTAAAATTTATCAAGTCAGGTGTTACATTATTCAAATTAATTTGAAATTTTGTTTATACATTCGTCAGATTTTTTAAATTAGGTGTATAATTTTTTGTGCAAATTTATACATCTGTTCTAATAATATAATACATTTTATTTTATCATTTTTTGCAAATTTTAAAATGCATTTATTTTTATTTTCCTCTTTAATTTAACCGTAACCTAGCAACCATATTTCAAAGAATATCAAAATAATAAAATTCAAATAACTCAGGCTATTTTGCTACAATATTTTATTCGCAAAATAAAAAATTTTTGGGTGATTTTAATATTTTATTGAAATAAATGAGAATTTATTTTTATACAAGTTACCTTTTAACTACTATGCAATGATAACCGAAACATTTTTACATGAGATATTATTCATTTTCTGGAAGAGATGTGTATTTTTCTTGGTTGAAAATTAGTATTATTTTTAAAATAAGATATAATATCTCGTACAACGAGATGGTTAATCTAAATAAATTAGCGTATTAAAACGCATTCATACAGCCTGATCATAAAAAGTCATCACAGATCATAAAAAGTTATCACAAAAACACTTTATAGCGCCAAATCACGGTTGCTATTTAGTAAATTGACAGTGACACGATTATGAATGATTACCCAATAGGTTTAAAAGTTTCCAAATAAGCCTATTTTGAGGAGATTTTAGTATGCTATTGCCATCGAGTTAGATCATTATGTACTAAGGTAAAATAAATATTATAGAATGACCATCAAAACTGTTTTTCCGAAACAAAAATTGTAATAACACTAGATTTCTGAAATAGATATAAGTGAAATATAGTATATTCAGTTTACATTTACATAAGTTGATTTTGTACACGAGATATTATTCAACTTATCTATCAGATGCGAGTGCTTCGTGGTTGGCAGGTAAGTAAATATTGCTATTTAGGTATTACATGAAATTATTTTCGAAATTTTTGCTTTTCATAATAAAACCACTGTGTAGAACGAAATCCAATATGTACTAGAATCATTCACACAAACAATAGGAAAGCACGAATATAAATTTAAAAAGATTACGGGGGGTTCAGGGGGGCAGAGCCCCCCTGAAGAAATGTATTTTTTTACCTAAAAAATAAAATAAGAAGTTCATAAGAATGTCAGAATATTATTGCATAAACCGTGTTTAATTTAATGTTTCTAACTTCTGAAACCTTCGAATTATTTTATATGCGTATAAATATACATGTAATAATTTAAAAAAATTAATTTGCGTATTGTATGATGTTAAATATTATGATAAATGAGATTAAAAAACATTGACTTTCAGAGCTGACGTTGAGGCTCCTGATCTGTAGATTTACTAGTTTTAAATACACTTGATAAATTTTAACTCAGGTGTTAAAATCTATCAAGTGTAATTGCCGAAACGTCAGTTGAGGCTTACTGTGGAGACCCGAAAAGTGTTTGGTTCCTGTCTGTCTGTCTGTCTGTTCCGCGATAACTGACGCAAAAATGATCCGATTACTTTGATTTTTGGTAGCTATATTGGTGAGATACCCGGAATTAGCTGTATAGTTTTTAGTTACATTTGGTTCATTCGTTCGGAAAATATAGAACATTTCTTTTTAGGTCATAATGCTTTCTTATGGGAATTCAGACAATTTTGAAATTTTTCATTTGTTGAAAATAAAATAGCACATTTGATTAATGTATTTAAACGGTAAGTTATGAAGGCTAAAATTTATCAACTAAGGTCTTAAATTAGTCAAATTAATTTGAAATTTTGTTAATACATTCGTCATATTTTTTAAATGAGGTGTATAAGTTTTGGTGCAATTTTATACATCTGTTCTAATAATATAATACATTTTATTTTATCATTTTTTGTAAATATCAAAATGCATTCATTTTTATTTTCCTTTTCAATTTAACCGTATCCTAGCAACCATATTTCAAAGAATATCAAAATGATAAAATTCAAGTAACTCAGACGATTTTGCTACAATATTTTGTTCGCAAAATAAAATATTTTTGGGTGATTTTAATATTTTATTGAAATAAATGAGAATTTATTTTGGTACAAGTTACCTTTTAACTACTATAGAATGATAGCCGAAACATTTTTATATGAGATATTATTAATTTTCTGGAAGAGATGTGGGTTTTTCGTGGTTGAAAATTAGTATTATTTTAAAAATAGATTATATCTCGTACAACGAGATAGTTAATCTAAAGAAATTAGCGTAGTAAAGCACATCCATACAGCCTGAAATAGCACAATTACTGAAAACTGAGATCATAAAAAGTTATCATAAAAAATACTTTATAGCGCCAAATCAAGGTTGCTATTTAGTGAATTGGCAGTGGGCACGATTATGAATGATTACACAATAGGTTTAAAAGTTTCCAAATAAGCCTATTTTGGGAGATTTTAGTATGCTATTGCCATCGAATTAGATCAGGATGTACTTAGGTCAAATAAATATTGTACAATGACCATCAAAACTGTTTTTCCGAAACAAAAATTGTAATAATACTAGATTTCTGAAATAGATAAGTGAAATATATAGTAGATTCAGTTTACATTTCCATAAGTTACTTTTGTACACGAGATTTTATTAAACTTATCAATCAGATACGAGTGTTTCGTGGTTGGCAGGTAAGTAAATATTGCTATTTAGGTATTAGGATAACATGAAATTATTTTCGAAATTTTTGCTTATCGTAATAAAACCACTGTGCAGAACGAAATTGGAGATATACTAGAATCATTCACACAAATAATAGGAAATCACGAATATAAATTTAATAAGATTACAGAGGGTTCAGCGGGGCAGAGCGCTCCCCCCCTGAAGAAATGTATTTTTTAAATCTAAAAAATAGAATAAGAAGTTCATAAGAATGTCAGAATATTATTGCATAAACCGTGTTTAATTTAACGTTTCTAAGTTCTGAAACCTTCGAATTATTTTGTATGCATATAAATATATATGTAGTAATTTAAATAATTTAATTTTCGGATTGTAAGATGTTAAATATTATGAAAAGTGAGTTTAAAAAACATTGACTTTCAGAGCTGACGTTGAGGCTCCTGATCTGTAGATTTACTAATTACGTATCCAGCGTTTATTAAGGTTCCATTATCTGCGAGATATTCTGTTGAGCTGATTCAGACATCAGACCATGCTATGATCAGTAAGGTTAACTGGATGAATTAGGTCCTCCAGATTCGACCGGGATGGCTCAGTTGTTAGAGCACTGGCAGCTTCAGCCAAGAGATCCCAGGTTCAAATCCTATCCCGGACATTTTTCATCCACTTGGAAAATTACAACTCAGCATTGATATAATTCAATAAAAATACTTCAATATGAGTGTACAATAGTATGATTTTTATTATACTATTTGTAAAAATGTGCGTGAAGAAAATATACGAGTACATAAGTATAAAAGTAAAAATAACGTTTTTAAAAACATTCTTTTATAAGCATTCAATGTTCATCTGGAAAATCACGTCTAGTTTTTCGACTGCAATTCATGTTTCAGATAAAAGACCAGATGCTATGATGAATAAGATCAGCGGGGTGAAATGTGTTCGCCAGATTCATCCAGGATAGTTCAGTTTGAAGAGCATTGGCAGCTTAAATCAAGAGGTCCCTGTTTCGAATCTTGGCTTGGACATTTTTCACTCAGTTGGACCATTACACTTCATGTCAATAATTTATTAATTAGAATAACTGTGTTAAAGTTTATCAAACATTAATAATTAGTTTAAACGGCTAATTATTTTCGTAAATATTTTATCATTTAATGACAATCTTAATTGCTCAGTTTATTTGAAAATGACTACTTCAGCGCCTCCCATGATTTTTAAATTGCTACGCAACTGAAAATCATTTCAGTTTTTCTTTTTGTCATTCTCTTTTTCTATGCTTATAAATTACTTAGAAATAATGCTACAAAAATTTCCTGTAAAATTCCAAGCAATTTTCCGCCACCAAAAATAATTTAACAACATTGTTCCATCAAATACTGCAATTTTAACTCAAATGTTCCGCCAAAAGAACTCCTACTTCAACCTTAGAAATACTTTCTCATCGAAAAAAGTACTACTACTACGATTAAAAACGGACTACCCCAACTTTGACTTTCAGAACAGAACTTTTTATCCACCATATGTTGAAATTCGCATTTTCGCACCTGTTTAATATATTTAAATTTTCCACATACATTAAAACATAATTTTAATTATTTATTATTTACAGAAATGCTATTTACAAATTAATGTGAATTCGTTTGTATAATAATCGTTCGTAATATAATAAGTTTATTATGTTTAAGCAAGCCATTCACAGCACTGCACAAACACGAACAAAATAGCAAATAGCGTAATCTATTATAGCAAGATTATTTCGTATTCGCAGTTATTATATTTTAACGAATTCCACCTTGATGTAAGATTATCCGAGAAAAATACAAACAATCATTTCTGCTCCCGATGCTTCTACGAGGGTTGTTCAATAAGTTTTGCCTCTACGTCTGTAACTACTTTATTAACAGAACAAAATGAAATATTTTACATTCACAAGTAACTTTGACATGTTCGCCTTTGAAAGGGGTACCTTATTTTTCGATATAGTCACCGCCGCCGTCGGCGATGCACTTCCACCATCGATACACTAGTTGTTGCAAGCCGTCACAGAAGCATGAGACCGGCTGTTGACGACACCGCATGTGTGACTTGTTCGTCTACTCAAAGTGCGTTCTCTATGCTCTGCACTTTCTGCGGTGCTTATCGTGCACCACTCGACGTGCCTGGATTCTCTGTCCGGCTTCCACGTACCCATCTCCTGACGGTGCTTCTGTCCACACATGCCTCGAACTCATTCGCCTGTCTATATTGATTGATGCAACACCTTCCGCTGTCAGAAATTCAATCACCACACGCTGTTTACGACATTCCCAGCTTCACTGTTTTGACGTCAGTGGTCCCACCTGAAAAATAAAAACATCATGAGATAAAGGCCATTTCAGAGTTACTTGTCAATGTAAAATACTTCATTTTGTTCTATTAATAAAGTAGTTACAGACGTGGAGGCAAAACTTATTAAACAACCCTCGTATTTATGTGAAAAATTATTTCGAGATATCAAATAATAATTAGCTTTTTTGAATGACAAATGACAGAATTTATGATTATTGCTGGCATTTTAATAAATGACTGCAATTTCTATGATTTTTCATTAAATAATGGTTAAATGCAAAAATGTATCATAATTATCGGAGATAAACACATGTATAAAATGAACTGAGTTTGTATATCAAATAATGTGAGAATTTAATGTTATATTAATTCAATTGATTAACAGTGAAATAAAAAGAAACTATATTAAATCAACATCACAGTAATATAATTCAATATTACTTCAGATTTGTTTTTTATTCTATCAGTTAACTTTTATTTTTATGCTTGTAAATTATGTAGAAATAATGCAACAAAAATATCAAGAAAATCTCATAACAATTTTCCTCCATCAAAAATACTTTATTAGCATCAAAAGGTAAATGTTGAATGCCTGATGCTCTGTTTTGAATAGCAAATAGCGTAATCTGTTATAGCAAGGTTATTTCGTTTTTCTTGCCATTATATTTTATAGAAATCCCCCTCCATGTAATTTTTTGGAGAGAAATGCAAACAAACATTTCTTCCGGTGCTTTGATTTATTTGAAACAACGTTTTGAGATATGAAATAATAAATAGCTGTTTCGATTGAAAAATAAAAGAATCGATGATTTTTTGCTGGGAATTTTCTTTTTCGTTGCCATTTCGTAAATGACTGCAATTTCTGCAGTAACGATGTTTAAATGCAAAATTTGTGTCATAACTTTTTGTTATGAAAATATGTATAAAACAAGTAATATTTAAGCGGAAAAAATTCCTCGAATTCAAGGGATTAATTTTTACTGTACAATCCCTTGAAATCGATACTTCTGATATTTAATTATTGTTCGCTAGTTGGCATATTTTGATAAGAATGATATGACAAAACATATAGCGTATTTATGAAATCCTTTTATTATTATCCACATTTAATACCATTGTTGGCAATATCGCTAATTTTTATGCGCAGTAGACGATCATATACTAAAAATTTTATTTCTTTTTAAAGAAAAATCTGTACACGATACGACTACTATTTAAAAAACGCATATAGTATTGTGTGCAATAACACTGTATTCAAAATTTATGGCGAGTGATATTTGACCCGTATTTTGCGATCAATTTCCGAAAAAGAAAATAATAGAAATCTATGCGTTTTTAAAAATATAACTCGATTTCTAGGAGCTTTAAATATATTAACTCAAATTTATAACTCATTAAGCCAAGTAGTTTTTTAATTATGCTTGAAAAACAACCCGCATTGCAACTTGTTTTGATACGATTAAAAATTAATTTAATATTAAAAGTTCCAAACTTTAAACCTGCATAATTGCTAAACTGTTTGATCCCTTACACTTACCGTTTGGTAAAATTCACCGAAAAATCCAAACAAGATGTCAAAGTAACGTGTTAGTATTGAAAATTTTAAAGTTTGTTACAGCTTTTAGTAGACGACTACATAAGCAGCATTTAAGTGTAGAATTAATTAGTAGACACTATTACTTATCGATCTATTGGTATCAGTTACATTTTTATAAGATGATTTGCGGCAGAGTTGTAGGAAATATTTATCTTCGCCAATATTCGAAATTAATTTTTTTTCTTTTTTTTTTCTATTTCTTGAAAAATAAAATTGTGGCTAAAAGATTTTTCAATTGGCTTATATATATTTTTTCAAAGCATTCATTTAATAACTCAATAATTTCCACTCTTTTGAGGTAACTTATTTTGCATTTGAACAATTAATAATAACTATCGAAGCCATATATATATATATATATCCTAATAATATTATAAATCCGATTGTGTGCAAATGTTAGGCTGAAACCAGAGTCAAAATGGAGAATTTAATTATCCTGTATCTTTGTATATAGGTTGGTTATTACCCTCAAATGAACATAGGCTGGTTTTTGTTTATTTGATTCAAATATTTTTCTTAATAATTCAAAATTTCGTTATTTACATAGAGAATAAATGGACATTTTTCCTTTAAAATTTAATTAATCATTTTACGTTGCTAAGCATTACCGTGTTGCCAATAAATACAAAACCTGGAATAATAATTTTTCCTCAACAATTATTTTTTAATTGAACGATTTAAACGTAAAAAATGAAAATTAAAAAGAATTCAAAAGATGATGAATTGCCATGATATTTGAAAGCAAATATGTGGTATTTGTTGTTATACATGAAATATGAATATCAGTTACGTTGAGAAGACATTTTCTGTCAAAGACTGCGATATAATTAGATAGAAAAATGAATAATAATTATATTTTTAAGAAAAGATTTCACTTGGACCATGGAACTATGAAAAGGATCCTCCTTGGCTTGGATAATGTGACGTCATAAATAAAACCATGTATTTTCAAATATTCCTAAATAATACAAGGAGCATGAATATCAGTATATAGTAGTATGAAAGTAGACAGACAATGGACGTAATATTTAAGATGAAAAACTGAAATATTTTTTTTATCGATACTGAGATCGATTGAGCTTGAATATCAGTTACACACAGATGTGAGTTTTCTGTTAAAATTTACGTCATGATTGCCAGTAAAAGAGAATTATATAAATACAAAGGATATGAATTATCACTTTACTGCACAGCGTACAGCCACGAATTTAAGAATTATCCTTCTATATTAAAAAAAAGTAATCTGGAATTGAGCCAAAAACGAAATGGACCAATCAAATTCTGCGTAGATATTCCGGGTTATTCTCATCGCTTTTTTACTAGGGACTTTTTTGAGGAGCTATTACTTTTTTTCTAGCCATCCTACGGATTCGAAAATCATACCACCAGACGCGAAATATAACAAGCTTTCAGAAATTAAAAAAATTACCACGGTCGGACAATAAAAACTCAAAAAATCCTTAAAAATCGAGTAAAAAATCTTTTATTGAAAAAGTCATTTTTTTCTATTGTTGCCAATTTCTAAATAAGCGCAAAGGATTATGTTTTATCTCAAATAAAAAAAATGTATTTGCGCGAGACTATTAAAAACCATAATGAAAGTTTTAAATAATAATTAAATGATCACGTGTTGAAAGCAGGAAATAAAGAAAATTACGTCATAAAAATTGTGTTTACACATGAACATTAAAAATAAAAAAGATGAATTAAATGAAAAAGCATTATAACCAGTTAAATGAAAAAGCATTATAACCTGATTACAGAAGAAAGTCGCCGTTCGTGATTACCGTACATTACCAGGTTTTAAGAGGCTGTGAAATCAGAACGGGGGTTCGTGAGCGTAGCGAGCAGGCGGCAGAGCCTCCTAGTAATATTATAAATCCGATTGTGTGTGTAAATGTTTGGCTGAAGCCAGCGTCAAAATGGAGAATTTAATGGCCCTGTATCTTTGCATATAGATGGATTATAACCTGGAAATGAACATAGGCTCTATTTTGTTAATTTTATCAAAATAATTTTCTTAATAATTCAAAATTTCATTATTTTCATAGCCAATAAATGGACATTTTTTCGTATAAAATATTAAAATTTTTAAATTTACTTTATCGTTGCTAATGCTTTATCGTTGCAAATATTAAATCAAAACCCGGAATAATAATGTTTACTCACCAAATTATTTTCAATTGAAAAATTTCCCCGTGAAAAATGAAAGTGAAATAAAAAAATTAAGAATTAAAAACAAGATGAAATAGCATTATTCGAAATAAAACGTATATTTTCGAGCATTTCTTAATAATTCAAAATTTCATTTTTTTTCATAGAGAATAAATGGACATTTTTTTCGTATAAAATTTTAAAATGTTTAAATTTACTTTATCGTTGCCAATAAAATCAAATCTCGGAATAATAATTTTTACTCACCATTTTATTTCCAATAGAAAATTTTCCACGTGAAAAATGAAAATGAAATTAAAAAAAGTTAAGAATTAAAAAGAAGATGAAATAACATTATTTGAAATAAAACACACATTTTCAAGCATTTGATAATAATACAAGATGCATGAATGAATACTAGTATAAGTACAGAAAGCAGGCGATTATGACGTCATAAATATCGAAAATAAAACGGATATGCTGTGATGTTGAAATAAATGATCTTCGGTTATGAAATGACTTCTGATTATTATTTTTTTTTTAGGGTTTCGTTCATCTCACGAAACCTTATTACCCCCGCTCCGTTGTTTGTCCGTTACAGAGCCGTTCTCAGAAACTATATTACATATATAAACATATATAACTTACAGGCATGAAAATTTGTGTACTTATAGCTAAATATCTACTATGAAGCTCAAAATATTAAAATTTGAAAAAATCGTATTATTTTAATATAGGGAGAAAAAAAAACAAAATTCTAACAGCCTTTTCCTATTAAATTTAAACATTTTTCGTTATAGCAGTTGCCAACAATTAAAAATCCACAATAAAATTCTTTCTACAATAATTAATTTTTTATTGAAATATTTCCCCGTGAAAAATAAAAATGAAATAAAAAGTTTTACCCATTGAAAAAAAAGATTAATATGACGTCCTATTGGTAATAAAATAGAAATTTTCAAATATTTCTCAATAATACAAGGAGTATGAGTATGTGTGTGTACGGAAAGCAGATTAATATCACGTCATTCGAGAATTAAAAAGAAAAATAATCTGACGTGATATTGGAAGTTTAACCGATTTTTGAAATGTTTGAGAATAATACAAAGCGATCAATATGAGTAATAGAGAATAGATGTATGAGTTTAAGGAACGTATTGAATCATAATAAAAACCCGATTATGGAAATATTCGCATATTTTAACATTTTGAAGGTGTACAACATGTTTAATTTTGAATTTTTTTTTTTAATATCGCATTTAGTCCACATGACAGATATTATTATGACAGAGTATAATAGCGGATTTCGCTCGCTATCGGGTCGGTTTAGATATTCGAAAAAAACGAAAACATAGACCGGTAAATTTTTACTTTATAAAAATCATGACTTTTTTTTGTTGCTAAATGAAATTTATTTGGATTTATTAAAGAAAGGATAAAGTGTTTTGAAAAGAATATTAAACGAAACCCTTTGTGCGATGTTCGATCACACTTACCCACTTGTTCTTTTTTCCTTTTTTTGTGTTGCATTTTTCGTTTGAAATGAGTATATTTCAAATGTATATATTACAAGTATTTTAAATGTATCTAATATATGTATGGTAAATGTATGTGTTTTAAATTAAAGCTTTATATTTTAAATTAAATGAGTACAATAAGAATGATGACGAGGTTTATTGTCTGCGCGCAGCTAACATAAATATACCGTATTTTTAATTAAATTTTTTTTTTAAGTTTAAGAAATGTTTGAAAAGAAAATGGATAGCAAATGTCAATAATATGCAAGCAACATTATCCATGTCGAAAATGACGTCAGGATTAACGGGAAGTAGTTATTTTCATTCATTGAAACAAAAAATAATAACTCCATTGCCTGAAATAAACAATATTTGACGAGCGTTAATTCTTAAGCCGTTCATCTCAGGAAATCTGAATAAAAAATGACTTAAAAAAAAAAGAAAGAAAGTGGCATTTTCGTTCATAAAAACCTAAAGATTTAATATTATTGCATCAAAGTAACATAATTTTCCCTTTAGAGTTTTAAAATTAAGGTTCGAGGGATGGAAGTACATTGGTACAATTGAGACACGTTTGTAGATCGTGGTTTGGCAGTCGGATTTTAATTCCACGTTTCTTTCAGTTTTAAAGAAGCAAAAAGTTTATTGTCATTTTTAAGAATAACCTTTTCTTTTTCTTTTCTTTTCTTTTTTTTCTTATAATAGATTTTTGTAAAGTTTTATAGGATTAGCAAAATGGTATAGATGTTGGGTTAAAACTCTACATGATTATTATCTTTGTTTTTGATATTTTGTAAGTTACGTTGCCGATGGCAACAGTCTTGTGTTCATGTTTTCCTTTTTTTGTTAATACGCAGTTAAAATGGCTTTGAGATTCTATTTCTTTTATTTTGAGAAATTTAATATATATTATTACGCCATAAGTATTGCTGTGTATAGTTTTGTGAGTTAAAACAAACGAGTGTACGAGTGTACAAATTAGAACTGTAAATAAACTTTACTTTGTGATAAAGTTATGGAATGTTTTTACCCTACATCTAAAAACTTCTGATTCTGAAGTTCATAAAAACTGAACAATAGATTCCATTAAAATATTTAAATGTATTTTCAATGTTTTTAATAAATTTTAATAAACAACGATGTTATCGAAATGAAAATAAAATTTATTGAAAAATTTGCTTAATGCAAGAGCAAAGAAGAAATAAATAAGGTAATGAAAATTTTCTTTAATCCGAATTGCGTAGACTTGAACAAGCCGATCGTGACAACTCCTAAAAATAAGCAAATTCCTAATGTTATAGACGTGAAGTATAGACAATTTTCATATATAGGTAGAAAATAGCCAAGAATAGGATGGTTAAGCTGTGTAATAGGGTCCGTAGCCAATTTTCTTTCTTTAGCGAACGAAATTTGTCGCAAAAGTAAATACATTTTTGTAACCAAGTTATTTTTGCGTGGTAAAACACTTCATGATATTCTAAATGATCATTTCTTCTCTCAACTTGGACTCGTTTTTCAATTAGATGCAGTTTCGTTTTTGCGATTGTGTATATTATATGGCAAAATTTCACTTTTTTAAGACGGAACTATATTAAGGCTCTAAAAACAAAGAAATGCCGTATTGTGTCCTATAAAAAATGATAAAGTGTTGGTTAATTATATATATATTTAATTATCAGGGGTGAAATGTTTTGCTTAATTAATGCATTTAATATTCTTTTAATGTTGCGTGAACGAAGTCACGAGTAACAGCTAGTATATATATATATGTATATGTATGTGTGTGTGTGTGTGTGTTAGGATGTGTAAAAACGTATTTTCGCAAATATTCGAAATTCATTTTTCATTTTTTTTCTCTTTCTTGAAAAATAAAACTGTGGCTAAAACATTTTTCAATTGGCTTATATATTTTTTCAAAGCATTCATTTAATAACTCAATAATTTCAACTCTTTTGAGGTAACTTATTTTGCATTTGAACAATTAATGATAACTATAGAATCCTTCTCATATTAAAAATCCGAATGGTCCATCTTGTCCGGTTTACTTTCCTAAAATAGATGTGATAAATTATCATCAACATTTTAGAAACTACTCAGTGAGAAGAAAAGCAAACATATATTCTCCAGCGCACACCTAGTGCAGAATAATGTACAATAGGGAAGATACCCTGGTGCGTCTGCGACAGCTGTACCCTTAAAAATCAATACAAGTTATATATCAACAAAATTCGCTGTTTTTTTATATTAAAAAGGTTTTCAATAAATGAAAAATATGGTACAATTGCGATTAAAAGGTAATGAAAATTCTATGGAATAGCGAGTTTTGGTTTCATAAATAATCAAAATTTTCAACAACAAAAGGTCACAAGTCTCAATAACTAACATTGACAAAATATGCAGGAAGGTAATCTAAAAATACTGCACATGCACAGGCGCGAATTTCACCCAAACAACTGATAAATGATGCTATTTACAAACTTATGGTAAATTTTAACTACACACAATATAATTTATGTACAGATGTACAGCGAATCAACCAGTACAAATCACTTTTGTTAAATTTTGATTCCGAATGGATGGTGATTGTGAAATGCTATATTTTCAATAACATTGATAACACTTAAACATTTTTGTAAATTAATAGGAAAAACTACAAATATGATAATAATTAAAAGCTTTAGAAACTTACCTTGCTGTGTAAAGGAATAAAAATTTCCCGCTTTATTGCATGGATCCATTTCTTTTTACGCTCTTCATTCTTTGGAAATCCAAATATATGAACTGTGGGTCTTTTTTTATAATTCCTTTTATATCGGGGAACACAACACGGTGTAGGCATGCTCCATACGCAAACAAAACTTATTAATTCCACAAAACAGCTTTTAATTAATCGCAAAGACGTGTTACTAAACGTAAGTACACATTTTGTTACACATAAGCCGATTCAAAATTCGCTCTCTATTCTCTCAGAAGTTGATCTCACGGTCGTTACGTCATACCGTGACCTGGCTGTGTATTACGTAGGTCGCGATCCAATAATAATTTAACCAACAGTGATGTCAGCTGGCTTTTCCCGGGGCTAACGAGAAAGACGGTCTACCGCGCTTTTCCAATTTAGAGTAGTCACGTAACGCCCACGTCTCAGCTGACCTGAGAAAACTAGTTGACATAATAAAGAATTGCCTCCACTTTAGATTACTATCACATACGAGTCATTCTTTAATTTCATAAAATTCGTTATTTTCCCAAGCAGCGGAATCATGATTATCAAATCTTACATATATTTCAAAACACTGGGATAATTTTAAGTACTAATTAAAATAATTTGTAACCAGGTATAAAGTTGACTCAATTGAGCTGAAAAACAAATAATTGAGCCCTTTACATACTAAAAATCATTGTGAATATACCAAAACATAACACAAACTACATAAATATAATTTATTTAACATTTAAAAATTTCAAAGTTGAAGCACAATTTTTCAGATTTTTGGGGAAAAAAAAAAGATATTGTCAATTTTTTTTCCAAACAGATCTTTTATACCTTAAATATCAATATTTCTGCACCAAAATTATATACGGTCATAGTATATATATATTTTATATAATACACTGCTCAAAACAATTAAAGGATATTTGAAGTTTTATATAAAATAAAGATATAAACGAAATTTTTTTTGCCGAAAATAGAAGAAGAGAATCACAAATGCAAATTTTTCTGGTTTTCAAACTGTGGAGTATGCAAATTTTGAGTTCGACGTCAAAAACGTCGCTTCAGCGGCAGCGAATGAAATTAGACATTCAACTGGATAAAAGAGAATGAAGACAAGGATGATCGGCATTCAGTGATTGCTTTGTTTCGATGAGTACGATGTCTCAGCGAAGTCATTTGACAGATTCAGAAGCTTGGAGAACTGTTGGTAGGTTAGAAGGGGGCCAAACTCAAACCGAAGTAGCGCAAGCCATTGGAGTGTCACAAAGTGTCATTTCCAGGATCTGGAACCGTTTTTTGGAGAGTGGATGTGCAGGCCGAAGACCAGTGCAAGGTCGTAGACGGGCAACAACGCCCAATGAAGATCGGTATTTAGCGTTAACAGCTCGGAGACACCGAAACATGAACGCTACTCTTCTCCAACAACACCTTCGCTCGGCTACAGGCACCACGATTTCAACTCAGACTGTCCGAAACCGGCTCCATGCTGTAGGTCTGTATGCTCGCCGACCGATGGTATGTGTTAGATTAACATCAAGGCATCGTCGCGACCACAGGGAGTGGGCAACCGAGCATGTCAACTGGAGGAGAAATGAATGGAGCAATATTCTGTTTTCTGACGAGTCCCGTTTTTCTGTGCATCCGGATAATAGGCGTATTTTCATCTGGAGGGACCGTGGCAGTAGGAATAATCCTGCGTTCGTGCACGAAAGTGTCAGATTTGGCGGTGGAGGAGTGTTGGTGTATGGTGGCATCTCCATTGACGGACGCACTCACCTCTACATTATTCGAGATGGAGCTCTGACTGGTCGCCGATATAGGGATGAGATCCTCAGACCTATTGTAGTCCCTTACGCTGCAGCAATCGGAGATAACTTCATTTTAATGGACGATAACTGCAGGCCACATCGTGCAAACCTGGTGGAGGATTTCCTTTTCGAGGAAGGAATCGTTCGAATGGAATGGCCAGCGTGTTCTCCAGACATGAATCCAATCGAGCACGTTTGGGACGCTCTAGGAAGACGAGTTTCTGGCCGCCAACAACCCCCACAAACTCTCCAAGAACTGGAAAGAGCTCTTCTGGAAGAGTGGGGCAGAAGACCCCAACTCGTCATTAATAGCCTCATTGAGTCCATGCCTCAAAGGTGTTCAACGTTGCTGGCCGCCCGTGGAAACCATACCCCCTACTGAAAATGATTTTCTTTGAAGAAAACACCTTTTGTTATTCTTTTTTTCTCATATGCACAAATTGTGTTTTTTTCCTTTTGTACACAAATGCGCAATAAAATGCATTTTTTTCTGCCAAACATGTGTAATTTATTCTCATATAACCTACTATGTCTGTCGACCATGTATCAATCAGCTAAAAAGTTTCCCAGATACAAAATCCACCTAAAACTGCAATATCCTTTAATTGTTTTGAGCAGTGTATATAAAATTTTTTAAAGCTTTAGTAGAAAAATAAATATTTAAAAAAAATGAAATGTGCTCAATCTTTATCTCTCAGCACAAGATAAATAAAACATTTGTAACACACAAAATATCTAAAAATTAATATTTTTTCACCAAATTTTTCCCAGCAGCGGAATTATGATTAAAACTTATAAAAAGTTCAAAATACTATCATAATTTTAAGTACATGAAATAAAATAATTTATAAGCAGTTATAATGTCAACAGTGAAAAATACAGAGACGTATATTCAATTGAGCTCTGTGTACCCTAGAAATCACTGTAAATACAATAAATAAATAAATAAAATAATAATAATAAATACTACTTAAAAATGATTTATTTAACATATAAAAATTTCAAAGCTGTAGAACAATTTAAATTATTGAGGGAAAAAAATACGGTTGTCGAAAAAAAAAAAAATTAAAAAAAGAGAGAGAGAGAGAGAGAGAGAGGAGGGGGGGCTCTTATACCCTAATATCAATATTACTGCATCAAAATTATACACGGTCATGGGACACACACTTCATATAATATATAAAATTTTCTAAGTTTTAGCTCAAAAATAAGTATTTAAAAAATATATATATATGCTCAATATTTATCTCTGAGTATATAATATATTAAAGCGAGAAGCAAAAGTCTTAATTTTTCAGTGCAAATTCGACCTTACTGTGCGTGCCTCAACTTTTTTTGAAGTGCGGATAAAGCAGGATATAGAATTAAGAAGAATCAAGAGGGTTGGGGAAAGAATAGCTCACACCTTCACTGCTCACAACCCTACCCTAGGAAATACTCCTTCTAAATTCTTCTTCATTCTATTTTTATTCCCCCTTCTTGGAAGAAACATCCATTCTTCCATCTGATTTGTTTGAGAGAGGGACCTACAAAAGGGAGAGGGTGGGATGCGCTTTCACTTTTTTGAAGGCTGAAAATGGGAAATGGGAGGGCTGGAGTTCTCCCCTTCTATAGAAATTGAAAAAAGGTAGTTTTCTGGGGAAGAAAACATATTTATTTTACAACCGATAACAATATTTCTGACGCATTTTTTGCACGGGCTGTAAAACCTTTATATTTTTAACCATTAAAAATTTCAAAGGGTTTGGACATCAAAAGCTTTCTTATTAATGTTTTCTTAGGAGCACTTTTATCACTAATTTAGTATTTTTTATCTGGGGTTCATTTAAGGTTTTACCATGGGCCCGGGCAACGCCAAGCGGGTCAACTAGTAGGTGTTAATAACCGAAATAAAACAGTTATAAGACACAAAATATCTAAAAATTAATATTTTTTTTCACCGAAATTTCTCCCAAGCAGCGGAATTATAATTGTTAAATCGTGTAAAAAGCTCAAAGCACAGACATAATTTTTAGTACATTAAATTAAAACTTTTTTTTTTTTGCAGCCTGGTATAATGTTATCAAAAAAAAAAAAAAAAAAAAAAAAAAAAAGAAAAGAAAAGAAATATCCAACCGAGTTCTACATTGTAAGTACCCCCAAATTTAACACAGACAACTTCAGAATGATTTATTCAATATAAAAAAATTTGAAAGCTGTTGCCCAATTTTAAATTATTGGAACAATACGGATTGTCGAAAGAAAGCGAAACAAGAATGAAAAATCATGCGTCAAGCATAGATTATGTAGCACTTTCCAACGCTTCCAAAATAATTTTACAAAACATACCGTTTAATAAGCTAAAAGATAACATCTAAGTAAACAATTTGGAAAACGCATAACATATTTAAAAACATAATTTCAGGAATTTCCAACAGATACCATATTCGGAAAAATATCCGAACACTTTTATTCAGCCCTATATATGATCTATAGATTTGTATATATATTTTATAGGATGCTAAATTTAGTTTAGTTAGGAAACGCGTAGCGGATTTTAAAATTCTCCTTCTGGAGTTTCTGTAAATAAACGGACATGTGTTTGCGAACTTTTGTGCTGCCCTGTATAGGATCTACAGAATCTATACACATCACGTAATAGATAAAAAGCGAGTTAAAATTAAAATCGCGTTCAGTAACTTAAAACGCACTTCCAGGAATTAGTGTTAACAGACAGTAGAGAATTCTTTTGTGTGTCCCTGTAAATGAACGATGACTGCTATACACACACTATTCTGTAGTAAGCCTCTTGTAATGCACCTTAGTAATATGTATAAATTTCAATGCGTTTAAAATAGTGAAACATTATTTAAATAAACCGCAGAAGATTTTTCTCCATAGACGTAATGTAACGGAATTCTTTGACTGTCCCTGTAAAGTAACTATAAGTGCTATGCACACCCTATTCCATATTAAGCTTCTTGTAATGCACCTTAGTGATATATATCAATTACAATGTATTTGAAACTGAGTGGCATCATTAAAATAAACCGCAAATGGTTTTTCCCCATACACCGCAATGTAACGGAATTCTTTAGAGTGTCCCTGTAAAAAAACTATAAGTGCTACACACTTCAGTTGAAATAGGGAACATGCTATAGATAACGAAAATAACATATAAAAATTGCAGATCAATCCGAGCATATTTACGGGAGTTAGAGCACGGACAGACGGCCAGACGGCAGACGGCAAACGGCCATACGGCCAGACAAACCGAAGTCATAAGCACTTTTCAACTAGGTTGGAAAGTGCTAAAAAAGTGAGATTTTTTTCAAGCAGAACTTTGATAGGTCATTGGATAGATATTTTATGTAATATATTATAACATATTCAAAGCCGTATTACGAGAATAAGTACTTTAAGAAAAGTGCTCAATACTTACCTCTGAGCATGTGAGAGTTAATAACAAACTAAAACAATTTTAACATACAATACCTAAAAAATAATATTTTTTCGCAGATATTTTTTCCAGCCAGCGAAATTATAAATGTCAAATAAAAAGTTCAAAGCACTGGCATAATTTTACGTATATTAAATGAAATTATTTGTACCGAGATGTCGTCAAAAAAGAACAAAAAAAAAATATATATATATTTAATTGGGCTCTTTATATTCTAGAAGTCATTGTAAATACTCCAAAATTGAACACAGCCTATTTCGTAATGAGTATTTCAACACATAAAAATTCCAAAGATGTAACACAATTTTAAGTTATTGGAAAATAATATAACAGGATGTATTAATATCTATTTAAACGTTAGCCAATTGATGATCATCGGCTGGATGAATTATGCCCTCCAGATTCGACCGGGATAGCTCAGTTGGTAGAGCATGGCAGCTTCAGCCAAGAGATCCCAGGCTCGAATCCTGGCCCGGACATTTTTCATCCAGTTGGAAAAATTACAACTCGTATGATTTCTTTACCAATTTGAATAATTGTGTTAAAATTAATCTAGTGTTAGCCAATTCTTCTAGATTACGATTTTACCGATCTACTTTCTTTCATAGAAATAAAATTATAGGCATTCTGGTGAAAAGACTAAATTGTTATAATTCATCAAAGATTTAGAATATATAACATTACACACTTACAAATCCTAGATATAACATTTAAACGAAGAAAAGGTTAATAATCTTCGACCACGAACAGAAGGCGGGTGAGACGTCAAAGTCACGTGGTGCCAGACGGGTCTATTTGACTGATTTAGCGAAAGAAGGAGGATTGAGAGAAGAAACTTCAGGACTAAGTTATTTGAACTCGGATTACCATATCTGGCTAGTTAGCGCCTTTTGATGTAGAAAGAAAATAAGATTACATTTATATATGTGTTATACAAAAATACAAATTCGAAATTATTTACTATCGTGATATGGCAAAAAATGCTTGGAAAATAGGAAATAGTGAATTTTTATTGGGTGAATTCATTGTTGAGAAAAATTTTTGTTAGGGTATTTTAGGTAAGGACAGTTTTTACACAGTGAGAGACCTTGTGAATTAAATATACAAGCTGATCCATAAGCAATAAATACAAATTTTCAGTAAAATGTGCTTTTTTATCCAAGATACTTTTCGCATAATGTTATATCATATATATATTTTTTTCTTTCTTTTTTTTTTTTTTTCAAATAAAAGTTTGAAAACTTTTTCACACACCGAAACTTTAAAAGTATTTGAATATTATGTATTATTAAATATTAAGTTGCGATGGAGATATTTGTATAATGTTCCGGTGTTATATGAAATATTCATGATATTTTGGTCAGAGTAAGATCTCTCGGCTAAATCATATTCTAAAAAAATCCCTGACGGCTCGAGCTACAGGCAGAGGTAGATTTCGAAGACGCAGACCGTGGGGCGGCTGTTTGTTGGGAATTGTGGAAGAAATGACCTTTTTGCCATGATGCAGCATTTGGAAACGCCCACTTCGAAACCTAACTTGTTTGCAAGCGGAGCCGGCAGGGATTTTTTTTTTTTTTTTTTTTTGCTCCTATCTGGTCCTATAAAAATTTTAGATAATATTAAGAAGATTTATAATAAATTTAAACAGATTTGATATCTTCTGAATTGATGAAGTTATGAATTTTTTTCTTCTAAACCCCCCCCCACTCTTTCCCCTCCCCCTTGGGGCCATTTTTAATAGTATCAAAAATCTGTCATACAAAAATTTTCGGCCTTTTGTCTAGAAGTAATAATAACTTTAAACGGATTCGATACGTATCATAATTAAGACGTTATGGGTTTTTTTCTGTTTTCTCCAAAATCACCCCCATTTCCCCCCATTTGGTTCGATTTTGCCCATTCACGAACTTGACCGAGATTTCATGCCCCTTGATTTTATGTATCAGTTTGGAAGAGATTTGTGCAGAATTATGGGAGTTATCGTGTCCATAAAAAAGTGACATAGATAGATAGATAGATAAAGTTTTAAACTGGGGTGATTTTGGGTTCTGGGAGTCATGATCGGCATAGATCTGCAAAATTTTTTCGAAAATTCCAACTTAGGTGAAAATGTAATTGGTAGTATTTCTTACGAAATCTACCTAAAAAATTTTTTTTATAAATTATTTTCTGAGAATATTTTAACTAAATTTTATATACACTTATATTAAAATACAAAAATGCGATACCTGAAAACATTGCCCCACTAGTGGCTGAGAGGTTCTGCTCTCAAAGCTGGTAGACAGGAGGTGCTGCGTTCAAACCCCTGTCGCGCTCGTCGGTCTAACCGTTTGGAGTTTTCCGTAGTTTTCTTCGAACGTTGCGTAAACACGGGTTAGGATCCCTTATAAAGACCTCCACGGAGGGCATGCTCCTCACCGGCCTACATCCCTAGCGCAGATAATCGGCCGTAACAAATAACCAACCAATCAACCTAGAAACATTCTCAAAACGAGTATTTCAATATAATTTAAATTGATTTTGCATAAATCATATAGGTTCAGGGATCGATGCAGAGTTTTTTTTTGTTTTTTTTTTTTTTTTTGGGGGGGGGGTGAGGGGGGGTTATTTTGTGAAAAGTAAGTTATTTTTGTGATATATTTTGTGAAATTTGTTATATCTTTGTGGAAAATAACATTTTGTTACGAAACATGCAATCCAGCTACTCAAATTCAAACCAAGCATTTTTTAATAATAACTTCTTTAAATCCTTCTGCCAGTGTTGAATTCAGACACTTTTTTCAGGGATTTTATCTTACTTTACTACGGAAATTTATCTTACTTTGCAAAACTGGCAACAATAATGAAATAGTTGGAACTTTTTTATCTGCGTTTGCGTAAAATTCATTTACTGTAATCCGAACGACGCATAAATCAAAAGTATCCAAAACTGCATTCCGTTTTGCAGGGCCGTTCGCCGTTGTCGCCGTCCTGGCGTTGAAAGCCTTCCATCAGGAGCAGATTTCGACTCACGTTTAATTCTTTGGATAGTTCGAAGAGGAACGCCAGTAGCAGCAGACGTACGCTCCTGTGCTTTCTGAATCGGAATAGAAGGAGACGAAGATTTTGCTTCATTTAAAAAAAAATTTAAGCACATTATTAACAATGTTACGTTCTTCAGAACGCAAAGTTTTCCCTTTACGAGACATTTTGTGTTGTTCTGAAAAGAACAGTTTAAATAGAGAATAATGATAATAATAATCAAGAGCGCTGAGAATATAACAACCTTCTAGCACAAAAGAAATTATATCAGTGAGAGGAGGGGACAGACGAGAAACAGAGAGGGGAATGTATATCGCCAAAGGCAGGAACGCTCGAATATGTTACAACCCTAAATACTTGCTCTTCCACCGTCCTAACCTTTGAGAAAATGAACTCTTCTTCCAAGCGGCGATCTCACCCGCCTTCTTGTTGCGGTCGCATAATACTTACATTCGACATATTACATATTATATTATTATCCCCGGTCTCGACATCCTCCAAAGAGATGACATTTTTTTATAAACTCAACAAATGAAAGTGAATTTTAAGTAGAATAACATACTCGCAATGAAAATTGCGGTGGTTATTTTTTATTATTATTTAAGAATAATCTAATTTTCAAATCAAAACACACAGCAATAGAAAACAAACGTGTTCAATTCCTTTGTGTACAGCTGCGCGTCAAAGTCCGTTTTGAGTAAGACCGCGACTGTCACGTGACTTTCAACCACGGTAGCCCTGTGCGTTAGCTCCGGCCTTTCCTTCTAGAAGAGATTTCTCAAAATTGAATCGATTTGTTTTTAAATTTAGTTTTAAGAGATATTTAACTGGATATTTGCACTAGGTATTTTTTCATTAATATCTTTGTTTCTAAATATCGCATAATTTACAATCTTTACAGCACAGAATAGAACAAAAAATACGCTTTCAGATAAAATTTATCTGAAAACTGTTATGTAATTTACGGATTTTTAAAGATTTATTTAAAAAAGCATCAAAGTATTATATTTTTTTCTCTATTGAGAATAAATGTTTGATATGGTGATGGATAAAACTGTAGATTTTCTGCTAAATGTAACATTACTTTCAGCACGGAAGTCTTTTTCAGATTAGGACCGTAAGTTAATATTTGAAAACATTTCTATTTGACGGTGAAAATTTACAAAGTTACAAACTGAATAAGTATTAAACATTTTAACAGGGGAAAATTACATGATGTTAAAAAAATGTAATTTCTATTACAGCTTTAGATTTTTATAAAATACTAGCAAGCTACTCCCGCTACGCTGGTCAATTTCGTTTAACGAACCTTTAATCAAACAAAATATTGACATTTCATAAATAACTTTTATATTTTAACAGAATAATAAGGCTACTATAATTTGTGACTCGTGCTATAGCCAATATACACGTCAGGACACGTCGCCCTTATTATCTTTTTACGCATGAAGGTTTCGCTATGGTACTCCATTGGAAAATTTGGTAATTTTTGAAATTCAATATTTGAAAAACGGCATAAACATTAGATTTGAAATTTATATCAAGAAAAATACAATTTTTTACCTTTCAAACGCACTTTGTCTAACAATTTTCTGACAAATACTTTTTGAGCTATCATTTTTTTCAATAACTTCAAATGTTTCATTTTCCGAGATTAATCTGGTGCAACAATTAGCGAAAAACCCAGTCGTCAGCAACGCATAGTTTTTTATTAAAGAGGCTGTTGGAGCAGGGATTGTCACCACCAATTTGCCACCATCACTTTTGAAATCGGTTCCGTGGTTCCATAGATTCCATAGAAATTGTAATTTAGAATGACTTCAGAACGCTTTTCGCTCATTTCACCCATTTAAATTTCGATTTTTTTTAACAATTTATTCTTAGAGAGCATTTACATCTTATAAGTAACTACAATGCTAAATTTCAAATTTCATGCCCCTTCAGTATAAAAAAGTCGCAATTTTCGAAAATTTTTCGAACCTGCACCCCATTGATGTTAGTGGCACCGACATAAAATATAGCCTATGTTGGAGTAGGGATTGTCCCCATCAATTTGCCACCATTACTTTTTAAATCGGTTCTGTAGTTCCAGAGATTTCATAGAAATTGTAATTTAGACTGTTTTTAGAACGCTTTTCGCTCATTTCACCCTTTCAAATTTCAATTTCTTTTTTATTTTGTTCTTAGAGAGCATTTACATCTTATAAGTAACTACAATGACAAATTTCAAATTTCTAGCTCCTTCAGTATAAAAAATAAAAATAAAACTGCCCAGTTAAACTGAGGGCATTGAGTTCACAGGCTATTCACACTAATTGTATATTATACTCTTATTTCAAAGAATTTGAAATAAGCCCATCGAAAAATAAAGAAATAAAC
Source organism: Maratus michaelseni (assembly GCA_963931845.1). Lineage (NCBI taxonomy): Eukaryota > Metazoa > Arthropoda > Arachnida > Araneae > Salticidae > Maratus > Maratus michaelseni. The sequence goes on along the minus strand of OZ007593.1, from coordinate 376,843,268 downwards.
AATATATTAAGGGGGGGGGGTCATCCCCCCTTTACCCCCCTCATAGTTAACTAATGAACCCCTTAAACTAATCAGGTAAATCTCTAATTACAATGAATATATATACAAAATTTGAAGAAAATCGGATAATTCTGCATGAAAAACCCATTTATATAAATTAAGGCGGGATTAGCCCCCTCCGTTCCCCCCCCCCTTTATACTTAACCAATCAATCCCGAAAACTAATCAGGGAAGCGTCTTAACCCAATGAACCTATAAACAAATTTTGAAGCAAATGGGATAATTCTGCATGAAAAACCCATTTATATAAATTAAGGGGGGGGGGATTAGCCCCCCCGTTCCCCCCACCCTTTATACTTAACCAATCAATCCCGAAAACTAATCAGGGAAGCGTCTTAACCCAATGAACCTATAAACAAATTTTGAAGCAAATGGGATAATTCTGCATGAAAAACCCATTTATATAAATTAAGGGGGGATTAGACCCCCCCGGTCCCCCCCCCCTTTATACTTAACCAATCAATCCCGAAAACTAATCAGGGAAGTGCCTTAACACAGTGAACCTATAAACAAAATTTGGATGAAAACGGAATAATTCTGCATGAAAAACCCATTTATATAAAATAAGGGGGGATTAGCCCTCCGTTCCCCCCTTTATACTTAACCAATCAATCCCGAAAATAAATCAGGGATGCGCCTTAACACAGTGAACCTATAAATAAAATTTGAAGGAAGTGGGATAATTCTGCATGAAAAACCCATTTATATAAATTAAGGGGGGTATTAGCCCCCCGTTCCCCCCCTTTATACTTAATCAATCAATCCCGAAAACTAATCAGGGTAGCATCTTAACCCAATGAACCTATAAACAAATTTTGAAGCAAATAGAATAATTCTGCATGAAAAACCCATTTATATAAATTAAGTGGGGGATTATCCCCCCGTTCCCCCCCTTTATACTTAACCAATCAATCCCGAAAATAAATCAGGGATGCGCCTTAACACAGTGAACCTATAAATAAAATTTGAAGGAAGTGGGATAATTCTGCATGAAAAACCCATTTATATAAATTAAGGGGGGTATTAGCCCCCCGTTCCCCCCCTTTATACTTAATCAATCAATCTCGAAAAGTAATCAGGGAAACGCCTTAACACAGTGAACCTATAAACAAAATTAGAAGGAAATGGGATAATTCTGCATGAAAAACCCATTTATATAAATTAAGGGGGGATTATCCGCCCGTTCCCCCCTTTTATACTTAACCAATCAATCCCGAAAACTAATTAGGGAAGCGTCTTAACACAGTGAACCTTTAACCAAAATTTGAAGGAAATGGTATAATTCTGCATGAAAAACTCATTTATATAAATTAAGGGGGGTATTAGCCCCCCGTTCCCCCCCTTTATACTTAATCAATCAATCCCGAAAACTAATCAGGGTAGCATCTTAAACCAATGAACCTATAAACAAATTTTGAAGCAAATAGAATAATTCTGCATGAAAAACCCATTTATATAAAATAAGTGGGGGATTATCCCCCCGTTCCCCCCCTTTATACTTAACCAATCAATCCCGAAAACTAATCAGGGAAGCGCCTTAACACAGTGAACCTATAAACAAAATTTGAAGGAAAACGGAATAATTCCGCATGAAAAACCCATTTATATAAAATAAGGGGGGATATGTCCCCCGTTCCCTCCTTTATACTTAACCAATCAATCTCGAAAACTAATTAGGGAAGCGTCTTAACACAGTGAACCTTTAACCAAAATTTGAAGGAAATGGGATAATTCTGCATGAAAAACTCATTTATATAAATTAAGGGGGGATTAGCCCCCCCGTTCCCCCCTTTATACTTAACCAATCAATCCCGAAAAACTAATCAGGGAAGCGCCTTAATACAGTGAACCTATAAACAAAATTTGAAGGAAAACGGAATAATTCTGCTTGAAAAACCCATTTATATAAATTAAGGAGGGATTAGCCCCCCGTTCCCCCCTTTATACTTAACCAATCAATCCCGAAAAGTAATCAGTTAAGCGTCTTAACCCAATGAACCTATAAACAAAATTTGAAGGAAAACGGAATAATTCTGCATGAAAAACCCATTTATTTAAATTAAGGGGGGGATTAGCGTCCCGATCCCCCCCCCCTTTATACTTAACTAATCAATCCCGAAAAACTAATCAGGGAAGCGCCTTAATACAGTGAACCTATAAACAAAATTTGAAGGAAAACGGAATAATTCTGCTTGAAAAACCCATTTATATAAATTAAGGAGGGATTAGCCCCCCGTTCCCCCCTTTATACTTAACCAATCAATCCCGAAAAGTAATCAGTTAAGCGTCTTAACCCAATGAACCTATAAACAAAATTTGAAGGAAAACGGAATAATTCTGCATGAAAAACCCATTTATTTAAATTAAGGGGGGGATTAGCGTCCCGATCCCCCCCCCCCTTTATACTTAACTAATCAATCCCGAAAACTAATCAGGGAAGCGCCTTAACTCAGTGAACCTATAAACAAAATTTGAAGGAAAACGGAACAATTCTGCATAAAAAACCCATTTATATAAATTAAGGGGGGGGGAATTAGCCCCCCCGTTCCCCCCACCCTTTATACTTAACCAATCAATCCCGAAAACTAATCAGGGAAGCGTCTTAACCCAATGAACCTATAAACAAAATTTGAAGGAAAACGGAATAATTCTGCATGAAAAACCCATTTATATAAATTAAGGGGGGGGGGATTAGCCCCCCCGTTCCCCCCACCCTTTATACTTAACCAATCAATCCCGAAAACTAATCAGGGAAGCGTCTTAACCCAATGAACCTATAAACAAATTTTGAAGCAAATGGGATAATTCTGCATGAAAAACCCATTTATATAAATTAAGGGGGGGGGGATTAGCCCCCCCGTTCCCCCCACCCTTTATACTTAACCAATCAATCCCGAAAACTAATCAGGGAAGCGTCTTAACCCAATGAACCTATAAACAAAATTTGAAGGAAAACGGAATAATTCTGCATGAAAAACCCATTTATTTAAATTAAGGGGGGGATTAGCGTCCCGATCCCCCCCCCCCCTTTATACTTAACCAATCAATCCCGAAAATTAATCAGGGAAGCGCCTTAACACAGTGAACCTGTAAACAAAATTTGAAGGAAAACGGATATTTCTATGAAGAGTTATCGCATTACATACGTACATACATACATACAGAACCGGCTGGCAAGCTCTCAGGGCTTGACAGCCAGTTTGATAGCTAAAAAATGGCAATTTTAGAACGTTTTTTGCTCCTGCACCCCCTGGGGTTAGTGGCACCGACGTAAAATATAGCCTATGTTGGAGCAGGGGTTGTCACCATCAATTTGCCACCATCACTTTTGAAATCGGTTCGGTAGTTCCATTACCCCCTACAAACAAACAAACAAACAATCTTTACTCCTTTATAATATTAGTATAGATAGTGAAATGGTTTCACCCAAAATTTGAAGAAAAAGTGGTTTGAAAAAAATTCTTCTAATTTACATATTATAATAAGAATGCTGAGTTTTAAAGGACTGTGACTCATTTTCTCACAGTCATAAGTAAAATGTTTCGAATTCATGTATGAAAATGTCCATTTTCTTTTAAAAATGACTCAATTTCAAGAACGGAGTTTGGCATTAGTCCCCTTAATCAGGGCGCGACTAGCAAGTTTGTGCCCAGGGCATTTTCAATTTTTCGTGCCCCCTTCAATTGGTTGATTTACTGATACTAGTTTTTTTTTTTTTTTTTTTTTTTTTGACATATTGCACGCTTATTCGAAAAGTATCAACTCAAAAAATTACGTTTACTGGAAAATTGAAAAACGGTTCCAGGATTTTTTTTTATTTTTTTATTATTTATTGAAATGTGCTTTCAACCATAGATTGAGATATATTTTTGTCATTTTATCGTATTAATATCTCAAATATCACATTTTTTCAGTTGTGTCACTTTTCGAATAAATGTGCTATATGATAAAATTGAATGACTTGATAAATACAGTATATCAATTACTAGAAAATACTGATAAGAAGTCTACTTATTAATGATGTTATGGATATTAAATGATATAACCAAAATGATACTGAGTGCAAACAAAAGTCCTAATAGAAATAAAAACGTTTGCACAATTATGATTTTTTTAAATGAAAATTTAGATGAAATTATGAAAATTTTCGTGCCCCTCAGAAATTTCGTGCCCAGGGCATGAGCCCCGGGTGCCCTTGCGATAGTCAGGGCCTGCCCTTAATTGCTTCACAGATTCGTTTATCTACGGAAATTAAATGATTTTATCTTTGTGATGTGCTACTTTAATCTTGTTACGTACTTAATCTAAAAAGAAATAATTCCAAAGGCCGGAAAAGAAAAGCAGCCGATAGTTAAAAACAGAACAAAACTTTTATTTACATGATGATCTGAGAAGAGTTCTTAGGCGACTGTCTGATGCGTCGACTATTGCATACAAAAGATGCGCACGCAACGAAAGAGTTGGAGCACGTGTTGGAAAAATGACCTTGACAGGAGAGCAGTAATTTTCTCTCTTTCTGCAACAATCTTAATCTAAACTGAAAATAAAAGTACAAACTACAGCTCCTTTAAACAATGACTGTAATACGTTTCACTTTTATTGGTTGAAAATTGCTGATGTACTTTTACACACGCCATTCTCATCGATGGGAGCGTCACGTCGTTCTTTGTTCAGAGCTAATGAACATGTTTTTTTATTCACAAACGTGCAAAGTACGGGTATACTGCCGAGAATCTTAATAACTACATATCATGTTTCCCAGAAAACAAAATCTAATAGAAAAATAAGCCTTAGCATGATACTTCAGGCTGCTCGTAATATGATCCATACTCCGAAAATAAGTCCAACTCAAATTAGATGTAATTTTCCAACTAGACGAAAAATGTCCATGCCAGGATTCGAACCTGGGATGTCTTGGCTGAAGCTGCCTTGGCTGAAGATGCTATGGCCAACTGAGCCATCCCGGTCGAATCTGGAAAACCTAATTCATCCAGTTAACCTTAATGATCATAGCATCTGGTCTGATATCTTAATCAGCTCAACAGAATAAATCGCAGGTAATTTGGAACTCCAGTAAACGCTGGATACGTGATTGCATTAGATTAATTTTAACACAATTATTCAAATTGGTATAGAAATCAAATGAGATGTAATTTTCCAACTGGGCGAAAAATGTCCGGGCCAGGATTCGAATCCGGGATGTCTTGGCTGAAGTTAACTGGATGAATTAGGTCCTCCAGATTCGACCGGGATGGCTCAGTTGGTAAAGCATGATGGCAGCTTCAGCCAAGACATCCCAGGTTCGAATCCTGGCCCGGACATTTTTCGTCCAATTGGAAACTTACATCTCATTTGATTTCTATACTAATTTGAATAATTGTGTTAAAATTAATCTAACATCTCAAATTAGTCGGATGTGTCAAACTCAAAACTTTCTTCTATCTCATATAAGTTTCACATACACCAAAAACAAATCAGCACCAATATATGTCAAGGTCTAACTGTATCTAAAGTATTATTAAATTCCGTGCATTAGTTCTTGAGATATGGCTATCGCTAAAATCGTGTAAATCCGGAAAGATGCAGCATAGAAGCGCCATCTGTTGAGAAATTTACACTAAAACCTAATCAACAACAACTTATATCAATGTCTAACAGAATCTGAAGTTTGATGAAATTCTGTGCATTAGTTCTTGAAATATAGCTATCGAAAAAAATCATGAAAAAGTAGTATAGAAGCGCCACCTACCTGTTTGGCTATTTGTACAAAAACGTAATCACCGATTATTTATGTCAAGGTGCAACAGAATCTGAAGTTTGATGAAATTCCGTGCGTTATTTCTTGAGATATAGCTATTAGAGATGAGACGGGCTCAGCCCGAGCCCGAAAGCCCGGGCGGGCTCGGGCTCATTCTTTCTGAAACTGACATTTTTATGTATTCTCATATAATAAAATTAAAAATAACTTTTTTTCCATAAAAAATTACATATTCCATTTTAAGTCATTTAATGCTATTTTGATCAGAATGAATAAAAGGGGAAGCAGAAATCTTATTTTTCTTTTTCAGTTTTAGAATGCTACTTACTTTAAAAGAAAATTTGCAATATTTGCAGATTTATGTGCGGTATTGACGACGACTGGATGATATGGCGCCAATGGAAAAAAGGCGCGAATAATTTCGATTCTCGTTTGTAAAAGTAGGATATTTTTCAATTGGAACGTTTATTTATTTATTTTTAGATATCTAAAGCGAAGTGAATACTTTCTTTTGTTTGCAGTTAATCAGCATTAGGAAATTTTTGGTCTTCTATTGTGTGCGAGTCATATAAATGGCTCTTCATACTTCATATCAAAATAACGTTAGTGATTCTATTTTTCATCATGAACTCTGCTATGTTAAATCTCTGCTCTGAACATTTACGAAGTCACTCCCATTCGTAAGTCATAATAATTGTCATGTATTGTTATACCGATGCGAAAGCAATCGAAAAGTGTTTCCACTTTGCCTATAAAAGCATAGGATCTTTCAGATATCAGTGCCAAATTTGTAATTTAAGCTGATTTTCAGGAATTTAAGGGATTTAAGGAACACGAAATATTGTTTCAATTAAGGAATCAATTGGAATTTACGATATACGCCTATTATAGGAAATAGAAAAACGGCATAAGAATAGTAATTTCTGCAAATCTCATGCATTTATTCATAAAACGCACTTCATTAATGTGTCCATCAGGTTTGCTTGTTGGGCGAGAAAATTATGAGAATCTTTTAAGTAAGTATATTTTTATTTCATACCAAACTTCTCTTTTGAAAAGATTGAATGTAAATTCCCATAAAATTTAATTATGTGCTGGAGATTAACAGTTGTTTCCATGTAAAAGGTTTTTAAATATGAGATATTACTTTTAAAACATTTTTTTTTAATATTATGCATTTTTTTTCGATATCTGGCTCGGGCGGGCTCGGGCTCTGATGACACAAAATGTTTCGGGCTCGGGCGGGCTTGGATTTAAAATCGTCGGGCTCGGACGGGCCCGGGATCTGAAAAGAGAGCCCGAACTCATCTCTAATAGCTATCAGGAGAATCATGAAAAATGTAACATAGTAGTGCCACCTTTTGGGCGATTTACACCAAAAACTAATCAGTACCAACTTATATCAGATACTAACTGAATATAAAGTTTTATTAAATTTCATGCATTAGGTTTTGAGATAGAGCGCCCACAAAATTTGTATCACATTCAGACTCACAGACAGACATTTTCTAAAAACAGTGAAATCGTGTTCAGAACCCTCTAAAACATCTAAATCCTCTTAAAATCGGAAGTCGAATATTTTCACGAATCCAATACTTTCTTCTTGTAAAGAAAGTAAAAATAAACTCAGACCTCTTTCTTAAGATAGTCAATATCTATAAAATTATCATAGTTTTAAAAATGCGCTTAGACATGATGAAACAGTTAAAGAATACATATTTATTTTAAATAATAACGAATAAGTAACGAATTTAATTTAAAAAAAACTCGAAAATAGGATGTATACGAAATGAAAAAAAAAAAAAATCCCTCCCCCTTTTTTTGATGCATGAAAAAAATAAGACATCCCTTGAAAATAAGCTTTTTTTTTGTTTTGAAGGAAAAATTAATATAAAACCCAGTCTTTATTAAAAAAAAAAAAATATGGTATATGACATTGGAAAAAAAAACTATTATGTAAAATCAATATAATAAGAATATATGCGCACTGAAATAAAATTAACTTTACGTTTCAGTTTGAAAATGCTAGCTTTTCAAGAAGTTACTTTAAGATATTATTTTATATTTTTAAAGCAGAGCGTATAAGTGATTTTTTTTTAAAGAAACGTTGGCAAGCGGTGGAGCAATACATGAACGTTTCCATTTTTCATTACTTAGCTATTATCGGGAACTCATTACTTTCGGCGGAAATTGCAGCTCATTTTTGATTTCCTAGAAATGGAATAAAAGGAATTTCTTATAAGGATACATAGTTGAAGAAAGTATTGACTTCACTTCAAATGTCTCATCTGGAAATATCCAAGATATAAAAAGCTTTGTATCAAGATATATGACGTAATATGTTCGTTCACCAATATCTTCAAAATACTTTACAATTTTATTAAAAGATAAATCTTAGCTGAGTCGTATAACTGTCAGCATAAAAATAATAAGAGGAATTATGTGGTTAATACAAAAGCGTATTTTCATAAATAAACATCTTTAGCAAAGTAACAGATTAATGAGAATCAAAATTTAGTCACTTATGCTCTAAATATACAGAATGTATATGAACTGTAAAAAATACATGTTTTTACGTGCTTTCTTAATTATATTGTTGTGAGCTCGGGGTTGGAAAGGACTGATGCCAATATATAAGAACAATAAAAAGGCTTTATTCACTATAAACAGTGCAACTGAATATCTTGTAATTTTCAGAAGATATTTGTGATCAATACGATCACAAATATCTTCTGAAAATTACAAGATATTCAGTAATCTTCAAATCCAATAAAAGCACAGCAAAATTTCACACAGAAACAATGCTTTCAATACGACGTATCAACGAGAAAATCGATCCGAGAAACACAGTTCTCAATGCAAAGCCTCTCGTATGAATTCAATCGCAGTTGACAGACAATTAACTGAACTGAACTGGTGGAGGTCCCTTATATAGGCTTTAAAGATCTTTCCAGATTATTCCAGAGCTTTCGGATGCTAGAAATTACCAGGAAGTGCTTTAACTCTCGATAGAGTACCCCAAACGAGAAAGGATCCCAATGTAGAGGTATAAGGGGGGGGGGGGGGTTTGCACAAAAAGTCGCCAAATCCGTCGCCAACTTGGCGACATTTGGCGATATATCGCCAAATTTGGCGACAAAAATAAGTCGCCAAAACCATCGCCAACTTGGCGATAAACCCATTCCTTGGCGATTTTCCAATAGAACTCATTATAAAAACCGATGCTGTAAGGTTGTTTTCCTTGCAAACCACCTGAGGCCTTTAGCATTGAGTTACATGATGCTCAATAGGAAATACATTAATAATACTGCAATTTTCACAATAATAAAATAAAATAAATTTAAACAAATGGAATATTTACAGATATATACAAAATTCATAACATTGCCCCCCTCTCAAGGACTGCACGTCCCGGGCAGTTCAACCTTTGATCGGAAAGCAAACCCGTTACCAACAAATGCTATACTATTCAAAACACATTCATAATGCTGAATTATACAAAATATACACTTATTTAAAAATAAAATAAAATTAAAGCATAGACATTATTACATACAAGTATTTAAATAATAATAACAATAATAATGATAATGCTAAGCAAAATAAATAATTACATTAATTTATATACAAGACCATGGTCATACTAATTTACATTATTTACATTACACTATTTACAATTAATGAACTAAGTACTATGGCCATAGTATGGAGCCAGCCTGTCGTAATGAACGACTCTAGGCTTCGAACTTGGTGACTTTCGGATCCGAATTACGACATCGTTCAGTCTGTTTAGGACTGTATAAGGACCGTCCCAGTGCGATTGCAGTTTGGGAGAAAGTCCTTTACGTCGAGTCGGATTATAAAACCAAACCTTGTCACCTTCTTTGAATTGATGTCCCGTGGCTTTCGTGTCGTACCTGGTCTTCATCTTCTCCGTCTGTATATTGATCCGCTCTCGAGCCAAGTTGTGGACGTCTTCAAATCGTGCCTGGAGATTCTGCACGTATCCCTCTGGCGATGAAGGCGCATCTGGAGGGCGACCAAAAATCAGATCACAAGGTAGACGAAGATCACGACCGAAAAGCATCTGAGACGGGGAATAGCCGGTTGTTTCATGGACGGCGCTGCGATAGGCGAGAAGAAACAAGGGAAGTTTTTGGTCCCAGTCTTGTTGGTTTCTTGAGACTAGCAGTGAGAAATTGTTGAGGATGGTACGATTAAATCTCTCAACCATGCCATCCGATTGTGGATGTAAAGGCGTCGTCCTAGTTTTGTTCATTCCGAGAAGTTGACAGAGACCCTCAATCACAGCAGAGATGAAATTTCTCCCCTGGTCAGAATGCATTTGAAGGGGGACTCCATACCTTGATATCCACAGGTGTACCAAGGCATCCGCAACCGTAGAAGCTTCTTGATCAGGGATGGCATAAACTTCAGGCCATTTCGTGAAGTAGTCCATGACAACAAGGAGGTATTTGTTGCCATCAGCACTTCTTGGCAGAGGGCCTAGGATGTCAAGGGCGATGCGTTCGAAAGGTGCTCCTACATTGTAGAGATGTAGTCTTCCTCGGCTACGTTTCTTTGGTCCTTTTCGAGCTGCACATGCATCGCAAGATTTGCACCATCGTTCGACGTCAGCTCTCGCTTTTCCCCAGAAGAAGCGCTCTCGGACTCTGTGTAATGTTTTCATGACTCCAAAATGGCCACCAGTGAGACTGCCATGTAATTCCTTGAGGACCTCTGGGATTCGGGATCGAGGAAGTACCAACTGCCACCGAGATGTCTTCCCATCTTCCGATTCGAATTTTCGGAACAGGACACCATTCCTGACGTGGAGAGAGTTCCAAAGAGCCCAATATTGCTTCGTCGTAGGACTGTAAGTCGAGATGTCTTTCCAACTGGGCTTCGTGCTAGAAGATTCTAATAACTCCAAGATTGGTTTGATCTCAGAGTCTGCCATTTGATCTTCTCGAATCTTCTCATCACTCCAGGGATCTGGTGGCGTCAATAGTGAAGTCTTCGTCTGGCGTATGACATATTCGGGATTATACTTGCTCTCCGCTCTGGAACAATAGCGACAGCTCTCGGGACACGGTCTTCTTGATAGGGCATCGGCGTTTCCATGCGATGAGCCTTTGCGATGCCTGATGTCAAAGTCGTATTCCTGGAGTCGTTGTATCCATCTGGCTACTTGGCCCTCTGGGTTCTTAAAATTCATCAGCCTTGTTAGGGATGCGTGGTCAGTACGAAGGAGAAATTTCCTGCCATAGAGGTAGTGATGGAAGTGTTCTATGGCTTTCACTATAACTAATAACTCCTTACGAGTGACGCAATAATTCTGCTCTGGTTTCGATAAACATTTGCTCCAGTATGCTACGACTCGTTCTTGGCCATCTATTTCTTGGGAAAGTACAGCGCCGACACTTTCCTGACTGGCATCCGTGTCCACAATGAATTGTTTGTCGGGGTCTGGATAGGTAAGGACTGGAGAGGATGTGAGAGCTTCTTTCAGCCGCTGGAATGAATTGTCGCATTCTTGTGTCCATAGAAACTTCTGTTTGCTTTCAGTGAGCCTATGCAAGGGTCTTGCGATGTTGGAGAACCCCTGTACAAACTTTCTGTAATAAGTGCATAGTCCCAGAAAGCTTCGCAACTGATGGACATTTTCCGGACGTTTCCAGTGCTTTACTGCAGACACTTTTTCAGGATCTGTTCGAACACCTTCAGCTGAGATGATGTGTCCTAAATAGTTTACTTCTCGTTGGAAGGACTTGCATTTCAAAGGGTTCAGCTTTAAATTCGCCGCTCTTAGTTTCGTTAACATTTTTCGAATATTCTCTAGATGTTCTTCAAACGTACGGCCACCAATGATGACGTCATCTAGGTAGATGAGACAAGCTTCAAAAGTCAGACCTTTTAACACTGTCTCCATGAGGCGCTCGAACGTTGCTGGAGCATTGCAGAGCCCGAACGGCATAACTTTAAATTGCCAAAGTCCTTGTCCAGTAGTAAATGCGGTCTTCTCTTTGTCATCAGGATGGATCTCTACTTGCCAATATCCACTCTTCAAATCCAGCGTGGAAAACCATTTATGTCCTGAAAGAGTATCTAGCGTGTCGTCTATTCTTGGTAGAGGATAGCTGTCTTTCTTCGTGATATCGTTAAGTTTACGATAATCCACACAAAATCTTGTGGAGCCATCTTTCTTTCGGACCAACACGATGGGAGAGGCCCACGGACTTGATGACGGTTCGATGATGTCACTATCCTGCATCTCTCGTAAGAGCTTAGAAACCTCTTCTTGTTTTGCAAACGGCAAGCGTCTTGGATGCTGTTTAATCGGTGGATGGTCGGCAGTATCAATTCTATGACATGTCAGAGAAGTGCGACCTATATCATTCTCGTTTTGTGAAAACACATCCGTAAATTCCTGGAACAGTCTTTCTGCGGCATGTCTCTGCTCAGGAGATAAATTCTCATTTCGTCCAATTTCAGGTGTTAAACTTGTAGGCGGCTCCGACAAGGTCAAGCTCGGGTCTTTGCAAACACAGGTGACTGGAGCACAGGTAGCAAGCACTTCACCCTTCTGGATAGTTCTAGACTTTTCACTTACATTCGCCATCCTCACAGGGATCACATCTCTCGACAGATCTACCAGCGCTGATGCTATTAGCACTCCCTTTGGGCTCTTCTCAGGATATCCAGTCAAGCCATACTGGAAAATTCTTTCGTTTCCAGTTAATCCAGGTATCATCATTTCGGTCCGAGGAGGGATGATAACATCTGCCTTGGCTGTGATCCGTTGAATAGACCCGGACTCATTTCCAAGTTTGAAAATAGTGACATCTTCTTGAGCAGAGCGTAACTCATTATTCTTAAAGTCCAGTGTAAATCCATGCTCTTTTAAAAAGTCCAGTCCGAGTATGAAAGGGTCTGAAATATCGGCCACGTAGACTTATGGCGATAAGCGGCGTTCCCAAACTTTATTTCCAGTGTCATTCTTCCAAATATATCGATCTTATCTCCTGTCACCGTTTGAAGGATTACACGTGGCGGGGTCCAGGAGAGTTTTTCTTTCAGCCGCTGAGCTAGATCTTTCCGAATGATGGTCACATTGGCTCCTGTATCGATGATCATATTACAGGGCAAATCATTCACACTTCCGACTAGAAAAACTCTCGCCGCAACGTTCTCGCCGCAACTTCTTGCAGAAATTTCACATACTTGAAAATGAGGCTTCTTAAGATCTGGAAACCTCCGCCCCGCAAGATGGTCAATAATCAGTTTTCTTGCTCCTCCGTTAGCGTGTGAGCTATTACCTTCGGTGCTGGGTCGTCTTGGGCAGTCGATTTGGATATGGCCTTCTCCACCGCATTTCCAGCATTTGATCTTCCTGTAAGGTTTGTTGGCCATTAAGAAGTTCATCTTTCTCATTATGTCATTCATCTGCTGCTGTAAGCACTCCACAGCTCTATCCGACGTCTCAGGCAGGTTGGCTGCTCGCACAAAGTGTCGCTCTGTCCTAGTAGCTTGCTGGGCTGCCTCGAATTTCAGAGCGTAAACCAAAGCCCCTTTTAAATCGCTGAGATCTGCAATCCGGAGTGCTTTCTGGATCTCAGAGTCACGCACACCATCAATAAAATGCTGCAGAGCTAAGCTTTCTCTAATTTCAGTCGGGCAGTCAGGATAAGCAAGATGGGAAAGTCTCTCGACATCCGTAGCAAGCTCTTGCAGGGATTCAGTGGATTTCTGCTGTCGAGATTTGAGCTGGAGTCTGCTATATTCCTTCATGCATTTCTCGCCAAAGCGCAATTCTAAGGCACTGACGAGCGTTTCAAAATCCAGCGGTTCATTTGCAGGCAATGTCTGTAGGACGTCGGCAGCATCAGCTCGTAGAGAAGCAGCTAACTGGCAAGCCTTTGTCTGGGAATCCCATCCATTGGCGTTCGCTACGATCCCAAATTGTGTCTTAAAAACTGACCATGAGGATTTTCCGTCATAGGTCGAGAGTTTAATAGAGGCCCGAGGAAGCATAGCTTGATACTTCACATCTTCGGGATAGTTTTCGGCAGTTATCTTTTGTTTCTTCACATTTTCCAACTCCTTTTCTACACTCCCTATCCTTTCTTCTACGGTTTTGGAGATCTTTTGAACTTCTTCTACTGTTTTGGCTGTCATTTGAACATTTTCTTCTATTTCTTGAAATCTTCCTTCAAATTTGTTTTCCACGCTGTCAATTCTTTCATTTAAAGATGTTATTTTATTATCTATTAATTCTTTCAACTCACGAAGGTTGGTTGACATATCCTTCTTCATTTCTTCCGACATCTCCTTCATTTCAGCCTGGTTTGCGGTCATTTTCTCATCTATCGCTGACATTTCCTTCTTCATTTCTTCCGACATTTCCTTCATTTCAGCCTGGTTTGCAGTCATTTTCTCATCCATCGCTGACATTTCCTTCTTCATTTCAGCCTGATTCGCAGTCATTTTCTCATCCATCTCTCCTAATTTCTCCAATAATTTAGTCAGTTGCGCCTCCATTGCTCTGGTAATCGGCATTCAATCCCACTTCTGACACCAAATGTTGTGAGCTCGGGGTTCGAAAGGACTGATGCCAATATATAAGAACAATAAAAAGGCTTTATTCACTATAAACAGTGCAATACGATCACAAATATCTTCTGAAAAGTACAAGATATTCAGTAATCTTCAAATCCAATAAAAGCACAGCAAAATTTCACACAGAAACAATGCGTTCAATACGACGTATCAACGACAAAATCGACCCGAGAAACACAGTTCTCAATGCAAAGCCTCTCGTATGAATTCAATCGCAGTTGACAGACAACTAACTGAACTGAACTGGTGGAGGTCCCTTATATAGGCTTTAAAGATCTTTCCAGATTATTCCAGATCTTTCGGATGCTAGAAATTACCAGAAAGTACTTTAACTCTCGATAGAGTACCCCAAACGAGAAAGGATCCCAATGTAGAGGTATAAGGGGGGGGGGGGTTTGCACAAAAAGTCGCCAAATTCGTCGCCAACTTGGCGACATTTGGCGATATACAACGATATGCAAACCACCTGAGGCCTTTAGCATTGAGTTACATGATGCTCAATAGGAAATACATTAATAATACTGCAATTTTCACAATAATAAAATAAAATAAATTTAAACAAATGGAATATTTACAGATATATACAAAATTCATAACAATATAAATACATAGCACCTATAGTCGTCGTTTGATCCGTCCGCCCGTCTGTCCGTATATAACAGCACAAAAACTACCCAACCGAATAGTTTGAAATTTAATATATATAATCGTTGCAGAATTTTGTCGAGTCATTTCAAATTTTATGAAAATCGAATCAAAACTTAAAAAGATATTAATAAAAGCTTTCTTCATTCTATTAAATCCCGTAATTAATTCAATGGTATCCCATGATAGGTAATGATTCTACCATGGTGATTACGTCATATTTGAGATGGAGTCCTATTATTTCCGTATTACTGAATTAAAAAATCGAATTTGTATACTAAAATTGTTTAATTATAGCAATCCTATAATTTACCGACTGTTTTTTGGATAGATGTTTCCGGAGAAATAGATATTAAATGGAAAAAGAGTCTAAATATGGATTTCAAGTTATTGGAATTTTCAGTAAATGTCAACAAAAGATAAAATGTTGCTAACTTAAAATGTACTTATCTTATTACGGAAATTA
This sequence comes from Maratus michaelseni, assembly GCA_963931845.1. Taxonomy (NCBI): domain Eukaryota; kingdom Metazoa; phylum Arthropoda; class Arachnida; order Araneae; family Salticidae; genus Maratus; species Maratus michaelseni. The sequence goes on along the minus strand of OZ007593.1, from coordinate 376,827,720 downwards.
ATCCAATCATAATAACAGACGATATAATTCATTTCACTGAAATAATAACGATGATTTTTTTTTTACATTATTGTCTTCTATTGGATATTTGCGCATAGTATAATTTTAATGTAACTAATTGTTTGTAGCTATTGAATATTTATAAAACTAGTTATAGTACGAACGCACCTCATTTGTCACGTCTGACGTTCAATTTGCAGCATGTTTCAATTTGTGAATATAGAAAATCTCCATTTTGTGCCCTTTTCCGCCCGACCCCGAAGTCTGGTATAAAAATCGAATCCGAACCTGTTTCTGGCACGGGCTTCGGCTGAGCCCATCTTATCTCTGATACATATACATGTTGCTTAAAATTCTCAGATATGAATTGCTGGTCCGACTGCAAGGAATGATAATATATATATGCCAAGACAAACAATTTTTGTGTAGGAAATCAGAGTCGTAATCTACTTATGCATCCCAGTGATATGGGAAGGGCAAAATACCCAGCGGGTTGGTATTTATTTTTTGGGTATAATACCTGGGTATTTACCCATGCCTGGGGTATTTACCCAAAAATTGGGTATTTTCTTATTTCACTGTAGAACAACAAAATCTTGATACAAATTTCTTGAAATCATAAGCTCGAATGTTTTCACCCATTCGCTGCCAACCACGACTATACTCGTGGTTTAAATCGTGGTTCGTAATCTAAAATTACGAATTCGTACCAGAAATTTTGAAAGAAGAATTTTTATTTTATGTAATCACGAAATGTCTGTAACTAAATAAAGTAAATATTGCTATTAGTATTTTCTGGTATGATTTCGAACTTTCCAAATAAAATAAAATTCCGGGAATTTTAGCCCGGCAGTGAACGTGTTAAATAAGATAATCGGTCCAAATCATCAAAGCTTTCACTTTAGTTAAAGAAAAATACCTGCATGTTGTCGAATTGAGTGGCCTTGCTCATCTTTTATATTTACTATGGTCTGATATTTTAAGATGCCAGTCAATTGAGCATTTTGTTTTCAAAAATATAATTGATATAGTGAGCACCATCTAATGAAGTAACCGTTTACGTGCGATAGTCGGTCGAATTCAAGTTGAAGAAGGTGAAAAAACTGATTCCTTGAAATTGCCAGGAAAAACTTAATGGAAAAGTTATTTACATTGACTTAAACCTTTAATGTTCAAGCTATTTTAAAGTTTGTATTTAAACGAGAATTTTTCTAAATATTTTTCGATCATAAAAAAATACGGACTTCTAAAGTTTCGTCTTGTAATAACAAAGAAAGACACTTCTTAAATACATAATAAAAAGAAGCTAATGCGTAATGCAACATGTTTGAAAAACCTTTCTTCATCAGCAAAAACCCGCAAAAGTTGGCACCTATGTTTATGGAATTGGTCATCATATGAAATCAGAATAGCACCCATCTTAAGACGTATGAAGTTATTTGCAGAGAAAAAGAGTGTATCTGCAAAAACAATTCTCGTGAGAAGGATTAGAGAATATATCCACTTTATTGGAGTAACTTACGTAGTATTAATACATTAGCTAAAGTGTGGTGTTGCACATATTAACTCCACATACCTGTTACATAATTTAACAAGAACGAAAAATCATGCGTCAAGCATAGATTATGTAACACTTTCCAACGCTTCCAAAATAATTTTACGAATCATACTCTTTTATAAGCTAAAAGATAACATCTAAGTAATCCGAATACTTTATTCAGCCCTGTATAGGATCTATAGATTTGTATATATACTACATAGGATGCTAAATTTTAGTTCAGTTAGGAAACACGTAGCACAGTTTAAAATTCTCCGTCTGGAGTTAAATAATACGGAAATGTGTTCCCGAACTTTTGTACTTCCCTGTATAGGATCTACAGAATTTATACACACCACGTAATATACAAAAAGCGATTTAAAATTAAAATCGCATTCAGTAACTTAAAACGCACTTCCAGGAATTATTGTTAACATACAGTAGAGAATTCTTTTGTGTGTCCCTGTAAATGAACGATGACTGCTATACACACACTATTCTGTAGTAAGTCTCTTGTAATGAACCTTATATAAATTTCAATGCGTTTAAAATAGTGAAACATTATTTAAATAAACCGCAGACGATTTTTCTCCATAGACGTAATGTAACGGAATTCTTTTGACTGTCCCTGTAAAGTAAGTATAAGTGCTATGCACACCCTATTCCATATTAAGCTTCTTCTAATGCACCTTAGTGATATATATAAATTTCAATGCGTTTAAAGTATTGAAACATTATTTAAATAAACCGCAAATGATTTTTCCCCATAGACCGCAATGTAACGGAATTCTTTTGAGTGTCCCTGTAAAAAAACTATAAGTGCTACACACTTCCGTTGAAATAGGGAACATGCTATAGATAACGATTATAACATATAAAATTTGCAGGGCAATCCGAGCATATTTACGGGAGTTAGAGCACGGACAGACGGCAGACGGCAGACGGCCAGACGGCCAGACGGCAGACGGCCAGACGGCCAGACGGCCAGACGGCCAGACAAACCGAAGTCATAAACACTTTTCAACTAGGTTGGAAAGTGTTAATAAAAAGCATCTTTATACAGCGTGGTTGGTAGTCAAGGCGACCTCCACGGTGAGGGCCCGTGGTTCGAATCCCGGTAAGGCATGGATGTCATTGTGTGTGTGTCTTCAGTGCTGTCTACTTCCTTGTATCTATCCCGCCCTCAAGAAGAAGATTTATGTAATTTTTCAAAGTCCTCTATATATTTCTGTGAATAAAAAATATGGATCATTCGAGACAGCAGCCTTGTAGCTTATAAGTCTCAAAGCAATCTCCGTCAAATGTAGCATCTTTTTAATAAAATTCTTCTCAATAAATACATTAGCTGTTTTACATTCTTCATTACAATTTAAAAAAACAATTAAATTCAATATTTAGATGTAAAATGTTGAGTTTCTTTAAAATTTAAGAGTTATAACAAGTTTAATGTTCTATTTTTTTCTTTAATTTACCCTAATTCATTATAACTAATGGAAATATGAGGGTGTAATTGAAGAATAAATACCCAGGTAAATACTCAAAATGGGTATATAACCGGGGTATTCACCTTTAAAAATAAATACGCGGTTATTTTACATCACTCACAAACAAAGCTAAACCGGATAATTGTAACAATAATGAGATCGTTTTAAAGAAATTTTAAACAGAATGACTTTGCTTTCTGTGAAATGTCATGATAGAAGGGAGCTTCTGGAATTGCACCGTAATTCGCCCAGTAACACCGTAAGTACTGTCAGCTACCTTTCAAAATTTGAAGGGTCCATGTCAATGTTGTTTGGACATAAATTATTGCCATTTCTTGTGATTTCATCACATTTTACTGAAAATAAATTAATTCTTTTCAAGACTTCGTTAAAACATCTTCATTATTATTAGAGTTATGAACGAAAATCCGGGTTTGGCTTGGCGTAATACATCCTGTATTTCCGATTGAATAAGTGAATCGCGTTCGTGCTTTCCTACCAAAAAATGTTTGTCTTGACATGTATTATTACACTGTAAAAAATGAATATGCCAGATTACAACACAACGTGCGGGTAAAAAAAAATCGCCAACATCTTGTGTTGTATATTTCAAGTGTGTTGTAAATGAAAGTGTACTTGAATTTTCAAGTACGGTAATATAATTTTACAGAACAATGTGTTGTATTTTTCTAGTATGCTGTAAATAATTATGTGCTTGAATTTTCAAGTACGGGGATGCAATTTTACAGCACAATGTGTTGTAAATTTCATGTTTACTGTAAATGAACGTGTGCTTGATTTTTCAAGTATTGTGATGTAATTTTACTGCATAAATGTATTGTAGTTATTTTATCCAATTTTCAAGCACAGTACTGTAAATTTACAACGAATTTTGCTGTAAATCTCATATTTGCTGTAATTAAATGTATGCTTGATTTTTCAAGCACATGTAAAGGAGGTGGATAGATAAACATTGTTTTTTTGCCTACCAGGGTAAATTTTTTTTCGGAGGCGTTTTGCTTGTTGTAATATAATTGATATAGAATCGATGCGTATTGCTTCTAACTAATTTTTGTTTCAGGATTGTTTAAATGTGGATATCTAAAACATGAGTTTATTTAAAAAAATTATTGTTCTTCAGATACATAAATTCAATTTACTTTTCTCTATATTTAGCACTTGTAGCGCTTCCTTTTGAAAAAGAAAATTTGAATTGATATAGTGAAATGCATTAAAATTTGATAAATAAACCCATATAGTTGATCGTGTATAAAATATTTAAACAATCTCCAAACAAAAATCATTGAAAAAAATCAAAGCAACAAATATAGATCTAAAATTATATTAAAATAAGCAAAGCATCTTGAAAATAAAATAAATACCTAATGAGTACTACTACTCTTGTTTATTCATATAAACTTTGAAAAGATATTTCCAATTCTCTGTATACATCAAATTTTATAATTCAAAGGAATTATATATAAATTTTGCATTTGTAATGTCACAAAGCTAAACATTCACATGCTTACATGTTATGACTTGCAAAAGGTGTTGTATAATTTTATCGTGTAACCTTTTGAACATTATGAATGTAAATATGACATTTTATAAAACATTTTGTTAAAATATATTTACTTATTTATTTATTTTCTTTTATATATTTACTTATTTATTTATTTCCTTTTATATATTTACTTATTTATTTATTTCACATAATTCACTTTTTATAAACCGACGATTATTTTATTTTTCAGAAGTGTTCATTCCTCAAGAAAATAAATTTTTTAAACTGTTTGAGAAAAATATTCGGGAAATCAAGTTTATTAAATCTAGATTCTTCTATGAAGAGTAACAAATCCATTGTTGAACTGATCCATTATCATGGTTATTATAAGTGAAATAATTTACTGACATAGTGGATGATAAATGTCGAAAAACTTAAAAGGTCCCGTGGGAAATATTTAATTAATAGGAAAACTTTCTATCTTACACAAACTGGTATGTTATACGATACCATTAGCAGTAAATAATTAGTACTTTGATACTAACGGTATACCAATTAAAGACTTTAATTATTTCAAAAATTCAAAATTTAGCATCACAATATCAATTGAAATTGTTAATTTAAAATTTCAAAATTCATGCTTCACCAATTGAATAGTTAAAAATCTATACTAATGTAACAAAGTGAGAAATCCTGACTGACTCATCAACGCAGAGCTGAAACGTCTGAAGTCAGGATCACGAAATTTGGACAGTACATTGCTGTTATGACCAAGGCAAGCAATAGGAAAGGAATCTTGAAAATTCACACTCTAAGGGGGTTAAATGGGAGGTCGAAAGTTTTAAACCATTTCGCCATATTTCAGCAGAAGTTTTAAGCTGAGCGTAAAATTCACTTCTTGAAAATTCACACTCTAAGGGGGTTAAATGGGGGGTCGAAAGTTTTAAGTCATTTCGCCAAAGTTTAGCAGAAGTTTTAGGCTGAGCGTAAAATTCCCAACTGCGGCATCATGGCAAAAATGTCATTTCTTTCGCAATTTCCAACAAACAGGCGCCCCACGGTTTGCGTCTTCGAAAGCTACCTGTGTCTGTAGGCCGAGCCGTTATAGGGATTTTTTTCTCGCTGCTGTGCGAAGTGAAATAAGCGATAGCTAGCGTGTTACGCAAATATCAATAAAAATGGGTGCGTCTGCAGTGGAGAAGGCATTTTGTGTTCTTGAATTGAGCAAAACGGAATCTGTCACACGATTTGGAACAGAACCTCAAACCAGAAAATCCATTTGTGATTGGTTTAAAAAAATTGAAACTACGGACAGTTTGTGCAAAGTGGGCAAAAATGGATTACCGGTTTGATGTGTGTCATGTAACTAAGGGCGCACACATAAAACATCTGTGAATGTCTCTAAAAAAACTTGAAACATTCACCTTTCTGTTGCAGGTAACATAAAATTTCATACATTGTTGCTGTTGAACACTAAATGCCTTCTTCAGTGCAGACGCAGCCATTTCTACTGATATTCTCGTGACACGCTAGCTATAGCTTATGTCACTTCGCACAGCAGAGAGAAAAAAAAACTTTATGAGTCCACCAACCTTACGGTTTGCGTTTGGGGATCGTGCCAACGCCCCCTAGAGATAATGCCTAAGAGCTCAATTTTGACGTCACGGCAGATCGGCTAATGATTCAACTGATAACATCCTACCATTCCTGCAACCACAATAAAACAAAATTCTAAATGACTTTTTTTTATTTTAACTTCCATAATAAAATTGAAGATCAACTAATTCAAAACACACTATTTGCTTTTCACACCCGCGCAAAAAAAAAAAAAAAAAAAAAGGACTGTAGGATTTAGTATCAAGAAAAATTTGTTTTATGTAATAAAATTTGAAATACAAAATAGCTATTTTTATTGAAAAATAAAAGCTATCTTTTAAGGTTTCATTAACACTTTTTTTTTTTTTTTTTTTTTTTTTTGTTAATGTGCAAATGAAAGCTCGCATATTTGAGTTCTAGCATATTTTCATGAAAATTAATAATATTTTGATTAAAGATTGGATTGCTTTCAATTAAAGTACTTATTTACAGTATATATGTGCATTTTTATCAATATTAAGAATGCTAATCATTATCTATTGAAATATGTTTACTTTGTCACTGCTGAATACTTGATTGAATATTTGCATTTGATAATTACAAATTTCATTTATTTTGCCATATATGCAGTGTTTTGTTTTATAATCACTAGTAGTAGTTTACTATTATTAGAAAATATTAAATACATATTTTAGTTATGTGCAATTGAAAAGATATAATTTTGTTTTGGTTTATATTTAAATATTTTGTTTTTGTTATGCAAAACATGATAAGATAAAAACTAACTTTTAATTAGTTTTTTAAATATTCTTAACACAAAAGTAATTACAAAATTTAAATGATAGCTCTAAAAAATTTGCTAGATATTTGCATTTTATACACAACACACACACATATGAATGTAATATTTAATTTTTTTTTTCAAAATATAACCAAAGATGTTTTATTATGTAATATAATAATTCTAATTATAAAATAATTATTATAAATACCTAAAAATCCATTTAATGAGAATGTAATTATGTATTCATCGTGGTCATCTAAATAATGTGATTATTATATTTAGATGAACTAAAATAATACCAGAAAAATATTAAATATAAAATATATAAAAATAAAATAAATTGTAATCGGAATTATGATGTTTTAGACCTTATATGAATGTGATCTACCAAAAATATAATAAATTATATAACAATAAATATAAAATATATAAAAATAAAATAAATTGGAATTGGAATTATGATGTTTAGACTTTATATGAATAATGTGATTATATTTAGATACACTAAATATAATCCCAAAAATATAATAAATTATATAATAATAAATATAAAATATATAAAAATAAAATAAATTGTAATCGGAAGTATGATGTTTTAGACCTTATTTGAATAATGTGATTATATTTAGATAAACTAAATGATAATGATGGAATTTAGATAAACTAAATATAATCCCAAAAATATAATCAATTATGTAATAATAAATATAAAAATAAAATAAATTGTAATCGGAATTATGATGGTTTTTAGACCTTATTTGAAGAGGGTGTAATCAGTGTGGTATACATGTAACATGCATTTATATAACAAATAAGTAATTAAAAAAACATGTTTTAGCTAAGTGTAGTATATTTAAGGCAAAGGCAGATTTGAATGCTAGCCGTAATAATTTCATTTGAACATTAGTAAAAATATATATTTAATATTTTCTAATAATAGTAAAATATCTCTGGTGATTTTTATTGGTGATTATAGAAAAACTGCATATATGGCGAAATAAATCAATTATGTAATCATCAAACGGTAGTCAGTACATTATATTAAGTTTATCTTACACTTTTCACTAACTGATATATTTTTGAATATGAATTAGTGACAAGAGAAACATTTAATTAAGTTAATCTACCCTATATATATAAAATCCTAATGAAACGAATTTGTGAAACGATTTTATGAAACGAATTTATGAAACGACTGATTAAACGACTGATTATGTTTCAGGGCTATTTTTAATAAAATATTAAACGCTTGATGGTGAAATTAATAGCAATTGTCCATAAAAATCCGCGGATGTCAAAAGTGGTCTTAGAATTTTAAAATATTAATTAGTTTTCGAGATATTAATTTTTTTCTAATTTTTAATGACATTTCTGTAATGATGGCAACTAAATTTTCCATTTTTGTGGAATAAAAGGGAAAAGGGAAAGCGATAGGGATTATCAAATTTCTTTTTTTTGTTGTCATTTTTAAATTAAAATAGAAAATTGAAATTATCTTTTATTTGAATAGATAGTGAAAATAATATTGTGATTGAATTATGTTTTTCAAGAAAATTTGAAGAAATAAAAAATTATTTTCACGTATTTGATCTTCACGAATCAGTTTATTTTAGATAGCCAAAAATCGTTTGTCATCTTGAACATTGACATAAATTCAACTACTTTCAATTTTTCTTTTATCCAAGGAGGTTTTACCAAAATACACACATTTGACCTCCTTGCATTTAAGTAAAGATCTTATTCTCCCCTACTTACAGGAAATTAATTTAAAGAAGAAACCCAGTTCCTCAAGTAATTGTTTCTTATAGATCGCGATTAAAACTTTTCAAAAAGGCGCGGCACAGATGTCATATACGCACCACATTGGCGCGATTTTTTTCCACCGCCAATTTGGCGAAAACTTTGTTTTTGAATATTAATGTTATAATGTATATTGACGTTAAAACACTAACGTTATAACAGTAACGTTATAACAGTAACGTTATAACAGTAACGTTATAACACTATAACGTTATAACGTTTTGAATATAACGTTATTTTATTTTTATATTGAAATAAAAAATCGCGTGCTATTATTGCATGCTATTTGTAACTAATATTCAAAGACAAAGTTTTCGCCAAATTGGCGGGGGGGGGGGAAATCGCGCCAATGTGGTGAGTATATGACATATGTACCAAAGACGCTTAAAGCTGAAATGATTTTGCGAGAAAAATAAATTTTTCTAAGCATTCAGAAACTGGAAATATGTTGAATAAATTCGTCCAAATGACGTCATTTATGTAAACGCTTTTGTGGACATCAAAGAAATGCCATTAAAATTGAAAACAAATTAATATTTCAATAATATTACTTTTTGATATTTTAAATTTAGAAATTTTAAGAGTTATTATGAGACTTTTGGAACCATTCGGATATCTGAAACGAATGTATGAAATAATAATTGCAAAACTGAATGCAAAGATAATAAAATTTTCTCCTTGGTTTTCTTTTCAATTTTAATACGAATATGACATCATTTACTCTTTTCTCTCTTTCATCCGAAAAAAAAAATGTTGCAGCTATTAGAGAAATGCTATTAAAATTAAGATTACATTTTTAATATTTTAAATTAAAAAAAAACTTTAAGAGTTATTATCAGACTTTTTGAATCATGAGAATACGTCATCGTAGACGTCACAGTTGACATAAACGTAGCAGTAAATCAGTTGAGACTGGTTTATTCCACAGTAAAATATTTTTTAAGCGATTACATGGAAATTGAATATTGGTAAGGATTGTTGCAGGAAAAAATGGTCTAATATATAGCAGCAATTTTTTAGATACAAAGACAAATATTGTGTCAAAACAAGATTTTTTTTTTTAACTTACATTTTATTTTCTCTTAAAATGTGAGTCCCATGTTAACTAAAAATAAGCTGGATTTGTAATTAGTGATTTGGCTACATAATTTTTGTTGTAGCCTTTAATTTCATTGAACTCTTGAATGCCTATTTAAAAAGTTATTATTTGTTCCGATTTAGAATTTTGCGATGTGCAAATATTTGTGCAAGAACATTATGTCATATTTTTAACTTGATCTGTTTTAATGTATTCTCGGAAAGAAGGTAGTATAAAAAGAAATCGTAGTGATGATGATATTGGTGTTTCAGAAAGGTTTCAATCACCTAATTCAATTGCAGAGCGAGTGAGAAAATGTGGAGACTGTTTAATACAAGACCAACATTTATTTACATACAAACAATCAGCGACAACATCTACTAATCGTCTAAGGGAATTTAGGAAAAGAAAACTCAAAGGAAATGTACCCTCAACGTCTAAACGACCAGCGACAACATCTACTAAGCGTGTAAGAAAATTTAGGAAAAGGAAACTCAAAGAAAATGTACCCTCAACTTCTAAACAACCAGCGACAACATCTACTAAGCGTGTAAGAAAATTTAGGAAAAGGAAACTCAAAGAAAATGTACCCTCAACTTCTAAACAACCAGCGACAACATCTACTAAGCGTGTCAGAAAATTTAGGGAAAGGAAACTGAAAGAAAATGTACCCTCAACGTCTAAACGACCAGCAACAACATCTACTAAACGTGTCGGAGAGCTTAGAGAACGACAACAGCGTATACAGACACCATCAAAATCATCAGTTTCGACTGTAAATCACGATTTCGTTGCAACACACGATGTTGGGGATATGACTGAAAAGTGTAAATATTGTAACGCTATATATTGGAAAAAGGAATTTTGCAAAAAAAGTTGCTGTCATAGCGGAAAAGTAAGGCTGTCTGAATTATCTCCATTTCCTGTTGAATTACAGCAAATTTTCTGCGATAAAAGCTTTAGAAACGATATCCGAATATTCAACTCCATGTTTGCATTTGCAACCTTTCAAGCAGATATAACATTAGACAAACAGCTGCCCGTTCTAAAAGTTCACGGACAGGTACACCATATTGCTCCAAAATGTCTTTATGGATCAAGTGTAAGTAATAAATCGTATTGTGGTCAGATTTATATGTACAAACCTGGCGATGCTTTGCGATATAGATCAAAATTTGGATCAAATAATAACATACATCGTTACATTGGTGAAATAACAGAAATTTTAGAAAAATATAACCCATACGTTACAAAATATAGAGCCTTAAAAAATGTAGTAGAAAAAAATCGAGAAGAATATTTCTTATATTTTACAAGAGGACCTGATAAAAGAGTGTACAATAAACCTGCAACATCAGAATGCGCAGCGATTATTGTTTCAAAGGATGGCGTAATTCCAGATTTTGATTTATGCGTTTATCCCAAATTTAGCAACGAAGGTGTTATGTTACCAAAACTGTCTATGCATATAGACACTATGAGTTTTCCTCTATTGTTTCCAAGTAGTGATTTAGGTTGGACTCCTGGTATATTCCAGACAGGAAACAATAAAACAAAACAGATATCGGTCTTGCAGTACTATGCTTATCGCCTGATGTACAGAGATATAGATAACTTCAATCCTATTTATTATGGAGGCAGATTACACCAGCACTATGTTATTCACGCATACATTCGAATAGAAAATCAACGTCTTAATTATCATTTACATAATCAAGACAAACTGAGAATCGAATGTTATCAGGGTCTAATGGATCATGTCTCGAGAAGTGCATTAAATAACCCAAGCAATTTTCTGAATCGGGCAAAACTGGGCAACATATTTGTTCTACCGTCTTCATTTATAGGGGGCCCAAGACACATGCAACAGTTATATCAAGATGCAATGGCCATTGTGAGAAAGTATGGGAGACCTTATCTTTTTGTAACAATGACATGTAATCCGGGTTGGCCAGAAATGAAGAGAGCATTGAATAACATTAAGCACATTAAGATGGAATCGTATGATACCCCATTACTTATTGTAAGATTATTTCACTTAAAATTAAAAGCACTACTACAAGAAATACTAAGCGGAAAAATATTTGGGACTATCATTGCATATGTGCATACGATAGAGTTCCAGAAACGTGGATTGCCACATGCACATATGCTTTTTACAATAAAACATGATCAAAAACTAAAAACACCAGAACAAATTGATAATTGCATATCGGCAGAAATACCGGAGGAATGGCCGTTGAAAGGAAAGGTTATTAAACATATGTTACACGGACCGCATACAGATAATTCACCGTGTTTAAGTGAAAATGGAGAATGTTCAAAAAAGTTCCCAAAAAGTTTTTGTGCCAAACAGAAATGAATGAAAAAGGATATCCACATTATAAACGACGTGATAATAAAGCAGAAGCAAATCATTACAACAGGAAAGTGGGTGGACAGTTAGTAGCAGTGGACAATACGATGGTGGTTCCTTATAACCCTTACCTTTTAATGAAGTACGATTGTCACATTAATGTGGAATATTGTACTTCAGTATCAGCCACTAAATATATTCACAAATACATCCGCAAAGGATACGACAGAGCTCAAGTCAGTTTAAAAAAAATGGATAATATTGAAATAATCAATGAAGAAATTCATGATGAAATTACTTCATTTGTTGATGGTAGATATGTGGGACCTACTGAAGCAGCTTGGAGAATATTAGAAATGCCATTACATGGTAGATCACATACAATTTATAGATTGCCTGTTCATTTGCATCTGCAACATAATATAGTCTACAAAGAAGGCGATGAGGAGGAAGCTTTAGGAAAAAACAAAACAGCTTTGACAGCATATTTTGAATTAAATAAAGTTGATCCTGCTGCTAGAAATATTCTTTATAAAAATATACCCGAATTCTACTACCTGAATTCTAAAAAAACATGGATTAAACGTGACAAAAAATTCAAAATTATTGGAAGAGTCTGTTCTGTTAGCCCAAAAGATTCTGAAAGATTTCACTTAAAACTATTATTAAACTTTGTTCCAGGTGCCACATGTTACAATGATTTAAAACTTTATGAAGAAAAACAATATGAGTCTTTTAGGGAAGCTGCAATAGCCAGAAACTTATTATACACTGACGCTATTGTTTATGAAATATTTGATGAAGCTGTTGAATTCATGATGCCCAGTCAACTACGTTTATTTTACGGCACTTATCTTATTGGGGAACAACCAATCACAGCTTTGAATATTTGGGAAAGATACAAAAAATACTTCTGCGAAGGATTTCAAGATAATCATGAATATCGAGCTTTACAGCATATAGCCTCAGTCTTAGAATCTGAAAATTTTACATGCAAACATTTTAATCTACCCGATCCTAATACAGACTTGCAATTCATTGAAACAGAGAGAGAACGAAATGTAAGAGTGGAACAGGAATTAAATAAAGGTATAGAAATGAAAAGAAATTTCAATAAGGATCAATTACTTATACTCGATTCGATACTCTCTTCGATAATGACAAAAAATTATGACAGACTTTTCTTTGTGGATGGACCTGGAGGAACTGGCAAAACGTACCTTTATACCTACCTCATCCATTTTTTACGTGAAAATGAGAAAAAAGTTATCACTGTTGCGTGGACAGGAATCGCTTCCATATTGTTACCAGGAGGAACAACATCCCATCGTGCATTTAAATTGCCAATAGAAATAGATTCATATTCCAAATGTTATTTGAAAAATCGTGATGACAAAATTAAATTATATGAAACAGATGTAATAATTTGGGATGAAGCTTCAATGATTCCAAGCAGAGCAGTGGAAATGGTTGATGAATTACTTCGCGATCTCTGTAATGACAGTAGGCCTTTTGGAGGTAAATTTGTAATTTTCAGTGGAGATTTTCGTCAAATTTTACCCGTTTTGAAGTACGCTTCTCCCTCAAAAACTATTAGTTCCACTTTAAAATCAACGCTAATATGGCCAAAATGCACGCAATTTAAATTAACAAAAAATATGAGATCATCTGATGTTGGACATGCAAGCTGGTTATTAGACGTTGGCAATGGCATAATTCAAATTTTAGAAATTTCAGATAGTTGGAAATCTTCAGACATAATTAAAGATATTTATGACGCATCTATTTCCTCAAATGCAGATTTATCAGCTAGAATTATACTGGCCTGTCATAATGCTGATGTACGTGTGTTAAATAACAAAATATTAAATTTGGTTGAGGGAAAGGCTCATATCTACAGAAGCATAGATACTGCTAAGCATCGAGGTGTAGATCAAACGGATGAAGATGTTCAATTAGAATATCAAATTGAATATTTAAATTCGTTAAATTTTCCTGGATTCCCTGTACATAAATTACAACTGAAAATAGGATCCGTTGTCATGCTTATTCGAAATCTAAGTATTAAGAATGGCCTCTGTAATTGAACGAGATTACAAATAGTAAAATTGCATGAGCATTTTATAGCCGGTAAAATCATGACTGGGGATCACTCTGGAGAAGTTGTATTTCTTCCCCGTGTTAATCTGGATACAGGAGAGAGTAACGCAAGCAGATTACCATTTATACTGCACAGAAAACAATTTCCTGTAGTTCTAGCATTTGCTATTACTATAAATAAATCACAAGGGCAGAGTTTTGACCGTGTTGGAATATACGTAGATAGACCATTGTTTAGTCATGGTCAGTTATATGTTGCCTTATCCAGATGCCGATCAAAAAGTGGCATAAAAATTCAATGCTCTGGAGCTATTACAAATGTTGTTTGGAAAGATGTATTGTAAGTATATATTTTGTAAAATAAATGAGTGTTGGTTTTATTGTGTATTGGTGTATTATAAAAAATAAAATACAACCACAATAAAAAAGTGAACAACACAGGATTTCTGTAAGATCGCGATGCACGTATTGCTGCGGGGGTTGGCGCACGAAGGGCGCAGGGGGCCGAGCCCCCTAGTAAATTTATAATTTAATCTCTGTATGAAAAAATATATCAATATTTTAGCGATAAAATACATTAAACAGGTGGGGGGAGGGGGTCAGGGGGAGCATCAGAATGAAGCAATCGTGAATTTCTCAAAACTTATTTTTATAAATAAAATTTACATTTTTTTTATGAGAAACAACTCAGGGATCTGTTTAGGAAACAATTGGGTCCTTTAAAGGACCCTTCACAAAATTTCTCATTTCAAAACAGGACCCTTCATAAAATTATTTTCCCTAAAAGAGGACCCTTCACTAAATTAGTTTCCCTAAAATAAGACCCTTCACAAAATTCTTTGTCTTAAAAATAGGTTTTTCACAAAATTTTTCCATCTTTAAACCGAACATTTCACAAATTAATCATTTAAAAGTAAAATCTGACCTGTCACTTTTACATACATAAAGAAAATATATGTATTTTACATCCATGTATCTTCTTAAAAACGTATAAATAAGATCCTGAATATAACGATCATTTCAAATTCACATAATTACGTCTAGATTTTTCACAAATACGAAAAGCTGTTCACAATTTCACAAAAACAGGACCCTGGGAAAAAAGTCTGTCACATTACCAGCTTCAACAAAGCTGTGCGATTAAGCCTAATCGTGCAACAAGGACAAAAGTAAACATATTTTAATAGATAGTGATTAACATAGTTAATACTCATAAAAATGCACATATATACTGTAAATAAGTATTACCTTAATTGAAAGCAATCCGGTCTTTTATCAAATTAGAATTAGACAAGAACTTTCTGATTACGAAGCACGTTGCCGCTACAACGTGCATGGCTTACTCTCCGTCTCCTTATGCTGCAGCACAAAGGAGGGAAGGCCGAATGGCCGATCTGCAAATACGTCATTCAATCCAGTGTTGCCAGTCCTGAGGATCGTGCCTTAAACTTCCTGTTTTACAGCATCTGGAAGTTGTATGCTACTTACTTAAGACTCACCCTGTATTTTGTTACTCATGCATGTATACATTCCATTACGCATATGAAAATGTTAAATTGAGAATTAATAACATACTGAAAACCGATATTCCGGTTTGAGAAACGTACTAATTTGCTACTGTTGCATGTATAAATTCAATATATAAATAAAGGATTAGTTTTAATCTTCTTATGTGATTTTAGAAAAAAAAAATAAAACTAAGATCTCTTACGTAGGTTTTATTTTACATTATAAATAACACAAAAATTTGGATTACGTTTTAATGAAACTTCTGTATTAGTTTAATGAGTTTTTAACTATTACCTGTATTGAAAAATCATTAAAAAGAATTTTCTTCTATTAAACATTTAAAAGAAAAAAAATCTTTCGAATTCCTTAAATGCCTTCCGTACAAACTCATTAGATCAATAGTTAACGAAAGAAAAAAAAACTTATTAAATCCGTTATCAATAAAAAATAAAATGAAAAAAATATTTTCTTTTATTAACGTATTGATAATAAAACTCTAACAGGTATTTCTTCGAGAGAACATCTATATTTATTTTTTCTCATCTATATAAAATTATTTGTATTTTTAAATAAATGATTCAGTTTTAATTGCCTATTTTTATTTAAAGTTTTAATCAGATGTAATTAGGTTTAGATATTTTAATTAATTTGAACTGAGTTCTGAATTATTGAACAGAAATTATAGACCTTTTCTTCCATAACAAGAAAAAAAGTTACTTTTTTTTATGTCTCTTACTACCTAATTTGTCCCAGATAATACCGTCTCCCCCTATAATTTTTTTGCATCATGCAATATTAGAAATATATAAATAAATGATTAGTTTTAGTCTTCTTATATGATTTTAGAAAAAAATAAAAATAAAAATCAGATCTCTTACGTAGGTTTTATTTTACATTATAAATAACACAAAAATTTGGATTACGTTTTTATGAAACTTCTGTATTAGTTTAATGAGTTTTTAACTATTACCTGTATTGAAAAATCATTAAAAAGAATTTTTTCTATTAAACATTTAAAAGAAAAAAATCTTTCGAATTCCTTAAATGCCTTTCGTACAAACTCATTAGATCAATAGTTAACGAAAGAAAAAGAAACCTTATTAAATCCGTTATCAATAAAAAATAAAATGAAAAGAATATTTTCTTTTATTAAAGCATTGATAATAAAACTCTAACTGGTATTTCTTCAAGAACATCAATATTTCTTTTTTCTCATATATATAAAATTATACGCATTTTTAAATAAATGATTCAGTTTTAATTGCCTATTTTTTATTTAAAGTTTTAATCAGATGTAATTATGTTTAGATATTTTAATTAATTTGAACTGCGTTTTGTATTATTGAACAGAAATTATAGCAATATAAAACAATGAACTTGGTTTTCTTTTTCACTTACTTGTTATACAGTTTGTATCTAATTTAATTAACTATTAAACATTGTGAATGTAAATCTGTCTAGTTTTTACCTGTTATACGACTTACTATGCATTGCTACATCTAAATTTCCTTCAGGAAGAACTAAGAACATGGAGAATCACTTTCAGGCAAAGAAAATCATGGAAACAACATCGCAACGACCATTACGTAACGACCTTGCTTTCCAGTTGTGTATTTAAACCATTCAAACGTTCCTCTTGTCTTTCTAATATTTCTGTCCAACACATTTACCAGTATTCTCAGTAGATCCCTTTAGTAAAAAAAATAATTTAGTAAATAAGACGAATAAGGACTACAAACACAGAATATTAAGCAAAATAAAACAAATAAAATCCATAATTACATTGGCATGCCCAGACTACACTCTACAAAATTACTGTTCAGCATTGAGGCATTTGATGGTGCAAAGAAAGCAGAAGTATCAAAACATTGTTTACTTGATTTTTCAGAAGTCTTGGTTATGGCGAAACTTCAATAATGGTGCAACTTTTCACCATCTTATGGCAATATGCTACAGCCAATCAGAAAAATAGGTCTATGCATTCTCATTCTCAGTATACTGCTTTAGCGTGCAATGTCATCCGCATTGTCGAAAATGTGATTAAAATTGCAATAAAATCGAGGTGTCGCTGCTAATTCCAACTCCTAACCAGTGAAGTGTAGTGGAATGATTTCAGTATTGGGACTGAACCAACGGTGCAATGATGTTGATGTTTGTGTTAAAAACTTTAAAACAAAAAGCTGAAATTATAATATGCATGTGGCATATATTTTTATTGAAAGAGCGATCCTTATAATATCGTGTAGGTATGGGAAATAAATATTTGTTGTTTAGTGTGATGAAAAGAATTAGTTTATTCCTTTTTGGTCTTTCATTATGCTTCATTTGAAGTTGAAACCCGGCAAAAATAAATTGGAAACATGCCAGAGTTTTCTATACGCATGTTTGTCTAGTATAGGGATCTTCAACCTTTCAAACCTGAGGGACATATCAATGAATTCTTAATGTCCCGCTGTCCACATCAGTGAAATTGCCTACGCAAGAAATGCATACAGGCCAAGATTAGAAGACCAGGAGTGGGTTATATTAGGACACTTCGGAGTTGCAGAATTCTCATTTTCTTTTTTTTTGATTTCTAAAAAGAATATTTCATTATATTTTCAGATAATGTTTAATATTATCACCAGACATTTTAGACATTTTCTTTAATTAGTACTAGTAGCAGTGGCAACAGGAGCTCTAAAGACAGCAGTAACACTGTATTTATTAAGTCATACATTAATGCATAAAAAGCATACATATGTGCCATTGGGAGCTATTAACATAAAGTGGTACTACCTGTGTCGGAAAGTGGAATTTTTTTATGGCTGTATTCACTTCACATGTATTTATGTTGATATGAAAGAAAATTACGCGTATCGGGTAGTTTTCCCCTGTTTTCTTATTTACTTTCTTACCTAAAGAAAAGATTTGCTCTTATAAGACACTTCGAAAGTCTTTTTCGATGCCGCAGAAAACCTTTGACACAGATTGAAGAACTTTTGTGATCAAAACACTGCACAGTGTACCGAAATGGCAAATGACAATGACATATGTAAAAATTCTATGTATTTTCCCAAGATTTGTCAACTATGTAGAGTTGTTGTGTAAGTCCCACAGCATAAGAAACCGTATACAGGGTGGTTCAGAACTGTATGTCAAAAATGTAAAGGCAGGTAGAGGGGACCTAAATAAGCAGATTTCGTATAGGAATGTGTATGCGGTAATGCCGCATTAAAGCTCTAACACGTAAAGCAGTATGAATCAGAGGAAACTGAAAAAACAAAAATTTATTAAGAGTTTACAAGAGCTGCCCGAAAGAGCGGTCACCAACAGCGATACAAGATTCACAGCGGCGGCGCATGGAACGGCGTACATTAGAAAAGACGTCAGTTATGTCGAGCAAATGTCCAACAGCAACAGACAAGCGGGCAACAAGATATTCTAGATGTGATGGGACTCTCCCACATGAGATTTTTAATATGACCCCAAAAGAAGAAGTCCAAGCAGGTTTAATCAAGAGAACTCGGTGACCAGGGAACTGGTCCGCACCGTCCTATCTAGTGCTGGCCATAGACAGTGTCCAGGTGATTTCTGACGTCTCGGCTGAAGTGAGGTGTGGCTCCATCGTGCTGGAACCACATTCGTCTGTGAACAGCTGGAGGAATATCAACCAGAATTTCAGGTAAGATCTCCTGTAGGAAGATGCTGTATGTGAGGCCAGTCAAACGACTAGGTAGAATGTACGGTCCAATTAAGTTATTGTGCACAATGCCTGCCCAAACATTAATGGAAAACCTTTCTTGGTAGGCGTGTGCTATTGTGCAATGTGGGTTAACACGAGTCCATTGGCGAGAACTATGGATGTTAAACATACCCGACCGCGTAAAGGTAGCCTCATCAGTCAAAAAAACATCTGCAGGGAAGGTTTGGTTGGCTGCAAGCAGTCTGCTGTATGTACCAACGATCAAAGTTGAGACGTGGAAGATAATCGTCAGGGGTCATTGCTTGCACTCTCTGTAAATGATACGGATGCATTCTGTCTTCATGTAAAGTCCTCAAAACAGTTGCATGGCTCACACCCAACGCACATCCTACAGCTCTCGAGGTTGTCGGCGGATTATCCTCTACTGTGTTTAGTATTCTTTCTTCCACTGCAAGAGTTCTGCGATATCTCACAATGGCAGTATCACGCCTGGAAGCATAAAACGCTCCACTCGTGCTTAACTCCCGATGCAGACGCTCGAATGTTCGACGATCTGGTTGATTCCTATCCGGGAAACTTTTTCTGTTCATCTTTTGCGCAGCTAATCCATTTCCCTGTGCAGCCCCATACATGAAATGCATGTCGGCACAGACAGATCATGCTTCAACATTTTATCCGTTTATGGTTGAATGTACAAAGGTAGTTCAACAGTATCATAGAATGTTGTAATAAAGTTTCACCATCATATAGCTTCAACTTTTTCGGCATCGTGTTTTAGAAAAATATTCAACAAAATTTTTAACAGTATACATCATGGATGGGATAACAAACGATAATATTTATTAGCAATAAAAAATTACACAGAGCTTGTCAGCAATCGTCAGTATACTTTTTTATCTTATCATATATCTAACTTTATTTTTTGTTAAAAAAATTCACTCATTACGTCTTACAAGTACAATAAAACATTTTAAAATTTCCCCCCAAAAACAGCGTAAATAAAAACAAAACCAAAAAGTCATGCATCATGGCATAGATTACGAAACATTTCCAACATGATACTATTAAGAAATTTCATTTTTGCTCATATAATGAAATGAGATATCTAAATAAGCATTAAAAAACACAACACAGTAAAAATTCATTTTCAGAAAATGCTGTCTATATCGATATGTGTGCGAATTCTTTCGTGCAACGCTGTATATAACCTACACGATTCATAATTCACTAAAAATTAGCACAGCTGAAAACATATACAGCCCGCAGTTATGGCTCATAGACAGCCCTGTAACCGAATTCTTTTGAGTGTCTCTGTAAATAAACGATAAATTCTACGCACTCTATAATCTATAGAAAACATGCTGTAGTGCACCTCAGTAATGTATACCGATTTCATTTAAAGAGTGTAACATCTTTAAAATACACTGCAAACAATTTTTCCCCATAGATAATAATGCAATAGAATTAGTTTGTGCGGTCCTGTAAACGAACTATAATTGCTACTTACTCTATATTCTATATAAAGCATCTTAACATCGACTTTAGTGATGCTTATTAATTTAATTATGTTTGAAACAGTGTAACATCATTAAAATGCACCAAGCGTTCCCGTAAACTAACCATAAACAAGTAATATAAAAACAAATTTTTATGTTAATTCCTACTTTTAATCATAAACTAGATGGAACTCGTCAAAACTTGACGAAAAAACTACTATAACAATATCAGTAAAATAAGCTTCTTTATTATTTAAGAAGGGGGGCGTATGAAAAAGTCTTTTAAATATTTTATTTTAAAAGTTATTTGCCCCAGTGAAATACAGTACCATTTCTGATGCAAACTCCAAACAAACAATCCGTAAACAACTGTTTAATGCAAATAAGTTCGACATTACCGCCATATTCACCACTACAAAAAGAAAAAAGTAATTCCGGCCTGTGCCGGGAGGAAAAGGTAGCTTTCCTATATCTTCGTTTTAAATTTTTAGCTAATGTTACACGAAAACAGCAAGTTAAAATGCAAAGAAACGTTTACAAAAGATTCGTTAATACTGAATTTGAATAAGAAATTCGCCAAATTATTGAGCAATAGCCAAATTGGCTTCATTTATGAAGACTTATTTTGGTCGCCAAATTTGGCGATATTTCGCCAAATGTCGCCAATTTCGTCAATTTTGTCGCCAATGTCGCCAATTTTGGCGCTAACGGATATGAAAATATAGTTTTATGCGTATGATTGGGAAAATTATTACAACAATGAAAGAAAATAATTTGCAAGTAATGGCGTTAATGTGCTGTTTTGTTTCAAAATGTCAGCCACCCTAGAATTTCAAACTGCTCTATCTCAGCCATTTTTTATGATAGAGGTAAACCAAAAAATGCTCTGGAATCCTTGTATCAAGGCCTAACACGTAATTAAAAAATAAATTTTAATTTTTAATTTTTTTGTATATTTATTTTAGTTTTAAATTTTTAAATGGCCGCCATCTTGAAACAAAATGGCGGACCAAGCTGGCCAATGAACTCGGTCGAGACATTGGTGAGCTTAATACACACAATTAGTTTCATCAAAATCGATTTATAAATACGAGCGTTATTGTATGACATAGGTCATATATATATATATATACTAGTTTTCTAATGATTATTTATCATACAAAATTAATTAAATATTTTGTGCATGCATGCCTGCATTTATTCAGCATTAATTTATGAGATATTTAAACAAATTTGCTATCCACGATAATTTTACACCATGTTATGTCACTTGAATATTGTCCATAAGAAAATCGGGTACTTTTCCAGTATAGGATCCTTTGCTTTTAGGTTTGGCGTAATTCGAGCTTCAAAAAGGGATAGATTCGTTAATATACATAGATTTGTTGCCAAAAGATATGAAAACAAACCCAATGAACTATTGGTGCTTTTCTATTATAGGGGTCTTGATGCTTTTTTAAAAAGCTTGGCACAATTCGTGCATCAGAAAGTGAGATTTGGTGCCAAATGACATAAACAGCCATGGAAACAAATTCGACGATTTTTTTTGTTTATATGCGTATTTTAATTATACGTATATTATTATTGTTTTTTCTATACAAATTACTTCTGATTATATATAAAATAGGATAAATGACATTTTACGCTAAAGAAATTGTATAAATATTGAAAAAATGCTTCTGTATACGAAATGACAAAGTGAATAGGTTGACAGAAAGTATGTTGCCAAATTTCCTTTTCCGCCATGGCTATTTTCTCTGTTTCGTCAAGGCACCATATACTGGAAAAGCACCGAACTTTTATGCTTGTTTATACATGTATTTATATGTATATATACAATTTATTTATAATTGTATTTCAATTTACCTCTTTTTGTACATAAAAATAGATAAATGGCTTCTTTATATTAAATAAATTGTATAAATATCGAAATAATTGCCTGTGTATATCAAAAAGCGAATAGATTGTTAGAAAACATGTTGCCGAATTTCAATTCATCGCCAAGGTCACTTTCTGTATCTCGCGAAGGCCCCTAAATTGGAAAAGAAATGAAAATCATTTTAATATATAACGTAATTTACACCTTAAGTGTGTTTCGAGTATAGTAATTTAATTATTCCTAGTTTTTTCTTCTCTTTGTTATTTATTTGTAAACATATAATTCATTATTAAAAAAGTAATGCTACTGAAATATTCATTTGTTTTAAACTTTAATAGCGTTTCTCTAATATATAGGGAGCATTTTTTTCCTTGCTGCCATTTTACCATAATTGATGTCATATTCTCATTAAAATTGGAAAGAAAACCAAGCAGGATATTTTATTCTCCTTCCGTTCAGTTGGGCAATTATTATTTTATACATTCGTTTCAAATATCCGAATTAGTGATTTTATAAATTCGTTTAATTAAATTTTACAAAAAAATAACAAAATAATATCAATAAGTAATAATTACTCTTAATTCCTTTCCCCTCCCCTTTCTTTTGCGTTTACATAAATGACGTCATTTGGACGAATTTATTCAAAATATTTTCAGTCTATAAATCAAATTAAATGCTGACAGACGATTGAATCCTGACGATAGAAATGTGATGTTTTTTCAAATTTTCCTAAAAAACATAATTTAATCACAATCTTGTCTTCATTATCGATTGAAATAAAAGATAAATTCAATTTCAATTTGAAAATGACGAATAAAAAGAAATCAATAATCCCTATCGGGATCCTTTTCAATTTTTTTCCCTTTTTTGTCACAAAAAAACTGAGTAATTAGTTGCCATCATTACAGAAAAGTCATTAAAATTAGAAAAAAATTAATATCTCGAAAACTAATTCCAATTTCAAAATTCTATTACCAGTTTTGACATCCGCGGATTTTTATGGACAATTGGTATTAATTTCACCATCAAGCGTTTAACATTTTATTAAAAATAGCTCTGAAACATAATCAGTCGTTTAATCAGCCGTTTCATAAAATCGTTTCATAAAATCGTTTCATAAAATCGTTTCACAAATTCGTTTCATTAGGATTTTATATATATAGGGTAGATATATATATGGATATATCTATATATATAAATCAACATTTGAGCGGAGGGTGGTTTTGGGGTCTGGGGGTCATGATCGGTGAAAATATATCGAAATTTTCCGGAACTGCTTTCCTCCGAACGGCTGCAATAGGTAGCTTTATACTTTTTAGTATTGAAAGCTACCTAAAATTTCATGGACCTACAAGTATCATACAAATAGTATATTCCCACGTCCATATCATATTCAGTAAATAAAGCACACATCTCTCTCCCTGTGATAATGCAACCGAGTGAACTTCTATGCATTGCATTTGTTCAAAGGCACCGTCGAAATTCGACGTTAAAAAAAGATTTAAAATGTTTAAATACTAAAAAGTTTTAAAATGTCCTCTTTAATCATTGTTCGTTTCAAATCCATATTTTTTAAAATGCATCCATTGTTTTAAGCTAATCAATTTTTATGTAAAGATGGAGAAATTTTTTTTACAATAATAATATACAATCTGCAGATGATGCAGATTTTTTATGTTTTCAAGTATAATTTATTTGAATGTTTTTTTCGGTCCCTTTCCATAATCATGGTTATCCCTTTTCCACAGTCGTGATCTTTTCCCTCTTATACAGTGAAATACACCACAGATCTTTAAAATAATAATAAAATACAATTCCAAGCATATTCTGATGCAACACATACATCAACACGAATTCAATATGATATCAATTTAATGTTGAACATAAATTGAAAATCGTTTTTTTTTTTTTTTTTTTTTTTTTTGAAAGATTTCAGTTTAGCGCCAAAATGCTCTATCTTATGGTTAATCTAATTTTATGATTTATCAGAGGTTTTTTGAATGTTTTTTTCGGTCCCTTTCCATAATCATGGTTATCCCTTTTCCACAGTCGTGATCTTTTCCCTCTTATACAGTGAAATACACCACAGATCTTTAAAATAATAATAAAATACAATTCCAAGCATATTCTGATGCAACACATACATCAACACGAATTCAATATGATATCAATTTAATGTTGAACATAAATTGAAAATCGTTTTTTTTTTTTTTTTTTTTTTTTTTGAAAGATTTCAGTTTAGCGCCAAAATGCTCTATCTTATGGTTAATCTAATTTTATGATTTATCAGAGGTTTTTTTATTATTATTTTCTTCACTTTTTATGTTGGTTAGGGAAATCAATTTCCAATTGTGGCAACTTTCCCAGGTGTTATTTTATATTACTGAAGCAAACTGGCGGCCATTGTTGAGATAGATTTGAAAAATAATTCATGCTTCAAAATTGTTTAAAATGTTGTTAAATTAAGCGGCAGTTTTCAAATAAATTTCATTCGAAAGTTAACATTTTTATAATTGATGATGTATAAATTGAAATTGTACGGTATTTAGAAGTGATGTAAGCGCGATAAAAACAAAAGCTATAGCGCCGTTTGTTGTCACAATCGTTATACATTCTATTCTTCATAATGAAGAATTTAAAAATCGTTTAAAATTACGTCATGTTGACATAATCCTATAAATTTTTCTCTTTAAATTTATCAATGTAAAAATGCATTTCAAGATAAGCATAGCGTCATTTTCACAGGCGCAAACTTTTCACACGTACTTTATATACGTTGCTTTTATGCTTAACCATCATGTATACAAATAAAAATGTATTTTGTATTTAATTGTACTGAAAAAATGGCATCCGCCGTATACCCTGTCCAGAGGGTGGCTCGTACTGCGACCTATGTAATACGTAATAACACTTCGTACTCGCTTGTTTTTCAGCTTCAAAGTTTGAGAAACATTAATCGTATTTTTAAACACATTAAATACATATGCCCTTAAATTTCATACGATTTATAAGCATTTTGATACTTCTCCGTTATCCGGTCGACCACTTTCCATTAAAAAAAAACCCATCGCCAAACTATAGGTAACGCCAAAAATGTATTATCGTGGCGTCAAACTCACTTTGCGTCAAATGCGTTACACGTGCTTGTTATCTCATCAAGTGATGTTTAATTCGACGTTTAATGTATTTTTATTGATGTTTTACTGATTTTTTAGTTAAATCATTAATTAAAATAGAAATTACATCTTCGACAACATGATATTAACAGCGAAAAAGCATTGAAAAAATGTTGCGATGCGCAGTTACGTACAATAGATCAATTTTAACTGACGTCACAAACATTTATCCAGCAGTCGAGAGAGATAATTAAGAAAAATAATTTAATTAAATAAATTTCCAAGGCTATTTTTGTTTCTATTTTCATTAATATATTGTAAATTTTACTGTTTAAAGTTACTGATAAATGATACTTTAGTGAATTGGGCTTTTCCAAATTTTTTTTTCTTTTTTTTTTCTGAGATTCTAATGGCAAAACTTCTTCCATTTGTTTATTGGGCGCTACAGTTTGGCGAATAATTTGGTGATAGTTTTTTACATGGAAAGTGGTCGATGGGATAATGGAGAAGTACCAGAATATTAACTAAGACCGAACTAAGAAAAAATTTCCGACCAAATAATTGTATTTCGTTAAGAATTAAATTTTCTTATTTTTAATCTCCGAAAGAAACAATAATCATGGATTTAATTAATTTTCCAATATGCGGTGCACCCAAACAATTTTGATTAAATCGGCACAGATGTCGCAGACGCATCGTGGTTTCTTTTTGGCGCCTAAATGGCGATTTTTGCTTTGTATGGCAACTTGGTGTTAATAAAATTGAATACATGTGTAAATAAATAAAATAAAATAATTTAAAATTAATTAATTAATACAATTAGTTGCATGTGTTTAATAAAAATAATGTGTGAAAATTGGGTTTTCTCGCCAAAATAGCTCAAAAAATAAATCGCGCCAATCCCTGTGCGTCTGCGGCTTCTGTTCCATGTAAGGGTATTTTTTATTTAATAAATAAAATTTATTAACGTTTAAAAACAAATTTATGAGTAATTTAATATATTTTAATCTTTTTGTATTAGTTTTAATGTTTCAGCAAATGTTAAAAGTAAATAAATTGATGACATTGATATTTTTATAACGTATTCAATCTTTGTTTACAATTCTACATTGCCCAGATAGCTTTAAGTTACGGTCAGAGTCAGACTTCAATTTTATGAAAAGTTGCAGCATCCTCTGGCGATTGACTTTATGATGTCATAGGAGAAGTAAAATTTGAAATTAAAATTACGGCTAATTAATAAAATTTTCGAACAACGAATGTACGATAACAAATCTGTGTCCAAATATCTTTCATTTAAAAAAAGAATGATGTAATTTGATGCAGCAGTTTGTTCTCACGGACTATCGAAAAAGAAAACTTAGCGTTTTAAATACAGGGTGATCAGAAAATGAGTATACATTTGAAAAATTAATAATTAACGGAATAATGTAGGTAGAGAGGTAAAAATTGACACACATGCTTGGAATGACACGGGGTTTTAGTGTATCCACAAAAAAGTTCATAAAATAGCCGACAGATGGCGCTTCGTGTGATAAGAAAAGTAATAATTAGCATAACAAATTATGACAAAGCAAAGACGATGTTCTTCAGAACGAATGCTCAACATGTCCACCGTCATCCCGCAACAATAGCTGTAGCCAAGGGACAACGTTGTGCACAGCACTGTGCAGCATATCTGTAGTTATGGTGAGAAATTGGCGTTGGATGTTGTCTTTTAGCATACCTATTGATGTCGGTCGATCCCGGCAGATTCCCCATTTTGATAGTAGAGCTTCATTAACATTGCCTTTTCTGGTAACGTCAACATGCTGCTTTTGCTGATGCATCTGATTCTCTCTCTCATTACAGCTCCTTTTATACACGATTCTCAGGCAGAGTCACTGACGTTTTGCTGTTCAGTGCCATCTGTCGGCCTTTTTTTTAACCTTTTTTTTTGTGTGTGGTTACAATAAAACCCCATGTCATTCCAAGCATGTGTGTCAATTTTTACCTCTGTACCTACATTAATCCGTGAATTATTAATTTTTCAAATGTATACTCATTTTCTAATCACCCTGTATATAGATGTTAAAATATTACCTAGTTGATGTTAGCTAATGTCAAAAGATTGGCGAACCACAGAGTTTACAGAATAAACTCTATGCCTTTCAACAGTGGGAGTTGCCGACTTTATGACGTCATAAGCAACAGTAAAAGTTTAATTGAAAATTACGGCTAATTAATTAAATTTTTGAACAAACGAATGCACGATAACAAATCTGTGTCCAAATATATTTCATTTAAAAAAAGAATGGTGTAATTTGATGCAGTAGTTTGTTCTCACGGATTGTCGAAAGAAATTGCTTAGCGTTTTAAATATATAGATACATAAAATAAACCCGTGCAGCATTAATGTCGCACGTTATCTTTATTGAACATTTTTTTATAATCATCGTTGCGTTATTTTATTTTTGTGGCATCACTAATTTGCGGAAAATCTTTCATTTCATTTATGAAAACAATGGGAGAAATTTTTTTCCTATATAAAACTAAAACTATTTAATTTAATTAATGAATTAATATTTGAAAAAACTGTATTAACATCAAATGTCATCCACTACAAGTTTAAAAAAATGTTTTTGAACTTGAGTGGATGAATAGAAAATATTTTATTAACGATTGAAAATTTGAACAAGATATATAAATATATAGAGAGTGTGAGCTAATAGTAGGAATTGAATGAAACACACTTCACTTTCAATATCGAACATGCCATGGTAAACTTCAATAACATGTATGAATTACACGATAATCCGAGTTTATTTATGCGAGTTAGAGCACGGCCAGACAAACCGAATTCATAAACACTTTTCAACATAGTTTGAAAGTGTTAAAAAAGGATATTTTAATAAATTTACTGGTTAAAAATAATTTACTTTTCTTACATTTAATCCGACGTAATTATATATATATATATATATATATATATATATATATAAACTTATTGCAAAAATTAACCATTGAAACAGAAATAACTGACCAAATGCAATGAAATTATTATCCCAAATAGCTATGTCAAATTACACATTATAAAACATAGTCCTAACAAATGAAGTATTTATTCAAAAAGTGAAACATAAGTAAAAAACAAACAAAAAAAAATCACAAATGTAAGCTTATAATGTAATTTACTTTTTCAAGGGCTGGGAAACCACATTATAAGCAAAGAATGATTGTTTTCTGTAACTGTCACAAGCTTAAAGCCAAAATTTTGTGACAATTCCAAGCCCTAACAATCATTGGAAAGAAATTGGAAAAAAAAAAAAAAAAAAAAAAAAAAGGATACCTTTGAAAATAGAACACTACAAATCAAACGGAAGAAAATAAATCCATTTATAAACAAATAAATACAAAGGAAGACAAAGAAAATCTATACATTACAACATAAATTTGTCCAGAATCCGAAGCCAAAAATGTTTTGTGCTAAGCACATGGTAAAGTGAATAAGTGAATTCAAACGTACAAGTTAAAATTACAGTTAATTTTCTAAAAGTAGCAGTTATTAATTTAACCATTGTGATTTTAACTATTTCTAATTTAAAATATAAAAATACAAATAAATAATATAAAAACTATAAATTCATTTACTAAAAATATTTTTTGACTTAAATAATTTTAATATATATATTATATTATTGGAATATTTAAAAATTTCACTTGTATTCCAAGTTTTCAGTTAAAAGAGAAAAAAAAATTGTGAAAATATATATGGTGCTGCCATCTGGTTTTATAATAAACAATAACTAAAAAATAATACTAAAGAATAATAGTAATAGTTTTTTTTTAAAATCATTATATGGTGCTGCCATCTAGTTAAAGATTAAAACAATATCTAAATAACTATTAATTATTTTGATTAAGTAAATTTTCCAGTATAAAATTATTTTATCTATTTATTTTTACATATGTCAACATTTAAATAATTTCAAAACATAAATAAACCCATAAAATCTAAAATATTATTGTAGAAGTCAAATTAAATTTTCATTTTATAAATAATTATATGCAAGCTTAAAAGATTTACCAATATGACTACATGCACTTATTGGAACTAACATCTTGCAAAATTTTATTAACCCTGAAAAATAAAATTAGATTTTCATTTTATAAATAACAATGCAAGTTTAAAAGAAATACCAAAATGGCTACACGCACTTAATGGAACTAACATCTTGCTAAATATTATTTATTCTGAAAAATAAAATTAGATTTCACACACTGATAGCTAAAAATAACCAAACATTTCCAATATGTTAACCTCACGTATTGAATCTAATATCTTGCAAAAAATAAAAAATAAAAAAATAAAAAATAAAAACGCATTTAACTAAATTGTTAAATGTTCTCTACCTGGCAAGGGAAAAAAAAAAAAAAAACATTAAATCTCCAATATGGCAACGCACTTATTGGAACAATATTATATTTAAAGTTCTCTCCCTAGAAAAGAAAAAAAATTAGAATTTACTATTTAAATTTTTTAATTAATAAAAGATATTTAACCAAAATATTCCCACTCAGCTCTCACATAAAGGAATTCATTCTTTAGCCAAATATATCAGTAAACAAAATGTAAGTGTTTTAACAGATAGAATGTGCAAACATATAAACCCCAATGAAAGCAAAATTTATATTCGTAAAATTGACTTAACTAAATAAAAGGGATAGCCATATTCTACTGCATGTTGAAGAATAAGTTTTAAATTTTGAGTTTTAAAATTATTAGAACAAAGATTGTTTATTCTATGTGCAAAATTTAGTAAAATATTTACAAATACTGATTTATGTATACAAGACTTATAATTAGTAAATAAGTTAACTTTAAATGTAAAATCATTTCTTTTGTCATAAATGTCAAACAAAATTTTATTATCTTTAAGAATTATCTTAAGATCAAGAAAATTAATTTCATTATTTACCATAAGGTTGAAACTATAATTTAAATTTTTATGATATTTTATTGGTAGTAAATAATTTGAATTATTATTAAAATAGAAGACAATTATATCATCTATATAACGGTACATTTTACAATTAGCAATATGTGAATTACGTTCATAATAATATAAATATAATTCTGCAAGAATTGAAGAAACAATACCACCCTGTGGTAATCCACAGCATTGAATATATATATTCTCATTAAAAACAATATAATTATGATGTAGAATAAATCTAGTTAAAGTTTTAAAGTAATTTAAAGAAATGTTATTTTTTAATTTTATGGAATCCTTGTATTCTTTGTATAATAAATTGACAATCCTGAACATATCCTTGATATCAATATTATTAAATAAGTCATTAAAGTCAAACGTCTTCATGTAAGTTATGTTATTTAAATTTTTTATATTATTGACAAGTTGAAAACTATTTTTTATGCTAAACAAATTATCTTTTAGTTTTGTAAGTTCAAACAATTTAGTGAGAATAGTTAATAGAAATTTACTTGCATTATTATTATACGTATTACAGCCTATAGTTACAGTTCTAAATTTTATAGGAGTTTTATGAAATTTAGGTATAACAACAATGTATGGATAATTAAAGTTGTAATTTTTAATTTTTAGCAATTTATAATATTGAAATATATGTCGATTATTAATAATTGTATTAAGATTAGTTTTTTTAAAATTTAAACTTGTATTTATTGCATTAGATATTAGCTGTGAATAATATTTTTTGCAGATGAAAGCATAGTTGTTTGGTGATTTATCAACATAAGTAATAATAAATTTGTTTTGTAAATTCTTTATTTCACTATTTAGTTGTTTAACATTAAAATTAAAATTTTCCATATTTCTGAAAAGTTCAACATTTAAATTACTTAATACATTTAATTTCCATTCTTTAAAAAATTCAATGGGTTTATTATAATCTATTGAAATTTTATATATAAAAAGGTCAAGATCCAGATTAAATTGTTTTAATATAGAAAAAATATTATAACATGATGGTGTTCGAAATTTAGTCCCATTAGTCATAAAACTGCGCAGATAATCATTCTCGACAATATTAATATCCCCTGTAATAATGTGACCATGTACCTTATCTACATAATTACTAAAACTAGGATTATTACATAAGCACGGAGGTTTATCATTTGATGTAAGAAATTTTGCAAAATTATTGTAATTGAAAATTCTACGTCCAAGTGTAACATTGTATTTGTATGATTTATGTATTGTAAAATTTTTTATGGGGAATTTGTTATTGTTATTAATTACATTGTGTATATTAATTTTATTAAGTACTATATTGGAAAAAGTGATTATAAGTTGAGTATTGTTAGTTTTTTTATAAGTATTTTTTGAAATTTTTACATTAAGTTGATTAATTCTATATAATAGAAGATCAAAATATACATCACTAAAATGTGGTGATAAATTTAATGTTAAAAATACTTTATAATAATTATTAAGATTTTTCTTTTTGATCGAAAAAATATGTTTCCTTATATCAAACCAATTGAAAGTATTAGTGAATTCATTTTCCATATTAGATAATTGCTGTATAATATCATTACTAGAAATATTATATATATATATATATATATATATATTATACAAGTCTTAGAAATAAAATCTGTTCTTGTCAACTTTTAAGAAAGGAAGTGTTAAATAAAAATGTAGACTTTTTATTCTGTTTCAGTCTGCTAAAAACGCGCAACCAAGCGTAAAGTTATTCATCTCCTATACAAAGCAGCTTAAAAAGAATTTTGAAGTGTAACTTTTAATTAAAAAGCTTTCACTCAAGATTCAAACAAGGTTGAAAAAAAAAGAAGTAACATGTCACATTCTATAAAAAGTTTCTTGATTTGTGTTAGAGAAAAGTTCGTTAATTATTTTATAATTTATTTTATCATAAAGTTAGATATATTACAAGTTTAAATTTCTTTCTCAACACAATGGGGGAAAAGTTTAATGCTTCACAATTTTATTATTCTTTTTCATGGAATATGATACACTGGCCTCCCAAAAGTTAAGGTACAACCAGTCTTTTGTGTCTAATTTGAA
Organism: Maratus michaelseni; assembly: GCA_963931845.1. Taxonomy (NCBI): domain Eukaryota; kingdom Metazoa; phylum Arthropoda; class Arachnida; order Araneae; family Salticidae; genus Maratus; species Maratus michaelseni. Next base: position 376,794,744 of record OZ007593.1, on the reverse strand, counting down.
AACAAATGAAGGTAAAAACATGAAATTTAGAGGAATTGTGCTTTAAGCAGTTATTTATCGAATTTTACTTAATTTTAACATCAAGCATGATTTACAAATAAAAAATTTTATTTTTTGCAAAAGTCCACTGTTTGATAAAAAAAGGGAGTTTTTTGTGAAAAAAATTAAATAAACGTATTTTAATAAGGCATGTGTCCGGCCCTACTTCTAATGAATTTGTGGCATCGACTTTCCAGACTGTTGTCGTATGCTGGAACAGGAACAATGACCATACATGGGGCAACGCTTGTTCCAGCTCATTTAACAACTTTGGAGGAGAACTTAGGGCAGTCACCTGTCTGCTGAGATAGTCCCAAAGATGCTCTACGGGATCAAAGTCCGAAGATTGTGCTGCAATTCCATTCGCTCCAAACCTTGATCCTCTAGATATTCATCAATGATTCTATATCAATCCGATCGGGCATTATCAACCATTCAGATTAATTTATCACCAATAGCACCACCATATGGTGTGACAAACGGAGCAAGGATTTCGTCTCGATATTTTACAGCAGTCAGAATTCTTCCATGGCACACATGGAAGTTACTGTGACCAAAAGAGGAGATTCCAGCCTAAACCGTGATTCCACCTCCTCTATAACTGTGTCTTTCAACAATGTTACATAGATAGAATCTGTTGCCTTGTTCTTTCCAGATCAGCACACGAACTGAATCACTCTCCAAAGCAAACCAGGACTCATCTGTGAACAGTACGGCAACCCATTGTTGTGTGTTCCAGGTAACGGACACTTTTGGCCAACATAAACGGGCACTTATGTGCTGTCGATTAAGAGGGCCACACACGGCGGGGCGTCTTGCAAAGAGTCCATAATTGTGAAGACGTCTATGCATCGTAATCGCAGGTATTGTCATTCCTGTAGCTTTACGATGATCTGAAATTAGCAAAGCCACAGTAGTGATTCTCCTCCTTCGGGCCAAAAGAGCTAGAAAGCGATCTTGTTCAGGGGTTGTAACCCATGAGCACTCTGGAACAAGTCTTCTTGATACTGAATTTTTGGATTCAAATTGATATCAGAGCCTTTGGACCACACCACGAGACACGTTAAGACGTCTAGCAGCACCAGCTTGTGATATCCCCATTTACATCCATAGATTGCCCGCTATCTTAACGAATCAAGTAAACGACACCACGTCCTAGACATGGAGAACACTATTTTAGTACCTAGAATTCAAGGCCATCACCCAAAAAAAATAATTTATACAAATTCCCAAAGTGGGATATTCACAGTTCCTCCTGACAAAGTATCCAATACATTAAAATAATTGAGATGGGTATAATTGTTTTAAAGATTTTATTGAAGTTACTTATGATCATTCATATGTATCATATTTTTACCTTTATTTTCATTCTTTTAATAGTGAGCGTCAAAAAACTGGTTGTACCTTAACTTTTGGAAGCCACACAGTGGTCAAACATCGAAAAAAGCTGGCCGAAAATCAAAAAAGGTTGTAGATCCTTCTAAAAATTTTTACATGTAGGTTTTTGAGGTCGCTGATTACGAATTTGATATCGAAATTAAAAAATTCAAAATGGCGGATCCAATATGGCGGACTTTTTAAAAAAAATTGTTTTTTTTTCTGTAAAAGTTTCTTTAAGGGGGTTTTTGAGGTTGCTGATTACGTATTTGATATTAAAATTCAAAAATTCAAAATAGAAAATCCAATATGGCGGACATTTTTATAATTTTTTTTTCTGTAAAAGTTTGTTTAAGGGGATTCTGTAGGTTACTTTGTACTAATTTGATATTATAATGAAAACAAAATACATTACCGCATGCAATATGGTAAGCAAATAAATGAAAAGAGCTTATATTTTGTGAAATATAAATGTTTTATATTATTAATAATAAAAATACAGTGCATTATTTCATATAAGCAGTTTGAAATTGTTAAACTTAAAAACAACTATACTTCCAAGAATGCAAACCAATGCAGCTGGTTTTTTGATATTTTATAAAAAACATCATCAGGAATTACGTAAATATAGTGAGAACTCTGGATAACGCAAGATAAAAAGTATTTCGTTAATTAACTTTTACTTTGTGCATCAATACGTGATTTTTTCATGTGTCTTTTCTTTTCACTTTTAAGACATAATTTATAATGAATTACATAAAATAAATATGTGCAAATATTCTTCTTACCTTTCGGAAGATCACACATTTTGCAGAATGTAATTTGCACACGTACAACAAAAGTTATTCACTGTAGAACGCGCGCAACATTTACCGCGTAAGAGCACGTGCGAGCGAGCGTTACAGAGCAGCTGACTTAGACCTTCGATACATAAGCAGGTATAAAAGATACCTCTTACTCTATGCGGGATAAGGCGCAGATGCTCCCTCTGAACGTAAAAAGGAGGTACTGAAATGAATTAAGAAACATTCATTTTTCGATTTTCGGCCAGCTTTTTTCGATTTTTGACCAGTGTGGGCCAGTGCAAATTGAATTTAAGACATAATATTTTTCGAAAACAACAAAGCATATTGTCGCAAATACATACATAGCGACTTTCGATAGCTTAAAACTACCCGTTTTAATACTTTCGTCATTTTTAAAACAATAGAAAATAATACTTTAATATGTGAAAAACATTCCTTTTAAAAAACATAACGAATATCTTTTTATTATCTCACTTCCGTGCCGACAAAACATTCTACAAAACCATTTCTACAACAACAACATTTTTTCACACAGCTTGGAAAAATACAGTTACAAAAACAAAAAACATCTTGCTCACACAGCTTAGAAATTTACATCTACAAAAACAAAAACATATTTCTCACACAGCTTAGAAAGATACATTTATGCAAACATCGCCTGTTAGTAGGAGCCAAGAATACGTTTAATTCAATTGGATTCGCGACAATCTCCCACCTTGAGTTTTCAACAGGAAAACTCAACAATATGCACAACAAAATTCAAAATAAAACAAAATATGTGTAACATTATACTTACATTACATGGCCAAAGTATAGATATTCTTAATCCTAATTTTCAAAGACAAATTATACAAATTTCTGCAAAAATTCAAACAAAAATTAAACATATTATTACAAATTCAAATTAACACTAGGAAATGAGATCTACTAAAAAATAAGGAAAAAAGTTTGAAAAGTTCAGTGTTAAAAAAAATAGTCTTATGACTGAAAACGTTTTGGAAAAGTCACTGTTCTACCACTTCTTGTTCGTAATATTGGTTCTAAAGAGTTTTCTTTTGGAATCTCTAGATTATACAGTTTTTGTATTGGTCTTAAAAGTTCACCATTTTCAGTTTTTACCCGAGCAACTCTCGGGTGACCATCTTTTCCAGAAATTAGTTCTTGCACACGAGCTAAAGTCCAATACGTACGTTTCTTATCAGACTCTACGAGAAGGACATCACCAACGGTCAGTTGCTTGGCATTCTTTTGCAGGGAATTTTGTTGGCGTAACTGCCCTAAATACTCAATACGGAATCGTCTTCTAAGATGTTCTCGAACTTGTTGTCTATACTTTGCTCTTCTGTTTAATTCTTGTGCGTCAATTGCATCAAAATCTATCACATCTGAAGATCTTATTTCTTGAAGAAACATTGATGGTGTTAAAGGTGCTAGATCATCCACATCTTCTGAGACATACGTGAGTGGTCTAGCATTTACAACTTGTTCGCAGTCACAAAGAATTGTGATAAGCTCTTCATAGGATAATGAGGCTCTACCTAGTACTTTCCTCAAGATGCGTTTCACCATTTGTATCAACCTCTCCCACCAACCACCCCACCAGGCAGCAGTAGGCGGATTGAATTTCCAACGAATCTTTTGTACAGCTGCTGCAGCTGAGATCTGTTCCCAATCGATGTCTGAAAAAGCTCTATCTGCACCAACAAAATTTTTACCATTATCAGAATAAACGGTCGTCGGTCTTCCTCTTCTCGCTATAAAGCGCCTAAAAGATTGGAGGAAGGTATCTGTTGCTAATGACGTCACTAATTCTAAATGTACGGCCCTGTACACTGCACAAGTGTACAACACAATCCATACCTTTTTTCCATTTTTCAAATATAAGGGCCCAGCTAAATCTACTCCAGTTATTTGGAATACTGCCGCATCTTGAACTCTTTCTGCTGGCAATGCAATAGGTTCTGACTCTGTCTTCTGTGCACTAAATATTTTACAACGCACGCATTTCTGAACTACTGCTCGAATGGTTTTCCTGGCTTTCAGGATCCAGTAGTCTTATCGTATAGATGTCATCAAAAGAGCCACTCCTGCATGTAATAGCTCTTGGTGTTTCCAGGAGATCAATCGATGGACTACAGGATGGTCAGACGGCAAAAGAATTGGGTACTTAAAATTGACAGTATCTTCTCGATAGATGACTTGTGTTTTTACTCTGATGATACCATCTTCATCACGGATTGGTCTTAGGCTACGAATTTTCTCATTATTCTTTTCATCAAAGCTGTCTTTCTGGATCAAAATCATTAATTTTCTTTCAGCTTGTTCTATTTCTAAACATGTAAGATCAGATACTTCTTTTAAATTCGGTTTTCTTGAATTACTTATGAATCTTAGAATCCATGCAATCAATCTTATTATTTTCTTGTATGATGAAAATCGTCGATAATACCAATCATTAGGTTTCGTGTTCTTGTTTAATGCTGAAATGACACTTTTCCGTTTCTCAGTATTAATAACTTCTTCATCTGGTGATTCGACACTTTGAGGCCAAGTAAATTCTGGCTCAGCCAGCCAGGCTGGTCCCTCCCACCATTTTAGCTGCAAGAACTGTTCAATGGAACAACCTCTGGAAGGAAGATCAGCCGGATTAAATTTTCCTGAAATATGTCGCCACTGATCTTTCTGTGACAAAGATCTGATTTCTTCTACACGATTCCAGACAAATGTTCCCCATCTATCATCTCGCTTTATCCAGCTTAAAGCTGTGGTTGAATCACACCAATAACAGATCTTCAAATTTGGAATTCTTAAATCAGCAATGACACGACTACCCAACCTGGCTCCAATGCAGCATGATAAAAGCTCTAACCGCGGTATAGTTAGGTTCTTAAGAGGAGCTACTCTTGCGCGTGCTTGTATAAAACTCACCAAAATTTCATTTTTCTTCTTTACTCTCAGAAAAATACAAGTAGCATATGCGTGTTTACTTCCGTCACAAAATATGTGAAGGCTTACATCATTTTCAAAATTATCTAGATTCATCCAGCGCTCAAGTTCGATGTCAGAAATTAATTTTATTACCTGCACCCACTTCAAAAATTGTTTAGCTAAATTCTCTGGAATTAATTCATCCCACTTTAATTTCAACTTCCAGCATTCTTGTAGAATAAGTTTAGGGAGCAAAGTCACGGGTGATGCAAATCCCAAAGGATCAAAAACCTTCTGAGCCAATGAAAGTAGAGCTCGTTTTGTAGGAATAATTTGCTCTTCCTCAATAGGGCCGATTTTGCAAGATAGGGTATCGTTTTCTAGATCCCAGTTTAAGCCTAGTACTGGTATTATGTTAACTGTTGAAGTTTCAGACATAATTTGAATTGGATAATTTGACAGCCATCCCCTTAAATTGAATTTCGCGGAGGACAGTAACATTCTCGATTCAATTATGAACTTGTTTAACTCTTCAGTTGTGTTGAAACTACAAACACAATTATCTACATACAAAGATTCATTCAAAGTTTCTGCTGTAGAAACAAAATTGTCAGGTGTACTTTCCAGATGGTGTTTCAGAGTAGCCGTTAGTAAAAAAGGGCTGCAATTGATTCCGAAAACCACACGTTTATGTCTGTAAATTATATTATCCTTCCATAAAAACCGTAGATAGTCTCTATCACTTTCTGTAATACCTATCTGTAAGAATGCCTTTTCTATATCAGATACTGCACCAACAGGAAATTTCCGAAAACGATGCAATATTGTCGGAATCATTTCAATCATATTTAATCCTTTATCTAGACAATCATTTAATGAAGGAAAACCTTTCACATGAGCCGAAGCATCAAAAACCGGCCTTACTTTAGTAGTTTCACTCGATTCTTTAAATACAGGCCTGTGTGGCAAATAATGTATTTTGGATTTTTTATTATCGACCACCCTTTCAATTATTCCTGCATTTAACCATGTATCAAATACTTCATTATAAACTTCAGTTTTATTCAAATTTGATAACCTTTTCTTCGTTGCAGCAAGCCGTTTTTCGGCCAATTCTCTATTACTAGGTAAGCGGGCATTATCTAGTACCCAAGGCAATGCTACTTCATACCTCCCATCTGAATCTATTCTTATGTTTCTTTTAAAATGTTGCATAGTTTCTTCATGAATTTCATTTTTAGTTTTAGATTCCACCGGATCAGTTATACCAAGAATATCTAGCTTCCATAAGTCAGCAACGGAACTTTCGTTCCAAAGAGACGAAATAACCATAAGAGAATCATTTGTTTCAGATTTAATGCCTGGAATTTTCCCCATGAGAGTCCACCCCAAATGGGTCTTTACAGCAACCGGACCACTTTTTAAAACTTTAATATTTCCGGTGAGTAATTTTCCCGCCACATCGGAACCAATTAACAATTTAATTTCGTTTTCGGTTTTATATACATTGTTTTCAACATCCGAAATCTTAATACCATATTTATTTAATTCTTTTAACCAAGGTCCATTTGGCACCTTTTTTATATTAGAACAAATAACAGGAACATCTAAAACATGCATATCACATTTATAACTATTATCAATACTACTTAAATGAATTCTATATTTGTTGTGGTTTGTCTCATTTGTTTCAACACCACCAAATAATTTATGAATTAATTTACATCAATACTTTTATAATTCAAATACTTAATTACATCTTCTGATAAATATGAACGCTCTGAGCCCGTATCTATGACTCCCCGTACAATTTTTTCTTTGCCATCGTGCTTTACACGTACATGCAAAGTTTGTAATAACACTGATGGGTCGGAACCTTGAGTAGTCAAAACAGTATCACTACTCCCTGACTCATGTTTACGACTTTCTAATGCCGTATTACTCTCTTCATTACAAACATTTTGACACATTACAGCAAAATGCCTTTTACCACAATTTAAACATTTAATCTTCGATTTACAGTGACGTGAAATATGATTTTTCTTAAGACAGACAAAACAAGCCCCTTTTTTCAAAATTATACTTCGTTTATCTTCAAAAGAAAGCGAATTAGCTTTAAAACATTTTTCTGATAAGTGACACTTGTCACAAAATATACATGTTTCCTCATATTTCTTAATTAAATGTTTATCCTTAGATTTATCACTTACAAATAAATCAGTAGCAGTTGGCACAGAATTATATTCAACATTTTTAAATCTAGTAAAATTCTTAGATTTATCAAAACCAAAACTAGTACGCGCCAATAAAATACGTTCTTCAGACAACACTTCATTTTTTAAGAAATTAAGTATAGAATTTAATTCACTCTTACCTTGATCAGACTTCTCACGATCCCGTTCCCAAATTCGGAGAACATCATGAGGTAAACACGATTCCACCAACGGGAATAAAATGCTAGCGTATTTATCCTCTGTGACCCCAAGAGATTCCAACGATCTAAGTTTGGTTTCTAGGTTGTCATATAACGACGACAAATTACACTCTCTTTTCAATGTATTATTATTACACAATACCAGCTGCAGCAGATCGCGAACATAAATTTGTATCAGAGTGTCTTCTCTTCCGAATCTTTCTTTAAGATGTTGAATTACTTTAGCATAATTTTCAGCCGATATAGGATAACTTTTCACAATTTGAGACGCTTTCGATTTCGGAGTAATTGCTTGCATCAGATATACGAACTTCGAGTGATCGTCTAACACAGTGTCTTCGTGAATTTTCTTGAAGGTATTCCAAAATGTTAGCCACGATCTTGAGTCCCCATCAAACGGCTGCAAACTAATTTCAGGTAATCTAAGGGTGCGGGAGCCCATTCTTTCGTTTTCTATCGAATTAGATAAAAGAGGCTGATGTTCGACGGTAGGCTTAACAAAAAAATGTCTTACACTTTGCTTCACTGTTATTAATTTTTCATGGTATTCCTCGCATGCCTCGAACTCTTTTACATAATCTTTTTCTGGAGACCCATTCGCCAACATAAAATTTAATATTTCGTCATCTGTGGAACGTAATCTTGATGCTTTGTCTACTAATTGATCTAAAAGCTCTTCTATTAGATTAACATCTGGGCTTGACTGGTTAATAGCTTCGTTTAAAGCATTTAAAGTCTTCGTAAATGCGCTTCTAAGGGGTTTTCTTTTTATTTTTAACGCATCCATACTTGAACAGTTTTCCACTTAAAAAATATTACTTCCTATGTCCTTCTGTTCGGGCGCCAAATTGTCGCAAATACATACATAGCGACTTTCGATAGCTTAAAACTACCCGTTTTAATACTTTCGTCATTTTTAAAACAATAGAAAATAATACTTTAATACGTGAAAAACATTCCTTTTAAAAAACATAACGAATATCTTTTTATTATCTCACTTCCGTGCCGACAAAACATTCTACAAAACCATTTCTACAACAACAACATTTTTTCACACAGCTTGGAAAAATACAGTTACAAAAACAAAAAACATCTTGCTCACACAGCTTAGAAATTTACATCTACAAAAACAAAAACATATTTCTCACACAGCTTAGAAAGATACATTTATGCAAACATCGCCTGTTAGTAGGAGCCAAGAATACGTTTAATTCAATTGGATTCGCGACACATATTAATGAAGTCATCGAATGGTTAAGAAGATGATGTTGAATGCAGATTAGACTTACAATTAATCATTTATATTTATAACAAACAAAATCTTTTATATCAGTTATATATACAGGGTAGTCATAAAAATGTTTTGACTATATATGAGCCTCTCGCGGGCGGGGGAATTGTTCAAAGAAATGGGTTGCTTTTTGTGATGGGATAAAGTATGGGGTCCATAATAAGGTGAAGTACATCAATCGAGCTCTTACAATTGCAGTGACAAAGTTTAGAAAATTTCAAATGGCAACATTCACTTTTTTATCGCAAAGTGATTTTTCCAAAGTAAAACGAAAAAGTCATTAAAACGATACCTGTAGCGCTAGAAATTGCGACTTAAAACAAACACAAAGGAGAGCATTTAGTGCTCTTCGTGTGCTGCAAGGACACATTTGTGACATTTTCATCTATCATCATTTTTTATTTTTCTAGCCTCTATTGCACCTGGACGCACCCCAAATGTGTTTTTGTTTCTTGAGATATTTAAAATTCAAGTTATACAGGGCAAACCCGCTAAGTGTGAATAACATGATAAACACCATAACCGTATGGTTCTACAACGTCTCCTTGCAACGATTTATTGTTGCCCACGAGGCTGTAACGCTCAAAGGCATGGTTCGCCAAGCCGAGTGGCCTCCCTTAGGCATTAAATCTTCGTAACCGATGCTTAATCATCTGTGGAGTCAAATACTGCAAAATTTTGCAATCCAACTAAAATGATTTAATTTTGTTATCGCTTGTATAGGTTGCTATTTTGTTCAAAGTTCCGTTTTAAGCGTTTTAAATCGCTTTTGTAGGCTATTTCAACATTATTTATGGTTTTTCACTGTGAAGATAATTTTGAAATCTGAAAGAAAAAGTGGGTGTTGCGATTTGAATTTTTCAAACATTTGCTCCTTAACTGAAAAAGTTTGATTGTTGTTCTTTACCCCATTTGCGAGCCCATACCTTAAAATACCCACATCACAAATAGTATCCCGTTTCCTTGAACGGTAACAGTTGTCAGAGGCTCATAATTGGCAAAGATGTTATATATATATATATTAAAAATTTACTATTAATAAAATAATTTTACTTAAAAGAAATTCAATTCTAACAACTAATTCTGATATACTTTTTCCCAAGCACTCATTTTTATGAAAAATATAAATTTGATAATATTTTAAATAAATTTTTTTAAAAGTAGTTTTAGCTTTACACTTCAATGGACTGAAAACCCTGTATCTTAAACAGCCACAAATATTGTTTTAAAATTTATTTTTTAATGCATCATTTTTTTTTTAAATATAAAGACTGACGTGTTTAAGTCATTTTTTACTTAAACGTTTTTACAACAAAAATTAGATAATTAAAAAATTGTCACCAAGCCTTATAAAATTACATCATGTAAAAAGAAAAAAAAAAGAAATATTGCCAATTTTTTTTTCAGTTTAATGAGTCACTTCTCGATTTGACACTTTTGAAGTGTCAAAGAAAGATTATGGGGATTTTGAGCATAATTTTTCGAAAAAAAAAAAAAGTAAGAAAATGATTAATTGATTTTTATTTTTTCATTCAATTTATTCGAGAAGATTTTTTTTTTTTAAGTCAAATTATGAAAAAAAGAATTTTGCATATCATTTTTCAAACACATCACTGTAACTAAATTTTAATAAAGGTTTAAATAAGCGAATTGTTTTGTTAAATTTTTGTATAAGTTTATGAATTCACTTGATATAATAACGAAATTTATTATTCTAATTTTACAATATTTTAAATAAAAAGAAATATATCTTTAATGTAACTGAATTTTAATAAAGGTTTAAATAAGCGAGTTGTTTTGTTAAAATTTTGTATAAGTTTGTCATTATATATCAGGTTTTGTGTAAGTTTGAATTCATTTGATACACTAAAGAAAATTGTTATTTCTAATTTCACGGTATTAAAAAAAAATATTTAATTAAATAATTTTTTATTTATGTGTTGATTAACTATAGAAAAGTGTTACTACAACTACAGAAGGTCGTTCAGGCTTTATGGGAGCGAATTTTCAAAGTTAATTTCTACGCATAAATACCGTATTTCTTTTGCAACAATTTGACTCTATTCGATAGCAATGATTCTCTGCTATATCTCTGGCTCGAAATTTTTGTGGTAGCAGAATGTTTCTTATTGCCAATCATCTCAACTTTCCTCCACAGCTCTTAGTCGGCTTTCCGAAGTCTTCAATGTTCACGAATGGCATCTTCTTAACGCTCGCTTTAACAAACCAAATGTAGAAAAATTCATGGGAAAAGCATCTCTTCAAATGTAACATAATTTATTCCCGTTTGTGATAATGTTTTCGCCAAATATGTGGCAAATGATTTGGAAATGTAACTGGATACTTTGGCCATATTCCGCTCAACTTTAATGATATCTTTTCCATATAAAACTGTAAAATCTTGTAAGAAAATGGGTTCTGAAATATTTTTTTGACACTAGAGTGATAATACAGAATTCTTACTTGAACTTTTTTTTTTTATCTTTAATTTATCTTCAAAATAAAATCGGACAGAATGAAGAATCTCTCAAGAAACTTTTCTTTATATTCTCGAACCATTTCATTCCGGATTTTTTTTCTTCCACTGATTTATTAAAAAATGCATTGGATTTTTTTATTTTTATTTTCTTTCTTTTTTTGTAGCCTTTTAAATAAAGCCTTACATCATCCTCTGGTACCACAAATTTCCATTTAGCACTAGATGGGTGCTAAACCTAGCGTTAAGAAGAGATAGATGTCTGCACGGGCCGAAATTTCCAGGGCTGGCTCGACCGAAGGCTATATTTTCCCGGCCCGGTGTAAAAACTAAAAGTTTGGCCCGGCCCTTTAACATTTTCACAGTTCGGCCCGTGTTAAAAATCAATAAAATTAGGCCTGGCCCACTCAATTTCTGTAAAAAATTCAGATTTTTCATGATGTACGAAGAAAAATACATGCATATTTATGCGAAATTTTACAGAATATTCCAGACTATATGTCCACAAACCATATAATACAAAATAACAACATTAATGATAACTTAAGCTCGTGTTCACCATCTTCCTCAACTCCCGGTTTAGCGTGAATAGCTCGTTCGAACGCTTAAATGATATTAAATATTAACCTGATTGGTCTTCGGCTGTAATCAGGTCCAATCAGGTTGATGTTAAATAACTTTTGAGCGGTCGACCGCGGCTATTCCACAGATTAAATATACATCCATATACGACAGTAGAGCGAAAACCCGAACCAGCGCGATGCTAGCGCCGCTACTGAGCACAGTCTGAAACAAACACGCACGCGCGGGATCTATAAACTTTTGGATTGTCACTATCACATGTACCTGTTGACAATTTTGTTTATTTTATCGACAGCTTTTTTATAGTATTTAACTTATCTGCTTAGTTATTTGCTTAGTTAACTTATTTGCTTAGTTTCTAGTATTTGTATGATAAAATAAAATACGTTTGATGTTTTAAATAATAACAAACATCGCCGATACAGCAGAAAAAAAAGATAGATACTAAACAAATAAGATAGGCAATACCTACCTGTGGCGACACGCCCGGAACGTTTGCGACTGTTGTCACTAGGGGCTCTGAATTTGCGATTCGGTTACCATTGAGCTTATGGAAGTGTCCTATCTGGTGTAATATATTTAATCTGTGGGCTATTCCACTTAACGGGAACTTAGATGTAGACCTCGGAGTAGATGGTGAATAGAATCGTACATTGGATAGGTCTGTACGCTGGACATGTTAAATTTATGTATTGATGTTGTCAAAATAACATCGATAGACTTTTAGATATTACATTCAAATAAAGACTCACAAAAACAATAATATAATTTACAATATAAGTAAACAAAGGGTTAAAAATATATTTGAAATATTTCTCTGTAATTTATTAAAGTATATTTCAAAAGATTCCGTTAGTAAAGTTTCACTATCACTATTATTTTCACAAATAAAATTGCCTGCCCAACACGTTCTGGGAACAGTCCAGGCTAGATCCAGCCCGCCCCCGAGCATGTAAGATAAAAAAAAAATAAGCCTGAGCCCGGCCCGAGTATGCTCAGATATGATGTAATTGCCCGATATTGTCTGTACGCTGGACATGTTAAATTTATGTATTGATGTTGTCAAAATAGCATCGATTCGTTCAGCATATTTATATATTATTCTTGGTCCCGTCAAGTCCATTGAAAATTGTTCTTATTTTGTTAGTTTATTCGATTCTTTCATATTTGTTATATCGGGCCAGTCGCCCTGGCCCGTTTATTTTTTTCTATCAGCCCGGCACGTTAAAAAATTGTCTTTATTCTGCCGGCCCGGCCCGTTCAAAAATTTGTGTGCATTTTGCCGGTCCGACTCGGCCCGTGGACCGGGTCTTGTATGGGCCTCAAGCCCGTGCAGATGTCTAGGAAGAGTCCATCCATGACCACTGAAAAGGCTTCGGAAAGATGCCAAAGAAATGGAGTAAAAAATGACATGACTGTACTAAGAAAATTTCTAATATCATGGAAACTTTGAGCCAGAGCTATAGCCAAGAAGCAAAGCTATTATTTAGTGTCGAATTGTCGCAATGAATAATAATAATAAAAAAAACAAGTAAGATAAAAACTTTTTTTTAAAGTCAATTCCTACTTAGGTCAAACAGAAATTTTTTTCCAGCGATCTACATGCTTCGCCACTGACGGTATTTATTCCTAAATTTATATCCTGCTAAATATCTTACATAAGAGAAATTTTTGAAATGTATTAAAAATTAAATAAAAAATAAATAGCTAAAATACCAAAAATTAATAGCTCGAAAAGTATTTCTCACAAAATTGTTAGACAAACTGCGTTAGAAAGGTAAAAAAATTGTATTTTTCTTGATATAAATTTAAAATCTAATGATTATGCCGTTTTTCAAATATTGAATTTCAAAAATTACCAAACTTCACAATAAAGTGCCATAGCGATGTTACAGTTAGCGATAATACAGTTTTTTCAAATATTAATTAATTAATTAAATTTTATTATTTAATTTTAGTTTTATACTTCATTTCTGTTCAAAAGTATAGACTCACTCCACACTTATAGTCTCCTTCGCCCGCGAGCCGCCTGATCTTCGTCCGTGAACAGCCCCATTATCTTTTTACGTGTGAAGGTGAGACTATAAATATGGAGTGAGCCTATACTTTTGAACAGAAATGAAATATAAAATTAAAATTAATTAATTTAACTTAATTAATATTTAAAAAACTGTATTAACATCAATTGTCATCCAGAACAAGTTTTAAAAAATTTATTTGAACTTGAATAGATGAATAGAAAATATTTTATTAACGATTGAAAATTCCAACAAGATATATATATAGAGCGTGTGAGTTAATAGTAGGAATTTAAAAAAAGAATTTTCATTTACGAGTAGAAATTAATGATGAAAGTCTATTTCATTAAGTGTAAACGACCTTTTGTAAACAAATACATTAAAAATAAAATCATTTCACTTTAGTGTATCATTCTTTTTTATTATGAAATGTTCCTCTAAATAATTTTTGCTAACATTTTGATTAACTCGTGAATAAAATAACTGAGAAAACTGTCACCAAACTTTACGATATTGCGTGATGTAAAAAGAAGAAAAATATTCTGAATAAAAGAAGTCTTTTGCATTTAACGAATCAATTCGCAACTCTGAAGTGTCAGATGAAAAAAAAAATGATTTCAGTATCTTTTTTAAAGAATGGAAGAAAACGATTAATTGATTTGCATTTTCTTTATTAATTTTATTAGAAAGCGATGTTTAAGAAATTAAATAACTGTACAAGAGAATCAAATCAAAAATTTTATTTCGATTAAATGAATATAATCGAATTTTAAAATGAAGTGAAATGAGTGATTTTCTTTATTAAAAAATATTGAATAATTTATTTATATATATAAGCAGTCGATGGATATTTACAATTTTTTCTTTTCAAATGTAAGTAAGATTTTGCAAATATTTATACCCTGAGTACTAGAATGAAACATTTGACATTTGAAGGATGTTGCTTTGAGACCTATAAGCTACAAGGCTGTTGTCTCGAATGATCCATATTTTTATTCACAGAAATACATACAGGACTTTGACAAATTACATACATCTTCTTCTTGAGGGCGGGATAGATACAAATTGATAGATAGACGGGAAGTTGACAGCACTGAAGATACACACATAATGACATCCATGACTCACCCAGGATTCGAATCCGGACCTCCACTACCAGCCACGGTGCCCGGCGGCAGAATGAAACTTATTTAAGAGTATGCAGATTAATGTAAATAATAACATAATTAAAAAAATAATGATGTTAACTTTATTTACAGGATAATAAGGGATGGTTTCGTTTCTTTCTTACTATTAGTAGTAGACCATTGTACATTTTTTATGAGTATAAAAAGTTAGAACTTTTGAAATCATAATATGTGTCTAGAAGAATGTGGAAAATTAATGTATTAAAATGGGGAAATTTCAGTTGTGTCCTTTTAGACATACTATTCATGTTCTTTTAAAATCGATATATAATTTAAAAAAATAGATTACATTATATTCTACAATAGCTATTTTTCATATAAAAAAGCAAAAAATATCTATTAAAAAAGTAAAATTAGAAAAGTAAATCATTTTAAAATGATTGTTAAACAAGAAATAATAGATTTTTTCTTTTTTTTTGCAGCATAGTTATTTCAAGACCTGTGCAATATATATATGGATATTTCATATTTCATAACAAATACAAGCGGAAGCTTTTGCACACCAATTTCTGTTAAAAAGTCATAGGTTCGTATATTTCTTTTTCGAAAATCATTTCAAAATATGTATATATTTTCGAAAAAAAATATGAATTGTAAACTACGTTTTATTTTAACTGATTTCGATTTCTAGAAGCTTTACATATTCGAATACAAAATTACAGATTATTCCGCCAAGTAGTTTTTGAATTATACTTTAAAAACTACCTGCATTGCAATCTGTTTTGCAATGATTAAAAAAGGAATTTAACATTAAAGGTTGGTTGGTTAGTTGTATAGGATTTAATGGCACAAGGTCCCATTGAGGACAAGCTGCGCCAAAGAAAAAATGTATTAAAAAAATCCTCAAAATGTAATGCCAACAAAAGCTAAAAAAAGAAACAAATTTTAATCAGAAAATCATCTGGATGGGTCACCCATCCAGATATACAGTTATACAGTGTACAAAACAAATATTAAGAATTCTTAAAAAAAGTGAAGTATAAAAGTAATACACTAAGAAATACTATCTGGATGGGGTTACTCCATCCAGATGTCAAGTTAAACAAGTATAAACTAACACTGTAATAGATAAAACATGAATGACATATAAAAACTATATCTCAAAATAAAAGCCAGCATGTTTTAAAAAATGAAAGAGTGCCCCATGAGGTGTTTCCCCAATGAGGTTTGTCAAAATTGGTGATGATGAATTAAAATATATTCTATACAAGTGCCGGATACTCGGACAGTCAGTTAAAGCAAGATAAATGTTCAGGCAATCAAAATGACAATGTGGACACATGGGGGCATCCTCCCGAAGTAAGAGATGTCTACGAGTGATCCTAGAATGCCCAATTCTCAGACTAGTCGGAAGAACATCTGTTTTCCTTGGATAACTTGGAGGTCAGGTCATGATTCTAGGTTTGGTATGGTGCAGTTTATTATTGTATTTAAGACCCGTTTCTAAATTCCAACTTTCTTGCCATTTATTATGAATGAAGTGTTTTATAAGTAGTTTAACGTCTGAGAGTGGAATTTTATGGCATAACGGACCAAGAGCTAGTTTTGCTGCCTCATCTGCTTTTTCATTCCCAGGCAAAATAAAATATTATAACCACGTCTAGTCAATTTATTATAAAATTCCAGGATGGCTGAGACATAAGGATGCTTTTTAAAAGATTTTATTGCTTCAACAGAACTATTTGAGTCAGTATATATGATGAAGGATGTGTTATGATGATGAGATATGTGCAACATGGCTCTCTCTATCGCAATCAACTCAGCCGTAAAGACAGAAATTGAAGCATGAAGCTGATAACTCAAACTAGTGTTACCATTAAAAGAGTTCTAAACTTTAAACCTACATAATATCTAAACTATTTGCACGATGGCTTCCCGTTTGATATAATAATGTCAAATTTACCAAACAAATTAAATATTTTGACAAAATTGTGTGTTTGTATTGAAAATTTCAGTTATTTACGATTTCAGAATGGAGACAACACCCTAAGCTTATTTTTTCAAAACATAAATTGAAAGAAGACGTAATTACCCGCCAAATGGCTATTTCGTCTTTTTTCGAGAAAACGTGGAGATTAAAATGTATGGGGTGTTCTCTTTTTAACACTTTCCAACAGCGTTGAAAATTGTTTATGAATTCGGTTTGTCTGTCTGTCTGTTAGTTCTCTAACTCGCGTAAATATATTCGGATTGTCATGTAATTAAAATATGTTATTGATTTCGCTATGGCATGTTCGGAATTGAAAATAAAGTGTGTAGCAATTATAGTTTTTTTTTTCAGGGACATTGAAAAGAATTCCATTACATTGCGATCTATGGGGAAAAATCATTTGCGGTTTATTTTAATGGTGTTACACAATTTCAAACATACTGAAATTGATATATATCACTGAGGGGCACTACAAGAGACAGGGCTTCTATAGAATACGGTGTGCATAGCACTTATAGCTCCTTTACAGGAACACTCAAAATAATCCCGTTTCATTACGGTCTTTGGTGAAAAATCGTTTGCGGTTTTTCTCCAATGTTTGAATGTATCTCCATATGTTTGAAATGTTTCAATATTTCAAACATATTGAAATTGATATATATCACTAAAGTGCATTACTATAGAATATTGTATGTATAGCATTCTACGATCATTTACAGAGACACACAAAATAATTCGGTACTCTCTGTTAAAAATAATTGCTAGAAGTGCTGTTTCAGTTGCTGAACGCATTTTTAACACTTTCCAACCTAGTTGAAAAGTGTTTAAGACTTCTGTTTGTCTGCCGTATGGCCGTATGGCCGTCTGCCGTCTGGCCGTCAGCCGTCTGTCCGTGCTCTAACTCCCGTAAATATACTCGGATTGCCCTGAAATTTTATATGTTATTGTCGTTATCTATAGCATGTTCCCTATTTCAACTGAAGTGTGTAGCACTTATAGTTTTTTTACAGGGACACTCAAAAGAATTCCGTTACATTACGGTCTATGGGGAAAAATCATTTGCGGTTTATTTTAATGATGCCACTCAGTTTCAAATACATTGTAATTGATATATATCACTAAGGTGCATTACAAGAAGCTTACTATGGAATAGGGTGTGCATAGCACTCATAGTTACTTTACAGGGACAGTCAAAAGAACTCCGTTACATTACGTCTATGGAGAAAAATCGTTTGCGGTTTAATTAAATAATGTTTCACTATTTTAAACGAATTGAAATTTATATATATCACGAAGGTGCATTACAAGAGGCTTACTACAGAATAGTGTGTGTATAGCAGTCATCGTTCATTTACAGGGACACACAAAAGAATTCTCTACTGTCTGTTAACAATAATTCCTGGAAGTGCGTTTTAACTTGCTGAACGGGATTTTAAATTTAACTCACTTTTTGTCTATTGCTTGGTGTGTATAAATTCTGTAGATCATATACAGGGCAGCACAAAAGTTCGCGAACCCATTTCCGTTTATTGACAGAAACTCCAGAAGGAGAATTTTTAACTGTGCTACGCGTTTCTTAACTAAACTAAAATTTAGCATCCTAATGTAGTGTATATACAAATCTGTAGATCATATACAGGGCTGAATAAAAGTATTCGGATATTTTTCCGAATATTGTATATGATGGAAATTTATGTTGGAAATTCCTGAAATTACGTTTTTAAATATGCTATACGTTTTCCAAATTGTTTACTTAGATGTTATCTTTCAGCTTATTAAGAGGTAATGATTTGTAAAATTATTTTGGAAGCGTTGGAAAGTGTTACGTAATCTATGCTTGATGCATGATTTTTCGTTCTTGTTAAATATAACTTATTTTTTGTCTATTACTTGATATACATAAATTCTATAGATCATATACAGGGCAGCACAAAAGTTCTCGGATACATTTCCGTTTATTGATGGAAATTTCAGAAAGGGAATTTTATACTGTGTATGTATTACGTGTTTCCTAAGTGAACTAAAATTTAGCATTCTGTGTGATATATATATATATACACATATATATACAAATCTATAGATCATATGCAAGGCTGCTCAAAAGAGATCGGGTATTTTTCCGAATATTGTTGGCAATTCCTGATATTGGGTTTTTAAATATGTTAGGGTTTTCCAAATAGTTTACTCAGATTTTATCTTTCACTTTATTAAACTCGTAAAGATTTGTAAAATTATTTTTGAAGTTTTGGAAAGTGTCACATAATCTATGCTTGACGCATGATTTTTCGTTCTTGTTTTTTTTTTCGGCCGACTGTACGTGTATCGTTAGCAGTACATAATTTTTTCCTTCAACATTTATTTCTTTGTAATATGACCACCTTATCAATTTATTTACTTCATTACAGTGTATATGTTCGCTGGAAAAATCGTTAATAATTAATTTAATTACTTACTGAGAATATTTCATAGAATTGTCGTTTTTTTTATACCAATCTTATCGCATTTCATTTTATAGATTTACTAAGCTTCTAAATTAGTATTTCATTTTGATGATCCTGAGTAATTAGAGAATAGTAGCCATCGAAAGGTAAAAATGTAGGTAGCAGTGTGATTCAGAATTGTTCGTTCCAATATTAAGGGCTAATAGAATTACAACAAAAAAAATTTGTTTAGAAAGTCAGGGTCGCAATACATTTATTCATACAAAAACTAGTCGTTGGGGGCCACCGTTATACTTGCCCATCATGGATATGCATAATATAAAATATGAAAATAAAACATGCGTAAACTATTTATAAAATGCTTTGCAATTCGAATAAAATCGTGGCTTGATGACGTCTTAAACTTTAAATCGAGGCTAACGAGAGAGAAAGGCTACCGCACTGCTTTACGCGTATCTTTTTTTTTTACACACCGCGGGAGTCACGTGATGCTCGAATGCACCAATGCAGGTGTACGAAAAGAGCATCACGTCACTCTAACGGTCTGTAAAAAAAGATAAGTGGAATGTACCGCGGTAGCCGGTCTTTTTCGTTAGAATCGCTTTAAATGCTTTATTACTGAATTGCGTAAAAGAAACATCCTTATAACTCCAAAAATGTCAATCTTATTAACTAACGGTTTATTGCGTCGGATTAAGCGTCTCTTTTGCAATTAAAATCTATCTTTGAATTGAAGTTTGAATGAAATACAGGGTGATGAAAAATCAAAGAGTGTGAAATATATGATTACAAATATCTCGGCAACTAATTATCCGATTGACTTGATTCTTTATGCACAATTTATGTTTTTTTTATTGTATTTTATATTCACACCTTACAATAAACAATTTCGAAAATTTTTATATATTTTTTATCAGAACGAATATTTCGAGAGTCCGAAAAAATAGTTCCGGATAATTGAGGTTACTGAAATTTAATAAGCTTCTTTCCATTATTACATACTAAGTACATACCAAATTTCAAGTCTCTATCTCAATTTGTTCGGGAGATAGAGCGTTTACAGACACACACACACACACACACACAGACAGACGGACGGCAAATTTTTTTTTCTAAAAATATGTTTTCGGAATCCCCAGTGTCTGAAAAGTGTAAATCCGGCAATTTTTTTTTCGATTTTCAAAACGATTCCAAGACTTACCCTATGCCACGTATGATGGGTAAGTAATACAGGGTGTTCCAATCCAATAAGAACATAACTATTGTTCATAACATTAATAAAACTAGTAAATCTTCAGATCACCAAAGTCAACTTTGCGAGATGTTTTAAATTTCATCACGCTTCACACAACATCTAATATCCCGAAATCCGCAATTAATAATATTCAATTATTTGTATATTTCTAAGCATATAAAGTTTCTCAAAGATTCAGATAATCTAATTTTTAATAATGTCAATTTAGCCTGATTTTACTTAATTTTCTCTTTCTGATATGCTATAAAATTCAGTTGCTAGGCAATCGTTAAATCAAAACAGGAAAGAAAAGAAAAAGGACATACATCTTACTTCAAAATTGTAAAAATGATAAAGAAAAATATTATATATGTATATAATTTTTTTTAAAGATTATTTGTGTGTTCTAAATCAATTGGTTTTGTCAGGTTGTTATTTGGGTGTTTAACGCAATCTATGCACTCTCAACTCCACTGTTTGTACTCAGTGTTGTCTATTTTATCTTCTTGGCTCATTAGGCCGATGCATAGATGAAATGTGTAGGATTCTGCGTGTGAGTATATTTTATTATCTTTATCAGAGGAATAATAAAGGGTTTTATAATTCCATTTGTTTTCTTGTAATGGTGCAATATATCTGGCAGAAACATACTGATCTTAGCATATTTGCCAGTATATTTTATGAAATATTGCACTATTTTTTTAGGCTCAGCCAGGATAATGAATTAGTTGTACACGTGTTTATTTCTATTTCCAATTTCATTTTTTTTAATTTTCAATACCATTTTAATTCAATTGTAATCCAAATTTCATTTTTTACATTTGTATAGCATATTATATAATTATTTTAAATAATTTCTTTATCACTTTCTGTAATTATGGCTGCATACCATAAGTGAAATAGCTTTGGTAATTTTATGTATGCAATTGTTAATATTTATTAACTTTTTTGGTATTCTGTCTACACTTTATGATTAAATATCTTAATTGAAGATTATGGTTTGAATTTTTGCAAGAACTTGTTATTGTATTTTGAAATTAATTCAAAGGTATTACAACTATATATATATATATATATATATATATATATATATATATATATATATATATATATATATATATGTATATATATATATATATATATATATGCATGAAATTACATAAAATATATACAGAGACTTGCGAATGGCCGACAAAATTTCAAACCAATTTGATTAATTTAACACACCGCATAGTGAAAATTTTAAATCTATAATGTCACATTTAAATCAACTTTCCAAATGTGCCATTTGCATTTAAGTGACTGATAAAATATGAAAATCGTCTGAATTCCTACAGAAAAAGCATTATGACGTAAAAGAAAATGTTCCATATTTTCGAAAGAATGAACCAAATTAAACCAAAAACTATACAGCTAATTACGGATACCTCACCAACATAATATAGTACCTATTACAAGCTAAACGGATGGATTTTTGGCATTTATCGCGAGACATGCAGACAGACACCAAAAAGCTCTCAACTAATGTTTCGGCAATCAGAGATATTTTAAATACATTTTCAAAAGACGCAGATTATACTTTGCATGAAAAGTGATGGAAGTATACAGTATTTTGGTAATGACAAGCTACGGTTGCTGTAGGCAGTCGTACTTTACGCCGATTCTAGATTCTCGTGAATCCATACGAGATCGCGACCAGAGAGGGCCGGTTTATCCGGTGCACCTCCACAGGTGGCGCTCTTCGGCAGGGGGGAGTAGAGATCATACATTAGAGATAGAGTGGACATTGGCGAAATGTCCGCCATGTAAGTTCCAAAGCAGGTGGAACGCAGTAGAACGTAAAGAATTTTTATCACCGTCTAACACTTTTTATTGTATTAAAATCATGGAAAATATGTTTTATATACCTTCAGATAGTCATGAAAATACATTGTGTTCTACTGCGTTCCACCTGCTTTGGAGCTTACATAGCGGACATTTCGTCAATGTCCAATCTCTCTCTAATGTAGGATCTCTAGGGGGGGGGGGAGACGTGGGTGTGAGCCTCCTGCGCCTCTCGGCCCTTTCCCAAATGAATTCACGACAGAGGTCGATGCGACATGCGGTGGAGCCCAAACTTTGAGGACACCACCACACAACACTTGGGGCGGACATAAAATTCATCTGACGGCTTTGTAGCCGGAAACCCATAAAGAGAACCGGATCCTGGGAGCACAGCCCAACCACCTCCACGAGCCATTAATGTAACCGTAACTTCCGATCATCGAGTACTAGGGAGGGAGGAAACGACTTGTTCATCGGTTGCGGCGAGCAGGAGGAGCTTCTCGGCAACCCCGGACTTCGAAGAAAATCAGTCCCTGACGCATAGACACGCCTTGGCTAAGGTAATTCCCTCTCCCCCAATAGTTTTGCATTTGGCAAGCCCTACAGTCAGATTGCAGGTAGTCCCCGATCGACTCCATTGAGAGTATCATGCACATATAAAAACAAACATAATAAAACAAAAACTTAACAAATGTTAGAATCAACGGAAAGTTAGTTTTAGAACCATTATCGGACTCTGAAGGAGTTGGAAAACTCCTTCAAGAACGCTAAAGAAGCGGTCACGATCGAGATTAGTAACGTGACATTTAGTTTGAAGACTCCTGCTAGTCCCAACCGCCAGGCACAGAAAACTCTGGCTAAGCATAGACACGCTAGACTGGTTTCGACCCAAGGTCCGATTAAGGTCTAGACGTCGTCACTTCGCTGACGAGCCTCCGGCCCGGTTCCTCGTAGTCCGATCGGTCCAAGAGTGACGTCCTAATACGCTCCCAAGAACATGATACGAGCCGCTGACCTCGGACCTGAAGGGCTCTCCGCGACACGAACCAGTCTTGGTCAAACGGGCCTCCTCTCTTTCCAACCGAAAATTGAGGGCGGCTCACAACTACTCCTGTTACAGAGGGAGGTAGGTACAGGGGACGTACGGAACGCATTAGGACCTTAACGGTATTTTGGTAAGTGAAACTATGAGTACATTTGATTATATTAGCAAATGTGGAGCATCTGCTGCAGCGCTGTTTAGATTTGGATGGTGGCTACTTTTAGAATTTTTTTTTGTAATTTCTTACACTTTATAGAAAGAAAGATAAGTCTCTAGAAAATTTCGTTTTAAAATATCTTCATTATTATTAACGATATGAACAAAAATTTCGATTTAGTGTAACCAAGTTCGATTTAGTGCAAGACATTCTGTATTTTTGACTGAATAAAAGGATTATGACCTTGACTTACTGTGCAAAATTTTTTTATTTTAGTATGTTCTACCACCCCATAAATTTTGACCTATCAATTCTGAATAACCATGTATATGGATATCACGTACTTAATAACAAGTACGTGTATAGTCAATAATATATTTTTTTTCATTTTATAATTCATTTTTTGTAATATGATTACTTTATCAATTTATTCATCCCATTACTATATTTGTTTACAAAAAAGTTAATTAACTTAATTACTTACTGAAAAAAAATTCTCAGAATAATCATTTTTTTATATCAAGCTCATCACATTACATATTATAGACTTACTTTGCTATTAAAGTAATATTTTAATTTTGCTGTAAAAATGATAAGAATGTAGGTAATTAAATACACAGAAAATTTTAGAAAATGTGCTAATAAAGCAAGAAATAAAAAGTGCATAATATATAAACTGCTTGGAATAAACCCCCCTAATTTTAAAGAAATTTAAGAAATACTAGCTTCTTAGAAGTAAAAGCGATTTTTTTCTTTCTGTTTAAACACGCTTTTTTTTAGTGTACTTTATCATAAGTCAAAGCAAAAGACGTAAATGCGCGAGGCAATCATAAGAATATTCTCAGTAAATTGGAATTTTAATCACATGCATAATGTATGTATTTTAATTTTTAATGGATGTTTAGGAATTTTCTTGCTTCATTGTGGTCTATTTTTTTATCAATTATTTTTGGTTTATGCTTCACGAATTTTGTTTTGGCTTACAGATTTTTTTTTTTATCAAAACGGTGTTTTTCATCTTTAAGAGCACTTATATAAGCATGTTTTTTTAAACATTTTCTTTTATTTTTATGTTCTGTTTTTAAGTCTTTAATATGCTTCAAAATTCATTATTATATGTTATTATACAGGGTGTTCCTAAAATATATGTAAAAAATGTAAAGGTAGGTAGAGAGGACCTAAATAAGCAGATTTCGTATAGGATTGTGGGTGCGGAAATCCAGTGTTGAGGCAGTAGAGGGCGCTGTTGAATTCGGCAGATGAAAGTATTTCGCTGGCTTGAATCGTCATTTCCCGCATGGATTTCGAGCAACATGCATCGTTACACAAATACACAAATGCAAATCTTGTCGACATGCATTTCATGTATGGGACTGCGCAAGAAAATGGAGCGGCTGCTCAAAGGATGCGCACGTACAAGGTCTTTCGAGCCTGCTGAAGGACTATCTTCTACTGTGCGTAGTACTTCTTCTTCTACGGCAGGAATTCTGCGATATCTTCCAGTGCCCGTATTACGTCTGGAAGCATAAAACGATACACTCGCGTACAACATTCGATGAAGATGCTCAAACTTTCGGCGATCCCGCAGATTCCTACCCGGGAATAGTTCCATGTACATCCTTTTTGAGCAGCCGCTCTATTTTCTTGAGCAGCCTCATACATGAAATGCATGTCGGCAAGCTCCGCATTGGTGTAACGATGGATGTTGCTCGAAATCCGTGCGGGGAATGACGATTCAAGCCAGCGAAGAGCTTTCATCAACCGAACTCAACAGCGCCCTCTACTGCCGTAACGCTGAATTTCCGCACCCACATTTCTATACAAAATATGCTTATTTAGGTCCCGTCTACCTACCTTTACATTTTTGACATATATTTTAGGACCACCCTGTATAATTAAAAAAATACAGGCGATGGTGAACATGGAACCCTCGCCGAGCTTCTCCAATGAATTGCAAATTGTGGTATTATTGCCACTTTCTCCATAGTTTTGCATTTTTGTTTATGTTACTCCAAATGTTACTTTATAACATTGTAGTAAACAAGTGTTTATCGTTGAGTCACCTGGTGTCAGATTAAAAAGCAAACAAACTTCATGCCCTAAAATTATTTAAACTATTTAAGACTTTAAAAAATGCTTTTTCAACGTATAATAAAATTTAATTAAAATTAATCTACTTATTAATATTTAAGCTCGGAATTTTTTTAAATATTGTATGTATTGTCATAGGGAAAAGTTGAAAAAAAAACATCTTTCCACATAAAAGTGCTACTAATTAGACTTCTTACT
This sequence comes from Maratus michaelseni, assembly GCA_963931845.1. Lineage (NCBI taxonomy): Eukaryota > Metazoa > Arthropoda > Arachnida > Araneae > Salticidae > Maratus > Maratus michaelseni. The sequence continues at coordinate 376,768,689 of OZ007593.1, read as the reverse complement.
GTAGTTAAAAAACAATAAATGGAAATAAATCTAAATTCAGAGGAAAAAAAATAGAAACATCAGTTTTTTCTGCTTTATAACCCTTCTCTTCCATTATACAGGGTTATCATGAAAGAATCATTCGATTACAAAATTTAATATCTTCCATAATTACAAACAGAAAAAAAATTATAATTAACATATCACTGTAAAGAAAACAAGTTGGAAATTGTATGTCAAACGTGACAAACGAGGTGCGTTCGTACTGCCGGATAGCTCTCGGCAAGTCGTGAGAAAATTATAAGTTTTGAATACCCTTTTCTCAAAAGTTGACTAGGATGGGCCAGGTATGTTCTTATAGAAGAATAAAATACAACGTAAGGAATACTCATGAATACAAAGAATTTTAGGTAGGGTTGAAAAATAAAAGGCGATTTCAGGTGGCGATTTCAGGTGTGAGTGGTAAAGAAAAAAAAACCAGGTGTAGAAGTTAGTAACATCGAAAAGAGAGAATGCAATTGTAAGAAAGTAAGTTTAATAAGAGTATGGAAACAGTAAAAGTCATACATGACAGTGTTAAATAAAATTACGAGTTGGGTCAGATACAAGAACGCTCCTTTGACCACCTGGGTTTTAGGAAGGAATTGCGTGATTTTGGCGGGAAAAAAGGTGATGTGATCTCATAACCCGTAGGCGGGATTAAATTCTATACAAGTGAAAATACATCCAATAATTTTATCTGGAGACAGGGTTTTGGACAATAAGAAAATTCTAGCGACTAGGGTAAATTTAAAGGAGATAAGGTAAGAATGAAGTTGACGAGGATTGGAATAAAAAATGGGCCGATTGTTTTGGGGGAGGAAAAAGAGTGAAAGAAAAAGGGAACGAAAGAGGAGAGAGGGACCGTTTTGATGGAGAGTGAGAGCTTTGATGATGTGCAGAGAGAGGATGAGAGTTAGAGTTGGGAGTGTGTAAAAATATTCGGAGAGAGAGTTTATTTTTGGATAGTATTGGAGTCGTGAACTTGTAGATCTTACTGGAGTTAGTCTTGAAGGTACCGACTTCGCAATGTCATCGATTCTGTTCCTGACTATTATAGGTATGATTTATTTTGCTAGTATTCCGAAAATTATCTATGTTTACAAACTTAATATGTATATAAGGGGAAATTATTTAGGCATCCACATTTAACTGATTAAATAAAATTGTATTTGATTAATTTAAATAAATTCTATTTAAGTATTATGTCAGACTTTAAGTATATTCTTCAATTTTATTATAATATTTTTATGAATAACTAAATAAATTGTTTAGTTTAAATTTAAAGGTATCTTTATTTATTCTACAGAGAAGGCATGGGAGGAAATGATGTGGGTATGATCTGGGTAACCACTATTTATTCACGGAGCCAAGTAACTTTATTATTAACATTTATACTTAAGAAGAGTTAAGTTAAAATAATTTAAATACGCAATTACCATTATATAAAATACCAGCACCCCCTCCCAGCAATGGTTGCCATGACTTATAGTTTTAATACTATCGTTAAAAAAAATTTTATACCTCTGTAGTGGTAAATTGCTAGAATTTTAATGAAAATTGTTAAAGTAAACTCTAATACACTTTTAGTATACCGTCAAATATAATCAATTTTTTTTTCTCAAAAAAAAGAAAAAGAAAAAGAAATAAAATAAAATAAAATGTGGATTATAAAATTTTCTTTTCTTTATTACATATATGTTTAAAGATGCACTGTTCGTTTCTCTTTCCGTACACTATATCAGTTTTAGTACTGTGGAATGCTATGGGTCAAGATTTTTTTCTCTTTCTTCTTCCTCCTTTTTCCTTTTCCAAAAATGACACTATTCATGGGTGACAGTAAATGTATTCTAAAATATTGCTTTCCTTATATTATCTAGAGATCTTCCAGAATATAATTTACCATACTCTCATTGTTATTTATCAAATTTCAATTCGAATTATAATTTGCGACATTGTGATTTCAAGTACAGTGGTCATTTAAATGTTTATGCACGAAATTTTCTATGCTCGTTATGTATTATGGACTTGATATATGTTTTATCATATTTTAGTATATTTTATGATTTATAATTTTTAAAGTATTATTTTATATTATACTGGTTTTATTATTATTACTGTTTAAAACTTTGTTAGATAGGAGAGGTTAGTGTTCGGCCCAAATTATTTGAACGAAAATTTTGTATATTTTCTCCCGTACTTTAAATAAACATGCCCCCTCAAGATCCTCCCAAGATCCCCCTCAAGATCCCCCCCGAATAATAATCATGAATCAGAAGCGTTCATTAGGAAAATTAGCTGGATTTCAATCAGTTTTACCCCAGTATGATAGCATTTCTGCTATTTCACCTACTTATTTTATTGAAAATGTAGAGACAGTAACAGAATTGTCTAGATGTACAGACCAAGAAAAATTATTGATCCTTCGTTCGCGTATAAGAGGAGATGCCCTTTCAAGCGTAATTAATTCCCCTGATTTGAATCAAGAGAAAGATTATACGGAATTTAAAAAGAAATTCCTCTCTTATTTTGATACGCAGTACAGTCTAGGAGTCCGTCAAAAGCCATTTTCGAATTGTGTAATGGCCCCAAACGAATCTGTAAAAATGTACGCGGCACGCGTTTCCGTGACGACTCAACGTTTTTTTAATTCACCTGATTTATCAAACGCCGCAATAAAATCCATATTTGAGGAAGCAAAATTGGCCAAATTCATAGATGGTTTGTCAGCTCGTTACAAAAACTCAGTAATTTTAAAAGATCCAGGATCATTTCAAGAGGCATTAAATTTTGTTCAATCTCTTCAAGCAAATGACATCTCGAATGATGAAATCTTGGAAACGCAGTTTGCTAACAACACGTCGGCTGCTACTAGCAATAGCAATATAAAATCCATGCTGGAGGCTCATGCATCAAATACGACTCAATTAATAAATAATCTCGCTAAAGAAGTTGAGCATTTGAAACTAGCGCAAGCTTCAAGACATCCAAATAATTCTCCCGACTTTCAAAGTAATAATAGACGCGGAAGGGAATTTCGTACACCCCAGAATAGACCTTTTGTTCGCAGTAACCAGCCTACGTGTAGTATCTGTAATCGATTCTCTCATTACACTTCAGAATGCTTTTCCAACCCCGCTAGTGGAAATTTCCGAGGAAGAAGTTACAATACTAGGGGATTCCAAAGACCCGTTCGTTCGCAACAATACAATTACAGGGGCAGTCGCGGTCAAACTTCACGAGGTTTCAGATACAATTATGCGGATTCGGAAAACCCCTAGAGGGAACTAACTGTAAAAGCCCATCAATCGTTGGTTCCCCAAAAGCCGCAGGAGTAAAAGGGCATACGAATTATACTTACTTTGAAAGAATAAATACGCAAAATGTGTTACGTGATTTTGGGTGCGTTAAAAGAAAAAATTCTTTACAAGTTATTGAATTGAAAATTGCGGGTAATTTAATAAAATGTTTGTTAGATTCCGGCTCAAGCGCGTCTCTACTAACAGAAAGAATCTTTAGTCTAATTAAAATAGATGACAGAGTGAAAAAGGTAAAAATCGATGCAAAAATCATATCAGTCACAGGAGAAGATATAGGGATTACGACCTCCGCAGTTTTACCTATTCAAATTGGTAACAAACAATTTCAGCAGAAATTTTATATAGTGAAAAATAATTTATCTAATTATTATAATGCAATCGTAGGATATGATTTTTTAAAGCTGGGAAAATTTAGTGTTTGCTTTGATACGGATATACTGAAATCAAAAAACGCCGTTATCCCTATAAAAGATGCTCTTCATGATAGTGTAGGAGCAATCGAAACTAATTACGCATATTTACCAACAAATGTTCTTTTAGCACCTCGAGAATGTAAAGACATAAAATTTTCTTTATATAAAACTATGCACACGGGTACCGCAGTGAAATTTTTTTCCAAATTAAAGAACCAACATATTAAAGTGATTAATAATGTATGTACAACAGAAAATGCACGTTTCATAAGACTGCGTGTTTCTAATTGTTCCGACGAAACTATTCATATTAATAAAAACACCAAATTCGGCACGGTTAGTAGTAATTTTGATAACAGAAACACTGAGGAGATAAAGCAACTTAGACGATAAGAATTAAAGCCCTCTGATTTTAAACTTGAACATTTAGACAGTGTAACAAGAAAGAAATTGCTAGATGTTTTATTTGAATTCGCAGACGTGTTTAGTAAAAGAGTGTATACCATTGGAAGAACAGAAGCGATACTACCGAAATTAAAAGTAGACGTTGATAAATTACCGTCTAGCCGACCATATCGAGTACCGGAAGTTTTACAACACGAGGTTGATCGTCAGATTCAAGAATTGCTAGATGCTGACATTATAGAACGTTCAGATTCGCATATTAGTTCGCCATTAATTGTCATAAAAAAGAAAAATACTACAAATGATCCAGCAAAACAAAATTGGCGTATGGTAGTTAATTATCGGAAAGTCAATGCCCATGTTAAGTATCCAAGACATCGCCTGCTGATAATTCAACATTTATTGGATAAATTAAGAGGAAATAAATTTTTCACAACTTTAGAAGTAATAGTTTTTGGCAAATTCCATTGAGGGAGGAAGACAGAGAATTTACTACATTTAGTTCGCAAAATGTTAATTTTCAGTATAAGGTACTTGCTCAAGGTATAATTGCTAGCCCCGAGTATTTTGCGAAATTAGCTGATCAAATACTAGCACCTCTTTCAGATTTACGAATATCAAATTACATTGACGATTTCGCATTTGGATCTCAGAGCATTGAAGAGATGCTTTCAAAATTACGACAATTGTTAGAAAGATTTCGACAGTTTCGTATCACCGTCAACCCAGAAAAATGTTCATTTTTGCTGCCAGAAATTAATTTTCTCGGTCATAAACTTAATTCAGACGAAATTCGACCTATTGAGGAAAATATTGTAAAAATTCGAGATTTCCCGATTCCTAATACTGTTAAAAAGATCCGTCGGTTTGTTGGACTCTTATCATACTACAGAAAATTTATTAAAGATTTTTCTAAACTTTCTGCCCCCCTTACCGATCTCACTCGTAAGAATATGATGTTTCGATGGACAAAAGAAGCTCAGGCCTCCTTTGAGATACTTAAAGAGCGTCTTTCCAATCCACCCATCCTTATACACCTCGATTATCAAAGAGACTTCATTCTTCCCGCGGACGCCAGCGATTTTGCTTTGGGCGGAATGTTGGGTCAAGAAGATGTAAATGGTGTTATACTACCCATAGCCTTTTATTCGAAAAAGCTTAACAACACTCAAAAGAAATATACCATTCAAAAAAGGAGCTAATGGCAGTTATATGTGGCATATCCACATTTAAACATTATCTATATGGACGTCATTTTTTCATTAACTGTGGCAATAAAGCAATTACACAAATGTCGAAACTTGAATCGCCAGGAAATCGACTCACGCGTTGGTTTACAATCTTAGCTGAATATAATTATGAATTTAAGCATATTTCCTCTTCGGAAAATGTGGTCGCAGACATATTGTCAAGAGATTTCTTTACAACTTCTGAAAACAACAAGAGAATACTCACAACTCAACAAGTAAATGCATTACAAAAAATGAACCGGAAAAATCCTTAAATTTTCAAAATCCCAGACTCGGCGTAGGTCTTATGAATTTCGGAAACTCATGTTTTCTGAATCTTGTGTTACAAGTATTTACTTCATTACAACCGTTAAAACGATATTTAACATGTAACATATCAAACTGTGCTAATCCGAATTTCTGCATATGTTTATTAAAGAAACATTTCCATTCTTTCAGTACGGTCACAGAGAAAACTATGCGACCAATAGACTTCTATAATCACTTAGAAAAGATAGGCACAGAATTTCAAAAATTTAATCAAGCAGATGCTCACGAATTTTTATGTCAGGTGAAACACAAACTTGAACTATCTACTACATATCACAGAAATGATTTTAATTCTTTCCCCACTAATGATATACCTTCTTCAATTCATTCAATATTTCAAGGGATATTTAGAAGTCAAATCCAATGTTTAACCTGTAATAAGAAAAGTATTGCATTTGATTTATTTACAGACATATCATTAGCATTAAAACAAACTACAAATACGTTAGAAGACCCTTTACAGTATTTCATGACATTCGAACAACTTTCTGAGGACTATAAATGTTATAATTGTAGGAACTATGTTAAAGCTTTAAAGAAAATATCAATTTCAAAAAGTCCTGAATTAATTACCTTTCAAATAAAAAGATTTGAATATTCAAATTTTCACGGAAATAAAATCTCTAAATTCATTTCATATCCTATAAACCGAGATTTACGCCCATATGTCATTAATTCAATGGTTAATGAATCATTATATTATAATTTGAAAGCTGTAATAGTACATAAAGGTCCCTCTATTGATAACGGACATTATTATTGCTATGTTAGAGATGCACAAGATAATTGGATTTTAATGGACGATTCTGAAGTTAGGTTGGTATCACCACAAACTGTCCTTAATGATGAAGCCTATATATTACTTTACTCTAAAACAACGGCTCATAATCAAACGTCACACTTAAATCAGTTAAAATTAAATGCTATTCAAATTGATGTACCTACCATATATGATATTAAGACTGAACAACGTAAGGATGACGAATTATTAAAAATTATTACTGAATTAGAGAACAGTCCTAGGCAAATCTCACAAAAATTTCCAAATTATTTCTTAAGAAACGGTTTATTGTTGCACAAAGCATCTATTCCGAGCATACGAAAATCTACGATGGTCGAGCAAACAGTTGTTCCAAAAAAATATTACGCTCATATATTCACCATTTCACACTCAGCTCATTTTGGTGTAATGAAAACATATAATACTGCTCGCCAAAAATACTATTGGACTAACCGTTACTCCGACACCAAGAATTTTGTTAAATCATGTCAAATATGTATTTCGTTTAAGTCACCAAATAGGATTGCGCCAATTCCTATTCAGGCTCACTATCTCCCTTCAAGAGTCGGTGAATTTATATCAGCTGATTTCATCGGGCCATTTAATAAAACATCAAGGAATAACAGGTACATGCTTACTTTTGTAGATAATTTCTCCAAATATATTAAATTATACCCGTTGCCAAACACTACAGCGTATTACGTGACTGAAAGTCTCATAGACTGTATTAGTACTTTTGGAGTACCGGATAGATATCTAACAGACCGAGCAAGCTGTTTTACTGCTGAAAATTTTTCAAAAATTATGTAAGCGATTTGGCGTAACAAAACTAGCCACAACTCCACAATTGCCGAGGTCAAATGGGTCGGCTGAGGTAATTAACAGAAATATAAAGAAATCGCTTGCCATTTTTGCAAAAGAAACGTCAAATTGCGACGAATTTACCTTATACTACGCACTAATTTATAACAATACGCACCACACATCTATTAATGAAAAACCATCATATATTCAGTTCGGTTTCGAACCAGTTATGCCTACGGATATAATAAATGAACCAACAACAATAGAACATGTGTCTCATCAGGATTATGTGAAAAAAAGGCATTACAACTGCAGTATGTTTCCCGAAAGGTAAAAGATAGTATCGCACGCGCTGCTGAAAAATCTCGTGAATATCAACATAAATTCGCAAAATCCAGAGCTTTTATTCCAGGTCAGCGTGTTTTTCTTAATACCAGGGATTGTGACAGATATAAGCTAACCACAAAAAGACGTTTTAATGTTGGTCCATATGAAATTAAAAAGAGGCATAATGACGTAAATTACACCATTTTTGACCCTTCAAAAATCCACGCAAAGGACGTTAAAGTGCATGCGGAGGGGCTGATTCCTTGTCCGGAGAGAAGAAACCATTTAAATCTTTTTCCCTCTATAGTTACGACTTCAGATTTCCCGCATGACACTAACAAGCCGCATATTTCACCTGCAAAACCACACGCCGTTTTTGATGACAATGAAAACTCGGACCTATTGTGGCCTCCCGGTGTTCAAAGTAAAGTTAGTAGTAAAAATTTTCCTTTTAATAACACCATCCTTCCCATGGTTGACCATCCATCAAGTGACACTGACATATCCCAAACGGTTATTACGCCTGTAGACATAAGCCCTCCTCACACCCCGTTACGTCAAGATTCAGGGGTTATCTCTCCGCATTTAGACACACCTGAAGGGGACCGTTCTCAAGATACTGTAGTATATTCCCCCCTTTAGACATAAATAGGGTTCAGAGTCACGATTATGACTTGCGGCCAATTCAGCCTAGATATTTAGCAGACAGGTTTATGGACTGGGCTTATAAAGTCACGGAATGAGGTTTAAAAAAAAAGAAAAGAAAAGAAAAGAAAGAAAATGGGAAGGGTAGATTACTCTTGTGTTGTTGTTAGTATAAACCTATTGATATAAATGGATGTTTTATCACTTATAGATGATTACTGTGTATAGTTAGTTTTTTTACAGTTTTTTTCTCTCTCTTCTTTTGGTGAAAATAATGATAATTTATAGAATTTTATGTATAGATATTTAGTTGAACTGATAACTAACAGTACAATGATTGATATTTTATGGTACTATAAATAAATGTCTAATGTATTTAGCATGTATTAAGAATTTCTTATATAATATTTTAGCTTATGTATATAAATATTCCATTTGCGCTAAAAATATATGTTATTTACCTTTATAGTTCGTTTGGAAGTTATTAGAATTATTTTATTGATATATATTTTGTCAAAATCACTAATATTAGATTTATAGATAGTTAAGTTTTCGATAGGGCTTTGTAAAATCATAACTTTAGATTACGTCCTCATTTAATTTTTTTTCCTTCTCTTTCTTTCATTTCTACACCGACTTTCAATTTTTAGCATTATCTATAAATTTGCAACATTAATTTTCTATTTTTCTCTCTAAGAGGATTGTATTCCATTTGATATTTATTGAGAGTAGACTTTACAAACATACATTTTCTGCATAAGATCTTCTAGGAATATTATAAGTATTGTTGCCGGCTGTAATATTAAAATGAGGGCTAAATTGATCTCAAATTGGGATTTTCGCAACATTCTGGCCAGGGTCGTGAAAATAACATTTTAGAGTGATGTTCTACCCATGTAATTTTAATTTTCCCTCCTCTCGGATTTTTTCTAAAATTAAAATTCCTTTCAAAATTTGCCTTTTCCAAATAATTTAAAATTTTTATATATATGATTTTATTGCTTCCACATTGTAGCATTTATCGACAATCTTAAAGGATTATAAGAAATTAATTCTGCTGTTTTATATAGTTGCATCGTCATACGGAAAGAGATACATCACTGTTGAAATTCTAATGCTATTCTGAAAAAAAGGAAGGAAAAAAATAATAAATAAATAAAATAAAAATTAAATTAAAAGAGAGAAAACGGAATCACATATATATATTAATAATGTTATTATTTTGAGAGATTCGAAACTTTCATACATTTATGGACACATTTGTCTTTTATTGTCGGAGCAAAGCTCCGGCTTCCCATGAAAAATTACACTTTTGTGTACACGATAGCGGCCAAAATATTTGCCGCTTTGATACCAAAATTGGACTGGAAGTCGGTAGTGGCAAAACCTCGCCGGGGATTTAAAAACAGAAATATTCGACAACTCTAACGCCCGGAATCGTCTGCTCTAGAATTTTCCATTTCCCCATAGAGATAACATTGCGATTGTTTGAATTAAATAAAAAGAAAATTGAAATAATTTATATTGTTGCCATTTTTTATCATGAAAAACTTTTGAATTAAATAAAAAGAAAATTGAAATAATTTATATTGTTGCCATTTTTTATCATGAGAAACTTATTTAAATAACAATATACTCGGAAACAACCTTTTAGTAAAAGCTCTTAATCTCGGTCCCATATATTTTACTTTTATATATTTTACATATATTTTACTTTTCTGAAATAAGGACCCCATACATTTTTATCTTAAAACACGTGCAATGAAGTTTAAATCGTATTAAGTACATGAATTTAGTTTTTTTTAAAATCGAACTCAGCAAATGGTGTAATTAAACTTTTCGTTTCCATTTCAAAATATTTTTTTTTCTTTTCATTCAAGCTTATTGTATAAAATAAGTATGAGAGTAAATCTGTTTATTTTGATATAGTCCAGCCAATCCAGGATAAAAAATATATATATATTAAGAAACATTTTATATATGAACGGATTATATGTTTTTATTATATAGAATTTGCAAGGATGCCAGTTAAGAGAAAGCAATCAGCTGAAATGAGAAGAATTGCGAATTGTAATTCAATGCGGAGAAGTCGCACAAGTCAGTTACCTTCAGATTTATTGCCGAGTACCGGTATACTGACAACTCAAATGTAATCAGCTTTAAACAAAATATTGAGAATTTTATTTCCCGCCTGCCTGTCAACCTGTCAATCCTTCAAATATGACTTCAACTGTGTTAGTGACAAAACATACTTTATCAGGATGTGCAGAGTTTTCTGTTCGCTCACAACGCCTTCTAGAAGCACTCAGGTGGTTTAAAGCTCACAATCCTTATTATTCAAATGTCACAATTGATGAAGATTTGATCGCTACATTACCTGAGAATGGTGACGTATCTCAAATGTTACCAACAGCAACCGATATTACTGAGGATATTGATACTTTGAAAGAGGAAATAAGGCGCGAGTCATTTCGACCACTACTTGAACCGGTAGATCAAAACAACTTAATAAATGACGCAATTCGTGTGCCTCACCCTTCATTAAATTCACAGCCTATCAACGAATTTCAAGAAGAGGGTTACATAGCACGTGCTTTTCCTCATCTTTTTCCACATGGTACAGCTGACTTACGACAACCTCGTCAAAAAGCAGTCTCTCCTGATGAGTATTTTAAGTTCCTAATGAAGTATGAAGATGGGCGATTTGCTAAAGACCCCCGATTTCGCTACTTTGCCATGAATTCAATTATTCGGTGGCAGTCTTTGGCTAAAGGGCGTTTTTTCGTTCAGCGAAATAGGTTCAGCAATAAGACGGTAGAGCAGATGCGTGATATTCTGAATAGGCAACCAGAAATGGCAAAACACATTATGATTTATGCTAGCAAATTAAGATCCACAAAAGGATACTGGCGTGCACGTTGTGGGGAACTCCTTTCCATGGTAGGACAAATTGGAGCACCAACAATTTTTTTCACACTGTCTGCAGCTGATTATCACTGGCCTGATCTTTTCAGACTTTTAGAGCCTAACAGAGATCCAAATGAGCTGACTGATACAGAACGCAGGCAATTAATGCACGACAACCCTCTGTTGACTGGTTGGCTCTTTCAAAAACGTTGTGATATATTTTTGAGAAAAATCTTGACGCCGTTGTTTTTAATAGACGACTACTGGGTTCGTTTCGAATGGCAGTGGCGTGGAAGTCCTCACATGCATGGATTGTTGTTGTTAAGAGGAGCGCCAAACATGGAAACACTAGACATGACTAACGCTGAAAATGTAGCAGCCGTAACAGCATATTTTGAAAAACTATGCAGTGCTGTTAATCCTGACAAGGACGTCCTCGTAAATGATATACACCGCTGTCGAGTTCGCTTTTCAGACATTTCCAGTGAAGATCGTGAAAAAGATCTCGCTCAGCTCTTAAATCAAGTTCAACGTCACACAAGACATGGAGATTATTGCCTAAGGAAAAAAGAGGTACAAATAGTTATAGCTGCAGATTTGGTTTTCCAAAAGCAGAGTGCGACTCTCCAAAGCTTCAAGTAGAAAATGGCATAATTAGCTTTTTGCCAAAAAGAAACGATTCTGAAATGAATACCTACAATTGCTTCGTGTCACAAGTTTGGAGAGCTAACACGGATTTCAGTCCTATTGCATCAAAGGATGCGGTTTTGCATTACATTGCCAAATATGCCTCAAAATCAGAAATAGCTTCTGTTCCTTACAAGGTATTGTTATCTGAGATTTTAAATAAGATGAACGAAACAAATCCAGCGGTTCAAGCAGTCCAAAAACTTATTTTGTCTTCTGTTTCTGAAAGGGATTACTCAGCCCAAGAGGTAGTACACATATTAATGGGATGGCCAATGTATCACAGTAGTCGGGAAGTAGTTACAATACGGCTTCATGATAAGAACAGGGAAGAAATCAACTTTTCAAGCGACGGAAGACCATCAAAAAGCATGCTTCAGAAATATTGCGCGCGGCCGGAGAAACTTATTTCCTGCACTCTTTGCAAAATCTTTCTCAGTAAGAGGAGTCGATTATCACCAAAGAAGAAAAGATGCAGTTGTCAGAGTTTTTCCTCTTACATCACTCAACCACGACCCAACTCTAGCCGAAGAATACTATAGGCAACAAGTATTACTCAATTATCCTTGGAGAGATAATTCTGACTCTTTATTGCAAGAAGGCCTGCCGTCTGCGTATCTCTCATGGGAGGAAGCATTCAATGATCTAAATATTGATGCACACGAAGAAATAAATTTTCCTGCTGTTAGCAGTACACATGAGACAGAAATCCTGCAAGAAGAATACCGCGAGATTGATCCATATATGGCAGCAACTGCCATAGTTCCTGTGCAGACAAACGAGGATACTTTGGGGCAACGCGTGATTGATCATGCATATGAGTGAAAAAGTGAGAGTTACAAGTACCCTGATCGCAATTTTCGCAATTTTACTTCATTTTTAAATTACTGTAAAGAACAACAACTTACAGTGCATCAAAATTACGATACGTCTGAGATCAGATTTACAGATGAGCAGCAAAAAATACTTCACTTATGCACGCAACAGCTTTCGTCTTTGAAATCAAGATTTATAAATTGCCCTAAACGTACTTTTAATATTGGGAATGCCGGAGCTGGAAAAAGTACGGTAATAAAAGAAATTCGTAAAAGAGTTACCGAGCAGTTAGGACCGGAAGCTATTATGGTTTTGGCTCCAACAGGTGCTGCTACAATTCACTCTGTACTAAAAGTACCAACATGTTTTAAATCGTTTGCTGATTTAGGAAGTGAAGCAGCAAGAAATCTACAGCTCAGCATGAATCCAGTTTCATTTCCATTATTGACGAATTTTCAATGATCGGATGCCGTCTGATGGCTGCACTTGAGCAAAGATGTCGCGAAGGTAAACCAGACAGCATTAAACTTTTGGAGGCTTATTTGTTTACCTGATTGGAGATATTAGGCAGCTACAGCCTCTAAAAGACACACCTCTATATAGGAGACATTCTATAAAAGACATTTTGGCTTTACGTGGACAAACAGTTCTTAAGATGTTTGAAAAATGTTTCACCTTAACAAAGTCAATGAGACAAAGCGACGATCAGCAAATACAGTTTAGAGAGACTCTTGATTCGCTTTCCGTAGGCGAAGTTACAGGCGACCAATACGCATCCCTTATGCAACGACGTAAAGCTATACAGCCTCCGGCTGAACTTGAAAGATTTCAAAATGCCATACGCCTTTTTCCCACAAACAAGCAAGCTGAAGAACATAATCAAGAAGTACTTCGTAAATCAAAATGGCCAGTGGTAAGAATATTAGCAGACCACAATAATCAAATAGCAAGATGGAGTGAAGATGAGCACGTATATGTTGCGTACCAATCTGTGGACAGAGGGAGGATTGGTCAACGGTGCACTTGGTACGGTAAAAGATATTGTCTACGGACCAGGACTACGGCCTCCAGGCTTGCCACAGGCAGTAATTGTTCATTTAGATGATTATCGTGGACCATTTCTCACTGAAAGACTTTTACCTCTCACACGTCTTATGTCTATTAGTTTTCGAAAGAAAACAATGTCTCATGCTCCCATACTCAGTTCCCTTTAACTGTTTCATACGCTGTCACCATACACAAATCCCAGGGTTTAACTTTGTCAAAAATAGCTGTGGACATTGGTGAAAAGGAGTTGTCACTTGGAGCAACTTTTAGCGTTTAGCAGGGTTCGATGTTTAGAGGATATTCTGATTGAAGTGCCTTTCGCAAAGGATAGGCTAGACCAAATTAGAAGAATGGGGACACTTGCTGACAGATTAGCATTTGAGCAGTATCTGAGGCAACTGTTGACCGAATAAACACTTGAAGATTCAACAGCAGTTATTGTAATTTTTCTTTTATATTATTAAACAGTAAATATAAAAATAAAAAATATATATTATATATTGTTCATGTTATATTTTATGTTTATCCCACTCAATGCTCCGACATTTCGGCCTGACGGATTCTAGTTATTATAAATTAACTTTTCAAATTTTCAGAATACTGTGTAAAATAAAATCATTTCCTTGCAGTTTTGCTACTTGATTTTGCCAAGGAGGTTTGTTCTCGGCAAAGGCATCTTCACGGAAACATATGCTATTCTTCAAATATGGAGAATTGTTCCATTATTCCTAAAAGCCTTTGGAGTAAACTGGACTTGCCTCCGGAATCCTGTTACTTCCATTCTTGCAAAACGTGTATAATTATTCAAAGAACATTTATTTTATCGGATAATGAGCTACTTCAACCTTCTACTTTTATTGTGCGTGAAAATTCCCTTAAAAATGTCAGTATGTCTACAACATATGAATGCTTCACGAACACCATGCAACACTGTGCGTGTACTACAAATAACTGTAATGGTGATTCACATTTTTGCGGACATCATAGATGTTTTCCAAACAGTACCTATTTTTGTTTTTCGACTTTTAAAAAGGTGGACCTTATCGCTATGATGCCGGACTCAACTCTTACCAATCCGACATTACTCAATCTGGATGTGTGCTCTATGATACCAAAATTAAAACTGTTCGTAACTTTCGCAGAAAACTTTTAGAAGGTGAAACTGCGTCTTTTACGCAGAATAATTTGACATTTTCTTTTCATGATCCACTGCTACATTTTCCGGATTCTGGACGTGTCATTCTCAGAAGTTCAGATTTTGAACATGTGTTAACTAGACCACCTGACAATATCATAAGAATCCCCTTTGAGTTGTTAGCTTATAAGGCTGACTTACAAATAACTTATCTCCACAGAAGTGGGGAAGTTGTTTTTGGTACTGTACATGTTAATGGAAAATCTTTATGCCAAATACGACACTGTTTCCTATGTAAGGAAATAATATCACATTTCCAGTGTTATCCAGCTATTTTTCGATATTCTTTATATTTTATATTTTCAGTATCACTAATTTTATTACTTTTGTGTGTCAAAATGATTTTTAAAAGTATACAATTTTTATTTTTATCTGTATTTATGTTTTTATATGCAGTTCTTCGTGTGTTTAAATTCATTGCTCGTTGCTCATTACTATTAGGAGCATTTATCGGACACTCAATGCGGGACATTTTACGTTCCTGCTATGCAAAATTGGAACAAAACGAGCTTCGGCAGGTTAACATTCCCTCACTACCACTGGTGATCCTAGCATGTTGTTGTCTTTTCTCCCCGACTACAGCAGACTGCAATATGAATACAATCATCCAATCCGATCTCAAGTCATGCACGACAATGGATGATGGTTCTCGAGACTGTAAAATTTTCACGACGGCAGAAATTTCGTTACCGTCATTGTTAGCAGAAAACTGTCTGTGGTTTTCCGACGCGAATGAAAACCATCTCTTCTCTTTAAAGATAAAATTAGAAGAAGTACTTTGTACTTTCAATAAAGAACGTCTCTACTTTACGTTTCCTGTGAGAGCTAAACAACTTAGCCAAATTTCCTGCATATACAATATATTTTGTGGGCAGGGCAGCTTTGTGTTTCCAGAACGAATAATGAAAATGGTCTGAATTTTGGGGCTGAATCTCCCGAGAGCCGTGAATTTCCTGGATTCTCCGATTGCTTAGCTGGTGAAAATGGTTCCGGATGTTTTATTTTAACGCGACCAAGTTGTAATTTTTACAGAGTTTGGTATGAACTGAATTTATTGCAAAGTTTTGAGGTATCGAATATCATCGGACACACATGTAAATATAAAATTCAAATCACTCATGTAGAGAATAACACGATTTCGAGGCTTATTACATCGGACACTGCTATCACTGATTCAGGTATAAAAATTGCAGTGTTAGGCGCGTATGATCAACCTTCTTTACACATCAACGACAAATTAATCCAAAGAGTTGGCAATCCTGAGGAGGCTTATTTAGCGCCAGCCTCAGAAAGAAATGCTCCTCAATCACACATGGTTGGTGCGATCCAAGCGAATACATCTTTTACAAAAAATTTCATATTTTCACCAGATCTCACAAAGTGCGACTTTTTTTAAGATAGATTACGGTGTAGTACGGCACCTGACAATATCGAGCGCCTGAGAGCCACGCAAGAAACAGCATTACCACTCCAAAGAAACATACATTTCTTCCGAATAAACAATGAGAAACTCCAGTCTACACAGCTTCTATCATCAGCAGTCCGCGTTCAATTGCACTTTTCCAATTTTAAAATAGCAGTGCAAACTACTACTATTTGCCCGCAATTAAGTGAGACTAATCTGGTAATTAGTGGTTGTTATAACTGCAAGCTTTTGGCTCGTCTGACTTTCACCGCACATTCATCATGTCAAATTGCAATGGTCACCGTACAACTCCAACATATATTGGTACATACTAAGGCCATATTTCTTCAATTAGAAGACTCGCAGCATGTCATAAATTTTCAGGCCGAAAAGAAATGTGATACGGACAAACTATGTCTTAAATCAAATACGATCTCACAATGCCGTACTTTTAAGTACTGTTTAGACGAACCATCGGTAGAACTATTAAGATTAGATACTAATTACACAGCTTTGATTAGTGCTCCTACAACAACCCAAGTATGGGATTGGCTGAAAATTCCAAATTTAGGTAGCACATTCTTCATATTAAAATTTGTAGGGGCTGCACTATTCATAATATGTATCATAATTACAACACTCGCGACTGTTATTACATGTTGTTGCAAATCACGTTAAATATTTACAAGTTTTGTTGTTAGCTAGTTACGAGACATATATATGAAAAAAAAATTAATTATACTTTTATGAGTATTTTCTTTTCGCTATAATTTTATACCATCTGGTACTTTATTGCTATGGTTTACTCTATGTCTCGTGGCTAGTATATCATATAATGTTTTATATTGTATTTTGTGTCTATTGTGCATTTTACTAGTTTTATGCCATATTTGAGTTATTATTATTGTTATTTCATTGTTGGGATGCCTAAATATTTCGAAATACGGAGTTTACGATTTTTTCTTTTTTTTCTTGTTTTTTCTCTTTTAATTACCCATTTCTATATTGCCGGATAGCTCTCGGCAAGTCGTGAGAAAATTATAAGTTTTGAATATCCTTTTCTCAAAAGTTGACTAGGTTGGGCCAGGCATGTTTTTATAGAAGAATAAAATACAGCGTAAGGAATACTCATGAATACAAAGAATTTTAGGTAGGGTCGAAAAATAACAGGCGATTTCAGGTGGCGATTTCAGGTGTGAGTGGTAAAGAAAAAAAACCAGGTGTAGAAGTTAGTAACATCGAGAAGAGAGAATGCAATTGTAAGAAAGTAAGTTTAATAAGAGTATGGAAATAGTAAAAGACATACATGACAGTGTTAAATAAAATTACGAGTTGGCTCAGATACAAGAACGCCCCTTTGACCACCTGGGTTTTTGACAGTGTTAAATAAAATTACAAGTTGGGTCAGATACAAGAACGCCCCTTTGACCACCTGGGTTTTAGGAAGGAATTGCGTGATTTTGGCGGGAAAAAGAGTGATGTGATCTCATAACCCGTAGGCGGGATTAAATTCTATACAAGTGAAAATACATCCAATAATTTTATAAGGAGGCATGGTTTTGGACAATAAGAAAATTCTAGCCACTAGGGTAAATTTAAAGGAGATAAGGTAAGAATGAAGTTGACGAGGATTGGAATAAAAAATGGGCCGATTGTTTTGGGGGAGGAAAAAGAGTGAAAGAAAAAGGGAACGAAAGAGGAGAGAGGGACCGTTTTGATTTAGAGTGAGAGCTTTGATGATGTGCAGAGAGAGGATGAGAGTTAGAGTTGGGTGTGTGTAAAAATATTCGGAGAGTGAGTTTATTTTTGGATAATATTGGAGTCGTGAACTTGTAGATCTTACTGGAGTTAGTCTTGAAGGTACCGACTTCGCAATGTCATCGATTCCGTTCCTGACTATTATAGTTATGATTTATTTTGCTAGTATTCCGAAAATTATCTATGTTTACAAACTTCATATTCATATAAGGGGAAATTATTTAGGCATCCACATTTAACTGATTAAATAAAATTGTATTTGATTAATTTAAATAAATTCTATTTAAGTATTATGTCAGACTTTAAGTATATTCTTCAATTTTATTGTAAAATTTTTATGAATAACTAAATAAATTGTTTAGTTTAAATTTAAAGGTATCTTTATTATTCTACAGAGAAAGCATGGGAGGAAATGATTTGGGTATGATCTGGATAACCACTATTTATTCACGGAGCCAAGTAACTTTATTATTAACATTTATACTTAAGAAGAGTTAAGTTAAAATAAATTAAATACACAGTTACCATTATATAAAATACCACACCCCCTCCCAGCAGTAATATAGCTATTTATATAAATATTCAGATCTTGATGATTTTTAATTCTGTGAAATGAATTATATCGTCTGCAGATTAATTTCTGTAATAAAATAAGTTTCTCGGTCGCTTGACGATTCAACCTCGGAAGCTCCTATAACAAGAAAGCACCGATTTTTAAAAAAATTCAAATTTCTTAATAAATGTTTTTATTAATATCTTCTAAAGTTTTGATTCGATCTTCATAAACTTTGAAATGTCTCGACAAAATTCAGCAAAGATAATATATCTTAAACTTCAAACCATTCGGTTGGGTAGTTTTTGCGTTGTTATATGCGGACGGACGGACGGACTGACAGATGGACGGACCAGACGACGACAATAGGTGCTACGTATTTATATAATTACAAAAGCACCTAAAAATGTTAAATTTTATTTTTCACAAATGTTCGATATGACTTCCTTTAGTCACCCGTATAATATTGCAATATTTCAGTTCTTGCCAAACACGTTGTAATGTTTCACTATTAACAGTTTGTAAAGCATCACAAATGCGTTGTTTAAATTCGGGCAAACTTGTAGACAAAGCTGGTATGAACACAAGATCTTTGACATATCCCCAAAGGAAGAAGTTGCAAGGGGTTAAGTCAGGTGACCTAGGAGGGTAGCTGTGTGTGTAGGACCAAATCATCGGCTGCACTGCGACCAATCCAATGGTGTGGTAGTTCTCTGTTTAGAAATTTACGAAAATCTAATTGCCAATGGGGCGCACCTTCTTGTTGAAAAATGAAATTTTGCATGTCTTCCTTTAACTGCGGGAAAAGCCAAATTTCTAACATATCGAGATAGGTAATACCACTCACTGATATTTCGACAGAAAAGAACGGTCCGTAAACCTTTGATGAAGATACAATGTTACAAACTAAAAAATTAATATTTTCCCTTTACAATGATATATTGATTATAATTTTATGCTTGTAATTATGGAAATATTAAATTTTGTAATCGGATGATTCTTTTCTGATAACCCTGTATATTTATAGAACGCTTTAGTGTTAAGATTTTTTTTTTTTTTTAAATGGAATTTATAAACCATTTATCTAGATAAACATAATTTTTGTCACATAAATTGTCATGAATAATGGAATAGGTACAGTTTTCTTAAAAGGCATTTTTCCAAATGGTTTAGATAAAAAGAAAATATTGTTAAAGGATTAAACAATGGACAACTTTTTGTTTTATATCTGAATATAATTTTTAAATATTTGGAATATTATTGTTAATCTTATATTATTGTTAATTGTTGTTAAGAAACTTTTGTAGTTTGATTTTTGTGATTTGTAATATTTTTGTAATTTTATAAAAAAAAATAAATTAAGATTTTCAGTATATTAATCGAACCCAATCGCGCTCGTCGGTCTAACTGTTCGGAGTTTTCGTGGTTTTCTTTGAACATTGGATTTCCTTGCGTAAAAACGGGTTAGGTTCCCTTAGAAAGATCCCCCTCGGGCCTATATCCCTTGTGCAGATAATCGGCGGTTATAATTACATGAACTACTGTGCCAGTATAGTATTACATTTTACATATTCTTAATTACACGTTTTATGATCATTTTATGCGTATTTTAGAATGTTAAAATTAGGTTCTTATAATTGAGACTCAAAATTCCCTTTTTCAATTTCTGAATAAGATCGAATTAACAAAAGATTATTGATCAGATAATCGGCCGTCATAATTACACCAACTACTACACCAGTATATTACATTTTACATATTCTTAATTACATTTTTTATGATCATTTTATGCGCATATTAGATTGTTAAAATTAGGTTCTTAAAATTGAGACTCACAATTGACTTTTTCAATTTTTACATAAGATCGAATTAACAAAAGATTATTGAGCAACGGAAATCATTTAGAAAACTCTTTAAAAATATTCCATTCTAATTCAGTAAATGAAATATGAAATCAATTCTTAGAAAATGGAATATAGAGAAATATGCTTAAACAAGTATATAAAATTTAAATATTTTTTTTTTAATTAAAAGGCAATACTTAATCAAATATTTGAGACAAGTTAATGGAAAGTTAAAATAATTGAAATTAATCATTTAATCTCACAATGTCACAGAAATAAAATTTATTATGCTCTTGTTTAATTACTGAATAAGGAAATTCGTATCGTATTATATTTAATTTTAAATAAAACCGAAAAAAGTATCTCAATTTTCTGAAATGTCGGGAAAAAAAAAATGTAGTTTTTTTTATAACATGCATGCAATTAAAAAAAAAAAAAAAAAAAAAAAAAAAAAAGAACTAAAAAAATGTAAAACTGCTCCGAATATCTTTACTTAATTTATTGACAGAATTTTTTTTTTTCAATTTTAAATAAGATTAAATTAAAAAGAGTATTTATTAATGAAAATCATTAATGTTAATTTCATTTTTCGTGAAAAATTTTAATATTATTTATTCATTATCATTTATTCATTTAACATTATTTTTTATTCATATATTCGTTCGTGTTTCTTACGAGCGTCAAGACCTGTCAAAGTGTTAGATTAATTTGCGGAAAAAGATAAAAATATAATAAAAAAATTTTTTTGGAACTATTTTTGCTACAACAAATTCCGACACTTTACCAAATCTTTCAGTGCAAACCGCCCTCTGATACGGGAAATTGTTAGTTTGTATTAAGAATTTTTGAAATCCGAACTTATTTATGAGCCTCTTTGAAGTATTTTAGGTACTTTTATGTTAGCCGGGCACAGGGGATAAACTGCCAAGTATTGTTCCCATCGCCATCATTCGTATTGTATTAATTTCATTTAAAACTCAAAACTTTCAATT
The DNA here is from genome assembly GCA_963931845.1 of Maratus michaelseni. NCBI lineage: Eukaryota > Metazoa > Arthropoda > Arachnida > Araneae > Salticidae > Maratus > Maratus michaelseni. Next base: position 376,747,213 of record OZ007593.1, on the reverse strand, counting down.
CATTTCCTTTAAAATATAATATTACATTAATTTAACTATAATATTACAATATAATACAATATAATACAATAGAAATATAATATTTAAAATATAATATTACATTAATTTAAATATAATATTACAATATAATACAATATAATACAATATAAATATAATATTTAAAATATAATATTACATTAATTTACATTACGTTAATTTAAAATACACATATTATATACATTTAACGTACGCGCCTTTCACTAATTTTATATGAAACAACGGAAAGAAAAGAAAAAAAAAAACGAATAAATAATACCATAAACTAAGACATTTTATTTCAACACCTTCCTTTCCTTTGTTTTTTTTTCTAATTTATACACATGAAAAATAAAACTGTTACTGGCGAAAAAAAAATGTTATTGGCGAGATTTGCGCCCGACTAACATAGAAGTACCCTTTTTATTTATAATATCTACGTCGTTTCACAGCCAATTAGCATAGTTTGGCGCATGATGTATTCCATTGTTTTTGCAACGCATATACAGTTTCTTGAGAAAATCCAGAACTAACAGTTGAATATGTTGCCTAGTCAGTGTTGTTTAGAAGAGGACGATAGCCATTTTTAACACTGCTTGTGATTTCAACAGAAATAATTTTACAGAGAACAAAGGAACTCTATTGAAAATTTCGCTAAATTATCTTCATTATTGTTATAAGTATGAACGAAAATCCACATTCGGCTTGGTAAGAGACACTCTGTATTTATAATAAATAAAGGGATTGTTACCATGATTTCCTATTCAATACCATTTGCTTGTCACGTTTAACCATTTCTAATTGTGACTGCCAGTTAATATACACCTTGTATTTACGGTAAACAAACTTATTCTATTATTATTTAGTCAAAAAGGGCGTATTAGTAATCAATAGACTCTTAGATTATACATAAAAAAATCTCCAATTATTTTCTAGTTTTATATTTTGTACTACCTTAATTATAGCTCTTTTCTCAGATTCTTTACAATATCAACATAAAACATGTACAAGTATGTATTCTCTTTTATCTATTGTTAGCTATTTTGAATTGCAAATAACACCAAAAATCAATACCTTATTTCCTTTGTGCATGTAGTGGAAACACCCTACTAATAATTGGCTTTGGTGTGTTTAGAAAATAATGAGACTCTATTGTGGAACATATCAATTTCTAGACTTAATTAAATACATATGAACTGTGAGGTATGAGTAAGATTTCAGTAAAACGAGTGTGATCTATTTCAGAAAAATTCGTAATTCGTATTTCTGATTCAAGGTGAATCAAATAAATAAAGTGGAGCACCGTTTATAATATTTCTTATCTAAGTGATGCTGGTTTACATGCTTAGGCCTTATTTTTTTTTCTTATGCATTCAAAAGTTAAAAGGTTTCACGTTATATGACTTAAGCAAATTTAGTATTTTGTTTTTCTTGATTTATCATTGACAATTTTTATTTCAATATTCAACATATAGAAAATAATCTCTTAAAAAATTATATTTTGTTCTTAATTTTAAATAAATATATCTTTCCATTTAGCGAAATGATACCGACTGCACTTACTACTCAAGTTTGAAGTAATTGGAAATCCTTTTAGTTTTTAATCGACCAATAAACGATTTAATTTGAGAAAAAAGGGTATTGTTAAACAAATTTCGGCTATCGCTATATAAAGCATAGAACGTTTCCATTTTTAAAGTCATTTTATGCAATATGGTTATTTTAAAACTTGCCTGCACGACTTCGCAAAAATAGCTAGCCACATTTTCCTAAAACTATAACTATTTAACTATTTAACTACATTAGACATTACATACACTATTTAACACCTTATGAATCTATATTATAAAGTAAAAAACACGTCCGTGAGTAACGCTGACGTCATATCGACGGTGGCAAAGACCCGTTCCCGTTTTAGCAAATTTATTAACTTGTAACTATCGCACAATTTAAACTTTTACACCGTGGAATAGGGAAAAAAATGTACTTTCAAATGCAAATAGTCTGAAAATTGTACCCAAATTTACTGATTTTTTTTTTTAGAATTTTTAGAATAATTTTCAAGCATGAAGTTTTAAAATTTCTATCTGTATTACGTGTAGCTCGATTATGAAAGATTAGCCTTTTTGCACTTTAAACAACGAAAATAGCTCAGCATTTGTTTTCGGCTAATAACTCACAATAAAATTTACATGTCATCAATAAATAAATAAACTAATTATAAATAAAGCACAAATTTAACAGAAATACATACGTAAACACTGAAATTTTCAATATCTAAATGTAGTAGCAAAATGTTTCGCGATTTCTCGGACTATTAGCCTCTGGTATGGGCTAATACGAAAGTATCGCTTTTAATAAATTTCGAAACTTTACTTGAATACAAAATTGATATTTTTTATATAAAAAATAATGCATTTTGGTGGTGTTAGTGGGCAATCAAAAATAATGTATTAAAGGCATAAAATATATTAGAGTTTTCAATTAAAAAAATGATTTTCAAATGTGTTCTGTGCACCGGAAAGTCTGTTCTGTAACCCGGGAAGTACGAGTTAGATACTCTGGTGAATTGGGTTATCCGAAAAGTTCTTTCTGCAGTTTTGCGGTTTCGTCAGCTTATATTTTGGTACTGAAGATGATGCCCGCTCTGGGCAACCATCATCATCTGTAAAGGAGGACCTCTTAAAAGAAGCTATCAAATGATCGTGCTCTGTACTTTTTGGAATATTTAGTCTGTGTGATAGCTCCTTGAACTGTGTAAAGTGGATTTTCAGAGATAGCTTCTTTAAAGAGCTCCTCCTTTACAGATGACGGTCGTCCAAAGCGGCATCATCTTCGAGGCTGAAATTTCCGCACTTAAACTTCTCAAACCACCTTCGAAACGTGTAATCTGAAACAGCACTTTGTCCATGGACAGCACAAATTTTACGAGCAGTCTGACTAGCATTTTTATGTTTCTTGAAATAAAAGAGCATAATTGACGAAAATGAACTTTTCGCTTCACCATTCTTAGCACTTCACTGAAGCAAAAATTATGCCACAAACCAAGCAAGAATTATGCAATGCAAGCAGAAAAAACAAAATTTACGTATCTGGGTCATACAAGGTCATTCCTTATCAACAGTATCAAAATAACTAATCAAAACCGTGCTTATGAAATGGAAGCAGAAAAAACCAAATTTACATATCTGGGTCATACAAGGTCACTCCTTATCAACAGTATCAAAATAACTAGTCAAAACCGTGCTTTGGTTTGTAAAAAACGCAGAACATTTCGGTTGACCCAATACATAAAATTAACTTTTATTTTGAACGCTCAGTTAATAAATGGTGCTAAAAAAGTTTTGGTACACCTGGTTTCTGCCTGATTCATACCGTTAGAAAGTGGCTTTTTTGCAGACATTGACAGAGAGGTTTTCAGTGTTTATCGAGTCGATTAACAACTCCAATATACGACAAATTTTGTTAATTTTATGCATTTTTAATTCAGATATCTCAAATTTTACTTATCTTTAAGCAGAAAAATATCTTTTTTTTTTCTTTTTTTTTTTTTAAATCAAACACCACTAACTGCCAAAATTGAACATGGATGCAAGTAATCTCAACGTTTCTGACTCCTCAAATGCAAACAGAAGAATGCACCAACGATTTTACGGCAAAACCCATTTATTATTATTATTAATAAAATTAGAATCAGAATATTGCTCAATGCACAAAAAAGGAAAAAGAAAAAAAAAACGAAAAAAAAAAAAAAAAAAACACAATTTATAACAATATAAAAAATTGGACTTAGATAGTAATTTTTTCTATCAGTTTTCTCATTTTTGGTTTCCACCTGTTTTTCCTACTTTTCAAATATATTTCCTAATAAGAACGGAGCTAGACGTGGATCATTCTGAGTTGTAACCCGCAAGAGGTTGGCTAAATTGCCGCTGGAAAAGCAGAAATAAAAAGCTTACCTACATAGGAATGACAAAAAGAAAAATTGAAGAAAGAATAAAGGAACACAAAAGGGATATAAAACTAAATACACAGTCAACAGCGCTTGCAAGATTAAACATAAAAAAACCCCATTAAACTTGAAACTCTACAAATACAAAAAATAACGAACTATGTAAATCTGCATAATGCTCTAATGAAGCAATAGAGATTAATACATCCAAAGTAGACGTTTCCAATGATATGGTACATGCAATGCTAGATTGCCGCTGGAAAAAGGTGTTGGAAGAAGAGGGGAAAAAAGTGGGCATCGAATGCGAGTAAAGGGAATTCTTCAACTCCCAGTCAGATATATAGGGAAGAGACGGATGCTTGAGGGTTACAACTGAGGATGATCAAGCCGGAATGAGAGCGCTTTTGTGTAACGTTGACAGTTTTATGTGAAACTTTTAACATTTTTAATAATGAAAGACTGTTTTTATGGAACTTTTAACCACGTTTTTTAGGTAATGTCCGAGTGTAAAAATTGGTAATATGAAGAATACATATTAAATATACAGACATTAATAATTAAATACCTGTTTTAATCTCTCTTTTTTTTTTTAATGGATGCACTTTTGGACCCATAATTGTACAGTTCGTTCAAGAATATGTTTTCATAATATTTTTTTATTAGTTTTAACGTCAGGTTATATATATATATATATATATATATATATATATATATGAAACGTTCGTTCTATCAGTCACTCAGGACGACATCTCAGTCCCCGAACCCCATTGAAATTTACCGGATGAGAAGACAGATGTTGGCACAGTCGAAGTCAACGAAAACCATTTCATGACATTTCTAGATGGTATTATTTAGATTTACTTAAACGGTGAAGACAAATCTCTGAGTACAAGCCACATTTGAAAAATGTAATGTAGGTGCAATCGTATCCGAGCTGAGTAGAGGCAATCATTTCCAGAAGAGTTTCTCCAAAAGCATTAAGGATGACATGATTGACGAGTAGAAGTTTTATTCGACAACATATATGAAGAGCAACTCCACGTAATTTCACTTCATTAAAACTTGAAACACATTTAGATCTATTGAAGAACAACTACCGACGACCAATTTGGACAATCCCAGCGACATCATCTAGTTGACAATAATAATTCGTGTAAAAGTCTCTCTCCAAAGCCAGTGCAACCGTATAAATATTACAAGATTTTGCTCAAGGTTACAGCAGCGCGTAATTGCTAGCCCAACGACAGCAATGTTTGGTGGGAAACAAGGGGGTAGAAAAAGCGGGGGTTGCTCGCTAACGGTTGAAGAAATGAGGCCAAAAGGGTGTGTACCGGACGTATTGTCAAAACTCTTTCTTAGACGCGGTAATTTAAAAAGGTAAAAATCCTTGAGCGGGAAGACGCGAGGGATGATGGGATGCCGAATGATAATATTAAATAGAAATAAAAAAATGGTATTACAAAATGTTCCAAAAGAATAAAAATTCAATGTCTCAAAATAAGAAGAAATTAAGCAGGTGCTTTTTAGAAGCAGTGTTGCATTTAATAGAATAAGGTTTTTATAAATACGTGTAGCTTTTAACAGATTAAGATTTTTAGAATGATAATTAAAAGTATATTTTGATTAAGCTATGGAATAAAATATAAATTAGATTTAAGGGATATTTTAAAAGAGAGGGAAAAATTAGAATTGTAAGAATTTGAAATAAATTAATTAAGGAAAAATGGCGAAATTTTTTTATTATTACATATATATATATATATATATATATAAGTGGGGTAACGTCCACGTAATTGTGATGAACAGACTATTCGATTGAAGTTAATATCATTTTGTTTGTTAACCCTTTCAAGGGCGGTGCACCCAGAAAAAGGAATTGATTAAAACAACAAAACCTGTTTTGTTGAGTACATTTTGGTTGTTTTAGTCAAATTTTTAGTTCAAGTAAAAAAATTGGTTTTGTTGCTTGGACAACAAAATATTGTTAACACTCGTACAAAATTTTAACAAAATTTCACCAATTTTACTTGAACTAACAAAATTTGTTTCTTTTAATTTTACAATATTTTTGTAATTCCAGCAAAATTTTGTTATTTTTGAAAAATTTAAATTCTTGTGTAGTAGTCATATCTTTCTTACGTAACTTGATTTATTTGACTTATATAGCTATATAATTACATGATTAACATAATTTTGGGGTAATTAAAACTTTTTTTCACTGGGACGGACAAAGGTAGTTTTAAAAATCCCCCTGTCCCATTTATTACCGTCTTCTATCTTTGCAAGAAGAAAGAATTGGATTCATGAAAATTTTCGATTTCCGGTTGTCCTGAACGCGATTTCGCTGTTTTTATCTCAAGAACTAATGCACGGAATTTAATAAAACCTTTTATTCAGTTACTTTCTGATATAAATTGTTGCTGATTACTTTTTACTTTAAATCGCGCAACAGGTGGCGCTACTATGTTGCATTTTTCGTGATTTCTGCAATAGCTCTATCTCATTTTCAGCAGTCAAATACTCCTGTAATCTTTGAATAATAACAAGGAAATTTTTATCCTGCTTTTTACAGGCGTAATTCACTGCTGAAAATGAATAAAAAATTAACTATGTGTTGCCGTATGCTGTGCTTTGTACTGTCGTCTCATGTTTGCCGCAGAAATTTGCGTGCTCCTTATGACATTCCATCTTGTGCTGCGATTGCAGCCGTTCCGACATATATAAGAGTGAGAAATGCCGAACTCAGATATCGTTCCTGGTAGCGCAGTGGTAAAGCATCAGGCTGCTGTTCTGAGGACCCGGGATCGACTCCCGGCATGGGCAACTTTCATTCTCTCGGTTTGCGTTTGAAAAAAAGTCGGATAAAATTCACTTGTTTATTGTTCAAGGTTTACAAGCGTAATTCACTGTTGATAATGAATTAAAAATTAGTTAAAATTGCATATGTAGATTGGTTCATTTAACAAATGTTTTTGTAGTATAAACAAAACAAGTTCGTAATATAACATATTTTATTGATTAAACAAACAAAATATAGTTAGTTGAAAAAAGAAAATAGATTGTTAAAATAACACATAGCATATATCTATGTAACAAAAATAATTTTGTTAATTCAAGTAACATTGAACCATTTTACTTGAATTAACAAAACATTTTTTTGCTGACGATACAAAATTTTTTTTTGGAATTGCAAAAAAAATCAACAATTTTTTTTTGTTGATTCAAACGAAATTTCCATTGACCCATATTTAAACAAAAAGTTTCGTTGGGGCAAACAATTTTTTGTTGATTCAACAAAAGTTTTTTCTGTGTGTGGTACGTTTATGAAATCACTTAACTTTAATTCCCAAATGCCACAATGGCACCATAGTTTTGGTAAAATAATTTCCGTTTATTATGTATGTGAAATATAGCCTTTTCTTATTTTCAAATAAATTTGTTCGTAAAGTCCGGTGTCATTGATTCATTTCAACATTTTAGCAATGGAAGTACTTTGCCCCTGAAAGGGTTAAGTGATTGTAATCTGTAAACAACTTGTCATCTCTCCACAGAACGTTTGAGTGCATGCCATGAGACAAATTTTGTCCTTTGAGTTTTTCGATTCCTGTTTTTACCTAACAAAAAAAAAAAAAAAAAAAAAAAAAAAAAAAACACTTGAAACACATAACTTAAAACAAGACCTACATCAACATGTATTATTAATATATTTTCAATATTTCAGTATCGAAACAGAAAAAATTATATTTTTTTTGCTGATGTCCCAAAGTTCTTCATTTTTTAAAATATGCTTACTTATGTTTTTAAAATGTTTTCGAGTTTCATAAAATATTTACATTTTGTTATTAAAGGAATACAAACTTTGTTTTAGAAAGTAAATTACTTTAATTAGATAATATTTGGATAAATATTAATGAAGAAAAAAACCTCCACATGATTGTGAGCGTTATGTGAGCGTATGTATTATGGGAGAGTTATTCTGTCGGTTCAACCCGACTCCGACTCGCAACGAAAAAAATTACCGTCATCCCGACCCGACTTGAGCCATTGCCATCGAAACATTCACGATTTCTCGCTGGAAATGCTTGAACCCGGGTAAAATCCGGTTACCTGTCCCGATGCAGAGCTCTAGTCTACACATCTTTAAAATCTTCCATGCGTTTTAAATTTTGTTCAAAATTTTAAGTATGTCCAAGAGACAATCTAGATATATACTAGGGTAGTCTGACCAGTAAATGAACACTTAGGTACATTTTAAAAAAAAAGATTGATAATATTTTAATAATAAACAGTACCTTTTGGTGTCTGACAGTGCAGATACATGTGTTGATTAAAAATTAATAAAAGGAAGTTTATATTTCATTTGTTTCGGATGTTAGGGGTGTCTTAGTGAACAGTTATGCAAAAACCAAGTAAATGAACAGTTATTATTACTGAATGACCGCAAAATTTTCCAGTGAATGAATAGGCAGCAATTTAAAAACACCCAACTTCCACACGATGTTATTTATTTTACAATTTGTACAAATAACTTATAAGTTTTTACTGAATTATGGGTTTTTTAAACCCAGCATGACAATTAACCAGTGGGGAATTTTTTCAAACCTTATTCTATTGAAATATTTACTAGGACTTCCCTCAAAGGGATTAGTCTGAGTGATATTGTTGAGAACATAGGGTTAACAATTACAATATAAAGAAAAAGAGCAAATTAAATGATAGAATTACAAAATATCATATATAAATTCATATACACTGTTAAAAAAAGAGAAAAGAAGTACCGTTCATCAGATGAGTTGTCATAATTTTTTTTTAACATGTGGCAAAGAATCTCATTTTCTTAAGCGCGTATTGCGCAAAACTTGAAAAAAAAAAAAAAAAAAAAAAAAAAACGCCGGATCTTTTAAAACTTCAAGCCTTTTAAAGTTACATAATTGGATTTGCGCCAATAGATTATTCTATCAAGCGTGGCTTAACGCAAATTTAATTTCACTGTTGCACCTTTTTTTGTGTGTGAATTTAAAATTTTTCTTCCTTGATTACATATCTATTATTTGTATAACTGTTTATAGAAACTCTTACACTTCAAACCACATTGATAGCATGCTTTGCTACAAACCAGATTGCAAAATTATAGTCTAAACTAGGGGGCCTACCCCCTGCGAGCTATGCTCGCCAACCCCCGCTCAGAGGTCGAGGCCTCTAAAAACATGACAGCGTGCTTTGTTTTAAAAATATTGGTAAATCTGTAACTGGGTTGCCATGCTTTTAACGCTTTAATGGGACATTTTTTTGATTATCATGGCCTCAAACACGGCTGTTGCGACAACCGACGACTGTTTTCAGGATTGATAAGTAAAATCAATTACAACTTGAAAACCAGCTTGTATAAAATGGTTAGGTTTAAATTGTGGCTACCTCTCGGACTTGTATAACAATGATCTGTATTCTATTCTTCCTTTGCGTTTAAGGATGAGAAAAATTCCATCTGCTTGTGAATAACATTAAGAACCACGGTATTGTAAAGTACTATGTTATAGATATTTTCAGTAACAGGTTTTAATTTTCTCTCTATTTTAGTGCACCATCATGCATATTTTTATGTTATTTTAAATATGTAAATTATTTATTTTAATTAATATGTATATACGAATTTTCTAATAATTATTTATCATACAAAATTAATTAAATATTTTGTGCGTGCATGCCTGCATTTATTTAGCATCAATTGATGAGATATTTAAACAAATTTGCTATCCATCCGCGATAATTTTACACCATGTTATGTCACTTGAATATTGTCCATAAGAAAATTGGGTACTTTTCCAGTATAGGATCCTTTGCTTTTAGGTTTGGCGTAATTCGAGCTTCAAAAAGGGATAGATTCGTTAATATATATAGATTTGTTGCCAAAAGTTATGAAAACAAACCCAATGAACTTTTGGTGCTTTTCTATTATAGGGGTCTTACGTTTTTTAAAAAAGCTTGGCGCAATTCGGACATCAGAAAGTGAGATTTGGTGCCAAATGACATAAACAGCCATGGAAACAAATTCGACGATTTTTCTGTTTATATGCGTATTTTAATTATACGTATATTATTATTGTTTTTTCTATACAAATTACTTCTGATTATATATAAAATAGGATAAATGACATTTTACGCTAAACAAATTCTATAAATATTGAAAAAATGCTTCTGTATACGAAATGACAAAGTGAATAGGTTGACGGAAAGTATGTTGCCGAATTTCCTTTTCCGCCAAGGCTATTTTCCTTATTTCGTCAAGTCCCCATATACTGGAAAAGCACCGAATAAATTAAATTAAATTCTGACAGACGATTGAATCCTGACGATAGAAATGTGATTTTTTTTTTCAAATTTTCCTGAAAAACATAATTTAATCACAATCTTGTCTTCATTATCGATTGAAATAAAAGATAAATTCAATTTCAATTTGAAAATGACGAATAAAAAGAAATCAATAATCCCTGTCGGGATCCTTTTCAATTTTTTCTCCTTTTGTCACAAAAAAAAAAAAAAAAAAAAAAAAAAAAAAAACTGAGTAATTGGTTGCCATCATTACAGAAATGTCATTAAAATTAGAAAAAAAATTAATATCTCGAAAACTAATTCCAATTTCAAAATTCTATTACCAGTTTTGACATCCGCGGATTTTTATGGACAATTGGTATTAATTTCACTATCAAGCGTTTAATATTTTATTAAAAATAGCCCTGAAACATAATCAGTCGTTTCATAAAATCGTTTCATAAATTCGTTTCATAAAATCGTTTCACAAATTTGTTTCATTAGGATTTTATATATATAGGGTAGATTACTATTAAAGTATACAAAAAATCTTTCGATGACTTCTGTAAAATAACTTTTACACTAAATCTCCATATCAGCAAAATTGAAAATCATATATATTATTTCTCCTGTCAACATCCCTTTTTCTAAGAAAATAAGAAACGCAGAACGACGCATGAGATAGCATATGAAAGGATTTTTAACAGGCTTTTGACATAGCACACTTAACATTTCGTTAAAACATGTTTTTTATTAAAATTTGCTGATAATTAAAAATTAAATCGGCATTGTTTTCATAAAAGAAATGAAAGGTTTTCCTCAAAATATTGTTGCCAAAAAAATAAAATACCACATTATAAGATGCTCAGCAATTATTATAAAAAACACCGCTCGGGTTTATTTTATATTTATGATTAAAAAGTGAAATTGAAATTGTAATGTTTAGATTTATATTTCCATGTCCCATGTTTTCCCGAAGCAGATGACGTCATCCTCTAATGCAATAAAATACGATTGTTATTTTTTTTTTTCTCGTGCGTGCCTTTAACAATCTTGGATCAGTTTTTACTTTAACTTTGATGGAATAAATTAGATGATATTCTGGCTTGACTAACAACTAAATGTTGTTTGCAGATATTTTTATCCTTGCTTTTTTTTAGAAGTTTAAACCTGCATCTAATAAATATTACATATTGATAAAAAATGGTACTTCTCTATTATCCGTCGACCACTTTTCATAACAAAAAACTATCGCCAAATAAACGGCAGAAAGTTGCCATTGGAATATCAAAATAAATATATGAGAATTTAAGGACACAATTGTTATTTATATTAATGAAATAACTAATAAATCAGTAAAACATAATGAAAAATACACGCAAGTGTCGAATTAAAAACCACTTGATGACGTAACAAACACGTATAATGCTTCTGACATCAAGTAAATGGGACTGAATTTTTGGCGTTTAATCTTACAATTTGGCTATAGTTTTTTGTTATGAGAAGTGGTCGACGGGATAATAGAGAAGTACCTAAAAAATAATAGATTTCAGTGCGAAATCCTCGCACGGGCCCTCTGGTTATACATATTTCAAAGTTAAGCTTAACAGATACTTCTTGATTATTCTCTAGGAGGCTCTGCCCCCTGCGCCTTTACTGCGCCAATCCGCAGACTTTTCTTTTGCCTGTCTGTCTGTCTCTCCACAATCTGTCTGTTTCCCTATCCGTTCTTCTGCCCGTCTCTCTAACCGATTGTCTATCTCTCTACACGTCTCGCTACCTGTCTGTATATTTCTCTACCGGTCTCACTACCCGCCAATCTACTTCTCTAACCGTCTGTCTATCCGTCTAACTACTTGTATGTCTAGCCGTGTCTCTATCCACTTCGCTACCAATTTGTCTATCTGTCTCACAACTTGTCTATCTGTCTCTCTAACCGTCTGGCTATACGCCTCTCTACCCATCTTCTTACCCTCTCCGTACCCATCTACTGTCTCTCTACTCGTCTGTATACCCGTCTCACTATCCGTCTGTTTTTGTACCCGACTCGCTACCAATATCATTACCCGTCAGTCAACTCGTCTCTGTACTCATCTCTGTACTCGTCTCTTTATCTACTACGCTACGCGTCTCGCAACCTTTCTCGCTACATTCCTGTCTACCGGTGTCGTTACCCGTCTCGTGACCCATCTCGCTACCCCTCTGTCAACCCTCTTTTTACCTTTCTCTCTAGTCGTCTGTCTATTCGTTTCGCTACCCGTCAGCCTACCTATGTCGCTACTCGTCTCTCTACCCGTCTGTCTACCCGTCTGTCTACCCGTTTGTTTACTCGTCTTTCTACCTCTCGCCACCTCTTCCCAATATTTAAACAATTCATTTAATATACAGAAGCCGTTTATCAGTTATTAAATGCAAACAGAAGTAATTTATCTAATAAGTGTAATCAGATGCAATTTTTTTTAATACATACATAAACCTGAATAATAATTCATCAGTTTTGTGTTCATAGTTGTTTATATCATTTGACAGTAAATCTCAACTTCTTAAACCTGAATTGTCTCAAGCTTTTAAAAAAAACCACAAGGTCTGTATTACTGCAAAGTACCCTGAGGGCTATATTAGTTACATGTTATTAAGTTAAGTGAAAGTTTCGTTATCGCGTTTGCAGCCAATTGCTTATGTCAGAAAGCGTGGCTTAACGCCATTTTAAACTCATTACTGTAATTTTCTTTTCTTTTCTATTTTTTTTTGGGGGGGGTAGGGGCGGAAGGGGGGGGAAGGTTTCAAATATATACATTTAAATTAAAACTTTTGCCTCCATGCTATTAGTGTTTTTTGTATTATTAACTAATACCTTGTAGACCGAGCTTCATTTGAAACAAATGTAAAAGACTTCTTCTACAGTTTTTTTTAGTAAAAACTTTCGTAATTGGGCTCAAAGCCAATCGGAGCATTTAATATCATTATTGTAACTCTTATAGAGTTAAAACAATATTGTTGCTAGCTTTACTCTTGTTTGAGACCAGCCTTGCCTGTGTATCTGAATGGGGAAAAGTTTCGTATCCTATGTCGGTTGGCGAAAAAAATTTAAAATGGTGCCAAGAGGTAGTTTTAGCATCTTACAAAATTTTTGAAGAGAGCGGTAAAACATGTTTTTCAAATATTTACAAACATACGTTTATTAACATACGTGTTTATAAACATACGTGTTTTTGCACCATCTGAAAAATTTAAGCACGATGCTAAAATAAAATTTTATCGACATATTCGATATTTTAATAAGTAATGAAAATACATAAACAAACTTATTTAACAAACCTAAGAGGCATTTTTGTGATAAATAATTGTTATTGTCAGGGGGGTAAATTGTAAACAATTAATAAACGGCTAGTAAATAATAAATAGCATTTAAAATCTAAAAATGGAGAAGTGGTCCGTATAAAAATGCAAAACATAACATTATACGCTTGATATATGTAAATCTTTTTTTTTATTTTTTAATATTTCCGAAGGCACAGATAAAAAGGTAAATATATTATATTTACATACATATTATACATATCTTTTTGCTCCATGAACTTTTCAATTCCGATTGTCTACGAAAATCTCCCACCGGTGAAAATGACGTACGCACAAAATTTTCGTGACGTATGTACTTTAATTGTGCTTTTTTATCTATTTTTTTAATATAATTTCCAAACGGTTTGACATTTATTCTTGGTAATAAATAGACGTCGTTGTCACCTTTATAGGTACCTGCTGTAAAAATTTGAACGAAATCCGTTAAATATTTTTCGAGTTATGCTTGACGAAAGGTTTTAATATCCATCGTAGCTATCTATATATGGGGCAAAGTAATACTGCGCTGTGTATGAGTCTTCGTTGCACTCAGACAACTAATTGTTCATTCACTGGCCTAACGAAAATAATGGTTATTTTTTTTTTTTCAGTTAGAAATTTGCTATAGTCGGCAAAAGTTGTCTTTTGAGATTAGAATGAAGAATATAAAATTTTGTTGCTGTACTAAAATTTTTTCAGGTGCCGCAAAGAGATTAAAAAATGACTTTTCTATGAAAACACGATAAAAATAGCCTTTTTTTAAAAGTTCTTTTCTTGATTATTAACATAATATACATATATTTTGTAAACAGAATATTCAAAATATGATACTTTTGCAGAAAACTTGCACATTCTATGTATTACGAATTTTTAGATGCCATTACAGAAAGAATTATTTTGTAGAATTTAGCGATTTTCACCATGTTAATTTTTATTAATTTTACAGTAACATATTATTATAGTACTACATTGAAATGAAAGAAATGCAATCTTTAATTATCGTATCTTTGTTAAACAAATCACACTTATTTAGAAAAACTTTAAAAGAGTGAGACCTCTGATTAACGGACACCTATGTGACCAAAAAAAATGTCTGAAAAAATGAGCAGGAGATATAGCGTTAGTTATAACGAGAGGTTAATGTTCGCTGAGAAATTTTAATTTGGCCGCAAGAGAGGTGTTACCGTATATATACGGGTGTTCATTAAAAGAGATTTGACTTTATATTGTTTTTAAATGCAAAACGTTATTTTTAAGAATCATTAATTTTTCTCTAATGTCCATAATAATCATACTGACACATTAGATTTTTTTTTTTTTTTTTTTTTTTTTCCAAATCTTGGGATGATTTTTTGAAAATTTATTTTGGTTTTTATCAATGCATCTCTTGCAGAAGTGCTGCAAACTGACACGGATGACTCGGTAACTAATTTAACAATCTTTTTAACTGCTTGTGTGTGACATAAGGAAAAATTAAAGTTGCCTCTCATGATCAGGTTCTTCTGCTTGCTTTATTTACTGCTTTAGTTTGTAGTCAGTAATATACATGATCATAGGAGGTTATGTTACTTTACCATCATGCCATTGAATCATATCAATATAATCCGTGGCATCAAAGTTTATACATACATGAATTAAACAAATTCTGATGCCAACTTCATTTCCAGCCCCTGCTTTTACAATTCAGCGTAATGAAAACTCCTTAATGACTTCTATCATCTGATAGCATACAATGGAGTACATTTTCCTGTGCAGCAAAGTATGCATTGCTTTTGATGATTGGATCAATTACATTTTTGGGAGCGTAATTGAGGTATCGTAAATAGCTGACACGTTTTCACAAGTGCTTCGTCCGTAGATAGATAATGGTTTCAACTTTATGTTAAACCAAACAGTTGCATACACTTTCAAAATGTACTCAGTCAGTATATGGATATTCTGTTCCCACGTACAAGCGAATTATTCTGTTTGCTAAGGTAAACCATGGTGAATGACAAATATTTTCTGGTTTCTTCATAGACAAATTAGAAGAGCAACTTCTAACGGAGATTGTGTTATACATTTTTAAGAAATATATTTGGTCCATACTTAAATTATCCTTAAATTTTAGCATTGGAATGTTATTTTCAATAGGTGAAAAATCAATCACTGGAAGTTCATAACACTTTTCCTGTTGTTTCCTTATTTTCACTCCAAATTCATTTGGAGTTTTAGATTTTCCATCTAGGAAAGAAAATGGATGACGAACGGGTAGTTCATTTGCATGAAACAGAAAAATCAAGCACTGCAGTTGCTTTCATATTTTTTTTTCCAATAAAGCAATCGTACCATTATTCAATCTAGTGTTCGAGGCAGTTCCATCATATCCAATTGCAGTAATGTTTAAGTATTGGTTGTTGCCATTTAAAAATGTCATTATGTTGTCTTTTATACCTTTTCCAGAGCCAGAAATCGGTTTTACGTGTCTTGAAAATTTTGATCTAAGTTCTGGAACAAGTGATATATGTTCTTCGATATCAGTTATTTTGTAATACTTAGTTCATTTCTTCTCTTGCACAATAGTCTTGTCTTTTCTTACATAAAAAAATTACTTTCTGTAACTAGTTTTACAGTTTCTTCTACATATCTTTTTCGGTTCTTTATTTGTTCTCATCTAATTTTCATTCTGTCAATACATTTCTGTCATACTTCTTTCTTCATCACTTATCAGACCAATATCCTGCAGAGCAGCGCTTGGAATTGTTGCAACAATTTTGTCTGATACTCAAGTTCGATCGCAAGTAGAAGAAAAAAATCGCAGTTTCATGTGTATTTGACTATGATTTTGATTACTTGAGTTTTCAGAGACTTTGAACGTAGAGGCAATAAAAAAATTGGAATAGTATAGTGTTTTCTTCTGAACTTTGTTCTGTTTCTACCTCACTGTATACTATTTATGTATCATTATTTTTGTAATTAAAATGTATTACGCAGCAAGTTTACCATGTTTTCTGATTAAAAAGATTTAAAATACAACTTATGAAAACTATAGCCTAACTGAAAAAAATATTAAACATAATTGCGAAATTTGTCAAAATTTTAATAAAAACCTAAAGTTTGCTCTTCTTGCGGCACCTCTAAACTTAATCCAATTACGCTGGTATTTAATTTCCGTCTTTATTTTGATCAAAAGCAACTTTTGAAAACTATAGCATATTGAAATTATTATTATTATTATTTTTTACATAACTGCGAAAATTGTCAAAATTTTAATAAAAACCTAAAGTTTACCCTTCTTGCGGCACCTGAAAACATAATCCAATTACGCTAATATTTAATTTCCGTCTTTATTTTGATCAAAGGCAACTTTTGAAAACTATAGCATTTTGAAATTTAAAAAAAAGTTTTTTCGTTCCACCCTTCTGTACACTGGTCGAACTACCCTACAACTGCACACCCGTTTTCGAATATTGGTTTATTAAGGCCCGCCCGCAAATTAGTAATAATGTCTATTAACATGTGAATTTTTGATAAAAATTTAGTTTCATGTCAATTAATTGGCATGAAATATGTAAAACAATTATTTTATATATTTTTAAATAATTGTCTGTCAGATGAAAAAAATGTATACGTAATTTTTTAAATAAAGTCCTTTTAACAAATTAAATGAAAAGAAAATTAAGAAAATTTTTTGAAAGTTGGAATGAATGGAGCATTTTTCTTTATTAATAACTAATAGCTTTATTATTTTTTTCAATTTTCATTAAATTGATTTATTTTCTAATATTTATTGAATTCATCCTATTATTTTGTATGAATATAATAAAGTAATGGAAAATAATTTTAAAATCCACAGTTCTCTTAAAATGTACATTATTACGAAATTGAAGGAAATGTTTCATTTCATCCTAGTAAAGTAATTTCTATATTATATGCCTTATAAGAAATATTGTTTAAAAGTAGACAGAATACTAATTAACTACATGAAACAGAGAATTTTTTGTTCTCAAAACCTTTTTTGAAAAATATCGCTTGTTTTTATATAATGCAGTATTTAAGCGTATGAGATAATGTAGTCTGTCTGAGTAACATATTAAAAAAATATGTTGAAGATTTCGAAAATGAAATGAAAATAAACCGCTTGTAGGAAAAGATTAAAAAGTGTCTCAGTTCGAACTAATTAATTAGGAACATTTGAACATTTTGACTTTCCTTTTCTTTGAAGTTTTTTTTAACGAGTTAATTTAACAAAGTTAAAAACTCTGACGGAAATTGCAACTGATATTAATTTAGGAAAGTTAAGAAAAATTGTGAAATAGATTATATAAAGAAATTTAGTAAAGAGAGTTTTCACGCTGCAAATATCCGAAATCGAAATAATATGTATATATATATTTATTTAAGATGAAAATGTTGAAATTTACACAGTTTTCCATACATCCGTAAACATTTCATGTATTTTATTAAAATGTAACCAATTTGTGATTTATGAAGAAATATTTCCAAAAGCAGTGTTGTCTATTGGCTGATTTTTTCCTTAAAAAATCTACCATTATTTGCGAATAACACTATTTGTTTTATTTAATCTGTCAGTAATTAAGGCGAATATTTCGAAATAGTGGTAGATTTCTGAATAATAAAAACCATGTCTTAAAGGCAATTGTAATAAGAATAATTTTTAACTTTCGTCAACAGATGGCGTTTGCGCATACAGATAAAAAAGATCTATTGAAAGATTTATTTATTTGTGTTCAGACCGTTTGTTTTCTTATACGTATAACTGCCATTATCATGGGGGGACAAGGAAAGGCAATGACCCCTCCCTGGATTTTAAAATTTAATTAACTAAATTTTCTTATCGCAAGTGATTTTGAAAAAGAAAATACATATATATATATTTTTTTTTTGTCCGAAGTGATTTAAAATAATAAACACTAAGCAAAAAGGAAGTAAGGATTTTTTTAAAATCATGGGAGCTCCGTCCTCCTGAACCACCCGTGAAAGACAATTTTTAGTTTTCCTTTGCTTTTTACGTTCATGTGTTACAAAAATCTCAGTTCAGGGTGGCTGAGCACACCTGATGAAAAAAAATAAATAAATAAACTGTGTAATTTTTTCATTTTAACCTCAATAATGTATATCAATTTCATTATATTTGAAATGGCGTAACATAATTAAAATACGCTGCAAGCAGTTTTTCCCCCGTAGACCATTATGTAAAAGAATACTTTTGTGTGGCACTGTAAATGAAAAAGAAAAGCTTTACATATTCTACAGAAAACATGTCTTAGAACATCTCAGAATTTGATATCAATTTAATTATGTTTGTAGTAGTGTAACATGAATAAAATGTGCCGCAAACGATTTTACACTTTAAACCATAATGTAATGGAATTCTTTTCAGTTTCCCTGTAAACTAATTATAAGTGCTAGACGTACCATGTTCGATAGTAAGCATCGTGTAGCGTATTTAAGAGATCAATTTCAATATATTTGAAATAGTGTCACATCAATAAAATGCACTGCAAGGGATTTTTCCTCGTAGACCATAACGTAACGTCATTCTTTTGAGTACCCCTGTAAAAAAAGTATAAGTTTTCTTATACGTCATTTTCAATACGGAACATGCTACAGTAAACCTCAATAACACATATCAATTGCATGACTATCCGGATATATTTACGCGAGTTAGAGCATGGACAGATAGACAGACGGCAGGCAAACAGACAAACCGAATTCATAAACACTTTTCAATTATGTTGGAAAGTGTTAAAAATACTAGAAATCTGTTATGTCTGTTTAACCCTGTTGTAATACGACATTTTCCGAAATACTTCAAAACTTCTTCCTTAGTCTATTGTCATATGAATAGTACGCAAAATAACTATATTCAGTAGAATTCATATTTTGATTTGTTCATTATTAATGATTTTTTTTTTTGCAATGTTAAAATTTAACGAATAAAAATATACCTGTGGATCCGTGCGAGGATTTCGCACTGCACTCTAATATTTTTTAAGATGCAGGTTTTAAACTTCTATATGAAAAATTAAGGGTTAAAAATATATGCAAACAACATTTAGTTGTTAGTTACCTGCATCTAATAAATATTACGATAAAAAATGATACTTCTCTATTATCCCGTCGACCACTTTTCATAACAAAAGACTACCGCCAAACTGTAAGATTAAACGCCAAAAATGCAGTCCCATTTACTTGATGTCAGAATCATTATGAGTGTTTGTTACGTCATCAAGTGGTTTTACATTCGACATTTGCGTGTATTTTTCATTATGTTTTACTGATTTAGTAGTTATTTTATTAATAAAAAATAAAAAATGTGTCCTTAAATTCTTATATATATATATATAAGAATTATGACATTATTAGAGTATGACATCATCCACTTCGGGGAAAAAAAAGGGGACAAAGAAAAATTAATTGAAAACATATAAAATTTAATTTAATGTAACAAAACATACATTTTTGGCTACACATAAAATACCACTGCTTCGATCGATCAATGGTGTCTTTTTCTTCTGAACATTTGAATTTCAATTGTGCTTTTTTACCATAAATATAAAATAAGCCCGTGCAAAAATCATGAATCAGAAACGAATCGAAAAACCATACATCAGCCATAGACTATGAAATTTTTTCCAAAACTAACAGAATATTATTAAGAGAATTCATTTTGTCATACAATGAAATTGATCTCAGTCACCAAATTCTTTTGCGCGTCTCTGTAAATATGAACTATAAATTCTAAGCCTTCCATAATCTATAGAAAACACGTTGTAGTGCACTTAAGTTATTCTTTTTAATTTTTATTGTGTTTGAAGTATTGCAACATTATTAAAATGCATCGAAAGCGATTTTTCCCATAGACCATAATGTAATGGAATTCTTTTATGCGTCTCTGTAAACGAATTAGAAATGTTACACACTCCATTTTCAATACCGAACATTCTATAGTAATCCTAAATAACATATAAAAAATACATATTAATCCGAGTATGTTTACGAGAGTTGGAGTACGGCCAGACAGAGAAACCAAATTGATAAGCACTTTTCAACTCTGATGGAAAGTGTTTCCTCGATATTTTTAAAAGAAAAAATCTATTTTACCGTACTTAATTATTTAAAATATGTCAGTAACATCTTGAAAAAAAAATAGATCTTGCAAAAAATATGAGCCAACAAAGTATATTTTAAGAAATGGATACAGCTTTATACATAGAAAAAAATGTAAGATTGCAAAATTTTGACTATAAATTAGAAAAAAATGTAAGGTTGCAAAATTTAAAATGTAAATTAAATTTTATTTTCAAAATAAACATATAAATTATTATATTTAAAACTTTCGTCAACATTGATAAGAAATTTAATTATCTACATATGTTTTCTTACGATAAACCTCCCTACAAAGTAATAAAAAAAACACAATGTCCAAATTGAAAATGAAGATTAAAATTTCTTTAAATGATTAAAAATGTTCAGTTTCGGCAATAAACTTAATTTGTTTCTGATAATTTGAGGAAAGTTTAAAGCCTTTACTTTATGTTAATTTTTCGCACTTTTTAGTAAGTTAATATAAAAAGAAAGAAAAAACAGTGTTAGTGAAAATATATAAATGAAAAAAAGGCTAAACTGTTTTTTTGAGGTTTTTAAATTTATAATGAGGTAGAAAGAAGTTGCTCTGAAATTGTGAGATTGAAAAATCTTTGGAAGCATACATGTCAAAAAGTGTCGGTATCAAAAAGAAAATTATACATATGCATAGCAGCTGCTATGCTATAAAAAGTTGAAGGTGGTTTATAGAAGAATTGTAAAAAGTCTATTGCCGACGGGCTAATAAAAACCTGACTTTGTTTAAATATTATAAAATATATTTCTTTTAAATGCTACAAGGTGTAAATTAACAACATAATACAAATTAAAATAACTTTTATTAGGTTGTTTTACATGTTTCGACTCACTCCAAGTCATTTTCAAAAACAAATGAGAATATTCCATAATTGTACGGGCTTTGTAGTTATTATTTATAATGCTATCATTTAATTTTCATGTACATTTTTAAAAATTACGCTTGGTTGGTTGGTTGATTTTATGACGGCCGATTATCTACACGAGGAATATAGGCCTTAGGAGGGAGTGCCTTTCGTGGGGGATCTTTTAAGGGATCCTAACCCGTATTAACGCAAGGCTCGAAGAAAACCACGGAAAACTCCGAACAGTTAGTTCGACGAGCGCGAAAGGGGGTTTGAACCCAGCACGTCCCGTCTACCAGTTTTGAGAGCAGAACCTCTCAGCCACTGGTGAGGCAAAAAAAATAAAAAAATACGCTCGAAGTGAGTCGAAACAAGTCTAACAACCTAATAAAAGTTATTTTAATTTGTATTATGTTGTTAATTTACACCTTTTAGCATTTAAAAGAAATATATTATTACAAGTTGTTATAATTTATTATATCACCTTGTTATTTAAAATTACACATTGTTAAAATGTTCATACATTGTCATTATAAAGACTATGTGAATTTATGACATGCGTGTTTATGGCAGCACTTGACTAGCTCAATAACTACTCAAATATAAGAAGAAAAAAAACTGTTTATTTAAAACTAAACGGACAGGGTCAATGGCTGAGTCTCAATCGCAAAATTTAGCCTAGACTTACAAATACTTTCAAAATAAGCCCACCAAGAAAATGTGCTCTTCGCTAGCACCCGCAAAAGTACTTGAACAGAATGAATTATTAAAGTTTTCACCTACGCACAGACGATCACTGAAACACTTCGAGCTTAACTTCACTACTTCTTGAATATCGTTCACTGAAACACACAACCTCCAGCAACTTTCTAAAGCTCAGCTAAATTCCTAAAATAGTAGCAGTCCGTGGCCGCTGAAACAATCTTTATTGAAACTAGTAAATTTAAACTCTCTTAACCACGGCTTTCTTTACTCTATATCGGCTCCACTTCAGAATACTAGCATCGGTTTGCTGACGAAAGCAGGTCTCAATGTTCAAGAAGGCAAGATACGAACAAGTACAACGCTACACACGCTTGCACCTGCTTAAATACATTGCTAATCGACCAGGAAAGCCAAAATTTGCATAAAATCGCTGCAAAACGCAGAAAACCCACAAATTCCGAGGGCATTCGTCGATTATTAGAGTAAAATAGCATATACATGTCTCTGCACGCACACAAATGTTAGCTTGAGGATACGTTCACAATCAAAACAGCAACTGCCTTTATGAAACAGTCGCTAGTCCACTACAAATTTTACTTTTTAACGAAAACAGCCATTCCTAGTTTAGTCAGTAAACAACAAAATGACAGTATTTTTGAGTAAAATATTCTTATACTCCTGCTTAAAAATTATCCAATTACTGTGGAATCCGATTTCTGTATCTGTATCATGCTATCAACTAGAAGTTTCAAGTAGTGTAACGAACATATGTATCGAAAATATGACAGTTATTGGCTTTTTCCTTGGGTATTTAAACTAATATACTTTTCAATTGCAGCTAAAGCAAACTAAACTTTTTAAATATAAATTTTGAAAATATACGATGGACGGAATAATATTAATAAAAAATTATAAGGAGTTCTCTGATGAACTTATAATAAACCTACAAAAATAATTTTAATAAAAAATAAATTTTACACTGGGTAAACGCTTAGGCACCTTGGTACTCTAATTTCAGTACCACCAGAGCAATAAGCTCAAAATTTACGCTCTTTAGATGCACTCGTAGTAAACTAAATTTTATCAAAGAAACTGTTCCCTTCTTGTTAAACATGATACATTTTGTACGCATTTGCTTCTTTCCGAAATCAAAGGCGTATATGTAGATTGATCTGAGACTTTCAACAACGGAAAATGATGTCATAAATGCATTTTCATGGAAATTACTATAATCGTGCTAAAATAATGTAATTTTCCACTGACTTTTTATTTCGCCAGCCAGATGAATAAAAAATGTTTGAAAATTATTTCGAAACAACTGTATTGAATTCTAACAATTTAATGAAAGAGAATGCTTGTTTTCTCTTAAACAGACATAATTTTCATTAATAGAAGCACACCACCTTTCTGCGGTTAGGATTTTTTGTAGTGTAAGGAGAAATGTTTATGACTTTTTGAGCATAATCTCAGTTCAGAGGAATGAAAAGATAATGTAAATTACGTTATTTAGGCAAAATCGTAGAAAAATGTGTCAGTTTTCTGTTTGAAAATGGACATTTTCATTGAATGCATTTTAAAAATGACGTCATTTTCAAAGGTGGAAGCAGTATCGTCTTGAAAATGTCGCTTCTAATTTCTGAGCTGCTGAATGAAAAATAACTGAAAATGATATAATTTTGACGTAGTTATAGGAAAATGTTGCAGATTCATGTTTATAAATAGACGCTATCTTTTAAAAATGATGCTAGTTAACTTTTAGGGTTCTTGAGCTTCTTGGTGGTCATAATCGCGATTTTACAAACCATCATTGCTACAGCAATTCAGGGTGATGCCGAATATTGATATGTTGATTGGTCAATTGCCCAAGACAATGTAGGAGGGGCTTAACGCGCTCGAAGTGGGTATTTTTCATTTCGTTGAAGATACATAAAAGTGTCAGAGCGTGCATATTCACATTTGTTTTATTTTTAATGATTATTGTAACATATTAAACGTGTCAAACAAACATTATTAACTTAATCTATTTAAAAGAAAACAATCCATATGTACAGGTATCATTTAATATGAAACACGCCGAATTAGCAATCAAATACACTCCACTTCTTGTATTATCTTTATTTTAAGAAAAATATTAGCGAATGAAAAATAATTTAAATTTGTAGAAGCTTGTGTAATTTTTAAGGGAAAATAAACAATTTCTATAGGATAATTTAGTAATATATAAAAAATTATATTTAAAGTTAAAAAATAAATATAGATTTTTTTTGCATAATAATAAATTTTAAATAAATTTACATGTTTACATTTTTTCTGTAGAAGCAGCTCTTATTTTGAATTTTTTTATAGAATTTACTGTAATTAGCTGGAACTAAATGATTAAACTTAAATCAACATATTAAAGAAGTATTTCACAAGAATGGAATTAAGTAAGGCACAAAAAAAATGTTTATTGTATTGTCATAATTGTAATTGAAGTAAAAATAAAGATAAATTTACCAAGCTGTTATTAACTTTTTTACCTGTTTAATAAAACTGACATACAGTTAAATTGGCATATAAATAATGCAGTTTTATACTTAATATATAGAGAGGAGGGACCGGGGGTGTTAATTCAAAGGTTTTTTAAACCATCACTTTAAATCAAAAGAGCATAAAATACAAAATTTTTCATGTAAATTTATTTGATTTTTAAAATAATTATTTTTTAGTTTCACAACAAACAAACAAGAAATTGAGTTTTAATATTCCCGAATAATAAAAAGCATATTCGTCCACCACAGAAAAGAAACTTTCATTAAAATAATGAGGCGAATATTTATTTTAAATATTCGATGTGATAAAAATCCATGCCATATGAGAAAATATATAAACAGCGTTTCCCGAGGATATATCTTTCAACTTCCCCCCCACTCTCTGCGTAATCATGTTTCAGCCAATCATCATTTGACATTGCTCTCAATCGCTCTAGCAATGATGGTTTGTAAAATCGCGGTCATAATCTGATCCAAACATTTGTTTTTCTTTTTAACTGTAATGCGAAAATTGCATAAATAATAATATAATAAATCCTATTTTTTCCCCCTGAGAACTATGGAAGTAACGCAATTGCTACCATTTTGAAGAAATTTCATACAAAAAAAAAAAAAATATATATACTTATATAGTCATTTCTTTTCATATTTTCTTATAAAACACACCACGGTATCCAAAAGAACAATATGCCACTAAAGTTCAGGTGAGCTCTCTTAATAAGCTGCAATAATTTCGATTTAACCTGTCATGTATACCCTCTGACGTGCGATAATTTATCGGCTAAGTTATTTGTTTGGTGCTTAACCAAGTCTCAAGTCTATAAGTTCGACATATCTAATCACTGAAATACATGATATGGTTAAGTGGAATTAATTACACAGATTGCGATTTGGGGATTATCTATTTACTAAAATTGTTGCAAGAAGAATGGAGATAAAACTTATTTAGATTTACTGTCAACGGAATAAGATGGAGGATTTCACATTAATTACTATATCGCAAACAATTTCATTTTTCACAGTAACAAAAGTAACATAAATTAAACGAAAGTAAAAAAATGAAAAATATAGCTATTATAGGTGTTTGTACGGTGTGAAATTTTAAGGACGAAAGATATCTTGGTCCGATCCACCCCTCATTTATATTTTCGTAGTTTATTGTTGAGCCCAGACCATTCTACAAAAAAAAAAAAAAAAAAAAAAAAAAAAAAAGTTGGAAATTCTACGTTAAACGTGACAGATGAGTTCGTGCCATAACTAGTTTTACAATGTAAAAAATCATCGTTTTATTTCAGTGAAATAAATTATATCGTCTACTATGAAAGAAATAAGAATATATATATATATATTTTTTTTGTATTAAGTATGCCATGTTTACAGATTCGAATTTTTTTTTCGACACCAGGCAGCGTTGTAAATTCACCATGGAGATCTTGCTTTGCGATTGATTATCTGCATGGCTAATATTTCTATGACTCACGATGAATGAATATTTTGTTATTTACTTTAATGGATTGTGATATTTGACTGTTAACCTAATTTTCACTGAAGTTATCTCAGAATCTATAAATTTTTTAATGTAACTCATCTCTCAAGCAAACAATTTTTTTGAACGATCTTTCTAAATATGTAACTTTTATGCAATTTTATTCGAAAAAATAATTTTTAATAAAAATGGCCGCTTGGCATATGGAAAAAGATGTGGTTAGCCCGTATTTGTTTTTCCTCAGTCACATGAATTACGCTTTTATTATATAGATTACGTACGATAGGATTTAATAGAATAAAGAAAACTTTTATTAATATCGTTTTAAGTTTTGATTCGATTTTCATAAAATTTGAAATGACTCGAAAAAATTCTGCAACGATAATATATATTAAATTTGAAATTCGGTTGGGTAGTTTTTGCACTATGACAAACAGACGGATGGACTAGACGACGACCATAAGTGCTACGTATTTATGTAATTACGAAAGCACTTAACAAGTGGGTAAGTGTGATCGAAGATCGCCCAAACGGTTTCATTTAATATTTCTTTCAAAACACTTTATCCTTTCTTTAATAAATCGAAATAAATTTCATTTTCCCCCAAAAAAGTCATTTTTTTATAGAGTAAAAATTTACCGGTCTATTTTTCTCGTTTTTTTCGAAAATCAAAACTGGTTCGATAGCGGGCTTAGCCCGCTATTTTACTCTGTCATAATATCTGCCATGTGGACTAAATGCGATATTAAAAAAAAATCAATTTCAAAATTAAACATATTGTATCGAGACCTTCAAAATGTTTAAATATGCCAATATTTCCGTAATCGGGTTTTTATCATGATTCAATGCGTTCCTCAAACTCATAAGACGTTATAATCACTTACTGACGTCATATCTACTTGCTTTCTCTATTACTCATATTGATACTCTCTTTGTATTATTCTCAAACTTTTGAAAAAGTCCGTTAAACTTCCAATAGGACGTCAGATTAATTTTCTTTTTAATTCTCTAATGACATCATATTAACCTGTTTTCTGTACTTACACATACACATACTCCTTGTATTATTGAGAAATGTTTGAAAATTTCTGTTTTATTATCAATATGACGTCATATTAATCTTTTTTTCAATTGATGAAACTTTTTATTTCTTTTTCATTTTTCACGTGGAAATCTTTCAATAGAAAATTAATTACTGTAGAGAGAATTTTATTGTTGATTTTTAATTGTTGGCAACTACTATAACGAAAAATGTTTAAAGTTAATAGGAAAAGGCTGTTAGATTTTTGGAATTTTATCTCTCTATATTAAACTAATACGATTTTTTTTAAATTTCTAATTATTTTCAGCTTTATAGTAGGTATTCAGCTATAAGTACACAAAATTTCAAGTCTATAAGTTATATAGTTTCTGCTAACCCGCTCTGTGACGGACAGACAACGTAGCGGGACGAATATGGTTTTCTGAGATGAATGAAACCCTAAAAATGGAATAAGGATCGAGCCTTCTTGACTCAATTTCTACAATGAAATCCTGATACCTCTTAACCAACATTATTCTACAATTAAATAAAAAAAAATATTGCATACATATTTAAAGAAAAACAAGATAGAAATATCATGCGTCGAGCATATATTATAAAACACTTTCCAACACTTCCAGAATACTTTAACAAAACTTCGCCGTTTGATAAGATAAATAAGATACCTAAGTAAACATTTTAGAAAATGCATAACACATTTGAAAGTCAGATTTCAGCAATTACCGCCCATAGCCGTAAAGGTACTCCATTTTTTTTGTGCAGCCCTGTATATGATATATAGATTTGTATCTGTTCTACACAGTATGCTAAAATTAGTTTAGTAAGAAAACGCATAACACAGTTGAAAATTCACCTTCAGAAATTTCAAACCAATAAACGGAAACGTATTTGATTTTTTTTTGTACTACCCTGTATATTATCTACAGATTTTTATGAATGCCACATATTAAGCTTAAATTTATTTCATGCAAAATATGCTTAAAGCTACTGAAATCACACTTCTTAGAATTATCATCTATAGGCAGTCATGTATCCAGTTCTTTGTGCGGCCCTGTATATGATTTTATTTATTTTTACAAATATGTTTTAGTATATTAAATGTAGTTGAGCTTGAAAATAAATAACTCAAATAAAAAAAAATACCTTTACGCAATTTGCGCTCGTCCGCAGTAAGGTTTACTAATTCTTTTGTGTACCCTGTATATGATCCATAGAATTTATACACACCACGTTGACATTATATGCAGAAATATGGTTAAACTTAAAACGCATAACAATCATCCCTAATGGACAATACTTCGGATACAGTATTGTATTCGTAGTGTTTTATGCCTCCCTGTAAATGAAAAATAAATGCGATACACATTATATTCTACTGCAAGCATCTTGTAGTAACCTGAGTTATGTGTATCAATTTCATTATGCTTGAAATAGTGCAACATAGTTAAAATGCTCTGCAAAAAGCTTTTCCTCGTAGACCATTATATAACCGAACTCTTTTGTTTGACCCTGTAAAAGAATGATAGATGCTTTGCGCACCATATTGTATAGAAATCATATTTTAATTCACCTCAGAAATTTATTTATATAAATTTTATTTAATTCCTATAAATTTTATTATGTTTGAAACAGAGTAACATAATTGAAATATGCCGCAAACGATTTTTCCCCGTAGACCATAATATAACTGAATACTTGTTAGTTCCCCTATGAACGTACTCTGAGTGCTACACATAACATTTTCTATAGTAACCTTCTTCTAGTGCACCTCAATAAATGAATAGATATTTCATTATGTTTAAAATAGTGTAACACTATTAAAATACAACGCGAATGATTTTCCCCCATAGTCCATAATGTAACTGAATATTTTTGAGTGCCTAGTATAAATGCTACACACTTCATTTTCCATATCGAACATGGAATGATAAACCTCAATAACGTACATAAATCACGTATCAATCCGAGTATATTTACACGAGTTAGAGCACAACCATACAGACAGATGGTCAGACAGACGGACAGACAAACCAAATTCATAAACACCTTTCAACTGTGTCGGAAAGTGTTAAAAAAGGTTACAGCATTTTTCCAATTATATGCCCAAAGATATCGTTTTATCGTCTGCTGCCATAGCAACATGATAAATTAAATTTCATAAAAAAATGCACAGTAGTAGAAAAATATTTTTTTAAATCGTTTCTTATTATAATTTCTGTCTAAATATTTTATAATCGTATTTATTTTAATATTACTTTTGTAAGTGTCTTTAATAAGAGTACTAAATCAAATGACATAATCTTATTTTTATTCATTATTTCTATTATTGTCTGTAATATCGTTCAGTTGTATTTAGTATATTTATTTAGTATATATTCGTTTATTTATATTAGCATATATTATATTATATTTATTTATTTATATTAGTATATATTATATTATATTTATTTATTTATATTACTATATTTATTTCTTTATTTATTTATATTAGTATATTTATTTATTTAGCATATTTGTTTAGCATTCAGTTGTATTCAGTTGTATTTAGCTGTAAGTAATATAAATAAAATTAAAAGAAAAATATTTCTTATTAAAATCCTCTGATTAATTCCTCATGCCCTTGTAATTATTTGCTATCTCATATTTTGAAAATATAGTATAAAAACTAAAATTATTGAAAAATAAGTAATATTACTTTCTGAAATATATACTTTAATAACTGAACTGCATACAGATTTAATTTCTCGGAATAAATAATTTTACATGTTTTGGAATTGTAAACTTTCATATAAGGAAACGAGTTTCAGAAACTTTCACCATTAGATACATTAATATAATTATGCATATTAAGTTTCAAATTTCACTTATATAATTATTTCTAGTGTGATATTCAGAAAACTTGAGTTCGAGTTTATGACTTTTAAATATAAAAGTACATTGCATTTCTGCTATGCTTATAAAATGTTTATGTTTGGTCGAGAATTTTATAATTGCTTTTCAAAGTAATAATAACAGCGCTGCACCAAATGACATTATCATATTCCTGTCCGTTATTTCCCTTATTAAGCGAACCGTGAATAATACTTGGCATTTAATGCTTTCTATTGAGTACCGAATATATTTCTGAATCATAGAAAATATTTCAAGAGTTGAAAGGAAGCATGTTATAAACGCTCGTTAATGTAACGGGTTGTTAATGTCATTGATCAATTTTTCTTGAAGAGTTAGGAAAATATTCGTTCTGGTTATTAGGTTTTTCAGTCGCCAATGCACGATTTTCTGAAGTACATTATGAATATTTATCTTAAAAGTATGCATATATGTATGGATTTTTTTTAATAGCTGTTTCAATAATCTTAAATTAAATAGAAATTATTCTGAAAAAGTAGTACGAAATAATTGAATCACAATTGAATAAATTGATTGGTACTTACGTATTATCCGGGCCAGGCGATAGATCGCCAAAAATGGTTGCCAATTGTCAATCTTGTGTTTCGTTTCCCATCATATTCAAAACAGTAATTTAACATTATTAAATACATAACAGTTTTAAAAATGGTAAATATAATTGAACAATAATAAATAAATAACAAAAAACTATAAACTAAAAAAAAAAAAAAAAAAAAAAAAAAAAACTATAAATTATAACTGGGGCCTCCGAGATGACGCTGTGTGTCCACTTTGGTCAATGTATCGCAGCAGAAAGATGTAATAAAAAGAGCATTTACGCTCTTATAATTTGTGATTACATAAATAATATTAAATTTCATAATCGTGAAATAAAAGGGAATTAATACACTTGTTTTATAAAAGGAAATTAAAAGTTTTAAATTAAAAAAATTGCTAAGATTAATAGATCAGATTCAACCCATTGACTTACCTTTTCCTAAACACATTATTTTACAATAAATATACGTACAAAAAATATAATAAATCTACCAAAAACTTTACAAAATCAATCCCATTCCTCCCTTTTACAACTACATACCATAATTTAACCACCAAAACACAATAAACGTCAATTTAAATAGAGAAATCGACATTTTTTAACTATAGAGACCTTGGCACTTTTTTTAACGCTTTGGCGTAATCCGGGCTTCAGAAAGTTAGATATGTTTTAAAATTATATACACAATTATGAAAACAAACCTAATGAACTTTTATGCTTATTTATATATAAAATTATTTATATATACAATTCTGTTCTACCTGTATATAAAAAGAGATTAATGGCTTCTATATATTAAATAAATTATATAAATATTGAAAAAAAATGCTTATTTATATGAAACTACGAATAGGTTGCCAGAAAATATGTTGCCAACTTTCCTTCTCTCGCCATAAGCCCTTTTCGGTACTTTCCGGTTAGCCGGGCGCCAGTGATACATGTACATATATAAATATATATATATTAATTCATACATATATGTGTGTATATATATGTCTGTGTAGATATAAATGTATATATATATGTGTGTGTAGCTATATGTGTATACATATATATGTGTGTGTGTGTAGATATATGTATATATAATATATATATATGTGTGTGTGTGTGTGTATATATATGTATATATATCACTGGCGCCCGGCTAACCGAAAGTACCCAATTTTTTATCTTAACTTTGTAACTGATTTGTAATATTTAAAAAAATGTCTATTTATTGTACTTGGGTCTAGGACCTAATAACCACTCAAATTAACTTATCAGAAGATTTATTTTCATAATGTATTTGTACACTTAAGTTAGCTAAAATGTTAAATGGAACTACGTAGAACTACTAAGTTGTGTAAATCAGTTACTTTTAATTTTATAAACAAAGCACACTCACTTCTAACTAAATATATCCAGATTTCATTCAATTTATTACAGTATTTCTTTCAAAATCATTTTTTAAACTGTTTATCGTCTGCTTCTTTTATTTTTTTTCTAAAGATCATTTGACTCTTTTCGATTTGGAAGTACAAATTCATTCAAATATGCCAGAATATTTCCATTACAGTAGGATAGACATTCGTTGTTAGGGTTTTTTTTTCTCTTCACAAAAAGTTCAATACCATCATATAATTCCAGCTTCACGAATTATGAAACGTATATCGAAACATTTAATGCAGACCACTTCTGTTGAAATGTAAGTAAAATTATCACAAGGTAATTTTCGTAGCTAAAATTTCTTCTTTTCATTATCAGTAGCGAATTTGAAGACTTGGATCAGAAACTAGGAGCACAACATTTTCTTATTATTATTTTATAGATATAATCTACACTTTCTTTAATAATTATAATCAATAATTATTAATAGCGTTATAATCTAAATACACTGAAAAATATTATTAATTAATTACTATATAAAACAATAAATAAAATCAAAATACTATCGTAAACAATCCGTACAAACGAACAAAGTACATGAAAATTTTTAAGTTAGTATGGATCACTGTTTTGACGTCAGCAGATTGTGACGTCACTTGTAGCAGTCCCGGTTCAGAAAACACACAGCGTCATCTCGGAGGCCCCGTTATAACAGACTATAAGGAAAGGGCATGTTTACAAACAAACAGTTCCATCAACCAATCTACCACTGCATTTTTGTCGCAGCTATCATTGCAGGAATCGTCATGGCGACGTAAGCCAATCATATCATAGACCAGTTTAACGTGGACCAATCAAATCGCTCCATCTCATGTGTACTGTAGGAGTCTTAAAGAACGAACAGGTTTTTCTCTCAAACCAACAGTAATTTAACCAACAGTGACGTCAGTTGCCCTTTCCTTATAATAAATACATAAGGGTTACTGTAACGAGCATAATTGGCGCCATGTTTAACACACTTGTATCTGACCTGGCCCGGATAATACGTAAGTACCAATTGATTTTCCACTGAGAATGTGTTAATGACACATAATGTTTAACTGACTTCACAAAAAGGAGGAAGTTCTCGATTCGACGTGTAAGATTTTTTTTTCTACGTATGTTTACCGATTACTCCAAAACTACGCAACTGATTCATGTAATTTTTTTTTTTTTTTTTTTTTTTTTTAAAGAGGTTACTCTCGAATTGATCCTGTTTAAATTTAATCCAAAATTGGTCCAGTAAACTTTTTTAGAAATTAAACAAACACCAGAAGAAAATAAACATATTTAAAATATTTCATCTACTTTTAAGTCTAAATTAAAGCGTAATTATTGATTAAAGTGATAAAAAACATAACACAAAAAGTTTTAAGAAAACCTTTTAACATAGATGACATATGTTTCCTTCCCTCAAACGGCGACATCTTCAGATCAAAATGATAAATAAAATATTTTCGCAAAGTTTTTGAAAAGGATAAACATAAGTCACGAGATCACATGTCCAATGTAAGCAGGTGTTTACAATTTGGAAAATATTTATATACCTTTTATCATAACGAATATTTTGAAAGTCCGAAAAAATTTGTTCCGGATAATCGAGGTTACTGAAATTCAATAAACTTCTTCCCATTATTACATACTAAGTACATACAAAATTTCAAGTCTCTATTACAATTTGTTCGGAAGATGGAGCGTTTACAGACACACAGACAGACGGATGGCAATTTTTTTTTTCTAAAAATATGTTTTTCGGAATCTCCAGTGTCTGAAATGTGTAAATCCGTCAAAAAAAATTTTTTTTTCGATTTTTAAAACGATTACAAGATTCACCCTATATACTACGTATGATGGGTAAGTAAAAAGGAGTCCAAGGTGAGAGAATTAATGATCATCTAGAACATAGAACACCATTAAATGTTCTACCACGCAAAAAAAAAAAAAAAAAAAAAAAAAAAAAATCTGGTTATAAAAATGTATTTATTTTTGCGACAAATGTCGCTCGCTATAGAAAGCAAAATGGCTACGGACCCGATTACAGACCCTAAACATACGATTCTTGGGTATTTTCTACCTATATATGAAAAAAAAAATTAATATATACAGCGCGCTTTCACGTTTATAATACACTGCTCAAAACAATTAAAGGAAATCCTCCACCAGGTTTGCACGATGTGGCCTGCAGTTATCGTCCATTAAAATGAAGTTATCTCCGATTGCTACAGCGTAAGGGACTACAATAGGTCTGAGGATCTCATCCCGATATCGGCGACCAGTCAGAGCTCCATCTCGAATGATGTAGAGGTCAGTGCGCCCGTCAATGGAGATGCCACCATACACCAACACTCCTCCACCGCCAAATCTGACACTTTCGTGCACGAACGCAGGATTATTCCTACTGCCACGGTCCCTCCAGATGAAAATACGCCTATTATCCGGATGCACAGAAAAACGGGACTCGTCAGAAAACAGAATATTGCTCCATTCATTTCTCCTCCAGTTGACATGCTCGGTTGCCCACTCCCTGCGGTCGCGACGATGCCTTGATGTTAATCTAACACATACCATCGGTCGGCGAGCATACAGACATACAGCATGGAGCCGGTTTCGGACAGTCTGAGTTGAAATCGTGGTGCCTGTAGCCGAGCAAAGGTGTTGTTGGAGAAGAGTAGCGTTCATGTTTCGGTGTCTCCGAGCTGTTAACGCTAAATACCGATCTTCATTGGGCGTTGTTGCCCGTCTACGACCTTGCCCTTGTCTTCGGCCTGCACATCCACTCTCCAAAAAACGGTTCCAGATCCTGGAAATGACACTTTGTGACACTCCAATGGCTTGCGCTACTTCGGCTTGAGTTTGGCCCCCTTCTAACCTACCATCAATTCTCCAAGCTTCTGAATCTGTCAAATGACTTCGCTGAGACATCGTACTCATCGAAACAAAGCAATCACTGAATGCCGATCATCCTTCTCTTCATTCTCTTTTATCCAGTTGAAAGTCAAATTTCATTCGCTGCCGCTGAAGCGACGTTTTTGACGTCGAACTCAAAATTTGCATACTCCACAGTTTGAAAACCAGAAAAATTTGCATTTGTGATTCTCTTCTTCTATTTTCGGCAAAAAAAATTTCGTTTATATCTTTATTTTATATAAAACTTCAAATATCCTTTAATTGTTTTGAGCAGTGTATTAGGAATTTGCTTATTTTTAAGAGTTGACACGATCGGCTTGTTCAAGTCTACGCAATTCGGATTGAGGAAAATTTTCATTACTTTTTAACCGATTCAAAAAAAGGAGGAGGTTATCAATTCGACCCGTATGTATATGTATTTAACAGAATAATAAGGCTACTATAATTTACGACTCGTGTAATAGCCAGTATACACGTCAGGACATATTGCGTTATCATTATCGTTTTACGCGTGAAGGTTTCGCTATGGTACTCCATTGTGAAATTATGTAATTTTTGAAATTCAATATTTGAAAAACGGCATAATCATTAGATTACAAATTTATATTAAGAGAAATACAATTTTTTACCTTTCTAACGCAGTTTGTCCAACAATTTTCTGATAAATACTTTTCGAGCTATTAATTTATTCATTAACTTCAAATGTTTCATTTTACGAGATTAATTTGTGGCAATGATTAGCGAAAAAGGTCAGTCGTCAGCAACGCGTAGCTTTTTATTAAAGAGGATACTTTTAAGTCTTTAAAGTGTTTCATTGTTGAGTTCGTTTTCACAGTGCTTTGACATATTTTAACCGTTTATTGGCCCTTAATTAAATCCATTGTTGTTTCAACTCGTCATACAACTGTAGGAATTACAGAGACACTATTTGGCGATTTATCGCCTGTGGCGGGCTAATTGGAAAAGCCTTAAAATGAATGTATAAATTAATAATTAAGTTTTAAAAATATTAAAATGTTATATTATCATTGGAAAAACACTTTTGCACGTAAATTTTATAATTCTAGCCTATCAGGAAGTGGGTCAAAAATCGATTGCAAATTTCCATCTTTACATGCAAAAACCACGTTGAGTTAAATAAAAGTGTGCAAAAACCATTTCTTGAAGTCGGAATTATTTATTTTTTACTTAAAAATTATAGTTGTTGTGTTATTCCATAGCTTTTTTTTTTGTTAAAGTTTTTCATTTTGTATTACGATATTTTAGTGGCTGCAACTTATTATGATAATCAGTTATTTTTCTTGTGATATCTTCTAAATAATACACAAAGCTTATGTTTAATGTAAAAAAAAAATACTTTTATGTGTATTTAAATATAAATTGGGAACTTCGATGCACTTAGTTAGTTCTTCCACGATGTTAATTTGCCAAAACACGTATCAATAATTAAACACTCTATTCTACATCAATTGATATTGTGTTTGAAGAAGGCTAGAGATTTTACACTCTTTTATTAAATTCCTACTATTAGCTCACACTCTCTCTATATATATCTTGTTGGAATTTTCAATCCTTAATAAAATATCTTCTATTCATCCTATCAAGTTCAAATGCATTTTTTTAAACTTGTACTGGATGACAATTGATGTTAATACAGTTTTTTTCAAATATTCATTCATTAAATTAAATTAATTAATTTTAATTTTTATATGGGAGAAAAAATTCCTCCCATTGTTGCCATAAATGAAATGAAAGATTTATCTCAAATGAGTGATGCCACATAAATAAAATACCGCAACGATGATTATAAAATAATGTTCAATAAAGATAACGTGGGACATTAATGCTGCACGGGTTTATTTTATATATTTATGATTAAAAAGTAGGAATTGACTTAAAAAAAATTATATTACTTGTTTAACTCAACTTTGTTTTTGCATGTAAAGATGGAATTTTGTAATCGGTTTTTGAATTACTTCCTGATATGCTAGAGTTATAAAAATTATACACAAATGTGTGTTTCCGATAACAATACAACATTTTAATATTTTTAGAACTTAATTATAAATTAATAAAATATTTTTAAGGCATTTTTCCGTTATCGGGCCACTGGGGTGATAAATCGCCAAATATGCTTTATGTTTACAATTTTATACGAGTTACAACAACAATGGATTCAAACCACGCTTGCCAAAAAAAGCTAACTGGCTGTGAAACTGCACCAATGCATAATTTTAAACACTAAAAAGCAAAAAAAGTAATAAAAAATAAAGAGTATAATGATTAAAAACAAACGCGCTTTTAACAATTTACAATTTATTTAAATTAAAAATATTTTTTTAATTAATTTTCAGGAGGAAAATTTGCCCGTACCAATGAACAATAAACATGTGAATTTTTACATTGCTAAACTGAGCGTAAAACCGACAGAGGGGAAAATGTCCAAGCCGTGAATCGAACCCAGGCCCTTGAAACAACACTCCAAGGCTCTATCACTGAGGTACGACGATGATACCTAACTTAGCATCTCTCACTGTGGTAGAGCCTTGGAGCGTTTTTCCAAGGACCCGGGTTCGATTCCCGGTTTGGACATTTTTCACTCTGTCGGTTTTACGCTCAGATTAGCAATGTAAAAAAAATCACATGCTTATTATTAACAGTTTAATATTGATTAAATTATGATTATACAGTAAGAAAACAATTTACAAATCCCTAATAGGTTGTTTAAATGATGTTTTCTTTCTTTTTTGTTGCCATACCTTAAAAAATAACCAAAAATATGTATACATTGAATAAATTCACTATCTCGCTCTTTCTACCAAGCATAAAAAAAGGAAGTGAATTTTCTATAAACGGGTTCGGTATGATTTTCAAGATAAACATCGAATGCTTATAAAAGAATATTAAAAAAAAAAAAAAAAAAAAAAAAAAAAAAAAAAAAAAAAAAAAAACTTCTTTTATTTGAATATTTATTATATATAAAATTTACTCAACTTGCACTTTTACAGACACTACAATCTTTTCTCGAAACTAAGTCCTTGATGATGTAACCATAGTAAAATGAGAGAATGGCTATATAAATATAATTATGCTGTCCTAATTTTTCTCTTGCCTGATGATTGCATTTCGCATACAAGAAGACAATTTCGCATACAAGAAAACAATTGCGCAGACTTTTCGTTGGAACACCCAGAAAAAGGAATTGATTAAAACTACAAAACATGTTTTGTTGAGTACATTTTGGTTGTTTTAGCAAAATTCAAGTAAAATTGAACCATTTTACTTGAATTAACTAAACATTCTTTGCTGACGATACAAATTTTTTTTTTTTTTTTGGAATTGCAAAAAAAAAATTGTTTTGTTGATTCAAACAAAATTTTCATTGACCTATATTTAAACAAAAAGTTTTGTTGGGTCAACCAAATTTTTGTTGATTCAACAAAACTTTTTTCTGGGTGAATATTCAGATTTAAAGACGCATCCGCGCACTGTCAGACAAATTCTCTCTGACAACCAATTTAGGCTACACTATGAAATAAGACATTTCATTTTTATTTGCCTAGAATACAAAATGATATAAATCTTCGAATGTTTCACTACACTTTGTTAAAAGATTTTACGTTTTCTCGCGTCATTATATCATCATCTAATATACAGGGCGATTTTTATCTAACCTACAACTTTTAAATGAAATAACTCTTGAGTCGTTGAAGACAGAACTACACAATTTTTTTATGGAAAAGAACGTAGAAAAGGAATTTAACGGATAATGTTTTCAAAGTAAGAACCTTCAGAGGCGATATAATAGCGCAACTAATAGTCACAAAGTTGCCAGTAACAAAATTGAGCGTTTACTTTTTTTATGCTTGAAAATGAGTCAGTTATGGAACTTTTGATGCTAATAAGGTCTGGCGGCTTCTTGTAAACCAAATCTTTCATATGACCCCAAAGACAGAAATCACATGTATTCATATCTGGTGAATAACGATTTGGGTATCGATCGGCGATAACTGGTTTCTGAATGTTAAAGACCACTTCCGTAGAAATAGTGTTGCGATTTCGCCACATAAATACCAATTTTTAACAATAAAAATACGATATTCAGTTGAATATGACGTTTTGGGAGAAGACATTTGCAAAATTTCGTGGAACTGAGACTAAAGAAATTGCTTTTATGGCATTTCTCACTGCACGCATTCGTTCCGCCATCTAGTGAGGCTCTGAGAAGTTATTTCAGTTTAAAGTTGTAAGTTAATTAAAACTCACCCTGTATATTATGTCGGTGATCAAATATGGAAAGGTATGCGTTTCAGGACTTCTATTCAATATATTCTTACAAACGGGGCATCATTTATTACGAAATAGGTCACTCTTTACATGTGTACGGTTCATTGGGTTGCACTATTGATCTGCAGCTTTCCTAAATTCCCATACACACTGAAAAAAAAAGAAAATGTTTCTGAATTTAGTAAAATATAATATAACCATGAACAAAAATATACATTAACTTCTTCCGACTGACTCGCGATTTCGAAAAGTGCTCTTTATCTTTAGAAACTCTCAGAAACCAATATATTTTCGAGATTTAAAGAATCATTTATTGAAAACAATATCAATAATACTTTCTTTTGCTTCCACTAATTTTTGGAAACGTTACCGTGTAGTTTTTATAGTATATTAATCTGTTTTTCAATACGCAATATAGGGTTTTCGGATGCTATCAATTTTTATGTTCAACAAACATGTTTATAGACAAACATGATAAATTAACAGTATTGACATTAACATTAAAATTAATATTATTTTATTATTCTTGAATGAATAAACTCAATTTCGCAGCTGAAAATGCTTAATTGGAGAATTGGTATCATCCTAAAACCGATATTCCGACTTGAAAATACTGATTAATAGGCTGTAAAAAGTAATCGGAAACGTTTTTGAAAATCAGTGGCAGCAAAAGAAACTTGTTTTTTATAAATGGTTTTTTAAATCTCGAAAGTATATTGGTTTTTGAGGTTTCTGAAAATAAAGAATGATGCACAGTATTTAAAAAATCCGGTGGGCTCTGGCTATTACTTATTTATTCGCTGAAAATATAGAAGTAATGGAGCTGAGTTCCTGATGATGTCTCCGAATCGGAGTAACATCAGTACTTGGGTTGCCATTCATTTCACATTGTAGCAAGCTGTGGGATGTTAATGGAATCACTGCCCCTCGCTGGTGCGCCAGCTGATCGGAAGTTCTGTTATCTGTACCATCTTATTTATCATATATCCTCTTTAATAAAAAGCTATGCGTTGCTGACGACTGGGATTTTCGATAATCATTGCACTGGTTAATCTCGGAAAATAAAACATTTGAAGTTGTTGAAAAAATTAATAGCTCGAAAAGTATTTATCAGAAAATTGTTGGACAAACTGCGTTAGAAAGGTAAAAAATTGTATTTTTCTTAATATAAATTTTAAATCTAATGATTATGCCCTTTTTCAAATATTGATTTTCAAAAATTACCAAATTTTCCAATGGAGTACCATAGTTAGCGAAATCTTCACGCGTAAAAAGATAATGATAACGGCCATGTGTCATACTGGCGCACGAGTCACAAATTATAGTAGCCTTACTATTCTGTTAAAATATAAAAGTGAATTATGATGCCACGAGTGCGTGATTTTTATTTAATTTTAATATAAAACTCTTAGAAACAAGGTTTTGGATTTTTTTTTCGAAAGGGACTAATAAATTGGCCAAAACTGTATATTATTTTGAGTTTAAAAGAGGAAAGGTGGGGGAGCGCTTTATATTATTTAGGTTTCCTCAGGAACTTTTGGTCAGAATTGAAAGTTTAATATATCAAAACGTCAGAAATTAAACATTTGAAATTAAACATTAAATCGGCAATAACTATAACGACTGTCCTTCAGTTCGTTTGGATAGATTTTCCTTTAAAAATATAAAATCATTCAACATTGATTTTAGGTATTTTTAAGATTAATATCACGTGCCCGGGAAACGCCGGGCATGTCAGCTAGTACGAAAATAATCGCCGCTAAAACCGACTGCTGAAACGTGACGCTGCCTTTTGGACTGATAATTACAATTATAAAAATAGATAAACAATGAAATTGAGCAATAAAAGCGAGTTACTTAAATTTTTACAGTTGTACTTCTTATTTGAAATTGTTTTGTTACTGTGCTAGCATTCCAAACAAATTATTTTATAAATTGAACTGTTTAAAGTTTTAATCTCTCTAAATAAGTTTTATTTCATGTATTTCCAAATGCTAAATTCTCATATAAGGAAAGGAGTTTCAGAAAATTTAATCACTAAACATTATGCATTATTACAACTTTGCATATTCAAATTAAAATTTAACTTACAATTACTTCTAGTTTGATTTTGAGAAAACTTTAAATAGAGTTTAAGACATGCATATACAGATTTATTCCATTAACTCGTGCAATACTTGAGATTGGTCGAGAATTTATTAATTACTTTTCTAAGTAATAATCACAGCACTACATTAAATGACATTACCATATTTATATCCATTGCTTCTCTTATTATGCGAAGCGTTAATAATATTTTGTGTAAAATGCTTCCTATCGAGAGAAGGAAATATTTTTGATTTATAGAGTGTAGATGTTTCATGAGTTGGAAGGGAGTTTGTTATGAGTAATCGTTAATATGAAGAGTTGTTAATATTATAGATCATATTTCCCTCAGGTATTAGAAAAGTGGTTATTAAGTTTTACAAACACGATTGCATATTTTTGAGGAGTAAATTTTGAATATTTATCAATTATCACAGCATTTATATTTTAAAGCGCGCTATAAATTTTAGATTTTTGAAAAATATTTTTCAATATTTCGTAAAATATATTGATGTTATCTCTCTACTCTAAAAAAAAAAAAGTTACTAACGCTGCTGCTGCTGCTGGCATTGATTCTGTCGTGTCCTTTTCACGTTCTCTACTTATCTTGTAAAAACTACTGCATGGAATTTTACTCACTATTTACATGAAATCTGGTAGTTTTATAGAAAAGGTTATGCGTAAAACGCTGAAGCAGACATTTTTTAAATCGCAGAATCATTTTAAAAACTATTACTTACGCATCATAAGTAGTATAGGGTAAGTCTTGTAAATTTTTTTCGATTTTTAAAACGATATACGAACGACCTTTTAAAAATCTAAAATTTTTTTTGACGGATTTACACGTTTCAGACACTGGAGATTCTGAAAAACATATTTTTAGAAAAAAAAACTTTTGCCGTCCGTCTGTCTGTGTGTCTGTAAACGCTCTATCTCCCGAACAAATTGAGATGGA
This sequence comes from Maratus michaelseni, assembly GCA_963931845.1. Classification (NCBI taxonomy): domain Eukaryota; kingdom Metazoa; phylum Arthropoda; class Arachnida; order Araneae; family Salticidae; genus Maratus; species Maratus michaelseni. Next base: position 376,704,778 of record OZ007593.1, on the reverse strand, counting down.
GACTTGCAATTTGCTTTGTACTTAGTATGTAATAATGGAAAGATGCTTATTGAATTTCAGTAACCTCGATTAACCGGAACTATTTTTTTCGGACTCTCGAAATATTCGTTCTGATAAAAGGTATATCAAAATTTTCAAAATTATTTATTTTGAGGAGTGAATATAAAAGACAATAAAAAAAGCAAATTTTGCATAAAGAATGAAGTCGATCGGATAATTGCTGAGATATTTGTAATTATATTTACCACACTCTTCAATTTTTCATGATCCTGTATTTCATTCAAATTTCAATTCAAAGATATGTTTTAATTGTAAACGAGACGCTTAATCCGTCGCAGTAAACCGTTAGTTAATAGGATTATCTATTTTGGAGTTATAAGGATGTTGCTCTTACGCAATTCAGTAATAGAGCATTTAAAGTTTATGACGTCATCAAGCCACGATTCTATTCGAATTGCAATGCATTTTATAAATAGTTTACTCATGTTTTATTTTCATATTTTATATTATGCATATACATGATGGGTAAGTATTACGGTGACCCCCAACGACTAGTTTAATGTTGAAATCGGCCAAGGTATTTACATAAGTTTTATAAGATCAGAAACTATTCCTAGCAATTTAACCATATTTTGCAGGCTTATACTTGATTATATTGTGGTGTGCAGTGTCAAACCATTCTTTTAAATTTGACTGTTTTTTTTGTTTTTATTTATTTGTTTAAATTTACAATTTCATTGTGTGAATAGAGAATGTTTTGAAATAAATATAGGAAAATATTTTGAAATAGAAATTTTTCATTTATTGTGGCCAAAATATAAAAATCCCGCATAACAATATTTCCAAACACTGTATTCTTAATTGAAATGCATATTTACACTTACACTGTAAAAAAAAATTCCTGTAAATAACGGAAATTGTACTGGCAATCGAGACGCCAGTACTATTTCTGTATGTTAACGGAAAAAAAATTCCGTAAATTCCAGGAAATTTTCCGTAATTTCTGAAATACCCGTTTTTAAATTTCCGTTTTATAACAGATATCTGCCGTATTTTTTAGAAATTTTTATGTCATTGAAATAAATTTTATAGGACCAAAAAAAAGCTATCCCTCAAGGAACATCTTATAAGGGACAGATACGTTTCTTTTTTTTTTCTGTTAATTTCTGAGCGAGTTTTTAATAAACAACCACCATTTCCCACGATAACTATCGAACCCACGACCTTCCGTTTACTAAACCAGCGCGCCAAACCACTACGCTACGGTTGGACAGGACACGTATTTAAATGCTGTAAGTTATTTGAAATGTTTTTAATGATGCAAAAACTTGAAGTTCTTATAGTTAGATGGATATTTTCAGAGTTCTATTGTTTTTAATATTTTATTTTCAAAATTGTTCTATATTCTGCTTTATTAGTTGATGCTTTATAACATATAAATTAAAATTTTTGGAACTGATGCTTTACACTCACGCAAACATGTAAACAAAAGTTTGGCGACTTTTTGGTTGGCGCGATTTTCAAGACTGCGCCAAACAAATAACTTAATACAATGGCTAGGTTGCCATTACAGGAAAAAATCCCCTAAATTTGGCAACTTTTTTCCTTTTTTTAACCGATTAATTTTTTTTTCTGCGTGAGTGTAAAGCATCTTAGCCAAATTTTTTATGTATTATATGCGTAAAATATTGTATTAACAGTAATGATTGTTTCTTTTTGCAATAGTACATATACTTTAATAATTTGTGTGTTGATTTATTTATCAATTTCAGTAAAATCAATAATTATCTTAATCAGACGTATTTATTACATGCTATTAAAATAAATTTTCTTTATCTCTTAGTTTAAAAACTTATGTGAATAAACAAATTTATAATAAATTAAATTATTATATTTAAGCTTTGCTGCGAACTTTTGTGTATGGTTCTATTAAAATGAATAATTTTTAAAATATCAAAACGAAAAAATAGATTTTTAGAGAAAATTTTGAAATTAATAACTTTAGGATAGGTAAGTTTAAATTTGGACTTAATAATTTAGTTTAATTTATAAAAATTATAAAGTAACAAAATAAATTATAAACTTTTATAAAAATGAAGTTTATAATTTTATAAAGTAAACAAAAAGTTATTTTTTTTTATAAATTTAAAAAGAAAATTATGAACTTTGTAAAATTATAATTTATAAAATAATAAATTTTAGTTTAATTCACAAATTTATAAGACAAATCAGTTTAGTTTAATACCCACATACCGATAATTTGCAAAGATATTATTTTATGAAACCTTAAAAATATTAAAATAAAAAAATAGATTTTTAGAGAAAAATTTGAAATTAATGACCTTGGGATAAGTAAGTTTAAATTTGGACTTATTAATTTAGTCTAAATTAATTTAGTTTAATTTATAAAATCATAAACTAACGAAATAAATTATAAACTTTATAAAATCATAAATTTCATTTTTATGAAAGTAAAGAAAAAATGATTAATAACTTTTATAAATTTAAAGAAAAAAATATAAACTTTGTAAAAAATTATAATTTATAAAAAATTAAATTTTAGTTTAATTCACAAATTTATAAGACAAATCAGTTTTGTTCAATACAATATACATATCGATAATTTGCAAATATAATATTTTATGAAACCTTTAATAACCTAATATTGCCTCACGTTAATAAAATTAAAATAAAATTTTTAAACGCCTGTGAAAAAATTCACAATTTAAAGTACCATAAAGAAAAAAAAAAGTTGATTTAAAAAAATGTTTTTCTGTAATTTATGAAAATAAAATAAATTTCTGAAGATTTCACTAAAAAATAAAAATATCTCTATTATTTTCACAAAAATTACCGCCGAGACACAACCCTGGTTACAATGAGTTCCAGGATTGGCCCGAGTCTAATGACAAAAAATAGGCCCACGGGTAGGACTGGTTCAGATTTTGATCCTAGAAGAACTCTAGTAAATAAAACAATCTTAATTCGCATTTCAAACAAGGCGATTTCTGTACGCAAACCTCTGAACGTCATTTACGGAAAGTGCACTAGAAATACGGACATTGTACAGTTTTGTAAGAAATACAAAACAATCCATTAAATTTACGGAAAACTTTCTGCATATTTACGGATTTGAAATCTCCTTTACGGAACTAATACCATTTACGGAAATTGTACTGTTGTTTTGAAAAAATGAAACTTCTCCGTAAAATTTAACGGAAAATCTCTTGTATTTTCACGGATTTATTTTAGAGTCTAAATATTGAAAATGAAAAAAAGTAAAATTAAATTATTAAATGCGAAAACATTTACTGGTGAAAATTACATCATATTGAAAGCGAATTCTGCGTTGAAGCATTCTTTGAAGATACATGAAGCAGGAATAACTGTATATAAAGGAAAGTTTTAAGTCGGAAATTAAGTCATGGTTAACAAGGGACGATCTCTCTCTCTCTCTATGTATATTTCTCTTACGTAGGACGAAAATAAGGCTGAATTTGTAGCTTGTCGTGTTGGCAATAACCGTAGTAACATAAAATTAATTTGTTTTATTACATTACAACAATCAGAAGCGTGATTTCACCACTGAAACATGCGTCATATTTAAAAGGAAAATTTCAATGGTTTTCATAAAATATAAACATATTAAAATAATTCCGTTTAATTACGCACTAATCGCGGAAGAGCAGAACAAAGATTGTTTATTGAGAAATAATATTAAATATTCCGTGTAAATAGAATAACAGTAAATAATCTATCATAGTAATTAATATGTAAAGCGAAACGTTTCCGATGATGAAAATGACGTCATTCAAAAAAACAAAAGATGTATTTTCATACATGAATATATTTACTACATTAAAGGCATGAGTATAAAACATCACAAATTTACTGAATGGTGTATACAAAACATTTATATACATATACACCATTCAGTAAATTTGTGATGTTTTATACTCACGTCTTTAATGTAGTAACGTTTCATGGTGTAATCGTCCAGCATTTATATGAATATATTTTACTATAACTTTTTCACGAGGCTAACGAAAAAGACAGGCTCCCGCGGTGCATTCCACTTATCTTTTTTTACAGACCGCTAGAGTGACGTGATGCACTTTTCGTACACCTGCATTGGTGGATTCGAGCACCACGTGACTCCCGCGGTCTGTAAAAAAAGGTATGCGTAAAGCACCACGGTAGCCTTTCTTTTTCGTTAGCCACGCTTTTTCAGTGATGACGTGATATTTACTGACGCTTATTCCTGCAGCTAAATAGACTGAACTCTTGCTTTTTATTTAAAGATCCGTGGTATTCAAAAAATAAAGTATTTCTGAAAATTATATAATTTTCAATTAATTATAATAAATATTTAATGAATTTCGGGAATTTTAAAACAATTTCTTAAATGACTCTCTAATCTAGGCAGGGATGAATGGCTTTAATGGTGAAAATGATGTCAGATTTGAAAGAAAGGGTGTATTCTCATATAAGGGTGTATTCTTATATAGACTCCAAAAGTGTGATGGCACACGACAGAATTATTTCAAACAAAAAACCGATTTCTGAGTAGGTTTTACATTGTGTAAAGGAGTTACTTGCAGGAAAAGCGTAGCGACAGCCAGGATATGCATAGCAATGGTTTGTTAGGAGCACCCAATGACGTCATGATCTTTAGAGTCTATATAAAGCTAAAATATTTTATTATACGATTTTGTCAATATGATATCATATTTACTAACCTTTGGTTTTAATTCAGCAAATCCAAATTCAGAGTCTGAGCTATTTTTAAATACAGCACGATCTTTCGGCAGATATATGAATAGCAATGATCATTGTTCGTTTTACGGTTACACGATGCTACCAGCAAAACAGCTTTTTGATTAAGAGTTTCTTTTAAACACAGCAGAAAACGTGTTGTACACGTTTTCTTAACTTGCCAAGCATCTGAGAGAGATTCTATTTTTCACATCGAACGAGCTTTAGACGATGATTGTTGATTTATATTAAACTATCTTGCTATCATGTAAGTGTTTTTCTAAAAGTTTATTAAAATAAATTTAAGCCATGCTGTACAATATTATAGGCTCAGTGAATGAAGTTTTAAATTAATCGTGTTTCTAAGGTAAATTTTACAGTTAATTATTTTAATTTTCAAAAATTTGTAAATTTCATAATGCTGAAATGATATATGCCCATTGGTAGCACCAACAAAATGCATTTTTAATTGTGTTTTCAAGGAAGTTTTCAATAGCTTTCTTTTACATTAAAATAATTTGCAAATTTCATATGTTAAAATGATTTATGATAGTACTCATTCTGGCTAGAGTTGTTGCACAAAGTGGCGAGCGAGCGAAGCGAGCTGGACCGCCTAGCGTTCCCAATGTGAATTGCTTCGCAATTCGCGGAGGTTGGGGAGCGTTAGCGAGCAGGGGGTAGAACCCCCTAGTTATTATTATTTTTTTTTATTATCTAATTTTGATTAAAAAAATTATTTGAAATATTTTTTTGAATATAATTAATTATTTCTTCTCGATTACCGTATTGTTAAAATAAACTGAGCAAGAGTAAATATATATTTAATTATATGGTTTTTATAAGTAAAATTCGCGCCATACATTCAGAAGATCACGTGCATGTGCATGTATAAATCGTGAACTTTAAAGCTTCCACTGGTGAAAAGGTCGTCAGTACTCCTGATTTTCCAAGTATTTAGAAAACATTAATTTAATTTCCCATTTTTGGTTTTCGTTTCTTTTTTTCGCTGGTAGATGTCTCTATTTATCCACGCAGTTGTTTCATCGTATCGGGTATATAAGCCACCGCTCCTCTGTTGTTTTGTCCAGTCTTGCTTTTTCTAGCACGCTGTGCTTTGCTCTTTGTCGCACTGAAGAAGAATCTCGCTTGTAGATTAGAAATAGCTATTTGCTGCTTTATTGTGTATTACTTGTGCATTATACCGTTGGTATTCTTCCTTTTAACATTTAAGAATTACTATAATTTGGACTAAACGTCTCCCCATTGAAGTGTTAATTAATCCTGATTAATTTGTTTTCCCATTGCTAACACACTGTTATCCTTTTTTTTAACACATTCCAACCTAGTTGAAAAGTGTAAATTACTTCGGTTTGTCTGGCCGTATGGCCGTCTGCCGTATGTCCGTGCTCTAACTCCCGTAAATATGCTCGGATTGCCCTACAATTTTTATATGTTATTGTCGTTATCTATGTTTTCTATTCTAACTGAACTGTGTAGCACATAGTTTTTTTTTACAGGGACACTCAAAAGAATTTCGTTACATTACGGTCTATGGGGAAAAATCATTTGCGGTTTATTTTAATGATGTTACACAATTTCAAATACATTGTAATTGATATATATATAAGTAAGGTGCATTACAAGAAGTTTAAAATCGAATAGGGTGTGCATAGCACTTATAGTTACTTTACAGCAGTGGTTCCCAAACTTTTTTTAACCGCGCCCCACCAAAACATCTCTAAAATGATAATGTCCCCCCTCCCCCTATAACATATAATTCTCATAAAATTTTAAAAGAATTTACTCCTGACAGAGTAAAAAGCATTTAACATTGATCCTGAAACGTTCCGAAGGTAATGGATGAATCAAATATTTTTTATACTCATCTGATACTCCTCGTAGTTTACTGGCACACGGTCGCCACGTATGCGTGATGTATAGAGTGCTCAGAATCCTTGATTAGGAAAATCAATAATTTTAAATAAAACATTTTTGTCTTATTTAATCACAGAATTTCTGCGATTAAATTACTAATCAATTTCTAAGCAGAATGAAACATGATAAAAGATTCGGTAAAGGAAGGTCGTCAAGTAATTGTTAAAATACACTTGAATAGTTTCATGTGTAAAATTGATTTTCATGTGACATATTGCAGTGCGACTCATTCAATAAATAATCGAAAAAGTTGTTTAAAATTCTAAAATACTATAAGTTAGAAAAATTATAAAGAATTTTTAAATATATAAAAGTATCTAAATATCTTAAAATATTTTTTTCTATAATTATTCTGGTGGGATTGTATTTAAAACTTTTGAATGGATACTTTTTAAAAATTGAATATAAAACTATTTTTTTTTAATTTTGTTTTTGAAATTTGAATGTATAACTTTTATTTTCAGTCTACAACATTACTATTAGAAAAACAATTCAGAAGGTATGGGTTCACAGAAATTCTGAACGGTCCCCTTGAAAAGTTAAATTGCCCCCCTGAAAAGTCAAACTGCCCCCCTGTGGGGCGTACGCCCCCCGTTGGGAAACACTGCTTTACAGGGACAGTCAGAAGAATTCCGTTACATTACGTCTATGGAGAAAAACCGTTTGCGGTTTAATTAAATAATGTTTCACTATTTTAAACGCATTGAAATTTATATATATCACTAAGGTGCATTACAAGAGGCTTACTACAAAATATTGTGTGTATAGCAGTCATCGTTCATTTACAGGGACACACAAAAGAATTCTCTACTGTCTGTTAACAATAATTCCTGGAAGTGCGTTTTAAGTTGCTGAACGCGATTTTAAATTTAACTCACTATTTGTCTATAACTTGGTATGTATAAATTCTATATTTCATATACAGGGCAGCACAAAAGTTCTCGAACACATTTCCGTTTATTGAAAGAAACTCCAGAAGGAGAATTTTAAACTGTGATACGCGTTTCCTAACTAAACTAAAATTTAGCATCCTATGTAGTATATATACAAATCTATAGATCCTATACAGGGCTTAATAAAACTATTCGGATATTTTTCCAAATATTGTATATGTTGGAAATTCCTGAAATTACGTTTTTAAATACGTTATGCGTTTCCCAAATTGCTTACTTAGATGTTATCTTTCAGCTTATTAAACGGTAATGATTTGTAAAATTATTTTGGAAGCGTTGGAAAGTGTTACATAATCTATGCTTCACGCACGATTTTTCGTTCTTGTTTCTGTAAAAAATTATTTAGTTAAAAATACTTCCTAAAAAAATTTGTATAGGTTACATAATTTCCGATAATTTGAAGTTAACGTAAATTTCTAAAGATTGATGGGACTCAAGTAAAGGAAACTTTAAGTGCATTGCGATGGATATAATGTTTATCGTTTTACTGGACGAATAATCAACATACGTCTCATTTGAATCGAATTTCCTTTCAAATGATTTGAAATTGATTTGATTGAATAAAATCCTAATGATGCGAAATTTGTTTTAATGCGCTACTGAATTTGAATTCTGTCGAATAAAGTTATATGGTTTGTGTAAAATTATATACGTAAATATGAAATTAAAATGTTTTGTTTAATGACGCATTTAGTTAGGAAATTTGAAAAATAAAACGAAATAAAGTACTGTTTTTTTTATTTTTTAATCAAAATATTTTTTTTAATCATTCCAATAAATTTCTTCAATACTTAAGGCTTTTGTTCAGTTCTGTTTTCTGAAAGTACAGAGCGTGTTATCACATTATTGTAATGGTTTTAAGTTTCTCTATGATTTAAATTTAAATAGAAAACTATTAAAACCTATATGGCATAAATTCGGAATAGGGTTTATTTATAGTCTGCATCACTGCCGAAACGTCCATGAAGGCTCACTGTGGAGACGCGAAAATTGTTTGGTTTCTGTCTGTCTGTCTGTTTGTTTGTCTGTTCCTCGATAACTGCCGCAAAAATCCTCCGATTAGGTTGATTTTTGGCGGGTATGGTGAAGAGGTACCCGGAATTAGCTGTATAGTTTTTGATTAAATTTGGTTCATTCGTTCAAAAAAATATAGAACATTTTCTTTTAAGTCATAAGCGTTTTTAATGGGGAGTCAGACGATTTTTTAATTTTAAAATTCATCGAAAAGAAAATCCCGCATTGGGATAATTGTAAATGCTGAATAGGGACGTTAAATTTACAAAATGGAGATCAGGATCAAATGGAAATCATCGTCAGGAATTGTAATTTAAATGTTTTTAAAAAGCTTTTCGCTCATCTCACCCTTTTAAATTTCGATTTTTTTTAGAATTTGTTCTTAGAGAGAATTTACATCTTATGAATAACTACCATGCCAAATTTAAAGTTTCTAGCTCCTTCAATATAAAAAAAATCGAAATTTTAGAACGTTTTTTGCTTTTGCACTCCCCCCTCCGTGGTAGTGGCACCGACATAAAATTAAGCCTATGTTACAGCAGGGATTGTTACCATCAATTTGCCACCATCCCTTTTGAAAATGGTTCTGTAGTTCCAGAGATTCCACAGAAATTGTAATTTAGAATGTTTTTAGAACGCTTTTCACTCATCTCACCCTTATAAATTTCGAATATTTTTAGAATTTGTTCTTAGAGAGCATTTACATCTTATACGTAACTAACATGCCAAATTTCATGTTTTTAGCTCCTTCAGTATAAAAAAAAATCTAAATTTTAGAACGTTTTTCGCTCCTGCACCCCCCTGGGGGTAGTGCACCGACATAAAATATAGCCTATTTTGGAGCAGGAACTGTCACTATCAATTTACCACCATCACTTTTGAAAACAGTTCTGTAGTTCCAGAGATTCCATAGAAATTGTAATTTAGAATGTTTTTTAGAACGCTTTTCGCTCATCTCACCCTTTTAAATTTTGAATTTTTTTAGAATTTGTTCTTAGAGAGAATTTACATCTTATGAATAACTACCATGCCAAATTTAAAGTTTCTAGCTCCTTCAATATAAAAAAAATCGAAATTTTAGAACGTTTTTTGCTTTTGCACTCCCCCCTCCGTGGTAGTGGCACCGACATAAAATTAAGCCTATGTTACAGCAGGGATTGTTACCATCAATTTGCCACCATCCCTTTTGAAAATGGTTCTGTAGTTCCAGAGATTCCACAGAAATTGTAATTTAGAATGTTTTTAGAACGCTTTTCACCCATCTCACCCTTATAAATTTCGAATATTTTTAGAATTTGTTCTTAGAGAGCATTTACATCTTATACGTAACTAACATGCCAAATTTCATGTTTTTAGCTCCTTCAGTATAAAAAAAATCGAAATTTTAGAACGTTTTTCGCTCCTGCACCCCCCTGGGGGTAGTGCACCGACATAAAATATAGCCTATTTTGGAGCAGGGGCTGTCACCATCAATTTGCCGCCATCACTTTTGAAAAGGGTTCTGTAGTTCCAGAGATTCCATAGAAATTGTAATTTAGAATGTTTTTTAGAACGCTTTTCTCTCATCTCACCCTTTTAAATTTCGAATTTTTTTAGAATTTGTTCTTAGAGAGCATTTACCTCTTATAAGTAACTAACATGCCAAATTTCATGTTTCTAGTTCCTTCAGTATAAAAAAAATCGAAATTTTAGAACGTTTTTCGCTCTTGCACCCCACTGGGGATTGTGGCACCGACATAAAATATAGCCTATGTTGGAGCAGGGATTGTCACCATCAATTTGCCACCATCACTTCAGTAGTTCCAGAGATTACCCCCTACAAACAAACAAACAAAAACCAATCTTTACTTCTTTATAATATTAAGTATAGATAAAAGTTTACAAAATCCTGAAACAATATAAAATCCTAAAAGTTTATATCTTTTTTCTTAAGAAACGTATTAACCAGAGGGACAATCCTAATATATAGACTATCATGCGTACTGTAAAATGGTATGCATAATTTACAAAATAGAGAGGGCTGTCAATGATGAAATTTCACATACTTTTAAACCTTTTATTCAAATGCTTGTTTTATTGGATTGTACCCCAATGATTTGTTTCACTAGTTACCTCTTTGCCTATTACCTTAGAGAACTCTTAACATTTGTTTAACTAATTATTATTCAACACTTTGCAAACTGTTTGAAGTTCAACTCGAAAAAAGTACATTTAGTAATATATGTCTGTATCCCAGAAGCAATCAAAAAGAATTTATTTCTCTAGATAGTTTGATTTTTCATTTTGTCATTTTTAGGTTTGTTCGTAATTATATAAATACTGTTGACGCTGTGCTAAAGTTATTTACTGAGTGGACTGTATTAAGAAAATATGTAATGCATTGATGCGAATAAAGAAAATACTTTCTAAATTACTAAAATGTTCATATACATATTTACATTACATTAAGTTAAATCCAACGTGCTGACACCATAGTCAGTTTCGAACACTATCATAATGAATGAGTGGGCAATACTACTTGAAGAGCATAGCTATATTATTCTTGCGATCATTAATAAATAACATAACTATATTATCCTTACTATGATTAAGAAATGACTTCTTATTACGATATTTAATCACCCTATAATCATTATAGCTAATAAAATAGTTCCATTATGCGTTTATTCTATGTTGAATTATTCGTGCGAATATCACAACAAATGCGGGAGAGACTAACAGTTGCCATGCGGTAAAAACATAATTACGAAAGAATGTGCTAAAGTCGTCTGCAAGACCAAGAAAGCCGTAACAAATACATAGCACCTATAGTAGTCGCCTGGTCCGTCCATCCGCCTGTCGGCATATAACAGCGTAAAAACTACCCAACGGACTGGTTTGAAATTTAATATATATAATCGTTGCAGAAATTTGTCGAGTCATTTCAAATTTTATGAAAATCGAATCAAAACTTAAAAAGATATTAATAGAAGCTTTCTTAATTCTATTAAATCCTATCATGCATAATCTATATAATAAAAGCGTAAGTCATGTGAATGAGGAAAACTAATACGGGCTGACTATTTTTTCAAGTGCCAGGGGGCCATTTTTATTCAAAATTATTTTTTCGAATAAAATTGCATAAAAGTTACATGTTTAGAAAGATCGTTGACAAAAATTATTTGGTTGAGCAATGAGTTTCATTAAAAAATGTATAGATTCGGTTAAAATTAGATTAACAGCTCGATATTTATCCCAATATCTATTCAAGTAAATAAACACAAGAAATTTGTTCATCGTGAATACCAGAAATATTAAACCATGGAGGTAATCAGTCGCAAAGCAAAATCTCTGTGGCGATTTTTGCAGCGCTATCTGGTGAAGAAAAATTCGCATACGTAAACGTGGCATACGTAACAAGAGAAAAGAAAGTCTCGCTCATAACAGACGCTATAATTCATTTCACTGAACTAATAACGAAGATTTTTTTTTTTACATTGTAAAACTAGTTATAGTAAGAAAGCACCCCATTTGTCACCTTTAACGTACAATTCCTAACTTGTCTTTATTGTAATATATTTCTCCAAAAATCTAAAAATTCTGAAATGAGGAAATAAGTTTGCCCCTAAAAAAACGAAGTAACTAGTGATAACATTTTTTGAAATGCAGATGAAGAAATTTGAATATACAATATCGGCTCTTAGAATGCCAATATAAGTCACCAAGCGAGAATTTCTCTTTTATTTATGTACGTTTCTTTCATATTCACAAGCTATAATGATGTGCAATAAAATATTATGATATTTTTAAGCTTTGTTATAAAGAAATTCGTAATAATCGATATATCTGTACTGGTATGTGGATATAAAATTTTATTTTTGTTAAAACTTTTTTATTTAAATAAAAAGTAAAGAAATTATTTATTGAATGAACAGTTCTTAACTGCAATAAAAATACGTGTTTGGAATTTCAAGTTATTTTGAATGTTTCTTATTTTTGAAGTTCTATAGTTTTCTGAAATCTAATGTTTTTCTATTTAGAAAAGGGGAAAAGGAAGGGTATAGAGGGAAGGCGAATATGATTTACGTGCGTAAACATTTTATTTTATTTATGAGAAAAATATAAACAAAATTGATCATAAATTAAAATATTTAATATGTATTATTTCTATTTTATTCTTGCCTTAGTCGTGAATGCGTCAGCCCAAAACAAATTGCTACGATACGTTTGAAATTACTTTTCCCCCTCTTCTTCTCCTTCCTTTTGGCACCTTAAACGCTAAAATTGAAAGCCGATATGCGTCACGTGAAGATACTCTTAACCCCTTGAAGGGTACCGGTATATTATATATACCACTTAATTTTAATCCGAAAATGCCACAATGACACCAGAATTTTATAATCAAAATTTTGATTTTATGAGGTACATGAGGTAAAGCTTTTACTTATTTTAAAATAAATTCGTTCGTGAATCCTGGTGTCAACCAATAATTTCAATATTTTAGCTACAAGATTACTTTGCCCCTGAAGGGGTTAAGCCAATGTTAAACCAATAGTAGCATTATTTTCAAATTTCTCGTTTGCATTTCAATATTTTTTAATATATTTTTCTTTTTTTGCATAGGGTAGCTAGGATTAAGGAGGCAGTGGTCAGATACGGTGACGTTCAATGAGTTATCTTAAATGAGTTTTGCAGTGTGAACAGGGGATTCAATTCCGCGGTGTAGCACCTCCAAAATTGGACTTTAAGATATCTTAAATATCCGGTCTGAACAGTGTCTCCTAATGGCTCTGTCTATTGCAAGACATCTCACTAAAGACTGGGTGTGATGTTGATTGCAACTAGGCAGCCCCTCATTGTCTTCTCGCTGATTTTCTTCACTAATTTTCTTGAACAGTGCTGATGTTCAAGAAAATCATAAGCTTTATATTTGTATGACTACTCGTTTGCTTACTGTTTTTTGTAATTTCCGGTGTTGTTATGCATATGGAAAGCTTATGGTAAGTAATACGACATAAATTATGCAATCACTTATTAATTACGAAGTAATTGCTCCTAGCTACATCACTGTAGTGAAATTTGCCAACGAAAAACAGAAAATGATTTGACACGTGAATGAGTTAAGGCGAATGGCATTAAGACATTGGTTTTTATTAATTTATTTAATTTTTCCAGCAATAAAGATGAATAAATATTAAAACACACATAAAGAACGTCTGCATTCAGAATTTAAAGATATACAATTATTATAATACAGACATACATATATTAAATACAATAATCCAACATGGAGTGAAAAATTTGCCAGAGCAAGGAACGCTGTGGACCCAGGTTCGATTCCTGGCTCTGGCTAATTTTTCCCTCCATGTTGGATTATTGTATTTAATGTATGTATGTCTGTATTACAATAATTGTATAATTAATTGTATAATAATTGTCTTTAAATGCTGAATGCAGGCGTTGTTTATGTGTGTTTTAATATATATTCGTAGATCGGTGGAATAGAAAAAATCTATTAACCATTGTCCGGTCATCAAGGCTGTCTGTTAGATGGCTGGCGACTTTCTCTCCAACATGGTTTATTAGTGAGAAATTGCAGACTCAAGAATTGGCCGGAGTGGCTCAGTGGTTAGAGCGACAGCCCGGAACGCTGTGGCTTTGGCTAATTTTTCACTCCATGTTGGATTATTGTAATTAATGTATGTATATCTATATTATAATAATTGTATATCTTTAAAAGATGAGTAACTTCAACTAAAATCATTTTAGAAAACAAAAATCAACAAAAAGACTCAAAAATAAACTTATCTGATTACATTTAATGTTTCAATTGTGCATGCATTTTAATAAAACATAACGATTACAAATCTATCTGAAAAAACAACTAACTGAGAGCAAATAGTTTTATTTGATACTGTTTTAATAAGCGGCAAATTTCACCTTAAGAATTTACTTTGTGTTTGCCATAAGTGTGTACGCAAACTTCATATTCTTAATTTTCCAATTACACGAGGGAAAAAGAATCAGCTTGATGTAAGGAATTTATGTGCTGGAAATTATCCAGTGTTTACTCGTAGAATGATTATAGCTGCTTTCTTTCGATAAAATCTAATAATTACTTAATTAATATTTCCTCATTTCTTAAAACATTTCTTTGTTAATACCAATAAATGAACGTTCCAGGTGAATAAGCAGAGTGTTATTAAAATTAATGTTGCACTTTGTTTATATTAATATTTCAATATGAAGTTTCTTTGATAGCTTTGAATGACGTCAGAAACGTATTTTGCTTTACGCAAATTTTTGAAGAAACAGATATTTAATGTACATTTTGGCTCTGAGCAAATGCAACTAAATAAATATTGTCAAAGCTGTTTAGGAAAATTCTAAAATTAAAAAAAATATTGATATTACTTTACACGTATTGATATTACTTTGCAGATTTTTATACGTTCTTTTTTACATCTTAATTCAATTAAGTTTATTTCATTATTAATTTTTTTAAATTTATTAAATGCATAAATGTACAAAAATAGAGCAAATAATGTTTTTCAATTTCATTTTATATGAAAATTTTACATTTCATTATACGCAACACAAACACCAGCGTTGTCGGCCTTTTTAAATTCAGACAGGTACCTCTATTTCCGAATATTGATATTTACCCTATTTTAAGACATATAAAATAAGGTGAAAATTTCTAGTTAGAAATAATGGTAGATTTTTGAATAAAAATCCCATTCACTTAGCAACACTAAGAAATATTTAGGTTTTTCATTTAATTTTCAAAATTAAAAATATTTTTATGAAAGACAAGGGACGTTTCATAAAAACTAAAAGTGCAGAAACAAATAGAAAAAAAATTGACTTATTGTTTGTTAACCCTTTTCGGCACAGACAAATTCTGTTCGTAAAATGAGAAATTACTGACTGACACCGGAATTTACAATCGACTTTTTTAGAAAATACGAACTCCTTATTTTAAGCTTTCATTGTAGAAACAAAATTTTATTAAATGTTCTTGGTGTCAAATGCAAGTTTGGAATTAAAATTAGGTAGGCCCGGAGTGGGACCACGGTACTGGAAAGGGTTAAAATACCTTCTTTGAGGTGCTTCATGGACCATATATTGCTTACTGTTCCAGGTAAAATATAATGATTGAACAGACTTTAATCAATAAATTATAAATAAAACTGCATAAATACATTACAACTTCTGGGTATAAACTGCACAAATACAGGGTGATTCATAAGTAACTATACAACTTCCAGATGCTGTAAAACAGGAACAGTTTAAGGCACGGTCCCCAAATGCAAGCAGTAAGGTGGTTGTACTCATAAAGTTTTTTTTTTCCGCTGCTGTGCGAAGTGACACAGGTGATAGCTAGCGTGTCACGCGAATATAAGTAGAAATGGCTGCAGTTTGCAGTGGAAAAACCTCTAACCAGAAAAACAGTCAGAGATGTTCTATTTCTGCACCCTTAGTCACATGACACACACCAAACCGTTAACCCATTTCTGTCCACTTTGCACAAACAGCCCCTAGTTTCAAATATTTTAAACCAATCATAAATGGATTTTCTGGTTGGAGGTTCTTTTTCAAATCTTGATCGAAAATGTCGTTTCACAATGGTGACAGATTCCGTTTTGCTCAATTCAAGAACACAAAATGCTTTTTCCACTGCAGACGTAGCCATTTCTACTGATATTAGCGTGACACTCTAGCTATCGCCTATGTCACGTCGCACAGCAGCGGAAAAAAAACTTTATGACTACACCTACCTTATGGCTTGCATTTGGGGAACGTTTCATAAACTGTTTCTGTTTTATAACATCTAGAAGTTGTATACTTACTTATGAATCACCTGTACGTTCTTGAAACTTATTTGTAGAGTATATGGTAGATAAACTGCTTCTGGACTGCAGCATGATAATTTTTTGAATAAAACGTGCCTAACGCTTATTTATTGAATTATGTTACTGTTAATGCAGACTTTTAATGATGATAATGCAAGCGTTTAAGACGATCAGTTAATACATTCTTAATTATTTGTCATAATTGAAACTATAGATTTAATCGAATATTTTCAGAGGTAAATGGTTAAAGTATTTTCACTATTTTGTGGCTAGAAGCAGAAAGTAATTCACCACAATTGGTATCTAATGAGGATACTTACTTTTCTCAAGATAGAGCAAATTCAAAGATATTTTCTTACCAGTGCAAAACAGTATTGCTACAAAATCAGTTTTTCTTGCTTGAAAATATTTCTATATAAATTTTCTATATATATTTTAAATTAAAATACTCAACCAATTAAGCAAAAAAAAAAAAAAAAAAAAAAAAAAAAACTGCGTTAGAAATCTACATAAAATTTAGTCATGAACAAAGACAAAATTATAATATTTCATATTTGATTACAATTTAATGCATGCTAAAACTAAAGTGCACTATCATTAAACAAAAGCAATGCTGCATTTTGCTATATCAACAGCATTTTTTCTTTTTTTGTTCCGAATGTACTTAGATATTGGTGTTTTTGACTGTAAAACCTATGTCACGTCAAAAACTAGTTTTAGAAGGCTAAAACCCAACCCTGGCTTTCTATACTTTTTGTACTTGTTTTATTAAAAAACTGGACCTTAGAACGCAATTTAGCTATCTGTCTGTGAAATCTGAGCTATTTTTTAATCAAATATGCATAATATGAGCAGTATACACAAAAATAGTGATTATTGTAAGCCTGAAGTACTTTTACAGGCGGTCTTCAAACACCTCTATTGCAATTATGGCTAATTCTGTACTTACACGAATTATATAAAAAAAATTGATCATTTAAAAAAAAATTCTTTTGTATCCTAAGTAAAATTGAAGATTTTCTGTTTAAAGGAATGGATGGTGGAATTTTTATATAGAGGGGTTATCGAAAAAGGTTGGAAAGATTTGAAAGAATCATAATTCTAAAAGTAATTGACTAAACGCAATTCTTTTCTTTCCAAAATACTCGGCAATTATCCGAGTCGTTATTAAAGGCCCCACCAGTGGCTGAGAGGTTGTGCTCTCGAAGCTGGTAGACGGGAGGTGCTGGGTTCGATCCCAATCGCGCCCGTCGGCCTAATCGTTCGGAGTTTTCGTGGTTTTCTTCGAGCCGTGGAATTATCCATGCGTAAATACGGGTTAGGTTCCCTTAGAAAGACCCCCACGAAGGGCACTCCCCCCGGGCCTATATCCCTAGTGTAGATAATTGGCCGTCAATAATCAACCAACCAACCAACCGTTATTAAAGTCGTGACATTCAGACGAAGCGAATAAGCAATTGCACGGTGAACGAGACATTCATGATGCCTTACCTTTTTCGATGATTTCGGAGTGGAAATCGCATAGTTGTAAAAATATTGGAGGTATGGAAAAATGTCAATTAGAAAGTTCTTCAGCATCGTCGATTTAGTTGGAAAGGATCCACTATGTACACGAATAGACTAATGGAAAAGTGAAAATTGCGAATGTGTGGTGCGATTTGCATTTTTAGATCATCGTCTGAATGTTACGACAGTTTAAAACAGCTACTTCTAACAAATCTTGGATACTTGCCGAGTTGCCGGCCCAGCAGCGTGGTTGGTATAGCGAAGGTGACAGCCACGGTGAGGGCCCGTGGTTCGAAACCCGGTAAGGCATGGATGTTATTGTGTGTGTGTCTTCAGTACTGCCTACTTCCCTGTGTCTATCCCGTCCCCAAGAAGAAGATTTATGTAATTTGTCAAAGTCCTGTATGTATTTCTGTGAATAAAAAATATGAATCATTCGCGACAAGCAGCCTTGTAGCTTATAGGTCTCAAAGAAATCTCCGTCAAATGTCAAATGTACTTACCGAGTACTTTGGAAACAAAATAATTCCGTTTACTCAATTACTTTTAGAGTTATGATTCTTTCAAATCTCTCCAACCTTTTTCGATGACACTGTATTTTAAATATCAATCCGGAACAAATATTACAGAAGACCTCAGCTTCAAATTAATTTAAAGAATTGGATGAGTAGTTATCTAAAATGTTTATTAACTATTAGTATGTGAATTAATATGTTAATTAGTTCATTAAGTAAAAAATTAATTAAATAGGCATGCAAATACATATCCAAAATATTATTAGCATAATTTCTTTACAATTTTTATCCCCTCAATAATAATAAGAAAAAGTAATTCAGATGCTTTTAAAAAGTGTTGAAATTGTAAAAGTTGTAATAACAATAAAACGTATGACAACATGCTAACAGCATTGCATTTTGTATGTGCAATTTAAGGTTTTATATATTGCAAGGAGTGTTTCTGAGGGATTAAACTTTATTTCTTTCATTAAGTAAACATACACTCTCAGAAATAAAATACTCAATTTTGACGATTCGGCAATCCTTAAGCCCTATTTCGTTATTTTTGACAATAATTTCGTCACAGAGTCACGTGGTTTTTGACGAAACGCGAATCCTCAAATATCTGACGAAACTGTTTCCCCACTGTCAAAAATTAAACTCTCACTTTTGACGATTCCGCAATTCTTGAACTATATTTCATCATTTTTGACAATCATTTCGTCTCAAAAATAAGTGATTTTTAATGAAATTGAATGGAAAATCTCAAATATTTGACGAAAATGTTTCCCCATTCACGGCCAGATTATTTTTAAAAATTACACGAAAGTACCAAATTAACAAAATATTAATGAAAATAAAAACAAAAATATTTCATCCTTGGGGGCCGCTATAATACGAAATTACTAAATTTCTACTTTATTTTTCATATCTGATAATTTGTGTCTTTCCTTTCTGTAACTTTAACATTTTTGTAACGATTTTATGCATTTCTATTCAAAGATAAATTTTTCTAAAGTTACAGAATTTCGTTAAAAGCGCTTTAAAAATTCTTCTAAAGTTACAGAATTTCATTCAAAACGGTTAAAATAGTAAAATGCGAACATCATTTGGTCCATTTTCGACCGAAAGTAACAACAATTTTCCCAATGGTTAAAAAAAAAAATCTAAATTTTAGGAGCTCTATTTTATTTAAGAAATATATTCATATAAAAATCAAATTTAAAATATGCATAACAGATCCCTTTCCCCTCTATAAACAGTAACGTGTTAAAATCTTATCTAAACTCTACTCCAATCTGCCCTTCAAAATTTATTATTTCTGATCAACAAATTAACTAGACCATATTCTAATCATTCATTGAACAAAGGAAGTTTATCTAATAAATTATATTAATTAAGCCATATTCTAATTATTTATTAACCACAGAAAAACCATAATAACAATCTAGCCTTATTAATTAAACCATGCAGAAATTATAGCAACCCGATAAAAATACTTCTAAAATATAAACACACATCAACATCCCATAGATACATTTAAAATCAAATTAATCCAAGGTCCCGCAGGCGAAGGAAGCAGCACGGTCATCTCCCACACCAAAGGTCGCGCGTTCGAATCCCGTTGAAGTCTTGAGAAAAGTCTCGTACTTTTCCCCCCTGTCAATTACTGATACTTCTAAAATTGGCAATAGATGGCACCACCAACCTTTTTTTTTTTTTGCACTTTCGAACAAGCAATTTGACGAAATTAATTTCCTCACTATTTTGAGGATACAAATTTACTCGATTTGACGAAATATGCGCTCGGAGCATTTCCCAGGAAACAGTTTCGTCAAAAACGAAGAAAATTTCGTGGAATTTGAGTATCCATTTCTAACAGTTTACCTCAGTAAATGACAATACATAAAAATGAAAAACATTTGTGAGTGCTTTAAAAAAAATTCATGTATATTTAAAGAAAATACATTTAATTTTGCCTAATTTCGTGATAGATTCTAATTTAACCCTGTAACGTTTATAATTAAAAGACTTGTTAGGTACAACATTAATTTATTAGCGATTACTTCACAGGACACGGAAATTTTTCATGAAGCGACATATATAGTTAATTTCAGTTCATTTGGAAAGTTTCCATCAGGATGTCCCGGTTTTTCCGGGGCAAAAATTCACTTTCGAGGCATCATCTTGCCGTAAGATATATTTCTCTCTCCCTAGAGAGAATTTCGCGGCCAACTGCTTTCAACAGTTACAAATTCGAATCTCCTTCTATAGGCCTCAAGTTCACATATGTAGATTGTTGGAAATTCAAGTGTTCTTGAGGGTCAAGGCCTGGATTCAAATGCTACAAATTTATAGTGTAATAAGCGTCTTTATATAGATAGATCAAAGGATGCGATAGAGAATTACATGCTCTTGAAAATGTTTTACGTGCACACATCTGGAAACTTGCTTTCAGTTTTGTTTTCAAGGAGGTAATATTTAAAGTCATTATATATCTCTTATTCTCATCCAATTAGTGAGTCATCAATACTTAAAGCTGTACATCCCTAATGTAATCCGTTTTCAATGCATTTTCTTCAAGAAAGAAAAGGTCTTGCGTAACTATCCGAACGTTATTTAATCCTTTAGTTCCTTTAGTATCTACCAGAACAATTTCCACTTTTCCAATTGCTTGTAGTTGTTTAGCGTCTATAAAAGACGAATACCCCCCCCCCTCCCGCACACACACTCAATTTTAATGTATTTTTTTGTTTGCCATAGTGCCACACAGACACACTGCAGTGTGCACGGGCACTGGTTCAATCATTCCTTGACAATTCTCATACACAAGACTGCGACAGCTATTATATTAACGGTAAAGTGTGAAAAAAATGTCACTACTCAACTTTTACAAGTTATTGTAAACATAAAACTTAGACAGCGTCGAAGTATAGTGATTTGAAAGCTCACGAGGAAGTTTGGAAAGTTATAAAAAACATCTGATTATATCAGTAAGTGTTGATTAGACATAAATACTTTCTCTACTTATTCAAGAAACCAATAGATGGGACTGAACTACCTATAGCGAATTTTTCAAAAGCCACGGAGGAGAATAAAGGTACGCATACTACACTGTAAAAAATGACAAATGTTTCGTAAACTACGAAATTATAATATAACCAAGAACGAAAATATACAATAACCTCTTCCTACTTACCCACGATTTCGAAATGCATTCTTGATCTTTAGAAAACTCAGAAAAACCAGTGTATTTTCAAGATTTAAAGACACATTTATAAAAATAAAGTTGCCACTGATTTTTAGAAACGTTTCCGAGTATATTTTTATAGTGTATTAGTCACTAAGCGAAAATGATATAAAATATATATCAAGTTTCTTGAATCCCTAATTCACCTTATTATGACAAGTATAAACTATTTCGTAAAAACAAAAATTCCATTTAAAATTAAGCGCTGTTGGTTAAACTCTTTTTCAAGAAAGGGGAATCGGCAACTGGCGTATTGCAAAAATTCTGCATGGCAAAATGGCTGAATAGAAGAAAAGGGGCCTATTTCATGCGCAGGGATACTGAAGCTTGTCAGACGCATAGCAGAAATAGGTATTTTAATATAAGCCTAATTTGCATACATCTGCTTCACATTATGCGCGCCAGCGCCATCTATCGTAATTTTTTTAACCACAACTTATTTTATTATAAAAAAATTTGATCTCCCTCCGATTCCATTCCTGCAAACCGCAATTTTTTAGCATAATTAGTTTCCTAGAGTTAGTAATGAATTTTAAAATTTTAACGAACTTTTGGAGCACCCAGTATTTCAACCTGTACAGGGTGATTACAAATAAAGCCCCACTTTCAAAATGCTGTAAAAAAGGAACCACAGGTCAGAATGACTTAAAATTGGAACTGAATATACTGGAAAAAGGGGGAAATATTATGGCATAAGAAAGAACATGTTCCAAAGTGTATCAATAGATGGCTCTGTAAGCGGCATACTATGCAAATTAAAAGACACTCATGCGCAATTAAAAACCGAATCATTATGTGCTTTTTATGCGGCTTTTGGCCCAAGGACAATTAAAAACAGATTTTTCTCATGCAATGTGGTACGACCTTGCCGCGGCAGATGGGCTTTCCAATAACAGTACCACAACTGTTGACTGATTTGGAAGTCATTTTTTCCGTCAAACAACCAAAACACTCACGCACACTGAACAGTACGGTTGGTTTACTGTGCAACCCATGCAAAGCCGTCGTATTTCGATTAAAAATATCACTTGTAGCCGAATCCACTTTCGTTATGCCGCTTACAGCGCCATCTATAGATACACCTTGGAACTTTTTCTTTCTTATGCCATACCGTTTCCCTCTTCTTCCAGTATATTCAGTTCAAATTTGAAGTCATTCTGACCAGTGGTTCCTTTTTTACAGCATTTTGAAAGTGGGACCTTAATTATAATCACCCTGTACATTAAATCCTACTTGCCAATTTTATTTTCGAAATTTATGCATTGTGAACTCTCATTTATATAACTCGCGAGCCGCTGCTGAATGCATGTGGTTTATTTAAACAATTTAATCCCGAGTCATACTATAAGTAATTAGTTATTCATAAAACAACTTCAATTTGTTTTTGGTATCCAACAAAAAGAACAATGCAAGTTAAAGTAACTCCCACATGTGTAAAGCCACTGACATTATCTCAACCTTTCACAAAACTTTTCTCCCTTTATTATTCTTACCTTTTAGATCCTAATCGTCAATTAGCCGAAATATTTGAACAAGGTGTTTTTTCTATTCTTCGAAGGTATCTGAATGACATCCTGTTAAATAAACACTGTGACTAAAGATTTTGTTTTCATTAAATCTGTTTTGGATATCTGATGTATTTTTAATGAAACGGCTTTACTTAAAAAGGTATACACGCTATGTTACAGAATCTATTTTGTCGTTTGCAATTTTAGAAAATAGGCTATATTAGCAATGTAAAATTAAATAGTTTTCTGAACATGAACAAGTTAATTCATCATATTTGTGATTTAATATCCTTATAATAAACCTATAGTGAAATAACCATTATTTATTACATATATATTTTTTTCGTTAGGAAATGGAATCCAGGTCGTCTCTCATTCTCTCTCTCTGTATATATATATATATATATATATATATATTCATCCATCTACATTCACAAAATATTTTAAGTTTCATTTTATTTGTTTAGCTATCTCTTTCTCCTCAAAAGGCGGAAAATTGCATTTTGGCGAGAAATGTTGTGTTAAATCAATGCATTTATCCGGACGTCTCTGGTAGAATCCTTTACTCATTAAAAAGTCTTATAACCGATCATTAATGGACGCAACATATTCGTTATACTACCGAGTTGCACAGATTTGTAATTGCAATTATCTGAAATGTAATTGTAATTTAATTATATGTAATTGATTATATTGCACACATTCAAGTACAGAAAATTCTTCAAATAATGGGATTGGGGCGGTTCCGGCTACAGTGCTGCAACATTTTTTTACGCCATGTAATTGTAACTATAATTAATTACATACAATTAAATTGTAATCACATTGCAGATTTTCTAAATAATTTTCTCAACTCTGTTACAATGTTATGAAATCTTCGATTTTCTGTGCTGTGAAAGCAAATTTTTAATTATAGAGACAAGTTCTGAGTCGATAAATGCAATTTATTTGACGAATATTACAGAAACACGACTTTCAGATACGGATATAAGTCAGTTACCCTAGAAAACAGAGAAAAATAGTAAGTTGCCCTGAAAATGTGTAGGCAGAAATCGCCCAGTTGCCTATCTATTTCTTACTGCCTAGTATGAGTGGTATCTAAGAGTGAAACTTGAAAACGAGTTTTTTCATTACTAGAATAGTGATAGTTAAAGTTATAGTGCACTGATATAGTTACTGAATTGCATGTGCTTTGAGATTCTATTACAGCGAGGTTGTTGCATCCGGTGATTATTTTTTTGTTTTCATGGAGGCGAAGTGCACATAGATGTATTTTATTGACTGCAGCATTACCGAATATCATGTACATTTGAGGTTCCTACGTGACGAGGTTGCTGCATCCAGTGATTCTTTTTTGTGTTCATGGGCGCGAAGTGCACATACATGTATTTTATTGATTGCAGCATTATCGAATTTTATGTACTTTTGAGGTTCCTACGCGACGAGGTTGCTACATTCAGTGATGTTATTTTTTGTCTTCTTGGACGCGAAGCCCACATAGATGCGTTTCAGTGACTGCGGCATTAATGGATTTCCTGTACTTTTGACGTTCCTATACAACGAGGTTGATAGATCCAGCGATTTGTTTTTGTTTTTCATGGGCATGGATGCTACACACATGCGTTTTAGGGACCGCGACATTACCGAATTTCATATGCTTTTGACATTCCTCTATAACGAGGAGGCTGCATCCAGCATACGTTTAATTTAGCACAAATTCAATTTCATTGGTATGTATGACCACTTTGCCCATAATAAACAAAAAAGCATTTTTCTTAAATAAAAACATAACTTCGTTGCCAATGTAATTTGTATAGTTTTGCCACTTAACTTACTGTTAAATCTTTAATGGTTTCTCTATTTTCATTTTATCCCATATGATTTATATACATAACCTCACCTGCCAGAGGAATAGATATATTTGAAGTCCGGGCAACTGGGCTATTTTTCAACAATGTTAAAGTTAACAATGGGACAACAGACCCTTGTTCAGATTACAACTCGTATTAAAAATTCAGGAAAACAGCGTAATCTCATCAAAAACGTCATCTGTAAAAAATGCAGCCAAGTCTCGTGACTCTTTTACCGTAAAAAGTTCTGAGATCGTGTAAAGCCAAGTTTAGCTATCTTATTAACTCTGAAATTTTCATTCACAAATCACTCCTAGTCTCTACATCTTTAGTTAATTATTATTTTGTGACTTGGCAATTACGCAGCGCAGGGAAGTTATTACACCTTAATATGTTATGGGATGGCATGGTATTATTTGATTAAGACTAATTATATACATCACATTCTCGTTCTACGTAATTGCCAAGTCACAAAATAATAATTTTGTTCCCATTCTAATCTATTCGACGACTAAAATGATTGCCAAAGTCCCCAAGTCGAAAGAATTTCTCGTCAGATTTGGCCATTCAACTGCAGTATAGATTTTCAGTTCATTGTCGAACATAATCATTGCCGAAACTAGATTGTCAAAAGATTTTATGAGAGCTCCAGATCCGTATGACAGAGCCGAATAGGCATATTTTAACTAGTATATGGCTTGGCACAAATTTAATTCCGTTGTTTTAACCTTCTTTGTGTGTGTGCGTGTATGAGAAATAATTTAATGAATTTAAATAAATTTTGTATATAAATTATCAAAGCGCATTTTAACATGCCCTAAGAGTCCGTATGGTCTCGAGTCGATGTAGTTTTCATGCGTGACTTTCATTCTGCATACCGTGAGATTATACGTTCATGGTAGATTACTATAGCACAAGATTGCCGAGTCCGTCTACAACTCTTAGGAAAAAGTTGTGGATCGTGGGAAATCAAATGCATAGCTGGTAGTTTTGGCGATATCGAAAAAGCAATCAATTTCAGACTGGGCGGTCAACGTGTTAAACAACAAAATATAATTTTTGTGAGTTATGATAAGATGTGTCCGATTGAGGAACCCCGATTATGCAAGATAAAATGCGTTTTATACATTTTATGTTTATTACAACAAATGTTAACATTAAATTCAGATGCATATTTTACTTATAACTTTGAATTTTTAAATCCAAAAAGAAGGAAATAGCCTTTAAACTTTTAAAATTGCTGCGTTACTCCACTTCATATATTTTAGGGATTCATATAGAACGAGGTTTCTGCTTCCAGTGATGAGTGTTTTTATTTTCATGGGCACGCAGCGCACAGATATGCATTACAGTTATCATGTCATTACAGAATTTCATGTGTTTTTCAGTTCCTTATACAACGAGGTTGCTGAATCTAGTGATTTTCTTTGTTTTCATTAGCACATGTGTTACGTGTATTGCTTTAGTACATGAATTTTTTTTTTCATTAGTAAATGAATTATTAATCTATGCGTTATTCTTATCGCGACGCTATCATATTTCATGTATCTTTTTTTAATTCGTATACAACAAGGTTGTTTCATCTTGTGATTTTATTTAGTTTTTTATGTACGCGAAGTGCACATATATGCGTTATACGAATTTTGGCATTACCGAACTTTGTGTATTTATACAAAGATGTAGCCGAATCTCAACTATTCATTAAAGTCGAAAACTCAATCGTTCTTCGAGTTTCAAAGTCGGGGTACATTAGAAACCTTTTTTAACTCAATTCCAGACATCCATGCTAATATGAAATGCTGTTTTTGACAAACAAACTTTTACGACAATAATACATGTAATTTTTCTGTGTATATTAACGTTATAATTTATATATAAAACTTTATTAATAACATGAGAAAGAGAAAGTTCTGTCATAAAAATTCCTTCATTAGGAATTAGAACTAGAAGTTGACATGCTTAAAAACAAACAAACAACAAAAAATACAAGTTACAACAATGAAATTAATTTTGCATCATGTCACGCTAGCTAAAATATGCCAATTCAGGTCTCTCATAGGGATATGGAGCTGGTGGGAATGGCAATCATATTGAGTAGATTACATTAAGTATATTTTAAGAAGAAATTCTTTTCGTTTTAGAGCTTTCCCTTTTCTTTCTCTTATCTTCGTGGAGAAGGATCGATCAGAAAATTGTGAAACATGCTTCTAAACTAAAACTAGTCGTTGGGGGGCCACCGTAATACTTACCCATCATGGATAAGCATAATAGAAAATGTGAAAATAAAACATGTGTAAAATATTTATAAAATGCATTGCAATTCGAATAAAACCCTGGCTTGATGACGTCATAAACTTTAAATCGAGGCTAACGAAAAAGACAGGCTACCGCGGTACATTCCACTTATCTTTTTTACAGACCGCTAGAGTGACGTGATGCTTTTTTCGTACACCTGCATTGGTGCGTTCGAGCATCACGTGACTCCCGCGGTCTGTAAAAAAAGATACGCGTAAAGAACCGAGGTAGCCTTTCTTTTTCGTTAGCCTCGCTTTAAATGCTGATTTACTGAATTGTGTAAAAGAAACAGCCTTATAACTCCAAAATTGATAATAATATTAACTAACGGTTTACTGCGTCGGATTAAGCGTCTCATTTCCAATTAAAACATATCTTTGAATTGAAATTTGAATGAAATACAGGATCATGAAAAATCGAAGAGTGTGGACAATAGGATTACAAATATCTCGGCAACTTATAATCCGATCGACTTCATTCTTTATGCAAAATTTATGTTTTTTTATTGTCTTTTATATTCACTCCTTAAAATAAACAATTTCGAAAATTTGTATATACTTTTATCAGAACGAATATTTCGAGAGTCCGAAAAAATAGTTACGGATAATCGAGGTTACTGAAATTCAATAAGCTTCTTCCCATTATTACATAGTAAGTACATACCAAATTTAAAGTCTCTATCTCAATTTGTTGGGGAGATAGAGCGTTTACAGACACACACACACAGACGGACGGCAATTTTTTTTTCTAAAAATATGTTTTTTGGAATCTCCAATGTCTGAAACGTGTAAATCTGTCAATTTTTTTTTTCGATTTTCAAAACGATTACAAGACTTACCCTATTCTAAGTATGATTGGTAAGTAATAAAACTTTTGCGTGTACTTCACTTTTTAAAAGACATTTTTGTTAATTTCCAATACCTACTGCTTTATGAGATTACTGAATTGGTTCTACTCCTAAAGGTAACTGTCAGGGTTACGCTGAATGTTTCGTAAACATATATTCTATATCAGAAAACGTTTAAGAATATTTTTATAATGTATTTAATATCTAAACATACAAAAAAAGGAATTTGTTGTGATTTATTAATAACATTTATATTAAAAAAATAGTTCTATCTTTTACTGCATAAAATAATTGTTTTATTCAGATCTTCTGAACTCATTTCTCTGCATTCATCAAAACGTACTTTATGCCTCATTCATTTTGTGTGCATTTTCTACCCCAAGTTCCAAAAAGCAACTTTCAGGTGATAAATTACTTTCTAACGTGATAATTCAGCACTTTTATCAGGCTGTCTCAAATCACATTCATTATTCATCGCGATGATCTACAACCAACCAATAATGAATGCAATTCATTTGTTATGTTCATCGAAATATATCATACATATATCATCATGTGAGAACATTCTTTGCAAGATATTGTTAACAAAATTCAAGAGAAAACTTTCCTTTGTTTCCTGAACATAAAATAAGAGAAAGATTAGTTAGAATGAAATTTAGTATTTTGCTATATTTTACATAAAATTTAATGCCTGTGTTCAGCAGAAAGTTAAGTTTCTTTGCATTCATTTTGAATATAATTGTATTTTTCCTAAAGATAAAAAGTAATATTTCCATGCAAGAAATTTATTGCATTAAACCAACTCCCTAATCCAAACATATGAGAACAGAATCTGTATTCATCACAGAGTCTTATACTTCAGTAATAATGACTGCAACACGTTTGTTTTACTGTTATAAATCCCCCATTGATTAGATTTTGTTAAAGAAACACAGCAGAAGGTATTTCCTTACTTCTCTTAATATGCTACTTTATTTAAGAAGATTCAATATCTAAAAAAAAAAAGTACAACCTTGAAATTGAATTTTTTTTTAAAATTATGTTTAATTGAAAGTTAAATGCAATTAACTTACTGAATTTTATATAAATTTTAAGAATTTTTAAAACAAAGTTTTACTACAAATTTCTTATTGGAATTTTTACTAAAAAAATTTAAATGCAATTATAATATAGATTTTTAAATGTTAGTCTTATTTTTAAATTATTTCTTTTTCTCTATGCGTTATCTATGGTAAACATATTCAATGATTTTGCTAAATGGTATTAGTTCCTGAAGACATAATAAACATAATACAAAAATGCGAAAAAGTGGAAAAAATGCCATAAATTGTCAAACATTTGATTAAAAAAAAAGAAAAAAGAGAGAGAGAGAGAGAAAAAAGGAAGCACAAACTGAAAAATATTTCATTAACGCTTGAGACAATCTTAGAATTTTAAAGTTAAGGCATACAAATTTCTATAAAGTGAGATCAATTTTTTTATAATTTCGTTTTGTCCGACAAAACGTTGATGCTAGTTTGTTCTAGTAATTATTTGAATACATATAAGAGCCTCGTATCAATTATTTTCGGCATCATTTTACGGAAGAGATGTCGCAGAAGCAGCGGGGTTGGAACATTTTTCGTTTTTGCGCCATTTTGGCGAGAAAAAACCATTTTCGAATACATGTCAGACGTAGCCTGCGGAAACAGCATGTTAGTTTTGTTTTATTATGAATCACACACAATTTTATTATAAAATGTACACAATTTATTATAAAACACACAATTTTTTTTTCACAAAACACACACAATTTTTTTTCACAAAACACACACAATTTTTTTTTTTTTTTTTTTTTTTTTTTTTTAAATAAAAGACACACATTTTTTTTTATTATAAAGTACACAGAATTTTATTACAAAACACACACATTTATTTTTTTTTATAAAACACACACAATTTTTATTATAAACACACACAAATTATTTTATTATAACACACATACAATGTTTAATTTTTTATAAAACATACGCATTGTCAACAGTACAACTGCCTCAGTCATTAATACCAGTGTTTTGCGACCAAAATCGCCGGGATACCGCGCCAGGCAAAAAACCACCATTTTGGCGCCAGAAAGAAACTCCGGTGCATTTTCGACATATGTACCAATTTTCTTCGTAATCTTCACTTTTCTTGACTAAGTTTGAGATTTGAACTTAGAATTTCAAACTGCAAATGCCATGCTATTATGGAATAACATTTTACAGTTATGCCATACAGTATCATTCTGATACCGAAGTCACAATATTCAATATTATGTTGATGAAAAAAGAAATCAATGTTTCTACCATCTGTTTCTGTTTTTCAGAATCTAAGGATGTGTTTGTTTGGAATTTTAAAATATTCATAGTATTGATTACGCAAACAAACCCGTTTCTGTTAAGGAGAAGGAATGGATATACCTTATACAGTATTTATGCATAGAGAAAAAAAATCTATGTTTCTACTATACTGTTTCTGTTTTAAGAATATACGGATGTATTTGTTTGGAATTTTAAAATATTCATAGTATTGATTACGCAAACAAACCCGTTTCTGTTAAGGGAAAGTTCTGAGAATGATTTTCCTTCCATGCAATAAAGACATTGCATAAACCTACTTTTTTACTTAATCTGTTCAAAAACTTGATAAAAAAAGTAAATATTAGAATCTTTGAGGATTAGTTTTTAATGAATGGATGTATACCTTATACAGTATTTATGTATAGGGAAAACAATCAATGTTCCTACCCCACTGTTTCTGTTTTACAGAATATACGAATAAATTTGTTTGGAAATTTAAATATTCATAGTATGTATTACGCAAAGAAACCACTTTTTGTTAAGGGAAAGTTCTGAGAATGGTTTTCCTTTCATGAAATAAAGGCATTTCATAAACCTAATTTTTTACCCAATCAGTACAAAAACTTGATTAAAAAGTAAATGTTAGAATACTTGAGGATTAGTTTTTAATGAATGGGTTTTTCAGAATATAACAATAGTTTTGTTTGGAAATTAAAATATTCATAGTATTGACTACGCAAAGAACTCAGTCTCTGTTAAGGGAAAGTTCTGAGAATGGAATTACCTTATACAGTGTTTATGTATAAGGGAAAAAATCAATGTTTCTCCCACACTGTTTCTATCTTTCGGAATATATGGATGTATTTCTTTGGAAATTTAAAATATTCATAGTATTGATTACGAAAAGAAACCCATTTCTGTTAAGGGAAAGTTCTAAGAATGATATTCCTTCCATGCAATAAAGACATTTCATAAACCTTACTCTTTACCTAATCTTTTCAAAAACTTGATTAAAAAAAGTAAATGTTAGAAATGTTTGAGGAGTAGTTTTTAATGAATGCATATACCTTATACAGTATTTATGTATAGGGATAAAAATCAATCATTTCGAAATGAATACATGAACTTACTCATTTTTGAGAATGCACATGTTCATTTTTGATCCAAAAATACTCATTTCGATATGAGTACATGGACTTACTCATTTTTGAGAATGCACATGTTCATTTTCGATCCAAAAATACTCATTTCGAAATGAGTACATGGACTTACTCATTTTTGAGTACTTCATTTTTTACAGTGCAACACCGGAAATTTCATACAAAGAAAAAAATTCATAAGTTGAATCAAAGAAAATCATAAATGTTACATTGTTACATAAAAAAATGCTTTGAAAACTGCCTTGATTTGTTTAAGTTCTGTGCCTTTTACCCACCTTCTTATGTTCAAGCTTGTCCTTGCTCCGTTTTTAATCAGTTCTCAATAATATTTTTTCCCTTTTTCCTTTTTTTTATCCATCTTACTTAATGAAAAAATAACGTCTATAACATTATTTTCTTATCTACCTTACTTATCTTACTTTAAGTTATTGTTCTACCGCAATCTTACTCCCATTTTTTTTCGCTATCCTTAGACTATCTCTAATACCTCGTTTAGATCGTATAGTTAAGATATCTTAAACCCACAAACTGACTGAGAGAGTTCCACAAACTCTCTCAGTGACTTTGAACTTTTTATGGCTAGATACAGCCAGCACCTCTCACTCTGATTGGCTGTGGAGCTTTACATTAACTGATTGGTTGTTGAGGCTGGTTTTAACTTATGTGCATGCGCACACTCTCCATTCGTTCAGCTCTCAGTCAGATGCGGTGACGTTCAATGAGTTATCATAGATGAGTTTTGCAGTGTGAACAGGTGCTTTAATTCCGGGGTGTAGCACCTCCAAAATTGGACTTTAAGATATCTTAAATATCTGGTTTGAACATTGTCTCCTAAGGGCTCCATCTACTGCAAGACATCTCGCTAAAGACTGGGTGTGAAGTTGATTGCAACTAGGCAGCCCCTCATTGTCTTCTCGCTGATTTTCTTCACTGATTTTCTTGAACAGTGCTGATGTTCAAGAAAATCATAAGCATAATATTTAGATGACTACTCGTTTGCTTACGCTTTTTTTGTAATTTCCGGTGTTGTTATACATATGGAAAGCTTATGGTAAGTAATACGACAGACATTATGCAATCACTTATTAATTACGAAGTAATTGCTTCTAGCTACATCACTGTAGTTAAATTTGCCAACGAAAAACAGAAAATGATTTGACACGTGAATGAGTTAAGGCGACTGACATTAAGACAATTAATTTCCAGTGTTGTTATATATATGGAAAGCTTATGGTAAGTAATACGACATAAATTGTGCAATCACTTATTAGTAATTACGAAGTAATTGCTTCTAGCTAAATCACTGTAGTTAAATTTGCCAACGAAAAACAGAAAATGATTTGATACGTGAATGAGTTAAGGCGACTGACATTAAAATTAATTGACATTAAGGTTTTTATTAATTTATTTAATTTTTTCCTGCAATAAAGATGAATAACTTCAACTAAAATCATTTTAGAATACAAAAATCAACAAAAAGACTCAAAAATAAACTTATCTGATTGCATTTAATGTTTCAATTGTGCATGCATTTAACAAAACATAACGATTACAAATCTATCTGAAAAAACAAATAACTGAGAGCAAATAGTTTTATTTGATACTGTTTTAATAAGCGGCAAATTTCACCTTAAGAATTTACTTCGTGTTTGCCATAAGTGTGTACGCAAACTTCATATTCTTAATTTTCCAATTACATGAGGGAAAAAGAATCAGCTTGATGTAAGGAATTTATGTGCTGGAAATTATTCAGTGTTTACTCGTAGAATGATTATAGCTGCTTTCTTTCGATGAAATCTAATAATTACTTAATTAATATTTCCTCATTTCTTAAAACATTTCTTTGTTAATACCAATAAATGAACGTTCCAGGTGAATAAGCAGAGTATTATTAAAATTAATGTTGCATTTTGTTTATATTAATATTTCAATATGAAGTTTCTTTGATAGCTTTGAATGACGTCAGAAACGTATTTTGCTTTACGTAAATTTTTGAAGAAACAGATATTTAATGTACATTTTGGCTCTGCGCAAATGTAACTAAATAAATATTATCAAATCTATTTAGTAAAATTCTAAAATTAACAGAATATTGATATTACTTATATTTTTACATGTTCTTTTTTACATTTTAATTCAATTAAGTTTATTTCATTATTCATTTTTTAAAATTTATTAAATGAGTAAAAGTACGAAAATAGAGCAAATAATGTTTTTCAGTTTCATTTTTTATGAAACTTTTACATTTCATTATACACAACACAAACGCCAGCGTTTTCGGGCTTTTTAAATTCAGACAGCTACCCCTATTTCCCAAGATTCATATTTACCCTATTTTAAGACATATTAAATAAGGTGAAAATAACTAGTTAAAGTAATGGTAGATTTTTGAATAAAAACTCCATTCACTTAGGAACACTAAGAAATATTTAAGTTTTTCATTTACTTTTCAAAATTAAAATATTTTTCTGAAAGACAAGGTACGTTTCATAAAAACTAAAAGAGCAGAAACAAATAGAGATACAGCAAAAATTGACTTATTGTTTGTTAAAATACCTTCTTTGAGGTGCTTCATGGACCGTATATTGCTTACTGGTAAAATATAATGATTGAACAGACTTTAATCAATAAATTATAAATAAAACTGCATAAATACAATACAACTTCTGGGTATAAACTGCACAAATACAGGGTCATTCATAAGTAAGTACACAACTTTCAGATGCCGTAAAACAGGAACGGTTTAAGCCACGGTCCCCAAATGCAAGCAGTAAGGTGGTTGTACTCATAAAGTTTTTTTTTTTCCGCTGCTGTGCGAAGTGACACAGGTGATAGCTACCGTGTCACGCGAATATAAGTAGAAATGACTGTAGTTTGCAGTGCAAAAACCTCTAACCAGAAAAACAGTCAAAGATGTTCTATTTGTGCACCTTTAGTCACATGACCCACATCAAACCGTTAATCCATTTCTGTCCACTCTGCACGAACAGCCCGTAGTTTCAAATATTTTAAACCAATCATAAATGGATTTTCAGGTTGGAGGTTCTTTTCCAAATCGTGATCGAAAATGTCGTTGCACAATGGCGACAGATTCCGTTTTGTTCAATTCAAGAACACAAAATGCTTTTTCCACTGCAGACGTAGCCATTTCTACTGATATTCGCGTGACACTCTAGTTATCGCCTATGTCACTTTGCACAGCAGCGAGAAAGAAACTTTATGAATCCACCTACCTTATGGCTTGCATTTGGGGAACGTTCCTTAAACTGTTCTTGTTTTATAGCATCTAGAAGTTGTATACTTACTGATGAATCACCCTGTACGTTCTTGAAACCTATTTGTAGAGTTTATGGTAGATAAACTGCTTCTGGACTGCAGCATGATAATTTTTTGAATAAAACGTGCCTAACGCTTATTTATTTATTTTATTGTTAATGCATGATTTTAATGACTATAATGCAAGCGTTTAAGACGATCAGTTCATACATTTTTAATTATTTGTCATAATTGAAACTATAGATTTAATCGAATATTTTCAGAGGTAAATGGTTAAAGTATTTTCACTATTTTGTGGCTAGAAGCAGAAAGTAATTCACCACAATTGGTATCTAATGAGGATACTTACTTTCCTCAAGATAGAGCAAATTCAAAGATATTTTCTTACCAGTACAAAACAGTATTGCTACAAAATCAGTTTTACTTGCTTGAACATATTTCTATATATATTTTCTATATATATTTTTAGATAAAATACTCAACCAATTAAGCAAAAAAAAAAAAAAAAAAAAACTGCGTTAGAAATCTACATAAAATTTAGTCATGAACAAAGAAAAAATTATAATATTTCATATTTGATTACAATTTAATGCATGCTAAAACTAAAGTGCACTATCATTAAACAAAAACAATGCTGTATTTTGCTATATTAACAGCATTTTTTTCTTTTTTGTTCCGAGTGTACTTAGATATTGGTGTTTTTGACTGTAAAACCTATGTCACGTCAAAAACTAGTTTTAGAAGGCTAAAACCCAACCCTGGCTTTCTATACTTTTTGTACTTGTTTTATTAAAAAACTGGACCTTAGAACGCAATTTAGCTATCTGTCTGTGAAATCTGAGCTATTTTGTATTCAAATATGTATAATATGAGCAGTATATACAAAAATAGTGGTTATTGTAGGCCTGAAGTATATTTACAGGGGGTCTTCAAACACCTCTATTGCAATTAGGGCTAATTCTATACTTATGTAAATTATATAAAAAAAAGATCTGATTATTAAAAAAAAAAAATCTTTTGTATCCTAAGTAAAATTTAAACCTTTTTTAAAGGAATGAATGATGGAATTTTTATATACAGGATCATCGAAAAAGATTGGACAAATTTGAAAGAATCCCAACTCTAAAAGTAATTGAGTAAACGCAATTATTTTCTTTCCAAAGTATTCGTTAATTATCC
Source organism: Maratus michaelseni (assembly GCA_963931845.1). NCBI lineage: Eukaryota > Metazoa > Arthropoda > Arachnida > Araneae > Salticidae > Maratus > Maratus michaelseni. The sequence goes on along the minus strand of OZ007593.1, from coordinate 376,668,597 downwards.
AAGATTTGTTAGATGTACCTGTTTTAAAGTCGTAACATTCAGACGAAGCGAATAAGCAATTGCACGGTGAACGAGGAATTCGTGCTGCCTTACCTTTTTCGATGATTCCGGAGTGGAGAGCGTATATGTCTACTGCCCATAATTCTAACTATTTAACCACCAAGCACAAAACATTAAAATAAGCACTACGAACATAGAGCTCGAAGCCGCTGGGGTCGTCCGATAGCCTCAGTCTACTATCCCATACCTCTAACCATTCAACCACTAAGCATAGAGCCGTTCAGCAACAAAACATTAAAATAAGCACAATGGACATATAGCTTGTAATAGACGAACACAGAGTTCGAAGCCGCTGGGATCGTCCGATAGTCTCAACCTTTTTCGATGATTCCGGAGTGGAAACGGTATAAGTCTACCATCCCATACCTCTAACCATTCAACCACCAAGCACATAGCCGTTCAGCAACAAAACATTAAGGTAAGCACTACGAACATAGAGCTCGAAGCCACTGGAGTCGTCCGATAAAGCCACGAGCCCATCCCATCCACACTTTTCGAGGTATTTAATTTGTTCATTTTTCCTTTTAAATTTGTTCGGTTTCAATTTTCAGAATATTTTCCCCCTTTTCTTAATGGCTTCCGATAGTGTCTCGGCATAAGGGAAAAAGTAAGGAAGGACCATGCGAAAAGCCCGCTCCGCGAATTCTGCGGTGGTATCTAATGCTGTTAACCTCTGTTATACTGTTACGAAATCTTTGATTTTCTCTGCTGCGAATGCAGTTTTTTAAGTATAAAGACAGGTTCTTAGTCGATAATGAACCTATTGGAGGTATGGGAAAATGTCAATTAGAAAGTTCTTCAGCATCGTCGATTTAGTAGGAAATGATTCACTATGTGCACGAATAGCCTAAGCAAAAAGTGAAAATTGCGAATGTGTGGTGTGATTTGCAATTTTAATTCATCAATTCTGCGGAACGTCCGAATGTCACGACTTTAAAACAGCTACATCTAACAAATCTTGGATAATTGACGAATACTTTGGAAAGAAAATAACTGCTTTTACTCAATTACTTTTAGAGTTATGATTTTTTCAAATCTGTCGAACCTTTTTCGATGACACTGTATTTTAAATGTCAATCCGCAACAAATATTCCAGACGACCTCAGCTTCAAATCAATTTAAAGAATTGGATGAGTAGTTATCTAAAATGTTTATTAACTATTAATATGTGAATTAATATGTTAATTAGTTCATTAAGTAAAAATTTAATTAAATAGGCATGCAAATAGATATCCAAAATATTATTAGCATAATTTCTTTGCAATTTTATCCACTCAATAATAATAGAAAAAGTAATTCAGATGCTTTTAAAAAGTGTTGAAATTGTAAAAGTTGTAATAACAATAAAATGTATGGTGACATGCAAACAGCATTGCATTTTATATGTACAATTTACGGTTTTATATATTGCATGGAGTGTTTCTGAGAGATTAGACTTGATTTCTTTCATTAAGTAAACATACCTCAGTAAATGACAATACATGAAAATGAAAAGCATTTGTGAGTGCTTTGAAAAACATATAAATGTAAATTTAAAGAAAACATATTGAATTTACCTAATTTCGTGATAAATTTTAATTTAACCCTGTAACGCTTATAATTAAAAGACTTGTTAGGTACAATATTAATTTATTAGCGATTACTTCACAAGACACGGGAATTTTACATGAAGCGACATATAGTTAATTTCAGTTCATTTGGAAAATTTCCATCAGGGTATCCGGCTTTTCCGGGGCAAAAATTCACTTTCGCGGCATCATCTTGCCGTAAGATATTTCTCTCTTCCTAGAGAGAATTTCTCGGCCAACTGCTCTCAGCAGTTACAAAATCGAATCTCCTTCTATAGGCCTCAAGTTCACATATGTAGAGTGATGGAATTTCAAGTGTTCTTGAGGGTCGAGGCCTGGATTCAAATGCTACAAATTTATAGTGTAATAAGCGTCTTTATATAGTCAGATCATAGGATGCGATAGAAAATTGTAGGCTCTTAAAAATATTTTTCGTACGCACATCTGGAAACTTGCTTTGAGTTTTGTTTTCAAGGAGGTAATATTTAAAAGTCATTATATACCTCTTATTCTCATCCAATTAGTGAGTCATTAAGACTTAAAGCTGTACCTCCCTAATGCAATCATTTTTCAATGCATTTTCTTCAAGAAAGAAAAAGTCTTACGTAGCTATCCGAACCTTATTTAATCCTTTAGTTCCTTTAGCATCTACCAGAACAATTTTCACTTTTCCAATTGCTTGTAGTTGTTTAGCGTCTATAAAAGACGAATACCCCCTACACAATTTTAATGGTTTTTTTGTTTGCCATAGTGCCACACGCACTGCAGTGTGCATGGGCATTGGTTCAATCATTCCTTGACAATTCTCATACAGAAGACTGCGACAGCTATTATATTAACGGTAAAGGGTGAAAAAAATGCCACTACTCAACTTTTACAAGTTATGGTAAACATAAAACTTAGACAGCGTCGAAGTATAGTGATTTGAAAGCTCGCGAGGAAGTTCGGAAAGTTATAAAAACATCTGATTATATCAGCAAGTGTTGATTAGACATAAATACTTTCTCTAGTTATGCAAGATACCAATATATGGGCCTGAACTACCTATAGTGAATTTTTCAAAAGCCACGGAGGAAAAAAAAAGGTACGCACACTACACTGTAAAAAATGATAAATGTTTCGTAAACTAGGAAATTATAATATAACCAAGAACGAAAATATACAAGAACCTCTTCCTAGTTACCCACGATTTCGAAATGCACTCTTAATCTTTAGAAATCTCAGTAAAACCAGTATATTTTCAAGATTTAAAGAAGCATTTATAAAAATAAACTTGCCACTGATTTTTGGAAACGTTTCCGAGTAGTTTTTATAGTGTATTAATCACTAAGTAAAAATGATATAAAATATATCAAGTTTCTTGAATCCCTAATTCACCTTATTATGACAAGTATAAATTATTTCGTAACAACAAAAATTCAATTTAAAATTAAGCGCTGTTGGTTAAACTCTTTTACAAGAAAGAGGAATCGGCAACTGGCGTATTGCGAAAATTCTGCATGGCAAAATGGCTGAAGACAAAAAAAGGGGCCTATTTCATGTGCTGGGATACTGAAGCTTGTCAGACGCATGCATAGCAGAAATAGGTATTTTAATATAAGCCTAATTTGCATACATCTTTTTCACATTATGCGTGCTAGCGCCATCTATCATAATTTTTTTTAACCACAACTTATTTTGTTATTAAAAAAAAATCTGATCTCTCTCTAATTCCATTCCTGCAAACCGCAATTTTTTAGCATAATTAGTTTCTTTAAAAAAAAAAAAATTAAAATTTTAACGAACTTTTGGCACACATAGTGTTTCAACCTGTACACGGTGAAACTAAATAAAGTCCCACTTTCAAAATGCTGTAAAAAAGGAACCACTGGTCAGAATGACTTCAAATTTGAACTGAATAAACTGGAAGAAGGGGGAAACGTTATGGCATAAGAAAGAAAAAGTTCAAAAGTGTTTCAATAGATGGCGCTGTAAGCGGCATACTATGCAAATTAAAAGACACTCATGCGCAGTTAGTTAAAAACCGAATCATTATGTGCTTTTTATGCGGTTTTTGGCAAGGTGTCAACGATTAAAATCAAATGATTTAAATCGGTGATTTTAATCATGATTTAAATCAATTGATTTTTTTAAAAAATCATTGATTTAAATCATTTTTTTATTTAATCTCTAGAAATCGTCATGAAAATTTAAATCTCACTAATGCTGTCTTTTCTTAATCAGTACTATATTCCTCCTCTATTTTTGTCCCTAGTCTTTCCTCACTTGACCATTCTTATTTTTCAAAGTCTCTTTTAGGGTGTTCCTTAATTCTGCACTTGCACCCTTTAGGTGATACGAGGTTTAGATTCTTTATCTGAAAACCTGTTTTCCAGTTTACTATTGCACAAAGAGTACACATTTTCAATTTCTACTGCAATCACAATTTCTTTCTTACTGTAGCACATGGTAATTTCTTGAACATTGTTACACTTTTGCTGTAGAAGATTTTTGATACTATTACTTTCTTTAGTTAGAGTTTTGCTGTTGTTATTTACATATTATTTAAATCCTTAGTTAAAACTCTAAAAAAATGTGTGCTGGAAGGAAAAGAAGGGATATAATTTGGTTTTATTTTAATGAGAAAATTGAAGTAGGTAAAAAACTCGAAAACAACCGAAACCCTCAAAAAAACTCGAACAAGATCTAAAGCAGGTATCTGTTTAAAAAGAAATTGGGTCCTTTAAAGAACCCTTCACAAAATTTTTCATTTCAAAACAGGATCCTTCACAAAATTTTTCATCTTAAAACAGGACCCTTCACAAAATTCTTTGTCTTAAAAATAGGCTTTTTACAAAATTTTCCATTTTTAAACTGAACTTTTTGCAAATTTAATCATTTCAAAGTAAAATCTGACCTGTCACTTTTACATATATAAAGAAAATATGTGTATTTTACATCTATATATTTTCTTTAAAATGTATAAACAAGAACCTGAATATAATGATCATTTCAAATTAACAAAATTACGACTAGATTTTTGACAAGTATGAAAAGCTGTTCACAATTTCACAAAAACAGGACCCTGGGAAAAAAGTAAGGAAAGACTCCTGTAAAGGAAAATAAAGTGCTGAGTGATTGCAAGAAATCTGCTGTGAATACATCTTTCAAATACAGATACAATCAAGTTTTGACACCAGCACATTTCTTAGCATATCTGTTGTCTCCAACATTTCACCCAGAAAACTTATCTGCAGTAGAAAAAACAAAGCAATCGAATTTGTGAAGGAAAATTACAAAGATACGTCTTTGATGGCTATTCTTTTAAAATTTATTGCTCGTGTAGAGCCATTTAATGGGTCCTTATTTGAAGAGAAGGTAGTGAAAGAAGTTAATACTTTACATTGGTGGAAGTTTTTGACAATTGTAAAAGACTGTGTTCCATCCAAGGAAGTATTAATAATAGAGCAAATTATGCCTGCAAAGGCTACGTCTGCAGGAGTTGAAAGAATGTTTTCAACCTTAGGATTTGTACATAGCAAATTGCGAAACCAATTAGGAGTGGAAAAAGCTGCCTTTTCTTTTTAAAACTGGCTTTTCTATTCAAATCTCTTAATAAATAAATAATATTGTTGTTATTATCTATTGTGTGTGATTAATTTTCTGTAGTTTCATTTCTAAAATCTGTTTTAAAATTTATAAAGTAAATCATTATATAGTCTGACAATTCAGCTATGTTTCAGAAGCTTGGACAAAATATTTAAGTTTATTGCATGCCTAACAAAGAAATATTTTATCTACAAATTTATGCTACCAAAAATAGGTATTTACCAGCTCTCTCTATATAGAGCAGTTAAATTTATTAAAAACATTGATTTACTTTGTTTTAAAAGAAAAATCCAATTTAAATAAAAAAATCAGATTTAAATCTAAAAAATCCGATTTAAATAAAAAAAATCCGATTTTTTTGATTTAAAAAAAATCATGATTTTTTTACACCTTGGTTTTTGTCCCAAGGACAGTTAAAAACCGATTTTTCCCATACAATATGGTACGACCTTGCCGTGGCGGATGGGCTTTCCGATAACAGTACCACAACTGTTGACTGATTTGGAAGTCATTTTTTCCGTCAAACAACCGAAACACTGATGCAGATTGAACAGTACGGTTGGTTTACTGTGCAACTCATGCCAAAGACGTCGTATTTAGATTAAAAATGTCACTTGTAGCCGAATCCACTTTCATTATGCCGCTTACAGCGCCATCTATTGATACACTTTGGAACTTTTTCTTTCTTATGCCATAGTATTTCCCTCTTTTTTCAGTATATTCAGTTCAAATTTGAAGTCATTCTGACCAGTGGTTCCCTTTTTACAGCATCTTGAAAGTGGGACTTCAATTATAATCACGCTGTACATTAAATTGTACTTGCCAATTTTATTTTCAAAATTTATGTATTGTGAACTCTCATTTATATAACCCGCGAGCCGCCACTGAATGTATGTGGTTTATTTAAACAATTTAATCCTGAGTCATACCATAAGTAATTAGTTATGCATAAAACAATTTCAATTTGTTTTTGGTATCCAACAAAAGGAACAATGCAACTTAAAGTAACTCCCACATGTGTAAAGCCACTGACATTATCTTAACCGTTCACAAAACTTTTCTCCCTTGATTATTCTTACCTTTTAGATCCTAATCGTCAATTAGCCGAAATATTTGAACAAGGTGTTTTTTCTATTCTTCGAAGGTATCTGAATGACATCCTGTTAAATAAACACTGTGACTGAAGATTTTGTTTTCATTACATCAGCTTTGGATATCTGATGTAATTTTAATGAAGGCATTACGCTTAAACAGGCATATACGCTATATTACAGAATCTATTTTGTTGTTTACAATTTTAGAAAATAGGCTATATTAGCAATGTAAAATTAAAATAGTTTTTCAGAACATGGACATATTAACAAGTTAATTCATCATATTTCTGATTTAATATCCCTATAATAAACCTATAGTGAAATAACCATTATTTATTATACATATATATATATATATATTTTGAGCTTGGAAATGTTCTAATCCAGGTCGTCTAAATTCATCCATCTACATTCACAAAAACGTATTTTAAATTTCATTTTAATTGTTTAGCTGTCTCTTTTTAAATTTTTCCCCAAGAGGCGGAAAATTGCATTTTTGCGAGAAATGATTTTCTGTTGTGTTAAATCAATGCACGAGCAGGGAAGACCGAGCTATGCTCGGTCAAAATTAGCTTTGTGTTCAAATATCATGACGTATGACCAAAATGACCCACTAATAAAATTTTCTCGAACATGTGACCTTGCCCAACAGTATTCTCGTGCCCAAAAACCATAGGAGGCAAAATTTAGTCTAAATAGTCTGATCCGTTTCTAAGCTAAAATAGCTTGACCCATAATGACCCACTAATCGAAATTTCTCGAACATGTGACCTAGCTTAATAGTTTTCTCGTTCCCTTAAACTTTAGGACACTAAATTTAGTTCAAATCCTCTGAGCTGTTTTTAAGATAAAATAGCTTGACTCATAATGACCCATGACCAAAATGACCCACTAATTGAATTTTCTCGAACATGTGACCTAGCCCAATGATTTTGTCGTGCCCGAAACTCGTAGGATACAAAATTTAATCAAAATCGTTAGAGCCGTTTTTTAGATAAAATTAACTTGACCCGGGTTGACCCAAAAATGACCCACTAATCAAAAGTTCTCAAACATGTGACCCAGCCCAATAGTCTTCTCGTGCCCGAAAATGGTAAAATACAAAATTTAGTCAAAATAGTTTGAACCGTTTTTTTAGATAAAATTAGCTTGACCCTGACCCTTGATGACCCTTGATGACCCACTAATCGAATTTTCTCGAACACGGGACCTAGCCCAATGGTTTTCTGGTGCCCCAAAACGGTAGGATACAAAATTTCGTGAAAATCATTAGAGCCGTTTTTAAGATAAAATTTGCATATATATATATAACCACACACAAGATTTGCTCGTATTAGAATATATGATTTATCCGGACGTCTCGGGTAGAATCCTTTACTCATTACAAAGTCTTACAACAGATCATTAATGGACGCAGCATATTTGTTATACTGACGAGTTGGGCAAATTTGTAATTGCAATTATCTGCAATGTAATTACAATTTAACTGTATGTAATTGATTATATTGCACACATTCAAGTACAGAAAGTTCTTCAAATAATAGAATGGGGGGTCGGTCCCGGCTACAGTGCTGCAAGAATTTTTTACGCCATGTAATTGTAACTATAATTAATTACATACAATCAAATTGTAATCACATTCCAGATAATTACAATTACAAATTTGCTCAACTCTGTTACAATGTTACGGAATCTTCGATTTTCTGTGCTGTGAAAGCACATTTTTAATTATAGAGACATGTTCTTAGTCGATAAATGCAATTTATTTGACGAATATTACAGAATCACGACTTTCAGATACGGATATAAATCAGTTGCCCTAGCAAACAGAGAAAAATTGTATGTTGCCCTGAAAATGTGTAGGCAGAAATCGCCCAGTTACCTATGTATTTCTTACTGCCTAATAGGAATGGTATCTCGGAGTGAAACGTGAAAATGAGTTTTTTTCATTAGTAGAATAGTGATAGTTAAAGTTATAGTGATTGTAGCATTACTGAACTGCATGTCCTTTGGGATTCTATTACAATGAGGTTGTTGCATCTGGTGATTCTTTTTTGTTTTCATGGGCGCGAAGAGCACATACATGTATTTTATTGACTGCAGCATTACCAAATATCATGTACTTTTGATGTTCCTACACGACGAGGTTGCTGCACCCAGTGATTCTTTTTTGTGTTCATGGGCGCGAAGTGCACATACATGTATTTTATTGACTGCAGCATTATCGAATTTCATGTACTTTTGAGGTTCCTACGCGACGAGGTTGCTACATTCAGTGATGTTATTTTTTGTCTTCTTGAATGCGAAGCCCACATAGATGCGTTTTAGTGACTGCGGCATTAATGGATTTCCTGTACTTGTGACGTTCCTATACAACGAGGTTGATACATCCAGTGATTTGTTTTGGAGTTTCATGGGCATGAATCCTACACACATGCATTTTAGTGACCACGACATTACCGAATTTCATATACTTTTGAGATTCCTATACTACAAGGAAGCTGCATCCAGCATACATTTAATTTAGCACAAATTCAATTTCATTGGTATCTATAACCGCTTTGCCCATGATAAACAAATAAGCAGTTTCTTTTTTCTTAAATAAAATCATAACTTCGTTGCTAATGTAATTTGCATAGTGTTGCCACTTAACTTACTGTTAAATATCACTGTTAAATCTTTAATGTTTTTCTATTTTCATTTTATCCCACATTGTTTACACACATAACCTCAACTGCCAGGGAAATGGACCTATTTGAAGTCAGGACAACTAAGTTATTTCTCAACAACGTTAAAGTTAACTACAAGGCAATTGACCCTTGTCGCAGATTACAACTCATATTACAAATTTAGGAAAACAGCGTAATAAAATTCAACAAAGCAAAAATATCGTTGGTCATTCAAACTGAAATTACTAATGACTAAAACTAAACTATTTGTCTCTTCTTAGAAGCTTTATCATGACTTTCTCACTGGTGGCGTCGACTGTGATGACATATTTTCTTTACCAAAACATTCTCGATATTTCCATCGGAGACCTTTCTTTTCTCGAAACTTTCAGATACGTTTATTTCCAATCTATTCGACGACCAGAATAATCGCCAAAGTCCTCAAGTCGAAAATATTTGTCGTCAAGTTTGGCCGTTCAACTGCCCAGTATATATTTTCAGTTCCTTGCTGAACATAATCATTGTTGGACTCATTTTTATTGATGGAAGTTTCACTGTTAGATTTTCTTTAAATTATTGTTTGAGGAAATTTGTAACAACATGTATTTATAAAACTCCGATATTGAAACTAGATTGTCCCAAGATTTTATGAGAGCTTCAGATCGCTATGAGAGAGCCGAATAGGCATATTTTAACTAGTATGGCTTGGCACACAAATTTAATTTCGTTGTTTTAACTTTTTGTGCGTGTGTGCGTGTATAAGAAATAATTTAATGAATTTAAATAAATCTTGTATATAAATTATCAAACCACATTTTAACATGTTGACACCCCACGAGTCTATATGGTCTCGTGCCTACGAGTCCATATACTCTCATGCGTGACTTCTATTCTGCATACAGTGAGATTATACGGTCATGGCAGATTACTGTTGCACATGATTATTGAGCTCATCTACAACTCGTAGGCAAAAGTTGTGGATCGTGAGAAATCAAATGCATAAGTGGTAGTTTTGGCGATTTTGAAAAACATAATCAATTTAGGCTGGGCGGTCAACGTATTAAATAACAAAATATAAGTTTTGTTGGTTACTATAAGATGTGTCCGATTGAAGAACCCCGATTATGGAAGATAAAATGCTTTCAATTATTATTACTAAATTTTATGTTTATAACAACAAATGTTAACATTAAATCCAGATGCGTGTTTTACTTATAATCTTGATCTTTTAAACCCGAAAAGAAGGAAATAAGCTCTTTAAATTTTTAAAATTGCAGCATTACTCCATTTCATATATTTTAGGGATTCATATAGAACGAGGTTGCTGCTTCCCGTGATGAGGGTTTTTGTTTTCATGGGCACGAAGTGCACATACATGCATTACAGTTATCATGACATTACAGAATTACATGTATTTTTCAAATCCTTATCCAACGAAATTGCTGAATCTAGTGATTTTCTTTGTTTTCATTAGCACATGTGTTACGTGCATTGCATTAACACATGAATTTTTGTTTTCATTAGTACGTGTATTATTAATTTATGTGTTATACTGACTATCTATACTGCTATACTGACTATATGTGTTATACCGGCACTATCACATTTCATGCATTTCTTTTTTTTTTAAATTCGTATACAACAAGGTTGTTTCATCTTGTGCTTTTATTTAGTTTTTTATGTACGTGAAGTGCACATACACGCGTTTTATGAATTTTAGCATTACCGAACTTAGTGTATTTATACAAAGATGTAGCCGAATCTCAACTATTTATTAAAGTCGAAAACTCAATAGTTCTTCGAGTTTCAAAGCCGAGGTACATTAGGAAACCCTTTTTGAACTCAATTCCAGACATCCATGCTAATATGAAATGCTGTTTTTGACAAACAAACTTTTTCGAGAATAATACATGTAATTTTTCTGTGTATATTAACGATATATTTTATACATAAAACTTTAATAATAACATGAGAGAGAGAAAGAGTTCTGTCATAAAAATTCCTTCATTAAGAATTAGAACAAGAAGTTGACACTATGCTTAAAAACAAACAACAACAACTACAAAAAAAAGTTACAACAATGAAATTAATTTTGCGCCAAGTCACGCTAGCTAAAATACGCCAATTCAGGTCTCTCATAGGGATATGGAGCTGGTGGGAATGCCAATCATACTGAGTAGATTACATTAAGCATATATTTTAACCCTCTGACTGTCCAGCAAAAGGGCAAAATTGTAATGTTGTTTTCTCTGTATTTTATTTTAAATGACAAAAAAGGTCGTTATTCCAACATTATTTAAAAGATTTAATTATACAAATGAATGTAATCCTTGAGAGTATAAATCATTACTCAATGTATTAAAACTGCATTATATCCATAGGATTATATTAATTTAAATAATACTTGCATTGCAGTGAAATCTGGAGATTAGTGAACGTATTAACACGGGTTTGTCAGTGAGAGTGTTTTAAGAAGAAATTCTTTTCGTTTTAGAGCTTTCCCTTTTTTCTCTCTCATCTTCGTATAGAAGGATCGATCAGAAAATGGAGAAAGACGCTTCTAAAGTAAAATAAAACTTTTGCTTGTATTTAATTTTTTTAAAAGACGTTTTAGTTAATTTCCAATAACTACTGCTTCATGAGATTACTGAATTGGTTTTACTCCTAAAGGTTTTTGAAGACAGATGATACGTTTACAAAGTTGTGAGTAATTGTCAGAGTTAAGCTGAATTTTTGGTAAACATATATTCTATATCAGAAAACTTTTCAGGATATTTTTATAATGTATTTAATATTGAAACATACAAAACAAAAGGAATTTGTATTGATTTATTAATAACATTTATATTAAAAAATAGTTATATCTTTTACTGCATAAAATAATTGTTTTATTCAGATTTTCTGAACTCATTTCTCTGCATTCATCAAAACGTACTTCATGGCTCATTCATTTTGTGTGCATTTTCTACATCAAGTTCCAAAAAGCAAAGGTGATAAATTACTTTCTAACGTGATAATTCAGCACTTTTATCAGGCTGTCTCAAATCACATCCATTATTCATCGCGATGATTTACAACCAACCAATAATGAATGCAATTCATTTGTTATGTTCATCGAAATATATCATACATATATCATCATGTGAGAACATTCTTTGCAAGATATTGTTAACAAAATTCAGGAGAAAACTTTCCTTTGTTTCCTGAACATAAAATAAGAGAAAGATTAGTTAGAATGAAATTTAGTATTTTGCTATCTTTTACATAAAATTTAATGCCTGTGTTCAGCAGAAAGTTAAGTTTCTTTGCATTCATTTTGAATATAATTGTATTTTTCCTAAAGATAAAAAGTAATATTTCCATGCAAGAAATTTATTGCATTAAACCAACGCCTTAATCCAAACATATGAGAACAGAATCTGTATTCATCACAGAGTCTTATACTTCAGTAATAATGACTGCAACACGTTTGTTTTACTCTTATAAATCCCTCATTGATTAGATTTTGTTAAAGAAACACAGGAGAAAGCATTTCCTTACTTCTCTTAATATGTTACTTTATTTAAGAAGATTCAATATGTAAAAAAATGGTACAATCTTGAACTTGAAATTTTTTTTAAAAAAATTATGTTTAATTGAAAGTTAAATGCAATTAACTTGCTGAATTTTATATAAATTTTAAGAAATTTTAAAACAAAGTTTTACTACTAATTCCTTATTGAAATATTTTTTCTAAAAAATTAAATTAAACTATTATATAGATTTTTAAATGTTAGTCTTATTTTTAAATTATTTCTTTTTTTTCTATGCGTTATCTATGGTAAATATATTCAATGATTTTGCTAAATGGTAATAGTTCCTGAAGACATAATAAACATAATAAAAGAATGAGAAAAGTGGAAAAAATGCCATAAATTGTTAAACATTTGATTTAAAAAAAAAGAAAAAAAGAGAGAGAGAAAAGTAAGCACAAACTTAAAAATATATATATTGCAAATCCTGTTTATTTAGTTTAGTTGTGTTCAATTGGAAAATATTTCAAAATATTTCATTAACGCTTGAGACAATCTTAGAATTTTAAAGTTAAGGCATACAAATATCTATAAAGTGAGATAAATCTTTTTATAATTTCGTTTTGTCCGACAAAACGTTGATGCTAGTTTGTTCTAGTAATTATTTGAATACATATAAGAGCCTCGTTTCAATTATTTTCGGCATCATTTTACGGAAGAGATGTCGCAGAAGCAGCGGGGTTGGAACATTTTTCGTTTTTCCGCCATTTTGGCGCGAAAAAACCGTTTTCGAATACATGTCAGATGTAGCCTGCGGAAACAGCATGTTAGTTTTGTTTTATTATGAATCACACACAATTTTATTATAAAATGTACACAATGTATTATAAAACACACAATTTTTTTTTCACAAAACACACACAATTTTATTTATTTATTTATTTATTTATTTATTATAAAAGACACACATTTTTTTATTATAAAATACACTAAATTTTATTTCAAAACACACACACATTAATTTATTTTTATAAAACACACACAATTTTTATTATAAACACGCACAAATTATTTTATTATAACACACATACAATGTTTAATTTTTTATAAAACGCACACATTGTCAACAGTACAACTGCCTCAGCTACTAATACCAGTGTTTTGCGACCAAAATCGCCGGGTTACCGCGCCAGTCAAAAAACCATCATTTTGGCGCCAGAAAGAAACTCCGGTGCGTTTGCGACATTTGTACCCATTTTCTTCGTAATCCTTTCTTTTCTTGAATAACTTTGAGATTTGAAGTTAGAACTTCAAACTGCAATGCCATGCTATTATGGAATAACATTTTACAGTTATGCCATGACATAAATACATATAGTATCATTCTGATACCGAAGTGACAATATCCAATATTATGTGGATGAGAAAAAAAAACAATGTTTTTACCATGCTGTTTCTGTTTTTCATAATATAAGGATGTATTTGTTTGGAATGTTAAAATATTCATAGTATTGATTACGCAAAGAAATCAGTTTCTGTTAAGGAGAAGGAATGGATATACCTTATACAGTATTTATGTATAGAGAAAAAAAGCAATGTTTCTTACTGTTTCTGTTTTCAAAATATACGGATGTATTTGTTTGCAAATTTGAAATATTCGTAGTATTGATTACGAAAAGAAACCCGCTTTTGTTAAGGGAAAGTTCTGAAAATGATTTTCCTTCCATGCAATAAAGATATTTCATAAACCTGCTTTTTTACTTAATCTGTTCAAAAACTTGATAAAAAAAGTAAATATTAGAATCTTTGAGGATTAGTTTTTAGTGAATGGATATATACCTTTACAGAATTTATGTATAGGGAACACAATCAATGTTTCTACCACACTGTTTCTGTTTTACAGAATATACGGATAAATCTGTTTGGAAATTTAAATATTCATAGTATTTAGTACGCAAAGAAACCACTTTTTGCAAAGGGAAAGTTCTGAGAATGGTTTTCCTTTCATGCAATATAGACATTTCATAAACCTAATTTTTTACCCAATCAGTACAAAAACTTGATTAAAAATGAAATATTAGAATACTTGAGGATTAGTTTTTAATGAATGGGTTTTTCAGAATATAAGAATAGTTTTGTTTGGAAATTTAAAATATTCATAGTATTGATTACGCAAAGAACTCAGTCTATGTTAAGGGAAAGGAATTACCTTATACACTATTTATGTATAAGGGAAAAAAATCAATGTTTCTCCCATACTGTTTCTATTTTTCGGAATATATGGATGTATTTGTTTGGAAATTTAAAATATTCATACTATTGATTACGAAAAGAAACCCGTTTCTGTTAAGGGAAAGTTCTGAGAATAATTTTCTTTCCATGGAATAAAGACACTTCATAAACCATAATTTTTACCTAATCTTTTCAAAAACTTGATAAAAAAAAAGTAAATGTTAGAATGTTTGAGGATTAGTTTTTAATGAATGCATATACCTTTTACAGTATTTATGTATAGGGATAAAAATCAATGTTTCTACCACACTGTATCTGTTTTACAGAATATAAGAATAGTTTTGTTTGGAAATTTAAAATATTCATAGTATTGATTACGCAAAGAACTCAGTCTCTGTTAAGGGAAAGTTCTGAGAATGGTTTTCCTTCCAAGTAATAAAGACATTTCATAAACCTTACTTTTTTACCTAATCTTTTAAAAAACTTGATAAAAAAAGTAAATGTTAGAATGTTTGAGGAGTAGTTTTTAATGAATACATATACCTTTTACAGTATTTATGTATAAGGATAAAAATCAATGTTTCTACCACACTGTATCTGTTTTACAGAATTTAAGAATAGTTTTGTTTGGAAATTTAAAATATTCGTAGTATTGATTACGCAAAGAACTCCGTCTCTGTTAAGGGAAAGTTCTGAGAATGGTTTTCCTTCCAAGTAATAAAGACATTTCATAAACCTTACTTTTTTACCTAATCTTTTAAAAAACTTGATAAAAAAAGTAAATGTTAGAATGTTTGAGGAGTAGTTTTTAATGAATACATATACCTTTTACAGTATTTATGTATAAGGATAAAAATCAATGTTTCTACCACACTGTATCTGTTTTACAGAATATAAGAATAGTTTTGTTTGGAAATTTAAAATATTCGTAGTATTGATTACGCAAAGAACTCCGTCTCTGTTAAGGGAAAGTTCTGAGAATGGTTTTCCTTCCAAGTAATAAAGACATTTCATAAACCTTACTTTTTTACCTAATCTTTTAAAAAACTTGATAAAAAAAGTAAATGTTAGAATGTTTGAGGAGTAGTTTTTAATGAATACATATACCTTTTACAGTATTTATGTATAAGGATAAAAATCAATGTTTCTACCACACTGTATCTGTTTTACAGAATATAAGAATAGTTTTGTTTGGAAATTTAAAATATTCGTAGTATTGATTGCGCAAAGAACTCAGTCTCTGTTAAGGGAAAGTTCTGAGAATGGTTTTCCTTCCAAGTAATAAAGACATTTCATAAACCTTACTTTTTTACCTAATCTTTTAAAAAACTTGATAAAAAAAGTAAATGTTAGAATGTTTGAGGAGTAGTTTTTAATGAATACATATACCTTTTACAGTATTTATGTATAAGGATAAAAATCAATGTTTCTACCACACTGTATCTGTTTTACAGAATATAAGAATAGTTTTGTTTGGAAATTTAAAATATTCGTAGTATTGATTACGCAAAGAACTCCGTCTCTGTTAAGGGAAAGTTCTGAGAATGGTTTTCCTTCCAAGTAATAAAGACATTTCATAAATAAAAATATATTGAAAAATCTATATAATACGAACGTCAAATTCACCCAATAAAATATTTATAAAGCACAATGTAAACACATTGATAAGTTACGTTACTATCGAGGTGCAATAAATCAAAATACAGCTTCAAAACATTAAAACTGTAAGATGTTAAAATTTCATGAGCTTTCGGCTAAACATTAGCCTTCCTCAGATGAACAACAAGCAGTCGAGGAGACGCCGCTCCGAAATGGCGCGTTTTGGACAGGCTGGGAATGGGCGAAACCAAACAGACATGAAATGAAGGGGGTGACTGAAGTCCGGAGGATACCATTACCAGCTGGGGTGGGTCAGGAGAAACCGAAAACCCCAGTGATACCTAGTATATTGTACCATAAACGAGGGATCTGATAAGATAATACATCATTACATGCATTATCACCTCTTTTCAAAATCTCTTGGGACTCTCTGATTATGCAACTATTATACTGTGAACCTCGTGAAATTATTCTAGCTTTACTGAAAAATACATCAATATCTTTTTTTTTCCTTTGTCTTAACTCGCAAATTAAAAGAAAGGATTAAAGAGCATACAGCTGATATGAAAAAAGGTAAATTATCCACTGCTTTATCCAGATTAAATCAGGCCAAAGATATTGATGTATTTTTCAGTAAAACTAGAATAATTTCACGAGGTTCACAGTATAATAGTTGCATAATCCGAGCATATTTACGGGAGTTAGAGCACGGACAGACGGCAAACGGCAGACGTTAGACGGCCAGACAAACCGAAGTCATAAACACTTTTCAACTATGTTGGAAAGTGTTAAAAGAGAAAAGAATTATTTTTATTTTGCTATTAATCCTAAAATGAAACTAAAATAATTACGCATTTAACAAATTATTATTTCAAAATAGAGATAATCTATACTATATACCGATGTTTAATATTTTTTTGTTGAATAATTAGTTATAAATTGATATTGAAATTAAACATGTGTACAACTAACCAGATTATATTAAACAAGTGGGTAAGTGTGATCGAAGATCGCACAAAGGGTTTCGTTTAATATTCCTTTCAAAACACTTTATCCTTTCTTTAATAAATCCAAATAAATTTCATCTAGCAAAAAAAAAAAAAAAAAAAAAAAAATCATGTTTTTTATAAAGTAAAAATTTAACGGTCTATTTTTTTTGTTTTTTCGATATTGGAATAAATGCGATATTAAAAAAAAATAATTTCAAAATTAAACATGGTGTTCACCTTCAAAATGCTAAAATATGCGAATATTTCCATAATCGGGTTTTTATCATCATTCAATACGTTCCTCAAACTCATATATTTACTATTCTGTATTACTCCTATTGATACTCGCTTTGTATCTCAAACATCTGAGAAATTCGTTAAACTTCCGATATGACGTCAGATGAATTTTCTTTTTAATTCTCTAATGACGTGTTATTAATCTGCTTTCTGTACATACACATACTCATACTCCTTGTATTATTGAGAAATCTTTGAAAATTTCCGTTTTATTACCCATATGACGTCGTAATCTTTTTTTTTTCAATTTGTGAAACTTTTTATTTCATTTTCATTTTTCACTTGGAAATTTTTGAGTAGAAAATTAATTATTGTAGAAAGAATTTTATTGTGGATTTTTAATTGTTGGCAACTGCAAGAACGAAAAATGTTTAAATTTAATAGGAAAAGGCTGTTAGAATTTTGGTTTTTTATCTCTCTATCTTAAAATAATACGATTTTTTCAAATTTTAATATTTTGAGCTATTTAGTAGGTATTTACACAAGTTAGTAGGTAAGTACACAAATTTTCATGCCTGTAAGTTATATGGTTTCTGCGAACGGCTCTGTGACGGACAGACAATGGAGCGGGAGTAATACGGTTTTGTGAGATGAACGAAACCCTAAAAAAAAGAAAAGATTTATTTTTATTTTGCTATCAATCCTAAATTGAAACTAAAAAATTACACATTTAACAAATTATTATTTCAAAATAGAGATAATCTATACTATATGCCGATGTTTAATATTTTTTAGTTGAATAATTAGTTATAAATTAATATTGAAATTAAACCTGGGTACAATCAACGAGAATATATTAAAAAATGGCTTTTTCCGATTCGAAAGTCTTCTACATTTACCACTTTTCATTTTGTGTTCTCTTTACGAACCTATTTTCGAATCGAATAAAGTTATATTTCAGAAATTTTTTAAACTCATTAAATAGGTTCGCACTTTAGTTAAAAACGCTTTAATCCCTATAGGAATTCTAATTAAAAAAGCAAACTTAAAATAGAACATCTAAATATATTTTTCCCCTAGTTGTCCATCTGTGAATCACCTAGTCAATAGCAGAATGATCAGCTTTGTATATAATTAATTAATCGTTTATCAAAAATTATATTAATTTTGAGAAATGCATATTTGAAATGACATAAGTGACATTTATGAGAATTCATCTACTGGGTGAAAGTTTTACGAATTTTTCTCATTAATCATGATTAAAAGTGAAGATGTGAGAAGTTAATTAGTCTATACGTCAATCTAGACTGAAGCGGTTTTTTTTTTTCGACTATGGGTGTCAATTTTGGAGTAACAAGAAAAAAACAATTTTATTTTTTTTAATCGTCTACAATATTGTCTATAGTATAATTCTTTGAAGTTTTAATTTGTAGAATGTTATGTGAAATCATGCCCAGAATATGGAATATCTCGGATGTTTAAAATACTAAAAAGATATTAAAGAGAATTATTGGCGTTTATCTTATGAATATTTCTCATAATCTTGATTAAAAGTATAGAGATTTAAGATGCTATTAATTACATTTTTCAATTTTGATTGAAGAAAAAGTATATTATAAGTATACTGTAGTGCATTTTATGAAAATAGTCTCCATTTCTAAAAATGCAAAAAAGTTCAAAAAAATTTTTAACTACTAAAGTGAAACCTGTTTATAAAATACCCCAAAGTTTCCAGTCTATGTCAAAAACATTTCTCTTTTGTTGGCATAAATGTTTGCTGAATTAACGACTTTCCGATCCCTCTACTTTTAATTGTTCTTGTATATTGGGTAACGTGGCCAATGTTTAAACTAATAACTTTAATGCTGTAAACGAACTAAAAATTTCAGACTAGAATTTATACATGCTTTTGATAAAGTATTTTGACTTTTTTTTTGTTTTTTACTGCATTTGTGTATTTAAAAGTATAGAAAAATGTGTAATTCTACTTAAATTTAAAACGCTAAAGTTCAAAATGAAGGTCTTTTTTAACAGAACAAATGCTTTTAATTTAAAAAGTTTAAAATATAATGATTCACTTCAAAGGTTTGTGCCCTAAGATGCTTTTCTTATCTTCCATAACTAAAGTTTCCATGCATACCTAATAATTGGAGAATGTTTCAATTTCTAATAAAAATACTAAACACAGGCAAAAAATTTGAGGTTGAAATTAATAAGTTCTTTTGTTAAAAATATTTTTATACATTTTTTGCAGTTTATTATATTGAAAAAAAAAACCCACGTATTTCTCTATATTTAATTGCTGCATATATTTTTCTAAAAAAATATATATATATATCTTACAACTGCTAATGTATATATTTAAAAACTTGGCGGTGGTGTGGTGGTGAATTGTTAAGGTTGATATAATCTGATAATTATCAGCGAAAGGACCGAAAAAACTTTAAACGGATTGTAATTAATTATTTTCAAAAGAAAGTATTACTGTTTTTCTCATTTAAAAATAATTTACGAATGAAACTATAATCAACATTTTTTGTTGATTATGTTAGCCTAAAACTTAAGTTTATTAAAAACATCCTTTTTAAATTGCAGTATAAGTATGTAGTTCGTTAATTAAAGTAAAATGCAATTTTGGAAAATATGTCGTGACAAAGGAACCCAATTTTTGTGTTCGTAGGTACAAAAAACTTGTAATTTTCATAGTTCAGAAATAAATTTTTTGAATTCTTTAAAATTCTCTTTTGAAATATTTTACGTAACAAAGTGAATTACTTTTTTATTTGTTTAACAAAAATCTGTTTGAACTTAATTTTAAAAGGATTGCTTGAAGATACAGTTAATGAGCAATATTGTTACAGAAAAATCTTTTTCATGTTGTACATTTTAAGTTTAAAATGCTTTTTACAAGCATTTCATACAATTAGTTTCCCATTATTTGCAAATAATAACTAACTGATAATGTCTCCATTTACATACTTTTTTTTTTGTTCATGTAAAATTAATTAAATGTAAAAGAAAACATGTAGCACTTATTTTACATTTTCTTAGAGTATAGCAAAAACATCAAATAGATTTTTGACTCTAATTTTTTTCCCTATCAGCATATTCCCACTAAAAGTTTTATCTACACAGTTCCTAGTTAAAATATTTTTTCTATATCTTCCATAGTTGTTTGCACATAATACTTCAATAACAATTTTTAGGAGTTTATTCTGTTATTTAAACATTAGTATAAAAATAATTACCCACATATAAACACATATGTAAAGGATACCCCAATTTTAAATGCCAACAAAACACAACTATTATAATAAATATGAAGATGAAAGAAGTGACATGTTTATCAATTAGCATTATGTATACCGTATTTTTAAAAAATACTTCACATTTTCTAAATAGATGGCACTGCACACTCTCAAACTTTAAGAATGCTTCATAATTTTAAAACACATTCTTTTAGCTTTTCAGTATCTAACTAGAATAAAAAGTAAAAACTCATGGATTTTTGATACAGTTTTACACGGAAGCTTGTGCATTGTTGCAGTTTGATACAACGCTATTGACAAAAAATTGATCTATTTTTAAAAGTTCCGTTCACAAAACGTAGCTACCTGAAAAAAGTCAGTGATTTTATCTTTATATTTATTATAGTTAATGCATTATTAAATTTTTAGATTAGGGAATTTTAGATTTTATGAAACACCCTGCAGAAACGGAGAAAGAGACAGATTTACTGTATCAGGGTTTGTACGCTTTTACCACAATTTTTTAATAGAAATTTTCTATTTAATATTTAAATAGCAGAAATTGCAGGCGCATAGTTTAATTGCAGGACTTGCATTACTTTTCTAAATTTAAATAAAACGAAAATTTCTATTAAAAATTGTAGTAAAAGCGAACGAACCATGTGTATAGGTAAAAAAATATTTGACAGCTTATGATAATACATTTTTATTTCAAAATAATGTTAAAATAAGCAAACATAAAAAAACATTTTTAAAAGATTAGTTTAATACCGAAATATTTTTGGGTATGCTTGAAAGATTATTTCTTTTTGGAAAAGAAATAAAAGAAAGCTTACCTCCAAATCTGATATTTCAGAAAAATAAAATTTAATCCTTTACCTGATAAACTATTTGTGAGACAAATATTATTATTTTAATCTCATTTGTTTTTCCTAAAAGCCTTTCTTTATTTTTCAGGGTCCATACCTCAAAAGGTAAAAAAACGGAACAACTTATAGGATCGTCTTTCTGTCCGTCTGTCTGGCAAGACCGTTTTTTTTTTCAGGAACGGTTGAAGGTATCAAGTTGAAATTAATATCAAATACTAAAGTCTATGATACCATCGTTGTATAAAAATCTTTAGCTTCTAACTGAATGCAATAGAAAGTTACGGCAGTAGTGTATATATGGGGGTTCAACATCACCTGAGTCGAGCAGGTGGAAGGTGGAGGTGCAGGTGGAGCACTGTGGAGCTGTGCACAGGTGGAGCGCAGGTGGAGCAGGTGAAGGTGGCGATAAGAGCATGAGCAATGATAAGAACGGAGGGTTCGATGTTAGAATTGTGCGATAAGAGAGGAGCGATAAGGATTTCTACTGTAAGAGTATTAATTAATTGGGGGACTTAAGAAATTTGAGAGATTTTTATTTTTATTTTGCGCGGAGAAATGGTGGACGAGGTGAGTTTTAACGGATTTATTTTAGCGAATTAGATTTTTTTAAAAATTTAAATTTAAATTAATTTTAATTGGGGGACTTAGAAATTTTTCGAAGCCATTTTTTTTTTCGCCTGAGATTTGTCTACTACAGTACGAGGTAAATTCCAACGGATTTATTTTAGCGAAATAGAAATTGTTTTTTTTTTATTTTAATTAATTTTAATTGGGGAACTTAGAAATTTTTCGAAGCAATATTTTTTTTCAACTATAGTATGGTGGGGTGTTTGGATGGGAAATATTTTTCGAAGTGTGGTTTGTGAATGAAAATTACATTTAAAAATATTAATTAAAAATGGTCATTAATTAAGCGATATGTTAATTGAAAAACTTAAGAAATTGTTGCGAGTTTTTTTTTCTCAACGAGAGTACGCGGTTTGAATATTAGAGTATGTAGTAGATGTGAATAATTAATTACAAATAGTAATTAAGAAATAAATTAATTTTAATTGCAAAACTTAAGAATTTTCGCGAGATTTTTTTTTTCCCAGCTAGAATATGCAGTTTGAATATTAGAGTATGCAGTAGATGCGAATAATTAATTAAAAATATGAACTAAAAATGGTCATTAATGAATTTTAATTGGAGAACTTAAGAAATTTTTGCGAGATTTTTTTTTCTCAACTAGAATGTGCAGTTTGAATATTAGAGTATGTAGTAGAATAGTCGAAGTGCATGAATAATTAATTAAAAATATTAATTAAGAACTGAATTAATTTCAATTGAAGAACTTAAACATTTTTGATGTAAGAGATGGGTTTTAATTAAATCGGTTAATGAATTTGATACATGTTATGGTAAAAAATACAGGGTCCCGTATGAATTATACTGCACTAAATTGAATAGCTCCCCCACCCCTTTACGCAAGTGCATCTAAAAATTCTACAGCGCCTATTTTTACTAAAGGCCCTTTGAGCATCGTTAGGCTAAAAATACCACAAAATACAGAGAGCCTACAAAAATTTTACAAAACCTATTATTTATTGCAGGTTTCCTTAAAAGAGAAAAAACAACAACATTTAGCCCTCTTCACACATAATAAAGAGAATAATTTAATAGCATCAGATTCCCCCTCCCCCTTTTTTTAATTCCCTTGCAAGGACCTTTACCCAAGTTCACCTTAAAACATACCCTTTCAGACAAGCGTATCTAAACATTCGCATGACTCACACCTGTGGGATAAGCTAACTGATAATGCATGTTCGATCAAGTTTTAACGTAGGTGATTCACGCATTTGTTTATGGTATTCACAAAATTAAAACCCTTTGAAAATGGATAAGGTATTTTAGGGTAGGTTAAAAGAATTTTTGTATGGGTATTAGATTTAGCGAGGAATATTTAAAAATAATAACAAAGAATTAAGCAATTACTGTAAAAGTATTGAGGGTATATGAAAGATGCAGGCCCCTTCGAGTAAGTTACGTTAAAAAATAAATACAGGGAGTCCTATAAAATCAATTACACTTATAAGACTAAAAGATACAGGGTGTCCTTCAAAAATTAAGTATATTTTACAAATCTGCATGGGATTAAAAATATATCCATTTCATATTTTACGAAAGAAAATTTGAGAATTTATCATGTTTCATTTAGTCTACACAACTTTTAATGTTTTTATCACATTTTTAGACATTTATTTGCATAAAGTATAATATTAAAATGATTTAGCACTTGGGAAATGTTTGTAAAGGGTCCTGTTTTAAAGGTGAAAATTTTTGTGAAGGGTTCAAATAAAGTGAAAATAATTATACACTTTTCTATATTGTGTTCAACTATTATATATAAACTACTCAAATATATATTACATTTTCTAATAACATAAAAGAAATACTTTCGCAAGTTTTTTTCCCCCTCACACATATATTGAAAGAATGATCAAAGTTTATACAATTTTAACAGATTTCTAAAGGATGGAAGAAAATTATTTTGCGATTAAGGATCCCTTATTCATTAAACACTCGTTTTAACAGACGAAACTGAATAAAGATTTATACTATTTCTCCCTTTAAGACAACATGAAAGTAAAATTTATAATGACTTGATTAACCAATCACGTATGTTTATTAATGAACCAATCACATATGCTGTTATATGCACACGAGCGCCCCCTATGATGGTATAAATTTGCGTGGAATGAGATAATTTCCTTATTCTGTGCATTGACACCATCGTGTGAAGACGCTTTTGACTGTTCAGTATTATTACTTTACATTAAAATTATTATGGAACAAACCATACATACTTCTTTGCTAAGTGATTCCAAGATGATTAGTCAACCCATATCACCAGGATTAAAGGATTACGACATGGACATAACCAAAGAAGCTCCCGTTTCGAATTATGAAGTCAAACCCACCTCATCAGAACTGAAGAAACAGAAGTTACCCTTTGTTTGTAATGTTTGCAGCAAGTCTTTTTCCCGAAAGTTTGTGTTAATTAGACACAAGAAATTTCACCTGGAGAAAAAACCTTCTATGTGTGACACCTGTGAAAAACAATTTGTTCAAAAGAGTGATTTATTAAATCATACGAAGATTCATTTAAAGACCCCTCTGGTGCATAATTGTGATTTATGTGCTGAAGTATTTTCACGGAAGTACGAGTTACGCCAACACAAAGAGATTCATAGACCTCTAAAGCAATATATTTGTGATGTATGCAACAAAAAGTTCTCAAGCAAAAATGATCTATTAAAGCATAATAAGATTCATAAACCTCTCAAGCAATATATTTGTGATGTATGCAACGAAAAGTTCTCAAGCAAGAATGACCTATTAAAGCATAATAAGATTCATAGACCTATCAAGCAACATAATTGTGATCTGTGTGACAAAGTATTTTCAAGAAAGTACGACTTGTTGAAACATAAGAAGATCCACAAGTCTCCAAAGCAGTATAAATGTGATCAATGTGCTGAAGAATTTTCACGGAAGTACGATTTAATTAAACATATAAGGGCTGCGCATAACGTTTCATCTAACCCAACTCAATCATCTGCTTTAAAGGATGCATTATTTGAAAAAGTAAAACATCTTAAAAGACAAAATGCCCTTCTTGTATGCACTAAAACTATCATCTATTCTAATGAGGAGAACGATAAAGATTTAAATATATTTTTTAATAGTGTAAGATTGGACGTATTAAATGAACTGAATTTTCAATTAGAAGAAAAAAGGTCAATGAAATGGTATGGAACTGTTCAAGTAATCGTAGGTCGTGTAACACAAGATGGTCTTTATGAAACTGCCGAACCCTTTTTCCGTTCGAACACTATATTTGAATCGATGAATGGAAACTTATCTATGAATGTAGAGAAAGCTTTCTCAAAAATTTTTGACTCATTTGAGAAGTACACACAACTGGGATCTGGTTGGACATTGGACAAAATATTGCATTTAGAACTGTCTATAGCTAAATGCAGCATAACTTGAAATTTTGTATAATTTTTTTAAATATCTTCACTATTGTAACTTTTTAAACGATAAATAAACAGTATGTGAATGAAAAAGCTTAGTGTTTTTATTTTTGTATTTGAATATATTATTTACATATTACATAAATTACTTGAAACATATTATGATCTTACCTAAATTACTTTTTTGCATATATTATTTACAGAGTGTACCTTACATAAATTACTTTTATCATATTGAATATCTTATTCAAACTTCATTTTCAGCATTTTTCATCGAGCTAAAGTAAATATTCTTTAGAGATATTTACCTTAGTATATATATATTTTTAAATAAAGCCATTTCGAGGTAATTGTATATATATATATAATAGAATGTATACAATTTTAAAAAGCCAATGATCCATTAATACAAAAACATATATTAGAAAATACATCCGTAGGAATAAAAGCTCTTATCGTAAAAACTGCTTTATCCTAGGTATGTGTCATTGATTTTATCACACAATACAATCGAATGTAGGAGAACCTTACCTGTGCGTCATCTACCTACCCTACCCAACATGCTTGAACAAGCATGGTTTATGACTAAGCATTAATATTTTTGAATATTTGAAAGATGATTTCTAAATTTTTTAAATGAAAAATTTTATCCTAACTTGAATTAAAGTATTATCTATGATAACCCTTGGAAAGTAATTTGATATACAATTCCTTTGATAGTTTAATGGTATTTTATCGAATATATGTAGAATTCGACATAGTTTTAAAACATAAAATATTAAATTTAATCTTTAGTAATACAAAGACTTACACATACAGAAACGCATGTGTTGAAAAGTTATAGATATTAAACCCTGCTCATAAAATAATGCGACTATTTATATATATATATATATATATATTTCATTCATGTCCATCACATATAATTATAAAATTCATTTTTTTGTTGTTGTTAAGGATAATCCAAAAACTCATGAAATAAAACGCTCGTGAAAACGAAAATTGAATATAATCTGTGTTCTAATTGTGAAAAAGTATTAGGTTGGAAACGCATATATGATTACAATCATCTATCAGAGATGGATACAGGAGAGCTGTACATATGGAATGTAACTTGAACCATAAGCAGTGTAAAACAATTCCTGTTATATTCCATAACTCGAAAAACTATGATGGTCATCATATTATGACAAAGCTAGGAAAGTTCAAAGATCATGAAATCGACGTGATTGTCTCTTCTTCTATGAAGAATTATATAAACTTTAATATCAGAAAGCCAACATGTCCTATTTATAGGGCCTTCATATATTATTTTTGTTTGCACTGGTTTTGAACCCGCGAACTTCATCTTGGACTTATTATTGATACGCTAACCATTGGGATGTCCGTGCCCTGATGCTTTCTCGCTTTCTTATAAATACTATCTATTACAATCACACTTTTTTCGACTCGTGATATATCATTTGAATCGACCTATATATATATATATATATATATATATATATATATGTTGGGTTTGCTATGCTAGAGGTATCTAAACTTTGCATATACGACTTTCATTATAACTTGATATAGAATACTTAACTTGTACCATATTCAAACACATAATATTTATAAGGATATAGAACAATGCCGTGATTTCTTTAACTTCTCTAAGTATTCAAAATCCCATCGTCTAAACGGCACAAGTTTTGAACTCACAAACATATAATCAGACTTGTCATTTTATAGCCAGGACGCTAACCACAGGGCTAAGTGGGCCCCCGCTTATTTTATAGTCACCACGCTAACTATTGGGTTTAGTAAGCCCCAGGCTAATTTATACCCACCACGCTAACTATTGGGCTTAGTGAGCCCCTGCTTATTTTATAGTCAACATGCTAACTATTGGGCTTAGTGAGCACCAGGCTAACTTATACCCATTACGCTAACTATTGGGCCTAGTGAACCCCCGCTTATTTTATAGCCACCATGCTAACCACAGGGCTAAGTGAACCCCCGCTTATTTTATAGTCACCATGCTAAGTATTAGGCTGAGTGAGTCCCAGGCTATTTTATACCCACCACGCTTACTGGGCTTAGTGAGCCCCCGCTTATTTTATAGCTACCACGATAACCACAGGGATAAGTGAGCCCCCGCTTATTATATAGTCAACACGCTAACTACTGGGCTGATTAATCCCCAGGTATTTTATACCCATCACGCTAACTACTGGGCTGAGTGAGCCCCAGGTTATTTAGTCGCATGAATATGATTTCCAAGGTATATGTCCTAACTTGATTTAGACCATTGCCTATGGTAAGATAAAGCTGGGAAGTAAATTGGTAAACTATGTACATTTCCCTCGAAAACTCACTCGTATTTTATTAAATATCTGCAGAAATCAGCATAGTTTATTAAAATTATATACATTCTCATTAGTTTATGAATCTACTAACTTATAATATCTATATGGTAACTTGGATTATTAGTATTCCCACTTAAAAATTTCTTTTGTAGATTTAATATGATAAACACTAACATGAGACTGACTAAACTTTTACCATTTTCATTTCAACTTAGTTTTAGGAAATTTATCTACATAGCTTTAAATTTTACTGTTTGGTAAGTCTATTATTTCAAATTATTATTTTTTAGTTCTAATATTCAAAACATATTCATATCGTTTTACATAGTAGATATCAAATTAATTTAAAGTCATATTAAAAATATATATATACAAATACTATTCTTACCTAACACGCCAGCTAGCTAAGCACCCAACCGTCTCACACCAATACTCTGAGAAAAGTGAATGCTTGTTCCGGGCCTTATCAGCTAATATAATCACTGATAAGATTTGATCACGTGACATGTGACGTCACTGATTAAGTGATATCACGTGACCATGTGGTATCATTAAATATGTCACCAGTGACGTCAGAGATCACGTGACTAGGTCATAAAAGAACCAATTACTAATTGCAATTAACAATTTACCTCTAATTGATTTGTATAATATATATAGATAAATTAATACAAGATTTATCTATGTATTATTTCGTAATACATAGTACATGTACTATGTTTTACGAAATAATAGAAAAATCATGTATTAATTTATCTATATATGTATATTCTTCATAGAAGAAGAGACAATCACGTCGATTTCATGATCTTTGAACTTTCCTAGCTTTGTCATAATATGATGACCATCATAGTTTTTCGAGTTATGGAATATAACAGGAATTGTTTTACACTGCTTATGGTTCAAGTTACATTCCATATGTACAGCTCCCCTGTATCCATCTCTGATAGATGATTGTAATCATATATGCGTTTCCAACCTAATACTTTTTCACAATTAGAACACAGATTGTATCCAATTTTCGGTTTCACGAGCGTTTTATTTCATGAGTTTTTGGATTATCCTTAACAACAACAAAAAAATGAATTTTATAATTATATGTGATGGACATGAATGAAATATATATATATAAATAGTCGCATTATTTTATGAGCAGGGTTTAATATCTATAACTTTTCAACACATGCGTTTCTGTATGTGTAAGTCTTTGTATTACTAAAGATTAAATTTAATATTTTATGTTTTAAAACTATGTCGAATTCTACATATATTCGATAAAATACCATTAAACTATCAAAGGAATTGTATACCAAATTACTTTCCAAGGGTTATCATAGATAATACTTTAATTCAAGTTAGGATATAATTTTTCATTTAAAAAACTTAGAAATCATCTTTCAAATATTCAAAAATATTAATGCTTAGTCATAAACCATGCTTGTTCAAGCATGTTGGGTAGGGTAGGTAGATGACGCACAGGTAAGGTTCTCCTACATTCGATTGTATTGTGTGATAAAATCAATGACACATACCTAGGATAAAGAAGTTTTACGATAAGAGCTTTTATTCCTACGGTAAGAATTTTTAAAATGTATTTTCTAATATATATTTTTGTATTAATGGATCGTTGGCTTTTTAAAATTGTATACATTCCATTATATATATATATATATATATATATATATATATATATATATATACAATTACCTTGAAATGGCTTTATTTAAAAATATATATATACTAAGGTAAATATCTCTAAAGAATATTTACTTTAGCTCGATGAAAATTGCTGAAAATGAAGTTTGAGTAAGATATTCAATATGATAAAAGTAATTTATGTAAGGTACACTCTGTAAATAATATATGCAAAAAGGTAATTTAGGTAAGATCATAATATATTTCAAGTAATTTATGTAATATGTAAATAATATATTCAAATACAAAAATAAAAACACTAAGCTTTTTCATTCACATACTGTTTATTTATCTTTTAAAAAGTTACAATAGTGAAGATATTTAAAAAAATTATACAAAATTTCAAGGTATGCTGCATTTAGCTATAGACAGTTCTAAATGCAATATTTTGTCCAATGTCCAACCAGATCCCAGTTGTGTGTACTTCTCAAATGAGTCAACAATTTTTGAGAAAGCTTTCTCTACATTCATAGATAAGTTTCCATTCATCGATTCAAATATAGTGTTCGAACGGAAAAAGGGTTCGGCAGTTTCATAAAGTCCATCTTGTGTTACACGACCTACGATTACTTGAACAGTTCCATACCATTTCATTGACCTTTTTTCTTCTAATTGAAAATTTAGTTAATTTAATACGTCCAATCTTACACTATTAAAAAATATATTAAAATCTTTATCGTTCTCCTCATTAGAATAGATGATAGTTTTAGTGCATACATTAAGGGCATTTTGTCTTTTAAGATGTTTTACTTTTTCAAATAATGCATCCTTTAAAGCAGATGATTGAGTTGGGTTGGATGAAACTTTATGCGCAGCCCTTATATGTTTAATTAAATCGTACTTCCGTGAAAATTCTTCAGCACATTGATCACATTTATACTGCTTTGGAGACTTGTGGATCTTCTTATGTTTCAACAAGTCGTACTTTCTTGAAAATACTTTGTCACACAGATCACAATTATGTTGCTTGATAGGTCTATGAATCTTATTATGCTTTAATAGGTCATTCTTGCTTGAGAACTTTTCGTTGCATACATCACAAATATATTGCTTGAGAGGTTTATGAATCTTATTATGCTTTAATAGATCATTTTTGCTTGAGAACTTTTTGTTGCATACATCACAAATATATTGCTTTAGAGGTCTATGAATCTTTTTGTGTTGGCGTAACTCGTACTTCCGTGAAAATACTTCAGCACATAAATCACAATTATGCACCAGAGGGGTCTTTAAATGAATCTTCGTATGATTTAATAAATCACTCTTTTGAACAAATTGTTTTTCACAGGTGTCACACATAGAAGGTTTTTTCTCCAGGTGAAATTTCTTGTGTCTAATTAACACAAACTTTCGGGAAAAAGACTTGCTGCAAACATTACAAACAAAGGGTAACTTCTGTTTCTTCAGTTCTGATGAGGTGGGTTTGACTTCATAATTCGAAACGGGAGCTTCTTTGGTTATGTCCATGTCGTAATCCTTTAATCCTGGTGATATGGGTTGACTAATCATCTTGGAATCACTTAGCAAAGAAGTATGTATGGTTTGTTCCATAATAATTTTAATGTAAAGTAATAATACTGAACAGTCAAAAGCGTCTTCACACGATGGTGTCAATGCACAGAATAAGGAAATTATCTCATTCCACGCAAATTTATACCATCATAGGGGGCGCTCGTGTGCATATAACAGCATATGTGATTGGTTCATTAATAAACATACGTGATTGGTTAATCAAGTCATTATAAATTTTACTTTCATGTTGTCTTAAAGGGAGAAATAGTATAAATCTTTATTCAGTTTCGTCTGTTAAAACGAGTGTTTAATGAATAAGGGATCCTTAATCGCAAAATAGTTTTCTTCCATCCTTTAGAAATCTGTTAAAATTGTATAAACTTTGATCATTCTTTCAATATATGTGTGAGGGAAAAAAAAAACTTGCGAAAGTATTTTTTTTATGTTATTAGAAAATGTAATATATATTTGAGTAGTTTATATATATTAGTTGAACACAATATAGAAAAGTGTATAATTATTTTCACTTTATTTGAACCCTTCACAAAAATTTTCACCTTTAAAACAAGGCCCTTCACAAACATTTCCCAAGGGCTAAATCATTTTAATATTATACTTTATGCAAATAAATGTCTAAAAATGTGATAAAAATATTAAAAGTTGTGTAGAATAAATGAAACATGATAAGTTCTCAGTTTAATTTTCTTTCGTAAAATATGAAATGGATATATTTTTAATCCCATGCAGATTTGTAAAATATACTTAATTTTTGAAGGACACCCTGTATTTTTTAGTCTTATAAGTGTAATTGATTTTATAGGACTCCCTGTATTTATTTTTTAACGTAACTTACTCGAAGGGGCCTGCATCTTTCATATACCCTCAATACTTTTACAGTAATTGCTTAATTCTTTGTTATTATTTTTAAATAATCCTCGCTAAATCTAATACCCATACAAAAATTCTTTTAACCTACCCTAAAATACCTTATCCATTTTCAAAGGGTTTTAATTTTGTGAATACCATAAACAAATGCGTGAATCACCTACGTTAAAACTTGATCGAACATGCATTATCAGTTAGCTTATCCCACAGGTGTGAGTCATGCGAATGTTTAGATACGCTTGTCTGAAAGGGTATGTTTTAAGGTGAACTTGGGTAAAGGTCCTTGCAATGGAATTAAAAAAAGGGGGAGGGGGAATCTGATGCTATTAAATTATTCTCTTTATTATGTGTGAAGAGGGCTAAATGTTGTTTTTTTTTCTCTTTTAAGGGAACCTGCAATAAATAATAGGTTTTGTAAAATTTTTGTAGGCTCTTTGTATTTTGTGGTATTTTTAGCCTAACGATGCTCAAAGGGCCTTTAGAAAAAATAGGCGCTGTAGAATTTTTAGATGCACTTGCGTAAAGGGGGTGGGGGAGCTATTCAATTTAGTGCAGTATAATTCATACGGGACCCTGTATTTTTTACCATAACATGTATCAAATTCATTAACTGATTTAATTAAGACCCATCTCTTACATCAAAAATGTTTAAGTTCTTCAATTGAAATTAATTTCTTAATGAATATTTTTAATTAATTATTCATTCACTTCGACTATTCTACTACATACTCTAATATTCAAACTGCATATTCTAGTTGAGAAAAAGAAATCTCGCAAAAATTTCTTAAGTTCTCCAATTAAAATTCATTAATGACCATTTTTAGTTCATATTTTTAATTAATTATTCACATCTACTGCATACTCTAATATTCAAACTGCATATTCTAGCTGAGAAAAAAAAATCTCGCGAAAATTCTTAAGTTCAGCAATTAAAATTAATTTATTTCTTAATTACTATTTTTAATTAATTATTCACATCTACTACATCTCTAATATTCAAACTGCGTACTCTCGTTGAGAAAAAAAAACTCGCAACAATTTCTTAAGTTTTTCAATTAACATCTCTTAATTAATGACCATTTTTAATTAATATTTTTAAATGTAATTTTCATTCACAAACCACACTTCGAAAAATATTTCAAATCCAAACATCCCACCATACTATAGTTGAAAAAAAATATTGCTTCGAAAAATTTCTAAGTTCCCCAATTAAAATTAATTAAAAAAAAAAAAAACTTAATTTTTTTTTCGCTAAAATAAATCCGTTGGAATTTACCTCGTACTGTAGTAGACAAATCTCCGCGAAAAAAAAATGGCTTCGAAAAATTTCTAAGTCCCCCAATTAAAATTAATTTAAATTTAAATTAAAAAAAAATCTAATTCGCTAAAATAAATCCGTTAAAACTCACCTCGTCCACCATTTCTCCGCGCAAAATAAAAATAAAAATCTCTCAAATTTCTTAAGTCCCCCAATTAATTAATACTCTTACAGTAGAAATCCTTATCGCTCCTCTCTTATCGCACAATTCTAACATCGAACCCTCCGTTCTTATCATTGCTCATGCTCTTATCGCCACCTTCACATGCTCCACCTGTGCACAGCTCCACAGTGCTCCACCTGCACCTTCACCTTCCACCTGCTCGACTCAGGTGATGTTGAACCCCCATATATACACTACTTACGGCCTTAAAATAACTTTTTAGGTCGTGTAAGGCGAGTTTGTCACGTAATAAATCGACATAGAATTATAAATTTAATATTTTTGGATTTTTACTTTTACATTGCTATAAGACCTTCCTTCGTGCCAAATTTCAAGATTATGTGTGAATGGAAAGTACTCAATAGGTTTTTAGAGTGTGTTTGTATGCTGTCCACCTGTCTGTCAAGACCGTTTAGTTTCAGGAACGATTGACGGTATCCATTTGAAATTAATATCAAATAATCAGGTCTACGGCTTCATTCTTTTGTAAAAAATTCGAGCTTCTATCTCCATGAATAAAAAATTACAATCTTAAAACAATGTTTTTTTTTTTTTTTTTTTCTTTCATACAAATGCATTTTTCAAAACTATAGACTACTTCCCGTTGACCTACAATCTTGCAATTTTGCACGAAATAAGGACTTACAGCAAATGTAAAAAAAAAAAAAAAAAAAAAAAAATCAGCGAACCATTAATTTATAATTCTACCTCAATGTATTAAGTGGTAAAGTCGTCTGACCATCTGTCTGTCGATAGTTTCATTTTCAGGAACGGCTGAAGGTATCAAGTTAAAATTAATATCAAATAATAAGGTCCATAGTCCTATTATTGTGTAGAAGTTTCAGCTTATAACTCGATACAACAAAAAGTTGTCGCTTTAATAAACGTTTTTCAATATTCGAATTTTCCATATGCGGTACTCATGGCAAATTAACATATTGTACACGGAATTTATTTCTGTTTCTCTTTGACAGGCATGCAGCCATTAATAAGTGAAAGCACTGCTAGGAGCAGTGCAGCTAAAGACAATGTTTTTCTAACTTTTACATACATTTGTGATGGAATCCATTCTCTCTTCAGTCATCAAAAGTAAATCTAACTAAAATTTAATAGATAATTAAATGAATTACAGTTTTAAGATGTAACAATTCCAAAAAAAATAAATTTTTTAACCAAAAATAGAACCGACTTCAAAAATTACTACAAAGTAAAAAATAATTTTTTTTAGATAATAGTTAATAATAAATTAAATTAAGAGCATTATATTTACCATGCATATTATTATATTTATGTACATTAATTTTATTTTTTGGAGTCGGTGCCAGCCAAGCCAAATTAAAGCCGTGTTACCATTTTTAAACATTTCATCTGATGTTATAAATGTATATTTTCAAATGAGATTAGCAACTATATATGTCGACAAACATTGCTTTGGAAATTAGTTAATCATTTAAATCATTGTACTTTCTACCATTTGAAAAGTTAGGTGTAATTTTTTTTTGATTATCTCGTATTTATGTAGATGTAATTTATACGCGTGTTACGATTTATATTGGATATTTTGTTTTGAATTTTGTACATGGCTTGGCTGGCACCGACTTCAAAAAATCAAATTAATGTACATAAATATAATAATATGCATGGTAAATACAATGCTCTTAATTTAATTTATTATTAACTATTATCTAAAAAAAATATTTTTTACTTTGTAGTAGTTTTTGAAGTCGGTTCTATTTTTGGTTAAAAAATTTATTTTTCGCTTTTTAGTAATTTTTGAAGTCGGTTCTATTTTTGGTTAAAAAGTTTATTTTTCGCTTTTCAGTAGTTTTTGAAGTCGGTTCTTTTTTTGTTTTTTGGTTAAAAAGCTTATTTATTTATTTATTACTTTAGTGATATCCCTATTTACATTAAACCATATTGTTGCTAATATCTTTTTTATTTCACGCTGACCTTGGCAGTAGACTCGTGTATCGAAGATTAGAAAATTTATCATTATTCTCATATAATGTCTTTAAAGCCTTTAATGATATCTATATTTACATTAAACCATATTGTTTCTAATATAGTTTTTACTTCACGCTAATCTTGACAGTAGACTTGATTACAGAAGATTAGAAATTTTATCATTATTCTCACCTAATCGTCTTGGATAATGTGTCATAATCGGGCTGTATACTACAGTTTTGATAACTGCGTAACTCACTGATTTCGGTGCATATGCTTAATGTGTATTGATTTTTACGATCCGTACACTGCGCTAACAATGTCGCCTATAATACTATTCGGAGTAACCCCTTTCTTTCTTTTTTCTATATTGTCACTCCATAATTAATATTATGTAGTAGAAATATTAAAAGACAATTCCAGAAGCATTTATATACAACTGTATTGTATAATATAATATAGATAATTGGGTATTTTAAAGGCAATTTCCAACTAGTGTGCCACAGGTGATAAATCGCCAAATATTTTCTGTAACTCATACATTTGTATGGGAGTTGAAACTACAATGTATTTAATTATGCGCCAATAAACGCTCGTCAAAATATGCCAAACCGCTGTGAAACTGCAACATTGGAACTTTTAAAAGATTCAAAAGTAGATTTGTTGTGGCATAATTTATAGTTTTTATCCGTACGTTGTATTATATTTATCCAATTCACAATTTTATGTAATTTTGCTTTTCATATTTGGCAACACTCAAAAGTTTTAGTTTTTGTTTGGATCGTAAAAAGTTTGTTCTATGAAAATAAATCCTATAAGTTAAAGCTGATTTAAAAAGGTCAGTCTTTTTATTATTTGCAACTTGAAAGACGTCTGCCCAACAACTGGTGGCCCGAACGTAATAACTCTTCATAATATCCGATTTGCTTAAAATTTTGTATATACGTTCATTGTGATAAGGCTCTCATTGGTTAAGTATAAAGAGAGGGGAACAGTGGCTAATCCCCCCCTTTAATTTATTCATGCAGAATTATAATCCGATAAGTTAAAGCTTATTTAAATATGTCAGTCTTTTTATTTGCAAATTCACGTAATAGAATATTTTAGGATATTAAATGAAAGTCGTCTGCCCAACAAATTAACTATTTTTAAAATGCTTATTTTTTTCGTTTTTGTTGAATTTCTGAAGTACTGAACCAATTTTCATAAAATTGAAATGGGACCAATTCGAGAGTATTCTCTTTCGAAAAAAAATCACATAAATAGGACGCATAGTTCCGGAGTAATCGATGAACATACATTAAAAAAAAATAAAAATATAAAAAAATACATACACGTCGAATTGATAACCTCCTCCTTTTTTGAATCGGTTAAAAAAACCCATCTATGTATAAGTAGGCAGTTCTTATTTCTGTATATTTGTAAAGAAACTTTGTACTAACTAAACTTTACGACAATATGCCACAACGGCACGAACCCTCGGGGTACGAGTCTACTTGTTCTTATACTGTCTTTTCTTTCTTTTTTCTAACATTATAACATTTTAGACAAGCTGATACAACAATTCGTTTAACAGTATTAAAATTAACTGAGCAACCAATTTCCTCTAACAAATCTACAGAAAACTCACAAGAAGTTTTTTTTTTCTCAATTTCTTACAAATTTTTGAATATACCTCAGAAGGTAAAAAAAAAAAAAAAAAAGATTGATAGTTTGATAGAAAATAAAACTGTTTAGAAAAAGTAACGTTGAAACATAAAACTAGAACTTTATCCACCTAGATTTTTTCTATCCAAATGTGAACGTTACATTTTTAATGTTCCATATTGTACAACACATACCGCAAAAATGTAACTTTTTTAGCAATTTCTCTTCAGAATTTCCTTATTTAAAAACAAGATATGTTAGATAAAATTGTTGTTCTAGATATTTTAAGACTAAGTTATTAAAATTTCATTATTTACTCTAAGAATTACTTTACTTTTCAAGATTATCAGATTATCTACTAAAAAGCACAAAGCAATAAAGATTCAGTAAAACAAAGTAGCCTCCTCTTAATTTTTTCAAATCTTGTTTTTTTTTCAGTCCAACAATAAAATTGAATTTAAAGTTGTATTCTTCTTTTTTTTTTTAATAAAATTTAATAACTTTGAAGGGAAATTCACATTCGTAGGCACACGCAGGCTGCATTTAAACATATAATTTTTAATAAATTTCAAAACTTATTATTTGAATAAGGTATATGATGGTAATATGTACAGTGCAGTCAATATGGCCAACCCGTAATAATGATATAGTTCGAGTGAAATCCAAAAAATGGCACTTGAATGCTGTCAGAAGAGTTGATTTAGTCCGGCTTTGGCCGCATTTTTGGACCACGGGCCGCGAGAAAGCAGTCATTGTTGTTTTACTGTTAGTTGCGTTGGCATGTTATAAGCATGTCTCTGGTAAGTTTGTTATTTATATTATTTAAACAAAGTGTTTACAATTATTATTTGGATACATGATATTTTATTTTTTAAGTGCTTTTTTTAACTCTATAAACGAACTTAAGTATTGGAGTGCTAAGACACAATTATGAACATTTTTATAAAACTGGTTAGCAGTACAACTAGGCGCGTAGAAAACGCTGTAGATATGATATTATGTATTGTTTGTTGTAATTATGTGCACGAGGAATCAGTCGGACTTACCTGTAAAGATACAAAATTTTTTATTTACCCTATACGTACAGTTAATTAAATTATATATATTTCTTACCGTACAATTTAAAAAATTGCTTTAAAAATTTTTTTTTACATTTTTTTATAGTTATTTTTATTATTATTTTTATAAATTTCCAACGAAAATTGGTTTTGTTAAATTTGTTGTTTTTTTATACGTTGAATATAAACCATTTCAATTTATTTCACCTATGAGCATACTACTTGCCATATTATTTTCATCAACTCGCATTTTTTTAAACAAACTGCTACAGGTACAAATTTTGACTAATTAAAAAAAAAAAAAAAATTCGGTGCTAAAAAGGGTCTGTTTTGTTATTCAATTTTTATTATCAGTTTTTTAAATCAGTTACTAAGACCATCTAAAAATTTCTTATCCAATTGATTCTTAGATAATTGGTATCTTTCATATAAAAATCTTTGTTGGTGTAGTTAGTGGGCAATCTATAAAAATCCGTTAAATGTAAAAAAATCACTAAATGTTTCAATTAAAAGTGATTTTCTGGCTGTATGTTCTACAACAAGGGTCGGTTTCCTATATTACCTTAGTTAAATTCCGCATATTAAAACCGTATAACAGTCTGGCCCGTGTTTTTCTGTTCTTAGAAATCATATTGAAATGATCATAGACAAAAATATTTTTTTTAACAGAATTCTGTTTTGAAAAGTATATTGAATGAAGAAACATAAAATATATTATAGCATCGATTAAAAAATATATATGTCCTGGAACTTTTAAGCATTCTTATGAAAATACATAAAAATCCCAAGACGGTCATAAGATTAAAACATAAATCGTTTTCTACATTCGTGATCAGTAGAAGCCAGATATGTAATATTCCGGAAAACTTGAGAATATTTGCTATACCTTTACTATTTTGTGTTAAATAAAGCAATTTTTAAAAATAAATCTAAAAAATGTTTTTATGTATTCACTTTCTTAAAAGTGCTATCTGTGATATAAATTTATCCTTTAAAACGTAAGTAGTGCTTTCTTTTTAAACATTAAAACTTTTGAAAGAAATAGTTTCTTTTCCCATGCATTAAATCAGTTTTTACATTTTTAGCTTCGTTATTTTTCAAAAGAAATCAATGAACGGAGCCTCTAAACAAGTATGTTGATGCCTGCCAAGCCTCTTTTCTAAACAGAAATCAAAAAAGAAAATATGCTAGATAAAACTGTAGAACAATACATTTTATGAAAATAGAAGTACATTTTATGAAGAATTTGAATTGTGTTGTAAGATATACATTCACACACCCACACACACACATATATATATGCTAGATATATATATATATATATATATGTAAAATGATATCACATGTGTGAAAATCAAAAGAAGAGATATAAAAATTAATGGAAAGGATATTACAAAAATTAAACATTTATATATATAAGTGTTAGATTTTAACTGCATGATTTAAATTTTCACAAGAAACTGGCAGCTGGTTAAAGATGGTGAATGATTGCAGTCGATAGATCGAGCATCATGGCGAGGAGTGTAGGCGATGAATGTACCCATTGAGAATTGCAGTTTGTACTTTATTAAAGTTCACGTACTTGGAACTGTCGGTAATCGAAACTGTTCATCAGAAAAATATGAACGTTGGAATGCGTCTAAATGAAAAGATGCGAAAAA
Source organism: Maratus michaelseni (assembly GCA_963931845.1). Lineage (NCBI taxonomy): Eukaryota > Metazoa > Arthropoda > Arachnida > Araneae > Salticidae > Maratus > Maratus michaelseni. The sequence continues at coordinate 376,628,682 of OZ007593.1, read as the reverse complement.
CATTTAGCAGAATTTTTTTTTTGTTCAAAAATGGCAACCACAAGGCGTTTTCCGATAAAAATTTTCGGCATATATGCAAATTTTAGCAACCACGTGATGTATCTGCTTGTGTACAATGCAAATGTTAAATAAAAAGATGCAATGTATCTATTGTCAGTCTCATACCGTTTCCCCGGAAAATGTCGTTTAGTTTACGGGAGTGTGATTTACTGGTGGATAATTTTTTTTCTTTTAAATTAAAATGGTGATCCGCACCAGAAGCATTGCGGATGTTTTGTGCTTCGAAAATCTTTGGCAGAGGTGCAATGAGTGCAATCGGAACATTATCATAACTCAAAGACAGTATTTCCCGCCACGCCCTTAACATCTAAAAGAATTTGAATCTTGTGACCGCTGAACATGCTATTTTGCTATTTCAAATGGTACTTGACTATAATGGTGTTTGGCTTGATAAATCAATTCTACAGTGTATAAGTTTGCATTTTTTAAATTGTTGAAAAAAAAAATCAATAATAGTGGTCATTTTTGGAATATATTTTTTTTCTTCTGTTAATTGTCTTTCGCATCCTTTCATTTAGATGCATACCAAATTTCATACTTTTCTGATGAATTGTTCCTACTATATACAGCTATGTGTAGGTGAATTTTAACTATGTGCTCTTTTATAATTACAGCTTTAATTATGTGCCTTTTAATCCAAGACTACCTCCATAAAGAGAGTAGCTAGTCACTACGCTACAAATTATTTTTTCGAAAGTTATAAATTATGCAGCGTGTGATAAATTCTGATGGAAAAATATTCAGTTTGACCAATTAAGCGAGTAATTTGGTTATTTAACGCGCATAATATTATTAGAGCTGCAATGGGCCGAATGGTCCAGAATCTAGCAGAAGACGCTGGCAACTATATGTGTTAGTATCTATATCCCTCGAATATTTGCATGGCATGTATAGTAAGATAAACTATGCGTTATGAACACTTAAAGGAACAGAAGTATTTTGAGTTTACCTACTGCTGGGTGTAAGCTAGTTGTCATAGGAAGACGAAGCGAAATTATGTAGTAAATTATGTAGCGAAATTATGTACAGTTTTATAACAAATATGAAAGAAAATTACTTAGTTTTTAGTGAAAATGTATTGATACATTTTCAAAGTAATAAAACAACGCACAATAATATTTGCGTAAGTTAAACAAAAATTTGTCTCTCTAATAAAAATAACAAAATAACTTTTATCTCAATAAACGCGGTATTCGACGTAATAAGGGTCATGTCCTCCTTTTTGTAGCATTAGACTGTTAAGGGTAAATAGTATCAAACTGTAATTATAAATGGTTGTAATTTTTTTAATGAAACGTATAAGACATGAAATGAAAGTGATTCGAAGCGTCACACGAGAACAGTTTTCAATGAATTTCGTGAAACGCGCGAGAGTGAAGGTGTATGTACCCCGCGTGCGCATGCGCAAGCAGATTTGTTATAACTTCAGTCGTAAGGACGTGGCATTCAGTTAAAAATAGCTAGTGTGGATGCAACTGCGTCCAAAATGGATCAGATAGCTGTAATTAAATTTTTAACACTGGAAGGGTGTAAGCCGGTGGATATTCATCGCAGAATGCTGGCTGTGTACGGTGACACATGTGTGTCGAAGCCCACGGTGACGAGGTGGGCGAGAATGTTTAGAGACGGTCGACAGGAGACAACGGATTTGCTGCGTCCCGATCAGGCGCACAAAGTTGTGACAGAGAACCTGATTACTGACATTGACACTGCAATCAAGGGAAATCGACGTCGAAACATATCGTGACGTCGCAAATGAGTTATACGTTTCCATGATGAACCGACATCGTTCTTCGCGGACGGAATTCGTAAATTTCCTAAGCAATGGGACGCCTGCCTAAACGCCATGGGTGATTTTTTTTTAACAAACTTTGTGTGCATTTCACTCATTAAATATTGTCGTTTCTATCTATGTATCTGTCTCATTTCTGTCCCTACGCATCTCATGGATACACACCTCGAAACAATTTCATTTGATCACCCCACATATAAAAACCTCAAAACTTCATTTAAGACTATAACTTGTTGTATCACGTTATATCCAGCAAATCGTGCTGCAACTTTAAAGCCGGAATCTTAAACTATTAAAATTAACAAAAGGTTCTTCGTGAAATAAAGCAGTTACATTATAAGAATATTTTTTCGATTTTCCCTCCTAATTTAGTTTTGAGAAGCAATGTCAGGCAATCGTATTGAAAATAACAACATTTATCCTCTATAACAAATTATTTAATAATATGGGGCATTATGTATATATATTAACCTAAAAATGCAACAAACCACGTTCGATCCATCTGTAGACTCTTACAATCTTGCACTTTACTAAGTGGCACTTCAGAAGTAATTAAGGTATATAACCATATTCATTATTTTCCCTAAAAATTCTCCAAAGAAAACTAACACCTCTTGCAAAAACATTGTTCTGAATGAAAATAAATAACTGTTTTAACCTTACATTAGCTAGAAAAAAAAACATTATGTGACAGCTTTAAGTTTTAATTTTGTCCTCTTTTTTAACTGCCTTTTACACTGTAATCTGCTAATAGTTTTTTTTAACAAAACATTTATGTTTATACTTAAAAGTTTACTTAATTATCGTTTATGAGATTGTTTTGAAAGTTTATGTTAAATAATTAGTTTAAAACCTAATTAGGTTAAATAATTTTCCTTATTAAAACTTTTATTCGCCTTTTAACGTAATGCCGAAAGTGTAAAAAAAATATGTGTTTTTTCAATTGTTTTTTTTAAATAGCACAATATTCCAATTAATGTAAGTGTTAGGTAGGCTTTAATATCACTCTACCTATCATTAAATTTGTATTCATTTTATCAAAATGAGCGAATCATTAATAAATATATATTCTAAGAATATTATTATTTTTTTTTAGCTTTTCAGGGGGCGTGTTATATTTTTTACACTAACGGGCGAGAGTCGTATTTTTTTAGGATACAAGTGATTTAGACAACGAATTTGTAGCGGCCTGGTCAGGTGCACAAAGTTGTGACAGAGAACCTGATTACTGACATTGACACTGCAATCAAGGAAAATCGACGTCGAAACTGAGTTAAACGTTTCCATGATCAACCCACATCGTTCTTCGCGGACGGAATTCGTAACCTTCCTAAGCAATGGGACGCCTGACATCCGTGACAAGACATTTAGTTACGCTCTCTGTTACAAATGTAAGATATTTCAAAATAGTAACAAAACAGTTAAATTAGAAAAGCATTTATAGAGGAAATGAAATGTTAAAAATATTTGCAAGCAGAAAAATGTATCCAGAAATATACATTTCTCCTTAAAATATATAACTTTTTTTACTTTTATAATCAGGAGATCCAACCTGCGCTTTTTCCAGTGCACAAAACATAGTCGGAGACATCATCAGTAATCAGGTTATTTATTTCACTTTGCAAAAAGCTGTGTGATGTAGCTATAGCAACACACTCCGCTGGTGCGCTTGCTGACTTTCAGTTTCTTTATATTTACCATCTAATCTACCATACATCCGAAAAACATCAACGCTAAAATTGGTTGCCAAAATGTGACGCTGCCTCCCAGACTAATATTTGAAAATAGTTTTTATACTCTTTTATTAACACCTTTCAACATATTTGAAAAGTGTTTATGACTTCGGTTTGTCTGGCCGTGTTCTACTCGGGTAAATATACTTGGATTGTCATGAGCTTGGTGTGTGTTATTAAGATTTACCATAAAACATTTCCTATGAAAAATGAAGTTGATAGCATTTAAAGTTCGTTTACAGGATCACGCAAAAAATTCCGTTACGTTATGGACTAAGTGAAAAAAACGTTTGCAGTGTATTTTAAAGATGTTACACAATTTCAAATATAATGCAATTGGCGTGCATTTCTGATGTCCACCAATAGCTAATTAATGTAGAATATGAAGTGCGTAGCTTTTATATGTTCACTTACAGGGATACAAAAAAGAATTCCGTTACAGTACTGCCTCTGAGAGATAATCCCTGGAGATGCTTTTTACAGATGTGGTTTGCTTTTTAAAGTTAACCAAATTTTAGTACATTAAGTGGTGTGTATAAATTTTAGAGCTCAGATACAGGGCTCCACAAAAAAAAAAGAAAATCGTGACCATTATTGCATATGGACGTGAATTGCTTAGAGGTGTTCTTTAATTGTGCTATGCATGAACCAGTTTGACTATAATTAGCATATATAAATAAATTGAAAATATAAATAAAGGAAAAATCGTTTTTCATTGAAACTCTGATAGATTATTTACATTTAATATATATATATATATTTAGTTTGACCATCAACTACACAAAAAGGCTTTTTCATATGAAAGATGTCAATTACGTGTTTAAATAATAAAGTTTTGCATTTTTTTAAAAATTACACGTTTGAATGATTAAGCATCTTGTGTCCTAATCCAGTTTAAAAACTATCTATATACAACGTTTCAAAGTAATTAGTTTAGAAATTTTTGCAATTTACGAAAGAATCCATTTTTTCAATTTTTCCCATTTTCCAATTTTTTTGGATAGGTGACGACGGCGAAGAATAAGCTGTCGAACAGTTTGACTTATCAATTGCCAAATGTGGTAACGCTGCGACTTTCGCTTCCACTCCAAATTAATTTAAAGCATTTAGTAATTAGACGAAACAAAAACATCTATAGACATCTTGCTTTCTGCGCCCCACTTTTATATAAAAAAATTCCTAAAAACGCGTCTAATGCAGCAGTGACAAGAGCACTGGAATTACTCAGAGAAGGATAGATATGCTTATGACGTAGTCTCAGCAGTATCTCACAATCTCGTACCATCAACGCCCTCAACCACTGCCTTTGTGACGACACACGGTCCTTTCGGTACATACCTGCACTAAGGCTGCTATAATAGGCATAATCCTATATAAGGCTCTAACCTGCACAAGTTTAAAAGGGTCCGCATTCCCACCTGTGAGTTTGGCTCAGAGGCATCTGTATCACATTTCTATTGTAATTACCCACTAACAGCTCGCTGGCACATCCGTCGTTCCTCTTCGCCCCCTAGTGGTTGGCTGGGTAATAATCTCTCCCGCCCACCATTTCTTAACAGACTTAAAAATATCTTTATGTTCCTAATAAATCTTTTAAACCCTACCCAATCCTCAGCTATGGATTTGACACCTGGTTGCAAGCATAAATCGTTCAAGAAACATCATCTTCCCCGCCCAGTGTCACGTGGGAGATATTTCTCTGGCAGAGAACTCGAACCTGTTACGTAATTTAATGAAGTTTGACCAAAGTATGTCTCTTTCCACCCCGACCCCTGTCGCGTTTTCCGGCGGGTTTAGCTCCTGCTGAAATATGTATCTCTTTTAACACTTTAATAAAGAATCGGGAGGGACATCTATACTCTACAGATCTAGTCCCCCTTTTGAGAAGTCCTTCCAAGGCATTCAAAACTAGAAGAAAATCAGTTCTGATGATACGCTGAATGCTACCGAATTCAGTATGCAACACTAAGCAAATATAACTGTTTGTGTTATATAACCTATTGAACGTAAAGCTGCATGTAAGAGTTTATGATCGATCAATATCTGTAAATATCCCACTATTACTACTATTATATAATTTTGGGTCAAAAGATTCTGATACCTGTTAAAACTATTTGAATCGTTCATTTTTAAGTAATAGAAAATAATTACATGTACCATAACTAATTAAATTCTACATTATTTAAGAATTTAATGCAACAATCCTCATAAAATGCACAAGTAGCTTAATAAGTATTCAAACGCAAATTCCTCTTGTTGCTATCCTTTTATGTACATAATAAATGAGATCTTTATAATAAAACGATATTTTCATCATTATTCAAGTATGGTACTTAAATTATTTATTTGAACGAAAACTGATGGAACCACAAAATGGATTTTGGATTCTAATGGGATAGAATATCTATTATCGAAGGAGAAACCCTTTATAGGGATATACCGATTCGAAGTAAATGCACTCCAAATCAATTAAAAATATTTAGTAATTAGACGAAAATTTCTTTAACAAAGCCCGTTTTCATAGTGAATTAAAGTTTCAAGTACAATTATTCAGAAAGATCAAAAGGCCAAATAATTAGCGTAATTTTAAAAGCTTAATTATTTAGAAAGTGCATTCAATTTCAAAATTAAAACTGAGTTGATTATTTTTTTATATTCAAGTTTAAGTTTAATTATTTTTAAAAAAATCTTAGAATTTTTTTGTAAAATTTTGTTAATTATTAATATATATAGTTAATATAAAAAAAGGGGTTTTTTTTAGAAAATAGTTTTTTCGCATACAATATTTTTCAAAAGTTTTATGGAAAGTTTCTTTAAATGTTTTTTAATACTCATTTTTTCATGTTAGAGTATGCATTACCCTGTATTTTTTTGTAGCACAAGCTGATTAAAGTAGGAATCCTACTTGAACATTCAATAGCGTTTGTATAGCTAAAACTTATTGAAAAATATGTAAAATAAATCACGCAGTCTACAGCAGGAACTTTCAAACTTTTTTGCTGTTGCAGCTCCTTTTGAACTACCAAAATCTGCTCGCGTCTCCTTTGTCAACAGTGAATTAATAATCATGAATTAATATAACCAGAAAATACAGCATGAAATGTGTTCCATGTAATTTATCCTTTGTTACAACGTTGGTATACAGCGCGAGTTTGATGCTATCTGCCAAACGAAACGGGGTGATATAAGAGGCCATGTGGATCTAAAAACACCATAGAAACTCTGTCTTATCTCTAACCATTTCCGAGTTATGGTGTATAGAAGAAAATGCGTCAAAAATGCGTCAAGTCTGACAAAACCCAAATTTGTGATGCTTCTGTAAAATCTACAGGCAAAATAAGCACATACAGTGGAACTTCCGTTTAACGAAGTCCCTATTTAACGAAGTTTTCTACTTAATGAAATTTTCTTCTGAACCTTGACTTTGCACATCATTAACATGTAAATTAATCTCCATATTACGAAAAACTTATTCTATATAACGAAGTTTATTCCACTTTCGTGCGTGTTCAGTATTCAAACGGAGAGGTTGCTGTTGCGATGGATGTATGAATTTATTTCAGCGGACTGTATGAAAATGAACACATTTGAATCATTTAATCAAAATACCCACATTTAATCACATTTTAATGAAAAAAGAAAAGGTACGCTTCGATTTTTGTTTACTTCTCTTTGTTTTGTGTTTTTTACGCATTATTCTAATTAAATTATTCTCTTATCTACATTGCATAAAAAAATGACTGCCCGAATTATAAAACGTTTATCAAATATTTCCATTTTATGTGTATTTTTATTTTTATGTGGGTTATATGTACACAAGTTTCATAAATTTAAGTTGATTTCTATTTAACGAAGTTTCTTCATAACGAAGTATTTAAGTGTAACGATGAGGCTTCGTTAAATGGAAGTTTCACTGTACTTGGAAAGAGCAGACAAATTCGTATAAGATGACACCATTTCCATCAGAATATATAGATTTAACGAAGGGCGCTTAAATATTGGTGAAGGGCAAAATCAAATTGTCGGAAAAATCTTTAACCGGTAATATCGCAAACATCCTTCTGGTTGAAATTGGTCAAAGTTACCAACAACTTGTGCATTCTATCAGCTTTCGAATAAGGCTACAGAAAATTAAATCGGTTTTCTACTTCAGGATAAATTTAGTATTTTATTTGAAATGCATCACTGAAATCACTCGGGGTAGTATGTTAAATTTACACAATTGGCATCTTTACGCCCAACAAAATCCATTTGCAAGGGCGAAATTCAGTCGCGATTCAGCTTAAATTATTGGCTTGGAATGGCTGGCGATCGCTTGAGTGATGAGGTTATCGCTCGAAGATGAGTTTCGTCTTTGCAAATGGATTTTGTTGGGCGTAATGAGGCCAAATGTGTAAATTTAACATACTATCCCGAGTGATTCAGTGATGCATTTCAAATAAAAGCTATATTTCAACTGGAGTACAAAACCGATTTGGTTTATTATAGGAATCGAGCAGTAGAGACTGTAACACAAGCTGTTCGACAAATTTTTAAACTCAATATCGAGATTACATAGTAAGCAGAATATAAACAATATACGTGAAGAGTCTGGGGCATAATCTATATTTTTTCTGGAAGACACGGTGTACATTGCTGCTTGCAAAAGTAACATTTTTATTCAAAAATATGACAATAATTAAAATGTTTTAACGAAATTTTCAATTTACTTTTATATTTGAAAATTTCTTTTAATAGCACTGCATGGGCGGTTAGATATTGCCACCGAGATTTTCTTGTACAGTTTTAATAACGCTGAAGATATTGTAGTGAAATTTTCAACAGACGTATTTTGCTGTGTGTCATATGCCACAACATAATTAAAAGTGTTGGAAGTAACCACCATTCATGTCTAAATTAAGTTAAAATGAGTGTTCCATATTTTGGAATATAGCTGACAACACATACCGCCAGAGTGATTTAAGAAAAAATATTTCGTTATGATGCTCAAATTGCATAAAATATCATGCTAATATTAAGAAAAGCCTAGCTGAAAAAAATTTATTAAATAGAAATTCTACAACAAGCAGAAAGAATTAGTATGTCAATAATATAAATCATTTAAGAGATTTAATTATTTGAGTTTTGAGTATGACAATGCTATAATACTGACATAATGTCTGTGGTAATTAGTATCTTGTAGTAAATTTATACGAGAATAATATTCATTAGCACTGTATATAAAATATATTTTCTTTAGAAGCTATTAATCTTTGATGAAAGCAAGATTTCAATTTTCAAAATTACCATAATCCATGCATATATAAACATGAAGCAAATTAATTTAGATTATAAATATGTAACAATGGTAACATTTTCTACACAGGCACTTTATATCTTATAATTTAAAATTCAAATCCGTACTTCAAAAGATCAAATGTATTCATCTTTAATCTCTTTTCGAAATCCAGATAATCCCGTAGTTCATTAAATAAAATAATTTAATAAATTGCTTTATAATCTTTACTATACTATTGAAGCAAATTTATTTTAAAAGTTTACGTAATTTAATCATTATATTGTTAGATTATTCAACTTATCATTTCTATTAAAAATGCGTTTCTATCGTTCAATTTATGTTCCCTTTTTTTCTCACAGTTTGTTCTTTTCTGCATGTTGTACTAATAAATCGTAGTAAAACATCCATAACGAACGCCCCTGAATAGCGGACACCTCTTTATAACGAAGATTTTTTCAATCTCCAAAAAATATGTTATTTTCATATGTTTTACCTCTGGAAAACATACACCTCCGAATAGCGAACAAATTCCGCACTGCCAAATTGTCCGTTATTCAGAGGTTTTATTGTATATATATAAAATTAAATCATGAATAAAATACTAAAATGTATTGCAGAATAATTATAAAATAATTTAGATTAAAGAAAAAAGAAAATTCATGTATGGCCTGGCCATGATATATTTTTATCATCATTATCAAAGATAATTCACACACACACACATATATATATATATATTTCATAATTCAAGAAAATAAAATAGATTAGATTATAAAATAAAAGTTGAAATAATAGCGTTTAAAATCTCAATATCACAAAAAATAAAAATAATTATAATTATAAATAAAAATAAACAAAAACCAGCAATGATACAAAAACAGTAATCAAGCAAATACATATACATATGTGCAAATACATCTATAAGAATGATTTATTTTAACTTCGTTTTTTTTCCCCAATGGATACAACTTTTGGTAGTACTTTTTCTTTAGAAATCGAAACCGTATATTCTAATATACCGTATATACCGAATTTTGTTACATTTTGCCCAATAGAGTATACCATAAAGAACATTCCATGTTAGTTTATGACGGCCCTATCTGTTAACAGATTTGTAGTATAAATAATACGTTTTTATAGATTTTAAACATTTTATTGTTCTAACCGTGCTGCATCTTTAAAATTACAATCTATAAAACTCTTATCTAACTAGGAAAGCGCCAAGCTTGGTAATCACAGATTTTGATTATTTTTATATATGTTGTAGGGTAGAAGTCCCTTAATCTCAAGTTAAACGGATTTTATACAACACTCCTTAGGTCTCGAGAAATAGGGGGTCTAATATTATAACACAACTTAAATACCTACTTTGTAAAGCAATTATTGCATTGGTCGTAGCTCAGTTACTATGGCATCTGCTCGTTGTTCTGTGGTTCCAGGTTCGAGACCGGAAAGTGCTACGTTTGTTTTTCTCTTTTTTATTTTATAAATAAACCTGTAATTAAAATATAACAATCGAAATTAAAGATTATAATTTTGTACATTAATTATAATGTTAACCTATTTATTTTTTAATTTCTAACTAAATCGTTATATAAAACATCATTAAACGGTTAATTTTTTAAAAATCATTTTTTTAATGTATTCTTTATTAATGCAATGATACTGAACAAATGTGTCAATTCGTGATTTTAAAGAAACATTATTTATATATTGCCTTAACAAGGGAAGTCAATGCGATGATAATACTACTCTGTTTTTAAAATAAGAAGCATAATTATATTAAAAATTAGCATAATAATTAAATTGCAACATATTATTTTTGCATATTCTTTTGCGACTGTAATTTATATGATATTATTAATAAAATAAGGCATGATTTTGAAACGATTTTGGAATTTTTACTAGTCAATAATAGATCCAATTTTTTTAAACTCTTTAAATGATGAGAAATGTTTAATAATGGCTTAAAAATCAAAAATGCTAAATTAAAATTTAAATATGTTAACATTATAATTAATGTACGGTATTAAAATTTTTAATTGTGAGATTATAAAATTATAATTACAAGCATATTTATAAAACAAAACAAATGTAACTCGTCCCGGTCTCGAACCCGGGTACGCGGAACAACGAGCAGACGCCATAACATCTGAGCTACAACCAACACCGTAATTGTGTTACAAAGTAAGTATTTAAGTTGTGTTAAAATGTTAAACCCCCTATTTATCGAGAACTAAGGAGCGTTGTATAAAATCCGTTGAATCTGAGACTAAGAGGCTTCTACCCTGCAACATATATAAAAATAATCAAAATCTGTGATTACCAAGCTTAGTCCTCTCCTTATAAGTTAAAAAAAAGACCTTCTTCATATAGAAAGAATTGACAAATTAATTTTGAAACTATATCTACAGTCTTAGTTAATTAGAAGACTAAAAGTAATTTTCTTTTCTGTAAATTCTTCGTTCAAATTTATTATTGATCGTATAGTTAAAATATTTTCAGAGACATCTTCAATGATAAAGCTAATTTAATACTATGTAAACTTTAGAGATAATTAGATTTTAGGAAATATCTAACGAGATGTATTTCATATATCAGGACGCTGTGGATTAAAATTTTAAAACACAACGCTGAGCTGATTTTTGAAAAGGCTTATGTAGTATATATGAAAACTAATACACTATAATTAAACACAGTCGAACTCGATTATAGCGAGGGTGAAGGGACAAATGTCTTTGCTCGTTATATCTAAGTTCTTTCAATCAGCGAGTTCAAGCTCTGTTCATTTATTCTCTAAGAATTAGGATGATACATGAAGCTTTGATTGAATCAGTAAAAACAGTTGAACTATCACATTTGTAGAGAAGAATTTAGTTATTGAATAAAAACATGAAATTCAATTATTAATTATAATGATGTGTTCAATTTTATCCTTATTTTACATACTTAAATAAACGAATAGAGAAAAATGAAATAGAAGAAGGAAAAATAATCACTGTTATAATTTGTTTAGTATTATTTGCAGATGAAAAATATCCCCCTTTTCTAAACGTTTCTAGAATTATTTTCATCATATACTAATACTTTCATCTAATTGAGCTCATTATGTGGAAAATATTATCGTTCATCCCATTTGCTTCTAAGAAACTGTGAAGTTTCGTGAAGAACAACTGAAAGCCACTGCATGTATCATAGAAGAAGGAAATATAAGATTTTATATTTCCTTATATATAATATTTTATATTTCCTTCTTCTATGACATGTATTGAAGGGGGTGGCACTTGTTTCATATTCATCCTAATCATAATTTTCAGGAATGGTGTAAATGTGCTTAGAATTGATGAATTTTCTTTTTAAAAATGAGATAAACACGGGTTTATTTTTGCGGGTCTGCTGATTTTTTTGCTCGTTATACATGAACTTTACTCATAAAAATCAAGTTTCTTGTAATGTATTTTTGTATTAAACCAACCATTTGCTTGCAATTCCTCATTAAAACGGAGTTTTCGTTACGTCATTATGGGTCAAGCTATTTTTATCTTAAAAACGGCTCAGATGATTTGAACTAAATTTAGTATCCTACGGTTTTCGGGAAGGAGAAGACTATTGGGCTAGCTCACATGTTCGAGAGATTTCGATTAGTGAGTCATTTTTGGGTCACTGCGGGTCAAATTTATTTAATCAAAAATGGCCCTAACTATTTAATTGAATTTTGTATCTTACGGTTTTCGGACACTAGAAGGTCATCGGTTTAAGTCAATAATATATCGAGTTGAACACAAAGCTATTTTTGACCTTGCATAGCTCGGTCTTCCCTGCTCGTTTTTATAATAAATTGTTATCATGCTTTTGAAAACCCACTTCTTAAATTTCTGTAAAATTTAAGCTTTCTCTCTCTTTTTACTGTCGGTTAAATTTCATTGGCTATCTCTATCAGCTCTTTTGATTGGCTGATGAAGTTATCAGTCCAATCCTTTAGTGTAAATTTTGTATTATAGCTTTTTTCTAATTCTTTTTAACATTTTTTTCATTAAAAATTGTTAATATTCTTATAAATTTAACTTGTTTTAATAAATATGTCTGTAAATATTGTAATGTAGCTCTTTTTATATAATCTCATTTCTATTATTTGTTTTACTGCAAAGTATTAATATAATGTAACTATTTTTCTGTAATTGAAAATGTATGGCTCTGGAGTCTTTTTTTCCAATGATTGGCAAACCAATTCAACTGCAACGGATCTTGTTAGCAAGATCCACAAACATGCTTAATATCTACGCTTCAAGATTTACCGACTGATCAACTTCGAATGAAGGTAGACAAAGTCATTACGAACTTTGTAGGTAATTCTGCATTGGTACATTGGTACAAAAACACAAAGATTACTCTCTAAAAAGGTGGATTAAACTTTGTGCCGTTATATTAAAAATAAATGTACAAAGTGAAATAGCACAAATAAAAAAAATATATATATTGGCAAACAGCTGTTTCGGAGCCCCTAAAGCTCCATCATCAGTGCCAATTCAAAAGATTAAAACCGATTTAAAATCTTAAGCCATGTCAAGTTGCTTGCGTCTTTTCATCTTGACGCGTGCGAGAGATGCAAGGCAACTTGTGTACTGGAGATGTCGTTAGACCAGGATGCACTCGGCAATGCTTGAATATCCAACAGTTTTATAAGAGAATAAATACACACAAAATGCTGAAGAGATAAATGCGTCAGGTTCCGATATTAAAAATATTCATTTTTGCAGTTGTTCCAGGGTAAGTTACACACAGCCGCAAGCAGGGAATGTGAGGAGGAGGCTTGAAAGTTACATATCAAGTGAAGTCAAGGGCAGGCGGCGAGCGACTGACTTGCTGTTCCAAAGTTTCTTTCATCGTTGCAGTGGCGATAATTAGATACGCCAATTAGACAGATAACATGCTGTTTCGGTGAGAACAATGTGATGAGAAACAGGTGGTAATTGTCCGTTATTGGTAAGCCTATGGGGGAGAGATGAATGTAAAATATTAATTTAAGCGCCAGAATGGAGATATGGAATTTTGGTAAACCGGCGAAACCGCATGGAGTATTTCTCATGGGGGTTAGCTTAAAGTATTGAGAACTGGTGATTGAAAATAGAATTGGTACGTTAGAGATATTATATATTAAAGGCATCTGGACAATTGGGAAAATAATGAAATACGTTAAAAGGAATGAACCTAGACGAACAAAAGTGTAGGCGTAAAAATGTAAGTAAAGTTTAGATAGAAAAGAGCGGATTGTAATGGGAATAAATTCTTTTTCTTTTTTTTTATAACGACATGATTTATGCGGTGAGGAAAGAGATCCGAATGAATTAAAGAACGCTTAATAAAAGAGAAATACAGGGGGGTAGCTAGATTTTATAACACGAAAAATAAAGTAATTTTAAAGAAAGAAAAATTTAGAAAAAGTAAGGGGATGGGGGAATTAATTTTAAGAAAGTGGAATATGTGAAGTTAAATCCACTTCACATATATCTCCCCAACAACCGAAGACGAAAAAAAAATGAAGGTCCATAGGAAACGGAAAACCACCTGTGTCTTTTCACTAACAAGAAAAATCAGATGAAAATTATGAATAAAGTATTTGTAACTACATAAAATAATTAAAATAACAATACACAAAAATAATCTTGATAAACAAACAAATACATCATGTCTCAAATATATATGCATGCCTTCATAAGCATGACACAAACCAAACTGGGTCGACCTCTTATGTTTGAAAATTAAAATATATGAATGAACTCAAAAAAATTTTTTAAATATGTTTCTGGATTTTCTTTTTTCTTTTCTTTTCTTTAAGTGTGCACACGTATTATAAAACATAACCAGAAACTAAATGAAAATTAACTTGAAATTCAAATTCAAGAAAATAGCAATTTTTTATAAATTGCAAGAAATGTTGGTTGTTTCCAACATCAAATAATGTTTTTGAGACATGAAACTAAATGAAAAATAAAACACAAAACAAATAATACATGTAATAAATATGAGTACTCCTTAGGCGAACAAACAAAAAAAATAAGTGAAATTAAATACCAAATTGTTTTTTTTTATAAAATGTAAAGTATTCTAAAATGGCATGAGAATGAATAAACATGGAAAATTAGGAAGAGATTGTATAAATATGCATGTTTCTGTGATGGCTTATATAAGAAAATTTTTTTAAAACTAATAAACAATTTAGAAATCATATGTCATGTGCGTTCTTTTTTTTATTAAAAAAATGTAATTATGAGAACTTATTGGATGTGTATTAAAAATTTAACAAAAAGTTTAGAGAGGAACAAAAAACGTATATTGCGAACTACGAAACAGGCGACATTATAAAAGAAAGACATTGTGTGTGTGTGTGTGAGTGCAACTTGCGCAAACATCATAAATTTGATGATATATGTACATGATCTGTACCAGGTGAAGTATGCACGAGTCTGTAAGAAGAGAGGAGGTATACACCTGTTTGAAGAACGAACAAAATTCGTGAATAAGGAAATCTTATCACGTGAACAGTGTTTTCAGTGGGTGAAAACAGCAAAAACGAAAAGTAAAATTCTTTTTTATATAACGATATGTCAAAAGAGAAGCAGATACAATTTTATAGCATAGCAAATGAGTATGATATTGCAGTAAATGAGTATATGTGTAACATTGAATTAAAACATTGAATGATATTGCATGTAGTGAAATATGAAAAAAAAAACATACTAGAAGTCCTCTATGTATTTAAACATTTTGAGAGGGAAGGGTAAAAATTTAAATTGAGAAAATAAAAAAATTCTGCTTATAGCTGTAAATGTAAGGAAAGGAGCGTCTGACATGTAAACAAGTTTAATGTAAAATGTTTAGTGCGAAGAACCTCATTGAGAGTATCTTAATTGTTTTCATTTATTTTTTTTTAAAAGGAGAGGGTGGTAATTAAGATGATAAAGAAAGGACAGTTATTATAATTTTAAGTGTATGTAAAATAAAAACAAGAAAAACACAAGTACTGAACCTAAGTGGGACAGAAGAAGTCAACGGTATGTGTGTAAACAGAACCCAAAAGTTTGAGTTTTCTATGATCCACAAATAGCATACGCTATACGATGAACTAACGTGTGTGTGTATATATATATATAACCTATGAACTATGCTATGAGAAAACTATGCACAATGATTTCCCGTGTATACAAAAAAACCCGAAAAAAACAAAAACAAAAAAAAACAACTATGAACTATTCTATGAGTAACTATGAGCGAAATTTTCCATACACACAAGGAACCACAAACAATGAACTACTTGTATATAAAAAAACAAAAAGAATACCGTCGAAAATGTCCGTCAACCAGTACCTAGATTGATTTTTCTCTTTTATTTTTTTAAACAAAATTAAAGATGTGGTAAAGAGAAAAGCAAATGTAATGGCCTTCGGAGTCAAATGTGGCAAACCAAATGAGAAAAAAAATATATAAGTCTGTGTAAGAAGATTAAAAAAAATAGTAACCAAAACAAATGTTAGGACTATAAATTGAAAAGGAATGTGCTTGTTTTACCTTGCCATAGGAATAGTTTACAACATTAATAAGATAATATAACTATATTTTATCTTTACCTGTTTTTGTCATTAGACCTAAAAAACAAGAACTTGAGTTGTCGTTTATACTAGGAAAAATGATGCGAAGACATCATCGATAGTGAAATTATTACAGGTTGTCTCCCCTATGAATATGCATCTGTAAGCTGTAGGCTGTACATAAAAACTGAAGAGTACACTCAAAATAATGTGAAAGAAGATGTATAAAATATAATAGCATTAATAAACATTTAAGGTTGCTTAATAAAAATATTCAGTACAATACCTAAACTTGAGAAATCACGAGCGTAGACATCAAGTAAAAAAATGTTGCCATTATATTGGAGTAGAGGAATGAATTGAGTCACCAGTAAAATTAAAGAAAATGGGAGAATGTAAATAAAGGTGTATATAAAGTAACATAAAAGGTATGTTAAATCGAGCAAATTAAGCAACTAGGTTTTGAAAAAAAAAATGTTGTGAAGAAAGGAAAATGTGTAATGTTCATGTGAACCGATATACATATTACCTAGAATATTAAATTTTGACTACCAATGGGATATTTGACAGTGCGCGTGTAAAGTATTGAGTGGTCACAATGAATGAAATTAGCATTGAATTGAAATGACACTGCATGTGTGACATTAGTGAACATAAAAAACATTGAATTGTAAATGAATGTGTAAATATCTAAGAGGGGCACTGTTTTCGTATCTCAATAGTGTGTGTAAGAAATGTTAATTGAATAAAAAAAGGCAAGTGTTTGAATATATCTTAAAAAAATGTAATATTTAAGTAAGTTTAAATACTTATTTAAATTTATTATGAACAAACTTTATTCGTGTGAACATGCATGTAATATATTAGATTTTCAAATCAGCCAGAGGATTACTAGCTGAATGAAAACAAAATATTCATTTCTGACATAAAGTTATTCCGCGGAAATAACTCAATGAAAGAATAACATACATGAAACATAAAAAGAAACGAAATAAAAGTGCAGTTGATTAAATTTTGAATTATAAGTTCTACAATATAAAGAGTTTCTATTTATGAAGTGAACAGATGTCATAACCGCAAGCGTAGATGTATCGTGTCGTAGAAATGTTGAATGGGAAAAAAATGTAAGATGCGGGAAGTCTGAATGGACTTTAGAAAAAGGGAGTGACAGGCATTATCAGTTTAATATGAACAAGCTATAAACTCGTGTTCGTTCATCCCTTTTTTTGTGTGAAATCTAAAGCTTAAATTTAACATTAATTGAGTGTTTGAAATTCAGAATAAGTTAGCATAGGGAGATTGAAATTGGCAAAATAACTACTAAGCTAAAATATTGACTGAACTGAACTTAAAATTACTCCTATAATAATTATTATTATTCCTTTTTTTGTGGGGTCTCATTACTATTTTAAAACATATCACACTAAAAGAGTGTGACGGAAAATAAAAAAAAATCACACACTTACATAAAGATAAACTAGAATATATATGTAATAAACATTGAAACACCTTAAGAATATATAATTGTAAATAATAAAAAAATATGAAATAGTTGCAAAATATATGAGCATAAACATATATGTATACTAATATGCATGATTTAACTTCAAAGGAGTTTATAAGAGAATGGCCAAAGTGAATGTGCACAAAAACTTAAAATTTCGCAATATAATATATTACAATATATGAAAACTAGAGTAAAATGCTTCACTTGTAAGGTATGTGAAAAAAAAAAATATATCCATACATTATATGTGTTATATTTATGAAATACAAAACCCAACATAATAATTATGAACTTAAAATAAGATAAACAAAAGTATTTTGTATTATTAAGTTAAACTGTTAGAAATAGGTGCAGAGGGACAAGAAAATTCTTTACAGTTAAGTTCTTAAAGGAAAATTATAGGCCAGCTATAAACTTAATCAATTAAGAAAAACACCAAAAGAATCAAATGCAATTCATGGCCGTCAGACAGAAACAATTGTACTGTCTGAATTGTACAATATCACACTGTATTATTTTATTTTATATTATATTAAAAGCTGAAAACTAAGTGATAAAAGCAAAAAAAATTAATCTGAAATTTTGCAGTACCTTTGTAGGTGTCAAATAAAAGTTAATAAAAATGAACCTTTGCAATTTTTTTAAATATGAATTTTTGCTTAAACTATGTGTAAATTTTATTCAACGAAGCACAAACATCTCTTTCAATAATATTAAAAAAATACTACAAAAGTGTGTATTTTCAACCAAAACACGAATTAACAGTAAGTAATTATGCATTTGACCATTCTCTAAATTATGCACAGTACACATTTAATAACATAATTATCAAACAAAAAAAATATAAGGTATATTATAAACAGTACACACCAACAAGCAAAAATTTTGTAGTGTCGAGCAGTTTTTTCTATATATACGTGGAAAATAAAACACTATTTTCATTTCGGCATGGTATTTTGTTTTGTTGCTAATTGATAGCATATAATAAAGAAAAGTCCTCTTTTTTTACATCAATTAGCACAAATAGTTAAGAATCTTATTTTTTTTTAATTCTCTCATTATATCTCAAGAGCGGTAAAAAAGCTATGGTTGCATTTCAGTCACTTATACAATCTTTGTATTAGTCATAGTGTCAGTTTGAAAAATAAGATTTTTATCGATACACACAATAAAAAAAAATAAATAAAAACTTTGTTAAAAATTCTATGTAGCAGATATAAAAGAAAGAAAAAAAAATCATATAAAATATAAAGCCATTTTATAAAACTAGAAGCAGAAATTTAACGAAAATGTAAATATTGCTTGAGTATGACACTACATAATAATATTAAACTTTAAACAAGAATTACTTATATCTGTAAAAAGTTTCTTTTATGAAATAAAAGTTTTTAGTCGTTCAAGTTCTGGTAGGACTATCTTTCCAATAATCGGAGAACCAATTACAGATATTATTATAAAAGACTTACCTTAGGAATAGCCTTTCAAGAATTTAATCACACGACCTGCAAAATTACTACACAACAGTTCACTTTAATTAAAAAAATGGTTGTAAAATTTAAATATCAGCCCTTTCTATCTTTATTAATTTGGACTCTGAATCTTTGTTTAGCTAATGCGATGTTTACTTTTTTTTTAAACTGATTGAGTATAACGTAGAACATGTGTGAGGTAAAAGTAGGTCGTTGTTTTTCGATGAATCATCTTTAAAATGAAAACACTTGAAATCTTTACTGATTATCGGCGCATCACTTCCGAAAATAGAGAACAGTTAGTTTTTTGATAAATTAGGGATAATTTTCTTGAAACTTTTGGCACTGCACTGTGGCTTGTTGACACATTTATAAAGTTTCTGTCAGAACGAAAGGCGGGTTGTCCATAGGTGCGACTTTCAACAGTCAAAAATATTATTCAAGAATCAAGATCCATGGAAGTCGAAGTTTCTCTCGAGAAGAACAGTCTAGTTAATGATCGCTGAGCCGGCTTAAAGCACTTACAGAGTTTCACGGAGAGTGCGGTCAAAGGTGAGAGAGAGAAAATGCGCTCAGTTTGTCGGTTGACCGGGGAAAATCTTGAATGCGCGTACACTGATTCATTGAAAGTTCGTAGAAAATGTAGTTTGACGGTCCTTCTAAAAATAGTATCCTTATGTACTATTGCGAGTCGAGGAACTACGATGAGTGTTGAAACCCGTCAGAAAAGATTTTAATTTGGTAGAAGAAATTACGTGATTTTTGCAATGTTTTTTTTAAACCAAAATGCCCTCCTCCTCGTTAAACACGACGACCTGCGCGTACTGGCGTTATGCACCAAGTTATGTACTGGAGATGTCGTTAGACCAGGATGCACTCGGCAATTCTTGAATATCTAACAGTCCTGTAAAGAATAAATACACACAAAATGCTGAAGAGATAAATGCGTCAGGTTCCGATATTAAAAATATTTATTTTTGCAGTTGTTCCAGGGTAAGTTACACACAGGTCGCCGGCCCGCAAGCAGGTGGCCAGACCGTCTCCAAAAGTTTATCCGGGGAATTGACGGAGGCGAGATCGAACTCTGAAGAGCACGGTGCGTGGTGGCTCTGTTGTGACGCTTGGTCAGTGCGTGAGGCGGCGTTAAGCAACCCTCGGTATTGGTAAGCGGCAGAGCACAGATACCGGCATGTAGGTTGATGGACTACATAGAGCTCCTATAATACAGGCTGAATCATATCGCCATTTAATGACCCAGCGGACCAAAAACCAAGCTAAAACCGGTTTGCTTACCGTACTAGTGGACCGCGAGTGACAGTAACAGGTACGGCAAACACCTGCACAGGCGGTTTCCTAATGCTGAGCTAGGTCACAATATGGCGGTTATTTTGGGCAACATAATGGATATGCGTCAGCTCCCTTTATAGGAGCCTTAGGACTACATGGCCCGCTTCTACCACGTCATCCTCTGCAGCTGGAGTAGTTGTGTGTCGACCTCAGCGGTTGAACAGACAAGGGAATGCCCAGAACCAAGTATGGCTTAAGTCCGAATGCGGCCCCTCAGGTCACTGTGGCGGAAGACATACATTGGAGGGGGAACACTCTCTCACTACACTGTTTGACTAAGAGGATTCGGACCAGAGGCTCGCCGGCTAACGCGGTGGCAATCAAGCCAAAACTCGAAATCTCGGGTCGAACACCAATCCAGTGTGTCTTTGCGTAATCGGAGCTTGCTGCGCCTGGGATTAGTAGGAGTCTAATAATAAATTTCAATCTACTAAACTCGATCGGGACCGCTTCTTTGGCGTTTTTGAAGGAGTTTTCCATGGCCTTCAGAGTTCTACAGTGGTTCTTCATTTAACTTTCCGTTGTTGTGCATTAACATTTGTTGTGTTTGTATTTTTGTGTGTTTGTTTTTATATGTGAATGCATCTCCAGTTGAGTCGACCGGGTATCACCTGCATTTCGCTGCAGGGTTAGCCGGAAGAAAAGCTTCTGGGGGGGGCGGGCAGGGCGGGCAGGGCGTGTCAATGCCTCAGGGGCCCTTTTCCTCGAGGCCCCGGGCTGGCGAGAGGCTTCTCCTACTCGCTGCGGCCGATGAACCAGTCGTTTCCTTTTTACTTAGGACTCGATGATCGGAAGCCGCGGTAAAGCAAGAGTCGTTGGGGAAGTTTGACATATGGTCTAAGACCCGGTTCCTCTTTAGGGTTCCTGCTACGAAGCCGTCAGAGGACTCCAACGGCTCACCAGGTGTTTTTGTGGTAGTGTCCTCATAGTTGGGACTCCACCGCATATCGCAACGACCTTTGTTGTCAAACTCTTGGGTTCAATGGGAGTGATGCGCAGGTGGCGGTGTTCCCACCGGTCGCAGCGCATACAGGAGGATCCTCCTGGTCGTGCACGTTAAAAGTCACTCAGGACTTGGGTTCGACGGTTGACATGCCTGACGGGCGCCGCTCGGCGCCTTGCGGCGAAGCTTAGTTTTATACTGTCCACAGTGTAAAGAATGGTGGAAATTTGCTCAGATATATGGGAAAGGAGCAGATTCAAGCGAAAGATTTATTGACCAATAGAAAAATAGTAGTAACCGGGCAACAGCCAACAGGAAAACAGCAAAGGGAATGGGACGGATTCAAGCTAAATGTTTACTGACCAATAGAAAAACAGGAGACTCCGGGCAACAGCCAACAGGCAAACCGCAAATGGAGCGGATTCAAGTGAAAGATTTATTGACCAATAGGAAAACCGGAGATTCCGGTTAAACAACCAATAGGAAAACCGGAAATTTCGGTTAAACAACCAATAGGAAAACAGCATAGGGAATAGAAAATGCTGAAAAACTAAGAAAAATAGGTTTTTATGTAATGTTTCTAACAATCAGATAATGGGGGAATAGCGAATTCACAATTAACATTATTTCTAAAATTTGTATAAATATGAAATGCCTCAAGAAAGTTAAGTTCATGTAAAGATGTAGGTTTAATGCACATTCTTTGCACAGAGTACGGTATGCGGAATGCTACCGAAACTAGTATGCATTGAAATTGCAAATTTCTGGTGCTATTAACGTTGCACTTTTTCCATTTCTATTATATTGAACCATGTACTATATTAATAATTTTTCTAATCCTTATTTGATTTTAAAAGATAATTTGCTAAATATTCCAGTTTTATCTCTTAGGATTTCAAAATTTATCAGTTTATTGTGAACACTATGAGTTTTAGAAATGAGCATCAATTTTTGGAGATTTAGAGGCATTAACGCAAAAATAAGTGAAATATTGCCAGCCAGGATATCGTTGAGATAGCTCAGTAGGAAGAGCGCTGGCACGGCAAGCCAAAGTACCCAGGTTCGTGTCCTGGTCCCGGCATTTTTCGCGGTGTTGGAATAAATTTCAATTATGATATTCCAAACATTGAATATTTATTTTTTTCCCATAAAATGTAACATGTTTCTGTTAAAAGCATTTTATTTCTTAAAGCGTTCAGTTTAGACGGGAAAAATAATTGTAATTTAAAATTCATTGAAAAAAATGAGCCCATTACAACTGAGTTGCTTGTATACAGGGTGATTCCTTTAGTACATTTCACCTCAAGTAACAGGTAACATATAGTTTCATATATTAATTTTCTTCAGCAATGGAACGTTTTCTTTAATTTTAGGGAAGCAAATTTTCACTTAGTAATATGAAGTGTGTATAAAGAAACCATGAAATAACATTTGTCATTCCATCTAGTTTTGTTTTTATAAACATTCATTTTTAAATATAAAATTATTGAAATAATTTTCAGTCACAAATATCTAACTTTTTCATGCTTTTAATGTTTTTTTTCATGAAAGGGAATTTTTTATTTAAAAATCAGTCAAAAACAATCATATTCATAATACAAGGGAAGTATTATTTTTAACAATATTTTTAATAATTTTAATATTTATAATATTTTAAAATTTTAAAATTTTAATAATTTTAATAATTTTAATAATTTTAATATTTGTAATATACCACTGAATAAGAATATCACAAAGTATAGGCTGACCATTTGGTACGCTTACCTTGATTTCAACCAATGTGTCCTAATTTCAGTTTTTCAAAACTGAGTTATATGCCTTCAAAATGAGTACTGTCTTTTTCAAATTAGGACATCCAATCACCTTAGTCAAGAGGTTTTAATTCCCCATATAAGAAACAAGTTGGAAATTGTACGTCAAACGTGACAAATGAGGTGTGTTCGTACGACAACTAGTTTCAGTGAAATGAATTATATCGTCTGTTATTATATGATTAATTTCTGTAATAAAGTAAGTACATTTTAAGTTGCCAACATTTTATCATTTGTTGACATTTACTGAAAATTCCAATGGGAAGCATAAGCCTAGCATTGAAAATTTCAGAACTTGAAATCCATATTTAGACTCTTTTACCATTTAATATCTATTTCTCCGGAAACTTCTATCCAAAAACTGTCGGTAGATTATAGGATTGCTATAATTAAACAATTTTAGTATACAAATTCGGTTTTTAAATTCAGTAATACGGAAATAATAGGACTCCATCTTAAATAGGACGAAATCACCACGGCAACCTAGAATCATTACCTATCATGTGATATCATTGAATTAACTACGTATGATAGGATTTAATAGAATGATACATCTCGGTCGCTTAACTTTTAATCCTCGGAAGCTGCTATAGCAAAGAAGTACCAATTTTTAAAAAATTCAAATTACTTAATAAATATTTTTATTAATATCTTTTTAAGTTTTGATTCGATTTTCATAAAATTTGAAATGCCTCGACAAATTTCTACATAGATTATATATATTAAATTTTAAATCATTTGGTTGGGTAGTTTTTGCGCTGTTATATGCGGACAGACGGACAGACAGAAAACGGACGGACGGACAGACGGAAGGACCAGACGACGACTATATGTGATACGTATTTATATAATTACGAGCGCACCTAAAAATGATAGCAGCCAGTAGTATAGCGTCAGAGCGGCGAATGTTTCGGGCGGTAATTTTTTTAGGGGCACCAGAAAATTGTTGTATGATGAACTAGAGCATAAAAACCTATAGTTATAACTAAGGAAAGAGCGCTACACTTAGAATTGCCCTGGGTACTCAAAAACCACAATATGCCATTGACAGCCGTCTTTTCAAACAAACCAATCAACCAACCACTTTATAGGGTCACAAAAACTAAATAGTTCCTTGGGCACAAAAGTCTGTTAGTCAGGCCCTGCTTGCACTACGTCACAGGTTTTGCTTCATATTTGCAAATGATTGCATTCCGATCTGATAAAATCGTTGCATACGTTAAAAAGAATTCATTTCACTTTCGGAGAAAATTCGTGTTTTTAATTAAAAGAAAAGCAAGTTGGAAATTGTACGTTAAACGTGATAAATGAGATGTGTTCGTCTATAACTAGCTTTACAATGTAAAAGAATCATCCTTATTATTTCACTGAAATGAATTATATCGTCTGCTAGGAGCGAAAAGGGCATGCCTTTTTTTATTTTTACGTATGCCACATTTACAGATGCGATTTATTTTTCGACACCAGACAGCGCTGCAAAATTCACCATGGAGATCTTGCTTTGCGAATGATTAAATCCAGGGTTTAAT
This sequence comes from Maratus michaelseni, assembly GCA_963931845.1. NCBI lineage: Eukaryota > Metazoa > Arthropoda > Arachnida > Araneae > Salticidae > Maratus > Maratus michaelseni. The sequence continues at coordinate 376,603,627 of OZ007593.1, read as the reverse complement.
ATTTTTATGAATCATGATGAACGAATCTCCTGTGTTTATTTACTCTAATGGATTGGAATATTCGGCTTTCAAACTAATTTCAACTGAAGTTATCTCAGAATCGATACATATTTGAATGTAACTCATCTCTCAAACAAACAATTTTTTTTAATGATCTTACTAAAAAGGAAACTTTTATGTAATTTTATATGGAAAAATAATTTTGAATAAAAATGCCTCCTGGCATATGAAAAAAGAGTTGGTCAGCCCGTATTTGCTTTCCTCAGTGACATGATTTACGTTTTTATTAACACTTTCCAACCTAGTTGAAAAGTGTTTATGACTTCGGTTTGTCAGGCCGTCTGGCTGTCTGCCGTTTATCCGTGCACTAACTCGCGTAAATATACTCGATTGTCCTGAAATTTTTGTATGTTATTGTCGTTTACTATACCACGTTCCCTACTTCAACTGAAGTGTGTAGCACTTACAGTTTTCTTACAGGAACAGTCAAAAGTATTCCGTTACATTACAGTCAATGGGAAATAATCGTTTTAAGTGCATTTTGATCATGTTACGCTATTTGAAACATGATGAAATTGATAATAATGAAGCGCATTAAAACATTCTTTTTGTAGAATATGGGGTACAAAGCATTTATTATTCATTTACAGGGTCAAACAAAAGAATTCTGTTACACATCGTTCTATGGGGAAAAATCGTTTGCAGTGCATTTAGTGAATTTCACTATTTCAAACATAATGAAAATTATATGCATTACTGAGGTGCACTGTAAATTGCTCTCTTGAAAGTGTGGAGTGCATTGCGTTTGTTTACAGGGACACACAAAAGATATCGGTTACAGTAGATGTGCGATATTTATAGTCTATTTGTGATAAGTGCGTTTTCAACTTTGGTGTGCGTTTTTAAATTTATCTAAATTTTTCATAGTACGTGTGTGTTTATAAACTCGGCTGTTCATATACAGGGCTACACATGGCAATCCGTAAGTATTACATACTATGGGAATGAATTGCTTAAGGGTAGTTTTTAACGGTGTTACGTATTTTCCTGCTGAATTATATTTAGTAGACTAATAGAAGTTTGTGGAATATAAATAAATTCATATACAGGGCTACGCAAAGATAAAGATACATTGTCGTTTACGGTTGGTAATTGCTACGAGTCGGTTTTAAGTTGCCTTTTAGCTTAATATGTGGTGTGCACAAAAGTCTTCAGATAATATACAGGGCTGTACAAAAGATTTCGAGTGTAATTCCATTGATTGGCAAAAATTGCTAAATGTTATTATTCAAACTGAACTAAATTTTATCAAGCTATATATCCACATCTATTGATCCTATACAGGGCTGCACAAAATAATTCGATTGTTTTTTTGACACTGGAAGGTAATTTCAAAAACTGTATTTTTCAATGTGCTATATGTTTTCTAAACTTACTTACATATCTTCTTTCACCTTATTTAACGGTGTAGTTTCGTTACAGTTTTCTGGCTGTGTTGGAAAGTGTTTCATAATCTATGCTTGACGCATGATTTTTCTTTCTTGTTATTATATAGATTATGTATGATAGGATTTAATAGAACGAATAAAACTTTTATTAATATCTTTTTAAGTTTTAATTCGATTTTCATAAAATTTGAAATGACTCGACAAAATTCTTCAACAGTTATACATATTAAATTTCAAACCGATCGTTGATTAGTTTTTACGCTCTTATATGCGGACAGACGGACAGACTAAACGACGACTATAGGTGCTACGAATTTATGTAATTAAAAACGCTCCTAAAAAAGGGATTTTGCATCAGTGTCAGTTATTTGGTTTGTACAGGCTTGTATTGTTTGGTATTGTTTGGTTTGTGTTTATAATATCGGTATGCACAATACGTTTTACTAAATCGATGATGCTTTATAACTTTGTCACTGAAGTTTTGGCCGTATCTTACATAGATTTCGCGATATGATCTATTTCCGTCATTTACCACTAGTGGGGAGGGGAGGAGGCTGCTGTGAGGTACCTCATCGTGTAGCACCTTCTTATGCCTAGACAAAACATTCATGCCTGTTTCTAAATTAGCTCACCAGTTATTTGAGACGAAATTGACTTACTGTTATACACTGTATAATAATAATAATAAAAAAAATAATATTACCTTTTTACGGGTGTAATTCTTCATGGAAAGTTGTTAAAATATTAATTAGATATTCTTTGTATTGCTTACAAATACATTCATAACCATGTGTAATAAATACGTTTAAAACATTGTAAATCTTTAAATGCTACAGAAATCCCATTCAAATATACTGAAAAAAAAAAGTTAACATCAAATTGTTTTGAAAAACTCCTTTTAATTTTTTTTTTAAAATTGAGTTTTTAAAATTAGTTGAAAAAAATCAGAAAAATAAATCAGAGAATTTAAATTTCTGAATAGCTATTCTGAATTTAACTTTATCCTATAGTTAAATTATTTTTAGAAACATGTCGAATGCTGAAATTAGTTGAATATCATGTGAACTTTAAAAATAATCAGCTTTTAAGGAATGGTTAATAAGATACATCTTTCATTATACAGTTCGTTGCTGATTAAAGTTTTATAATAATAGAGCAAAACTAATTTCTCGAAGGTCTTTCGTCTTGCATATGAAAACTAATCCTTAAAATTAATTTCCAGTATTTGAAGCTACACTGGTTCTTTAAAAATTCAAAAGCTATTAGTTTTAGATTTTAGAAAGACGAAAATATTTACTATGCATAAGCAATATTTCATTTTAATTTTTAGAATGATGAAGTTGATAAAAAATAAACTTTTATTTAAAAATATTAGCATGTAAAATACAGCTCTGGCATAAAAATATATCATTTGAAAAAAGAAAAAAATCAGATCCATTTGAAAAAGGGCTGAATATACCGGATAATTCAAAATAAATGTATTGATGCTTATCTCTTAAACCGCTGATAATAGAAACATACCCGAGTACGGGTAAGGCACAACCCGATCCGACGAAAATTTCTGCCTAAAGTCAACCCGAAATCGGACCCAATCCCTATACACTTAAACCCGAACCCTCGAGTGAAAGAAAATTAATGCCTATTTTAATGCAATTATGGAAAAATAGTCCACAATTATATCTCTAATATCAATTTTCCTTTTTTTGTATAAAAATGAACACATACACACTCATTTAATTTCAGATAAAGGACTCCCCAACTTTGAAATGACATAACTTCGAAACAGTGAGAGATAGATATGTGAAACAAGTTGAACGTTAGACAGATAGGTCTGGAATTTTTTATACATCAATTTAAAAAAAATAGTTCCAATATTGGACACGAGAGGGCGCTGCAATCACAAAGCTGTGTCTTTGAAATAGTTCCTGAAAGTGAGCTGTTTGAACTGAGATAAAAATCACATTACAATGGTTTCGATATGGTTACCTTTTTCAGCAACAACATGACGCAACCTAAAGGTAAAGTTCGAAATCACTTGTTGCAATACTTCTATTGAAATGGATGCACATGCCTCACAGATGAATTGTTCAAGCTGTTCCAACGTTTGGGGATTCTTAGAATAAACAGCGTCCTTCAAGTAACCCCACAAAAAGAAGTCGCATGGATTCAGATCCGGGGAATATGGTGGCCAATCCATACCAATACCTGTCACTTTGAGATAATTAAAGCAATGACTCTCTCACTGAAGTATTCTTCGAGGAACTCAAACACTACAGTAGTTGGGTGGGGCCCCATCCTGCATAAACCATGAAATTTCTGGTGCATCCTCTAGAGCTTGAAATGTTCCAATAAACTGCTGTAAAATTTCAATATGTCGAGATGCGTTAATCGTTTCCCTCCTGAAAAAGGGCCCAATGATTCCTTTACTGGACAGTCCTGCCCACACTGAAATTTTTGCTGAGTGCATTTTGAAAGACACACAAACGGGTTTTCTGTGCCCCATATTCGCCAGTTTTGTTTTTCACATATCCCTCTAAATGAAAATGGGCCTCATCGGTGAACCATACATGACCGACATCAATTTTATTTTCATCAATCATCTGCAGTAACTCATTTGCAAAAACTTCTCTTTGTTGTAGAGCTGTATTTGTGATCGCTTGATGGCACTGTATTTTATAGGGAAAGAGCTTCAGGCCTTTTCGCATTATACTGTGCGTAGTGGTGTTTGACAATCCTGCTTCAGCACTGACTCGCCTTATGGATTTTTGAGGACAACGTCTAACAATTTCTTCGACTGCTTGCACATTTTCAGGTGTCATGACTGATCGACTGCATCCCACATTTCCGCCTAAATCATCGGCCACACTGCCCGTCCGTTCAAACTTGTTGAATAAATTGCGAATTGTTTTCAAGTCTGGACCTTTTTTAACATAATTTTTTTTTGAAAACTTCGCTTTGTCATCGTCGGACTTCGATTTAATCGATGGTATTCAAGTACAATAAAAATTCGTTGTTCGAAGGAATACGGCATGATATTCTTGAATTCCGAATTATTCTCTAATTCTATACAACTTTTTTACACGTGTCAGCATTGAAAAAGACGCACGAATGAAATTTCTGTACTTCTGAGTACCATTTAAAGTTCCATGTGCTTCTGCTGCCACCTATTATCCAATATTGGAACTATTTTTTCAAATTCGTGTATAACAAACTCCAGACCTATCTGTTTAACAATTAACTTGTTTCACATTTCTATCTCTCACTGTTTCGAAGTTACGTCATTTCAAAGTTGGGGAGTCCTTTCTAGAACCCCCTGTATATAGGCTATATTATATACAGGTCTGCACAAAAGAATTCGGATGTTTTTCCAATTATTGATTTAAATTGTGTTTTCAAATGTGTTATGCGTTTTCCTAGTTGTTTGCTTCACTGCAAAAAAAAAATAATAATAGTTAAAAAAAAATAATAATAATAATACATTTTTTTTATTTTGCAGTATAATTCTGGCACCCCAGCTTCTAGTATTATACCGTAAAATTTACAGTAATAAACAGTAAAATAAGCAGTAATACGCTACAGCGCATGCACGGCTGCGTATTACTGGTTATTTTACTGTTTATTACTGTTAATTTTACGGTATAATACTGGCAGCTAGGATGGTAGTATTATACTGTAAAATCAGCAATTTTTTTTGCAGTATACACATCATATTTCATTTTATTAAACTGTGAAGTTTTGTTACGATATTCTGAATATGTTGGAAAGTGTTTCATAATCTATGCTTGACGCAAGATTTTTCATTCTTGTTCATTTAAAAAAATGAAATCTTAACCCTAAAATGAATCTTTAAATAGTAACTACTTTCGAATAATAAAAAAGTAATTTTCTTTTTTGAAAACTAACGTGATGGCTAAGGTGTCCATTTGACAGGTAAGTAATAAAAAAAGTTCCATCTTGATTGGCACTCTTCTTTATAATCAATGATTTCAAGCAATTAAACAAGTGAGCAACTTGATTTGAAACCTCAAATCTTTTCAACGTCTTTCTCTTTTAAAGACGTGATGGTTAAAGTTGCATTAATGAAGACTTCAAATGAAACCTTCACAAATTCTTTTTGTTACAAGGAATTAAAAAGTTTTAATGGATCACGTTATTTTTGTATTGTGATTATTGACAAAGAAATAAAAGAAGGACGCACGAATAATCTTTGATAATAATAGCATGCACTTAAAGATTGGTTTTTAGATTTCAGATAATTTGAAAGCGAATTTAGAATTTGAAAGCGTTCATTTTAAAATCAATTAATAAGACTTTCATTATATTTTAAGATTTGTTTTTTTTTATATTTTAAAGACAGGACTTTTAGATTTTAACATACTGATATGTAGACATTAAATATTAACTTATATTTAAATTAAAATATAATTAAAAATTAGCGTTAATTAAAAAATTGGAAATAGTTTGAATTATTATTTTTGTTAGTCTTAGAAGTACAATGTAAGCAAATCTTAAAGCAAACAACATCCCACTATAAAATGAAAATGTCAATAAATCTTAAAGAAAACAACATCTCATTATAAAATGAAATGACAACAAATCTTAAAGAAAACAACATCCCATTATAAAATGAAATGACAACAAATCTTAAAGAAAACAACATCCCATTATAAAATGAAATGACAACAAATGGCGACATATAATTTTTTTACGTGACTGTATCATATCTGTGTACAATACTATAACTATTTTCAAAATGAATAATATGTCAGTCTAATTTACCGACTCATTAGCTTATTATTACAAAAATTAGAAATTGGTTAAACGATCAAACAGACAAATATTAAAAGAATGCTAATAAAATTTACACTGAGCTACATGGAAAAAAGTTCATTTCAATAAAAGAAAAAATATCGAAACTGGAGTAACAATTCGAAAAGTATGCGTGAGTTTATACAGCTACTTATACAAAGCCAATACTTGACAATTAAGATGATACTTGGGTCAGTACAACATAGGCTGAAAAAAAACCTCGTTTTAAATACCATGACTTTTGAACAAATTGAAGACTAGTTTCGGAAACATTTAGCGTACCGTCATCAGTGCAAATAATGATGGAATTGTGCTCATATATATGGAGGCGAAACAGATTTGTGGAACCGGATTGCTCAGTAAATCTATTCCTCGAATCCGCCTCTCCTACGTATATATCGGCAAAATTCCGCCATTCTTTGCACTGATGACGGTATGTTGAATGCTATCAAAACTAGTCTGCAATTAGGCAAAACGTTCTGGCGTTCAAAACGCTGTTTGCTGCCTATAGAGTGAATACCTACCGAATTTGTCGTCATATAGCACTTTTTACCCTTAAAATGCACCTTAAAAATTAGTAGTGTTAAACATTAAAAGTATATATATATATATATATATATATATATATATATATATATATATATATATCTGCTTTTCCTTTTTTTTCTTTCAAAAGAACTGACAAGCTGAGTAAATTAGACTTTACCTGTAGAGAAGAATGTTTACAGAGGTTGTTGCCGACAAGGCATCTGAGCTAAGCCGTAATGTTAAATTAACTGAGTTATTTTGTAAATAGTAACATGTAAATACGTTGTAAATATTAAATTTATTAGTCATTAAAGAAGTTATCAAGTTTTAATTTGTAACTAAAACAGTTTCCACTCCGGATTCTAAATAATATGTCACAAAAGTGACTCCCCAACGTCGGGCCCGAATAGAAGCAAGATATGAAGATAAGTTTTATTTTTAAATTGTGTTAAACTGTTTTAATAAGAAAATTTAGATACTAAAGTACAAAAAGTATTTCTTTTGATTCATCCGGAATCTGAGGATTTTTGAAAATTGTATTTGATTCGACCAGAATCGAAATATTTTGGAATTATTCTATTCAATTGAATGATATTTTCCTTGGAATTGAAATACGAAAAATCGTCTGCAGCTTCAAGTATGTTAGTATCTGAATTAAATGAAGATATTCATAAGAGAAATATATCTAATATTATTATTGAAGTTATTATTATAAATGAGTGCTTGGCATTATTTTATTTATTATATGAAAAATTGATTTAAATTATTTGCAAATAATGTTTGATATTATTGTGTAGGGAAAAAAAAAGGCAAATAGTTGGTGTCATTATATTGAGTTTTGAAAGATATTGTAAGTTATTTATGTTCCATATATGTTATGAAAAATTACATAAAAGTAAATTATTTTGCTAAGAGTTATTCGTAACACAAATTAAGTTTGAAGTTAGCTAAAACATAATTAATTCAAATGATGGCGTTCCTTTCTAAGGGTAAGAAAATTGATTTAATCACTTTGGCTTCAGAGTTAAAAGTACAAATAACTAGCGATGATAAAGTCCTCGAAATACGTGATAAAATTGTAAATAGTGAGGCATTTAAAGATAACATAGATTTTGTACAGGGATTTTCAGAAAATATCGTAGAAGAAAGAAAGACTCTTGAGGAAGAGAAGCGTTTAGCCGAAGAAAGAGAATTTGAGCTACAGAAGCTCAGGTTAGAAGCAGGAACAAGAGATGTTGTTGCAAATACAAGCAACCCTCTAGAAACTTCTTCAATCGTGTTGACTTGAAAAAGGTTTTACCCGATTTCAATCCTGAAAAGGATGATATGAATTTATTTTTAATAACTTTTGAGAGGCAAATGAAACTTTTAAAGGTTTCTAAAGAACTGTGGATTACGTATTTAATTGGAGTCCTTCCAAATGAAATCGGTAAATTAATAGCGCGTGAACCGGAAGAAAAATTTGAGGATTATTCTTATATTAAAGATATATTGTTGCAGAGGTTCAAGTAAACTGCTGAAAGGTTTAGAGTTTTATTTAATCGACATCCAAAGTGAACCGATATTAGCTGGAAAGAATATTACTTTGAAATTAGAAGCTATTTTGAGGGATGGCTATCCGATTTAAATATAAATTCCTTTGAAAAACTATCGGAATTAATTATTGCTGATCATTTAAAGAAAAAGGTTTCCCCTGAGTGCAAAGAACATTATTTAGACCAATGGGAGAATTTAACAGATCCTGTTGAATTAGCTGAAAAGTTAGATTTATATGATAATTTGAGGTCACACAAAGTAGAAATAAAGAAATCAAAGAAAATCAGTGAGGTCGGGAATTCTAATCGCTTTGAAAAAACGCCTTTAGATTTTAAAAGAAATGACTTTGGTAAATTTGGCAATCAAAATGAGTGCAAGAGAAATAAAATTAATTATCCTTCAAATTTAAATCGGCCAATGTTAAGTTGCTATAGATGTGGAAACCAGGGAGTTATTAAATCCAAGTGTCCAACTTGTTCCGAAAAATGTATCGGCGCACTTTCAATCTCTAGAATTTCGTACATGTAATATGCAAACATCACCAACATTATTGGTAAAAATAAGTATAAATGGTCTCTCTGGCACAGCTTGTGCTGACACTGGCGCAACACATTGCGTTGCGGGTGAAGTTTTGTATTCTTTATTAAAAGACCAAGGTGTGAAGTTTGAAAAACCTCAAATGAGCGTAGTCTTAGCGGATGGGCTACAAAACACTACCGAAGTTTATAAAACAGAAGTTCATGTTAAAATTGAAGGTCGCGATGTTAAAACAAAACTTTATGCTCTGCCGAATGCCAAAAATAATCGTACAATTTTGGGAATCGATTTTTTACGCAAAGCAAAAATTGTTTTGGATGTAGTAAATCAAGAATGGTTCTTTGCTGATAGATGCAGGTGGAAGTATATATTCGCCGAAGATACATATAGACCTCCTAGTGAATTAGCAATAAAAACTGTTGAATTAGACACTGTTTTTCTTAGAGAAGATGAAGGTAGACATCTCACTTCAGAGCAACGAGTTAGGTTGAATGAACTGCTTGGAAAATTTACAAGTAGCTTCCAACTAGGGGAAGAGGCTACACCTAAAGCTAAACATTATATTGATATTGGATCACATCCTCCTGTAGCAGTACCCCCTTACCGCATGTCACCTGCAAAAAAGGAAATTTTGCGTAAAGAATTAGATGAATTACTCTCTAAAGGTATAATAGAAGAGTGCGAATCTCCTTATGCCTCGCCTGTAGTATTGGTCCCAAAACCAAATGGAAAAATTCGCCTTTGCGTCGATTATCGAAAATTAAATGCTATCACAAAGACGGATAATTATCCATTACCGCGGGTAGATGATTTGCTCCATGAAGCTAAACATACACCTTATTTGACCACTATTGACCTGAAGTCTGGATACCACCGAATTGAAGTAAATGCTGCTGATAGAGACAAAACTGCATTTATTTGTCCATTCGGAACTTTTCGGTACATTAGAATGCCTTTCGGATTGAAAAATGCCCCAGAAACCTTTCAGAGATTAATAGATAACTTTCGAAAGTACCTCAAAGACATCTTTGTATTGTCTTATTTAGATGATATTATAATTTTGTCGGAAAGTTTTGAGAAACATTTGTCTGACTTAGAAGCAGTTTTTAATAAACTATCGGAATTCAAATTGTATGCTAATCGTGAAAAATGCAATTTTGTTTGCCCCCGTGTTAAATATTTAGGACATTGGATAACAAGCTCTGGAATCGAAGTTGATCCTGGAAAAACCGCTGCAATTCAACAAATGCCTGCTCCTAAGACTGTTAAACAAGTTCAATCTTTTTTGCAGTCCTGCTCGTGGTACAGACGTTTAATTCCCAAATTTTCAGATATAGCTAGACCTCTAAGTAATCTTACGAAGAAAAATGCAACTTGGAAGTGGGAAGAAGCAGAACAAAGCGCTTTCGAAACATTGAAAAGTTCATTAATCAAACCTCCAGTACTGAAACAAAATGATCCGACCAAGCCCTATCTTCTTCGTACAGATGCCAGTGGATATGCTCTAGGTGCTGTCCTCCTCCAGGGTCCGAGAGAAGAAGAGCATCCAATAGAATATGCAAGTCGTTTGTTAACTGCACCCGAAAGAAACTATTCTACCACCGAGCGCGAAGCACTTGCTGTCATTTGTGCTTTAAATAAATTCCGTGACTACATTGAAGGACACGAAGTAACAGTTGCCACCGATCATCAGCCCCTAAAATGGCTGATGAGTTTAATATCCCCGTCAGGCAGACTAGCCCGATGGGCTTTGCAGTTACAATCTTTCAACCTGAAGATTGAATACATTCCTGGAAAAGCAAACGTTGTTGCTGATATGTTGTCTCGCACTATTTGCAGTCATGAAGAAGCCTTTTGTGAAATTTGCACAATTTCGATTGAAATGCCTATTAGATCGTCTAAAGATATCCGAGAAGAGCAATTAAAGGATGAGGATTTGAAGAAAATCATTGAAGCGTTTGAATCTAAAGAAAATAATACAGATTTTGCTAATTGGACTGAACGTGGTTACCTCTTAAACCAAGGAGTCCTATATCGTTACTCTCCAGAATCAGATTTAGAAGAAGCCCAATTGGTTGTTCCTGTTCAAGAACGGAAAGAAGTCTTGAAGAATTACCATGATTCACTGACTGCAGGCCATTATGGAGCCGAAGGAATCTATTACAGAGTATCCCAAAGATATTACTGTACTGGAATGAAAAGATATCTCAGATTATGTTTAAAATTGTGTAGACTGTATTCGTTATAAAGCGAGTAACCAAAAACCTGCTGGATTTTACAAACACCTGTCCATAGTCAAAGATTTGAGACCCTCTCAATAGACTTATTTGGACCAGAAGCAGCAGATGGTAAAAAGTGGATTTTTATAATTGAAGACTGTAGCACTAAATGGGTAGAACTTTTCGCATTAAATATCGCAACAGCCACGGAATGTGCTGTTACCTTAATTGAGGAAGTGTATTTAAGGTATGGTTTTCCAAGAAAAATCATTAGCGACAATGGTCCGCAATTCATCAGTGCTGTGATGCAACAAGTTTGTTTTCTCTTAAAGATAGATCAAAGTTTAACTCCGGTGTACCACCCTAAAGCAAATCCGGTTGAAAGAAAAAGCCGAGATCTAAAACCTCGCTTAGCGATGCTAGTTGGAGATGATCATACAACTTGGAGTGAAACATTACCAGTAATCCGTTTTGCCCTTAATACTGCAAGATGTAGTTCCACAGGTCACACAGCTGCATATTTAATGTTCGGTCGTGAATTACGTGCCTCCGATGATGTTGTTCACGACTTACGCCCTGTAATTGCGAATGATAATTTCATATCGGAAATAACCCCTTATTTAAAAAACTTTGCTAAAATTACTATGCAGATAAGAGATCGCATTGAACAAAGTCAAGAAAAGCATAAATATTATGCCGACAAACATTTAAAAGCTTCTGAACAATATAAACCAGGCGATTATGTTTGAGTTACTTTGCATCCCATTAGCAAAAGAAAAAATAACAAAACAGCTAAATTCATGCACCGTCGCGATGGCCCCTATGTTATTTTAAAACAAAGATCTCCCACTTCTTATACCATTGCTACTAAAGAAAACCCTTTTTCTCCCTTAGGAAATTATAATATATCAGCTTTGTGTCCTTACAAGCAAGATGATGGTGGATGTTCTAAAGGCTTCATTCGTCCAAGAGGCAGACCCGGGAAACGTCAGACGCCCAGCCAGCAAATATATACGAAAGGTTAAAAAAAACACGAGAACAATAGAGGTATTAAGTCACCAGAAAGCATCTCGAAGGAATCCACCCAGGAAATGCACACTGCATCTGAGGGACCAGTAATGCAGTGTGAGGGGAAGAGTGTAACGTTTGAACTATACGCACTTCATCATATTTTCTCTCCTTTTCTTTTTTTTCTTTCAAAAGAACTGACAAGCTGAGTAAATTAGACTTTACCAGTAGAGAAGAATGCTTACAGTGTTTGTTGCCGACAAGGCATCTGAGCTAAGCCGTAATGTTAAATTAACTGAGTTATTTTGTAAATAGTAACATGTAAATACGTTGTAAATATTAAATTTATTAGTCATTGAAGGTGTTATCAAGTTTTAATTTGTAACTAAAATAGTTTCCACCCCGGATTCTAAATAATATGTCACAGTATGACGTATATAGCGATATTAGTATATATTTAGATACAGTTGTATTAATTATTGCATTAATAAATAAGTATATTAGTTATTAGCTATTACAGTGTTTTGCTGTAAATATTTTCGTTTTTGAATTAGATACTGCCAACTTTTTACTTTATTTTTTCCCCCCCAAAAGTATCAAATGTTGGGGTGTGTCGTATGCAAATGAGCGCTTTATACACCGATAAACACGGAAGCCTTTTCAGCAAAATTAATCGGTGAAAAAATTCAGCTACATCCATGAATAAGGTGTCTTGTCAAGTATAGTAAATCAACTATTCATTACATTGGTGAGGTAACACTGCATCGCCCTTAGTGACAAATTCCAGAATTAGAGTTCTTATCTCAAAAGATATAGGAGCATCGTAAAAAAGCATGATTAGTTTGTAACATACCCATCGAAGTTGTCCACTGGAAAGGAGGCCATGACACATGATTTAAACAAAAAAAATTATAACAGTAAACAGAGAATTAGTAGCGAAGCGGGTAGATTTACCTACGATAAAAAATGCGCCTACGATAAAAAATAAGCTCACTTTAAGAAAGACTGAGAGGGGGAAAATCTTTTTCCAAAACTTATTAAATTTAAAATACCAAATGACCTCACGATTCGTTCTGCAGGGTTCTGCGTCAATTCGTCGCGTACAATTAATTGCGGAACAATTCATCGCGCACAATGCATCGCAGCATCAATTCGTCGCGTCGACAACTCATCGCAGCGACAATTCGTCGTGGCGTCAATTCGTCGCGACGTCAATTCGTCGGAACAAAAATGTTTTTGAAGGCTATGATGATAAAATAAAGACAATTTAGTAAAAATGTTTAATGATAATTAGTTTTTTAGATATAGAGAATTATAACAAACAATTTACATGCGATTATATCTAAAAAACAAATTATCATTAAATAATTTTACTAAATTATCTTTATTTTATCATCATAGCCTTAAAAAAATTTTTCTTTGCGACGAATTCACGTCGCACCGAATTGACACCACGACGAATTGACGCTGCGATGAGTTGTCACCGCGACGAATTGACGCGACACCGTTTTGCAGGGCCCCGAATAAATCACTTTAGCAGATACTATCGCTATAAATAGAAAATCGTGGTTCCGATAATTCTTTATTCTCAATTTCTTATCAAATGACGAAAAGTCACAGCCGAAGACTCCATCCAAATCGGAAAATTCCACTGGAAGTCAACACGTAGGTTGAATTTCAAGTTAGAACTTCATACTCGAGGGCAAGATGCGTTACAAATCCACTAGTCTCATCTACTACTGCATTATATAGAACTACTACAAAATCCTAATTATCTAAATGACACTACGAAGGATGTGAATTTCTTTTTCACTTTGCTAAACAGAGCACAACCAACAGAGGGAAAAATGTGTCCAGACCGGAGATTGTACCCAGATGCCTTGGTTATAGCACACCAAGTGCTTTACCATTTAAGTTTACTGTTTTTAAAGATTTAGGGCGTAGTTTCAGTCCTGCTGAAAATTTAATTTGAAATTTACATATGTTATCCTAATTATCCAATTAACATACAATATTACATATAACCGTGACAGCCAGATTCTCAGAGATGCATACGTACTTTGTGAAAATTAAAGATATTACAGAATAGGTCTCATTCAGGCAGAAATGTTATGATTTAGCACATGACGATTGCACGCAAAATCTCAAAACTTACTGGTATACTAGAGTTCCCTTATAAAAGAGAGGATAGGCACTCTGCCACAAATTCAGTAAAGTAAGAAAAGAGATATTGCACACATAGAAATGTTAAATATTCATCTACAAATTCTTAAATACTGAAAACCAATGAGAGTTGCTTTGCTTACGCAAAGTTCGTATATTCTCCGTAATCAAAACAAGATTTAAAAAAAATGAAAGTATGTAGTAGTAATGCTTTAGAAATGTAGTAATAAAAACTATATAATGACTCAATTTCAGTAAAAATATTGAATTTCTCACAAAGTACTTTTTCATCATCTCTATATAAGAAAAACTAAATAGTGTCAACATGTGTGTAAAAGTTTCTTTGAATTATTCGTTTGTTTTCCTGTGTGTGTGTGCCTTTTTCTAAGAAATAGCTTAAAAATTATGTATGTTTCAAATTTTTTTATTCAGCCATTTATGGACGTTGTGAAATTTGTTTTAAATTAAGAAATTTTTCTCCATTGGAGATTATTAAGGAGAAGAAATTATATTTTAATGAACAATGGAACTTCATTTTAAAACTTCGTATTTAAAATGTCTTATAATTCGTATTGTGTACGTATTGTTCTTAAAACAGATAATTATGGTCTCGTGCTAATGAAATTTTACTGTATAGACTTTGTATAAAATATTTAAAACACTGTATTTTAAAATTACACCTCCATTTAATGTTTATTAAGAAAGGGTTTCGGTAAAACTCTTTGAAGCGAAACGCGGTAATTCTTTGTGTAATGTATTTAAAACACTGCATTTTAAAATTAAGTTTCCATTTATGGTTTATTAATGATGTGTTTCGGTAAATTGGCTTGAAGTACACGAGTAATTATTACTTTTATAATTTGCATAAAGTTTAACTAATTAAAATAGAATATTTAACACAATAAGTCTTAAAGCCATATGTTATCATAAAATATTGAAACTTATTTTCTTAAATCTGTTATAATGCCCTCGCTTTTATTTTTAGCTTTTCTTCTTCTTCTAAACGCTAAAAAATATATTTTCTAAAGTATTAATTTTAATTAAAAAATAAAATAAATATAGATGTTAAAATATGTGTATTTTCAACAAATATTCACTTAGGAAAAAGTTTATTATTTACGCATAACGGATGTTTAAAAAAAATGTATACACAACTTATTCGCCATAAATAGGTACGTTGTTTCTTTACTTTCAGGTTCAACTAATTTGAAATAATAGTTGAAATCAGCCTAAATTTTAATCAATGGAAAAGTATCCTAAAGAGTTACTGGAAGCTTTAAAACATATCTGAAGTGAAGAAACAGTTTAGGAGATAGTTTTAAACATATCACCCTACACCATTTACAGTCGCTAGAATTAGAGATTCAA
The DNA here is from genome assembly GCA_963931845.1 of Maratus michaelseni. NCBI lineage: Eukaryota > Metazoa > Arthropoda > Arachnida > Araneae > Salticidae > Maratus > Maratus michaelseni. Next base: position 376,588,011 of record OZ007593.1, on the reverse strand, counting down.
AATGTACAAAAGCAACATTCGCGAAGACGTCGGTGAGAAACGAACCTGAAAAACCCCAGTAGAAACCTAGGGCGAAAATTCAAGGAAATTTGTTTCGAAAGTGGCTCATGTTCAATTCACTTGAAATAATAGTTGAAATAGGCCTAAGCTTTAAAAAAAGAAATTAACCCTAAAGTGTTACTGGAAATTCGAAAACACATCTGAAGTGGAAAGACAGTTTAGGAGAGTTTTAAATTTTCAATTTAAATCAATGGAAAAGTATCCTAAAGAATTACTGGAAGCTTTAAAACATATCTGAAGTGCAGAAACAGTTTAAGAGATAGTTTTAAACATATCACCCTACACCATTTACAGTCGCTAGAATTAGAGATTCAAAATGTACAAAAGCAACATTCGCGAAGACGTCGGTGAGAAACGAACCTGAAAAACCCCAGTAGAAACCTAGGGCGAAAATTCAAGGAAATTTGTTTCGAAAGTGGCTCATGTTCAATTCACTTGAAATAATAGTTGAAATAGGCCTAAGCTTTAAAAAAAGAAATTAACCCTAAAGTGTTACTGGAAGCTCGAAAACACATCTGAAGTGGAAAGACAGTTTAGGAGAGTTTTAAATTTTCAATTTAAATCAATGGAAAAGTATCCTAAAGAATTACTGGAAGCTTCAAAACATATCTGAAGTGCAGAAACAGTTTAAGAGATAGTTTTAAACATATCACCCTACACCATTTACAGTCGCTAGAATTAGAGATTCAAAATGTGCAAAAGCAACATTCGCGAAGACGTCGGTGAGAAACGAACCTGAAAAACCCCAGTAGAAACCTAGGGCGAAAATTCAAGGAAATTTGTTTCGAAAGTGGCTCATGTTCAATTCACTTGAAATAATAGTTGAAATAGGCCTAAGCTTTAAAAAAAGAAATTAACCCTAAAGTGTTACTGGAAGCTCGAAAACACATCTGAAGTGGAAAGACAGTTTAGGAGAGTTTTAAATTTTCAATTTAAATCAATGGAAAAGTATCCTAAAGAATTACTGGAAGCTTTAAAACATATCTGAAGTGCAGAAACAGTTTAAGAGATAGTTTTAAACATATCACTCTACACCATTTACAGTCGCTAGAATTAAAGATTCAAAATGCACAAAAGCAACATTCGCGAAGACGTCGGTGAGAAACGAACCTGAAAAACCCCAGTAGAAACCTAGGGCGAAAATTCAAGGAAATTTGTTTCGAAAGTGGCTCATGTTCAATTCACTTGAAATAATAGTTGAAATAAACTGAAGCTTTAAAAAAAGAAATTAACCCTAAAGTGTTACTGGAAGCTCGAAAACACATCTGAAGTGGAAAGACAGTTTAGGAGAGTTTTAAATTTTCAATTTAAATCAATGGAAAAGTATCCTAAAGAATTACTGGAAGCTTTAAAACATATCTGAAGTGCAGAAACAGTTTAAGAGATAGTTTTAAACATATCACCCTACACCATTTACAGTCGCTAGAATTAGAGATTCAAAATGTACAAAAGCAACATTCGCGAAGACGTCGGTGAGAAACGAACCTGAAAAACCCCAGTAGAAACCTAGGGCGAAAATTCAAGGAAATTTGTTTCGAAAGTGGCTCATGTTCAACTCACTTGAAATAATAGTTGAAATAAGCCTAAGCTTTAAGCAAAAGAAATTAACCCTAAAGTGTTACTGGAAGCTCGAAAACACATCTGAAGTGGAGAGGCAGTTTAGGAGAGTTTTAAATTTTCAATTTAAATCAATGGAAAAGTATCCTAAAGAATTACTGGAAGCTTTAAAACATATCTGAAGTGAAGAAACAGTTTAAGAGATAGTTTTAAACATATCACCCTACACCATTTACAGTCGCTAGAATTAAAGATTCAAAATGTACAAAAGCAACATTCGCGAAGACGTCGGTGAGAAACGAACCTGAAAAACCCCAGTAGAAACCTAGGGCGAAAATTCAAGGAAATTTGTTTCGAAAGTGGCTCATGTTCAATTCACTTGAAATAATAGTTGAAATAAACTGAAGCTTTAAAAAAAGAAATTAACCCTAAAGTGTTACTGGAAGCTCGAAAACACATCTGAAGTGGAGAGGCAGTTTAGGAGAGTTTTAAATTTTCAATTTAAATCAATGGAAAAGTATCCTAAAGAATTACTGGAAGCTTTAAAACATATCTGAAGTGAAGAAACAGTTTAAGAGATAGTTTTAAACATATTACCCTACACCATTTACAGTCGCTAGAATTAGAGATTCAAAATGTCCAAAAGCAATATTCGCGAAGACGTCGGTGAGAAACGAACCTGAAAAACACCAGTAGAAACCTAGGGCGAAAATTCAAGGACATTTGTTTCGAAAGTGGCTCATGTTCAACCCACTTGAAATAAGCCTAAGCTGTAAGGAAAAGAAATTTACCCTAAAGTGTTACTGGAAGCTCGAAAACACATCTGAAGTGGAGAGACAGTTTAGGAGAGATTTTTAAATTTATCCCCTTGCGTCTTTTACAATCGCTGGAATTAAAAGTCAATATGTCCAAAAGCAACATTCGCGAAGACCTTGGTGAGCAAAGAACCTGCAAACAAGGCCGTGCGAAGAGGGGGGCGAAGGGGGCTTTTGCCCCGGGCGTGGAAATTGAGGGGGCGTCAAATTTATGCTACCAACCACGGTTTTATTTATTTATTTAGTATTCAATTTTTGGCTATCGATCATTTTCTGGGGATCATTTTCTCACTTCGTCATTCACTTATTTTCTGTCGTAAAACATCACGATTTCTCTAAGTGAAATAAGTGGAAATTTTCTCATGTTTATTTAGTTGTTTGGAATTTCTATATTAAAGTTAAATCTTTTAACCCTTTAAGGGGCAAAGCGCTTCCATTGCTAAAATGTTGAAATGAATGAATGACACCAGAATTTATGAACCAAATTATTTGGAAATAAAAAAAGGAAATACTTCACATACATAATAAACGGAAAATTTTATACTAAAATTCTGGTGCTATTGTGGTATTTGGGAATTAAAATGAAGTGGTTTCATAAACGTACCACCGCCCTTGAAGGGGTTAAAGTTCTAAAAAAAAACGCAAAATATTTATTTAATAAAATTTATTTCTCTTTCTGTACTTTATCAATTTTGTGACACCTGTCACAAAGAGGAGTGGGGGCGCCAAATTACAACTTTGCCACGGGTGCAGTTTTCTCTTCGCACGGTCCTGCCTGCAAAATACACCAGCAGAAACCTAGGACGAAAATTCAAGGAAATCTGTTTCGAGAGTGGTCCAGGTTCAGTTAAATTGAAATAATCGTTGGAATCAGCCTAAGCTTTAAGCAAAGGGAATTATCTTAAAGTATTACTGGAAACTAGATAACGTTGAAGAGACCGTTAAGGACAGACTTTAAACGTATGCCCCTGCGTCATTGACAATATCTGGAATTAGAGGTTCAAAATGGCCATAAGCAACATTCACGAAGACCTCAGTCAGCAACAAACCTGCAAAAACCCCAGTAAAAATACCTAGGAGAAATATTTATGGAAATCTGTTCCGAAAGTGGCTCGCGAGGCAACTATGTTATAAATCAAAAACATGTCCGTGACGTGGCATACGTAAAGACATGGCTATTTGCCTCTGATGTTATATTGACAGTGGCAACGTCCGGAACAATAAATTTCGCCTTTGCTGCATTTTTTTTATCTCTAAACATATCACAATTCCTATTTTTACACCATGAAATAGTTGCAAAAATGTACTTTAAAATGTTATTTAATTGAAATCTGTATCCCATTTAGTAGTATTTTATGGTTTTAAAAATAATTTTCAAGTATGATTAAAAAAAAAAGAAAGAAAATCGCTCGCTATTGCGTGCAGCCCGATTTCGGAAGATTAACCTGTTTGCACATAAAATAACATAAATAATTCAGCATTTGTTTCCGGCTCCTATTCCATAACAAAATTAACACTTCACAAATAAATACATAAATAAACATACAAATAAAATAATATAAATAAAACACAATTTTAACAGTTAGGTAGCCGACAGAATCTAAAAGGTTGCTATAAATAGTGAAATCATTGGCGATTTCTTTGGCTATAATAACCGTTGGCATGCGGCTCATAAGAAACGTTTTTTACAAATTTCAAAACTTTATTTGAATACATAATTGATATTTGTCATATAAAAATGCTTTTTAGTGTTGTTAGTAAAAAAATATTAAATGTAAATAATGTATTAGAATTTTCATTTAAAAATGTTTTTCACCTATTTTCTGTACATCGAGCAGTGTGATATGTAATCCGGGGAGCCCAGGTTCGATTCTCTTGTGATTTTAATAATCAAGAGTCCACCGGATATTAAAGTGGTTGTATTCGAAAAGTTATAGTGCACTCTCAACGAAGGTGATCCGGACCGGACAGTGCATTTGTGTATAATTTTTTTAAACACCTTCCATATGCAATATAATGCTCTGTACGTTTTGTTTTCATTAAAAATAAATCTACAGAAATACGTAAAATATAATCCGTATGCCTCACGAGCATACGCATATAAGAAATTTTCTAGAGCTGGTTTACGACGGTTTACCTCGCAATTGGTTATACCGAGGCAGGTTAAGATTGCGTCTAAAACGTAAGAAATCAGTATGAATTGTTTATTTATTTATTTTTTCCATGCAGCAGAAATCATTGTTATAAAAACATAAAAAACGTTTTTTTTTTTCTTGATTTAGTATAAAAAGTTGAAATTAATTTAGAAGCTTTTATGAATGTTGAAAGATAATTTTAAGTAAAGGAAAAATAAAATTGCTATACCTAAGGTTAAATATGCAATCTCATGCGGAGAAATTCATGAATAATAATAATAAAAAACTAATTACTTAAACTTAAGACATTTAGGCTAAATTAACTGTCTCCTTTTTCTATCTCCATCATTTTCCATATTAATTAGTTTTGCTATTCTCATTCATTTTATCTTAATGCTTAACTTGAACTTTTAATTGCAGAAAATTCAATAAATATACCAAAAGTGACTATTGAACGAAGAATTTAATTTCCAACCTGATAAAATATTTTAATTACGGTGAATGCATTAGTTCAGAAATGATGTATGATGTTTTATGAAGGATTATGTTTCGAAAATTATCAATTGTTTTCATAATTATACTATAATTTATATTTTTGTTCCATTTTTTGTCTGAAACAATGTATATGAAATGTAATCAAATGTTTACTTTTAATTACTTAATTTGGTTGTTATTTTAAAACTAGTGTAAATGCCCGTCCTAGGACGGTGGGTAGAAATTGGGGTTTTCAGTTAAAATTTTAAATAATTGATAAAAATATCCATATACTGTTTATCGACAATAAGGAAAACTGACCTGAACCGTTAAGTTCAGGGTTAATGGTAAATATTACTGTTAATGGTAAATTTTACGAAACGTAATATTTTTATTTATCTTTGTTTTTCAACTCAAAATTTCCAAATATTTTTCTGAATAATTAAAATTTTAATCCTAATAACGAACTCAATAATTAATTGAGGTCTCAATAATTAACTATGGCAAGTAAATTATAGGTATTAATTTTCGCTCTCAATAATACGAAAACGATCTTTTAGTTTCTTCATAATCTAAAAGAATGCATTAATTTTTACACAAAGTCAAATATTTCCCTTTCAAAATTAATAATAAAAATAATTTAAATCATTAAAAAAAGTTGATCTTGTAATAATTCAATACATCCTGAATGTACATACCTTATGTTAATGGTAAATTTTACGAAACGTAATCTTTTCCTTTATTTTTGATTTACTACTCAAAATTTCCAAATATTTTTCTGAATAAATAAAAGCTTAATCCTAATAACGATCTCAATAATTAATTAAGGTCTCAATAATTAATTATGGTAAGTAAATTATAGGTATTAATTTTCGCTCTCAATAATAAGAAAATGATCTTTTAGTTTATTCATAATCTAAAAGAATGCATTAATTTTTACACAAAGTCAAATATTTCCCTTTCAAAATTAATAATAAAAATAATTTAAATCATTAAAAAAAGTTGATCTTGTAATAATTCAATACATCCTGAATGTACATACCTTATGTTAATGGTAAATTTTACGAAACGTAATCTTTCCCTTTATTTTTGATTTACTACTCAAAATTTCCAAATATTTTTCTGAATAAATAAAAGCTTAATCCTAATAACGATCTCAATAATTAATTAAGGTCTCAATAATTAATTATGGTAAGTAAATTATAGGTATTAATTTTCGCTCTCAATAATACGAAAATGATCTTTTAGTTTATTCATAATCTAAAAGAATGCATTAATTTTTACACAAAGTCAAATATTTCCCTTTCAAAATTAATAATAAAAATAATTTAAATCATTAAAAAAAGTTGATCTTGTAATAAATCAATACATCCTGAATTTTTTTATTTTAAAAATATGCTTATGTACATTTTATATTATTTTACAACTTTATTATTATGTAAATTAAAATAAAGTTGTATTTTGCAAAATGTATACATTTTAACGTCTGAATGTGAAAAGTATTAAAAACACCAATTAAAATAATTTAAGACAGACATGAGTACACATGAAATAAAAATTTATAAAAAAATATATACTTAAAAACAGTTAAAATACAAAATAGTAGACGTTTCGCCAAGCGACACGCAAGGCATCATCAGTAATCTGTTTTTAAAATAACTTCAACTTTCCTTGATTTCAAACCTTTTCTTTTTCCTTGTTCTGTGGTTTGTTATGCAATATATTGTTTTTGTACTGATGAGGCCTTGCGTGTCGCTTGGCGAAACGTCTACTATTTTGTATTTTAACTGTTTTTAAGTATATATTTTTTTATAAATTTTTATTTTATGTGTACTCATGTCTGTCTTAAATTATTTTAATTGGTGTTTTTAAAGTTGTATTATTAATTTTTTTTTTCAAAGGTATAATTTGTATTTATTGTCAATAGGTGGCGCCAGAACAGTATTTAAGAAATATATCTAAAATACCGGTAGATCATCTCAAAGCCTCGAAAGGTATCATTGCTATTTCTGAAAAAGTACTTAGAGGAATAAAATGCTTACAGAAATAAATTTAAAAAATCCTTTAAATTATTTAAAGACTTTAATATGCTTTTACGAATATTTTAAGAGCATAATCGGATTTTTTAATGAAACGTTCAAAGAGTCATTCATGGAATAGATATGGAATTTGTGTTTTTGAATGGCAACATTATTTGTTTGTTTACATCAGGTAATCGGATGTTTAATCGGTTATTTTTAATTTAAAACTTAAAACATTATAACTGGATATGATATACATGTTTTATACGAAAATATGCTGAACAGACATTATTTCAAGTAGAAGAAATTATCATTTAATGGTTATGTGAAAGCATATTTTTTTCAGTAAGCCTAACATGGCGTTTAACTACGGTCGACTCGCAGACCAGAATGGTACAGCCCGGTACCGTTACAGACAGATTCTCGCCTTTGGATTTTATTATAAGTAAGATATTTAAGTAAGTAAAACGAAAACATTTATGGTATATACAGTAGGACCCGTATTTAACGAGGAACGCGGGACACAGAAAAATGCTCGTTAAATCCGGTCGCTCGCTAAATCCGAATCCAAAAGTTAATAAGTAGTATGTACATAAAACAAACAATTTAAGTGGATTGCTGCTTGATAATCTTTAATGAGAAGTGGAAAAATATTCATCCAAAGTTTATTGTTTGACTTTACAAAATTTCGTTTCATTTAATTTTCGTCGTAAAACACTTAATGCATTAAATGTTGCATCATCAGTATTTTTCATTGCTCCAAAAAACTGTTCAAGATTTTGTAATGACTCTGCAAATTACAGTTTTTTCTTCCGATTCACTATTACTTGCATTTTCCTCCTCCTGCGCTTTTACCACTTCCACGACGATATTCTCAGGGAAGAGTATGCCCGAGGTTAAGACATCATCAACGTCATTGATGTGTAAAAGATCGCTTTATTTTGTTGCAAATAGACTGAGACTGGCAAGTCATCTTCATCTTCGAAGTCACCATCATTTCTGTCAATCCATTCAGCTTTCCTGTAACAGTTTTGAATACAGGATTGAGTTACACTTCCCCAAGCATCTGTCTGTCTTCAGATGTATAACGCGAAGAACAGAAATTTTAAGACCCTGATCTTTTTCATTTCTCTCTAACATGATAAAAATTAATTTCTTTTTATAATAGCATTTGAAACTGCGAATAAGAACTAGTTTGAGAGGCTGTAGTACCGAGGTTGAGTTAGGCGGTAATTTTTTTTTTTTTTTTTTTTTTTTTTTTTTTTAATTGCTGACCAGCGAACAATTATCAAACAATTATCAACGATGAGTGCAACTTTGTTTTCTGTTTTTGGAGCACTTTATTCCACTCGTGAAAATGCGATTAAAATAACTCAGAAGTCATCTATGCTTTTTTGTTCGATTTGTAAGTCACTGATAGGCTTTTTACCCCTTTAAAGCATCTTGGATTAGCAAATTTATCGACGATAAAAAGTTTTTTTGTTGCAACACATTAACACAGTGAAGCGATTTTTCAGCAACTTATCACCCACACATTTTTCACCTTTAAACTTCATCGTTTGATAAGGGATTAGATTGTAAAAGACGCCAGCATTATCGGCATTGTAAATTAACTTTTAAATATACACTAAAACACTTTTATTTTGCTTAAAAGGCGTCAAACATAAACATTAAAGATGTTAAAATGTTAAAATGTAATGTTTATGTTTGACGTCTTTTAAACAAAATAAAAGTGTTTTAGTGTATATTTAAAAGTTAATTCTAATGGACGTATTTTGATTCTCCACGTTATTTGAAATATAATAACATTTCAGGCATTGTAGATGCTATCTTCAGCATAATTTTCACGTAAATCTTTCCATATGTAATCCAACCAGTCTTTCACATTCTTGTCGTTCACACTGGAACCTACCCGATAATTTTTCCTGCACAGATGTTGTGACGTTACTTGAAACGATGGGATGTAGCCATCCACTAGAGCATGAAAAATCTGTGTAACCTAGCTGAGCTTCAAACTTTTCATCTTGGATTTTAATGATGAGACCAGTTATCGGCAAACAAGAATTCTATTGCTGAACAAACCATTTTAACAGAGTTTCATCCAAGTCATTTTTTTCAAACTTCTTCAGCTGTTTGCGATCCGTCACATTCGCTTCATATGCTTCCATTAAGGACTCCTTGTTTTTCAAAAGAGTTGACACAGTTGAACTGCTTACATATTGCAACATTTTTTTCACCTTTATCTAAGAGTTTTATAATTTTCACTTTTTCTCTTATGGATAAAACTTTACTTTCGACATTTTAAACAGCAGAATAAAAAACACGCTCTCAAGAAAAGGCACAAGCCGAAAATAAGTTTTTCTTATACGTAGTTCTGAAACAGGTAATTACACCTGATTTGAATTGGATCAAGCCACTGAAGGGAGGAGTGAGTCGTCATAAATGATTTCACTTGATGCCAGCCGTACCCCACCCCCTGCATCCACCATCTTTAACCGTGTAAAGCACCAAGTGTGTGAACCATTCCTTATCAGTTGGGATTATTTCATTCTCCATTTTTCTCTTCTTGTAAAAGGAACAATAGGACGGGCGTCCAGTTCACACCATCCCCTTTCAAAAATCGATACCTGCCTATGATGGTTTCAACTGTTGTTGGATAACTTTAAAGAATAGTTATTTTTTCCTTACAAGAGGAATGGGAGAAATCTAGGAAATCTGTGTATTTTTCTTTTTTTTTAAATCATTATTTCTGTAATTATTTCTCGCTTTCATAATTATTTTCCTCGTTAAATCCGGGGAAAATACAAAAATTTGCTCGCTAAAAGAGTATACTTCAATACATTTATAAACATTATACCAAGCAAAAGTTCTCCATTTTCCTCGCTAAATCCGGAATCTCGTTAAATGCGGGCTCGCTATAAACGTGCTCGACTGTATCAATATGCTATATAGTATAAATATGGTTAGATTATACACTGCAAAAAAAGTGTTGATTTTAGAGTATAATACTGGCACCCCAACTGCCAGTATTATACCGTAAAATTAACAGTAATAAACAGTAAAATAAGCAGTAATACGCTACCGCGCATTCGCGGCAGCGTATTGCTGCTTATTTTACTGTAAAAATTTGACAGTAAAAATTAAGAAATAAGTGATAACACTGCAAGAAAGTGATTGCAATCCATGGCAGCAACAACAACTAACTCATGCAAATGTCAACAACCCACGAAAGTGTAAAAAAAATAAATAAATAAAAATAAGAGTTGATTTACAAATTAATCCAACGTACATAATGATAGCGATGATCAGTAATAGCTATATAAGTGACAAATAGCAATAACGGACAACTACAAACAACAAGAACGAAAAATCATGCGTCAAGCATAGATTATGTAACACTTTCCAACATTTCCAAAATAATTTTAAAATCATTACCGTTTAATAAGGTGAAAGATGATATCCAAGCAAACAAAATTCAAATTCAACCAAGCAGGAAGCCCTACCATATGGCTTTTGGAAAACGCATAACATATTTAAAAACCCAATTTCAGGAATTACCAACAATATTCGGAAAAATATACGAAATCTTTTGTGCAGCCCTGTATATGATCTATATATTTGTATATATACTACGTTGAATGCTAAATTTAGTTCAGTTAGAAAATGCATAACACAGTTGAAGATTCCCCTTCAACAATTTCCGTCAATAAACGGAAATGTACTCGAGAACTTTTGTGCTGTCCTATATATGATGTATAGAATATATACACACCAAATACTAGACAAAAAAAAGTTCAACTTAAAAACGCGTTCAGCTACTGAAAGGCACTTCCAGCAATCATTGTTAACATACAGTAGCGAATTATTTTGTGTGTCCCTGTAAATGAACGATGAATGCTATACACACAATATTCTTTAGTAACCCTCTTGTAATGCACCTTAGTGATATATATCAATTTAAATATGTTTGAAATAGTGAAACATTATTAAAATAAACCGTAAACGATTTTCTTAATAGACCGTAATGTAACGGAATTCTTCTGAGTGTCCCTATAAAGGCATTATAAGTGAAATGCACACCCTATTCCATAGTACGCCTCTTGTAGTGCACTTCAGTGATATATATCAAATGTAATGTGTTTGAAATTGTGTAACATCATTAAAATAAACCGCAAATAATATTTCTTTATAGACCGTAATGTAAAGGAATGCTTTTGAGTGTCCCTGTAAAAAAACTATAAGTACTACAGACTTCTTTTTCAATACCGAACATGCCATAGTAAGCCTCAATAACATATATCAATTGCATGGCAATCCGAATATATTTACGCGAGTTAGAGCACGGCCAGACAGACAGATAGACGGCAGAGAGACAAACAAACCGAATTCATAAACACTTTTCAACTACGTTGGAAAGTGTTAAAAACGCTCTAACCTGCACAAGGGAGTTCTCCCGACCCATCTATTAGTTCTCAGCCCAGCCCAACCTAAGATTGTTATTTTGCTTTCCTCATTATTTTATCCCCTCCACCCATTCAAAGAAGTTTTCAATTTAACTCTTTTGTACTCCATGTCCAAAAATGGTTATGTAAATTACGGAGGTGTATATTATGCAGTGTGAATTCAACTTAGTTAAATGCAATTTAGAATCGGCAATCACAGTAAACTAAAGTATTTCACTAAGCAGCACTGCAGCCATGATGGCCAAGGTGCTATTCAGGTGGATCACTGCAATGTATTGATCAAGCGAATTTCCCTCCGCGGTTAGGTACACAACCGGTTATGCTAGGCATACCGCCCGGCAACTAATGCCTGGTGAAAGGTTAAAAAAAAAAAAATCAATTACACATAGTCCGAAAATGGCTATTAGGAGTTAAGTTTAAGGATACAAGATAAAGTTTGTGGAGTCTCCATTTTAACATGCCAGTTTTTGAAATTTTTGCCTCTTCAATAAAAGAAAGTTTCCAGACATATTTAAATTAAATTAAGATTTGAAAAAATATTCCATTATTTCATGGAATGTTCTAGTTATTCCGTTAAATTATTCCAGTTTTTCTTACAAAGATTTTTTGAAGAACTAACCACAAAATGAAAAACGAGAACATAATAACATAGTTACTAAGAAAATGAATTAAATGAATTTCCAGCTTTGAAAGAATAGTTTACGATCCAATATCCTTATATGTTACAGATTAGGGAGATATAAAGAAGCTTACAGAAGATTAAAAGCGTCTGTCAAGCTTATAAAGTACCAAAAATAAAATGGATATAATATTAATAGTACATACAAAGGAACGTATGTATTATGATGTATCTTACTAATGTAACTAAAAAAAAAACACTTTTCTAACCAATATTATGAAACAGGTATGCATGTCTGTTTTATGTTAAAAGAAAAATAAGACGAATAATTACATTTTCTATATATTTTTTTTTCCAAAAAACTCTATAGATATAGCTTAGGATAAATTTATGAAATAGAGTTTAATTAACATGCTTTTTCGCATTTTTAAAAATCACTGCGGCACACCATTTTTGCGAGTATAAAAAAAGTAAATATATGCTGCAACGAAAATCAGGTATTTTATAAAATGTCCCAGCTTAGCTTTAATTTAAATACTAAATACAATTAAGCATAATTTATTCTAAGAAATAAAACATTTATTCATTTCTATTTCAAGCCATATTTTTATTAAATGCATATATTTATCTTTATAAAATGCTTATATGAATAACTTACGTTTATTTTAGCAAGCGGAATTTAATATGAATGATAATAGCTCAGGTTAAACATACACACATAGAAAAATGTTTTTTCTTTTTTTTTTTTCTTTTAAGAACTAGACAATTACTTATATCAAAATCTTTCAACCAAATTTAAGGATATTTTTATTTTATATATTAATTAAATATTTTACGCTATTTAATAGAATTTGAACCATAAAATGCATCTCTTTTTATTGGAAAAATGTTATGAATCTATTAAAACTTAATTTGAGATAAAATAGGATATTTCCGGTATAATAAATCATGAGGATTATTTTTTAAATTTTTTGATCGATAATAGTGATTGCTGATAATGCTAAACGACTTAGTGTTTTCCATTTTTTTTAAATAGATGTAATATACTAATGTATAATTTTATGGCATTGTTTTCAATTTAGCATTATTTGTTTTTGAGTTCATAACTGAGGTTATGTATTTAATTTAAAGAAGTTTTATTTCTATTAGAATTAGTGACATTACAAATTAAATTTTTATTTTCATACATATATTGCAAACAGTTTATTTTCAAACTTCCAATATACTTTGGACAGTTTCGCAACTAATTTTAATTGCGAAACACACATATTTTATTAACTTTTTTAAAATTAAGATGTTATGTCTTATCATAAAAACTTTTGAAAATAATATCTGCTATTTTTCTGATATCGAATAAAAAGTAAAAATAATAAAAACATGCTATTTTTTTATTGTATACTATCTGACGCGCCCAGCGTTGCCCGGGCCTGTGATAAAACTTTAAATAAACCCCAAATTTGTATTACTTTATATATTTTACCCGATTTTCTATGAATTTATATTTTTTAATGACAAAATCGCAAAATCGTAAAAAAAAGTTTACTTCTTTTTTCAATTAGGATCTTTATATAGTTTAAAAAAATAGCTTTTGTTGGCCAAGCCCTTTGAAATTTTCAATGGCCATAAATATAATGGTTTTACAGCCCGTGTAAAAATTACGTCAGAAATAATGCTTACGTCAGATATATTTTTTTTTGCTGTATTTGCCTAAATGCTTTAAATAGATAAAGTCTATTTTATGTTACTTATGTTAAGAACGATGGAATTAAATTTATTGTTTGAACTGAAAGATTGTCATAAATGTTTTCATAACAACAACAACAAAAAAAAAAGTTCATGAAATTAAGGATTAAAGAATAATACAAGGAATTCTTTGTTTGTGTGTGTGATTAAGAAATTAACAATATAATCTTTATTATTAAATATCTTTCCTTTTTGTTACAGAATTCAAATAATATAAAGTTTTTTTTACGTAACAACAGGAAAAGATGTGCCTCAAAGACTTGAATTGAAAATATTAGGTTGGATCAAATGAAAACGGAACAGGGGTCACAGAATGACAGGCCACCGTTATTTCAAATAAAATCTCCAAATCTTCACAAGCACTTATCCTACTGTTCATCAAGCAGTTAGTAATCTGTTCAAAGAATCCCATTGGCTATGATCGGAACCTGTTCCGAACATTATCCATGACTTCGATGTGCGAGTAAAAACGACGAGAATTTAATGCTTTTTTGAGTAGACCAAAGATGTGACGACAAGATGACGATCTGACGACGTGATGGCGAGGTGATCTTGACTAGGACTCCTTTAACAGAAGTCTTAATCTTGACTAGGTCACGTATCATCATTCACAGATTCACGTCCCTCGCGGAAAAGTTTATGCCAGCCCTGCAAACGAGTCAATAACAGTGCATGTTCTACGTACACTGTCTTCATTTGTCAATGCATTTCTGGAACTCCAACTCTTTCTGCCAAGAAGAAAGGAATAACACTACATTGCTCTTATTTATTTGCAAACATTTCGCAGCCGCAGATGAATAACAACTGATTGTCTGCCGGACGATACATTTGGACAACCACCAGTGCATATTATGTACTTCTGTGTGACTATTTAGTGCAAATGCATTTCTGCAGTAACTGTTGCCTTCCTTACTTCCCATTCTAACTCTACATGTACTTGCCACCATACTCATACAAAAATAAATCAATTTATAATAACTATTCCATTTTCATTTGATCCGTCTTTATATAAAGATAAAGTCAGCACACCACCAACCACGCTGCTGAGCCACTTGCTAAAGAAGGTAATTAATCTGATTATAAACTGTAATGCGAACTTTGAAGTTTGTTTTCTCGAAATTTGTTGGCTATAGCACTTTATGACTTTTGTATGGGCCCATCATTGTTGCGAGTGTAAACGCGTTCGTCTGCCAAGGTTGCGGTACCGGGATTGACCGCTACAATCGTAATAATAAAGAATTTGTTTTAGGATATGGACACACAATGTTATCTTATGACTTTCATCATTTAGTTTTGGGACGTGAGAAAATGGGGTTTTCATTAATGGGGATATAAATATGTCCGTTAAAACTTTAATTATGTCCTTTTCAAATCCATCAATACTAAATAAATATTTTATGCTGGAATAAAAAAAAAATTCGTAAATTGAGGTTTAAAATATTTTACTCCCCCTCTATCTACTTGAGAAATCATGTAGTTAAAAGGATAATCTGCTTGTTGACTAACTAATAACTTAAAACATTCAACGCAGTCTATATTTCCTTTGATTTTACTGGATGTACGGCAATAAGGCACACAACAGTACATCATTAAAAATAAGAAAGAATATATAATTAGAAGAATAGAAAGAATATATAATTATCATTTACAAATGAGCTTTCTGTTACAAAAAATACAAATCACTGAGAAAAAAGTAGCTTTGAAAGGCACTTCTATGATGCGATCAATGTAAATACTACGATAGCATATCCCAAATAGCAGCGCCATCTATCAGCGTTAGCTGACTTCCATTTTTGAGCAACAAATGCGTTAGGCATTTATATTACGGGGTTATCAGTTCGACTCACGATAACTCCTTTGCACGCTCTTTTTGGAGAATCTCGCTGTACTCTTCAGTGACGTCTATTTCCTTGTGTCTATCCAGTCATATTAGCGAAGAGAGTGAAGTAGCTGTAAAGGAAACAAATCTGATGTATATTCTCAATTGAACAAAAATAGCTTTTTAGAGTTTCGTTCATCTCACGAAACCCTATTACTCCCGCTCCGTTGTCTGTCCGTCACAGAGCCGTTCTCAGAAACTATATAACTTACAGGCATGCAAATTTGTGTACTTATAGCTAAATACCTACTATGAAGCTCAAAATTTGAAAAAATCGTATTATTTTAATATATAAAGATAAAAAAACCAAAAATCTAACAGCCTTTTCCTATTAAATTTAAACATTTTTCGTTATAGCAGTTGCCAACAATTAAAAATCCACAATAAACGTCTTTCTAGAATAATTAATTTTCAATTAAAAGATTTCCACGTGAAAAATGAAAATGAAATAAAAAGTTTCACCAATTGAAAAAAAAAAGAAAGATTAATATAACGTCATATTGGTAATAAAAAGGAAATTTTCAAACATTTCTCAATAATATAAGGAGTATGAGTATGTGTAAATACTATGTGTAAATACAGAAAACAGCTTAATATGACGTCATTGGAGAATCAAAAAGAAAATTAATCTGACGACATAACGGATTTTTCAAATGTTTGAGAATCATACAAAGAGAGTATCACTATGAGAAATAGAGAATAGTAAATATTTAAGTTTGAGGAACGTATTGAATCATGATAAGAACCGATTATGGAAATATTAGCATATTTTAACATTTTAAATGTCTCTATGCAACATGTTTAATTTTGAAATTGATTTTTTTAAAAATCGCATTTAGTCCAGATGACGGATATTATTATGACAGAGTATAATAGCGGGCTTCGCCCGCTATCGGGCCGGTTCAGGTATTCGAAAAAACGAGAAAAATAGGCTGGTAAATTTTTACTTTATAAAAAACAGGACTAGTTATTATTATTATTTTTTTTTTTTTGAAAATGAAATTTATTTGCATTTATTAAAGAAAGGATAAAGTGTTTTGAAAGGAATATTAAACGAAACCCTTTGTGCGATCTTCGATCACACTTACCGACTTGTTTTTATATTTTTCTACTGACTAGTTCAAACTGCGAGTTTTTAATATAACCATTATTAAAAAAGATCTACTAATATTCTCATTACTTATATTTAAATGTTTTAAGGAAATTTGATGTTTTTCTCCTCTTTTTACTTATTACATTTATCAAATTTAAGATTCCCTCCTTCCATTAATCAGATAAAAAATATGAAAATGAAACAGTTTTAAGTTATTTTATTAGTATCACTTTCATAAAACCCTTTTTAAAATTTCAGAAATCTAAAAGATTAAAGGATTAGCCGTATATGTGTTTTATTGATGTCATAGTGGAAAACTTTTCTCCTTTTTGTTTTATCAGTGTCTAGTAAATATTGAGAAATCAAAAAGAAAAAAATGAAATTAGTCGGAGGAAGTGTATTAAAAAAGCTTTTGTTAAGCTTTTAATAAAATGCTGAGAGTAATTAGACTTTAAATATAAAATAAACGGTTATGTTTATAAAATTAATGAAGTCATTAAAAGCTTTTCTTTCTAGTTAATTCAATCATCTGCATTATTTAACATATCTGTTAAATATAATTTTTTCATATTTATTTGACTTATTTCATTCATGAACTAATTTTAGATGGAAATTTAGAGGAAATTTTACAGTTAAGTACTTTTTTTTTCGTAGCTTCTCACTGACAATAGAAATAAATCTTTTCAACCAGGAGTGTGACTGTATTGAAAATTTCTATATAAATTATCAATCATTGTCTACACATGATTTGCTTTTTCAAAATCTGCTATAATAATCATCTTTTCAATTTTATTCGACTTTGAAATTTGTTTTAAAACGTTGCTGCGGAGTTTTACTTTAGTTTTGTTCGTCGTAGTCTGCGTACTTTGAGTCATACACTCTGCACAGTACCTTGAATACTAGGCTTACACGTCGACTAAAAAAAATGGCGGCGGTCAAAGGTGGAATTTTCCAAACTTCAGCTGAATCCCTTGAATTTGAGTGATGCATTGCTTTTTCGGAAGTGTATCATTGTCGCCGAATATTTCCACTTCTAACTTAAATCCATTCTTCCTAAAATCCATTACGATATACTGGACTTATACAAATTAAAGAAGAAACGTTCGTGTATTCTTATCTATGACGTCATTAATAAGGGTTAGATATTTATATTTATACTAATCCCTTGAGACCATGTCATATCGTCCACCACGTCTTTTTTAGATTAATCACATGACTGTGTTATATCCTTTATTACGTGACCATGATATAAATGAAACCTCTTATTGCTAATTGCAATTAACGTATTTTATCTAATTACTATTTCATAATTACTTATTATAAAAAAATTAGAGAAAATGCGTGTATCAACATGTATCGAATTCATTAAAACCCGTCTGTTTGCCCTAAAAATGTTTAAGTTCGCCAATTAAAATTAATTATAACCATTTTTAATTTATATTTTTCATTCACATCCACAATTCTACTACACATTCAAACTGCGTACACTTGTTGCTATTAAATTTAGTGCAGTATAATTCATATGGGACCCTGCATTTTTTACCATAACATGTATCGAATTCATTAAAACCCGTCTGTTTGCCCCAAAAATGTTTTAGTTCGCCAATTAAAATTAATTAATGATCATTTTTAATTAATATTTTTCATTCACATCCGCCATTCTACTACACATTCAAACTGCGTACTCTCGTTGAGAAAAAAAATCTCGTTAAAATTTCTTAAGTACGCTCATTATTTCTTAATCACCATTTCTTATTAAACCATTATTGACTTTTAAAATTCACCTCAAATATACTCTAATATGTATATCGAATAGCCTACTCTAGTTGAAAAAAAAAATTCACAAAATTTTTTAAAGATCTCCAATTAAAATTAATTAATATTTTAACGACCATTTTTAATTAATATTTTTAAATACAATTTTCATTCAAAAATCATACTTTGAAAAATATTTAACACCCTACTACAGTTGAAAAAAAATGGCTTCGAAATTTCTTAAGTACGCTTATTATTTCTTAATCAGCATTTTTAATTAAACCATTATTGACTTTTAAAATTCACCTCAAATATACTCTAACATGTATATCGAATAGTCTACTCTAGTTGAAAAAAATGGCTTTGAAATTTTCTAAGTTCTCCAATTAAAATTAAAATTAATTAAATTTCTAATTCGCTAAAATAAATCCGTTGAAATTCACCTCGTACTCTAGTAGACAATTCTCCGCGAAAAAAAATTGCTTGGAAATTTTATAAGTCCCCCAATTAAAATTAATTAAAATAATACTCCTTATCTCTACCAACATCCTTATCGCCACCGCACGCCCCTTATCTTATCTACGCCACCACCCTACGCCGCAACCACCGCACGCCCCTTATCTTATCTACGCCACCACCCTACGCCGCAACCACCGCACGCCCCTTATCTTATCTACGCCACCACCGCACGCCGACGCCACCGCGCACAGCTCCACAATACGCCACCACCACCATCACCACCGCCACTTACGCCGACGCCGACTTGTCCTTAAATCGGTGTTTCTACACTACTAATATAATTAAAATATCTCAACAGAGAAATCATGCCTTGCTATACACAATGAAACAACTTCCAAAACAAACAGAATATTAAAAAAGTCCTTCCGGCCTGTACCGGGAGGAAAAGGTAGGTTTCCTATATCTTCGTTTTATAATTTTAGCTAATGTTACTCGAAACAGCAAGCTAAAATGCAAAGAACTCGATTACAGAAGATTCGTTTATACTGAATTTGAATAAGAAGTTAGCTAAATTAGTCAACTACAGCCAAGTTGGCTTCATTTATGGAGACTTACTTTTGGTCGCCAAATTTGGCGATATTTCGCCAAGTGTCGCTAAGTTTGGCGAAAATTTGGCGCTAATGGATATGAATATATAGTTTTATGCGTATGATTGGGAAAATGATTACAACATTGAAAGATAATATTTTGCGAGAAATCGCGGTCACTAAAACTTATAAATTAATCATTGTTTTTTTGTAATGTGCTATCTTGTTTCAAATTGCCAGCCACACTAGAAATTCAAACTGCTCTATCTCAGCCATTTTTTAAGATAGAGATAAAAAGAAAAATGCTCCGGAATCCTTGTATAAAGGCCTAAAACTTAAGCAAAAAATAAATTTGAATTTTTAACTTTTTTCTATATTTATTTTAGTTTTAAATCCTTCAGTGGCCGTCATTTTGAAACAAAATGGAAGCTGACCAACGAACTCGGTCGAGACATTGGTGATCTTAATACACACAATTAGTTTCATCCAAATTGATTTATAAATACGAAAGTTATCGTATGACATAGATCAGATATATATATATATATATATATATATATATATATATATATAAATCAACATTTGAACGGAGGGTGGTTTTGGGGTCTGGGGGTCATGATCGGTGAAAATATATCGAAAATTTCCGAAATTGCTTTCCTCCGAACGGCTGCAATAGGTAGCTTTATACCTTTTTGTATTGAAAGCACCTCTTACCAAGGTGAAAAAAAATCTCTTAACAAACTAGATGCTTTATTAGATGCATTACACTCATTATTCACAAATGCTTGGAAAACTAATTTAAAAGAAGTGATAGTATAGTCCTAAAAGAAAGAAAGATCACCTCAATCAACTCTGCCGCAAATCACTGTATACAAATGTGACTGGTACAAAAAGATTCGTAATAAAGCTTAGTATTTAATGCTATACTTAAATTTTGATTAAAAGATCATCTACGTACAGACAATTTTAAAAATAAAAAAAAATTCAACACTGACGCCTAAATTTGGCATTGTATTTGGATTATTGGGTAAATTGTATCGTCGGATACCAGCGAGAAGTCATTCGGTCAATTAGCTTAGGAATTATGCAGGTTTAAAGTTTGAAACTTCTAATGATAAATTCATTCTTAATTGTTGCAAAACAAAATGCTTTTCGGACAGTTTTTTAAGCACAACCCAAATATTACTTGGTAGAATAAGCAGTAATTTTGGATTCGCACATTTGAAGCTTCTAGAAATCGATTTTATAGGTTTTACAATTCATATTCGTTTCGAAAATTATTTAGAAACCAATATTTTTTAAAATAATTTTCGAAAAAAATATGAATTATAACCTATAAAATTTTTAACAGAAATCGATCTTTAGAAGCTTTAAATGTGAGAATTCAAAATTAAATCTTATTCTTTCAGGTGCTATTTGAGTTATGTTTAAAAAGCTACTCGCATTACAATTTGTTGTGTTTAAAAAAAAAAAAAATGAGTTTCTAGAAGCTTCAAATATGCGAATTAGAAATTACAGATCATTCCGCTATGTAATTTTTGAGTTATTCTTAAAAAAATACCTGCATTGCAATCTGTTTTGTAATTAAAATTCGTAAAGATACAACTAAATGTAAATATATTGCTTGAAGGTGCGTAAATATATACATAAAATTTTTGAAAGCACATTAAAGTCCTATTAAAAATTCAAAACGTTTTCAACCGAACTACTCGGTCATCATCAGTGAAAAACTAATAGTTGAGTTGAGTTGTTGTGTCTTCGTGTTTTCTAGCTTGCCCGGAATAAACCATTTTACTTCAAGGGTTTGGATTATAAGGTGGGACGGGAAAGGTCATTCAACATTTCTAAAATATGTACAGGTTAATCAATCATGTATTAATTTATTCCAGACTGCGTGGATATCATATGATAATACATCGATCATATGATAATACAACGTTACAGACTATTTTATTTTTTAGATATTATTTCTACAGATTCTCTTATGATAGCACCAGGAAGCTATCATAAGAGAGTCTCTGGAAATAATATATAAAAAAGAAATAGTCTGTAACGATATATTATCATATGATATTCACGGAGTCTGGTATGAATTAATACATGATTGATTAAAGTGTGCTTATTTTAGAAATGTTGAATGACCTTTCTCATCCCACCTAATATTCCAAACCCTTGAAGTAAAATGGTTTATTCCGGGCAAGCTAGAAAACGCGAAGAGACAACAGCTCAACTCAACTATTAGTTTTTCACTGATGATGACCGAGTAGTTCAGTTGAAAACGTTTTGAATTTTTAAAAGGACTTTAATGTGCTTTTAAATGTTTTATGTATGTTTTTACGCACCTTCAAGCAATATATTTACATTTAGTTGTATCTTTATGAATTTTAATTATTAAACAAAGTGAATTTGCACCAAAATTTTAACTTTTTACTGTTTTGTAATGTTTACAAATGAATTTAACAACATGGAATTCCATACTTTCAACATGCATAATTCTTAAACTACTTGACCGAATGACTTATCGTCTGGTATTTTCAAGTAAAATATATCAAAAAATCCAAATATAGGTGTTATTATTGAAATTGTTAATGTTTGTTTCAACTTATAAATGTAGACGACACTATAATCAAAATTTAAGTATTGTATTATGTACACTGCTGTCGAAAAATTAAGTGGCAGTGACCGGACGCTTTCGTTTTTTACACGGCTTGTCGAATATCTGCTGAAATACTTGACAAATCGTTCTTGAAATTCCCATATCTTCCTTTTTTGCAAAATATGGTCATGAATCAAATTTGACATTTAATATACTGCAATACAGTGAACTAATTGATAAATTCAGGGGGAAATCCCATGTAATCCAATGGGATTTCCCTGCGAATTTGTCAATTAGCTCACAGTATTTCTGGTATCTTTTTGAGTTTTCTCGATATTTGATTGGTCTTTTTATATGAGTTACGCTGTAGAATTGACTACCAAATCATGAAAAAAAAAATCTTTGGTATAGTTTGCGTATGCACATTAAATTCTTACCTACATTATTATTTCCTACAAATGCCCATATCTCATCAAATATTCAATATATTAATTTTATAATTACAGTTGACTGTTTCTACTGTTTCTATGCTTTCCTAGTGTGAATGTAGCTTTTCCCGGGTACGTCCATGATAAAATACGACGCAGTATGCAATGTAAATATTTTTTCTATTCCTAAAAAAAGTTTCACTAAACCTTGTTTTATACAATGCTATAAAAATTTTTGCTAGTTGCAAGCTTCTCATTTCCAAATAATCAGAATACTATTATAACATTTGGTCTAAATTTTCAGAAAAAAAAAAACTTTATGGCAATAAACGGTTTCTGTGAAGATCAGAAATTTATCCATTTCGAAAAAAGATTTTTTTTTCTGTGCCAAATGCGTTGAACTATTGATATTTATGTTCTTTGGAGAAAGAGGAAAATGCTGCTTATGGAAATTTACTATATCCAGAGTTATATGTTATTTCCTTTTTCGTAAAATATGGTCATGGGTCGAATTTAACATTTAATGTACTGCAATACAGTGAGTTATTACAGTGAGAGTCATTAATAATCGATTGGCACCAGTTACATTTTTATGTAATGATTTACGACAGTATTAGTAGAGGGTGATAACCCCCTTTTTAGGACTTGTGCATATATAAGAGAGTCATTTTTATCATTTTAAATCAGCCTTTTACTATATAAAAACATCATTTAAATATTTATTTAAGAGGATTATATTAAGATTATTTATCTCTTTGTTTTTACTACGGTATGATTGGATAACGAACTTCTTTCGATTCACCGAACTGTTTTCCTTTAAAAATTGTTAAAGATTCATTAATATATTTTTTAAAATACATTTAATTCAGAAAAAAAAAATATTAAAATATCTGAAAATGAAGTTCAAAAACTCTTTGTAGTTCTACCAATAATTCAAAGCTTCCTTTTTTTTTCTTTCTAAAGAAAGCACAATAGTTTCAGAAAATTTACATATAATGAATATTTATCTTCACTCATCTAACATAAATATGATTTTAAAAGAAGAAAATTCCGTAAGATATAAAATTCTCGCTTTATCTAAAAGGAGACGTTTATGATTTTAACATAGAACATTTACTACCACAAGAAAATTTTTCGAATTCAGTTCAGATCTTCCAAAAGTATTTATGATAATTCAAAATGATATGCTTTTGGAATCATTAAAATTTTTGAAGCCATTTATAAAATAACATTGCTGAAATCAGTGGGGGATTTTTTATAAAGGAAATTGAATTATCTTAAAACTTTTAAAATCGTTAAAAAACTTCTAATTCAACAAAAATTCTCTATACTAAAATTCTCTATACTTAAATAAAAGAAAAAAGAAGATACATTAAAATAAATAATACAATCTAAAATTAAAAAAAACATTCTGAAATATAAGCATTATACATTAAATGTCAAATTCGATCCATGACCATATTTTGCGAAAAAAGAAATACATATAGTAAATTTCCATAAGCAGCCTTTTTCTCTTTTTCCAAAGAATATAATTATCAATAGTTTAACACATTTGGCAAAGAAAAATATATCTTTTTTCGAAATGGACAAATTTCTGATCTTCACAGAAAACGTTTAATGCCATAATTTTTTTTCCCCTGAAAATTTAGAGCAAATGTTATAATAGTATTCTGATTATTTGGAAATGAAAAGCTTAAGCAACTAGCAAAAATTTTTTTATGACATTATATAAAAAAAGGTTTAGTGAAACTTTTTTTATGGATAGAAAAAACATTTACATTGTTTACGGCGTCGTAATTTATCATGGACGCACCCGGAAAAGCTAAATTAACACTAGGAAAGCGGGAAATTTGGCTAAAGTTATATATATATAGATATAGATATATAAAAACTTATTGCAAAAATTAACCATTGAAACAGAAATAACTGACCAAATGCAATGAAATTATTACCCCAAATAGCTATGTCAAATTACACATTAAGACTATAAAGAGTAAGCTTAAAGCCACAGCTCGAATAGTCTCTAGTCTCTCTGAATAGTAATCTTCGCCTTATTTTAATCCAAGCATTACTATTTTGAGACAGTGTTGCCAATATTAAAGGGACCGTATAATCGCTGAGAAAAGTCCATCAGAGGCAGCCGCCATTTTTTGAGTCAGCACGTATAGGCCTTGTATTCAGATGACTGTGTACCGTATTTTAAATACGGTACCTACATATCATTTGAACCTACATATTATTTGAAAGAGGATTGCTCAAAAGTTTAATCATCATAACTAGATCGGTTTTAAATCTCGGCTTAATGCACTTTAGCTCCGGTTGTGAGAAAGCTGGATACTATCAGCATAAGATTTTGGTATTTGTGAATGCAATAAAATCATGATTTTTTTCCTTGTGGACCTTCATTGAACAAATAGCTTATGTACTATCTCTAGAAACAACTTTAAATGAATTAAAAAACAACATCACACCTGCAGAGAACTTATTTGCATAAGACATTCTAAATCAGGTGAGGAATGAATTTAACTACCATCTAGATGTTATTTCAGCTGCTGTAAGGGGGTTTATAATTAAACATTTGTAAGTTTTAATATGAATAAATATACACACATATATCCAAAAATAATAGAGGTAATAAAACATGTTTTGAAAATGAAACCGTATGAAATAAATAAAAATAGTTAATAATTTTGGAAACTTTGTATTTAAGCTGGTAATATTCGAAAGTCTAATTAAATTTACGGTCGGTACATTCCTACAAAAAATGCATTTAAGCTTTACATTAAAAAAAATATCATCTTTTTTTTTTTAATAAGTTATTTTTAGATAACAATTATTTTTATTCACAGAGCTATTTTCTTTTCATATTAAATAAATATTTATCTATATGCGTATATTATTGTCATAATAAATGGCAATTTTTGAGTCGTCTTGAGGAAACCTTCACAGATAACCTTGGTTATTCTAAATTATTCAGCTTCTGAGGGTTGCACAGAGGCTTCGTTTCTATAATTTTTGCAATGAGTGCTTGTCATCAAAGTTGACACTGAAGTTGCCAAATCTAAAATGCATCCTTGGGAACAAACACAACACCGTTCGATGGAGAGGTGCAGGCTATCTGTATTGCCACACAACAGCTAATTATACGAGAAAAAGATTTCAAAAAATCAGTTATCTTATCGGATTCAATCTCTGTTATTCAAGCAATAACTTCCTTTAAGATCCCCGACTCAAGAAGAATTGAGGACTGCAGGAAAAATTTTAAACAACTAAAAGAGAATGGAAAGGAAGTGGAACTACAATGGATCCCGGCCCATTGTGGAATACACGGGAATGAAGCGGCTTACCAACTAGCCAAAAAAGGAACTAAAATAATACAAACACCAAGCAATGAAATACCTTTCAATTCAATATCAAGAATTATAAAGAGAAAAATGGATCCTCAATATGAAAGGAGAAAACTAAGTGAAATCGAAAATAAATAATGGAAAAATGCAACATCTCTTGTCCCTACAGCACCAAGAAAAACAAGTGTTGCCTTATTTAGACTTGCCACGGGACATGATTGTCTACCTTTTCAGATTTGGTATTCTTGAAAGTCCAAATTACCCTATTTGTGGAGAGGATGTAATCTTGAACGCACAGCATTTACCATTGTGCCCCGCACTATCAAGTAACAGTATATCTGGCAGATATTGGGAGGCCAGGGAACTAATGAGGACCTCAGAACATCAGCCTAATTGATTGTATTCCCTGTTTACAGTTGACTTTTTGCTTTCTCTAAAGTCTCTATATCTCACTCTTGTTTCGTTTGTTGTTCTGTTTATTCTTTAATGGATTTGGTGGCATATAATAGTGTATAGATGTTTGTCTAAGTGCTATTGCTTTGAAAAAAAAGTTTGTTTCTTTAACACCCAACGAATTCACAAACGCCTGTAAATCTACTTTTACCGCAACAATATTACATCTGTAGAAAATCTACTATTTATTTGGCTGTTCTCTAAAGAAAACTCATTTTTTGAAATTTTCTCTAGATAAAGTCTAATAAAGAATTTATAAAAATTGAACATGGCTAAATAATTACAGCTTGTTCTAATTAAGATTTTAATGTTTAGCATTTTTCATTTTATTACTTTATTACAAAATGGCAGCCAATTATGTGAGAATTTGAAAAAAACCACTTTTCCAAAAAATGACCCATGTTACCTGAAAAGAACCCACACCTGACATAATCAGCAGAAAATGAAGCATTTTATTACCATATTAATGCTTTAACATTAAAAAATGTATATACATTCTAAAATTCTATTATCAAAAGAAAATCTGTAAAAATGAAGCTCGCATTTTGCCAGAATTTTGCAATTGTTAATTTAAATTATTTTAAAACTAAATAAGCACTCTTTAGGTATTTTTAACTATTTTGATTATTCTAAATGGTGCATAAAATAGAACAAAACAAGAAAATTAACTTTAGTAAAATATTTGGTGTAGTACTAGGGTGGGTTTTTTTTTAGGAAACATTTCAATGCGGGGTTTTTTTAGAGGACAGCACAATATATATTTTGCATCCAAAGTAGAACTTCATTCACTTACATTTGTTGACACTAACTTTTCAAGCACTAACCGTCCATTTGTAGTTAAGTATTCGAATAGTTTATTCGGCTTTGCATAAGAATTGCAAATTTTACTGATATTGCATATTATACAAAAGTTTATTTCCGCTGGGAAAAGCAAAAGACAATTACAACTGTTACCGTCCGTTAAGAGAAATATAGCATGATTATTTTTTCCATGTCCCTGTAAAACAAGTATATCTATTTGAAGAATCATTTTCTGCAGTAATATATATCGATATCAGTCTGTTTGAAATAAAATAACATTATTAAACTTTACTTCAAACAAATATAACCAACAGAACGTAAAACATCCAAATTATTAACTTCCTCCGTAAAAGAACAATAAATTCCACGGAAAAAAATTCTACAGAAAATATGATTTGGTGCATATCAGTAACATACATGAATTTTGTTTTATTTAAAATAGTATAAAGTCAATCAAACGTACTTAAACAAATTACCACCTGTAGATTGCAATATATCTGAATTCTTTTGTGTATTACTTGTAAATGCTACATTAATAATTTTCAATATAGAACTTGCTATGACTATAATAGCATTCAACAGTTTCAATGTACCAAGCATATTTTAAAAAGTTATAGAAAGGACAGTCGAGTTGAAATCATAAACATTTTTCAAATATTTTGGGAAATGTTAAAAATTAAATATGGATATTCAAAATTAAAAGCAATAAAATAATTAAACCTAATTTCAAAATTTAGAACAGCTCAGTCAGTACTCTAGTACTACACATGCTTCCAAATATTACCTTCTTTTTTTTCTGTTAAATATGATCAGCCAAATATCTTTCGTAAGAAATGGTGTTGTGCCTTTAACTAAAAGTACAAATTTATCATTTTAAAACAAAATACTTATTACTTTCACAATTTCTAACAAATTCAGTTCAAATAATCAAAAATTTCGAAATTATAAACTTCTTGAATCAGAAACGTTTTTTAAAGCTAGTTTTAAAATAACCTTGGTGAAATTTTTAGATATTTTATCGAAAAAAATTATGTTAAAGTATTTAAAATAGTTAAAGCAATTTTAAATTTAAATTCATTGAAAATATTGCCCATATAATTAAAATATCTCAACAGAAAAATCATGCCTTGCGCATAGACAATGAAGCAACTTCCAAAAAAGACAAACAAACTAAATGCTTTAATAGATGCACTACACTCATTATTCACAAATGCTTGGAAAATTATTTTAAAAGAAATAATAGTATAGGCCTAAAAGATAGAAATATCGCCTCAACCAACTCTGCCGCAAATCACTGTATACAAATGTGACTGGTACAAATAGATTCGTAATAAAGCCTAGTATTTAATTCTATACTTAAATTTTGATTAAAAGATCATCTACGTACAGACAATTTAAAAGATTAAAAACATTTCAACACTGACACGTAAATTTGGCATTATGTTTGGATTCTTGGGTAAATTGTATCGTTGGATACCAGCGAGAAGTCATTCGGTCAGTTAGCTTAGGAATTATGCAGGTTTAAAGTTCGGAACTTCTATTGTTAAATTCATTCTTAATTGTTGCAAAATAAAATGCTTTTCGGATAGTTTTAAGCATAACCCACATATTACTTGGTAGAATAAGCTTGAAATTTGGCTTCGCACATTTGAAGCTTCTAAAAATCGATTTTATAGGATTTAGAATTCATATTCGTTTCGAAAATTATTTAGAAACCAATATTTTTAAAAATAATTTTCGAAAAAAAAAATAGAATTATAACCTATAAAATTTTTAACAGAAATCGATCTTTAGAAGCCTTAAATATGAGAATTCAAAGTTACAGCTTATTCTTTAAGGTGGTATTTGAGTTATGTTTAAAAAGTTACCCGCATTTCAATTTGTTGTGTTTTTTTAAACAAAAATGAGTATCTAGAAGCTTCAAATATGCGAATTCAAAATTACAGATTATTCCGCTAAGTAATTTTTGAGTCATTCTTAATAAAATACCTGCATTGCAATCTGTTTTGTAATGTTTACAAATGAATTTAACAACATGGAATTCCATACTTTCAAACTGCATAATGTTTAAACTACTCTACCGAATGACTTATCGTCTGGTATTTGAAAGTAAAATATATAAAAAATCCAAATATAGGTGTTAGTATTGAAATTGTTAATGTTTGTTTTAACTTATAAATGTAGACGACACTCTAATCAAAATTTAAGCATTGTATTATGTACACTGCTGTCGAAAAATTAAGTGGCAGTGACCGGACGTTTTCACTTTTTATACGGTTTGTCGAATATCTATTGAAATTCTTGACAAATTGTTCTTGAAATTCAAGGATGTAAAGCCCATGCTTGACTTCAAGAACAGTAGAAACAGTATATTGCAATTAAAAAATTAATACGTTGAATATTTGATGAGATAAGGGCTTTTGTATGAAATAATCTTTAACTGCGCATGCGCGAACTATACCACAGAAATTTTTTTTTCATGATTTGGTAGTTAATTCTATAGAGTAACTCATACAAAAAGAGCAGTCAAATATCATGAAAATGCAGAAAGAAACCAGCAATACGGTGAGCTAATTGACAAATTCAGGGGAAAATCACATATAATCCAATGGGATTCCCCCAGGATTTTGTTAATTAGCTCACCGTATTGCGGGTATCTTTCTGAGTTTTCATGATATTTGACTGGTCTTTTTATATGAGTTACGCTATAGAATTGACTACCAAATCATGAAAAAAAAAATCTTTGGTATAGTTTGTGCATGCACAGTTACAAATTATTTCATACAAATGTCCATATCTCATCAAATATTCAATATATTAATTTTATAATTGAAGTACACTGTTTCTACTGCTTCTATGCTTTCCTAGTGTTAATGTAGATTTTCCGGAGGCATCAATGATAAATTACGATGCCGTAAGCAATGCAAATATTTTTTCTATCCATAAAAAAAGTTTCACTAAACCTTGTTTTATATAATGCTATAAAAATTTTGCTAGTTGCTTAAGCTTTTCATTTCCAGATAATCAGAATACTATTATAACATTTAATCTAAATGAAAAAAAAAAAACCGTTATGGTAATAAACGTTTTCTGCGAAGATCAGACATTTGCCAATTTTGAAAAAAGATTTTTTTTTCTGTGCCAAATGCGTTGAACTATTGATATTTATGTTCTTTGGAGAAAGAGGAAAATGCTGCTTATGGAAATTTACTATATCCAGAGTTATATGTTATTTCTTTTTTCGCAAAATACGGTCATGGATCGAATTTGACATTTAATGTACAGCAATACAGTGAGCTATTACAGTGAGCGTCATTACTAATCGATTGGCACCAGTTACATTGTTATGTAATGATTTGCGTAGTATTAGTAGAGGGTGATTACCCATTTTTTAGGACTTCTGCATGTATAAGAGAGTCATTTTTATCATTTTAAATCAGCCTTTTACTATATAAAAACATCATTTCAATATTTATTTAAGAGGTAAATCTCTTTGTTTTTACTACGGTATGATTGGATAACGAACTTCTTTCGATTCACCGAATTGTTTTCCTTTAAAAAATGTTAAAGATTCATAATATCTTTTTAAAAATACATTTAATTCATAAACTAAAAAAAGTAATAAAATATCTGAAAATGAAGTTCAAAAACTCTTTGCAGTTCTACCAATACCTTCGTACATTTCAAAGTTTTTCCCCGTCCCCCCTTTTTTTTTTCTAAAGAAAGTACAATAGTTTCAGCAAATTTACATATAATGAATATTTATCTTCACTCATCTAACATAAATATGATTTAAAAAAAAAGAAAATTCCGCCGGATATAAAATTCTCGCTTTATCTAAAGGGAGACGTTTATGAGTTTAACATAAAACATTTACTACCACAAGAAAATTTTACGAATTCAGTTCAGATCTTCCAAAAGTATTTATGATAATTCAAAATGATATGCTTTTGGAATCATTAAAATTTTTGAAGCCATTTATAAAATAACATTGCTGAAATCAATGGGGGATTTTTTATAAAGGAAAATGATTTATCTCAAAACTTTTAAAATCGTTAAAAAACTTTTAATTTAACAAAAATTCTCTATACTAAAATTCTCTATACTTAAATAAAAGAAAAAAGAAGATGTATTAAAATAAATAATACAATCTAACATTAAAAAAAAATTCTGGAATATAAGCATTATACATTAAATGTCAAATTCGATCCATGACCATATTTTGCGAAAAAGGAAATACATATAGTAAATTTACATTAGCAGCCTTTTTCTCTTTTTCCAAAGAACATAATTATCAATAGTTCAACACATTTGGCAAAGAAAAATATATCTTTTTTCGAAATGGACAAATTTCTGATCTTCACAGAAAACGTTTATTGCCATAAAGTTTTTTTTTTCTGAAAATTTAGACCAAATGTTATAATAGTATTCTGATTATTTGGAAATGAAAAGCTTAAGCAACTAGCAAAAAAATTTTTATGGCATTTGTAGAGTAATATTTCAAACACGTTGTGTTGAAGAGGCCGACCACGTGCTAACACGTGGTGACGTGATCACAAGTGAAGAACCGCAAAATATAAATATTAAAATGAACCCAAGGTCTCACGCTCGCTATTATTTTAGCGATGGACTAACACATAATTAAAGTAAGTAAAAAGGAACTCTCTCACCCATTTTTAGCAGGAACGATGTGATGCGCACATGACTGATAATACAGCACACTCATTTTAGGAAAAACTGAGACAAAAAGCCTTTTTGATGGTAAAAAAAACAAGAGATGATTTATTCATCTATAAAACTCTGAATAGGTGAGGGACTCCGGTGACATCGTGTCCTCCATGACTGATGAAACTCAATAAGATAAGATCTCCCAAACTACACTGAGCACATCCTGAACATAACTGATTTTAACATCAGCGCGAAGTGCCGAGCCGGTTGCCCTTGGCGATAAAACCCGCGATCGTCCAATAGCGATGCGCAGAAACGGAGCGAGCTCTGAAAACACGGCAACTGTTGGCGCGCGCCAAAGAGCGATGAACCTACCGCAACGCGTTCCTCGGCGAAGCATGTGGAGCGCTTTTGCCGGATCGAAGGAACGGGAGAAGCGGTGAGCCGATGACGAATTCCCCACGAAACTGCCGCGATATGCATCAAATGAAATGTGAAATATCGGCGTTTGACGAAAGTTAAAATGAGAAAGAAACAGCGTTGGCAGACAACGGATACGTTAAATTAAAGATAATAAAAAAACGCTGATACTGGGATAATTAAATACTGAAAGAAACATTAAAATTAATAAATTTAGAGATTTAATGGGAAATTGAACACGTGCAATCGTACACATCGCGATTGCGCTAAAAATGTTGCGATTACATCGTGACATATTCCCCCGCAAATGAAAAATTTGTAAAATTTAGACTGGGAATGAAAAATTTGACTGGGAAGCGACCATTTTACATGGGCGAGAAAAATTTGGTAAAAGGAAAAATTTTGAATGTGAAGGAAAAATTTTGCAAAATTTAAAAAGAGGAATTCGAAGCAAATTTAGCAACAAATACGAATTTTGACTATGAATGAAATTCCAACACTGCTGAACATGGGAGTAAAACGAGTCACCAGAGAATACACGGGATTAACAAAGACGACTATACAATAAGTCGTATAAATGACACAGTAAATTTCTGTTGTAAATGAAATAAATACAGTAATATATATATAAACAGTACATTATTACATAATTTCAGTGATGCATATTAAAAATTACCTTCTGTGAGACAAACACAATTTCATAATTAATTTGACTTATTAAGATTAACAATTATACTTCACCACTGGTAAAAAAAAATTCTTTTAACAATTTAACAATCTAAAATATTTCAATAGCATGACACAATTAGTTAAATGTAAATTCGTTGTGACTAACACTCATTTTTAGAATAATAAGTAGATTAACACATTAATTGATAAAAATGTCACAAGAAAAATACATTATGTGCAATAGTAAATAATTTTTAAATGTGAGGAAACCAACTGTCATTGTATTGACAGTGATGAAAAAATTTAAACTTTCCAATTATCAAAAGTTGAAAACCAAGAGTTAAGTGCAAAACACTTTGGATTGCAATACTTAAATGAATGAGTGAAAGGAAGTAGAACATAATGCTAATGATTAGCAAATGAAACAACATTCCAACTATAAGAATAATTAAAATGGAACACACATGTACAGAAGTACAAACTTATAAAATTATCCTAACAAATTTAATTGAATAGTTACTCAAATGAATTATTAAAAGTACAACTTGTAACCTGTAAGTAAACACAGTATTCATACATACTTTATAAAGCCTAAGCACACAGTGAATTGAAAACAACTCCATATCATGAACATTGAATGGAAAAGTACGAATGCATGAGACACCATTGTATAACATTACACGATTAAATCGAGACAGCATTATATAAAACAAGGTTTAGTGAAATTTTTTTATGGATAGAAAAAACATTTACATTGTTTACGGCGTCGTAATTTATCATGGACGCACCCGGAAAAACTAAATTAACACTAGGAAAGCGGGAAATTTGACTAAAGTTTAAAAAAAATATATATTACAACACCAGAATTTAAATTCAAAACAATTCACCTTAATTATTTAACTTATTTTTATGTGGTATGTAATTTAAATTATTTGATAAAGAAATTTCTTTTTCGAATCGCCTGTTATTAATTTGGTATGTGTCAAACTCACCCCTCATCGCGGTTCTAGTATTAAGTAGTTCCGAAGTTACGCAAAACGAAGTACAGTCGAACTCGGTTAATTCTCTTGTAATACCCACGCAGATGATAAAAATCTTTAAAATAACACAAATAATTAAACTAATTACTACTGTTAATTGCTCTAATTACCCGAATGCTAAAATTAACATAATATCATAAAGTTAACACAAAATATTCAGTTTTGCCTTTGAGAGTGTCAGTTTTAAAAAACAAAATCACAGTAGTGAATTCAAAGCCGCTAAAGGGTTAACAATTCCAAAAGACACAAATGACGTACAGTAATGCAAATGATCACTTCACTTCTCCTGGAAAAACTCGATTAACATTGCAATAGTTGCTGATATTCTTAAGCTATTGATTTCGCATATCCTTTTCACAGTGTAATAACAGACAAGAAAAATTTGGTTAATATGACCCAGTTTATGTATCTATATTATAAAGGACAAACGTGTCCGTGCGTAACGCTGACGTCATTTTGCGAATGGCAACACTTGACGATGAAATTTCGGTTTTACAATTTTTCCTACTGTATTTTTTTTTAATTTCTCAACATCGCACATTTTCAATTTTTACACCGTTATATAGGAAAGAAGTCTACTTTCAAATGCAATTCGTTTGAAAACTGTATCGTAATTTACTCATTTATTATAGCACTAGAAAAACCCGCGGCTTTGCTCGCGTAATTCTTGAAAAATGCCAAGTGGTATTCGTTGGCCTATTTTCATTAGAGGAAATTTTACTGCCACGCATAATTCAGAAATTACTAATTGAGCCACACTAATGTCGAAAAAAAAAACACGAAAATTTAGAACGTTTTTCGCTCTTTCACCCCCCCCCCCCCCTGTGGCAGTGTCACCGATATAAAATATAGCCTATGTTACAGCAAGGACTGTTATCATTTTTAAAAGTGGTTCTGTAGTTCCAGAGATTCCATAGAAATTGTAATTTAGAATGCTTTTAGACCGCTTTTCGCTCATCTCACTCTTTTAAATTTCGATTTTTTTTTTAGAATTTGTTCTTCGAGAGCATTTACGTTTTATAAATAACTGCCGTGCCAAGTTTCCCGTTTCTAACCCCTTCAGTAGAAAAAAATCAAAATTTTAGAAAGTTTTTTGCTCTTGCACCTGCCTGTCGTAGTGGCACCGACATAAAATATAGCCTATGTTACAGAAGGGACTATCATCATCAATTTGCTACCATCACTTTTGAAAAGGGTTAGGTAGTTCCAGAAATTCCATAGAAATTGTAATTTAGAATGTTTTTAGAACGCTTTCCACTCATCTCACCGTTTTAATTTTCGAATTTTTTTAGAATTTGTTCTTAGAGAGCATTTACATCTTATAAGTAACTACCATGCCAAATTTCATGTTTCTAACCCCTTCAGTATAAAAAAAATCGAAATTTTAGAACGTTTTTCGCTCCTCCACTCCCCTGGCGGTAGTGGCACCGACATGAAATATAGCCCATGTTACAGCAGGAACTGTCACCATCAATTTGCCCCCATCACTTTTGAAAACAGTTCTGTAGTTCCAGAGATTACATAGAAATTGTAATTTAGAATGTTTTTAGAACGCTTTTCGCTCATCTCACCCTTTTAAATTTCTAATTTTTTTAGAATTTGTTCTTAGAGAGCATTTACATCTTATAAGTAACTACCATGCTAAATTTCATGTTAGTAACACCTTCAGTATAAAAAAAAATCAAAATTTTAGAACGTTTTTCGCTCTTGCACCCCCTCTGGGGTTAGGGGCACCGACATAAAATATAGCCTATGTTGGAGCAGGAATTGTCACTATCAATTTGCCACCATCACTTTTGAAATCGCCTCAGTAGTTCCAGAGATTACCCCCTACAAACAAACAAACAAACAAACAAACAAGCAAACAAAAAAAAACAATCTTTACTGCTTTATAATATTAGTATAGATTTAAATTAAATTTTAAAAAATATTTAAAAAAAAATCTATCTGTATCGCTTGCAGACGATTACAAAGTATTAATCCGTTTCCAATTTAAACAATATAAAAAGTTCAGCATTTGTTTCCAGCTAATATTCAATAACGAAATTAAAACTTCATTAAACAATAAATAAAATAGTATAAATAAAACACCAGTTTAACAGACATCTAATCAAAACAAGCTATTAAAATCACTGCAATTATCAGAATAAGAAAAGCTGCTGTATATAACGAAATTTTTATCGATTTCTTTGGCTATTAACTTCTGGCACGAGGCCACTGCGAAATTAGCGCTTTTAATAAATTTGAAAATTTTATTTGAATATATAATTGACATACTTCATATAAAAATGCTCTTTGGTGTATTTAGGGGTCATTCTAAAAAAATTATCAAATGTAAAAATTCTATTAAAGTTTTCAAAAAAAAAAAAAATTGGTTTTCATCTAGATTCTTTATCCCGAGAAGCCCGAGTTCGATGCCCTAGTTTAAATAAAGAAACAAATAAAGACTTTATTCTAATACTCATTTCTTTACATTGTTCAGTTCTAAATCTTACAAAAAGATACGGAGTTTTGAAATGTCCCTATCTCTCCTTTCTTTCGCCCATTCTTTCAAATTTTCAGGACTTTCTTGTGTGCTTTTGAAGGTTGAAGAATTGTCTGGTAAAACTGATAAATTGCGACATTTTGATAGACAATATAAAAATAATAGATATTTATATTATTTTGATAGAAATAAAATCGCCTAGAAAGAACAGTGTTCGATAAAAAATTAAATTATTTCTTAATTCTACCCTACCTAAAAACAATTAAAGAAACAAATGTTTTGCACTTATTAGACGTGATTATGCTTTTGTAGGTCGTAAAAAGCGTGAAAATCTTATTATAGTTTAAATTGGGAGCTATTATTAACGTGCAAATTGCTCGTTTTAACCGTTACCTCGTTTTAGATGCACTCGTATTAAAAAAGTTCGACTGGATATTAAACAGGGACAAAAAATCATGCGTCAAGCATAGATTATGAAGTACTTTCCAACACATCCAAAACACTATTACGAAACTTTACCGTTAAAT
This sequence comes from Maratus michaelseni, assembly GCA_963931845.1. Taxonomy (NCBI): domain Eukaryota; kingdom Metazoa; phylum Arthropoda; class Arachnida; order Araneae; family Salticidae; genus Maratus; species Maratus michaelseni. The sequence continues at coordinate 376,550,917 of OZ007593.1, read as the reverse complement.
AAGGTGAAAGAAGATATGTAAGTAAACAGTTAAGAAAACATATAACACATTTAAAACTCCAGTTTTAGCAAGTACCTTTCACAGTCAAAAATGTAGTCGAATTATTTTATGTAGCCCTGTATATGATTTATAGATTTGGATATGTACTACATAGCATGAGGAAATTTAGTTCATTTAGAAAATTCACATTTAGCATTTTTTTCTAATCGTTGAAAATACACTCAAAATCTTTTGTACAACCCTGTACATTTTCTAAAGACTTTTGTACACACCCCATATTAAGCTAAAAGTTAAAAAACGTATAAGTCAACTGAAAAGAAACTTCCAGCAATTATCAACCATAAATGACAATGTACCTTGTTCTTTGCGTAGTCCTGTACATGAATTTATTTATTTTCCACAAACTTCTATAAGTCTATTAACTATAGTTCAGCAGGAAAATGCGTAACGCAATTAAAAAAAGTATTCTAAGCAATTCATTCCCCCATATTCTGTAATACTTACGAATTCCCTTGTATAGCCCTGTATATGATCAACCAAATATCTACACACCACGTACTATGTAAACATTTAAACTTAAAAACGCAAACCAATGTTGAAAACGTTCTTATCACACATAAGCTGTAATTATTGCACGTACACTGTAACCGATATCTTTTGTGTGTCCCTGTAAATGAACAATAAACCGCAATGAACTCCATTCTTTAAGTGAGCAATTTATAGTACACCTCAGTAATGCATATAAATTTCATTATGTTTAAAATAGTGAAACATCATTAAATTTCACTGCAAACGATTTTTTCCCCGTAGAGCAATATGTAAAAGAATTATTTTGTTTGACCCTGTAAATGAATAATAAATGCTTTGCAACCCATATTCTACAAAAAGCATGATAGTGCGCTTCTTAATTGTATATCAATTTCATCAGTTTCAAATGGCATAGTATCATTAAACTACGATTTTTCCCCATTCACTTTTATATAACGGGATACGTTTGATAGACTTCAAGTGCTATAGACTTCAAGTGCTATAGACTTCAAGTGCTATAGACTTCATTTTCAATAGGGGTCATGCTGTAGTAGACCACAATAACATAAAAAAATTTCAGGGAAATCCGAGTATATTTACGCGAGTTAGAACATGGACAGACGGTAGACAGACAGATGGTAGACGGCCAGACAAACCGAAGTCATAAACATTTTTCAACTAGGTTGGAAAGTGTAAAAAAAAAAAAAAAAAAAAAGATGTATCTTTCTCAAAGACTGAGATTTAATTACTCATGGCTATTTTAAGCAGAGAACATAGTGAAAAATGAATGTATTTTGCTTATTTCTAAGCATATATTTTTTAAAAGTGTAGTTTCAGATAACGGAAGAAAATTTGCAACATTGCATTTCCTTAAAAACATTTTTATTCCCAATATTTTATGTCTTTGGAAAAATAAATAAAATTTTAGCTGTTAGGATAGAGTTATGGAAATTGTTTAAATGAAGATAGTTTAAAATGAAACAATATATCACTTTAGTAAGAAAATAAAACGCATATATACTATTAAAACGACAAAAGAGTATTTTACCAAATACGGGTGCATAGTTTAAATTTAAATACTAACTGTAATTACGTTTAAACATTTCTAAGTCATAAAATCGTATTCCTTTCTGACTCTAACTATACAAATTATCTTTAGACAAATTCTTGTATGAATAATTTGAATTTATTTAAGCAAGTGAAAATTAAAATGAATGATTATAGCGTAGGATAAATATACCTCTTTCATACACTGCGAAAGATGTAGTAAAAAAAGAATCAGGTAATTACTTATTCCGAAGTCTTTTAACCCAAATTAAAGGCATTCTTTTTTTATTTGATGCATTAATTAAATTTTGTATACTTTTTAATTGAATTTCAAACATCTTTTATGGGAAAAATTTTATGATTCTATTAAAAAGTCAATTTACGATAAATTTATTATTCCCATTATAATAAATAATGAGAGTTTTATCAACTTTCTTTTTATTTTTTTAAATCGTGGGTAGTGATTGCAGATAGCTCAAAACATTCACGTGTTTTTGAAAACTGTTTAATTACATCATAATAACAACCTGCTTTTTTAAGTTACTGTTAAAAAGGGAATCATTATCTACTGTTAAGAATATAACAGAGAATGCATGTTTTTAATTCACTTTTAAATGCATTACATTTACAGTATAATTAAGTACTTAATGTTAATTAGTGTGAGTGCACCAGTAATTTACCACCGGTACATAAAACTGTAGATAATAAAAAATATTGAAAGCAAAAATACAGAATTGGTGCCCATTTCTGCTTATACTATTAATAATCTTATCCAAATCATTAATTCATACCATAATTCAATGATGTAGCCATTTTTGTCGCAACTATACCCACTACGTAAAAATTTTTATGCTCATTTTGGTTCTTAAAAGTAAGTTACAAAAATAAACAAAATTCAGTATTTTCCCATTTTGTTCAATAACAAGTTCGGTTGACATTTTAGTGATCTAGTAATTGACTCGTCCCTAATCCTAATAATATTATAAATCTGATTGTGTGCAAATGTTAGGCTGAAGCCAGCGTCAAAATGGAGCATTTAATGATCCTGTGTTTTTGCATATAGGTGGATTATAACCCTCTTATGAACATAGGCTGGTTTTTGTTAATTTTATTAAAATATTTTTCTTAATAATTCCAAATTTCGTTATTTTCATAGAGAATAAATGGACATTTTTTCGTATAATATTTTAAAATGGTTAAATTTACTTTACCGTTGCTAATACTTTATCGTTGCCAAAACTAATTAAAAACCCAGAATAATAATTTTTAATCTATAATTTAGATTCAATTGAAAAATTTTCACGTGAAAAATGAAAATTAAATAAAAAAAAATTAAAGAATTAAAAAGATTAAATAATATTATTTGAAATAAAACGTACTTTTTTTAGTTTTTGATAATAATACAAGGTTTCAATATGCGTAACCATAGGAAACAGGCTAATATGACGTCATACATGGAAAATAAAGCGGATATGCTTTGATTGGTGAAATAAAATTATCTTAGGTTTTTTTTCTTCAATTTTTTTTATTTTTTTTTTATTTTGTATGGTAACAATACGTGGTGTTTTACCATCTGCGCACGGCTAATATAACTATACCATATTTTTTATTTAAATTTTTAAAAAGTAAAAAGAAATTTCAAAAGAAAATGGTTAGCAAATGTCAATAATATGCTCCACAAAATTATCCATTTCGAAAATGATGTCATGGATAGCGAGAAAAAAATAGTTTCATTCTTAAAACTAAAAGAAATACCTTGATTACCTAAAAAAATGACGAATGTTAATAGTTCCATTTTTGTTGATAAAACCTAAAGATTTAATATTATTTCGTTAAAATAACATAATTTCCCCTATGCCAGTATTGAAATTAATTGCCTGGAAAAGAAAATTAACAAGTATTATGTCATTTAAAAGGGATTTCTCTGGGGAAATATATATTTGAAATAAAACGGGAATTTTCCGATATGTTTTAAAATGAATGTGAATCAATTCCTTACATTAATAATACAAGGATCAGTAAGCATATAAAGTAGATGAGTTTCACGCCATATTTATAACGAAAAATTTAAATGTTTTTTTTTTTTTTTTTTTTTTTTTTTTTTTTTTTTTTTTTTTTATCTATACTGGTTATTAAGCATGAGTATCCATTATATACAGATGAGAGTTTTCTGCTAAAAATCACATCATAATTTTAAGAAAAGGAAAATGAACACGAATCTATTATATTAAAATCTGACTGTGTGTTTGTATTTCGTAACTACTCCTAGACTATCGAACGCAACGCGATTTACTTAATACCGGTTATCATTGATCCGAAGACTTAACTCTCAGAATTAAAAAAAAAATAAATTAGATACCAAGATTTTTTTTTTTTAATTTTTTTTTTTGTAAATTTTAATGAAGTTTCTCTAAAAACGGAAAGTAACATACTCCATATTTGTGTATGAAAAAGGAGAAATAAAACAGATCGGTATATCTTTTACACCATTTTCTCATAAAAACTGAAAAGCAGAATTTATTTTCACTTTGAATAGATAGATGGTGAAAACAAAATCTTGATTTCAGTAAATTATCCGAAAAATAAAAACATATTTTCACATATTCAAACTTCATGAATCAATTTATTCGGGAGAACAAAAATTACCTGTCAACATACTGTCATTTAGAAAACAAGATTTGTTTCAGCTATACATTAAACCACGGAGACAGAATTGAATTTAAAGAAAAGTATATACTAATTCCAATTAATGTTTTTTTGAAGGATGGATGTTAAAACGTTTCACAAAGGCGTTAAAAGTAAAATTTTTATCAGCTAAAATTCACAGTTGTTTTTATCCAATTCGTCTATTTCCACGATTTTATTTGGCACTCCTTTTTGCATCGGTTGCAATTTCATTTTCGCGATTATTTGGCACAAAATTTCACTTTTCTAAGACTGAGTTATGTCAAGGTCCCTATAACAAAAAATACCGTAAAAAATACCGCAAGTAACTCCTATGAAATGTGATAAAGAGTTAGTTAATTATTAACGTTTTTAATTATCGGGAGTGAAATACTTTGCTTAATTAATGTATTTATTATTATTTTAATGTTGCGTGAACGAAGTCACGGGTAACAGCTAGTAACTATATAAATCGTTATTTTTAAAATAAAAATAAAAAACATAAATTAACTACATGCCTACATTCATAAGCAAGGGAAATTAAATTGAACTTGATATAAAAAAAAATTGTGAACATGCCATGATTTTTTTTAATAGTGGGAACTTCTATTTTAAAGATTTGTAGAAAGCTTTTTAATTGGTCTATTTTAATATCCAATCACTGCTTTAGTTGTAAGTATAACTTGTTGTATACATTTTGTTGGAGATTATATGCATTTTTCTACCAATCAAAATTAATACATCCATCATGTCTTGATGTTTTGGTACGAAATTTTAACATGTTATATATATCGACTAATACACAACAAATATTTCAGTCTGCCTAATCATATCTTTATATGATATGGTCATAAGGGGAGGCCGATTCGTCATTTTGATCTATTACGTCATCGAGTATCGGCATGGAATTTTAACATGTTCCGGATATAGACTAGTACAGTACAAATATTTCAATCTGCTTCTTGGTATCTTGATACGATAAAACTAGAAAGGATCGTCAGTTCTTCATTTTGGCGGTACTATCACGTCATCGAGTTGCGGTATTAGTCTTTTTACATGTTATAGATATCGACTGTAAAACACAAATATTTCAGCCTTCTTCGTAGTATCTATATTTATCTTAGTACGATATGAAAAGAAGCAGGGGGCGCCAATTCTTCATTTTGACGATACTGTCGCGTCATTGAGTTAATGAAGAATTGGCTAAACCATCTGCTCATGCCGTACCAAGGTATCACGAGGAAGACTGAAATGTTTGTACTGTAATAGTCGATATCTACAACATATTAAAATTTCATGCCGAAATCAAATGACGAATTGGCACCTTCTCCTCTCATATCGTAAAAAGATACCACGGGACATACTGGAAATATTTTCATGTACTATTAACAATCTAGTCTTACATGAATACTTTATCTCGTAACACGATGACGTAGCCATTTTTATCGTCGCCATCAGGTCTATTATAATTATACTGATATTTTTGTATTTATATTAAAAATTAATTACACATGCAGGGTATCTAGAAAAGTCCTTTCTTATACTCTAAACTTTCGAAAGTCAACAGCTATAGTAACACAAATAATGTCTAGAAGTAGTATAGTGGCCTGGAGCTTTTAGATGAGATTTGTTACAGCACCTCTTAGTGACAAAATCAGAAGTAAAAGTATGTAATCTCGAAAACTATATGAGCATGTAATCTCGGAAGCTGTATGAGACACAGAAAAACTGTCAATTACAAAGTTTTATAGCAGCATAGCCTTAGTAGGAAAATACGTCTTGCGTACAGGAATGCTAAGAATAGCACGTGTAAATCGCGAATTTGTTTGCGATTTGCAACACTTTTATGTAATGAAAGACATTAAAAAGATAATATCACCTTTGCTAGAAAAAACTACAAAGCACTATTGATTAAACACTTCAGATTGAGCAACGGCGTCAAATACACCCATTGACAACTAGTTGCTCCTTTATGACGACTTTTGTGACGTAAAAGTTTTGAAAATCACGAACAAACAAAAGAGCATTTTCCGCGTAATCTTCTGCGCAGATATGTGCACAAAGTATTTTTCGTACTCTATCGATGTTGTAGTATAACTTTGTAATTCAATATTCTGTTTTTCGTACTAAATCGAAGTTGCTGTACAACTTTGCAATTTAAAAACTTCCCTCATCTCGTATATATTACAAAATCGGTATTCTAACTTCTGACTTTGGCACCAGGAGGCTCTGTAAACAGTATCATCGAATAGGGCATATTCACTATACTGTACATTAACACTATATATATGACGGTACTTACAGGCGTTAAGGGGATGATAAAGGAATTTACCGGATACCCTGTACTTGTATTTAAGTAATTGAAATTGTCACCTTTTAATCCTCATTAGTTTGCGAATTATGGACATTAAAAATATATCTGACTTTTGGATCACCCGGTATGTAAGTCTTTTACTTACCCATCATACGTAGTATAGGGTAAGTCTTGTAATCGTTTTGAAAATCGAATTTTTTTTTAACGGATTTACACGTTTCAGACACTGGAGATTCCGAAAAACATATTTTTAGAAAAAAAAAATTTGCCGTCCGTCTGTGTGTCTGTGTGTCTGTTTGTCTGTTTGTCTGTGTGTCTGTAAACGCTCTATCTCCCGAAAAAATTGAGATAGAGACTTGCAATTTGGTATGTTCTTAGTATATAATAACGGGAAGAAGCCTATTTCATTTCAATAACCTCGATTAAACGGAACTATTTTTTTCAGACTCTCAAAATATTCGTTCTGATAAAAGGTATATAAAAATTTTCGAAATTGTTTATTTTAAGAAATGAATATAAAAGACAATAAAAAAACATAAATTTTGCATAAAGCATGAAGTCGATCGGATAATTAGTTGCCGAGATATTTGGAATCCAATTTACCACACTCTTCGATTTTTCATGACCCTGTATTTCATCCAAATTTCGCTTTAAAGATATATTTTAATTGGAAATTTGACGCTTAATCAGATGCAATAAACCGCTAGTTAATAGGATTATTATTTTTGGAGTTATAAGGATGTTTCTTTCAAGCAATTCAGTAATCGAGCCTTTAAAGTTTATGACGTCATCAAGCCACGATTTTATTTGGATTGCAATGCATTTTATAAGTAGTTTACACATTTTTATTTTAATATTTTACATTATGCATATCCATGATGGGTAAGTATTACGGTGGCCCCCAACGACTAGTTTTAAGTACTTTTTAATACGACATCATATTTTGATTTTTAAACAAAAACAGAAATGGTCTGTTGCAGTCTGTTTAATTACTAGTGAGTCATCACATGTCAAGAGGCCTACATTTGGATACGATCCCTGCTCCGACCCCCTTCAATTTTAATAAAATGAACAATATATAAGTTTGAAATAGAAATTTCCAAACTGTCAGACTCAGAAGTAGTATGATTGGGGCACCAGATATGCTTCTGTAAAGTTCACTATTTCAACTGTTGCAGAAAAAACGACCAAATCCCCGACTTTGTTATGCTATTGCTCATGATGCAGGAAAACTTACTTATTGAAAATATGCGATGTAGTACAACTTTTTGCACTGAAAAACGTTATTGCAGTATTAAAGATCAGAAATAAATACACTCATCATTACTTGGTTTCAAACTAAGCCATACAGCCTGTCTCAATAAGCTTGACCTTCACTTTAACCTTCCTACCTTGAATGGGTCGAATCAACCCGTTTCTATAATTTATTTCATTCGATTCTAACCAGAAATTTCTGCATAAAATCAGTATATAAAAACCACAGAAAACTAAGTTAAATAAATACCTTAAATAATTTTAAATAAAAATTCTGGCTTGAAATGTTTTAATCAAGATTGAGAAAAATTTCAACAGGGTAGGAAGTTTATCAAGCTGTAACTGCAGAAAAAATTACTTTAAAAGTTGTCCACTTTACCAACTAAATATCATTTATTATTAAGAAAAATGTGATAAGCAATTCCTATATTTATAATAATATTATTGTACGAGAATAAGTACAAGCTGATATATTTATAAGTGCAAAATACTTACGCATTGTTTCGTTAAATTCTCTTGGAAATTTTGGCTTCAAGTAGCAACTAAAGATAAGGTATCTGATTCTATTCTATTTTCCTTTTACCATAATTTAAAGAAAAATACTTTCAATAATCCGTCTAAATTACAACATCTTTAGAAAGTTAAAAAAAATACAAAATCCTGAAAGAACAAACAAAAATTTCCCAGAAACGAGCAAGTTTTTGCTTAACTTTGTTATTAAATCAGGATTATGTTTAACTCTGCTAAAGACATAAAATTCTTAAACCTTACGGATTCTATCACATTTTATAATTATCATTATTATTACCCAAAAGATAAATTATTAATACATAAAGCTTGCTTAAGAAGGTGGAATTTAAATTTCATATTTAGTCCTAGAATAAACTACTTTTTCTTAATATGTCCGTTAATAAAAGAGATCTACTAATTGCCTCATTACTTACGTTTATATATTTTAAGGATGTTTGATATTTTTCTCTTCTTTCCCTTTTACATATTTATCAGATTTAAGATTCCTTCTTCCTGAAGTCATATTATAAATACATAAAGATTAAAAGTATATTAAAATACTTTTAAATTAAGGTATAAACATTATTTTCATGATTTTTTTCTTAATTTTCAGAAATCTAAGCGATAAAGGGTTACCCATAAATTTATTTTATCAATGGCGTGTGGACATTTCTTCGTAAAGAAATTATTCGAAAGAAGTATATTAAAACACCCTTTGTTAAGATTTTAATGAAAGATAGAGAGTAAAAAGTATAAAAAATGAGTTTGACTATAAAAAAATTATATATATATATTATCTATTTTATTTAAATAAGATTTTTTAATACGTCTCCTAATCATAATTTTGTCTTGATGATAGTTATGAAATTGGATTACTGGATTATTTGTAGGTCATGCAAATGTGTTACATTAGTTCGGAATGGTAAACTTTTGGAACAAGTACGCTCTAAAAACGACATTTTCAAAACTGAGCATAAAATACTCAAATCGCAGTATGTCGCGCAGTCAAAATGGCTCCGAATCAAAATTACTCAAGTTTGAAACATGTATATACTTATTTCAGAAAACATGCACACACTCAAGAATAAAAAATCATTTGCTCATATTTGAGTATGTTTATGTTCCAAAAATGAGTATGAACTGACTTCTATGTGCTCATTTTTGAGTATGTCCATGCTTCAAAAATGAGTATGAACTGACCTAATCATTTTTGAGCATGTCCATGTTTCAAAAATGAGTATGAACTGACTTCTACGTGCTCAGTTTTGAGTATGTCCATATTTCAATTGAAGTAATGACGTTGCACGGACATTAATGTGATAATAATTTTCAGACAGTTCAAGTTATTCTCAAGCCATTCCCAAACTACTCAAAGAAGCACTTACGTTCGACACTACATATATACCAGCATTCAGGGTCCCCCAGAAGGTAATGACTCTAAACCAGTCATACTCAACCTGTGGCCCGCGGTGCGCATGTGGCCCGGTGACCTTTTATGTGCGGCCCGAGACACATAATCATTAATCCATATATATAAAATTGAGATGTGCATAAAATTTATTTAAAAACTTCACTGATGTTTAGTATATTTTCACAAAAAGACGAAATCTCTCCTATTATTTATAATTAATCAAATATAATGTTAAAACATCTTAAATTCCGTTTTCTTAGTCAAAAGTTCTTTTTGAATATAGTCATATTTGTGCTACAGTGGTGCATACATTTTTAAATCTTCAGGACTAATCAAACATTATTCCCAGTTAATTATATTTGCAATATATATTTCCGCAATTTAAAAATAAAACGTTTTTGGATTGAACGAAAGACTCCAGAGAGAAAATCCCCTGGCATTTTTTCTTTAAAACTTGGAAATTCTGCATTGTTATATTATTATGATTTATGCTTATTAAATAGATAAGAGTTGAACGTTTGAAGCGGAAAAAAATGGCACCAAACATATTTTACCCACTATGTCCAAACAAGAAACTTCGCGGCATATTTTTATAACATTTGCAAATTTACCATGAGGTTTATTGTTTGAAAATGGTGATTTTCAAAATTTATTAACTTTTTTTTCCGCGACAAACGTTCAATCCTTCTAATAATATGAACATTGTTATATTACTTTGTTATACTACTTATGTTATCTTACTTTTTTAATTATTCTTTTTTACGCTTTTATAAGTGTGTTGCGGCCTGCCTAACGTCGCAAACATATGTTTGCGGCCTGCGCGAATAAAATGTTGAGTACGGCTGCGTCTAACTCATGCAATGGAGCATTCATCTTCCTGAACTCTGGACATAGAGATAAATTATGCGGCGAGGCGATGCCGCTTTTTGCCGCAACGGACCCGAGTTGTTCTGACAAGAACTATAATTAAAATAACTTAATTTAATATTTTATAGTTTAATGTTGTGCGTTACCGTGTTTGCTGTGAATTTACGCTAACAAATTAATGTGGTATTTAACTGGTCTTTTAATTTAGAAGTGTTACATTTTAAATATATTTATTTGATGTTAATTAGATGGAATGGACGTTTCTCCCATGTGCTTCCTTTTCTCCTATCTCAAACACTAATTTTTCATCATGATGAGTGTGTTGTTTCCTATACACTCTATAACAGATAAGCGATGTCGTTAAAGAGTATTTTTTTACTATTTTTTAAATTAATTGTCTTTTGGTTAACAACGTAAATGATGAAAATCGTAGTCGCTCAAAATTGTCTCTTAAACTATCGCTATTCATCTAACATTTACCTGTCAACAATTTTGCTTTTAAAAAAGTTATTTAACTAATTCATCATGTTAGAAAGATAAATTATCTTTCTGAAGGCTGATGTCTGCAAAGACATCGTATTATGTGTAAATATTTTGCTGAAAGCTTTAATTAAATACTGCAATTGAAACATTTTCCAGACTAGTTGGTTTGACAACCGAGAATGTCTTTCATTTTAATTATAATTGCGTAAAATAAAATAAATCTGCAAAATTTTTAAACTGTAAAATGCATTCTTAAGAAATTAAAAAAAATCGTTAATTATAATAAACGTAAACATAATAGCCTGCAAATATACATTACATGTATGATGCATAAGCTTGTTGATACGAGCCTAAATCTTATATTTTCTTATTTACAAATTGATTGATGGATTAAAAGAAAACATTTTTAAAATGAAACTAGTTCTACAAGAAATTTATTCAAATTTAAATTCTTAACACACGAATTCAAGTGATATCTAAACTCAAATATTTCTGAGTTTAGGTACGACTAGCTAGCTGCAGATTTTAATTTTCATACTGTAAAAGTGATTACTTCACTATAGTACAACATATTTTAGTTCTGAGTATACGAGCACTTTAATACTGAACAAAAGCGGCTGCTGGATTATAACACAGTCTATTTCAAAATTTAAGTAATACTAAGAATGTGTTAATGTTTCTAAATTAACAAGGATTTCTATATTAAAATGGAGCACTATGTTAAGATTTATTTTTATTTGAAAGTTATTAAATTCCTTTAACATGTTAATTTCTTTATACATTTTAATTTTAATAAGTACTAACAAAACGTAAATATCATTAAGAACTAAAATAACTTCTTAAAACACCATCAAAAACTTTAAAATGCGCTAGGCCTTTCGAAAGATCTGAGTCTTTCTTCGTCAGGCGCAAAAAGACGTGCGTCTACTATGAAAGCAGCAGCAAGAGGTTCATAGTAGACGCACGTCTTTTTGCGCCTGACGAAGAAAGATTCAGATCTTTCGAAAGGCCTAGCGCATTTTAATGTTTTTGATGGTGTTTTAAGAAGGAGTCTTGCTGCTGCTTTCATAGTAGACGCACGTCTTTTTGCGCCTGACGAAGAAAGACTCAGATCTTTCGAAAGGCCTAGCGCATTTTAAAGTTTTTGATGGTGTTTTAAGAAGTCAGTCTTGCTGCTGCTTTCATAGTAGACGCACGTCTTTTTGCGCCTGACGAAGAAAGATTCAGATCTTTCGAAAGGCCTAGCGCATTTTAATGTTTTTGATGGTGTTTTAAGAAGGAGTCTTGCTGCTGCTTTCATAGTAGACGCACGTCTTTTTGCGCCTGACGAAGAAAGACTCAGATCTTTCGAAAGGCCTAGAGCATTTTAAAGTTTTTGATGGTGTTTTAAGAAGTTATTTTAGTTCTTAGTGTTTCACACCAGTTTCAACTTATTTTATTTGTAAACTAGCTGACCCACCCGGCGTTGCCCGAGCCCGTGTAATAAACTCAAATCTTTTAAAAAACGAAACTCTGGCCAAGGTTTCCGATGGCTTCGACACCGTATACCTGGCACGCTCGCACGCTCCAGAAAATCTTTTATTTCCCCCTTCCACCGCCAAGGGAGCAACCTCTTTCGGAAAGAACCTCTGAGACAGGTTAACGTTGCCTACGGTACTGTATAGTAGGCGTGTGACAAAATCGACCTGGTTTCGAGAAGATGGGAACATTATAAGCCGAGTTATTGAAATAAGGCACAGTTAGAAAAATAATCATGAGTGAGGTGCCGGTGAAGGGGATGTTCAAGTGTCCTTCAGAAAATGACTAATTAGGAGGACTACGATGCATCTTTAAAAATTCGTTCGTTTGCTTAAGCTAGGAACTTAATTACAAATTTGCCTTAACTAAATATAAAACAACAATTAAACGCTACGGGTTAAAATTGTTAAATGTAATTAGACCCCTACCCCTCGCCATTTCCGCAAATATATAACATATAATCTGTTAAATAAAGTTTTCTGTAATAATAGTCTCTATCATAATAATATATGTCGTGTTTTAAAAAACCCTTAAACCCAGATAATTATAATGAAGAAAAACGTGCCTGTAAATGTCTTAAACAGGTGGCGTTTATGTAATATGCCGTGAGTAGATGGCGCTGCATTAGCTTGGCTATATGCAGGTAACTGCAATCAATGTTGGCACTAATTCGTTATAAGTCCTTATCAATGCATCGTTACTCTGATTTATTTAAGATGTTCTGAGAAGATATTCTACACAACCAACCAACCGATGAAAAAAAGCAAATTTTTAATGAGAGTTCTTTGTGCATTTTAATTGATATTTCAGAAAGTAATTAAAATATTAAAATTCTGATGTAATGTTGCACCAGGAGAGGGTTTGGACTACCTAAATCTAAATTTCTAGCCTTTTAGGTGGCCTAGATTTTCCTAGCCATCGCCAACAGATACACAAACAGACACACGCTCAGACACACACAGAGCGAAACTTTCTTTTATTAGTACAGAGATATCATTATTTACATTATACAAATAATTTCTAAGTAAGAGAAGGTTATCTTGGTTTTATCTTCAAATTAATAATTGTTGAAACGTAACATGTTCATTTTGAATGTGTACTTTTTCATTGACGCAAAAAGTAATGTTATCTACCCTATATATATAAAATCCTAATGAAACGAATTTGTGAAACGATTTTATGAAACGAATTTATGAAACGATTTTATGAAACGACTGATTAAACGACTGATTGTGTTTCAGAGCTATTTTTAATAAAATATTAAACGCTTGATGGTGAAATTAATACCAATTGTCCATAAAAATCCGCGGATGTCGAAACTGGTAATAGAATTTTGAAATTCGAATTAGTTTTCGAGATATTATTTTTTTTCTAATTTTACTGACATTTCTGTAATGATGGCAACTAATGACTCAGTTTTTTTGTGACAAAAAAGGGAAAAAAAATTGAAAAGGATCCCGATAGGGAATATTGATTTCTTTTTATTCGTCATTTTCAAATTGAATTTGAATTTATCTTTTATTTCAATGGATAATAAAAACAAGATTGTGATTAAATTATGTTTTTCAGGAAAATTTGAAAAAAAAAAAAATCACATTTCTACCGTCAGGATTCAATCGTCTGTCAGCATGTAATTTAATTTATAAACTGAAAATATTTTGAATAAATTCGTCCAAATGACGTTATTTATGTAAACGCAAAAGAAAGGGGGGAAAAGGAATTAATAGTAATTATTATTTATTGATATCATTTTGTTATTTTTTTGTAAAATTTAATTAAACGAATTTATAAAATCACTAATTCGGATATTTGAAATGAATATATAAAATAATAATTGCCCAACAGAACGGAAGGAGAATAAAATATCCTGCTTGGTTTTTTCCGCCAAAAAAAGCGTCAAGACCCCTATAATAGAAAAGCACCAAAAGTTCATTGGGTTTGTTTTCATAACTTTTGGCAACAAATCTATGTATATTAACGAATCTATCCCTTTTTGAAGCTCGAATTACGCCAAACCTAAAAGCAAAAGATCCTATACTGGAAAAGTACCCGATTTTCTTATGGACAATATTCAAGTGACATAACATGGCGTAAAATTATCGCGGATAGCAAATTAGCTTAAATATCTCATCAATTGATGCCGAATAAATGCAGGCATGCATGCACAAAATATTTAATTAATTTTCTATGATAAATAATTATTAGAAAATTCGTATATACATATTAATTAAAATAAATAATTTACATATTTAAAATAACATGAAAATATGCATGATAGTGCACTAAAATAGAGAGAAAATTAAAACCTGTCACCGAAAATGTCTATAACATAGTACTTTTCAATACCGTGGTTCTTAATGTTATTCACAAGCAGGTGGAATTTTTCTCATCCTTAAACGCAAAGGAAGAATAGAATACAGATCGTTGTTATAAAAGTCCGAGGGGTAGCCACTATTTAAACCTAACCATTTTATATAAGCTGGTTTTCAAGTTGTAATTGATTTTACTTATCAATCCCGAAAACAGTCGTCAGTTGTCGCAACAGCTGTGTATGAGGCCCTGATAATCAAAAAATGCCCCATTAAAACGTTGAAAGCATGGCAACCCAATTACAGATTTACCAATATTTTTAAAATAAAGCACGCTGTCATGTTTTTAGAGGCCTCGAAGTCTGAGCGGGGGGTGGCGAGCGTAGCTCGCAGGGGGTAGGCCCCCTAGTTTATTAATAAAGTCAAGATATATAGGCGTAAAATCCTCCCAATATTTAAATTCATTGAGATATCCTTGCTGTACTTTCAGAAGAACGAAATATATATATATATTATTTTACATAATAAAACAGAATATTATAACAGTGCATTCCCTCGCAGAAATGACATGACATAGACATGAATGAAGATATATAAATTATATTAAATGCTTGAAAATGTGTTTTCTTTTTCCTCCGGTTTTCTGTACTTTAAGACCAATTATATTATTTTAAACATACTAACACTACCTATTTCTTACATATAACACGTATTGAATTGTTATCATTATAATATAAATTTTTATCCTGTAGCTGTAATGGGTAGGCTAATTGATGCACAAAACTAACTAATTAATGTAAATACTAGTAATAATTTCTGAGCAAAGTTATCTTTAAAGCATGTCTGCTATTATTTTGCCTTTTATTTAAATATCAATAGCATAAAGTTTTCATATGAGCCTTTGTTCTATTATAATCATGCAGAATTGTAGAAAATTGCAGTAACGAAACTTTAGATTAATGATTTCCCTTTAAAAGATTAAAGGATTATAGATTTTTCAATATACATTGTCATCAATCACTAAACAGACTAAAATAGAAAAGAGGAAACAATATAGTTCATTAAAAATTTTCTGGAAAAACAATTTATATGACATACTATATCTTTAACATTTTCCAAGATTTAGTGAATAGATTTAAATTTAAATTTTAAGAATTAACTTGAAACATATTGTGCCAACTATTGGCATTAATTTATCAAAATGAAAATTTCATGAAAGTGCTTAAAAGCACGCAGAAAATGTATTGTTGAAAAGTACTCTTTTAAAAAAGGAAAGAAAGAAAACTTTTGTAAATAACTAATTACTAATTACTAATTTGTAAATAACTAAAATTATTTTCAGGCTTAAAAAATGTTGATAACTAATTTAACAGCTGCTGAAAATATAAAAGTGAAAATTTTGCAGACATTTTGATTCAGAAAAGTGCTACAATAATACGTATTGTATTAGCATGTGCACTCCATTATTAAAATACCTTATAATTAAGGTTTCCGCAATATGCGTTGTTTTATCACACTAGAAACTTCATTTTTTAAGCTATCTATATTTCTAATGTAGTATCACTGATATAAGGTATTGTCTGTTTTTCTATGTTAAACCGATAAAGCACAATAGCTGATTATAAAACACTTAAAAAAATATTTCTTAACGAAAACTCAAAATATATATAAAAACAAAATTGCCGTATGCCATATATAAACTTTTATAACCGAATTTCATGATATTAAGATAAAGGAAGGTTATGAGCAAATACACGGTAGCATCACCGTGTATTTGCTCATAAAACGCAAATAATGACACATAAAAACGCAGTTATTTCCTCGATTTCTCGTATAACCTCTGCATTGTTACTGTTTTAACTCTCTGTCCAAAAAATGCTTGGATACCTGGTTACTTGCAAAACATTCGTCATAACTACTGCTATTCTAGAAAAAAAGACGATTTTCTTCCATTTTTAAGAGCGGTATCACACTCTTCAATGAATTTTTTGTCTTCGGTAACTGGATCAGTGAACAGCGAATGAAACAATTCAGAACACAGTGAAGTAAAAAATAACGAACTTATAATTCAAAATCGTAGCAGTCATAATGACCGATTTTCAAGTAGAGGATTAAAACGGAAGAGGTTATGAACAAATGCTCGGAAGATTTTTCTGGTATTTGCTCATAATACAAAAATTATGATACGAAATATGAGATTATTTCCTGTATTTCACTTGATTACTCGAGAGGGACTGCTCATAGGAGAAAACCAAGTCTATAGAGCATAAATTCCCGCCGGTCCCTTTTCTAGGGGTCTTAAAACATTGAAAAAAATACAAAATTCATCCGAAATTGAACTCATTAGTAAATGCCATAGGGGACGGGGTGGAAGATAAGTAGTGCCGCCAAGAACTCGACAAATAGAGGGCAAAAGAGAAAAAATATATATATTCTTTTTTTTTTTTTAATTTACGTGTTCTATACAGTGTCTTAGAAAACGATTGGGTAGTTTCAAGTAGTTATCGGAAATATTCCTTTTATTCTGATCATCTTACTTTGTGAGAAAAAAGTATGTATTACATACGAGTAAGTACGGTAAGTATTCATTCCAAAAGTCAATTAAAATAAGCATAATTTTAATCTGCAATTACTATGTTTTACTAATTTGAAACATTATCTAAAAACCTAATAATTAGTAAAGCTGTATATCATGGGCTTCCACACCAGCTCTTTAAGTTATCTTATGTTTTTTCGTCGCAGTTTATTTTTTTCGTATTGGCATTGCTGCATAAGATTTCAGGAACCTTTAAAAATTCAGCTTTTGCATGATAAATTTATAAAATATAGATATAAACAAGGCTCTACAAATTTGTTAAAATCTGCTAATCAGCAAAAAATTCTAGTTAACAGTAAAATTGATTTACCCCCCAGTTCGTTGTCAGTTCCCATATTTTAAATGTAATCATTGATTTTCAAAAAGAAAAAAGTTGTTATGAATTAATTGAGACAAAAAAATAACAAACAATAACAAACATAGTTTAGAATAGTGCGCAGTTTAAAAAGATAATAGAAATTAGATGTTTTCTAATAAACCATCAAATTTATATAATTCTGAAGAAAAAATGAAAGACAGCAAAAGCTTAATCAACAGGCATGTTTGGGACAGACTGATTTCTGGATGATTGATCGCTACAAAAACAAGATCGTGTTGGTGGTGGGCATCAATGCAATAGTGAAGCACGAAAACATTTTTTTTTCGCTTATTTTCTTATCGGAGTCAATGAAACAATTTTGATTTTATTATTTTAAAATTTGCATTTGACAAACTTATTTTTACGGAATAAAAAAAAATTGTTAGGATATATTTTTAAAGTTTATTTCTTAATGTTTTGTGAAATTTAAAAATCTATAATGAGACATCTAGGATATTAATTTAACATTTTGAATAAGAGGAGTAACAGATGCTGCTTTGGATAGAAATGGTAATTACCGTAAATATGCTGATTGTGAAAAATACTCTTATTTAAATAATAAGCAGAGGGATAGCATAGTAAAACTCTTTACGTGCTTATAAACTACTGTTTAAAATGAAAGAGAAAAAAGTTGAGGAGGGGGGAAGGACTATGCTAAAAACATACTCACCAGATAAAATATTTTCTTCGACAGTGGCGACCTTGCGGTCACATTTGTTGAGCCTTGGTCTTGGTTAAAAGCATAGTAACCCATCGCAATGGGAAAAAAAATATGTTGCTTATTTATCAATCGTTTTTTCCCTATCCTTCCTTTTTGAAAGCAAATTGAAGATTGAAATTCAACATTAGAAATAATTAGCATTCGAAACCCATGATGTAGTGAGCAAACGACACAAAAAAAATTTCCCATCTTTCCTGCACCAAGAAAATCTGCAAAACGTGAAGTAAAAACCACCGTAAACATGTTTTTGAAATTCAATCTTTAATGGAATATCAATCGCATGTGCTAGATACGCAACAAACTAAAAGTTATAAGAAATTTGCTCAAATCAGTGGATTCGTTTAAGAAAATAAAACGCCCGAGCTGTTTTCGGGCAAATCAGGAATGGCCCTTTTCAAGCTCCTAAAAGGTGCATATGCAAAGATGTTAATTATTTACACAACATAATTATAAGAGGAAATGCTAACGTTGATAATAAATAAAATAATAACAAGAGGAAAAATGCCATCAATAATAAGAAAAAAATATGAGAAACTATGAATATTATAACGCATACAGAAGACAACAGAAAAAAACTGCATGCGAAGAAAAATTGTTGTCGTGACAAGATATGTAACGAGATGTGTAAGCATATGACTGAAATAAAAAATTACTCTTGAAAATGAGTGCGTGTAAAAAAGAGTTTGTGGAAAAATTCTTACTTTATTTTTTTAAACTCGATAAAAAAATATTACATTTATATTATTTTAATGTTAAAAATATACAGATTACTTACTGCAGAAGTTTTTTCAACTCAATTTTTGTTTTACTATTTTATTCCTATTTTTAAAATTACTCTTTTCAATCACTAGTATGGAAAACTAGTCTTTCATAAACAATAACATCAAATACTGGAAAAGTTACTTCATAAGTGTTTATAAGAAATGCTTATCTCTCTTCAACTAAGTACATTTTTAATCAGTATAAAAAAAATAACAAAATTATGATATTTCTTAGCTATCTTTTTATAATACATTATTTCTAATCTATGATATAAATTTAATTACAGTGACAATTTATCATTCTGGTTAAAATATAGAAAATCTTCATCAATGCACAGGAAAATTAATTGTGACAGAGATATCAAAGAGGCAAGAACTCGTCTAATAAATAAGTGCAGCATTTCATAAAGATCTTTACATCATATAGGATATGTAATAAAATAATATTTCGAGATTTGAATCCTTCGCCTATAGATGTGTTATTAAAACATACTATCAATAATCAAAGTGATATAGTAAAAGAATTTTGTTTGTATACAAAAAGTAACAATATTATGATATTTCTTATCTATTCTTTATATAATGCATTAAATATAATACCTGATATAAGTTTAGACACAGTGCCAATTTATCATTCAATTTAAAAGGTTAGAAATTCTTCAACAATGCACAGGAAAAATAATTGCGATAGAGATATCAAAGAAGTAAGAACCTGTGTGATAAATAAGTGTTGCGTTTCATAAAGATCTTTTATATCATAAAGAATATATAATAAAATGATTTTTTCAGATTTGAATCATCGTCCGTAGGCGTTTTATCACAACAAATAATCATTAATCAAAGTGATATGATAAAACAATTTTGTTTACTGTTTGTTAGCTTGGGTTGAACCTAAAGGGTGAAACAAAAAATGAATGCGAAATGAAAAAGAATAAGTTAAATAAGCACTTTATGTTTTAGAGAAAGATATTAGCAAAACTTAAAATTATTAATAAATACATTGGAACTTCCCTTTAACGAAGTTCCTATTTAACGAAGTTTTCTACTTAACGAAATTTTCTGTAGAACTTTGACTTTGAACACCATTAGCATGTAAATTAATCTCCACATTACGAAAAATATATTCTATATAACGAAGTTTATTCCACTTTTGTACGTGTACAGAATACAAACTAAGAGGATGCTGTTGCGATGGATATGCGAATTTACTTCAGTGGATTGTATGAAAATGAACACATTTAAATAATTTCCATTCTGCTTGATGTTACATAAAATAACTTTTTTTACAGACTAAGAAAAACACTTGTATCATTGCTCTCCTACTCCGAGACTCCAGCACAGACAGTTGGGGAAAGTCCTAACCCCCTTTTTGCATTCAATGATATAGAAAATGCAGTGACGTAATGACATCCGATACATTAAAGCAAAAAATATTAATTAGAGTCAGACAGTTACCATTCAGCCCTTCCATTGCTGATATACAACTGCTTTGTACATCCACAAGAACGTGCTTCAAAATTCAAATCAAAGTTATTTTTGTTCCTACCAATACAACTTCTAAACTTCAGCCATTAGTCTAAGGAATAATAAAAAATCTTGAAGTACATTATCGAAAAAGACAAAAAAAAAGAGTGAAAAAATTTGTTTGAGAACCTGTGTATCGGAGCTGATGAAAGCTTGAGCCAAAGCTTGGGAATGTGACGCGATTTCAACGACCGTACACAACTGTTTTGTAAAAGACGGTTACATAATTGAAACTGAATCAAATACTTCTGCATCCAATACCTGTTTGTCATATCTGAAGGAAAAATTTCATGAATTTAAGTTGATTTCTATTTAACGAATTTTCTTCATAACGAAGTTTTTAAGTGTAACGATGAGACTTCGTTAAATGGAAGTTTCACTGTAATTTTATTCATAAAGATAATTCACATTAAAGGATTGAGAATCTTCATCAATGCATAAGAAAATTAAATACGATAAAGATATGAAACAGCCAAAAACCCATTTAATAATTTGCCGCATTACATAAATATATTTTACTTGATATCTATACTAATATTATAAAGGAGTAACGTTTGTTTGTTTGTTTGTTTGTTTGTTTGTTTGTAGGGGGTAATCTCTGGAACTACCCAGCCGATTTCAAAAGTGATGGTGGCAAATTGATTGTGACAATCCCTGCTCCAACATAGGTAATATTTTATGTCGGTGCCACTGCCCCTAGGGGGGGGGTGCAGGAGCGAAAAAGTTCTAAAATTGCGACTTTTGTAATACTGAAGGAGCTAAAAACATGCAATTTGGCATGGTAATTACTTATAAGATGTAATAGCTGTCCAAGAACAAATTCTAAAAAAGTTCGAAATTTAAAAGGGAGAAATCTGCAAAAAACGTTCTAAAAATATTCTAAAATACAATTTCTACGGAATCTTTGGAACTACAGAACTGTTTTCAAAAGTGATGGTGACAATTCCTGCTGTAACATATAGGCTATTTTTCATGCAGGTGCCACTACCTTCAGGGGGTGCAGGAGTGAAAAACAGTCTAAAATTGCGATTTTTGCGATACAAAAGGAGCTAGAAACATGAAATTTGGCATGGTAGTTACTTATAAGATGTAAATGCTTTCTAAGAAAAAAAAATCGAAATTTAAAAGACTGAATTGTGCAAAAACATTCTAAAAAACATTCTAAATTACAATTTCTATTGAATCTCTGGAACTACTGAACCGATTTCAAACGTAATGTTGGCAAATTGATGGTGACAATCCGTGCTCTAACATAGAATATATTTTATGTCAATATCACTATCCCAGAGAGGTGGGGTAGCGAAAAATGTTCTAAAATTGAAATTTTTGTAATACTGAAAGAGCTACAATTTGAAATTTGGCACGGTAGTTACTTATAAAATATAAATGCTCTCTAAGAACAGTTTCTAAAAAATTCAAAATTTAAAAGTGTGAAATAAGCGAAATGCGTTCTAAAAACGATCTAAATTACAATTTATATGGAATCTCTGAAAAAACAGAACCGATATGAAACGTAATGGCAAATTTATGGTGACGGTCTCTGCTCTAACATACGCTATATTTTATGTCAGTAGCAGCGAAAAATGTTCTAAATTGCAATTTTTGTGATACTGAAGGATTAGAAACTTGAAATTGGGCGAGGTAGTTACTTCTAAGATATATATGCTCTCTAAGAACAGTTTCTAAATAATTTGAAATTTTAAAGGGTGATATGAAAGAAAAGTATTCTACAAACGTTCTAAATTACGATTTCTATGGAATTGTCAAGGACAGTATCTTGAAATTTGACACGACTGATACTTTTTAAGACGCAGGTGCGTATTGAACAGTTTTATAAAAAAAGAAATCGAAAATTATAAGGGTAAAGTGGAAAAAGCGTTCTAAATTACGATATTTTTTTTAATACTGACAGGATTAGAAATTTGGAATAGTTGGTTACTTTTGAAATAATTAGAAATTTCAAAATGTCAAATGAGTGGAAACCGTTGTAAAAGCTTTCTAAATTACGATTTCTATGGAATTGATAGGGATAGAAACTTGAAATGTGACATGACTGTTGCTTTTAAGACAAAATGGTCGCAGAGAACAATTTGAAAACAATCGAAATTTAAAAGAGTGAAATGCGCGAAAATTGTTCTAAAAACGTTGTAAATTGAGATTTCTATGGAATTGTTAATGATAGAAACTTGAAGTTTGACATGGCTGCTGATTTTAAGCCGTAACTGGTCGCACAGAAAAGTTTAAAAAAAATGAAAATTAAAAGTGTGAAAGCGTGAAAAGTGTTCTAAAAACGTTCTAAATTACGATTTATTTGGAACTGTTAAAACTAGAAACTTGAAATTTTACATGGCTCTTACTAACATAAATGATCACCCAGAGGAGTTTACTAAAATGCGAAATTTAAAAAAGCGGAAGCAATAAAAAAAAAAAATGAACAGGCTGAAATGAGCAGAAAACATTCTAAAAACGTTCTACATTATGATTTAATTAGATTTATTCGAGTTAGAAACTTGGAATTTAGTATAGTGGTAACCTTTAAGATGCAGGACGCTCGGTATAAACAGTTTATTAAGAAACGAAATTTAAAGGTGTAAAATGAGCGGAAAATGTTATAAATTATGGGTTTTTTTCTAAATTGTTAGGGATACAAACTTAAAATTTTACATGCCTGTTATTTTTAGACGTAAATGCTTCTACAGAACAGTTTTTACAAAATTCCGAAATTAAAAAAGGTGCAGAATCAAAAAACTTTCTAAAAATGCGATTTTAGTGATGCTGCTGGTCTCTAAAGTTGAAATTTAGCATGGTGGCTATTTTTAAATTTTCGGTGCTTGCTAAGAATGGTTTCTAAAAAAATTCCAAATTTATAGGGATAAATTTTAAATTGTTAGGGATAAAAACTTGAAATTTCACATGGCTGTTACTTTAGAGACACAAATTCATCCACAGAACAATTTTTAAAGATTTAGAAATGCAGGAACGAAAAATTTAGTGTGCAGGAACGAAAAAGTTCTAAAATTTCAATTCCTGTCATACAGTTATTACAGAAATCGGCTTAACTTGAAGATTAGAATTTGGCATAATGCTTAATTTTAAGATATAAATACTCGCTTAGAACTGTTTCTGAAAATTTCTAAAATTCTTATGAAAAAGGAAATGAGCGAAAAACCTGCAAAATATATTCTAAATTACCATGAATTTGGAAATAATTTTAGCTCTTCTTATTGATTTAAGTCTTATGTTCACCTAATGTAGTATAAGAATGAAGGCTATTCAAAATGGGGCTAAATTAGTAATTTTTTAATTATCTGTGGCGTAAAATTTCCTCTCATGAAAACAGGCTAACGAATACCACTTAGCATTTTTCAACAATTACGCGAGCAAAGCAGCGGGTTTTGCTAGTATCAAATAAAATGATATTTTGAGATTTGATTCCTCGTCTTTAATGTGTTATCAAACCATTTTATCATTATTCAAAATGAAATGGTAAAAGTATTGTTTAATATCTGTTAGCTTGGACAGATATTTAAATATAAAATTTGAAGCTAAAAAATATTTAAATATAAAATAGGAAACGAAAATATGCGTATGATATAAAATAATTAATATCCTTCTCCATACATTAGAAAGCTTCATATCATTTGTTGGAGATAAACAATCAACATGGCACATTTTTTAATTTCTTTATTTAAGTTTAATTTATTGTAATTAATCTGGGAGCACGGCAGTGCGTCCGCCAAGTTCGCACAGGCCGTAAGCTACCTTTTCCCTGACCATTTCGGCCTACTTTTCACCCCCTCATAACTGCGTTTTGGTGAGAGCTAGAGAGTTTTCCTTTTTAAAACACATTAATATAATCAAACTGAACTAGGTTCCAAGATTTCTTATTTCTATATTTAATATTTTTCGAAATATGAGATTCCGAAAAAGGGCTTTTTTGTAACTGACTCACAGGGGATCATCAACTAAAAAGTTGGTGATCATCAAATAACTAAGGTACTTCTAACAGTCGTAGAATCATAAAATTTGACAAGTAAGTAGGTTTTGTCACACAATTAACCAGAAAAGTCTAAAAACATAGAATTTCTGCCTTTAAACCCTTCAAATAGGGGGTGCTGATTTGGCTATATACAGTTCGTAGCACATTCAATTGGCAAATTAAATTAATTGCATTGTTGCAACCATTTGTGTTTTTTGTTGTACGATAAACATTTAAGTACTAAGAGTTGCCTAGACAATCATTTCCTCGCTCATGTTTTGAAGCCAGAGCTGGTCGCCAAAGCCTGATTACAGAAAATTAGCTTGAGTTTGAAGGTGTTACATGGTTTCAAGCAGAATGAATTTTTTATATTCTTTTCCGAAAATGTTGGGAAGGCAAATCTTTTAGTTTATCTGTCCGTTTTTCTATTTTTTACTTCCTTAAAATAAATTTTATTATAAATGTCGGTATTCTAATCGAATAGCACTCAGTCAATCTGGCAAAATTCCAGTGGGTTGTTAGTTCTTTAAGTGCATTTTAATGATGTTAATAAACTTTATATATATATATATATATATATATATATATCTGGGAGCACGTCAGTGCGTCCGCCAAGTTCGCACAAGCCGTAAGCTACCTTTTCTTGAACCATTTCGGCATACTTTTCACCCCCTCATAACTGCGTTTTGGGGAGCGCTAGAGAGTTTTCCTTTTTAACACACATTAATATAATCAAACTGAACTAGGTTCCAAGATTTCTTATTTCCGTATTTAATATTTTTCGAAATATGAGATTCCGAAAAAGGGCATTTTTATAACTGACTCACAGGGGATCATCAAATACCTAAGGTACTTCTAACAGTCGTAGAATCATGAAATTTGACAAGTAAGTAGGTTTTATAGCACAAATAACCAGAAAAGTCTGAAAACATAGAATTTCCGCCTTTAAACGCTTCAAACAGGGGGTGCTTATTTGGCTATATACAGTTCGTAATACATTCAATATGCAAATTAAAATAATTACATTGTTGCAGCGATGTATGTTTTTGTTGTTTGATAAACATTTAAATAATAAATGTTTCCTAGAACAACCATTTACTCGCTCATATTTAAAGCCAACGTTGGCTGCCAAAATCCGATTACAGAAAAAATTGATACAGATGTCATATACGCATCACATTGGAGCGATTTTTACCCCGCCAATTTGGCGAAAACTTTGTTTTTGAATATTAGTTACAAATAGCATGCATAATAATAGCACGTAATTTTTTATTTCAATATAAAAATAAAGTAACGCAATAAATGAAATAGCTTCTATTATTTTTAAAAAGGTAAAAAAAATAAATAAATGATAGTTTGATATAAATAAATATTGATATACATAATAAAAACAATTTATATAATTAAAATAAAAAATAAAAGTAAATAAACAGCAATATAAACGAAATAACCGGGTTACCATGTGAGGCATAAAATTGCCATTTTGTTGCAATTGCGCCAATGTGGTACGTATATGACATATGTGCCAAAAAACTGAGTTTGAAAGTGTTACTTGATTTCAAGTTGAATGAAAATTTTTATATGCTTTTCCAAAAATGTTGATAAAGGAAATCGTTCAGTTTATCTGTCCATCTTTGGATCTTTTACTGCCTTAAAGTAAATTTTAGTATAAATGTCGGGATTTTAATCTCAATAGCACTCAATTGAATCTGACAAAAATACGCAACTACTTATCCTTTAGGTGCGTTTTAATGATGTTATGACTTCAACACAAACATGATATTTTTATCTCCAAATTTGGCGATATTTCACCAAACGTCGACAAGAACCGAGATTTAGCAATATTAATTTTTTACCAAATTTGGAGATATTTTTCTTAGTGTCGCCAAGTTTGGAAATAATTAGACGCTAGCGGCTATTTTTATTGAGTTAATTTTTACTGCGAGTAGACATGTATTACTAGTAAATCTACAGATCAGGAGCCTCAACGTCAGCTCTGAAAGTCAAAGTTTTTTACACTCACTTTTCATAATATTTAATATCTTACAATCCGCAAATTAAATTATTTAAATTACTGCATATATATTTATATGCATATAAAATAATTCGAAGGTTTCAGAACTTAGAAACGTTAAATTAAACACGGTTTATGCAATAATATTCTGACATTCTTATGAATTTCTTATTCTATTTTTTAGATTAAAAAAATACATTTCTTCAGGGGATGGGGGCTCTGCCCCTCTGAACCCTCCGTAATCTTATTAAATTTATATTCATGATTTCCTATTATTTGTGTGAATGATTCTAGTATATCTTCCATTTCGTTCTGCACAATGGTTTCATTACGATAAACAAAAATTTTAAAAATAATTTCATGTTATCCTAATACCTAAATAGCAATATTTACTTACCTGCCAATCACGAAACACTCGTATCTGATTGATAAGTTGAATAATATCCTGTGTACAAAAGTAACTTATGGAAATGTGAACACAATCTACTATATATTTCACTTATCTATTTCAGAAATCTAGTATTATTACAATTTTTGTTTCAGAAAAACAGTTTTGATGGTCATTGTACAATATTTATTTGACCTAAGTACATCCTGATCTAATTCGATGGCAATAGCATACTAAAATTTCCCCAAAATAGGCTTATTTAGAAACTTTTAAACGTATTGTGTAATCATTCATAATCGTGCCTACTGCCAATTCACTAAATAGCAACATTGATTTGGCGCTATAAAGTATTTTTTGTGATAACTTTTTATGATCTCAGTTTCCAGTAGTTGTGCTATTTCAGGCTGTATGGATGCGTTTTACTACGCTAATTTCTTTAGATTAACTACAGTGTCTCACAAAAGTGATGGGACACTTGTGCTTTATAAAAAGAAACTGCAATAAAATAAATAAACAAACATGTGCAAAAATTTTTTGGGTGTGTTTCATATTTAAAGTTAGTAACAATTATTACATAACATACATTTTGTCAAAATATTAAAATATTAATTTAGTAAAAATACAATTGTTCAGAACGGAGCAAAAAATGGCTCACATAAGTGATGGGACACTTACTTTTCCATCAAATATTTATCCAAAAATTTTACTTTTTAAAAGGTTTTAATATTTTGTTGGATTTCCTTTTACTTTTAAAACATGATTTAATCTTTTTGGGATGGATTCGACTAATTTTTTTGTGATTTCTGGAGTGATTTTACCCCATTCTTCTTGAAGCACCGATTTTAGTTGTTGTTTTGAAGAAATGGTGTGTTTGCGAATTCTTGATTCCAATTCTTGCCAAATATTCTCTATGGGATTTAAGTCTGGAGATTGTGGTGGTGTTTTTATTATTTCAGGACAGTTATATAGCAGCCAGAGTCTAACGTTCAGAGCAGTGTGCTTGGGGTCATTGTCCTGGTAGAATTTAAAATCGTTATGAAGGTTCAATTTTCGTGCTGAAGATTTCAAATTTTGCTTTAAAATATCAATATACTTGTACTGATCCATTATACTGTCAATAAAAACAAGATTACCAACTCCAGCGGACGACATACACCCCCATACCATAACTCCTCCTCCACCATGTTTTACTGTTGGTACCAAGTTCTGTTTGTGAAGTTCTTCCCTGGGTTTTCTCCACACCAAGATTCTACCGTCAGAACCAAATATATTAAATTTACTCTCATCAGCAAATATAACTTTATTCCAGTAATCAGAATTCTTATTTATGTTGGATTTTGCGAAAGCTAGTCTGAGTTTTCTATTCTTTTCACTTACGAAGAATTTTTTCCTGGCTACTCTACCGTGATATCCAGCAGATCGAATTACCCTTCTAATAGTTTCAGGATTAACAATTATTCCATATAATGCTTGTAAATCAGCAGCAACTTTTGAAGCACTAATTCTTGGATTTTTTTTAATATTTCGAACGATAATTCGCTTTATTCCATTGGATAGCTTTGATGGTCAGCCAGGTCTTCTTTTATCCTGAATCATATGATTCTTTTTATATCGTTTAATGATATTGAAAACTGTTGAACGACTCAAGTTAACTGTTTCAGCAGTTTTTCTAATAGATTTTCCACGTTCAATATGCAAATTAATAACTAATTTTCGAATTTCAGGCGAAGTTTCTTTTCGTTTAGCATTCATGACTACACAGAGCTAAAAAACACAAAAATTCCAAAACAAACTGGAGAGAAATACTGCAGACGATTTTATAAATTATTGCCAATTGCTTTTAAGTAAAAATAAAACCCCAAAAAATATTTTTATTGCTTATTTCAGACGATTTTTGTTGGATATATAATGGTGTCCCATCACTTATGTGAGCTATTTTTTGCTCCGTTCTAAACATTTGTATTTTTATTAAATTAATATTTTAATATTTTGACAAAATGTATGTTATGTAATAATCTTTACTAAATTTAAGTATGAAACACACCCACAAAAAAAATGTGTACATGTTTTTTTAATTTATTTGATTAGTTTCCTTTTGTAAAGCACAAGTGTCCCATCACTTATGTGAGACACTGTATATCGTTGTACGAGATATTACATTTTGTTTTTAAAATAATACTAATTTTCAACCACGAAAAATCCACATCTCTTCCAGAAAATTAATAATATCTCATATAAAAATATTTCGGCTATCATTTTATAGTAGTTAAAAGGTAACTTGTACCAAAATAAATTCTCATTTATTTCAATAAAATATTAAAATCACCCAATAATATTTTATTTTGCGAATAAAATATTGTAGCAAAATCGTCTGAGTTACTTGAATTTTATCATTTTTATATTTTTTGAAATATGGTTGCTAGGTTACAGTTAAATTGAAAAGGAAAATAAAAATGAATGCACTTTAATATTTGCAAAAGATGATAGAATAAAAGTATTATATTATTAGAACAGATGTATAAAATTGCACCAAAAATTATACACCTAATTTAAAAAATCTGACGAATGTATAAACAAAATTTCAAATTAATTTGAATAATTTAACACCTGACTTGATAAATTTTAGCCTTCATAACTTACCGTTTAAATACATTAATCAAATGCGACATTTTATTTTCAACGACTGAAAAATTTCAAAATCGTCTGAATTCCCATAGGAAAACATTATGATAAAAAAAGAAATGTTCTATGTTTTCCGTACGAATGAACCAAATGTAACTAAAAGCTATACAGCTAATTCCGGGTATCTCACCAACATAACTACCAAAAATCAAACTAATCGGATCATTTTTACGGCAGTTATCGCAGAACAGACAAACAGACAGACAGACAGACAGACGGACAGACAGAAACCAAAAACTTTTCGGGTCTCCACAGTGAGCCTCAACTGACGTTTCGGCAATTATTTTTCAGCATATCATCTGGTTAATTAAATGGTATAACATACGAAAGCACAAAATTTCAAGCTGGGGAATGAAACTGAGCTATAAACCGTACTATTTCGATTTAAGTAATCGAGTGTACAAACAATTGGCGAAATTTTGCGATGGTGGTTTGGCATAAAAATTATTAAACTGTTGCAACCATGTATTTTATATAAATGCGTAACATGTATAATGACTAAATTTTCATTTACATATTACATTATTATTATTGTGAAAGCATGCTTCTGATTGGTGGATTCTAGATCAGGTAAAATTAAATTTATGATATACAGATAAATAACTTATATGTTAATTTTAAATTGTTGCCACAAATTGTGTAAGTATTAACATACGTAACTTGTTTTTCATTAGGTGCGTTCGTAATTATATAAATACGTAGCACCTATAGTCGTCGCTTGGTCCGTCCGTCTGTCTGTCTGTCCGTCCGTCCGCATATAACAACGCAAAATTTACCCAACCGAATTGTTTGCAATTTAAAATATATTATCTTTGCAGAATTTTGTCGAGACATTTCAAATTTTATTAAAATCGAATCCAAACTTTAGGAGATATTAATAAAAATATTTATTAAAAAATTTGATTTTTTTTTTTAAATCGGTGCTTTCTTGTTATAGGAGCTTCCAAAGTTTCATCGTCAAGCGACAAAGATACTTATTCTATTACAGAAATTAATCTGCAGACGATATCATTCATTTCACAAAATTAAAAATCATCAAGATCTAAATATTTATATATCTAGCTACAGTACGAACGCACCTCATTTGTCACGTTTGACGTACAATTTCCAGCTTGTTTTTATTGCACGGTGTTGAATTTTAACCCATCAACGCCACAGTTATTTTTCTCTTGAAAAATGGAAATATTGCAATTTACACCGCTTTTATCGAATTATTACACTATTACAAGAAATTTCAAGAGAAAAAGCAACAGATTATGAACAATTTACCATATATCCTTTGCATGAGAGAAGAATAAATGCTCCTGTTTCAGCCCTCTATCAGATGCTTAAGGTAAATGAAGCACCAATTCTAGAGATAAATATATCGATATAGAGATAAATATATCGATGTTAAATGCTTTCCCTGTCTGTATCCAGAAGGAAAATATGGCCAGTTTCACGATCGTGCTCAGAAATTAATATCCAGTGAATTTATAAAAGCCAAATTAATGTCCAAACATCCCCAATTTCGGCTAGATCAACAATATTTATTTTATTTATTAAATGATGCTAATATCCGCCAGTTAGGTTCTGGAATATTTTATAAAATGAATTTGGTAAATCAAAGTCAAAAACTAACAGCCAAACAATATTTGAAAATGCTTAAAAAGGATGAGTTGGAAAGTGATCTTACAGCTATATTCAGTAAACTAAGAAACACGGAGCAATACTGGAAGAAACCCAGAAACGACATTAACTGCATGATACAACACTATGGACCGGCAACTTGGTTCCTTACTTTAAGCCCTTCGGAATGGATGTGGAATGACTTAGGTGAATATATCAAGGATATAAACGGTCCTGAAATGGCAAATAAAAGTATAAGTGAATTAGTAGCAGTTGATCCCGTGTCTACTTCTCGCTTTATAGAGAATAAGTTTCGTGCCATTCTAGATTTCCTTACTTCCTCAGATGAACCGTTGGGTAAGGTGGAACATTACTTTTGGAGACGGGAATATCAAACTAGAGGAGCTCAGCATTTTCATATGTTACTGTGGATTAAAGATGCTCCTGTAATCAATGAGTCCTCTATAGATGACGTAGCATCTTTTATAAATAGATATATAACATGTGCTATTCCTAAAAGAAATATTTCTCCAACTCTCCATAAACGGTCACATCATTCCAAAAACACAAACACAATGATTACTGTATGAGAAAAAAGAAAACAAAAAGTGGTTTTCGTTCTGTATGTAAGTTTGGGTTTCCTAGATTAGTTACTGAAAAACTTGTGATCAGGGATACAATAGAATCCATAGCCGCAAGAAAAACACTATCGAAAAACAATCGTCTGTACGATCTTGTACGCAAGGAAGAGTGGAAAATGATTAACGATTACAATCCTACAATGTTGCTAGCATGGAATGGGAATATGGATATACAATACATTGGTGAAAAAACATCCATTCTAAATTATTATATCACAAAGTATACTACGAAAAGTGAAAAGACACACCTTATGGATGCATTTAATGATATATATTCAACGAAAAGTTTGAGAAGCAAGTTATTCAACATAGGTCTAAGATTATTAGGACACAGAGAATGCGGAGCTTTAGAAGCTAGTGATACTCTGCTTGGCATACAACTATATGGTACCGATCCACAAACTACAATTAGGTGGCTAGATGTAAATATTCATCGTAACAGAAGGGTTAAGTCCAAATCGGAGATGAATATGCTCGATCCAAAATCCACGGACATATTCTACGAATCTTGGGTTGATAATTTCTATCCAGAAAGGCCATAAGAATTAGAAAGAATGCATTTATTTGATTTTATGAAGAAATTTGACATCGTGAATAAAAAGCCGGTTTCAGGGAGAGCAAAATTTTATGTTTTAAAAGAGGGAAGTAAATACTTAAAAGAAAGAGACAGACCGTACATTTTAAATCATTATCATTATGATGCCGAACAAGTGCCAGAAAAATATTTCTTCGCTCTACTTTTGATGTTCAAACCTTGGCGTAAATTAGAAGAGTTGAAAATGGGCTTTGAGACTTACACTGAAGCTTTTCACTCGGAAAAAGATGCGTTTAGAGAAGCATTTAATTTCGGGAACTCATGCATAGAACAACGAAAAAAAATAGAAAAAGCTATCACAAAAGTAGAATCTAAAATATCAGAATTAATTGAAGAGAAAGAAAATATTGAAGTTGACGGAGGTCCTGATAATCCATTAGAATTCAATGCTTTAGAGGTTACAAATGCTATGGAAGATTTCTGTCGCATTAACATTGAGGAAAATCTAAATATTGACGATTTTGAAGAAATATTTAAAAGTCTTAATAATGATCAAAAGAGAATATTTGATAGCATTACCATGAAATTGAAAAACACGGATCATAACGATGAAATTTTTCGATGTTTTGTCAGTGGTACCGGAGGAACAGGAAAAAGTTACTTAATAAAAGCTATCAAACTCTGGGTCCACCATTATTTTTAAAAAAAAGTAGCAGTGAGAGCACCAACAGGAATCGCAGCATTCAACGTAAATGGACTAACGATACATAGGCTTCTTCAGCTGCCAGTTGAACATAAAAAGACACCAAGATATAAACCACTATCCGATGAAGTACTTAAAATATTAAGATCAGATTTAAAAGACGTTGTTTTATTCATCATAGATGAAATTTCAATGGTTTCAAACGTCACCTTAGCATTTATACATTTCCGTCTTTCAGAAATATTTGATACAAGTGATGACAATAATGGATGGTTTGGTAAAAAACACATCCTGGTCTTAGGAGATCTTTTGCAATTACCGCCTGTTAGAGAGAAATCTCCTTTCGAATTTTTTTCACCTTCTGAAGGGACCAAGTTATTCGGATCACTTAGTGTTCCTAATTTATGGAAAGAATTATTCATGTATGACGAACTCACAGAAAACATTAGACAACATAATGATTCTGTTTATGGTGAAATACTAAAAAAAATAAGAATAGGAATAATTACAGAAGCAGATTATGATGTCTTATCAAAAAGACTCATTCCATTTCAATCGGATACTAACGAGGGCAGACTGCGAGATATTGCAGATTATCTTTTAAAATGTTCAAATGATACAATATGTTTGTTGCCCACAAGAAATATGTGTCACCAATTGAACGACGCCATGCTTAAAGGACTCGATGGTCCTGAAATACGCCTTATTGCAACAGATAATCTTGAATGTCCAAAGTTCTTAACAAAAAGAGCTCGCAAAGTCCTTTTAAATTATGAAGAAGATGATTCAATGACAGCAGGATTACAAGAAACGATAATAATTAAAAAAGGAGTTAGAGTGATGTTAAAAAGAAATATTGATATAAATTTGGGTTTGGTAAATGGCTCTATAGGCACAGTCATAGATGTTAAATGGCATCCAGAGAACCACAACAAAGTCAGAAGGGTGTTGATAGAGTTTTGCAACTCTCAACTATATGAGTTGGCTCCCGTAAAATCCAAATTTGAGGTGATTAACAAAGCATATGTTCACAGAGAGCAATTTCCAATATGTGTAGCATACGCTGTAACAATTCATAAGAGTCAAGGTTTAAGTTTACAAAGCGCACTTATTGACATAGGATCTTCCGTCTTTTCATGTGGGCAAGCGTACGTAGCTCTATCGAGAGTGAAAACTCTAAATGGGGTTCATCTAATTAATCTCGATGTTAACAACATTATAGCTCAGAAATCGGCAATTAGGGAATACAACAGGCTCAGATCTATTTACCAATCAGATATGAAAATGATTGAATATACAAAGCCGTGGAGAAAGAAAATTAGAGATAGAAAGTGGGCTATGCCGAAAATTGTATCAGTTGTTCAAGGTCCAGATTCTCAAAAGAAAAGAGGAAAAAGGAAGCGGTGTTCTA
The DNA here is from genome assembly GCA_963931845.1 of Maratus michaelseni. NCBI lineage: Eukaryota > Metazoa > Arthropoda > Arachnida > Araneae > Salticidae > Maratus > Maratus michaelseni. The sequence continues at coordinate 376,516,091 of OZ007593.1, read as the reverse complement.
CAAGAGGAAATTCGAAATGCAAAAACAGTATATAGAAAAAATATTATTTAGATGTATATCATTATTTAATCAGAAATAAATGTAGGGTAGATAAAAACGGTGTTTCAAAAGGATATAATATTTTAGAAGACTGTATTTAATATCTTTCCTCGTACTGTCTAATAAAATAAATCAATTTGAATAAATGTTGTATTGATTACATCAGATTGATAAACACTGGTCAATTTAAATATACAATAAAGAAATAAGATTAAATTATCCTATAAAATTTAATATAAAAATTATCGTACAGAAAAAAATACAGCATCTTTAAAGTTCCAATTGAATATTGAATTCCATTGAGAAAAATGTATTTTAGGTTACAGAAAACACTTAAAAATCTTACGTAAAATGTTCATTTTTCACTCTATATTTTAATATAAACTTGAAGTGAAATATAAATTTGTAAAGTCCAATAAAATCAATAAAATTGTTTTCATATTAATATATTTTAGTAAACACATTAAAAAAACATAAAAAAAGTAGTGATATCCCAACAAAAACTTTTCAGTAAAAAAAAAAAAAAAGCGCCAAGTTCTTCTTAAGGTTTCGGCCAGAAAAAGCAGTGATATCTGAAGCTCGCCCAATTTAAAAGTCAAACATCCCAAATCTTTCATTGAAAATGGCTTCCTGCGACTTGGCCGTTAATGCATTCTAGGACATTTCCAAATTTATGATTGGAAATTATACATTTATAAATTGTTTGAATATTAAAAATAATATTAGAAATGCAAAGAGACAAATCCCCATGAATATATTGAAAGCAAAATCCTTGTGATAAATACTACCATTCAATTTCAACAAACATTAGTTTTGATTAAGAATCATTCAGTCCACTTATGATTTAATTGTCATTTTGTATGGTCCAAAGTCATTATATCGAAACCGATGAAATAAACTAAATCTACTTTAATCAAATCTCCCAATGTGTTACGTTATGCTGTATATTGTATAATATTGAAATCTTGTTCATTGACGAAAGGAATTCATTCCATATGAACATTTATTATAGTTTGTTTGGATGTATTAAGAGTTATTGCAATGATATTAGAATGCACTTATTCGTTTTTAACAGTCGAAAAACGGATAATTATGTTTGAGCAATTTAATCTTTTGAATATCATAAAGTCATTATCTTCTGAATACAAGTATTTTGTTATTTTTCATTTACTAAGCATTTAAATAGACTCTGAAGTGGTTTTATATGCTTTATTGAAATGTGTATTATACTTCTGTACTTTGTGCTACAAAAAGCGTAAAATGCTGAAAAATATGTAGTAGACATGTACATCATTATACAATTTTTAGTATTTGAAAAACCCTCTTGAATGCATTAACGGCCAAGTCGCAGGAAGCCATTTTCAATGAAAGATTTGGGATGTTTGACTTTTAAATTGGGCGAGCTTCAGATATCACTGCTTTTTCTGGCCGAAACCTTAAGAAGAACTTGGCGCTTTTTTTTTTTTTTTTACTGAAAAGTTTTTGTTGGGATAATGTTTTTTTTTAATTTTAGCAATCGTTTTCGTTGTTTTTTTTTTCTAAAGTTTTTTTAAATATCTTCTTTAATTTTTATTGTCCATCCATAAATATGGATATCATTTTAAAGCATTTAAATAGTTAAATTTCAATATTTTATTTATTTTTCCATTAATATAATTTTCTAAATTTTATCCCACATTATTATTTTGGATCAGCGGGTATTTGCAATTTTCACCCTAGCAACAGCAACTCTTGATATTCACCAAAGTTCAAAGGAACGTACGGGTCGTTTTGGGAAAGGTGACCTCATGATAGCGTCACGTATGCATTCTCAATGTCACTTTTACAGAGAGAGTGACCACTTCAAAAATTGACCCAGCCAATCTCTGAGGAACGAGAGGGGCGGCAAAAAAAGGCCCCCCAGTGGAGGTGGCAGGCTACCCTCTGAAAAAGCCTTCAGTTTTTCCCTGAATTTGTGAAAAGTGCAACAGCTCTGATGTAAACGTCCAAGAAAATAGAAAGTTCGGGTCGGGGCGACGCAGCCCTAAAGCCTGGATGGAGTTTTCTTCAGCTTCAGTATTGGTGAGCCATTTTTTTTAAAAATAAGATCCTCGTGCCCGGCTGGTCCATTTTAATTTAATTTTATATTTTTATGTGACAGTAACTTTAGGCCTCATTCTTTTATTCTCAAATTTATCAATTTTTTTAACTATTATTTTATCAAAATTTTAAATAATTATTTTCAAGGGAACATTTTGCCCATATTCGTTAATAGTTTATTTTTAAATTTTATTCTCACCTCTTCCACAATGTCTCAAAAATAATAATTATCTGGAATGTAAAACAATTCTAGTATTCATCATTTTGAAAACAATGTAGTTCCATGGTGACTGTGTAAAATTCAAGTCTGTACATTTTTTAATAATAACCATACAAATATATCACGAATTTTAATTGTAATTTTGACTTTTGTGAAATTCTTTAAAAACATTTGTTTGTGTAATTATTTTAAATATTTGGGTATTTCAGGTACTTAAATTAATTTTAAAAATACTGTATTTATACGATTATTAAGATTTTGTATTTATGTGTCTTTGTTCTCTTTCAGAGTCGCGAGAACCATTTTTAGCAATTTAATTCTAATTAATTTTTTTAATTAAAATAAAAAAGTTATTAGTTTGTAAAATTTTAGGATGCTTTTTTTTTTATTATTTTCTTTCTTTTTTTTTAATTGTATGCATTAAGTGCATTCCCTTTCCTTTTGCAATTTTTTTTTTTAATTATTATTTTGCGGTCACAGATATTCTAGATCAGCGTTAAAAAATATCGAACCGGAGCTTGCTTATTTTTTTATCGTCTTCACAACGCGGCGATTAAGCAATAAAGCTCTTCTAAATTGTACTAACAACTATTCCTTCTCTTTTAACAACTTGTGATACCTTGTAGGGAATTAACACCCAAAAATCTTCCCAACATTGTATTTGGTCTGGTGCCGTGACCAGGATCTTCACGGTGAAAAGGCGCGAGTGGGGAGAAGGGGGGGGGAGTGCCGTAATGTTGTAGCTGGGGATAAATTGACCCAGCCAATCTCTGAGGAACGAGAGGGGCGGCAAAAAAAGGCCCCCCAGTGGAGGTGGCAGGCTCCCCTCTGAAAAAGCCTTCAGTTTTTTCCTGAATTTGTGAAAAGTGCAACAGCTCTGATGTAAACGTCCAAGAAAATAGAAAGTTCGGGTCGGGGCGACGCAGCCCTAAAGCCTGGATGGAGTTTTCTTCAGCTTCAGTATGGGTGAGCCATTTTTTTAAAAATAAGATCCTCGTGCCCGGCTGGTCCATTTTAATTTAATTTTATATTTTTATGTGACAGTAACTTTAGGCCTCATTCTTTTATTCTCAAATTTATCAAATTTTTTAACTATTATTTTATCAAAATTTTAAATAATTAGTTTCAAGGGAACATTGTGCCCATATTCGTTAATAGTTTATTTTTAAATTTTATTCTCACCTCTTCCACAATGTCTCAAAAATAATAATTATCTGGAATGTAAAAAAATTCTAGTATTCATCATTTTGAAAACAATGTAGTTCCATGGTGACTGTGTAAAATTCAAGTCTGTACATTTTTTAATAATAACCATACAAATATATCACGAATTTTAATTGTAATTTTGACTTTTGTGAAATTCTTTAAAAACATTTGTTTGTGTAATTATTTTAAATATTTGGGTATTTCAGGTACTTAAATTAATTTTAAAAATACTGTATTTATACGATTATTAAGATTTTGTATTTATGTGTCTTTGTTCTCTTTCAGAGTCGCGAGAACCATTTTTAGCAATTTAATTCTAATTAATTTTTTTAATTAAAATAAAAAAGTTATTAGTTTATAAAATTTTAGGATGCTTTTTTTCTATTATTTTCTCTTTCTTTATTTTTAATTGTATGCATTAAGTGCATTCCCTTTCCTTTTGCAATTTTTTTTTTTTAATTATTATTTTGCGGTCACAGATATTCTAGATCAGCGTTAAAAAATATCGAACCGGAGCTTGCTTATTTTTTTATCGTCTTCACAACGCGGCGATTAAGCAATAAAGCTCTTCTAAATTGTACTAACCACTATTCTTTCTCTTTTAACAACTTGTGATACCTTGTAGGGAATTAACACCCAAAAATCTTCCCAACATCATTAAAGAGTAGTTTACAACAACAAATGAAACCAACTTCAAATAATTGTTTCTTATGCAGTTAAAGTCCTCCACGGGTTGCTTTATACCGACCCGAATCCGACGCACTTCAAACGCATATTTTAATGCATTAATTCAATTCATATTTTAATGCAATTATAAAAACATACTCTGTAGTTATATTTCTGATACCAATTTTATCTTTTATATTGATAAACAAACATATTTATACACATTTATATTATAATATAAAAATTTTTCATTAAAAATCTTAAACAATTCCCTGGACATTATTATATGTCATATTGTGGACATTGAGGATAAAATGAGTTACCTAACCCGACCCGGAAGTGTAAAAACCGAACCCGAAAGAATGACAGTCAACTCGACCCGGAACGGAAAAATCGGGGGTTGAACCGTGTTTCGGAAAATTCTGGTTACTCAACCTGATGCAGTACTGTAAATCACATTCATTTGAAGTCTTATTGTTGTCAATAACTTATATTTTGTCGCGCAGTAGATGGTGATATATTAAACTTTTTGAGATGTCTGTAAAAGAACTATACGTCATACGACGAATATTTTAAAAACGCAAAATAGTGCCACACCTTTTAACTCAATTTTAACCAAAGTTAAAGCTTATAAAATAAAAAATCAAATAAATATGGAAATAGACACAGACAAACAAATCATTTTTAGAGCGTAATACTTTTGATGAAGGGACCATCAGCTAACCGAAACCTTTCTACAAAGAAATATATTATGAAAATAGGACCATCTGGTTCAAGAATTATTCGTTGTCATACACAGAAAAAAAAAGAATACAAACAAATTTTATAACAGCCTTCGTTGAAAGTCGATTAAAAAAAAAATATTCAGACCAAAAAAATTCAAAGGATAAAACAAGATATATATAAAGAACCTGTTTTTTAGGTATCACCATTAATTCAGCACTAAAAATTTAGAAGAACTATAAAAATGTTTAAAAATCGAAAGTACATTTTATATGATTGTCTGCTACATTTAAATAAAAAATATGATCTTGTGAATAACAAATCGCGACTAATAACATAATTAAGAAAAATGAAATCACATATGGAGCGTCTAGTATCTAAATAAAGCACTTTATTTTAGTAAAACAATCTCCAGTAGTGATGAAAATATAATACAATATGAACAACTAATAAATATATTAAATATCGATGCTTAGTCCAATAAGTAAACGTATTTTCTTTATTAAATATAAAGCTAAATATTTTAGCTTCTCGCTTTATTTGCTCTTTTAATTTACGGTTTATTTTATGTAGGATTTCGTAAGAACCCGTTGTGAAATTAATTAGTATATTCATCCCAATGGTTTTAAGAGAGATTTTTTCTATAGATAAATGCACATGAATCTATATATATATATATATATATATAACGCTAATGTACGTGGCGGTCAGAAAGCGGTTATTTTTCTTTTGCCAATGGCAACTAGTGGCTTGTTTTCACTAATTTGCGAATATTAAGAAAAGTATTTGAGTCCATCGGCCGGTAATTTTTCTTAATTTTTGCAAAAAAACTGACCCAGACGTCTGAAAGGGAATTAAAATAAAGTTCAAAGTTCAAACCGAAAAATCGCGCCATTTTGTTTTTGCTTCAAAAGTTACCGATACTTGTTAATGTTAAAGGTATATAGATCTGGCGTCCCGTGGTGGTGGAAGCTGGAACTAATTTATTTTTGTACCGCTTGCGTAGCATGCCTGCTATATGATGTCGTAGGCAACGGGGACGCATGCCGGAGGTTTGTTTAGAATAGTATTCCCCTGATGGTGGAAGGTGGAACTAAATGATTTTGCGGCCACGCCTGCTATACGGTGCCGTAGGCAGCGGGGATCTGTGCGGGATGTCCTTTGGGAAAAAGGTTTGTTTAGGAGTGTGGAAGGTGCAACCGAAATATGTTTCAATCATTCGAGGTTCGTTTAAAAAATTCGACCAGTGAAGCGGGCGTAGCCTGCTAGTACGGGTAGCAAGGTTTTCGTGCTTAACCGACAGTTGAGGTAGATGGTGAATAAGAGCGTGAGAAGTTTTAATTTTTGACCAACTTAAGAGAGATAGTCTCGCTTCATTAAAGTAACTTAATCGGTTTTTGGTGCATAAATGAGTATCTATTCCAAAGAGTTATAAAGAAACACACGTCCAAAGAATTTTGTTATAGAGATACAATTTTGTTTTGTTCTTCAATAAGGAAAGTCACAGATTCAGATCCGTTCGTCGCATTTATTACAGTCGTTTAGAGATTTATTCAATCATTATTTTTTCATTTCAAAGAAATATCAAAAATACCGATCGTCTGAAAATGTCAATAGGAAATAATGTGCCAACAGCTTTATGAAAAGCTGTGACTGATGTGAAAAAGAAAGTGATAATTTTATAGTGTGTAAAATAAAAGTGACGCAAATTAGTTTCTACCAATATGATCTTAGTTTCATTTTTCGAAATTTTTCAACTGTCCCCAAATGTATTTTCGTTCATAATTATTCTACTTATGATTTCATGAAATTTTGTATTTTGGGTAAATGTAATGCATTAAATCCTTTTAAAGTTAAAAGAAAAAATAATCGGACATGCCAATCCCAAAACTTTCTTCTATCTCACACAGGTTTCGCATACACTAAAACCGAATCAGCACCAATTTATTTCAAAGTCTAACTGAATCTAAAGTTTTATTAAATTCCGTGCAATAGTTCTTGAGATTGGACTATTACTAAAATCGTGTAAATCCTGAAAAATGCACTACAGCAGCGTCACCTGTTGGGAGATTGAGACCAAAACCTAATCAACAACAACTTATGTCAACGACTAACTGAATCTGAGGTTTGATGAAAATCCGTGCATTAGTTCTGGAGATATAGTTATCGAGATAATGATGAGAAAAGTAGCATAGCAGCGCCATCTTTTGGGCTGCTTACACCAAAATGTAAGCAGCATCTATTTATGTCAAGGTCTAACAGAATCTGAAGTTTGATGAAATTCCGTGCATTAGTTCTTCTGATACGGCTGTCGTGAAAATCAGTGAAAAAGTAGCGTAGCAGCGCCACCTGTTGGGCTATCTACACCAAAACATAATCAGCGTCTATTTATTTCAAGGTGTAAATAAATCTGAAGTTTGATGAAATTCCGTGCATTAGTTCTTCTGATACGGCTGTCGTAAAAACCATGAAATAAGTAGCATAGCAGCGCCACCTGTTGTGATATCTACACCAAAACGTAATCTGCGTCTATTTATTTCAAGGTCTAACTGAATCTGAAGTTTGATGGAAGTAAGTGCATTAGTTCTTGAGATAGAGCTATTGTGGAAATCGCAAAAAAATGCAGCATAGCAGCGTCACCTGTCGGACGATTTTCACCAAAACGTAATGAGCACCAATTTATATAAGGGACTAACTGAATTTAAAGTTTATTAAATTTCGTGCATTAGTTCTTGAGATAGAGTGTCCACAAAATTTTTGTCACATACAGACAGACATACAGACAGACAGACGGACAGATAGACAGACAGACAGAGTCACACTGTAAAAAAAATCACAGTATTTTTACAGCAAAAAATGCTGGCAATATGGGTGCCAGCATATTTTGCTGTGAATTTACAGCAGTTTTGTTTTTCATGGATAAACAGCACTTTTGTAAATTCACAGCATTTTTTGCGGTTAATTTTACACCAGTTCAGTTTTTTTATTTTACAGCAGATTTGTTAATTTTACAGCCGTTTTTGCTGTTAATTTTAATGCAATTTTAACAGAATCACTGTAAAACTTATAGCATTTGTTGTTGATATTTTACCCCCCCCCCTCCCTCTCCGTGTATTTTTTTTTTTCTTATTTTAACCTGAGACATATTTCAAAGACTTTGGGCACTAAGTATTACCTTTTTGTTTACTTATATCATTATTTTAATATCATTATTATATAATAGATTCTGTTATACATATATACGATACAAATTTCGGTTTTTGGTCAAGTATATCACCCACAAAAATTTTAGTCATTTGCCTATAGAGATAAAATGTTTTTTCAATAAATCATAACAAAGGAAGATTTTACTTTATCTAGCTTTTAATTAATTATTCAGTATTTCTTTACAGGACTTTGTTTAACCGTTTGTTTGTATTTGAAAATACCCACTAATTTGAATCATGCATATATATATTTTTTTTCCTCCAACAAATTTAGGGTTATTTTTTGTATCTATTTAAATATTTTTGTTTATTCAATGTAGCCATTATTTCCTCCACCCCTCAACACGAACATGCAAAACTTTCTGATATTTAAACTATCATTCATATATAATTAATAACAAGACCTTATTGTACGCAACTTGCTGATATGGAAACTTTATATTGATAAAAAACTTATTTTATGCTAAGATAATTTTATAAGTTTACATTTAATTCCATAAATATCAGGTCTGATTGAAAAATGAAAACGGGGAGAAAAAAAAACACTTATGAGTTCAAGAAACGTAGAATAAAATAATAATAAAAAAAATCTGTTCACATAAAAACTTTAAAATTAAGCGTAAAAAATAAATAGATAATGGACAAAAACATTAAACGAGTTGCTGCAAATTACTGCTGCGACAGTAAACAAACAAGGAATATTTTAGGAATTGATAAAATAGTGCATCCAGATTACTCATAATAAATGATTTGAAAATGGAAAATAAATCACTGTTCGAAATATCGGCTAAATATATTAAATAAATAAAAATACTTAAATTACTGTCCAAAGTGAACCGAAAACTGTAGCTGGTAAAATATTTATAGGATTTAGAAAGTATATTCGAATGCGAACGTATGAACTGGAGTTTTGAAAAATATATTATAGCGTAATAAGGCATAGCTAAAAACAGGGATCTTGTTTTAAAAAAAAAAAAAAATGCTTGCATAAAGTTTCCCTGTGATACTTAAACTCAAATTATACATAATAATAACAAAGTTCTAGAAGAACATACTGAGGTAAAGTAAAAAACAACATAACTAAATCAACATCCCCAATATCCCCTAAGCAAAATCATCTATTTTTACGATTTAAAACAAAATATTTATTTTAGACAAATGACGTGAAAGTTCCTGCCGTGATATACACCTGGTTTAAAAACAAAATTAGTATCGTAGAAATATATAACAGAATTTATATGATATTATTAAAACAATAATATAAGAAAACAAAGATAAAACATACTTTTACTCTTTGAAATATGTTTGTAATCCATTATCAGGTGTAATTGTTACAACTTTCTAGGCTCGCTCCTAATGGCGGCCATTTCTCGTAGAATCGAAGCGTCACTTCATTATTGGACTGCACCTGCCGCTGAACTAAATGTGTTTATTCCCCTCGTTTGAGATAATGACAACAACGCCGACAGATGTCGCTATCTATACAGCTGTAATCACTGTAAATTAACGAAAGAGCTGTGTTTGATTGCTAGGTGAAATATTAACAGCCTTTTTTGCAGTTTTTTCTTCCGTTTTTTTTTTACAGTGCACAGACAGACATTTTCTAATCGTAATAGATATTAACCAATTAATTATTAATAACCAATCGTAATAGATATTAATAGATTAAAACATTAATCTGTATATTTAGTAATAATAAACAAGTGGTTAAGTGTGATCGAAGATCGCACAAAGGGTTTCGTTTAATATTCCTTTCAAAACACTTTATCATTTCTTTAATAAATCCAAATAAATTTCATTAAAAAAAAAAATGCCGTGTTTTTTATAAAGTAAAAATTTACCGGTCTATTTTTCTCGTTTTTTCGAATATATGAACCAGCGTGATTGCGGGCGAAGCCCGCTATTATACTCTGTCATAATAATATCTGTCATGTAGACTAAATTCTATATTAAAAAAAAATCAATTTCATAACTAAACATCTTGTATAGAGACCTTCAAAATGTTAAAATATGAAAATATTTCCATAATCGGGTTTTTATCATGATTCAATACGTTCCTCAGACTCATATATTTACTATACTCTATTACTCATATTGATACTCTATTATTCTCAAACATTTGAAAAATCCGTTAAACTTCCAATAGGACGTCAGATTAATTTTCTTTTTAATTCTCTAATGACGTCATATTAAGCTGCTTTCTGTATTTACACATAGTCATACTCCTTGTATTATTGAGAATTGTTTGAAAATTTCCATTTTATTACCAATATGACGTCATATGAATTGCTGAAACTTTTTATTTCATTTTCATTTTTTCACGTGGAAATCTTTCAATAGAAAATTAATTACTGTAGAAAGAATTTTATTGTGGATTTTTAATTGTTGGCAACTGCTAAAACGAAAAATGTTTAAATTTAATAGGAAAAGGCTGTTAGATTTTTGGGTTTTTTTTAATCTCTGTATATTAAAATAATACGATTTTTCAAATTTTATGATTTTGAGCTTCATAGTAGATATTCATCTATAAGTACACAAAATTTCATGCTTGTAAGCTGTATAGTTTCTGAGAACCGGCTTTGTGACAGACAAACAAAGCGGGAGTAATAGGGTTTCGTGAGATGAACGAAAACCTAAAAAATGAAATTCTGTCCATGTTTGTTTGTTTTACTAAAGAAGGATATAATAAAACAGATGCCTAATAAAAATTAAACAACAGTTATTTCAAAACAATTAATTAGTTTGTGTTGGAAAGTTATCAATGGTTACTCTCCGAAATCATAAATGGCTATGTATTTTTCCTGATATACTAATTATTCTAAAATAATATCCATCTGTATAGCTTTCCTAAAAATTTCCCATTCAACATTCAACGTAAAATGAATATAAATATTTCAAAATTTTTTCTTCTACTAGAATGGTTTCCATGGTACCATAACAGTTGAATGAATGGAGAAAAGAATCGATTGTGATTCATTAATATTTTGTATTTACAGTGCTTAGTAATTAATCAGCAGAGTGTTTGAAATGACCTTCTATCCAAAACCTGTGATGACAAGTTTCAAGACGTAGAATTAAGCGATCTTTCTTTGTTCTTAGAAAAGTGGAAAATATTGACATATGTTCGTAAACGAAACATTGAAGAGTTTGAAGTGATATGTGAATATTTTGTTTCGTTTTTCAAAAGAGACCATTAAATATTTAAAACATTGTATAATTCTGCAGATCTTCTGGCATGATACATTGTAAAAGATTGTTTAAACTTGAGACATAAAATTTTATAAAACGCTTAAAATATCAATTTTTTAATTTTATTAAATAGCAAAAGTATGAATGTAGATAGATATGACTTGAAAATTTTAGATAGTTATTACTTGAACATTAACTTGGATAAACTTAATTAAATTTATATGTAACTTATTTATATGTAGATATTTTTACTCTGATGAAGTTACCTAGATAATAAATTTAGTCTATTAAAACATGGGATTACAATTTTCAGAATATTTCTTTAGGTATCATATTGCTAAAAACAATGTTCAATAGTTATTTTGGCAAAAAATGCTATTCTGGCAGTTAAAATGCACTAAAAGCTGATTGAGCGGTTGGCAACCGCAGAAACCATCACCTTATTGAGTTCACGGAAATTTACATTTTCTAGTAGTAATAGTGACGATTCAAATATGGGAAAAACCACGGTCTGCCAACACCTATTTGCCATGAGGTTGACTTCCAGTGCCCTCTCATCCTCAATTAAAAACTCATACGAAAATGCCTGCATTAAATAGAACTCGATTAGCATATTACAATGGAACTGGTTTGCCATGTGATATTGTGGGCCTGACGCTGTAAACTTGACGGCGCAGCAAGCGCGTTCGCGTACGACGAGACCTGCTGTCAAGGTTAAAGCGGAAAAGCGAACCAGAGAAAAAGTAGAATTTGCTGTTGACGACATAAATGCGATTTTTAAGTTTTTGACGTTCGAAAAGACTAACATGTTGATATGCTGCATTCGAATAAATTGTAAGACGTGAAGCAAGTATTTTATTTATCTTTATCCCGATGACAGCCCGCTCTTATACGAATTTTCGTTTTGTGCATGCTACTACTTCGTGTTGTCCCCGTCTTTGTCTATTAAATGTTTTCATGTTGTTTTTTATGACTATTGAGTTGCTTTACCCAGAATATCTTGGTTGCTGACAGGCCAAATTTTAATGATTGATTTTGAGAGGTCCTTTCACCTCATCAAGTTCACGGAGGAACTTGGTGTCAAATTAATTCTAAAAATGCGTACTTTTCGAATTGTTGGGTCTTCCAGATCGCAAGCTGTTACTTTCATCAGACAGACCACTTTTATTCTGGTATAATGTCACCTTAACTGCTAATAGATGTATTTCAAGCACATAGCTCATTTGTACCAATTTACAACATAGTTATCAAACCTTTCGGACAAAGAGAAAGTACTTATCTACTTGGTTAGTCAGTGAACCTTTTTGTCTGCTTTCGGTGTTACTGTGCGTCTGTCTGTCTTTTTTCAAACTTTCGTAAATATACTTCGATTGCACTAAAATTGATTTATATTACTAAGGCTTACCATAAAATCGTACCTATCTTACTTATAATAAAATCCGAAGGCAAGAAACTGTCTGTAACTCTCCCGGGCACGGCCACTCTGGTTTGCGAATCGACCATGGTTAAACGCCATGTTAGGCTTAATGAAAAAATTATGCTACATCTGAATCTTCTGTTTAAATATTTGCAAAAGCATATTAAAGCTTTTAAATCTTTTAATTTTGTTTAATACCTTAAAAAACTATTTCATAAAAAAATGTATACTAACATTTCTGTAAACATTTTTTCTGTAAGCCTTTTTTTTTTCAGAAGCAGCGTTGATTTATTTCGTAGGGAGAGATTTGAGGTTGATTCAGTATAGTGGCACCATCTACTGGCAGATGTTGAAATTGGCTACCATCGTAAATACAGACTCCGGAATACTCCGGACCAAAGGCTTTCCGAGTTTTGGAATTTTCCGGATTTCGAGTCCTCCCGAAGTTCCCAATTATTTGACCAAATTCATGCTTTTTTTCGTGATTCTTTGACAAAATTTGCATTTTTTTCTGCTGTTCTTTGACAAAATTTGCGTTTTTCTTCTACGATCTTTTGACGAAATTTCATTTTTTGTAGTCCTTTGAAGAAATTTGCGTTTTCTTTTTGCGATCCTTTGAGGAAATTTGCGTTTTTTGCTATTCTTTGACGAAATTTGCCTTTTATTCACGATCCTTTGACAAAATTCGAGTTTTTTCTGAGATTGACGAAATTTAGCGGGTTTTTTTTTCGATCCTTTGACGAAATTTCACTTTTTTCGCGATCCCTTAACGAAATTAGAAATTTTTTCGCAGTGCTTTGAAGAAATTTGTGTTTTTTTTCTAGACTTTGAAGAAATTCCTGTTTTTTTTTCTAGACTTTGAAGAAATTCATGTTTTTTTTTTCTAGACTTTGAAGAAATTCATGTTTTTCCGCAATTATTTGACGAAATTCGCAGTTTCTTTTTTTTGCGATCCTTTAATCAGTTTTTTTTGTGATCCCTTGATGAAATTTTACATTTTTTCGGAGCCCTTGGAAGAAATTTGTGTCTTCTTCGTAAGCCTTTGACGGAAATCGCGTTTTTCTGCAATTTATTAACAAAATTAGTGTTTTTTGCAATCCTGCAACGAAATTTGCGTTTTATTTTTTTTTCGATCCTTTGACGAAATTCACGTTGTTTCCGCAATCCTTTGAAGAAATTGTCTATTTTTTCTGCGAACGATAGACAGAATTGATTTTTTTCGGCGAGTATCGTTCAAAATTCAAAATATTTATGTGCGAAATTTTGGACTGAAGACTTAAATTTTCGAAATCGAATACTTTAAATTTTTAGGAAAGCTTGAACAGAATCACCTCTGATGAAATAAATACATAACTATTTTTTGTTTCTAACGAATCGTAATATAAATTAATTTTAAACTAAAATTTGAGAGAAAAATGATTTGTTTTTAATTTCGGGAAGAGAGAGAGGGGGGGGGGGTACCGTGTTCACCCGCCGCCGAAGTAACAATATTTTAGTGATTAAACATTGAAACACAATGGACTGAAAAAAAAAATTAGGAATCGGTAAAATTTTCGAAAAATTTCCGAAAATCTAAAATTTTAGTAAAAATTTACAAATTTAGAAAATTTTCGAATTTTTCTTTACTGACTTCGGGTCTTTCCGGATTTTGGATTTCCGGATAATGGGTCATATACTGTAAAATGATTCTTTCTTATCAAACGTAATTAAAATATAAGAAATGCATAGTACAGCGTAATTTCCATTTAATTTTTATTATGTAATCAAACAATGAGTTATATGGTGAGTCAAGCTGTTTAAAAACTCATTGATAACACTTTTTTACAAAAACTTTCGCACATGGATTATTTGTTAATATTTAATTTGAATGTTTTGTCCAATCGTTGAACTGTTTCAGAAATTTAATACTGAGTATATATATATATACATATATCCTCATTATTTTTATTTGTAGAAATCATTTGTCCTTTTTAAAATGTATTTTTCTACAATACAAACCTTTCAATAATAAATCTTCAATGCTATTTGTTTGTATGAAGTCTTATGAAAATGAAACGCAGATCAACAATCCGTCATTTTTGACAGGGTTATATACTAGTTTAATATAAAGTGTGTAGCATTTGCCATTCACTTACAGAGGCGCAAACAGAATTTGTATTACATTATTGTCTATTGTAAGAATAGTTTAAAATACAATTTTATGAGATACAATGCTTTCAACTTTACCAAAATGATGTGCAACTTTGGTATGCACCGCAGTTGTTTACGTATATGGTGAGCGTATTATCGTTAATTTACAGGGACACAAAAAATATTCTATTACCTTAGAACCTATAGACAGGAATGATTCTATATGCAGAAAAGGCATCCAAAAAAGTTCAAATACATTAACGTTCCTGGGAAGTAATTGCTTAAAGCGTCTTTTTAACTGTTTTATGCGTTTTCTAAATTGTTTATTTAGATATCGTTTTTGAGTGTATGAAAATATAATGTTTCTACAGAATGTTCTGGTAGTTTTGAGAAGTGTTTCATTATTTATAACTGTAGAATGATTTCTTTTTTTTACTTGTGTATGGATGTAAACAAATATAATGGTATTTTCTTTAACTTTTTTTACGTTTTTATAGTGTTACTGTATTATTATTAATGGTATCGACATATAATTACTGATTAAAGCAATTTAGTTATCGTGTCAGACCTTTTTTTGAATTGAAAATGAAATTTAAAGTAAAGATAACTTATAACAAATATAATATCTACTTCATATACATTGTTATTGCAATTACTATTTTAAATTTTGGTTAGTTCCATTTATTCAATAATACATAATGAAACACTTGGTATCACTATCGGAATATTGTTGGCAAACTTTAACTTTTCATACGCTAAAATGAGATATCTAAATAAGCAATTTATATAATGCACAATGCATATAAAAATAAATTTTCAGAAATTCAAATCAATAGACGGTAATATATCCGGTATCTTTTCGGTGCTTTTGTATATGATATATATATTATTATATGCGCCACATACTGTACTTAAATTTAATCCTAAAATCGTATACTATAATTGAAAGCACATATCCACCAAATGTAGCTCATAGTCGGTAATTATTGTGATGCCATGTAAACATATTTTTAATATTTTATGTAAAATTGTTTTTAGGAATATTATTTTCATGCACCAAGATAACGTATAACAAATTCATTACGCGTTGTATAGCATAAACCATTTCTGCCCATACACGGCAAGGTAATATTCATTCGTGAACTAATGAGTTGGTAATTGAGTGGGTACTAAAATATTGGTTAGCAGACTACTGCTTTTCGTACCTTTGCGTCGTCAACTTTCACTACAAAATTAAAATTCTCGTGAATTCTATGCGAGGATGGTTTCTTCAGTCACCGCTTGGTATATGATTTATATTATAATTAAATAAATTTCTCATGATAGATTTATTTTTCACTTTCACGCTAATGTCTTATGATAAGCAGTAATAACCTAAACTATTGCGAAGCCTTCAACTAGATGCTGGTAGGTTGCACGCGGGATATTAAACCCTGACTGCAATGGAAATACGTCTAATTTTTCCAAATTCTGTAGATTCACGTTAATTCTAGAATGCGTTATTTTAGGTGAAACCACAGGAGATTAAAAGGATTCATGTCGGAAGAATTTGGTGACCATGAAATTAAAGAAAAGGCATTATAATTTCCCTCAAACTGTTACAGAACCGTACGAGTTCTGTGACATGTAGCGTTATCCTGTTGTACGATGCCATCACCGTCTAGAAAGATAATGCACAGTAGGGTAAGTAACTGTGTCTCTATAAATACGTGGGAGCATTAAGATTGTCTTGCACAACGACAATGGAACCAAACTCGTTTTATAAAAAAGTAGCTCGCACCATAGCATTCCCGCTATCAACTTGCTTCATTTCAACAGTGCAGCCATGTAAGTATGTTTCATTTGTGAAAGTCGCACAAGAACGCGTGGATCCGGAATATGAAAACAAAATTGAGATTCGTCTATGCACATGGCCTTTTTTCCTTTTTAAACTGTCCAATGGGCGAGATTACATAATCACAGCATGCACTTACGACGTGAAACCACAGTGAATATAAGCACACGAATAGGGTGACGATTTCGTAGTCCCATAGAAACAATGTACGATGAACAGTACGTGGAAATACATCCCATACACTGTTTAATTTAATGATAATTTTAGATACGTTAGCACGTCTATCCATGTGAACAAGCCGATGAAGTCTCTGCTTCCCTCTGCCATGAATGGCCTTTTATCGGACAACACCTTTTCTTCGGATAGATGTTTCACCTGTTAAAAACCGTCTCTGATATGTGTTTCACCTGTTAAGAACCGTCTCTGACACATAGTAACTACTGCTTACCATGAACTCTAGACTTGCGGTTTCCGAAATGATTTACTCTGTCGCCTAGCTATCACAACCTGTTTTTTGTTACGGTGCGATAAATCCTTATGTTTACCAATGTTGCAGCGATATGAACCACTGCACGAAGGAACAGAGTCTCACTCTTTTACATAAGCAATTCAAAACTCATATCTTCCATTTGATTATCAGTGCAGACTACTTCTTCTGAATAAAAAGCATATACTCCATAAAGCTTCATGAAAGTCGCAAATTAGTGGTACCGTAATAATATAAGAATAAATTATATAAAACATGATCAAATGTGCTCCAAAAAATGTTTTACATTTTGGGCTATATCTGTTGTAACTTTATATGTCATGTTGTAACTTAAATGTTGTGACTGTAATTAAGACATCATATGTTGCAGTTGAAAACATAGGTTTAGGAAGGATGGACCTTTACAACATATGCAGCGACAATATTAATAGAAGCATGGATTTTTTACTTGCATGTTATAACTTGAAGTATTGAAAGGATATCAGCAAGTTACAGAGATTTGTTTGTTTCTCGTGCTGGAAATCTGTAGAATATGCAAATTATTTTACCTCTAATATCCACACTTCATAATAGCTTCAAGATCATAAAGTACATTTATCATTAAACTGAAAAATATGAAAAGGGGAGAGCGTTAACTTTTTTCGCACCGACTGAAAAATGCGAGGAAGTCACCTATAGCATTAGACTGTAAAGTTCAAACGTTGATTCAGTTTAAAGTGCATGAAAAAGTATTTTACTTCCGACAATGGACAGTAGTTAAGCAAACTACGTATGATTAAATTCATAAAACAGCAGATATGATTGAATAGAGGAAATCAATTTAAGATGCAATGATGTTTATTACATAAAATATAACAATCATTACTTTTATCCTTGAGACCACTAGACAATATAGTAGAATGTAATTCATCACGAGGCATGGCTTTAGATGTTTTAAATCAGAATAATTGAGTACCATAAGAAAAACTTTACTTCGACTAAAATATAGAGAAGATATTTAAGAAAAATACTTATCTAAATAGCCTTGACTTTTTAAAACAAGAAGCTCAATTGTTCTCCCAAATTAAATACAACTGGAGGTTCAAACTTCGTTACTTTTAAAACATTGTAAAAAAAATTAATAAAAAAAAAAACAGATATTTTATGTAGAAAATGATGACATTAAAATATTTCAAGAGAGGTTCAGATTCGACCATCAAAGATGTTTAACGCAGACATCGAAATCCTGGCGATATTAGGGTTTTGAGAGCAGATATCTGCGAACTTTCAAATCCGTGATTCTGAAAGGGAACGGTGGCAAAGGTTGGACTGTAACTCAACCAATGTGAACTCTGCTTTCATACAAAGAGGTTGCTACAACTAAGTTCGCACCAAGCGAGAAACTAGAAAATGTAAAAGCAATAAGATGCATTATCAAATTTAAGATAAATACCAAATTATGGTAGCTCTGCATTGCAGAGTCAGCAAATTTGGCGAGATGGAAAGAACATTTCAGAAACTACGCACAAAACTAGATTAAATTTGCTATAATCAATTTAATCAATAATGCTTGAATTTGCTAGGTTATAATTATTTTATAAGAAAAATAACGCAGAAGATGAGCCTGATAGTAATGCTCTATGACTCGAAACGTTATTTAATTCCCAGGCGTCTTCACCAAATGATTTAAAATTTAGTATACCTTAAATAAATACAATTAAAATAAATAAATAATGATTAAATGTTCAATTTTTTTACTATTTTTACGTATATTAAAAACATTATGCAAATAGGTAGAGTAATTTATTATTAATCAATGTTTTCTTTTTATGTATTTCGAGAAATATACTAATTGGTTGTCGGTTGCTGCAAAATATTAAAAACTTGAAAGGGTATATTTAATGTTTTTTCTTTATCCTTGTAAAGTAAAGACCTTAGAAAGTGAAAGAACATTTTCTAGGATGATGAATTGATTTTCAAGCAATATGTTAATTTTGAAACTCCACTTTTCCCAAAAGACCATTTATTTATTCGAAATATTTCAAAAACTAAATTTGTCAACATATGTTGTTAACACATGTCTATTATTTAGGAGGAAAATTTGTTTAAAATATTTAAGTTTCTTTCTAGAACGAATCGAAAGAAGATGTGTTTATAAGAAAAATATGTTTTTTTAATGTAGCACGATGTATGTGCTATAAATATATTTCCCTTTAAATTTCTTTGTTTCTATGTATGTGAGAACGCTTGTTAGTATTAAGAAAAATGTTATATATATATATATATATATATAAAGGGTGTTTCAGATAGGACAACAAATTTGAAATGACATAACTGCGAAACAGGAGAGACAGAAAGATGAAACAAGTAGTGTGTTAGACAGACAGGTCTAGAATTTGTTATACTCCGGTTTGTATAAATAGTTCCAACATTAGCGAATAGGTGGCAACGCCAAAATAGCGTTTCCCGCGGAATTGTATAGATTAAGCGAAACGCGATAGGAGCGTTACCCGCGGCTGGAGGGTTAAAATACAGTGTCTTCAAGCGATCACAAATACAGCTCTGAGACAAAGAGAGTACTTCGCAAATGAGTTACTCCAGATGATTGATGAGAGTACAATTGATGTCGGCTGCTTATGGTTCACCGATGAGGCCCATTTTCATTTAGAGAGATTTGTGAATAAACAAAACTGGTGAATATGGTTTTGTGTGTCTTGCAAAACCACTGCGTTCTGCAAAAGTTACAGTTTGGGCTGGACTATCCAGTAAAGGGTTGGAATGACATAACTGCAAAACAGGAGAGACAGAAAAGTAAAACAAGTAGTATGTTGGACAGACAGGTCTAGAATTTGTTATACTCCGGTTTGCAGAAATAGTTGCAATATTGGCTAATATGTGGCAACACAAGCACACGAAGCTTTAAATCTGTTTCAATGCTGTAAAAGGCCCAGCATTGGGCTCTTTTTCGCGAGGGAAACGATTAAATCATTCCGATATATTGAAATTTTACAGCAATTTGTTGCCACATTTCAAGCGCTGGAGGATGCACCAGTGAATTCATCGCCTGCTGAAGGATGGGGCCCAACCATACCGTACTACTGCAGGGTTTGAGTTCCTTGCGGAATACTTCAGTGTCAAAGTGGAATTACGGGAATACTTCAGTGACATTGCTGTCATTCCCGAGTGACAGGCATTGGAATGGATTGTCTTTCATGTTCCCCGGATCTCAATCCATGTGACTTTTTTTGTGGGGCTACTTGAAAGACACTGTTTACTGTAAGAATCCTCAAACATTGGAACAGCTTGAACAATTTATCTGTGATGCATATGCATCCGTTTCAGTAGAGAAATTGCAACGAGTGACTTTGAACTTTATCCTTCGGTTGCGTCATGTTATTGCTAAGAAAGGTGACGATATCGAAACCATTGTTATGTTATTTAACCTTTGTTCACAAAGCACACGTTCAGCCATGAAAAATTTGATTTGAGAAATTCTGAAATATTAATTACTAATCCGTTAAACATTTTTCATAGATTCATAAATAAAAAACAATATAGTTGTGTATCACCAATAGAATTTAAATGTTCTGAATACTCTGCCCTCAATTATTTCTTTCCATTCTCATAGTATAGTCATTAACACCCCATTATGAATAAATATGTAACTTCAACAACGTGAAAGATTTAAATACTAAACTACACTTGAAAGTATATTTTGTGCTATTTCAGATATGTTAAATATTAGCAAGAACTGTTTATTTAAGGATATTTTTCAGTTAAGCACCTTTGCTTTTCAATAAATTCCTTTTCAATTGTATTTCAATACTGAAATAATCCCCAAACACATTTTAGCTCATATTAAACAAGTTTTACATGATTGAGCGGTCAAAGTTCAACTTTTCATAAAATAAAACATGGCAAATTTTATCTAAGAAAACAAAAGTCGTGACTGGAATTAAAATTTTGAATATTCTAACAGCGCTAAGTGTGTAGACCAGCTGTACTCAACTTTTTTTTCTCGCGGGCCGCAAACATATGTTTCCAACGTTAGGCGGGCCGCAACACACTTGTATAATAATGTAAAAATATATAGATTTCTATTGAAATGCCGCGAAGATTGTTGTTTTAAAATAGTGGTATAAAACTTTTTGCTACCAATTTTTTCTGCGACAAATATTTAACACTAATAAGCGCTATTAGCTATATCATAAGTATAAAACGTAACAATATATTAATGCAGCAATTCCAAATCCTCAAAAAAAAGGGCCGGGGGGATTTTTTCTAATAAATCAGTTTTCTTCTAAATGCAAAGACTCTTTTTTTTTATGAAAAAATATGTAGTGCAAATTAAATTAATTTGGAATAATGTTTGTTTAGTGTTCAGGATTAAAAAAATGTATACACTACTATAGCACAAGTAAAACCACATGTAAAAAGAACTTTGACTAAGGAAACTTCATTTAAGATATTTTAAGGTAATTTTAAATTAGTTATTATAAATAACAGGAAATTGTCCTCCCATAAAATATATAAAAGAGCATTGAAAATATTAAAAACATTTCACACACATCTCAATTTTATAAACAGGGATTAATGATTATGTCTCGGGCCGCACATAAAAGGTCACCGGGCCACATGCGGCCCGCGGGCCGCAGTTTTGAGTATGGCTGGTGTATACAGTTTTTTAAGACAACAAAACTGCAATTGGAGCATAGAAATATCATAAAGAAACTTGAATGTAAAGAGTTTATTCTGCTACGTTTAAAACTGGCGTTATGACCGGTATTTAGTATTTTATGTCGTAGAATATTCAGCCTCCGGGCTTGTTAGCTCTTAGAACTTGTTATCAAATTCTCCGTATGGGTTTTTTCTTGTTAATTTATTTATTAGTATTTCGCAAAACATTAAATTGTAAATAAAAAAGAACACTGAAATTTTACTCCTATAAAATTATTTGATTAACAGGGCACTTTATATGCTTATAAATTAATTATGTTATTCTCTTTTTTCCAAAGGGAACGATGATGAATCAAAATTTACATAGACATATATTACATTAATTATTATCTATTAAATTTCCAGGAAAATATTACTAGAACGCTAATTCATAAAATGAAAATATATCTTTTTAAATCATAGTCGTATTTAACACACGCAGTTTGGAATGACAGAGAAAACTTTACTTCAATAAATTTTTAAGACCAATGTTCACATTTAGCATCATATATAATTTCGACAATGTAATATTTATACATCGACAATATAATATTTTAATACATTCTTATTTAAATTATATGCATTAAGTAAAGCTATAAGCATTTCTAAGCAAAATAACTCTAATTATTACGATATTATTTTGCTTTTGGAATATGTAAAAACAAATTTTCATTTTATTTTTCATCAAATGAAAATTGAGACATAAATAGCATATTAATTGCAAATACCGTCGCCAATAGTCTTCATATTTAATTTTCCATGAAAATTATAACGCACCAAATATCAATATACTTTTTTTATTCAGTCATATACTACTATAAAATAAAATTAAGACTTTATCATAATGCATTCAGTAGATATTACTAAAAAATAACCAAAGAAAAAAAATAGTATCACTTTATGAAGAACTTTTATATGTTATTATAATAAAACTTACAAAAGAAAATTTTTCTAAAGAAAAATTCAGTGAATAAATGTAAATGTAGTATTTAACTTCTACATTTTCATTTTATTTCTACTTTACCTTTATTCTACGGAGAGTCTTTATAAAAATTTAGTAGATTACATTATCATATATCCATTTCCAAATAGTTAAAAGAAGCTGTAAAGGAGGTAGTAGCTGCAATAAATCAAAGGCTTTTTCGAACAACAAAAATAAAAAACTGAATGCTAGTGGGATGATTCATAAATTATTCAACAATTTAAAGAAAAGACCAAGTGTTCTATGACAGATTACTCTGTTTTATATTTATCAAATATGTTGCCTTTAATAAAACCATGCATTCGTCTTCTAATTGATGGGTCTTGTCTCAACGGATTAGTTTAGGTTTTGTATCAAATTTTATTTTGGTCTGACGCAATATATTAAGGGAAATATTTAAGAAAAAGAATAAAAGCTCTGTGGCTCATATAATAAATTAGCTTTGTGGTAGAAATTTATAAGAAAAAATAAAACAGAAATCTATTAATTTCAAAATTTAATATATTAAATATGCAGCCATTTATGTTATTTATTGGCATATATTTGCAGATAACTAGCACTAATTAAAAAATTATGATTGATTTTTTTTTCTATATTGATTTTTATTTCCTAAATGCTGATGAAATTGCCATTCGGTTTTTCTGTCAAATTCGTTATTTAAATATTTAGAGTATATTTAAAAGGCATTTTTTTAAAGCAGTTAATGATCATCTTTTAACGATATCCGAAAATGAATGTGACTAAATCTTATAAAATACATGAATGTTAAATATAATAAATATAGTTCTTTTTAAAAGCGAGCAATATTATAAGGCAAAAGCCACTTTCTGCCATATTGCTTTAATGATATATGCGTATAGTATTTTTTGCGAAAATTACGTTGGTTTTTCGTTAAAAAATTGCAAGTTATCCCAGAATCATGTTTTTCCCCCCTCTAATGACTATACAGGGTGTCCCAAAAGTCTCAGTACAACTTCAAAAAATTATTACAAAAAAAATAATAGGCCTACAGCAAAAATAATTACAACAGTACATAGAGTAACTAAAAAAGTTTTTTTCTACTACCTTAGTACACTTGTACATGAGATCATTTCATTGCACGAAGAATATGAAGTCGATATTCCTA
Source organism: Maratus michaelseni (assembly GCA_963931845.1). Lineage (NCBI taxonomy): Eukaryota > Metazoa > Arthropoda > Arachnida > Araneae > Salticidae > Maratus > Maratus michaelseni. The sequence continues at coordinate 376,492,092 of OZ007593.1, read as the reverse complement.
TTCCATCCACGTGCGTTTCTGTATGCTAACATCAACAGTAGTTACAACTATTTGGATCTTTTGTTTCAATTCCACGAGACTGTTCACTTGAAACAAAAGATCCAAACAATTGTAACTTTATATTAAAATAATTAAAATTACAGTTGTAAAAAAAGCTATAACTTGTGTTGATGTTAGAATGTTGAAACGCACGTGGATGGAATTGGAATATCGACTTGATATTCTTCATGCAACGAAAGGATCTCATGTACAAGTATATACAAAAGTAGTAGAAAAAAACTTTTTAAGTTACTCTATGTACTGTTGTAATTATTTTTGCTGTGGGCTTATTATTTTTTGTGTAATAAATTTTTGAAGTTGTACGGAGATTTTTGGGACACCCCGTAGAATATGTAGTTACAAAGTAGCAAAAAGTTTTCTTTTAAGTATATGTAAAATGACAATAATGAATTCATATTAATTTTGTACATTTCAATGAAATGTATTTTTTAAGAAATGACCTATTTTAAATTCAAATGTAACACTATATTAATACTTGCGTGCTTGGTGTACACTTGTGTAAATTTGTGTGCTTCTTATAAAATTAGAGTAAAATAAAGAGTGATTAAAAAAAATTTGGACAAACATTAAAGTGTGGTATGTCAGATTACAGAATTTTTTTGTCTATATTGCAAAAAAGACAGATGTTTCTTAAACTATGAACATATAATGTAATCACGAACGTATAAATAACTAGTAGGATGTGTCAATCCCAAAACTTTCTTCTATCTCACACAGGTTTCTCATACACTAAAAAGAATCAGCACCAATTATATATCAAGGTCTAACTGAAACTCAAGTTTTATTAAATTCCGTGCATTATTTCTTGAGATATGACTATCGCTAAAATCGTGTAAATCCTGCAAAATTCAGCATAGCAGAGCCACCTGCTGGTCGATTTTTACCAAAAACTAATCAGCACCAATTTATATCAGAGATTAACTGAATATAAAGTTTTATTAAATTCCGAGCATTAGTTCTTGAGATAGAGCTATTGCGGAAATCACGAAAAATGCTGTATAGCAGCGCCACCTGCTGGGTGATTTTTACCAAAAACTAATCGGCACCAATTTATATCAGAGACTAACTGAATATAAAGTTTCATTAAATTCCGAGCATTAGTTCTTGAGATAGAGCTATTGCGGAAATCGCAAAAAATTATGCATAGCAGCGCCACCTGCAGGGCGATTTTTACCAAAAACTAATCAGCACCAATTTATATCAGGGACTAACTGAATATAAAGTTTTATCAAATTCCGCGCATTAATTCTTGAGATAGAGCTATTGCGGAAATCACGAAAAATGCTGTATAGCAGCGCCACCTGCTGGGCAATTTTTACCAAAAACTAATCAGCACCAATTTATATCAAGTACTAACTGAATATAAAGTTTTATTAAATTCCGAGCATTAGTTCTTGAGATAGAGCGCCTACTAAATTTTTGTCACATACAGACAGACAGAGTCACAGACAGACATTTTCTAGAAATATTCAAATCGTGTTTAGGAGCTTCTAAAACGTATAAATCCGTCGAAAACCGGAAGTCGAAAATTTTCATGAATTCAATACTTTCTTCTTGTATAGATAGAAGAAAGTAAAAATACAATAACCTCTTCCGAGTTGCCTACTTTCTTTATCTTTAGAAACATCAGATATTGATATATTTGTGAGATTTAGGGAAGCATTTATAAAAACAAAGTTTTCTATTGCTACCACTGATATTCGGAAAGGTTTCTGAGTAGTCTTCATAGTGTAATAACGATTTTCTCAACTCGGAATATAGGTTTATCGGATGTTCAAGTAAAAATTTTCATGTTCAAAAAACATGTTTTACAAACAAACATGATAAATTAACAGCATTAACATTAACATTAACAATAAAATTAATAATATTTTGTTACTCTTGTTTGTATAGGTTCCGTTACGCAGCTGAAAATGTTTAATTGAGAATGAGTATCATCCTAGAAAATGATATTCCGGTTTGAGAAAATATAGGGTGATCATAAAGTCTTTCCCTGATTACAAAAATTTATTACGAAATAACCATTGAATGTAAAACTGTAATTTTTTTTTTATTATGGAAAAGTCATGTTCTTAAGTTTTTTTTTAGTCCATCCAATTTCCATGAAGATGGATCGGACGGGATGGACCAACACCATGGCTTCCTCGCACACCCAATATTACTCCTCTATTTTTTTTTCTTTTGGGGTATATAAAGGACAGAGTGTTTGCAACACCAGTAAAATATATTGAAACACTGAAGGCCAGGATCACAGATTATGTGTCTAGTGTGACAGCCCAAATGTTGGGCAATATGTTTGCGAGAAATGGAACACCGCCTAAACATTCTTCGAGCCACCAATGGTGCTCACATCGAAATTTACTGACGCAAGTACTTGTATTAAAAATTTCATAAATGTCTTTACAATACAGGTTGGTTCAGAACTATATGTCAAAAATGTCAAGGCAGGTAGACGGGACCTAAATAAGCAAATTTCGTGTAGGAATGTGTGTGCGGTAATGCCGCATTAAAGCGCTAGCACGTAAAGCAGTATGAATCACAGGAAATCGAAAAGACAAAAGAGAACAAAAATTTATTAAGAGTTTTGAAGAGCTCCTCGAAAGAGCGGCCACCAACAGCAATGAAAGATTCACAGCGGTGGTGCATGGTGCAGCGTACATTAGAAAAGACGTTCGGCATGTCGGGCAAATGTCCAACAGCAACAGACAAGCGGGCAACAGATCATTACAGATGTTCAGTAAAGCTCAATGAGCATAGTGAAAGTCAAGATAGAGAGTCAAGCATAGTGAAAGCTCTTCTACAGATGTGACAGGACTCTCTTACACGAGGCTTTTAATATGACCCCAAAAGAAGTTCAAGCAGTTTAATTCAGGAGAACGCTGTGGCCAGGGAATTGGTCCGCCCCGTCCTGTACAATGCTAGCCATAGACAGCGTCCAGGGGATTCCTGACGTCTCGGCGGAAGTTTGGTGCGGCTCTATCGTGCTGGAACAACATTCGTTTGCGAACAGCTGGAGGAACAACAACCATAAGTTCAGGTAAGACCTCCTGTAGGAAGATGCTGTATATGTGGCCAGTCAAAAGACTATGTAGAATGTATGGTCCAACTAAGTTATTGTGCTCAATGCCTGCCCAAACATTAATGGAAAACCTTTCTTGGTAGGCGCGTGCAATTGTGACATGTGGGTTGTCATGAACCCACAGCTGAGAATTATGGATGTTAAACATACCCGACCAGGTACAGGTAGCCTCATCAGTTAATAAAACATCTGCAGGGAAGGTTTGATTGGCTGCAATCTGCTGTATGTACCAACGGGCAAAGTTGAGACGTAGAAGATAATTGTCAGGAGTCATTGCTTGCTCTCTCTGTAAATGATACGGTTGCATTCCGTCTTCATGTAAAATCCTCAAAACAGTTGCATGGCTCACACCCAATGCACGTCCTACAGCTCTCGAGCTTGTTGACGGATTATCCTGTACTGTGTTTAGTATTCTTTCTTCCACTGCAAGAGTTCTACAAAATCTTACAATTCCAGTATCACGCCTAGAAGCATAAAACGCTCCACTCGTGCTTAACTCCTTATGCAGAAGCTCAAATGTTCAACGATCCGGTTAAATCCTATCCGGGAATCGCTCCCTGTACATCCTTTGCGCAGCTAATACATTTCCTTGTGCAGCCCCATGCATGAAATGCAAGTCGGTAATCTCCACATTGGTGAAACGATGCATGCTGCTCGAGATCCGTGCGAGAAATGAAGAATCCAGCAGCACTTTTATATGCCCGACTCATCAGTGCTCTTTACCGCCTCAACGCAGAATTACAGCACATACATTGCTGTACGAAATCTGCTTATTTAGGTCCCCTGTACCTACCTTTACATTTTTGACATATAGTTCTGAACCACTCTGTATATTGAAACAAGCATATGCATAATTATATTATTTTTTCTGTAATAAATTATTGTAATCTGGGAAAGACTTTATGACCACCCTGTAGAGTATACACTGTAAAAACTTCTCGGAAATGTTTCCGAAAGTGAGAGGCAGCAAAAGAAATTTTGTTTTTATAAATGCCCCTTTAAATCTCAAAAATGCGGGTTATGAGGTTTCTAAATATAAAGAACGCGTTTCGGAATCGTGGGTAACTAGGAAGAGGTTATTGTATAGTTTTGTTCGTAATTATATTATATTTTCTTAGGTGGTGACACATTTGTCTTTTTTTTTTTACAATGTGGATGGTGGCAACTTCTACCTTTTCTCCTGGTACGGCTAGATTTCACACAAAGAAACACAAACCTGAAAGTCAAATTTTCTTAAAATACCTTCATTGATGTTAAAGTTATAAGCAAAAATTTTATTTGGGATAAGAGTGAGACGCCCAGTATTTTTCACTGAATTAATGGCCTGTGATAATAGTTTTGTATATAAAAATAAATTGTGGTGATATGCATTACCACCTACTAAAGTTTGTCCAATCCTTTTTAAATCAATAATGCATGTAGTTCACACACATCATTTCTATGTTTAATTTCACAGCACTTTGTGGTGGGGATTTAAGACTAAAATTTATTTTAACGGTTAACATGACACATAAACTCAATCTTGTACTAGTTAAAAAAGTATGGGCGTAATACAATTTGTGTGAAAAATATTATGAATGTAAGTCTATGCAATTCAGTCGTAACTACATAAAAGAAAAAAATTCAATGTCATCAAAATAATAAAGTGATATTCTTCATCTTTTTTTTAATGGTACAAATGTCGCAGACGCACCGAGGTACTTTTCTGGTGCCAAAATGGCGTTTTTTTTTTTACCTGGCGAGGCAACGGGGTATACCAGATCGTGTATTACTCAAAGCTCTCCAGTATTATTGGCTAAGCCAGTTGTATTCTTGACATTGTGTTTGTGTGTTAATATTAAACATTGAGTGTTTTTTAATAAAATACATTGTTTGTGTGTTTTATAATAAAATAAATTGTGTGTGTTTATAATAAAAATTGTTTGTGTTTTATAATAAAGGAAATGTGTGTGTTTTACAATAAAATTGTATGTGTTTTATATTAAAATAGTGTGTGTTTTATAATAAAATTGTATGTGTTTTATAATAAAATAAATGGCTTCATAATAAAAACAAAATCTAACATTTTTCACGTTAGACCTAACAGTTGTTCAAAAAACGGGATTTTCTCGCCAAAATGGCGCAAAAACAAAAAATGTGCCAAGCCCGGTACGTCTGCGACATCTGTTACAAAAAAAAAAAAAAAAAAAAAAAAAAAAATTCCCTTTTTTAATTAACACGCTACTGGATAAATATACCAAGATTCATTGTGTATTTATCAGCGCCTATATGTGTTTACGTCTGAAGACAACCAATTTTTCTTGTTCAATACATGCGTTTCTTTTATTTTTGTGTTGCCAAGACAAACCTGTTTATTTTATATTAATTATCGCCAATTTTTGGTATCTACTACAAGTCATAAGCATTTTTGGATCGAATACGTTATAGAGCTGAAAATCTAAAGATTATTTTTATATATTCCTTATTAACCCAGACTCAGTATTCTGTGATTTATTGAATTTGGATATACATCTCAATGCAGAAAAAAATAAAAAATAAAAAGCAGTCTAAAAATTTTTTGCTTTTAATGGCTATTAGCAAAATATTGCTGCAAAGTATCGGTAATCGTGTAGTCCCCGAAATTAAGTAGCATGTAGCACAATTAGTACTTAGGATGTTAACCTCCTGTGAATTCTGCTTGATACTGGTTGCCTTTTATATGCCATATGTATGCATGTAAAATCCGCATTGTGGTAGTTTGGTAGATGCGAGAAAGGTATTGAGTTAAGAATTTCTCCCTTCCAGTTACATTCGAAATTGGCGTGAAATTTGGCAGAAAAATTAAGCGAAATATCGTACAATTTAGTTGCTTCGCTGGCTGGAACTTATATTTCAAACAAATGGCGAGTCAAAGCATTGCACATTTCGTTCTTTATACATGTAACTTCTTGCTAAGAACCATCATGTTAACCTTTACACGGGGTCTCGAGCAGGATCTGTCCCATTTTGCATGTATTCTCGGACAAATGCTGTTCAAGCCCCCGTGTAAAGGTGCAAACGCAAGACTCTAGTACATTAATACATTAATAATATATCTATATACCTATTTATCTATCTATATATTATTTTAAAGATATGTATTTATCAAACATATTTCCATATAGGTATGCAATGTAACAATTCTCTAATTTGATTTCCTTAACTAATGCTACTGTTAACTCCTATCACAAAATATAGATAAAGTATCACTTTTATGCCATCATCTTATTCCTCTATTACTTTATATGCACAAAAGACTTTGTTGGTAATATTTACTATCAGACAGATTTCTTCATACTCTTTTTATGGAAAGAGGTCTCATTATCTATTATTATCAGATAAAGAATATATTGTTTAGTCTTGAAAGAATTTTCTTTGTTCCATTTAGAAAAAAATTGCTATCCAAAACTGTTTTTTAAGGGGTACGTCGTAATAGAACCTCCCAAAATCATTTTTTTTAATCTAAAAAACATATTAATGCAAACGCAAGACTCTAGCACACTACTATTAATAATCTATCTATCTATCTATCTTTCTATATATTATTTTAAATATATGTACTATTTATCAAACACATTTCCATAGAAGTATGCAATGTAACAATTCTCTAATTTGATTTCCTTAACTAATGTTACCGTTAACTCCTATCACAAGACATAGATAAAGTATCTCTTTTATGCCATCATTTTATTGATCTATTACTTTATATGCACAAAAGACTTTGCCACTCGAAGATCAATAGACAGGCTTTCTGGTTCAATCAATTGTATCAGGATTGTCTTGTCATATTTCGGCAGTGATTAGATTTTCTCTTCCCCAAGGATATGCGGTAATATTTACTATCAGATAGATTTCTTCATACTCTTTTTATGAAAAGCAGTCTCATTATCTATTATTCTCAGATAAAGAAGGTATTGTTAAGTCTTGAAAGAGTTTTTATTAAGTTCCATTTAGAAAACTTTGTTATCCAAAATTATTTTAAGGGGTACGCCTTAGTAAAACATCCAAAAATCATTTTTTATCTTAAAAAAATTCTACATTTCTTTTTGTTTTGAACGCCGCACAGTAGGGCGTTTTTGATGATCTAGATGGACAAAATTTATTTTCCCTATTATCTTGGAATTTAACGAGACCGCGTGTTCTGGTAGCTGAATGTCTCTTTTGTCGAGATTCGTACGAGTTTTGTCTAAAAAATCCGAGGTGTCGATTAACTACGACCGTAAAGAAGGCAGTTGGTTTGAGGGAGTTTCAACGCTTGCACTAGTTTCCTGTAAGTTCGAAAGCACGTCGTGACTTTTCTGTTTTATTTGAAAGCAGGAGTTTACTGGACATATGTCACATGTTTGCCACACGATTGAACCTATTGTTGTTTGAAAATAAGCGCCATCTTGTTTACAAACTTTATCTTTACTTTTAACACAGTATTAAGAATTATTGAGCAATAAGCCTTTTTAAAAATCAAAATGCTATTCCTAAAGTATTGGAAACTGAAGAAAAACTCCTGTAAAAGTTTGCAAATCATAAGTTATATTAACTTGATGTACATGTATGTATGTATGTTTAGTTCAAATCTTGCAAGTCAATTTAAAACCCCATTTAATTATCCGATTGAGCTGAAACTTTGAATACATGTGTGTTCAATGACAATACAATAATATAATATAAATAAATAATAACATAAATAATAATAATAATAATAATATAAATAATAATAATAATATAGATAACAATAATAATAATAATAATAATAATAATAATAATAATATAGATAACAATAATAATAATATAAATAATTAAATAAATCAAATATTTGTCTATTTGAGTATTTTATTAGTGACACGTTCGAAAAACCAACAAAACCAAATTAACCTTTAACGCAATAATTTTGTCCACCTAGATCGTCAAAAGGGCCCACTGTGCGGCGCTTTGCTTAGTGTTTACTTAACAAGTGATTTTTAAGGGAAAAAAACCGACACGAAGTGATTGTTCTTTAATTTATTACACTGATATATACTTAGTGAATGCCAGTTGGCATAATTTAGCAAGAGTGGTTTGGCGCAAAAGTGTGTTTTTTGAAATAATCTTCTATTGTTGTTGAGAGTAATTTTTAATTCCATTATTTCCAGTATCGCTCATTTTGACACGTAATTCATTCCTATGACTTTTACTTAAGTTTACTGTGCAAATCTTTTTCACTGTGAGCCAATTCACAATAGTGAGAGAAGCGGCTACGAAATGGAAAAGCATAATTGATGTCTGAGGCAGTTATGGATAAATATACTACTTGAACGAAAACTTACATCTCTGTTCTGTACGATATATAATAACAGAGTCAACTACTCTATGTTGCAAATAAAATTTTATGGTTTTTTTTTTTCGCACATATCAGTGTTGCCCTAAAAATATGAAGTACTGTTGTTTAAGAGAAAATATATAATTCGTTTAATACACCTGCATGCAAATTCATAATAAAATAAGTACATTACCACAAGAAAGAAAAATCGTGCATCAAGCATAGATTATGAGACATTTTCCAACACTTCCAAAAGACTTTAATAGTACTTCGCTCTTTAATAAGGTTAATTAGATACCTAAGTAAACAGTTTAGAAAACACCATAACACATTTATAAATAAGATTTTACCAGTTACCGGTCATAGTCGAAAAAGTACTCGAATTCTTTTGTGCAGCATGCAGGTTTAATATGATCTATGGATTTATATATTTTTTACATAACAGTTGCTAGAATTTTGTTTAGTAAGAAAACGCATAACACAGCTAAAAATTCAGCTTTAGTGCTTTCTACAAATAGAAACGTATTAGAATTCTTTTGTACAGCCCTGTATATAACCTACAGATTTTTATACAAGCCACATATTAAGCTAAGATTTATTTTTGGCAAAAAAACGCTTAAAACTATATACGTCACAGAAATTATTATCCATAGGCGACAATGTATGCAGTTCTTTTCGTGGCCTTATATATTATTTTATTTATATTCTACAAACACATCTTTTCATATAATAAATATAGTTTAGCTTGAATATGCATAACTCAGTTAAAAACAATTTACACTTAATTAAACTTATACTCAATAATACTTACGAATTCTTTTGTGTAGCCCTATGTGGTGTGTATAAATCTATAGAATTTATACACACCAGAAAGTGTGCAAAATTTAGTTAAACTTAAAACGCATGCATAACTGAAAACGTACTTCCACCAATTATCGCTAATAAACAGTACTTCGTATACAGTACTGTATCCGAAATCTCCTGTATGGCACTGTAAATGAACGATAAATGGTATGCACATAATATTCTGCACCAAGTATCTTGTAGTAAACCTCAGTATTGTATATCAATTTCATTACTTTTGAAGTAGTGTGACATAATTAAAATACGCTGTAAACTGTTTCTCTTCATAGACCGTTATGCAACCGAATTCCTTTGTGTGGCCCTGTAAATAACTGATAAATGCTTTACACTCCATATTGTACAGGAAGTATGTGTTAGTAAAAATCAGAAATTCATATCAATCTCATTGTGTTTGTAATAGTGTGACATGAATAAAATTCACCGCAAACGATTTTGCTCCATAGACCATATTGCTCATGTTATGCTACCATCAGTGCTCTCAATTAACTAGATTTTTTTATTCAGATATTCCGAATTCATACCAGAAATTTAAAAGAGTAATCGTTAATTTATTCAATAACAGACATTCGTTCATTAAATAAAGCGAAATTTATTATTTAAATTTTCTGGTATGATTTAGAGAGTGATAGTGGTATGATGATAGAGAGTTAAAGTTCAAAATGATGGTAGTCTATTTTATTGTTAATTTTCTTTACAAAAAATGCATGAAAACTAACCTTAACTTTAAAAAACTAAACAGTAAAATGCGAGAATAAAATTTCCATATGAAATTGTAGCTCGTGACAGATTCCGATCAATGCACGAGTTCAGTTACTCATCGATTTAGTTTCGGGCGTGACACTTTTGAAAGGTGATAGCGTCTGCAATGCCTTAAGGATGTATGGCGATATTTTTATCAGAAACTTTCCTCATGTGTCACTTATGTGTCTGAAGTTAAAATTTGATGTCAGTTTCACATTTTAAGTTTGAGAATTATGCATAGAATGTATAACTGTATAATGTTACTTTCAAAGAAAGAAAAACATAAGTAAAATGTACTTATTAATGTGCACCCATGTGTACCTATGTGCACATTAAATTGCTAATTTACTTTAGAAAAAGACTATAAATATACTTTCAATAATTAAAAAAAGAGTAAAAATCAAGTAAATTCCAATTAATTTCATGAGTGAAATTCGTTCGATACTGCTGAGTAACAAACAAATGGATTTTTTATTGCTAAACTAAGCTTTAACCGACAGAGTGAAAAATGTCCCAAGCCGGGAATCAATCCCGGGACCCCAGAATAGCGCTCTGAGGCTCTACCAGTGAGCTACAAGGAACGATATCCCAACTCAGCATCTCTCATTCTTACATATGTCGGAAAGGCTGCAACCGCAGCACAAGATGGAAACTGTCATCCAGAGCACACAACCCTGTGGCAGATTTTAGACGACATTATTCACAACAAGTCCAGCACAAGTCACTCTTTAAAGAGTGAGAGATGCCGAGTTGGGATATCATTAATTGTAGCTCAATGGTAGAGCCTCAAAGCGCTATTCTGTGGTCCCTGGTTTGATTCCTAGCTTGGGACATTTTTCACTCTGTAGGTTAACGCTTAGTTTAGCAATGAAAATTCCATTTGTTTGTTACTCATCAGTTCCGGCCGAATTTCATTTATGAAGTTAATCGAAAAATTAATTGGAATTTACTTGTATATGTTGTCTATGCCGGACTTGTTGTGAATAATGTTGTCTAAAATTTGTCACAGGGTTGTGTGCTCTGGATGACAGTTTCCATCTTGTGCTGCGGTTGTAGCCTTTCCGACATATACAAGAGTGAGAGATGCCGATTTGGGATATAGTTTCTTGTAGCTCAGTGGTAGAGCCTCAGAGTGCTATTTTGGGGTCCCTGGTTTGATTCCTGGCTTGGGACATTTTTCACTCTGTCGGTTAACGCTTAGTTTAGCAATGAAAAATCCATTTGTTTGTTACTCATCAGTTCCGGCCGAATTTCATTTATGAAATTAATCGAAAAATTAATTGGAATTTACTTGTATATGTTGTCTATGCTGGACTTGTTGTGAATAATGTCGTCTAAAATTTGTCACAGGGTTGTGTGCTCTGGATGACAGTTTCCATCTTGTGCTGCGGTTGTAGCCTTTCCGACATATACAAGAGTGAAAGATGCTGATTTGGGATATAGTTTCTTGTAGCTCAGTGGTAGAGCCTCAGAGTGCTATTTTGGGTTCCCTGGTTTGATTCCTGGCTCGGGACATTTTTCACTCTGTCGGTTAACGCTTAGTTTAGCAATGAAAAATCCATTTGTTTGTTACTCATCAGTTCCGGCCGAATTTCATTTATGAAATTAATCGAAAAATTAATTGGAATTTACTTGTATATGTTGTCTATACTGGACTTGTTGTGAATAATGTCGTCTAAAATTTGCCACAGGGTTTGTTTGTTTATTGAGAACATACATCTGACTTGTGTGCTTGACATCAAGTGCCCGCTTATAAGTCATCGTCAATATACAGGGACGAGATAGCCACAAGGAAATTTTACAACACCAGAGAGTTACATCCGCGAGCTCCACAAAGTGTGTGCAATGGAGCTGGCGGGAGTCAAACCCACCGACCTTACTCCTACGCTCACAAGCGATTAGCGGAATGGTGTCTTAACCACTCGGCCACGGAGGCCCCTTGCCACAGGGTTGTGTGCTCTGGATGGCAGTTTCCATCTTGTGCTGCGGTTGTAGCCTTTCCGACATATACAAGAGTGACAGATGCCGATTTGGGATATAGTTTCTTGTAGCTCAGTGGTAGAGCCTCAAAGTGCTATTTTGGGGTCCCTGGTTTGATTCCCGGCTTGGGACATTTTTCACTCTGTCGATTAACGCTTAGTTTAGCAATGAAAAATCCATTTGTTTGAGTAAAAATCATTTATTAATAAAATTTTGTGTTCCCGAACGACCGTAGAACATATAAAATTGTAATGTTTAACTTTGAGAATTATGCATAGAATATATAACTATGTAATATTGCTTTCAAAGGAAAAAAATCATAAGTAAAATATATTTATTAATGTGTACTACTCTTAGCACATTAAATTGCTAATTTATATTTGAAAAGGAATATACATATAAATATACATTTAAATGAGGAGAAAAATCATTTATAAAAAAAAATATATATACGAAATTTTGTCTCCCGAACTTCTTTAAAACATATCAAAATTTTACGCATTAAGTTATAATATAAAAGGCTAAATTCATTAAAAAAATGTTTTTCAAATTTACAGTTTTATACTGAACAGAGAGAAACACTTTCCAAAACATTTCGATATTTTATTTTAAATTCTAGTTCATTTGAAATATGTATTTTCTGAGCGTTATTGTAAAGATATTTCTCAATTAGTCTTCAGAGTTCAAATCAAAATCCACCCCAGACTTCCGAAGTTGTTGCTTAATTAACTAAAACATAATTAGAAATGTCATTAGAATTGAGCAACATGTTAAAGGCGTGCGCTTGAGGTTTAATCAATGAATTTGATGAATTATATCCTCAAAGTAATACCTAATTTTCTATACTAACTCAAAATCTTGTTCGTGAGTTATGCTAGCGTGATATTGACGATAAAAACGATCCCAGTAATATATATATACAGAGTGTCCGAAAAGTCTGGAAACGGTTGAATAACTCGAGAAATATACATCGGATTGAAAAACGGAAAAATGCATATTCAATATTTTTGAAAAATCTATTTAGGAATATCAAAGTTAGCCCCCCAACTTTGTCTTCTGAGGGGAATCTTTGAAATCTTAAATAGTAACCCCTTTTCATTGCAGATTCGGAATCTACGGGGGAAAAAAGTAACTTTTGTATTTAGCATTTTCTTCGGAAAATCGTAGACGGCGATATAATCGAGTAAAATGCAGTGAGAATCGTTGCCTTTGAAAAGTCTGGAAACGGTCGAATAACTTAAAAAATAACATCAGATTGAAAAACGGAAAAATGCATGTTCAATATTTTAAAAAAATCTATTTAGGGATATCAAAGTTGCCCTCCAAACATTGTCCCTGGGGGAGAAAAGGGGAGACACTTTGTAATCTTAAATGGTAACCTCCATTTTTTATTGCAGATTCGGATTCTACGGGAGAAAATACGTAACTTTTGTATTTAACATTTTCTTCGGAAAATCGTAGATGGCGCTGTAATCGAGTAAAATGCAACGATAATCGTTTCCATTGAAAAGTCTGGTAACGGTCGAATAACTCGAGACATATGCATCGGATTGAAAACAGAAAAATACGTGTTCAATATTTTAGAAAAATCTATTTAGGGATATCAAAGTTGCCATTTTCCTAAATGAACTTCAAAATGAATTTTAAAAGGAATTTCTTTCCTAATTTTACCCTACGAAAATCACATTGAAATGAACAGAAGTTTTGTTTGTATTAGCCGTGATTCTGCTTTTGTAGCTCGTAAAAAGCATGAAAATATTAATATACAAAGGATGTGAATAATCACTTTACTAAACAGCGCTAACCAACAGAGGGACAAAATGTCCAGACCGGGGTTCGACGCCGGATCTCTTGGTATAGCGCACCAAGTGCTTTACCAATTCAGCCATCCGGACTACATCCGGTTTAGCATTCTCTCACTCTTACATGGCTAGGCTACAACCTTGCAGCACAAGATGGAACATCAACCATGAGCACAACTTCTAGTGGCATACATGAGACAAAACAAACCCAGTATCGGTGAATATTTATATACTAATTAATTTTTCTGCAGAGCTGAAATTACGCTGTAAATTATTGAAATACAAAGGACATGAATTATCACTATACTAAATAACGCACAACCAACAGAGTGAACAAATGTCCAGTAAAGTGATAATTCACATACTTTGTATTTCAGTAATTTACAGCGTAATTTCAGCTTTGGTAAAAAATTAATTAGTATACAAATCTTAATATAGTTTAGATGATGCACCATTCTTAACGTGCAAATAGCTCGTTTTAGAAATGCTAGCATTAAATGAATTCGACTGTATGCATAGATATATTTCTGCCCGACAATTTGACACATTGGAACAATAATGAAAAATTATTTGTAAAGTTTTGACATGCGCATGTGAAAACGTTCATCACTACAGTATTTCTAAAACATATTTCATTATAATACATTACAAACTTCATCAAACATATTAATATATCAAACATCATTCAACATTCCAAATACTTCATAAGCTGAAATTTGAAATGATGATTTATTTAAAATCCGACTACAACTTCCAGTCCTTTCACAATGTTTTTAATCTTATCCAGTTTTAAAGCAGAAAACTTTTTGAAATATTCAGAATATCATAAATTCTCCCGAATCTGCTTCAGTTCCGTATCTTCATAGTACTTGTTCATTAAAATATTCAAGTACGCCTTTCATATGTTGCCCATTTTCTATGCCATTTACAATTATGGCTTTTCTAATTAAGAAACATAAGGGCACGCTTCCAACGAATTGCAGGAGAGACTTTTAAATATGTCACAGAAATGTAACATTCATTAATGCCACAATTCAGCAAATGTGTATCTTAGTAAAATAAGGAGCACAGCATCACTACCGAAATGTTCAAATGATCACAATGAAATGATTAGTAACTTTTCTAATATGCTACTGAACGTTGTATTAAATATGTTTCGAAAGCTATTAATTAGAGAGAACTTTAATGTTAATAAATGGTAATTAGCATATATATAAATCATTGTCATATAAAGTCTCAATCAATGACATCATGTTAAATTTGATTTATTTTAAGCTACAATTTCCCGTATTTAGGAAATTCTTTATTTTAATGATAATTGCTTTACTGAATACCTTACACCATCAGTGTATATATTGTTGAAACACATTGGCGCACTTAATGAACGAACTCGTGTATCTAATTTATTGCATTTCTGGTTATGAACAATCTGACATAAAAATAGTTATTTTATAGTAATATTTTAATTATTATAAATGCTTTCATTTTATCTTAAAAATACCTTTTAAAACTTTCACCCTTGTATTTAATAGCTCCATTACTAAAATTTAAGAGACTAGTAAAGCAGCCTGTAAAACGAAATATGCTATTTCGAAACTAACCAAAAAGAAAATTACTGATATGTAGAGAATTACTAATATTTATACATGCATTAATACATGTGTGTGTTTTGCAAAAATATCGTAATTGTATGCCATAAATACTAATTTTGTTTATGTATTATAAAAATTTTTACGCAAAAAATAACTTAAATAATAGTAATTTATGTATTGTCATTAATTTTACTCCGTCAAACTTTCAAATTTTTGAATTCCACTTTTAGTGAAACTCTAAGTATGCAATAATATTTTTTATACGAAATAGCAAGTTTCTATTCCGAATAGTTCCACAGAAATAAGTGATAAACGAATATGTGTACTAGACTTGTATTTTATGTATGTAAGTAGATAAGGAAAAATAAGGTAAAACAGGGTACCTAACGGTTTTTCTTTGTCTACAAAAGTCTAGAAGAGCAGAAAATTGCAACATCCCAAAGTGTTTTGGGGACATCTCAGCTATTGAAAAACCACATCTGTTGCCACAGGAGAATTCTTCTCTGCTCGAGAAAAGGCGTTTTCTAAGAGTATTTGAAACAGCTCCGAATTTTGATGGTAGGTTTAAAGAGGGTACTAATCATAAATTAAGTTTTTACACTTATAGTAACACAAGGCTTTATTGTAACAAATTTTGAATCAAACTTTAAAACATTTATACACTTTTTTAAGGTCAGACACTCTTTTTTACAGGTTTACAAGCAATGTTTAATGTTGTCAGGTAATGGGTTTCTCAGCTTTTACGTACCGTATACGCTGCACTACTCATGTGCCCGCTCTTTGCATATGGAACATTGTATCCATCCTTAACCACCTGTTGAGTGAAGAAACATTACAGAATTCAATGCAAAACCATGGGCACCCAGTTTTACCCCAACAGACGACCAAAAATCAACATGGTCATTCTCCTGGATAGCTGGACGTACACACTTCTACGTGGCATAAAAATATCGCGTGAAATCTATAGAAAATTGTGGTTTACTTACCTAAATTGGCCCGTCAGGATAGATTTGATTAAAAAGTAGAAAATACGGCGAAAAATTAAAACGTTTGAGGTAAATTCTTTTCCAATAGTATTTCACTGACACAGAGATTAATTCGCTGCAGAAGCCGATCTCATACTGCTGAGGGACACTAAGGGATGTAGTTAAGACAGGTACAGTCCACAGACCAGTACCAATCAGCGAGGAAACATGGTACCCGGTTGGACCCGCCTACCCGATTTTGCCCTACTCTTCCCTATATGTCTGTTGGGCTATGTGGCATTTTCGAGTGAAGGTAAAATATCATTTGCAAATTTTGACCTGAATATGTTGAAGTGAGGTAAATTTAACCACATTTTGTCATTGTAAACTTAAAACCTTGTAAATTTACCTCAGTAAATTTACCTTTAGCTACCTTTGTAAATGTAAACCTTTCTCACACCTTTACTATTAGACATAATCGAGTGAGTATTTTTTATTTTCCTAGATATACGCCGGGATATAAAAAAAAGTTTTATTTATCTATGATTGTTTTTCCAAGTGAACTTTTTTATGAAAACAGCTTTGGAACTACAGAAACATGCTGGAAATTAAAAAAGACTGATTCATAAAAAAACGCACAAAATAGTCAGTTAAGTTCCATACAGCAATGTAATTTTTGACATTAGTATAAAACATGTTTTCTTTTTATTCAAACAATAATTTTTACATTAAAGTATTGAATAAACTGATGTGATTCTATAAAAGCATGAAAAAAAACTTAATAACACCATAAAATAAGAAATGTAATAGGCCTTTCGAAAGAACTTTGTCTTTCTTCGTCATGCGCAAAGAAGACGTGCTACCACTCTGAAAGCAGAAGGAAGACTGAAAGGAAATGGGAGGAAAAGGGGGACAAGTTAAGGGAACAACCAATAGGAAAGCAGAAGGCAACAGCCAATCACAGAAGAGAATTACCTAGAACGCAGAAGATGAAAGAAAATTAAGAAGAAACTTGAAAAAAAACAGAGTAAAAAAACAAACATTAAAATTCATAAAAAAAATATAAAAAAATAAAAGTTATAGGGTTGAGCTGAACAAGTTTTTCCAAACTGTAGAGAATATGCACTGTAAACTGAAATGTCTGAAGTACAGACAATTAATGGTGCTATCACACGTACTCTCATATCATAGTCAATATCAGATATTTCATCCGAAACACGTTTTTCAAGAGGAAAAAGCTTGAACTCGCCCCGTTTGATAGATTGCCTCTCGTAATTTTTTTAAGATCTAACTGACAGTAGTTTCTATCGTCTACGATAGATGTCAGCTCGAAATCCACCAATCAGAGCTCTCTAAAATTTCAAGATGGCTACCGTCAGTAAGTCAACATGTTTGTTTAGCGTGGTCGCAAATATTGAAACAAAAAATACAGAAGAATTAAGGAAAAAGCAATATCTTTAGTAACACAGGGACCAATTATACACGAAAAGAACTTTAAAAATGTGCAGTTATTTTGAAATTAAAGAATTACATATGCGTCGATTGTCTCTTTGGAGTTCGTAATTTACCACTCCCGATAAGAACTTTATTTACTAATTTAAAGTCATTTATTGCGATTATTTTATTTCAATACCTTATATTATTTGCTATATGTTGTAATTGTACTGTCGTAGTCACTTATTTACTTCTCAAACTGTACTAGTTTAATTAATTTCTGCAGTGTATTTGGCGTTATTTCGTACTTGTTGCCAAATTATGTCGCCAAAGATAAAAATGCAAGCAAACAGGCACCAAGGTATTTTATTGCAAAAGCATTCAGCGTTCAGAATCTAAATTTTGTAGTGGAGGGGGGAAGGGGGGACTGAAAATGTTCTTAAACTTTTAGAAAAATACAATTTAATAAATGAAAATTTAATCTAGCAGCTATTTATAGTTAATTATATTTTACCTTCTAATAATTTTCTTTTAAAACAATCTTGATAATCTTTTTTTAAAGATACACAATTATTATGCAGACATACATATTCATTCGTAAATCGGTGGAATAGTAAAAATATATTCACCGTTGTCCGTTTATCCAAGGCTGGCTGTTAGATGGTTGGCGACTTTCTCTCTAATATGGTTTATTAGTGAGAAATTACGTTACAGAATCAACCGGAGTAGATGAGTGGTTAGAGTGATTGCCCGGAACGCTATGGACCCAGGTTCGATTCCTGGCTCTGGGTAATTTTTCACTTCATGTTAGGATTATTGTATTTAATGTATGTGGGTGAGAATGTCCTTTTCAGTCTATTTTTCCTTTTTAATTATTGGATTTCAACTACCCTAAAATTTTGTCTACCCCCTCCTAGCGGTGTATAAATTTTAAACCTTTATGTTTTTCAATTTGTTAAGCAAATTGTTAAGCAAAATTGTTAAGCAAAACTTATTAATAATAAATAACGCAACCCCGCCCCCTCCAGTTAAAATATTTTGCTGTCCTTCAAAATATATATATATATATATATATATTTTTTTTTTTCGAAAACAAAAATCAATTGTAACGTAAAACTTTCCTAACAGAAATAGATTTCTAGAATTTTGAAATATGCGAGCTCAAAATTAAAGCTCATTCCGCAAAATAGTTTTTAAGTTATGCTTAAAAAAACACTTGTCTTGTAATCTGTTTTGCGACGATCGAACATTTATTTAACATTAGGAGGTGCAAACATAAAACCTGCGTAATTTCTAAATTACTTTAACGAGTGACTTGCAATTTGATACACGAAGGTAAAATTTACCGAAAAATATGATGTCGAAATTAGGGTTCAGTACTAAAAGTTTTAGAATATGTTACAATTGCTATACGTAACTTCCTCCTTCCCCCCAGCAAAATTTATGTACAGCATTATTATTAGATGTTATTACTAATCTATTGTTACTTGTGACATTTTTATACAGTGATTTGCGGCAGAGTTAGTAGAGGATATAACTCCCCCCTCTCCCCTCCAGGACTGTACACAATATGTATAAAAATAAGGATTGTGTTTTTGAAACGAAAAATATCAAAAACTCATTTAAACTTTCGAAAAATGATTAAAAGCATCAAAACCAAGGAAGAAAACACTTACGGGTGGTTAAAAAAAGAGACACTTTAAACTGCCTTAATTTTTATGTCTGAATTTCAGACATATGAAATGTCTGAAATATCGTCATTTTTTCCCCCGGGCAAGTAGCTAGTAAAAAGTTGCAAAAAAAGTTTTACGCCAATGCTCTCATCTTTGGAGATATTTTGATTTTATGATACGAGAGAAATACTTCTTCCGCCAAGTGAGCATCGAATCCGAGACCTGAGAATTAGAAACTTAACGCTTTTATCCATTGCGCCATCGGTACCATATGAAGATTTCATTTTTAATGCAAGTAATGTAATGATTGGGCTGCGTGTTGATATTCGTATAGGAAAGCTTGTAATTTATCGGCGTTGTCATAATACTTACTACTTTTAATTATTGAGGATAATTTATTACTAAGGTTTTTCTAGGGTTAATGAATATTTAGAATGTCATTTGGTTAATATAATTTATTAGAGAAATTTTGTTTGTTTAATAAATTGTTAGAATATTGTTTAATTTATTTGTTGATGAGAAAATTGGAAATTTTGAAACCAGTTAGAGTTTTGTTAGGGGCCCCGAGCGCCTCTGTACAGTTGGAAATAACGTTATCCTGTGTAAAATAATTATATTATTACTCTAAATTTCACTTAAAAGGTTTTTTCGCGAAAAAAAGGTAGTGTTAACGTTGTTTTTTACAGCGAAAGTTGATATAATTGTTGGGAATGTATAGATGTGAGGATCCTGAAAGCAACCGTAAATGCAAAAAAAAAAAAAAAAAAAATAGGCATTTAAAATATTCTAAAAGATAGAAGCTTTTTAAAAATTAAAAATAATTATATACTTTACATGTGAAAGTATTTGCATGTTATTTTTCATACATTTTACACTCAATATTATAAATTTTCTATGATGTATACAATTCTTTAAAACGATTTTTATTAGTCGAATACTGCAATCAGAGACTTTGGGCCCCGCTAAGTGCCAGGTTCCACTGCACTTGTCGTTCAGGACCCTCCACGACAATGCACTGGCCCTAGGTGGAAGAGATATAATTATACATATTTTCAATTCGATTGTTATCCATACAATACTTAAATGAACAAGTTGGAAATTGTATATTAAACGTAACAAATAGGGTGCGTTCGTTTCGTGCTATAACTAGTTTTACAATGTAAAAAATTATGGTTATTATTTCAGTGAAATAAATGATATTGTCTGCTATGAACGAAATAAGGATGCATTTTTTTTCTTATTAATTATGCCGTGTTTACAGATGCGAGTTTTTTTTCTCCAGACGCTGCTTCAAAATTCCCCATGGAGATCTTGCTTTGCGAATGATTACCTCCATGGTTTAATACCTCCATCGTTTGTTTATTTACTTTATTGGATTGAGATATTCAGCTGTTAACCTAATTTTCACTGAAGGTATATCAGAATCTACACATTTCTTAATGTAACTATCTCTTAAGCAAACAATTTTTTTGAGCGATCTTTCTAAAAATGTAACTTTTACGCAATTTTATTCGAAAAAATAATTTTGAATAAAAATGGCCGCTTGGTATATGGAAAAAGATGTGGATAGACTGTATTCGTTTTCCTCAGTCACATGACTTGCACTCTTATTATATAGATTACGTATGATATGATTTAATAGAATAAAGAAAACTTTTATTAATATCTTTTCAAGTTTTGATTCGATTTTCATAAAATTTGAAATGACTCGACGAAATTCTGCAACAATTATATATATTAAATTTCAATCCATTCGGTTGGGTAGTTTTTGCGCTGTTATATGCGGACAGATGAACAGGCGGACGGACCAGACGACGAGTATAGGTGCTACGTATTTATATAATTACGAACACACCTAAAAAGCGCTCTTTGGATAATGAAATGTAATTGGCTAAATTTTCTTATTGACCGATAAAAAAAAAAAAAAAAAAAAAAAAAAAAAAAAAAAAAAAAAAAAACAGTAAAATTAATTTTTTTTGAATAACTTAAAATAATTTTACACTAAGAGAAAGTAGATCAAAGAATTTTCCATGGAGGGGAGGGGGGGGGGGGGTCATTTCATCCACAAATCCACCATGAAATTATTTTTTTAGTTCTGTTTTTTTTCCCTTATGTTTATGAGTTAAAATTTTATTTCAAATGGGAGTTTCAAGACAGTTTTGAATTCAGTAATGTAAGACATTTCGTCATTATTAAGACATTTTTCTCAATTCTTTTATACCCTGACCATAGTAAGACACTTACGTGTCTTAATTTCAGACATCTATGATGTCTTAAATTTCACATTCCGAAGTGTCTGAATTGCTATTTCAGACGCCTCTATTTGCAGTGTGGTGGAATCTGATTTTTCATTGACAATAATCTCACGATTAAGATAAATAACTAAATTTTCAAGAAATTTCAATTCTGAGAGGCAATTGGCATTAAAGGTAATTTTTGCATTTTGAAAATTAAAACTATGGCCGGAATCCCAAGAATGCTTGGCTATAGATCATTCATAAATTTCTTGATTAGTGACATAGAGGGAGTGTTCTTTTAAGCGGGTTTCAAGATTTTTTTTTAATTTGACCAATATAAGACAGATGACAACCATTGCAAGGACCATTATAGATTTCGTATTTTCGAAGACGAAGAACGGGAGTTTTAGTGGATGGACTTAAATCTATTGATAAGTTTAAATATAACACTAAAGTTGAAACGTTTTGAAACTTTAGCTAATTTGAAACATAAAGAAGGATAAAAAGGCAGAACAATTAATTTATTAGATTTGGTTTTAACATAATTAGAAAGTGTAGATTTACTAGAGGGTTATTAAATTTATTAGCAGCATTATCGATAATAGAAGGGTTTAAACCTCTTTTGACAGCAACGGATTTTAAAAAATTAATTTCATCATTAAGGGAAACAGAAGATGAAAAAATTTTGAGGGCGCGGTTTACATAAGTGTAAAAGATACCAATTTTCTGGTTAGCTGAGTGATTTGAGAGAACATGAGGGGGATTAGAGACAGAAAAAGGTTTTCTATAAACACAAGTTTTGAAAAAAGAATCACATCTGGTAACATAAACATCAGTGAAGGGTTCCAGTTCAAAAGTAAACTGAATATGTGGGTCGATAGAATTGACAGTTTCAGGAATGGTGGAAATATCAAAAGAATTATCAACTAAGACAAAAGTATCGTCAACGTAACGCATCCAACATTTAAAATTTAACAGATTCACTAACTTTTCTTCAAAATAATAATGCATATAAATGTCACACAAAATTGTTGATAAAAGATTTCCCATGCTTAGGCAGTCAGATTGTTTGTAAAATTTACTATTAAATTCGAAAGTAGAATGAATAATACAAAGTTTGGTTAAGTTAATAAAATCTCTGACTTCAATATCAGAATAATGAAATTCGTGTAATTTCGTTTTTAAACACGAAAGAGCACCTTAAAATGGAACATTAGTAAGTAACGATTTGGCATCAAGTGATAGCATAGAACAATTGACAAGGTTGACAGTTTTTAATTTACTGACAAAATCATAAGAATTTTTTATGGTACTCGTATTAGTAATGCATAAAGAAGTTACTTTTTTATGCATACTTTTTAAACCAAAAATAATATCTTAAAAATTACAATAAGTCTTATATTATAAGCATTCTTCCACTTTATCATTAAAAAGAATATTACATTAAAAAAAGAAAACCACTTTTTAATTGTTATTTTTTAAACTTTTATTAAAAGATAGTATATAAGGAACAAGTATTGGCTCAGTTTGCTGCTTATTTAAAAAAAAATTTCAACAATCATTTTGTGATTTCAATTGCAATTCATATGAATAGAAAGAAAGGGGTAATAATATTTTTCGTCTTCTGCCTAATGAAAATTCTAAGGTTACCTCGAGGTTACCATGGCTCATATTACCTTGAGTTACCGAATAAAAGGTACAATTAGAAGTTTTGGGATAAGTGGTAACTATTGTGATTATACTTTCCCCAGCTCTTTTCGTTTTACGTGCCCCATATGCAATAATGAAAGGGTAAGTGGAACCACAGCTGTAAAAAACATATAAATAAAATAATAATTAAATAATAATTAAAAACTACAGAAAAATTTCTAAAATCTATTTTCTATTAATTAGCTAAGAATTTAAAAATCAATGACAGAGCCAGCAGTGTTTGAGAGCAACAGAAATCTGATATGTGATAAAGTCACTGCCATTGAAGGTCAAAATGTAGATAATTTGTAAGCTATGTACAAAAAAGTAGTGGTGATTTCTTTAACTATTCTCACTCAAATATTCTTAAAAAGAGGTGGGAGAAACGTGCCAACCACTTGGTTGGTGAATATAACATTTTATCACTTACTTAAAAGTCAGGGATTACACTAACCCCACTTCAGTTTACATAATATTATTCACGACTACATTAGATGAGAAAGATATTTCGTTATAGCATATTTTGAATCAAACATTATTTTACACAAGAAACACCTCATAAACTAAAATTTGAAATGCAAATATATTTAAAATTTAATTACAATTTCCAGAATATGACAATGTTGTTAATCTCATCCAGTTTGAAAGGAAAAAAAATGTGAAATAATCATAATACATAAATTCTCCTGAATGTTGCCTGACTTCGTATTTTCATTACCTCTTTCATTAAAATCTTCAAACACGCCTATCAGATGTTTCCTATTTTCAATGACATTTATAATTATAGCCTTTCTAATTAGGAAACATAAGGCCACGATTCTATAGAACTACAGGGATGTCCTTTAACCCTTTATGTACTGAATTATGAATTCATGAAAATTTTATCTTCTAAAGCCTTTTTCGTGAATTTTTGAAACTATATTAGAAGATTTCCATAATCATTTAATAAATTTTAGATTGATTTTAGAAGGATTGAAGGATTTAGAAGGATTAATTAAATTTGAATTTATAGGGACTTTTGCAATATTTATAATCCTACTCAAATATTTTATTTTAAATATTTTTTTTAGTATTTTGTAGAATTAGGAAATGTACAAATACAATGTTCTTACAATAGAAAAATAGAAATATTTCCGAATTGAAAATTCCCCCTCCCCCTCCCAACGGCAAGAAAGCTGAAAAGATGCAAAGGCAAAAGAAATCATCCTTTTACAAATATTTTTGTTTTGTGTAACCAATAACGCTTTTGGAACAAGATAAATTAATGCATCTATAACTCATTTTAAACAGTATTACTACTTATCGATGTATTAAATGAATTTTATAACAAGTTATTTTACTGGTACTTATAAGTACCGTCAGTAGATAAAGGGTTAAGTCTGTCACAGATATGTAACAATCATTAATGCAAAAATCCAGTGAATGTATATCTTTATAAAATAATGAGCATACGAACACCGAAAATGTGCAAATGAGAACAATGGAAAGATTAGTAACTTTTCTAACATGCTACTGAAACTTCTATAAAATATGTTACGAAAACTAATTATTAACTAGTCGTTGGGGGCCACCGTAATACTTACCCATCATGGATATGCATAATGTAAAATATTAAAATAAAAATGTGTAAACTACTTATAAAATGCATTGGAATTCGAATAAAATCGTGGCTTGATGACGTCATAAACTTTCAAGGCTCGATTACTGAATTGCTTGAAAGAAACATCCTTATAACTCCAAAACTAATAATCCTATTAACTAGCGGTTTATTGCATCTGATTAAGCGTCAAATTTCCAATTAAAATATATCTTTGAAGTGAAATTTGGATGAAATACAGGGTCATGAAAAATCGAAGAGTGTGGAAAATAGGATTCCAAATATCTCGGCAACTAATTATCCGATCGACTTCATGCTGTATGCAAAATTTATGTTGTTTTATTGTCTTTTATATCCATTTCTTAAAATAACCAATTTCGAAAATTTTTATATACCTTTTATCAGAACGAATATTTCGAGAGTCCGAAAAAATAGTTCCGGTTAATCGAGGTTATTGAAATGAAATAGACTTCTTCCCATTATTACATACTAAGTACATACCAAATTGCAAGTCTCTATCTCAATTTTTTCGGGAGATAGAGCGTTTACAGACGCACAGACACACAGACACACAGACAGACGGACGGCAAAATTCTTTTTCTAAAAATATGTTTTTCGGAATCTTCAGTGTCTGAAACGTGTAAATCCGTCAAAAATTTTTTTCGATTTCCAAAACGATTACAAGACTTACCCTATACTACGTATGATGGGTAAGTAAAAGGAATATTAATGTTAATGAATGTCAATTAGCCCATAAACAATTGCCATATCAATTCTAAAGCTTTGGAAGTCTTTTAAATTGAATTTATTTAAAGCTATTTCTTCTCGTTTTATAACTAAATTGTAACTCACTATACAACTTAAAATTTTATATCAATTCAGGTTTTTATAAAAAGTCTTTAGCAAAACTAAAACGTACAAAAAAAGATATAGGTCCAAAGAGCATTTAATAAACATAAATTTTTTTAAAGCAATTACGAAAGGTCTTTTTTGGGAAGATTTTTCCTTTAACGGTTTCATCTTGCAAGGTTTAAACTTGAGTAATTTACACTAAAATGTTTTAGCCAAAAAAACAACCTTTTACCTAAATAATTTCCAAGAAATTGCAATAGAAGAATAATTAAAAACACTTTCTCGTATTTCACTTCTGTCATTTCCCAATTCTTTAAAATTCTTTTATGGCCAGTATTTTTACATTAAAAATAACTTTCATACCTTGTTTTAGGTTTCTAGGTCATTTATTTTTAATAAGTTATGATGAAATTCAATTTTTGCTAATTATAAAAACTCTTTTTGCTTATTTTATATTAAAATGTTTCTTTTAGGTGTGTTCGTAATTATATAAATACAAACTCCTATTGTCATCATCTGGTGCGTCTGTCCGTCCGCAAATAACAGCGCAAAAACTACTAACCGAATTGTTTGAAACTTAATACATATTATCGTTGCAGAATTTTGTCGAGTCCTTTAAAATTTTATGAAAATCGAATCAAAACATAAAAAGATATTAATAAAAGTTTTCTTTATTTTATTAAATCCTATCGTACGTAATCTATATAACAAAAGCGCAAGTCATGTGACTGAGGAAAACAAATACGGGCAAACCACTTCTCTTTTCATACACCAGTCGGCCATTTTTATCCAAAATTATTTTTCGAATAAAATTGCATAAAAGTTACATTTTTACAAAGATCGTTCAAAAAAATTGTTTGTTTGATAGATGAGTTACATTAAAAAATGTATAGATTCTGAGATAACTTGGGTGGAAATTAGGTTAACAACCGAATATCTCAATCCAATAGAATAAATAAACAGTGGAGATTCGTTCATTATGAGTCATAAAAATATTAAACCATGGAGGTAATCATTCGCAAACAAGATCGCCATGGTGAAATTTGCAGCGCTGTCTGGTGTAGAAAAAAAATTCGCATTTGTAAACGTGGCATACATAATAAGAAAAAAAAGACATGCTCATTTCGCTCATAGCATTCATTTCACTGAAATAGTAAGGATGATTTTTTTTTTTTTTTTACATTGTGAAACTAGTTATAAAACGAACGCACCTCATATGTCATGTTTAACGTACATTTTCCAACTTGTTTTATTTCATCATCACTGATTATTAAAACCATTGATGATTCTGAGTATCAAAAGTAATCTTCCTACCAAATAACAGGTTTATTACTTGGTATGCAGATGACAAGTATTAAACTTTGTGCATGTTATGGGCTATTTACTCTATTAAATTGTTTTTTTTTTAAACTCATTAATCTTTAATGAGTATTAAAATCATATTTTCTAAGTATTACGAGTAATCTTCAGTCTAAATAATAAGTTTTTAACTTTATTACTTACTTTATAAAGATCAAATAAGTTAATCTTTCGTAATTGGATGGGATACAGATTAATAAATATACATGCTTTAAAATTACTTTAAAATCCATAAAAAAATCAGTAAATTGAGATAATCTTTTCAAACTACATTTGAAAGTGCAATTTTTTTTCTAATTGGTAGTTTAAAAAATGAAATTATGCAATATTTAGTAGTTACAAAAATGCAGTGCAAGCAAAATTTAATGTCGTTGCTACCATCAATATGATGTCGACATTACTCACGGATATGTTTTTGTTTTATAATATAGATAGATGCCATATGAAAGCGAATTTTGCAAAATGTTACGACATTTGGTTGATTTTTTATCATTGACAGGAAAATCGTATATTTTTCTATTGTATGCGCAGAAAACGCACATTCTTATTTATAAAGCTGAGAAATTTTACTGTGACTGAGTCAAAGTAACGCTATTTTTCCTAATTATCTTTTATATCGATTTATGGTCGAGAATACACAAAGCTCCGTCATTGTTATTGTCGTATTACTGTATTTTAATTTATTTTAACCCGGGCAAAGCCGGGTTAAATACACACACATATAATATTAATAAGAAACATATAAATATATAAGAATATATATATAAATAAGACACACATATAAGAATACATATAAAAGTTAATACACACACACACACACACACACACATATATATATATATATGTGTGTGTGTGTGTGTGTGTATGTGTGTATTTTTGTTAGGCTTCTTGTCACATTTGAATAATGTTTACTTAGTAAATTTTTTACAAAGACACGTATCATCACAACTATACTATTTCAGTAAAAATATATTTTTAAAAAATCAAACACAATTATACAACACAAACACTTCATAAACTGAAATTTGAAAGTCGAACTTTTTAAAATTTGATTACAACTGTCTAAGTTTTGACAATGTTGTTAAATTCATCCAGTTTTAACGAAGAAATATTTGTGAACTATTCATAATATCACAAATTCTATCTCTGAATCTCTCTCAACTTCGAATATTCATTAACTCATTCATTTAAATCTGCAAACACGCCTTGCATATGTTACCCATCTGGCATTTAAATTATAGCTTTTCTAATTAAGAAGCATAAGGATATTCGTTCACTGAATTACAAGGGGGACTTTTAAGTCTGTCACAGAATGTAACAATCATTAATGCAAAAATCCCGTACCTTTGTATCTTAGCAAAATAATGAGCACAACATTACTGAAATGTTCAAATGACTACAATGGAATGAATAGTGAATTTTCTAGTATGCTACCAAATGGTTTATTAAACATGTAAAGAAAACTATTTATTTAAGAGAATTTAAATGTTAATGAAAAGTAATTAGCTCATAACTCATTGTCATATCAATTCTCAAACAAAGACGTCTTTTAAGTTTGATTTATTTTAAGCTATTATTTTCTGTACTTTCTCAATATTCCAATTTTAAACAATTCTCTGAATATAGTAACCATTTAATGTCAATTTATATAGAATAGCCAAGGAAGTTGAAGCTGTATAATCTACAGGGTGGTTACAATTAAAGTCCCACTTTCAAAATGCTGTAAAAAAATAAACCACAGTTCAGAATGACTCCAGATTTGAATTGGATGTACTGGAAGAAGGGGGAAACGGTATGGTATAAGAAAAAGATGTTCCGGTACTTCTCTATTACCTCGTCGACCACTTTTCATAAAAGAAAAATATCTCCAAACAGTAACGCCAGATAAACAAATGAAAAATGTTGCCACTGGAATATCAAAATAAATAAATAAATAAGTAAAATAAAATAAATTCGGAAAAGCCCCACTCACCAAAGTGTCGACCATCAGTAAGCTTAAACACAAAAAAAAAATACAATATATTAATGAAAATAGAAAAAAAAAATCTTGGATATTTATTTATTTACATTATTTTTCTTAAGTATCCTTCTCGGCAGGTGAATAAATGTTTGTGACGTCAGTTGAAATTGATCTATTGCACTTAACTATGCAACGAAACATTTTTTCAATGCATTTTCTCTTTTAATATCATGGTACAGCTATTTAAGGACGCAATTGTTATTTTAATTAACGAAATAACTAATAAATCGGTAAAAACATTGTGAAAAATACAGGTCAATGTCGAATTAAATACCGCTTCATGACATAACAAACACGTTTAATACTTCTGACGTCAAGTGAATAGGACTGCATTTTTGGCGTTAAATCCTATATTTTGGCGATAGTTTTTTTTATAAAAAGTAGTCGACGGGATAATGGAGAAGTACCAAAGTTTCAAAATGTGTCAATAGATTTCGTTGTAAGCGGCATACTATGCAAATTAAAAGACACTCATGCGCATTTAAAAACCCAATCATTATGTGCTTTTTATGTGGTTTTTTGGCCCAAGAATAATTAAAAACCGAATTTTTCCATCCAATGTGATACGACCTTGCCGTGGTGGATGGGCTTTCCACTAACAATACCACAACTGTAACTGATTTGGAAATCATGTTTTCCGTCAAACAACCGAAACACTCATGCACATTGAACAGTACGGTCGGTTGACTGTGCAACTCATGCCAAAGCCGTCGTATTTCGATTAAATATTTTCACTTGTAGCCAAATCCACTTCGTTATGCCGCTTACAGTGCCATCTAATGATACACTTTGGTACTTTTTCTTTCTTATGCCATACCGTTTCTCCCTTTTCCAGTATATTCAGTTCAAATTTGAAGTCATTATGACCGGTGGATTAATTTTTTACAGCATTTTGAGTGTGGGACTTTAATTTTAATCACCCTGTATGACCTGTTGGATATAGGTATGTAATGTAAATTTTCAAAATGTTAAAAATAAGTTAGGAAATAACATTTATGTTAATGAAATAATTATCCCTTTAATTTTTAAAATAACACTTTTTAAATTTTTACACGATCTCCATAGATAAAATTATTAAATCAAAAAGGTTTTCTTTTGGTGAAACTAGATCATTATAAAAAGTGTATCACATGTACCTTCAAATTTAACCAATTTTATAATAAAAGAAAAACGATCTCTTTTTGTTGTGCTATTTAAAATGTTATTTCATCATTAAAAATAGTGACCATGTACATATTGAAGATGACATTATTTACATCAAAAAGTGTGAATATAATGCATCACAAATATAACTAAATAAAGTATTACACATAAAGAGCTTATGTAAAGAGCCAAATGGTGTTATAAATCAGAGAAAGATTATTCAAGAAAAGCAATTCATGTAGCATTCTCAAACTGTTTTCTTTCAACTCCAATACATATTTGATCTCTTAAAATACTGCTTTTGGAATATTTTGGAACTCTTTACTACTAATATTGTTCTAAGTGGGAAAACGACTTTTTTTGTGTCGCAACACACTGAACTTTTATAAAATTTAAAGTATTATAACTCGATAAATTTTGTTTGTAAAGGAATTTTTCTTAGACTCAGAATGACATTTTGCATATCATAACTTTCTGGAATTTTTAAATATTAATTTTAATATGCACACGACCTCTTGTAAATGAATACTTTATCTAAAAGTTATATTTGATTGGTATGCTTTTTGCAACTGGATGTATGTTTCTATTATTAGTGGTTTAAAAGATAATAACCATAATTTTCGCTTTTGAATCTCCCGGCATATAATGTTCTTTTTTATATTCGCTATTGATTAGAAATACTTTTAACCTGTGAAATTAAATTTCTAGATATTTGGAGATTTCTCAAATGTAGTTTCTAGTATCATAAGCTTCGGATATTTCAAGTAGCATGACAATATACATTTTTGCTAGAAATTATGAAAGAAGAAATTGTATCAATGCAATCCCAAATAATCTATTTATTGTTCCTTTATTGGATAGAAATTCAATCAAAAACAATATTCAATTCACTAATTAAAAAAAAACACTCTGTTTATTAACAAAAAACAGGAAAAGGAAATAGAAATAACAAAAATTGTAGAAATACGTTGTTCCATTGCCAAGTATTTTACAAGCTAAAGAGGAAGAAGTTTTTTTCCGTTATAAGGAATACTAACAATATACCAATCAATGAATGGCACCAAATTTTATATATAAGTAGTAGTCGATGAGCTGTACGTACACAGAAAAAATTAGCAGTAGCCCTCAGGGGTATTGTACCCCTCAAACAACCTCATACCGCGCGAAATTAAAATTGGATTAAACTAAATCTCATGGTATTTTTGATATTTTATGGAATGTCATGAATAACACGTCTGAAGTGCCATGGCATTTTGCGAATAAAGACGATACAATTATGGAGACAGACGAGATTAATAATTGTAATTAGAGAAAAAGGGGACTGTTGTAGTAACTTATTTTAAACCAAACGACAAAATATGTTTCCGATCTACTGAGCTCGTACTTGCGAAGTCAGAGGCAGACTGCCAATAACGTCATTGGTGTAACCAATAGCTGGTAACCGTAGCGTTCAATTAATCGTGATTTCAATTTTCGTAAAATTATGACTATTAAGAGCCTACATCTGTCATGCGAAAAAACGCTCAAGCTAATGTTAAGTCTATGGGAAGCTTCGAGCGCGATTTCTCGCTCGCATTTTAATATTTTTAAATGTTTTTTTTTTTTTTTGCATAGGATAGATGAGGTCAATCTACAATGTTGTTAGTTTTTACTTTTTCGATTTTGGTTCCAATTATTTTATATAAGGGTACTTTCACTTTCAGAACCGGTTCCAACCGGTTCCAAAATTGAAAATGTCCGCTTATAAAAAAACTGTAACCAAAATCAAAAAAGTAAAAACTAACAACGTTGGAGGATGCAAAAGGATGCTGGGGATAAAGAGTTACATGCATATTCAATGGAAACTATTTATACTAGGTACCCCATAAAAGAATGGCTCCACGTTTATACGGACGGCTCCAGGCTCTCTTTGGAACAGAATGCGGGTGCTGGAATCTACTCGGAACTCTTCGCATTTTATGCATCCTTGGGAACAAACACAACACCGTTCGATGGAGAGGTGCAGGCTATCTGTATTGCCACACAACAGCTAATTATACGAGATAATGATTTCAAAAAAGCAGTTATTTTATCGGATTCAATCTCTGTTATTCAAGCAATAACTTCCTTTAAGATCCCCGACTCAAGAAGAATTGAGGACTGCAGGAAAAATTTTAAGCAACTAAAAGAGAGTGGAAAGGAAGTGGAACTACAATGGATCCCGGCCCATTGTGGAATATACGGGAATGAAGCGGCTGACCAACTAGCCAAAAAAGGAACTAAAATAATACAAACACCAAGCAATGAAATACCTTTCAATTCAATATCAAGAATTATAAAGAGAAAAATGGACTCTCAATATGAAAGGAGAAAACTAAGTGAAATCGAAAATAAAGAATGGAAAAATGCAATATCTCATGTCCCTGCAGCACCTAGAAGAACAAGTGTTGCCTTATTTAGACTTGCCACGGGACACGATTGTCTACCTAGTTACCTTTTCAGATTTGGTATTCTTGAAAGTCCAAATTGCCCTATTTGTGGAGAGGATGTGATCTTGAATGCACAGCATTTACCACTGTGCCCCGCACTATCAAGTAACAGTATATCTGGCAGATATTGGGAGGCCAGGGAACTAATGAGGACCTCAGAGCATCAGCCTAATTGATTGTATTCCTTGTTTACAGTTGACTTTTTGTTTTCTCTAAAGTCTCTATATGTCACCCTTGTTTCATTTGTTGTTCCGTTTATTCTTCAATTGTTTTGGTGGCATATAATAGTGTATAAATGTTTGTCTAAGTGCTATTGCTTTGGAAAAAAAAAAAAAAAAAAAAAAACAACGTTGGAGATCGACCTTAGCTATCCTATGCAAAAAAAAAAAAAAATCATTTAAAAATATGAAAATGCGAGCGAGAAATCGCGAAAGAACCTTCCCATAGACTTAACATTAGCTTGTTAACATTAGCGTGTTTTAACATTAGCGTGTTTTTTCGCATGACTGATGTAGGCTCTAAGAGCCTACACTAGTCACGCGAAAGTACTCGGAAGTTAATGTTAATCCTATGGAGGTGTTATTTTTAAATTTCTCACTTGCATTTTCTTGTCTAATTGCCTATATCAGTACAGTTCTAATATCCTTGATAATGCATGTATCAGGGCTTTAAAAGTAGTGCCCTGGAAGACACCTGAAATAATGCTAAGTGTTGAGATCAAAATCAATAAAAAGTTATTTGTTTGGTGACTACAGTTCTTTATTCAAAGTAAACTTAATCTTCATTAAAAACTGTTAAAAACGCATTCAGATTTTTTTTATTAAGTTAAGAAATTAAGCCATAAGTGAAATGTAAAAACTGGCTGACGCATTTTACTGTGCGTGTAGGCTCTTAAAAACAGTAAATAACTAACTGTGACTATAAAACGAAATCTATGTGTAACACTATTTAACAGACAGTCACTGAAGAGTCGGCCTCTACTTAATGATGGAATGATTTTAATATATGGAAAATAATACGAGTATCGGCATCAAAGGCAAAATATAGTACGTGAAACTTAGATGCTTGGAAGGGAGATGCACAGAAGGGAAATTCAATTCACGTGATATCGGTATGATATTTTGTATACACAGCACGAGTATATTAGGTACAACAAATTCGAATATGTGACGCTATCGTTGGGAGGTGTAGTGGGCTAATTTTATAGTAGTGCCGTTTTAACCCACACGAATTTCGCGCTCTTTGAGGACTATAACTCAATTTCGTCAGCAGCAAACATTGTGTGTATAAGTACAACTACTGCCTTTATACCAAATTTTGTGTAAACACAATTGGCACAATTGGCACTTCAAAAGGGTTCTTTCTTAGAAAATAATATTGCACAATATAAATTATAAGACTTGCTAGGAATTATTTAAATTAATAATTTTGCACCTGAAAAGAATCACTGATCAAGAAAACACCTCGGTTACTAATTGGAATGATGCGAACTCTGGATAAATGCTCACTAAATATCGATCGATAAATATCTTAAGCATATCCGATTTTTTCTTTCATAGATCATGAATTTTATCGACCATTTCCAATGCTCACTTGACTTTTTCATGCATCTTATCAATTATATCTTACCTTATAGATTGATGACTAGTCATGGATAAAATCCTCTGTCATATTGAACGGTTTCACCGTAATTAATATTGTATTCACTAAACCGAGAAGACAAATATAGAATAACTGCATGTTCTATGGCATGTGAAGTATAATTCTTATATATATTTCTTATTATAACGTACGGCGAATCTTGAGAAAAATGTATAAATAATGATTAAAAAAAGATTTGATGGAAGAAAAAGTATCCTAACTTTTAAAGTTAAAGAACTTCTCAAAAAACTTTTATCTAAAACAGCGAAAGCTTTATATCTATTGTAATCCAATCACAAGGAAATACTGAAAATTCATTTTTCAAAAGTCAGATTTGGTGTAGAAAACAAGAATTTATATTCCGCACTTACAAAGAATTGGAACGAAAATCTTGTGTTATCTCTATAATATTGCGAATATTTAGTTTATAGAGGAAATATTGTGATCATATATTCTATTTTACGTCCATTATACTTACTGTAAAAGAAAAGTTTACGGTAAAAAACAAAATTGAAATGTATGGATCTCCCCTAAAAATATAAGATAAAACTCTATTTTTAAGAAAAATGTCTATTTTTTTAAAACTGTGGAAGAAGCGGTTATGTATACCAAAAATTTAATTTCGAGAAAATTAAAGTGGTAGTTTTTCTTTTAAATTTTTGTTTAATTTTTTTTCTTAGTAGCATATGTTCAAAATGTTAACAAATGATAGTAAATTTTCTCAGAAAAGAATTTTATTAACATTTAATTATTAAATATTTAAAGATATATTATTCTTCTTTAAATTATTAAATATAAAAAAAGTAAATAAATAAATAATGTCTGATATTTTCAAGACTAATTAGAATCTTAATATTTTTGCTTTACCATATTATAGATAACCTCATAACACCTTCATGTGTAAAATAAAACAATTTTTGTGAAAATGTGACGTAACACATTCTTCTGTTCGAGTATCCAATTATAAAGTTCGTGAAGATATCAAGATGTGAGATTTCGATTTTTCATTTTTTTATGAACAATTTAAATTAATAATTAGTTATGCCAGATGTGATTTGATAAAATTTTATTAGACATACGTAATTAAAAGATACTTAATAGGAATAAAACTTATACTTTTTTTAATAGTGAGGTAAAAAAAATATACTTATGTATCAGAGGAAAAACGATGGTAGTCCCCTTTTAGTTATATTTGAAATGGAAGTACGATTTGTTAGCTTGAGAGGCATACAATCTTTAGGCAACCTTGGATCGAAGCACAAATGAAGGTAACACTTTAACACAGTAGAAGATTTCTATAGAAGGTTATAGACGATAGAAATCCTCTGAAAAAAAATTAAAAAACTGAAGATTGGCATAAAGGGGCAAGAACGATGAAAGTCTCTTGAAAAAACATTGATGAATATACACTGTTAAAAGTTTGCAGGAAACTGTCCAGTACACAACTGTAGTTTAACTACACTCAGAAAAAGAAACTGATTAAAACTACAAAACATATTTTTTGAGTACATTTTGTTGTTTTAGCAAAATTGTAGTAAAATTGAACCATTTTACTTCAATTAACAAAACATTTTTGCTGACGATACAAATTTTTTTTTTGGAATTGCAAAAAAAAATTTTTTTGTTGATTCAAACAAAATTTTTATTGACCCATATTTAAACAAAAAAATTTTTTTTTAAATATAGGTCAATGGAAATTTTGTTTGAATCAACAAAAAATTTTTTTTTGTTGAAAACCACTTTTTTTTGCAATTCCAAAAAAAAATTTTGTATCGTCAGCAAAAATGTTTTGTTAATTGAAGTAAAATGGTTCAATTTTACTCCAATTTTGCTAAAACAACCAAAATGTACTCAACAAAAATGTTTTGTAGTTTTAATTAATTCCTTTTTCTGAGTGTATATTGTGACCATATTATTGCTCATTTTATAGTCAGAATATAAATAAATTACGGTTATGTAACAGTTTTCTACAAAAACGATCAAATGACTGACTAGTTTGCTGCAAATTTTTAACAGTGTCCTTACAAAGTGGAAGAATGGTTGAAGTCATTTGAAAATCACAGCTGAACATAACTTTAAAAGGGTGAGAGCGATTAAAGGCTTTTGAAAACACACAGTTGAAGATAAGTAGTAAAGGGGAAGAACAATGAAAGTCCTTTGGAAAACAGAGTTGAAGATAAGTACCATCTTTCCCTGAAAATAAGTGCTGGCATTAAATGGATATTCTTTCTTTTCCGAAAAAATAATTTATTTAAGTTTGCGTAAAAGCTACAAAAAACAGTAATTAACCTCAATTATCTTCAATTTTAATTACCGCCCAATTATGGAAGAATTGTATTATTATTATTATACAGTATTAATTTTATAGTATACATTAATTTTATAATATTTGAATAATATTTTCTATGTGTAAGTATGATTTTTAAAGTCTCTCATAGATTCTTTGCGTAAAGATGTTTTTAGATCTCTGTTTTATGGCAGGTTTCACGACGTAATTTCGGCAGTTATTTTAAATGTCACAATAGAGTTGTTTTTACAGCAGTGAAAATATGATGGGGCAAAGGTCGATTTCTGCGTGGTCGCTCTAAGTGAGGTCTAAGTAGTGGCTCGAGCAGGACGCCCGACTTTGGTTGACCAGTAGTCAACCGCACCTCTACTACCAATCGGAGCCCGGGGAAAGATATCGAATGTTGAGTGAAGGTTCTCGATATAGAAGGGCGATCATTCATGCCCGCTTCGGTTTTGAAGAAAACTTTGTTCCCCTTGCTTAAAACACGGTGTTTTAAGTTTCTTTCAGAGAGAATTTGAAATTTTTCAGATGTTTAAATTAATGATTAGTTAAATTAATGATTTAAATCATGTAGAATTATTCTGGTATTTTTACTACTCGTTTAGCTTCATGCGTTGGCTAACTATTTCCCCTCAGGGATAGTCTTCTGACACAAATTTCTGAGTTTTTAAGAGATGTATTCTCTCTTGTTAGATTTTGAATTCTAGGAGTTTATATATGCTTATATGCATTGGGTCAAGTGCCCTAATTAATGCGTTTTCTTCTTACGAATATTTATTCGGAGCTAAGAGCTTCTTCCCCTCCATTTATTTCGTTTCAGTTTTATGAATAAATGTTTTCTTTAAATATAACATTATCTTCTTTGGGGGGGGGGGGGAGGGGCATCATCTCGCTTTTTCAAGATTAGGGCTTAGATAAAAACAAAAATGCGTAAATTACACCATTTTCTAAAATCTAGTCGTTTGAAATTTTTGGACCCTGGTATCAAAGTAGTGGAACATTTCCATCAGTGCAAAGTGATGTCATAACGTTATATTTTATCATAATATTCAATTTTATTTTATAACTGCAAAAAATGACGTAATTTTTCACTGACTTTTTGCTACACCAATACCGAGCCTATGTCCTCTTTTTCTGTAATTTTGAAATTTGTAGAATTGGAAGTCTGTAAAAATGACATAATTGCGACTCAATTATAAAACAAAAAATATCATTTATGAATTAAAATCCACGCATAGAAATATATATTTTTAACATGAATATGTGCTTTTCGAGAAGTTTGGTTAGTGTATTAGGCTTAAAATGTTAAACTCGGAGCCAAAATTCTCGGTATCAATGTTACATAGACTGAATATCTTTGAAGCATCTATATATATATATATATTTGTCTTACGTGGCGCGAAAATAGGGCTGAATTTGTAACTTATGGTTTGGCAACAACCGTAGTTTCCAGAGCTCAGACCAATGAACAGACTAGATTGTGTTAGATCAGCTCCACCTCCAATATGGCGGTCAGTGCAAAAGCAGTGAAACTATAGAATGAAACTCAAACTAGCAATTATTAAAAATAAAATAACATGTACGTAATCTAAAGCGTCTGAGATGATATCTTATTTTAATTATGAACAATATCGTTAATTTCAAATGAATTCTCAACTCTTATTTAGTATTCATTTACGAATTTCACTCACTCAAAAGTAGGAGAAAAAAAATCAACAGTCTAGACTGCACCTGCCGCCATCTGTTGCTGTATTGATGAAGTAAAAAATAATTTCTTTTGTAAAAATCTATAATCAATTAGAACAATAAAATGTCGAACGAAATTTAAACAATGATTGATTTAAACTATCTTCCTATCACGTAGTTTACTTTTTTAATGAATTTAAGTCGTGCTGTACAAAAGATCCTTTTTTCATAGTATTTAAATGATTTATATGCCCATTGGTAGCGCCAACTAAATGCCTTTTCAGTTGTATTTTCAACAGAGAATTACGTTTTTACATTTAAAAAATGTCAATTTCATATGTTCAAATGTTTTATGGTAGAACTTATTCCGGCTAGAATTGCCGAAAAAAAGGGGCGAGCGAGCAAAGCGAGCTTTGACCTCGTAGTGGTCTCAATGTGAATTGCTTCGCAATTCACGGGGGGGGGGGGGGGGGTTGGCGAGCGTTAGCTAG
The DNA here is from genome assembly GCA_963931845.1 of Maratus michaelseni. Classification (NCBI taxonomy): domain Eukaryota; kingdom Metazoa; phylum Arthropoda; class Arachnida; order Araneae; family Salticidae; genus Maratus; species Maratus michaelseni. Next base: position 376,453,118 of record OZ007593.1, on the reverse strand, counting down.
TAGGGGGCTGACCCCCCTAGTTTTCTATATTTTTCTGGGACAAGGACAACGAAATGTTGGGTCAAAAATTCTTAGTTTTTTTTCTGATTAAACTTCTCGATTTCAAATAACTAAATCGAGGAAATGGTTAATAAATTTCACATATCTCACAAAATTTAAATTGAAAAACAAAGATTTTCCTAAGAAAAAGACACATCTGACACGCAGCAAAGTGTCAGTAAAATTATATTTTTATACTACGAAAATATCTTGGTTGTTTCGTTGGTTGGTGCCGTGACTTTGGGATTTCATAAGGTAAAAAGAGTTAATGTAACACCTGTTGGAATTTGTACAATTCCTTTAAAGAGATCTTTCAGGTACAAAGAAACTCTCCCATATATAGTAGAATTTAAATGTCGTGGCCATCAAAATATGAACTGAGATAAGTTGAGCTTGGGGACAGTTGTTACAGAGGTGGCAAAATCTTGAGCTCTCATTAAATATGTTCATTGCCCGGAAGTGCTGCGACTTTAATCGGACTATGGATTTTCGACAGTTTGATATTTGCATTAATTTCACATATCTGGTATTCTTTTTTACTTTATAATATAATATAATATAATATATGTACTTAATATTTTTACTTTAAAAATTAAAAAAAGTTTTAATATTAAATTTATTTATAATTTACCCTAAATGCATAGGATTTAGCTTCTTTATTTTTCAACTGTTAGCAAGATATCGAAGTAAGTGAGTAGCAAACACTAAAACACTAAAACAGAAATTCGAAATTTTAAACGATTTTAACACATTTCAAACTCCACCGTAGCACAGTATTTTAAATTCACAAGTTATTAAGTTTTTCTTAAGGTTTTCTCTTAATCGATGTTTTGCTGTTGCACTTACATCATGAAGAGTTGCATGATTGTTGTTATCTTCAATTTGATTCCTTATAATTTTTGCCAGTGAAAAATTGGACGGGTCAGCTACCTGTTATGCAGTAATATGATCTATATCCCGTATCTAAAATCCCATAGAACATTGATTGCAGAGGTTCATTAGATTGAATGTTTGTCAGTTGATCCACCTGATGTTTAACGCATATTTTATCTCAGATTGTTACATAATGATTTAGTTTATATATACACATTATTCTCTTTAAGAAAAATTCTGCATCTATTAAAAAAAACCTTTGGTTTTGGTCTCGAAAACGTGCTAATGTTAAAATTTAGGATGCACTTTCAGATCTATGATATAATATTTAGACGTGTAAAAGATGTCCGAAACCTAGTTCACCAATGATTTGAAACAGACGACGCTCACTGAAGCTTTCCAAAGCATAACACAGCGGAATATATATGTTCTGTCTAAGATAATTTTTGTTTAAGCGCATTTCTTGTTTCAGCAGCAAGAACACACTCGCGAGTAACGCCAAGTATTCAGATATCATACATTTTATCATCAATGGCGGTTTCCCATTTCGCTTATGGATATGTATATTATGGATATCCGTCTGGGGATTGTTTATTAGTATTTTAGTATTGCAAGAAAATCCATGTTCCTTAAACATATTGTGCATTCAGTGTTTTGATACGGCAGACATTTATTAAAACAAAATGAAAAACTGGCAAGAAACTGGATTTTCATTAAAAATATACACGTTAATACACTTTACATCTGAGTATCTTAATAAGCCATATCATTACAAAACGGATGCATGGATTTGTTGTATAGTTATTATAGGTGTCTTCGCTGAAGAGCGTAGGAGACAGGGCGGCGGGTTCGACTCCCGTCAACTTCATTGTATACTCTTTGTGGCGTTTCAGGCTGTAATTCTTCAGTGTTATAATTTCCATGTGTCTGTCCAGTCCTCATCTTGACGAAGATTTATAAGCGGATATCGGCATCAAGCACACAAGTCTGTTCAATAAACAAACAAACAAATCATAGGTGTCTCTTTGTAATATTGAGAGTTTTTACAAAAATTAAAATGCATAAAGCATTTGAAAGAAATATAAACAGAAAAAAAGATTTTTTTTTTCAGAAAAATTTGTTTGAAATACATTATATGTTATTTTCATTACTTACTTTTTAAAAGTATGAAAACACACTTTTTCGACATATCTGGTAAAATTTTTTTATTTTTAAAAATTAAAAAAGTTTTAAAACTAAATTTAATTTATAATTTACCCTAAGTGTATAGGATTTAGCTTCTTTATTTTTGAACTGTTGGCAAGATATCGAAGTAAGTGAGTGGCAAACACTAAAACACTAAAACAGAAATTCGAAATTTTGATCGATTTTAACACATTTCAAACTCCACCGTAGCACAGTATTTTAAATTCACAAGTTATTAAGTTTTTCTGAAGTTCACACAGAGTTTTAGAATATATGTATTGATTATATTGATTAATCAATATAATGGAAAATAAAGAGCTTTGAAAGGTGTTAAATTATCTGTCATGCAACCAATATCCTTCCAACCCTTTTTTGTTTAAAAAAGTAAACGGAAGTGAAGAGAAGAGTAGAAGGAATGGTGGTTCGTTCGGAGTAAGTAGGATGTGGGAAGGCATCCGAGTATATTTTGGTTGTTTAAGAAGTAATGTTGTTTAGGTGGAATTTTTATGAATATTAGTGAAAGTGTACATAATGTAAATAATCATCTTGTAAATATCAGCTCTCATTTAATAAACTGTGCATTTAAATTTTAAAAAGAAGAATCGTTGTGTCATTCGGCTGTCATGATATTACAGCACGCTCTCATAACGAGAAGAAGAGTTATTTCTACGATTTAAAATAATAAAGTATGTGATTTGAATCGCAGTGTTTGGATTACAAAATAGAGGTGAGCTATTTATTTATCTGATTGTGTAGTAAGATACTGTTAACTTTATTCGAAAATGTTTAAAAACCTAACTAAAGCAGATTTACTTATTGTTCTGGAAGAAATAGGTGAAGAAGCTGATGCTAGTAAGAGAGTACCCGAATTAAAAGATTTGTTATTGAAATCTAAAGAATACTTAAAAGATAAAGATTTCGTAACTGAATTTTTATCGACTACAGTGTCAGAAAGAAAAAATGGCGAGGAAGTAAATAGATTGCGTTTACAACAACAAATGAGAAGCGAGAATTTAACCCATAACGAAGGGGAAAATAATACGTCATTATCATTAGATAAATTAATTAAAGCAGTTCAAGTTTTGGTAATCCCAGTGCCCAAGAAAAATGAAACATGGAATCTTTTTTTTGATTCTTTAGAAAGAGCGTTTAAGCACAAAAATGTTCCTAAGGAATATAAATCGGAAATTTTGCTAAAATTAGTAGGTGAAAAAGCAGGAAATGTTCTTGTTTATATTGATGATGAAGAATTAGCTGATTATGATAAAATTAAATCTTTAATTTTGAAAGAATATGAACCGTCCCCATTTACTTGTTTACAAAATTTTAGAAACGCTAAAAGATTACCTGGTGAAACCCATCAACAGTTCGGTTCGCGATTAAGATCCTGTTGGTTAAATTATTGTAGAATTCGAAACGTTAAAGATTTCGATTCACTTATTAATTTAATAATATCAGATAAAATTTTTGAAACTTTGGATAATGAGCTAGCTACTCACATTGCAGTCAAGCAAGGAGAAAGTTGGCTTTTGCCCGATCAGTTATCGAAAGACTGTGACATTTATTTTACTGCAAAAGGCAGGTCTTTCGAGGAAACAAAATTTGAGAAACGGCCTATTTATCGTGAAGTGAATAATGATAATAATACTAAATATGTTCCCCCACAACTAAGGAAAAATCAAGCTACGTATGAGAACAGACACTTCTCAAAATCACGTGATTGTTATATTTGTAATTCCCCATTACACCTAGCAAAATTGTGCCCAAACAGAAGAAATAAGTATGATAAATCTTATACTCAAAATGATGATCAGGGTCAGAGAAAACCGAAAATGCAACAAGATACAAATAAATTGAATCCAAATAAAAATAGTAATGCAGTAGTCACTAATGTTAGTTCCAGGCATTTACACACGAATGATCAATTAAACGAAGTTACTCTTTTTCCTTTAAAAAAAATCACTATTTATGTAGAAGGTAAAGAAATAGAAGCTATTAATGATTCCGGTACCCAAATTAGTATTTTAAATACGTCATTAATTCCCGATCTGAAAATCGAAGCTAAAGGTAGTATTTTGTTACAATCCGCTTTCAAAGAAAAAGTACAAGCAAATTTGGCTACTATACCCATCCATTATAAATTACCTAACAGCGGAATTTATGTTACCTTAAATACGCTTTTTGCTTTCACTGAAAACTTAAATGTGCCTTGTTTATTAACTCCAGACGTGTATAATGCTTTGATTGAACTTCAAAATGAAGAGTTGTGTAATAATAGTCAACTACAGGAGTTCGAAGGTCACGAAGCTAAAAATAGCTCAGAACCCCCGCTCGCGGAAGAGAAATTAAATGTTTGTTTTATTTCTTCAGAGAATAAACAAAATGATCGAAATGATGAATTTTCAGAGTTTAACAAGTTTTGTAAAGAGCAAAAAGATTGCGCAACTTTAAAGAATTCATTCAAGGACGCTAAATTAGGAAAAAATAATTTTTTGATACGGGATAATTTATTGTATCATAAAGAAACTATTTGCGGTGATAAAATATATCAGCTCGTGTTACCGGAAAGTTACAGAAGTAAAGTATTAGATTTAGCTCATGATTCAATTTTTGGAAACCACTTAGGGATGCGAAAAACTAAAGAAAGAATTAAATTATCTTTTTATTGGCCGAATATTTCAAGAGATGTTGAAAATTATTGTAGAACATGTAAGAACTGTCAGTTAAAAAGCCCTGAGAGACAAACAGATAAAATTCCGATTACACCTGTTGTCCGCGCACCATATCCATTTCATACTGTAAATATCGATTGTATACGTGAAATTATTCCGCCGTCAGGAAGGAAGCATAAATATTGTCTTACCTTAATTGATCAAAATTCTAAATGGCCGGAAGTTGTACCATTACGGAGTCTCTCTGCGAAAACAGCATGTAATGCTTTATTAGATATTTTTATGCGCACCGGAATTCCTGAAGTTATCTGTTCAGACCAGGCCACTAATTTTATATCTGAATTGACTAAAGAATTTGATAACCGGTTAGGGGCATGTCCTCGCTTTTCAACTCCATCATACCCCGCTTCAAATGGATTAATTGAAAAATTTAATCGTGTGTTTAAACAAATGCTACATCATGTAATTCGTACGGATCCTGTTAATTGGGATAAACATATTCCTTTTCTACTTTTTGCCTACCGTGAAGTGCCAAATTGCACAACTGGAGTATCACCGTTTAAGCTCATGTATGGTCGAGAAGCTAGAGGTCCCTTGGCAGTACTAAAGTCATCATGGTCAGGTGAAATCCCCTTACCATTGAATCTTAGTAATTCAGCAGTAGACTATTTACAAGAATTAAAAATAAATTTGGAAAGAGCCGCTAACATTGCTTCTCCAACTGCTGCAGAAAAACAAGAAAATTACACTCGCTATTTCAATCATCGAAGTAGAATGAAAGAATTTGAAAAAGGTGATTTAGTATATTTACTTATCCCTGATTCTACCAATAAATTATATGCTAGATGGACAGGACCCGGAGAAATACTTGAAAGAATAAAACCACATTCGTATAAAGTGAAATTACCTGATGGGGGTGTCAGACATGTTCATGCGAATAAAATAAGGAAATTTAACGTAAGAGTACAGACTGTTGGGGTCATTTTTGAAGACGATGTAGAATTTGGTGAAATTCACCCAACACCAATTAAAGCTAATACTTCGAATGAAAATAATATAGAAGTAGACCTTAGTCATCTGGAGGTTGATAAACAATTAGAGTTAAGTAAACTTCTACAAAAACATTCACCGTTATTCTCAGGCAAAATTCAAGTTGCCAACGTTGGAGCACACAAAATTCGTTTATTACCAGGTGCGGAAAGAAAGAAACCATATATTTATAAAATTCCGGAATCACTAAAAAATGAAGTGGACAAACAAATAGAAGAGTTAGAGCATCTAGGACTTATAGAAAAAAGTGAAGCTGAAATAGCTTATCCGGTCGTATGTGTCGCAAAGAAGGACGGTAGCATGCGCTTATGTATAGATTTTCGTCAATTGAACACAGTGACAAAATCTTTTGATTACCCTATGGAAAATGCAACTGAATTAATTAATCAAATAGGAAGTGCTAACATAATTACATGTTTAGATGTATTAAAAGGGTATTGGGAAATTCCTCTAGAAGAACAGAGTCGAGATCTTACTTCTTTTAAAACCCATCGTGCTCAATACCGATGGAAAGTCATGCCTTTTGGATTGCGCAACGCGACTGCCACATTCCAGAAATCGATCAACAATGCTCTGGATGAACATCGTAAGTACAGTCGAGCATATCTGGATGATATTGCTATTTTTTCAAATGACTGGGGAAATCATCTGAAACATCTTGACGCTGTTTTATCCAAATTAACTGAACTGAAATTCACGGTGAATGTTAAAAAATGTGTTTTTGCAAAGGCACAGATCAAGTATCTAGGTCATGTCATAGGAGGAGGTAGACATGAGCCCGATCCGGAGAAGTTACGTGCCATTGAGACAATAGAATCGCCTAAAACCAAAACAGCCCTCAGAAGTGCATTGGGTTTATTTAATTATTATCGTGACTACATAAGAAATTATGCTGAAATCGCCAAGCCTTTAACCGACTTGACAAAAAAGAAAATCCCAGAAATCATTCCGTGGTCTGAGGTTGAAGAAGAGGCTTTAAAAACTTTAAAACAATTATTGTGTGAAGCTCCTAAGTTGTATACACCAGATCCTAAAAAGCCTTACACTATTCAGAGTGATGCCAGTTCTTATGGAGTTGGTGCTTGTCCATCGCAAAGAGATGAGAAAGAAAATTTGTGTCCTATTAGTTTTGCTAGCCAAAAGCTCACTAAGGTGCAACAAAACTGGTCGACTATTGAGCGTGAAGCTTATGCGGTAGTGTGGGCATTAAAAAAATTTGAAGTTTATGTGTTTGGTGCTGAAATTGAACTAATAACTGATCACAATCCCTTAATATATCTTCAGAAATCTGCACCTCAGTCTGCAAAATTACAAAGATGGGCCTTATCTCTACAAAGATATAATATAAATATTTCTCATTGCCCAGGTGCAAAATTAAAAAATGCAGATAGTCTGTCACGACTAGTTACTGTATAAGGATTATTTAAATGATACTTTATTTTGTGTTTAATTTTGGTATGCAGTATTATATCAAGTCGTCTTTCCCTCTGTTGTGAATTGTTAGTGTTTTTTTATATGTTTATTATATATTCATTATAACTATTATGACAAGGCTTCTATACATCTGTTTTGAATTGTGTTTTTATATATATTTTATGCTGTATAGTTGTATGGTTGCTATTTGTCAGATTTTGCTTCGCTTTGCGTAGCACAATCTTATCGGGGGGGGGGGGGTGTCATGCAATCAATATCCTTCCAACCCTTTTTTGTTTAAAAAAGTAAACGGAAGTGAAGAGAAGAGTAGAAGGAATGGTGGTTCGTTCGGAGTAAGTAGGATGTGGGAAGGCATCCGAGTATATTTTGGTTGTTTAAGAAGTAATGTGGTTTAGGTGGAATTTTTATGAATATTAGTGAAAGTGTACATAATGTAAATAATCATCTTGTAAATATCAGCTCTCATTTAATAAACTGTGCATTTAAATTTTAAAAAGAAGAATCGTTGTGTCATTCGGCTGTCATGATATTACAGCACGTGCTGTACTGAACTGATATTCTGGCTTGACTAATTAATGTTAGGGAACAGATATCGCAGACGCACCGGGGTTGGTTCAATTTTTTGTGGTGCTATTTTGGCGAGAAATCCCCATTTTCGAATACCTGTTAGGCCTAGCTTGCGAAAACATGATAGTTTTATTTTATAATAAAATTGTAGTATAATTTTACTTTAAAACTCACACATTTAATTTTATTACTACACTCAGTTTTATTTAACAAACACGTTATTTTTATTACACATATTTTAATTTTATTTCTTAATTATTTTTATAATTTTTTGTTTTTAATTTATTTACATACACATTTCATTTTATTATAAAATACCAAGTTGCCATGCAAAGCAAAAGTCACCAGGTTACCCCATCAGGCAAAAAATCGCCATTTTGGCGCCAAAAAGAAACCCCGGTACCTTTACGACATCTGTACCAATGTAGTTTAAAGGTATTTTTATTCTTAATGTTTCTTTAGAAGTTTAAATATATATATATAAGAAAAATACTACAATACTAAAAAAATTGGATCGCAGTGTGAAATCTACGCACGGGTCCCACTGGTATAAAATAATGTTTTTCATCTTTATTTCTTTCATATTTTAAAATCAGCTCTCATAAAAAATTATTAATTGTAATGTTTATTAAAAATTCATTCAAATAGTAAATTGAAAGTTAACTACTGGGAACTATTATATATAAATAACAAATTGCTTCACAATCTTTTACTATAAATATTAAATTATTTGTCTTCAGAGTATTTTTAAATATCTTTAAAACTTACTATTCAGCTTTATGCATCATTACGTGAAGCATTAGTGCAGGAACAATTTAATTTAATGTTCTCCGCGAATACCTATTAATTTCTGTAATATGTGTAACGCAGTAACAAGTAACTTAAAATGAAAACTTTAGAAAGTTTTGGGAATAATTTTACTTCAGTTTTTATATTCTTCATATTGATTTTTCTATACAATTAACTCATCTGCTTGAATTAAGGTAAATTATCCTTATCGATAATTTCAAAGTTTTTTGATAATTTCTAATATGTTTCATAAAATTATATTTTAAACACTTCTATTTGATAGGTTTATTACATTATATGTATTAACTATTGCATTTCTCAAACAAGTATCATATACATTATTTCTGTTGTCAACATCCCTTTTTCTAAGCAAATACAAAATGCAGACAGATAAATCAGATACCATATGAAAGAATTTGTAACGGGCTTCTGACATAGTACACTCACATTTCGTTAAAACATGTTTTTTTTATTGAAAATTACTGTTAAATAAAAAATTAAATCGGCATTGTTTTCATGAATGAAATGAAAGGTTTTTCTCAAATCAGTGTTGCCACAAAAATAAAATACCGCATTATACAATGCTCAATAATGTTTATAAAAAAAATAAAGAGTACAATAAAGATAAAGTGGGAGATTGTTGCTTCACTGGTTTATTTTATAGTTATGATTAAAAAGCAAAACTGAAATTCAAAGGTTCAATTTATTTTTTCTTGTCCCTTTTTTTTCGAAACAGATGATTTCACACTCTAAAAACGACATTTTCAAAACTGAGCAAAAAATACTCAAATCTGAGTATGTCGCATTGTCAGAATGGCTCCGAATCAAAATGAGTCAAGTTTGAAAGATGTATATACTCATTTCTGAAAACATGCACACACTCAAGAATAAAACATCATAACATCATATGCTCATAGTTGAGTATGTCCATGTTTCAAAAATGAATATGAAATGACTTCTCCATGCTCTTTTGAAAGTATTTCCATGTTTCAAAAATGAGTTTGAACTGATTCTAATCATTTTTGAGTATGTCCATGTTTCAAAAATGTGTATGCACTGACCTCGATGTGCTCAGTTTTGAGGATGTCCATGTTTCAATATTCTGAGTATTTCTGGTATTTCAGAATTGAAAGCATTGGTTCGTCATATTTGAAACAAAAAGTTTCATAACAAAAGGAAAACATCGATTTACTCAGATTTGAAAATGGCATTTTTCTCAGTGCATCCTCTAATGTAGTTAAAATACGACTGATAATTTTTTTCTTGCCTTTGCTATCTTTGATTAGTTTTTTTTTGTGTAATTTCTGTGGAATACATTAGATGATATTCTTGTTTGACTAATGTCAGATTAATTTTGACACAATTATTCTAATTATTAAAGAAATCATATGAGGTGTGTTCTTCCCAACTGGGCGAACAAATCCTGCCCCAGACATTTTCGCCCATTTGACTAATGTTGTTTGCAGATATTTTTAGTCCTTAATTTTCCTTTAGAAAATTAAACCTGCATATAAAAAATTTTAGATATTGTTAAAAAATATTATACTGCAGTGTGAAATCTTCACACTAATACACTGGTTTTTTCTTAGTTTTAATGTGATGTAGAAATGTAATTTTATTTTGTACAGTTTAAGTAATTGGAGGTTCTTCTAAAATGATTTTTAATGCATTTCATGAACCTTTAAAGTGTTTAGAATATACCCTCAAAACCATTTTTATTCCAGCCAACATTTAAGTCATGACATTCATTTTAATGGACCAGTGTTACGCTGACAAAAGGGGTGATCAAAATTTTAAGACGCATCTTTTATGAAATTTTTTTTTGAACCCGTTTACGTTCTCATGCATTTAAACCGTTAAGCCACTGACTTTTATTTTTATTTATTTATTTATTTATTTATTTTTTGAAAATTAAACTAGACTTTTTAAATCGGAGTTCGAACCTTCAATTATATTTTCTTATAATTTCGATTTTTTAAACAGTTTTGAAAATGGAAAAATACCACAAAAAATTGACCCCAAATTTCACAGTCGCCATTTTGTGAAAATTTTATTTAACTTATCAATTTGAGGTTTTGCTTCCAACTAATTAGAATCCATGTAAATATTTTGTTTAAGGTGATTGTTAGGAGAGCATTCAATTTACTTTGCATACGTAATTAACTTTGGAAGAGTTTAGATAGATTAAAATATCAATATTTTTGTATGAAAATATTCACACACTTAGATGAAAGTAGAATAAATTCAATGCCAAATAAAGCCATTTACAATATATTTCTTTTAAATGCTATTATATTGCCATTTTCCAATTTTAAAAAGATCGTGTAGTTTTTAATACGCACCTATTCCCCATACACTAATCCATGAATACCATTTAAATGTATATGTTATTCATAATTGATTGTACCAGTCACATTTTAATACGATCTAGGCCTCGTCACGGTGAAGGCCTCGTCACCTGATCAAGGTTCTAAATTACGAGACGACCTCGAGTAGCGATGGCATGGCGCATGGGTGTGCGATGCAGCGTGAAATTAGTAAATACTCCAGCATCTCACATCCGTCCGACATGATTTTGCTACACTGTGCAGTGCTGAACCGTCTCATCCAACATCAATTAGCAACCGGCCAACTAAGAAAAAGCAACTTAGGCAACAAGATGCACTGACGCCACGTCGTCTAGAGATTTATGAAACAGATCTTCGCCATACGTAGATCAGGCGAATCCTCGCTCCGTTGCCAGACATCAATCCGTTAAGCTGGGCAAAAGCCCGGTAGGTAGGGGCCTGGTCAGCAGTCTAAACAAAATACTATGAATTGCAGCAGAATTAGTCAGAGGGTATACTTTTCCCTATGACTATCATAAAAAGATAATATTGCTTCGACAACAGCATCGTATATAAAACTATGAGCATATGGGGAAATATTTTGATATTTTTTGCTAAAAAATATTTCATTTTCAGATTTACTCTTTTTTGATTCCATGCCTTTAATTCCTACCTACGTACCTACGTACTTACGTACGTATTTTCTATTGTCATTCGATATTTTGGTATCAAAGTTCAGAAAATTTTATGTCTTTTACATCTACATGGTTACGACACTATATTAAAATCTTCTTTAATTTAGTTTTATTGTAAACATTTTCAAAAGTAAACAAGTTAAGATCTGCTCAAAAAATTTCCCAATGGAGGTCGTTAAAAAAGGACATCGTTATTTTTGTTCTTTATTTCCTATCGTGGTCATGAAGGTATTTTACAAAATCCACTTTTTTTTTTGTTTATTGTACAGCTAAAATCTTTATTTGCAACTTATTTCATTTCAATTTCATTTGCATCTTTATTTTATCATCAACACTCGTCAGATTTAATTGATTGTAACTTTTACTAAAAATTTATTTAATTAGCAAATTAAACGCTCACTGTTGGAGATTACCTATGAATAACAAAGTGCTTGAGAAATTAATACTATAAATATTAAAGACTTTACCTTCAGAATAATTTTAAATGGTTTAAACCTTACTATACAGTTTAATGCATCAATACTTGAAGCATTAGTGCAGGAATAATTTAATTCTATGCTCTCATTGAATGTCTGTTAAATTTCTGAAAAATGGAAACTGCACTAATAACTCACTTAAGATAGAAACTTTAGAAATTTTTAGAGATAATTTCGATTTAGTTTGGTATTTTTCATATCGATTTTTCTATATAATTAACTCTTGTACCCGAATTAAGCTGAAACTTCATTATCTATAATTTCAAAATTTTTATCTTAAGCTAAATAGTTTCAGATACTTTATAAAATTATAAAATCCTTCTTCTTGAAATTATAATGTTTATTAACTTCCCCATTTCTCAAACAAGTATTCGAATATTGTTTACATCATTGCGTAATAGTTTCAATATGATGGTGAAACGTAATTTCATTTAGTACAGTTTAATTAATCAAAGTTTATGTAATATCTTGCTTAGTTGAATAAATTAACTTTGCAAAATGGCTACTATATTACGTGACCTTGAGTTGGTTTTTGAGTCACTTTGCGAGGCTTTGAGTTATGTATATAAATATTTTAATAATCTTTGGATATATTTGAAAATTTTCTTTCTAAAAATTGCTAAATTAAAGTGCCATTATAGTGTATATTTAATAGCAGCCTCGCATAGACTCTAATGTACATAAAGAAAAGCATATTGCTTCAAAAGCAACGTCTAATATATAGAGTTGCAGTTACATGGGGGAATAATTTTGGTACTTTTTGTTTTAAAATATATGAATTCTGAAACTATTCTTTTTGATTCTATTTGTTTCAAACCTACCTCTATTGCTAGAACTTGGTTATTGTGCAGTGCAAAATTCTACTTTTAACTTATTTTCATTGTGAACATTTTGAAATGAAAACAAATTTAGACATGTACAGAAATGTATTCAAAGAAGATCATTAAAGATCTATATATTTTATTATTATTATTATTATATTTGCATGTTGTGTTGGTGAAATGAAGATGCTTTATAAAATCAACTCTTCTAATTAATTTTTTAATATTTTTTTTTTATGTTTCTCTGTTTTCACATGAACATTTGTAGTCTGTCACCTCATTTCTAATAGCAGATTCACAAAGACAGAATCTACTTTTTTTGTAAATACAGAATCGCAAAAAATGACGTCATTGTATCATATAAAATATGTCCGTCTGCATATAACAACGCAAAAACTACCAAGTCGAATCGTTTAAAATTTAATATATATAATCGTTGCACAATTCTGTCGAGTCATTTCAAATGTTATGAAAATCGAATCAAAATTTAAACAAATATTAATAAAAGTTTTCTTTATTCTATTAAATCCTATCGTACGTAATCTGTATTATAAAAGCGCAAGTCATGTGACTGAGGAAAACAAATACGGGCAACCCATTTCTTTTTTCTTATTCCAAGAGGCCATTTTTATTCAAAATTAATTTTTCGAATAATATTGCATAAAAGTGACATTTTTAGAAAGATCGTTCAAAAAAATTGTTTGCTTGAGAGATGAGTTACATCTAAATATGTATAGAATCTGAGATAACTTCAGTAGAAATTAGGTTGATAGCCGGATATCTCAATACATTAAAGAAAATAAGCACAAGAGATTCCTTCATTATGAGTGATAAAAATATGAGTGATTCATTATGAGTGATAAATCTCAATCCATTAGAGTAAATAAACACAGAAATCAGAAATCAGAAATCACCCTCTCGTGGAGATCCAGCCGTTAAGCATAGGAACTTTTCTCCACGAGGGGAAATGTTTATTGAAAATTCATATTCTAGAATACAGATGTTGAATATTACATTAGAGATTAAAATAAAATTAGTACAAAGTTAGTTTTTACAATACTGGTTGAGATTACAACATTTCTTAATATAAATATATATATATATATATAAGAAAAAGTATATAATAGAAAGTAATTAGAAAATTTATGAAAAGAATACTTAATCATCACACAACTAGTAATTTTGCATGGTTCAAGCTGTAAGCTGAAATAGGAACAGTATGAGTAAAAAAATGTAAACAGTATGTGAACTATAATTTACAAATTACAAAAACAAAATATATTCTATTAAAAAGTACTTTATAAATGTAGGAAAAAGGATCATAGATCCTTTTTAATAAAGAAAAAATGTTTATTCAAAATGTTGTAATTTTCTTTTAGTTTATCATAGTTTAAAGGATCAAACAGAGTTATATTCAGATTTTGTCTCACTGTGACATTTTTATTGAAATTGAAAGTATGTCTCATTAGAGGACAATTACCATATATGTAATGTAGAACCGTTCCTGAGCTTTTTTGGCATATACATGTTGGGGAGGAGCGTTTTCTTATTTTATTTTTAAATGATGGGAAGCTACTGTGTTCACTAATGTAGTAAATTATGACTGGTTTTTTGCAAATAAAGTTCAGATCCACTTTTCGTAAAATTTCATAAGTATCTCGGCCTTTTAATGAATATGACCAATCCTGCTGCCAATCTGTGATTATTTTTAGTCTAAAAAATAATTTGACATTTGAAAATGGGAATAAGAGAGTCTCCTTCTCGTTGTAACGATCATTTGTGATAGCACCTTTTGCCAGCAAATCTGCTCTTTCATTACCCTCTGTTACAGCGTCCGATTTGGTCCATAGAACAGTTACTTGATTTTTTGGGAATTGACAATAAAATGCTGTATATTTTAGTTATTAAATAATTTCGTGAAAACATTAATTTAGTAAATAAACACAGGAGATTCGTTCATTATGATTCATAAAATATTAAACCATGGAGTTAATCATTCGCAAAGCAAGATCTCAATGGCGAATTTTGCTGCGCTGTCTGGTATAGAAAAATAAATTTGCATTTGTAAACGTGGCATACGTAATAAGAAAAAAAAAAGGGCATGCTCATTTCGCTCATAACAGACGATATAATTTATTTCGCTTAAATAATAAGGATGATTTTTTTTATATTGTGAAACTAGTTATAAAACGAACGCATCTCATTTGTCACGTTTAACGTACAATTTAAATCTTGTTAATGTTGATTTATCATGTTTGTCTGCAAAACAAGTTTGTTGAACATGAAAATGTTTAATCGAGAATGGATAACATCCGAAAAACTTATATTCTGGGTTATGAGAAAACTGAATGATACACTATAATAAAAAAGAAAACTGTCCAGTTAAACTGAATGCATTGAGCACACAGGCTATTCACACTAATTGTATATTATACTCTTATTTCAAAGAATAATGCCCCTCAAAAAATAAAGAAATCAGCAATATCTTAAGGGTGATCATCCCCTCGTCCTCCCCTCTTATAGTTAACCAATGAACCCATAAACAAATCAGGGAAGCCCCTTATTACAATGAACATATATACAAAATATGAAGCAAATCGGATAAATCTGCATGAAAAATTCATTTATCTAAATCAAGGGGTATTAGCCCCTCTTTCCCCCTTTATACTTAACCAATGAACCCCCAAAACTAGTCAGGGAAGTGCCTTACCACAATGGGCTTATATATAAAATTTAAAGAAAATCGGATAATTTTGCACGAAAAACAAATTTATCTAAATTAAGGGGGAGAATTAGCCCCCCCTCCTTTACCCCTTATATTTAACCAAAGAACCCCCATAACTAATATGGAAAGCGACGTATCACAATGCACCTATATACAAAATTTGAAAAAAATCGGATAATTCTGCATGAAAAACCCATTTATCTAAATTAAGGGGGGATTAACCCCCTGTCCCCCCCCCTTATAGTTAACCAATGAACACCCAAAATTAATCAGGGAAGCGCCTTATCACAATGAGCTTATATACAAAATTTAAAGAAAATCGGATAATTTTGCACGAAAAACAAATTTATCTAAATTAAGTGGGAGAATTAGCCCCCCCCCCCCGCTTTACCCCTTATATTTAACCAAAGAACCCTCAAAACTAATAAGGAAAGCGCCGTATCAGAATGAACCTATATACAAAATTTGAAGAAAATCTGATAATTCTGCATGAAAAACTTATTTATCTAAATTAAGGCGGGATTAACCCCCTGTCCCCCCCCTTATAGTTAACCAATGAATACCCAAAATTAATCATTGAAGCGCCTTATCACAATAAACCTATGTACAAAATTTGAAGAAAATCGGATAATTCTGCTTGAAAAATTTATTTATCTAAATTAAGGGGGAGGGGTAGCCCCCCCCCTCTCCCTCCCTTCCACCAATAAACCCCCAAAACTAATCAGGGAAGCGCTTTACCACAATGAGCCTATATACAAAATTTGAAGAAAATCGTATAATTCTGTATGAAAATCCCATTTATCTAAATTAAGGGAGGATTAGCCCTTTTCCCTTTATACTCAACCAATGACCCCCCCTCCCCAAAAAAAAAACTAATCAAGGAAGCGCCTTACCACAATGATACTATATACAAAATTCGAAGAAAATCGGATAATTCTATATGAAAATCCCATTTATCTAAATTAAAGGGGGGGGTTAGCCCCCTTTCCTCCTTTCCCCCTTTATACTCAACCAATGATCCCTCCCAAGAGTAATCAGGGAAGCGCCTTATTACAATGAACCTATATACAAAATTTGAAGAAAATCTGATAATTCTGCATGAAAAACCCATTTATCTAAATTAAGGTGGGGTTAGCCACCGGTTACCCCCTTTATACTTAACCAATGAACCCCTAAAACTTATCAGGGAAGCACCTTATCACAATGAACCTATAAACAAAATTTGAAGCAAAACAGTTATTTCTATCAAGAGTTATCGCGTTACGTACGTACGTACATAAATACGTACATACGTACATACAGAACGGGCGGGCACATTAGCTCTCAGGCTTTGATAGCATGTGAGCTAAAAACTACTCGGAAACGTTTCTGAAAATCAGCGGCAACAAAAGAAACTTTATTTTTATAAATGCTTCTTTAAATCTAAAAAATATATCGGTTTCTGATATTTCTAATCATAAAGACCGCTTTTCGGAATTCTGGGTTATTCGGAAGAGGTTATTGTATACTTTCGTTCTTGGTTATATTATATTTTCAAAGATTAAGAAACATCTGTCTTTTTTAACAGTTTGTAAAAGAGTATCCACTGTAATGCGTGGCAATACATGAATTGTTCTATCACGAAGAAAAATATCTCTAAACTGTTATAGATATCCTGAAACAGAACAAATATATTGAAAATCTTCTTAATTGAGCTTCAATTGAGATTGTGCATTATTGAAATCTTCTTTCTGTAGTGAAAGTGCACTGTAAAAAAAAGACATTTGTGTCTTAATCTAAAAAATATATAACCATGAACGGAAAGATACAATAACCTCTTCCGAGTTATCCACTATTTCTAAAAGCGTTCTTTATCGTTAGAAACATCAGAAACTCATATACGTTCGATATTTAAACAAGAACAAAAAATCAAGCGTCAAGCATAGATTATGTAACACTTTCCAACAATTCCAAAATAATTTTAGAAATCTAATAATAATAATGTAATAATAATAATAATAATAATAATAATAATAATAATAATAATAATAATTTAATAAGTTGAAAGGTAATATCTAAGTAAACAATTTGAAAAATGCAGATTATATTTAAAAGCACAATTTCAAAATTACGAACAATATTCGGGAAAATATATGAATTCTTTTGTTTATCCCTGTATACGATATATAGATATGTATATGTACTACATAAAATGCTAAATTTTAGTTCAGTTAAAAAACACGTAGCACAGTTTAAAGTTCTCCTTCTTGAATTTCCGTCAATAAACGGAAATATACTCGAGAACTTTTGTGCTGTCCTGTATATGATCTATATAATTTATACACAACAAGTAATAGACAAAATATGAGTTATTTTAAAAATGCGTTCTGTAACTGAAAACGCACTTCCCGCAATTATGGTTAACAGAGAGTACCGAATTCTTTTGTGTGTCCCTGTAAATGAACGATGAATGCTATACACAGAATATTCTGTAGTAAGCATCTTGTAATGCGCCTTAGCATATATTAATTTGGATATGTTTGAAATAGTGAAACATTATTAAAATAAACCTCAAACGATATTTCCCCATAGACCATAATGTAACGAAATTTCTATGAGTGTCCCTATAAAGGAACTATGCACACTATAAAGTGCTATGCACACTATATTCTATAGCAAGCCTCTTGTAGTGCACTTCAGTGATATATATGAATTTAATTATATTTGTAACAATGTAGCATCATTAAAATAAACCGCAAATGATCTTTCCCCATAGACTAATGTAACGGAATTCTTTAGAGTGTTCGTATAAAAAAACTATAAGCGCTACACACTTAATTTTCAATACCGAACATGTCACTGTACACCTCTGTAACATATATAAATCGAATGACAATCCGAGTATATTTACGCGAGTTAGAGCACAGATAGACATACAGACGGCAGACACACAAACCGAATTCATAAACACTTTTAACTATGTTGGAAAGTGTTAATAAATAATTTCTAAAAAAAAAAGTTTTTTTGCTGCAGCTAATTTTCGGAAACGTTTACGAGTGGCTTACATAATGTTTTAATCAGTTTTCTCAACATGGAACATAGGTTTTTCGTGTGCCATCAATTCCTAAATAAACATCTTCATGAATACAAAGGATGTGAATTATCACTTTACTACACAGCGTACCACCAACAGAGTGCAAAAAATTTCAGACCGGGGATCGAACCCGGAACCTTTGGTATGACGCACCAATGCTTTACCATTTGGAACTGTCCAAACGACATCCAGTTTACCATTATTTCTCTCTTATAATAGACTGGGAGGCGGCAGCACAGACAGTCACCTCATCGAGTTCACGGCCGAAATTCCAGAATTAGTTAAGACTCGATTTGCATATTAAAACGCAATCGGTCTGTCAAGATATATCTTGGTGGAAAACGCTTTAAAACCCGCTTTTAGCGGTACGTTTACCATTGTGTTTTCCTGCACCCAAAGGTATGAAAACATGGAGGACTTTGAACAGGAACACACAATGGTAAACCTACGAGCCAACCGCTAAAATCAGGTTTTCGGATGTTTTCCACCAAGATATGACTTGGCAGGCCAATTGCGTTTTAATATGCGAACCAAGTTTTAACTAACTCTGGAATTTCAGCCGTGAACTCGATGAGGTGATTGTCTGTACTGCCAACTCCCGGTCTATATGGCAAGGCTATGAATCTGCAGCACAAGATGGAACGTCAATCATCAGTACACAACTCCAGATGCATGCATGGGACAAATTTAAACCCAGTATCGGTGAATATTTATATATCTAATTAAATTTTCAGCAGAACTGAAATTACGCTGTAAATTAATGGGTACAAAGGATGTGAATTGCCACTTTACTACACAGCGTACAACAAACAGAGTGAAAAAACACTTTCATGTTCAACAAACATGTTTTACCGTGACACATGATACAATTACAATTTTAACATTTTGCAAACTACAGCATTACATCCGCAACTGCAGCATTACAGCATTAACAAACATTAATGCTATTGGAACGTATTCTATTACTTTTGCATGTATAAATTCATTTATTCAGCTGAAAATGTTTAATTGAGAATTAATAGTATCCTAAAATCCAATAATCTGGTTTGAGAAAAATGTATAATACAATATGAAAACGTTTCTGAAAATCAGTGTCAGGAAAAGAAACTTTGTTTTTATAAATGCTTCTTTAAATATAAACAAGTAATATAAAAACATTTTTTTAAGTCAATTCCTACTTTTTAATCATAAATATATAAAATAAACCCGTGCAGCATTAATGACCCACGTTATCGTTATTGAACATTATTTTATAATCATCATTGCGGTATTTTATTTCTGTGGCATCACTCATTTGAGATAAATCTTTCATTTCATTTATGAAAACAATGGGAGGAATTTTTTTTCTCCCATTTAAAAATTAAAATTAATTAATTAAATTTAATGAATGAATTAATATTTGAAAAAAAAAACTGTATTAACATCAATTGTCATCCAGTACAAGTTAAAAAAAATGTATTTGAACTTGAATGGATGAATAGAAAATATTTTATTAACGATTGAAAATTCCAACAAGATATATATAGAGAGAGTGTGAGCTAATAGTAGGAATTTAAAAAATATTGGTTTCTGTGGCTTCCAAAATTAAAGAACGCTTTTCGGAATAAACGGTAACTAGGAAGACGTTATTATATATTTTTATTAGTGGTTGTATTATATTATTATAGATTAAGAAACATTCGTCCTTTATAACACTTTCCAACCTAGTTGAAAAGTATTTATGTATGCCGTCTGTCCGTGCTCTAACTCCCGTAAAAATATTAGGATCGACTTGAAATTTTTTGACATGTATTCAATTATGCATTTTTAACACTTCCCAACCTAGTTGAAAAGTGTTTATGACTTCGGTTTGTCTGCCGTCTGCCCGTGCTGTAACTCCCGTAAATATGCTTCGATTGTCCTGAAATTTTTGTATGTTACTGTCGTTTACTATAGCATGATCCCTATTTCAACTGAAGTGTGTAGCACTTATAGTTATTTACAGGGACAGTCAAAAGTATTCCGTTACATTACAGTCAATGGGAAATAATCGTTTCAAGTACATTTTGATGACGCTACGTCATTTAAAACATGATGAAATTGATATATAATTATGAGGCGCAATAAAACATGCTTTTTGTAAAATATGGGGTGCAAAGCATTAATTATACATTTACAGGGTCAAACAAAATAATTCTGTTATACATCGTTCTATGGGGAAAAATCGTTTGCAGTGTAATTTAGTGATATTGCTCTATTTCAAACATAATGAAAATTATATGCATTACTAAGGTTCACTATATTGCTCTCTTGAAAGCGCGGTGTGCATTACGTTTATTTACAGGGACACACAAAAGATATCGGTTACAGTACATGTGCGATATTTACAGTCTATATGTGACAAGTGCGTTTTTAAGTTTAACTACATTTTTTCACAGTACGTGTGTGTTTATAAACTCGGTTGTTCATATACAGGGCTACACAAAGGAATCCGTAAGTATTACAGACTATGGGAGTGAATTGCTTAAGGATAGTTTTTAATTGTGTTACGAATTTTCTTGCTGAACAATAATATATTTGGTATAGTAATATATGTTTGTGGAATATAAATAAATTCATATACAGGGCTACGCAAAGAAAAAGATACATTGTCGTTTACGGTTGGCAATTGCTGCGAGTGAGTTATAAGTTGCCTTTTAGCTTAATATGTGGAGTGTACAAAAGTATTGAGATAATATACAGGGCTGTACAAAGGATTTCGAGTGCATTTCCATCGATCGGAGAAAATTGCTAAATGTGAATATTCTAACTGAATTAAATTTTATCATGCTATATATCCACATCTATTGATCCTATACAGGGATGCACAAAATAATTCGACTACTTTTTTGACACTGGAAGGTAATTTCGAAAACTGTATTTTTAAATGTGGTATGTGATTTTTAAACAGTTTACGTACATATCTTCTTTCACCTTATTTAACGGTGAAGTTTCGTTACAGTTTTCTGGCTGTGTTGGAAAGTGTTTCATAATTTATGCTTGACGCATGATTTTTCGTTCTTGTTTTACGCTGTGTTGTGTTTACTTCGGAAACTACCATTCGGCCACACAATAAAATATAAAAGCAAATCACTGTTCGTGAACGTGGAATCTAGCATTACTGGCAGAAAATTTTGTTTCCATGCAGGATTGCCAGATTTATCTCTCTTTCTCTCTTTTTAAAAAAGGAAGATTTACATTGACATTCATTCGTTTCGATGTTACAAACTTAGCATTATTTTCCATATCCAACCAATTATATTGTATGTGCCAGTAATAAACCATTTTAGAAATTTTCCTTAAAACAATTCATTAATTAACCGTTATAATTAACATTTTCCAACTGTACTTATATTGCATTAATTTTATTAACTAATTTTTCAAGCATATATCTTATTATGAATTAAAAAATAATTGTAGAAAACAGAAATAAATTAAATCATCCTAAATTTTAATAATGACATGAAATTATTTATAATGGACAACCTACAAAACTATATGTTTGAACTTAGAAATAAAAATTAAATAAAATGAAATAAACAATCAATTATTAAAATTTAAGGTAAAAAATGTACTAAATTAAAAAAAATAAATAAATTCTAATTTAACAAATTACAAGGACCATTGGGAAAATTCGGAGGGATAGCGGGACAGTGTTCTAACTTTACCATAACCGTTACCTCGTACTATAAGACATTTAAAAATTTTATTAATTTAGCCCCCCCCCTTATAATATCCCCTCTTATACCAGACCTATTCGCCGCACCCTACTATAACATAGCTTCCCCACGCTAGCTATTCCACCCACGCACTATAGTATGATCTCGGCAGCAGGAGGTGTTACCACCGCACCGCCGGCTGCTGACGCGAGTACCATTCCCTATCTTTTGACTTCCTGTTTGGTAACGAAAGTAGAATAAACCGAAATATCCAAATAGGATGCCAACTTTAGGTGTTAACATTGAAATTTTTAAAGTTTGGTACAATTTCTATTTCTAGACCATCCCCTAAGCAAAATTTAAGTATTGATTTAACTCTTGTTTAGATTGATGACTGAGCTAAAAGTATTTTGAGGAAATTAAAGTTGAAGACCACGTTTTTTTTCCTTTATAAGACGATTTCTCATCCGAAGTCAATTTTTGAATTCGGCTTTTTTTCATATCTGATAATTTGCATCTATCCTTTTTGTAACGATTTTATGCATTTATATTGCCTATTCAAAGAAAAATTCGTCTAAAGTTACAGAATTTCGTTAAAAACGCGTAAAAAATTCTTCTAAAGTTACAGAATTTCGTTAGAAACGCTTAAAATAGTAAAATGCGAACATCATTTGGTCCATTCTCGACCGAAAGTAACAACCATTTTCCCAATGGTTAAAAATTATAAAGTAGATCAGATAACTTACAATAACATCAAGTTTAGATAACTACGGAAGAAATCGTTGTACGGGAAAGCTTCAAACGTACAATTGACGGGAAGACACGTGCAATTTGGCAGCGGTATTTTGATGTAATGTGGAAAATTACTTTTCTATGAATATTAAATATATGAATACTTTTTTACAGTCACTGTATGTACAGATTGATTGAAAGGTTTATTTTTCATTCTATTTTTTTAAATTGTATAGTCTAAAACTTTTAAGTACATTAAAGTAATTAAAATGAACATTCTCTATTTTCAAAATATGCAAAATGCTGAAAAGAACACAGTATCTAATATTCTGTTTTTTTATTATAAAAAATAATAATAATTTTTAGAAGAAAAATAAATCAGATATTTTAAAGGCTAATAATTTTTTTATGAAATCATTTGTTAGTAAAATAAATTTAGTATAAAAAATGCATTACTGTTTGTAGATAAATATGAAAAGTCATGTTCAACATAGCAGAATTTTATTTTTAACTCTGAATACGATTCTATTCAGGGTTATCAGAAAAGAATCATCCGATTTCAAAATTTATTATTTTCCTTACTTACAAACAGAAAATTATAATTACTATGTCATTGTAAAGGAAAAATGTCAGGTTTTTTTCACAAGGGTTCGATATGACTTTCTTTAGCCATCCGTATAATATCATTGCAATATGCCAGTTCATGCCAAATACTTTGTAATGCTTCACTATTAACTGTTCATAACGCATCACAAATGTGTTCTTTAAGTTCGGGCAAACTGGTACGCAAAGGAGGTATGAACTCAAGATCTTTGACGTATCCCCAAAAAAAGAAGTCGCAAGGGGTTAAGCAGGTGGCCTAGGAGGGTTGCTGTGTAGGTCCACATAATCGGCTGCACTGCGACCAATCCAATGGTGTGGTAGTTCTCTGTTTAGAAATTTAAGAACCTGCAAATGCCAATGGGGCGGTGCACCATGTTGTTGAAAAATGAAATTTTGCAAATCTTCCTTCAACTGAGAGAAAAGCCAAATTTTAAACATATTGAGATAGGTAATACCACTCACTGATTTTTCGGCAAAAAAAGAACGGTCCTCAAACCTTTGATGAAGATACAATGTTATGAACTAGACATTTAACATTTTACCTTTACAATGACATATAATTATAATTTTCTGATTGTAATTATGGAAAATATTAAATTTTGTAATCGGATGATTCTTTCCTAATAACCCTGTATATTATTACTTTTATGTTTTAAAGGCTTGTATAAAAACAAACACTTTTGACGCAAATATCAATTGTGTTATAAATTACACTGTAAGAATGTCTTACAAAAGCATATTAACTTATTCTGGAACATTTGAAAAACAAATATATCAAACATCATTTTACTTAATGCGTTCGATCTGGCTGTTCAAAGATTCCATCAAAGATAATTGCCTGTGTCTGGAAAAGTAACATTACTCTGTGAAGTAAATGTAATGCTCATACACAAAGTAAAACATGTGTAATACAGTCATTAATTTTCTAGTTTCGTAAATGTAGATAAATAAAATAAAAGCTTTTCTGATAGTATGATTCATTTAGTTTGTGAAAACATATTTTTATGACATTATGGACAATTTATTTTAACCTATGTCACTTCCTTTATCCGAGTTATAATCTAACAAAATTTTACACAGATAATTTTTTTTATCTGTATAATGCCTATAAATAGATTATCTATTTGTATTTTTGTTTAAAAAAAATCATTCTTTGTGTTTTTCCTATAGTTTTTAAATGATAATGTTATAAAACTGTAATGATATGAGTTGAAGAATAGCTTTTAACCATTAAAGTAATTCGGCAAGATAGTAGAGTAATTTTAAATAACATCTTGCTAACATAATATTCTGCATACGCTCATTAGCAAATAAACCTATGAACACTCATTCACGCATACAGTATGCCCATGCCCACTAAAGTCCCTTGCCACCCTTTTAACTTCGGAATGGCTGGTGCTATATTCATAAAAGTGGTGTCTAAGTATACTAAAGTAATCATGCGCTATTGAATGAAACCGGCTACAGCGCCACCTGGTGGAAAAGTGTGAAGTTAGAATTCCTATCTCGAAAACGGAAACAGATAGGGGAAATAAGTGATTTACAAAGTTGTAGAGCATCATTGATTTAGTACAAAAAGTCACCTTTTGGATATTAATGAGAAGAATAGAACGGTTAAAACGCGCATTTGATTTTTCGTGATTTCCTACACTGTGACGTCACGAAACTTGAACGGAAGGAGGAATAATTATCTTTCGGACAAAACACGACACTGCAATGTGGCACAGTGGTATCGCTTGTGATTCCCAATCAAAACGACGCATTACGGATGCTTGTGCCAACGTGTCACCCTCTATGCTCCATAGTGTGCAACGTGAAATTCAAACAAGGATCCAAATGTGCATTGCAGCTAACGGAGAGAAGTTTGAACATCTCAAATAAAGTTATATTGTTTTTCTCATGTTGAGGCCTTTTGCCGTGCGGAATTTTTGCCGTTGACTGATTTCCCGTTCTTGTAAAAGAGTTTAACCAACAGCGCTTGATCTGGTAACTTTAGCATACTTCTGACATTGAATAAATAATTCATATGCATCGAGGTGTTTTCTTGATAGCCTGATTTGCATAAATCTTCTTCATATTATACACGCCAGCGCCCTCTATCGGTAATTTTTTGAACCATAACGTTTTTGTTATAAAAAAAATCCGATCGTCCTCTAATCTTATTCGTGTAAACCGCAGTTTTTTAGCATCCTTTGTTCATTTTTAATGAATTTTTAAAGTTTTGACGAATTTATGGATCACCCGGTACTTTAGCAAAATATAGAGTAATTTCGTAAATTTTATTTCTTTAAACTCATTTCCACCTTAACAAAATATAATCCCTGGTCATATCTATAAAAGTTATTATTTTCGAGTAAATGTAATTTTTCTATGAAATGTATTAATAATATCGCAATTTCTCACTAGGTATTTATGTCATCATGTCTTTCTTCAACAAGTAACACAGCAGGAAGAAAGAGATAATTAAACGAGCCTCTGGGCGAACTCGAAGAAAGGAAAGTGTTATATTAAATGATATATCCGCAATCATTATTCACTCGTTTGATGTTTATTGGTCTGAGTTAGAAAATCTTTCAATTTCCTGTTTTTATTATAATACTAGTATGAATAGAAATATTGTATCTAACAGCATTTTTATTTCATTGATAAACTATTTCCGTATTACCAACATTAGATATTGATAATGGTTTGTCGTTAAAGTTGTGTTATAAAAAAAATACGCGTATTAAGTAATTTCATATTTATTTTGGGCCACTTGTTAGGTGTTGTTCGTAATTATATAAATACGTAGCACCTACAGTCGTCGTCTGGTCCGTCTGTCCGCATATAACAGAGCAGAAACTACCCAACCGAATGGTTTGAAATTTAATATGTATAATCGTTTCAGAATTTTTTCGAGTCATTTCAAATTTTATGAAAATCGAATCAAAACTTAGAAAGATATTAATAAAAGTTTTCTTCATTCTATTAAGTCCTATCATACGTAATTAATTTAATGATATCTCATGATAAGTAATGATTCTAAGTTGCCATGGTGATTACGTCCTATTTAAGATGGAGTCCTATTATTTCCGTATTACTGAATTTAAAAACCGAATTTGTATACTAAAATTGTTTAAGTATAGTAGTCATATAATCTACGGGCAGTTTTTTTTGGATATATGTTTCCGGAGAAATAGATATTAAGGGTGTATTCAAATCCAAACTGCTTATTTTGAGACACATTTGTAAATTCCTTTTTGCTCCAAAATGCATCCAATTGGCAGGTTCTCTTATTCAGAAACTTTATAATGTCCCTATTGTCTCGATTTTTTGATAAAGGCAGAATATATTTCAAAAAATGCTGTCAAAGTGGACATTTTGAACCGAATTTCCCAAAGCGATAGCGCTGGAAACAAAAAAAAATGATCGTACTGTGAAAATAATTGTCTGTAAATCAATTTCTAATTAATTGAACGAAAAATAAGAACATGGGGCCCTTATAAATGTCTTTATAAATCACGCCGCCAAGTTTCCTGTTGTTACTTTTAAAAATGAGTCTGAGAATGTGTCTCAAAATTTTGAGTTGTTGAGCGTGGAAAAATATTTTTTTTGAATACTGCCTTAAATTGAAATAATAATCTAAATATGTATTTCCAGTTCAGAAATTTTCAAAGCTGGGCTTAGGTTTTCCATTGGAATTTTCAGTAAATGTGAACAAAAGATAAAATGTTGCCAACTTAAAATGTACTTATTTTATTACGGAAATTAATCAGATCATAATAACAGACGATATAATTCATTTCACTGAGAAATAACAATGATTTTTTACATTGTAGCTATTGCATCAAGATCTGAATATTTATAAAACTACTAGTTATAGTACGAACTCACCTAATTTGTCACGCTTGACGTATAATTTCCAACTTGTTATTATTAGCTTTAAATACTGATATAAGATTCTTCAAAAATTGCTTTTATCGTATTAAAAATATGTTTGTTTAGAAATATAAATTGATTTTGTTAGCTTCTTCTTCTTCTTCTTTTTTTTTGTGATTAAGAATATATAAAAATAAATCTTCACAACTTTTTCATAAATACTCTTGTAGATTAACATTATATTTTTATTCATTAAGAACTGATATTTCTCAACACTTGTTAACCCCTTCGGCCCTGATTTTTTTTTCAATATTGGGAACAAATTACTGTTATGCTAACAAAATTAAAAATAGCTGTCGGAATCACAGAAGTTAGGGTTTAATGAAAGTTAACGAATGCGTTCTTTACCAAAACCTCACAAATGTAGTTATTTTGCGTGTTTTTCATACAACAATAGTCTAAGGAAGAATTTTTGAACACGTTTGGAAAATGTCGTATTACAACTAAATTAAACAGGCATAAAAATTTAGTAATATTTTTTATCTTTTATCACAAATTACCAATTCGGAAAAGGATTCTCAAATTTTAATTTAAAGAGTGAAACGTATGTTTTAATTAAAAGAAATGCCAACGGCTTGCTAATAATTATGAAAATGATTATTATTATTATTATTACTAAATGCTAAACATAAGTGAAGTCATAATAGGAAATGTAGAGATTCATACTATCACTATTAGGTTCTGGAATTAATAAAAATATTGTTTAAGACAAAATAATACTCAATAAAAGATATGTCCTATTAGTAGGACGTCAGGGCCGAAGGGGTTAATATAGTTCAATAAGTATATTTCAAAATATTAAATTATATACTGTTTTTATCAATTAGAATTTGCCCCTAAAGTTTTATGTTCTAACCAAAAATTTATCCGTATAGATAAAGAGACAGATGGGCAGCTAGAAAGATTTTTAAATTTTGCATCTTTATCAAAATATATATGCATGTATGTCAGTTAAACAAAAATATATTTATAATACGATGATTGAAATTTTAACGAGAATCAAAATAAATCATTTTCAAATGAGAAAATATGATGGGAGATATAATCTGTAATTGATAAGAGAAACACAAAGGCGTGGAAAGATTTGAATATAAGGTAAAGCTAGGAGAGTCTACGCACAATTCAAAAGAATAACAATAAAAAATCTAAATATTAATTTTTTGCTAAACTATCCATGAATAATTTTTACTTCATTTGTGTTTTACGCATTTCCATTGCTATTTTGTTGTTATGTTGCAATTTAATAGAACAGTTGTAATAAAACCAAGAAAGTTGTTTTACGTAATCTGTCCTTACAGGGTTGGTGTGATTGCGCACATGGGTAGGAGAGATTGTTACTAATAATAGCTACAATTAAATTGTTAACAATAATAGTTATACTTAAATGATATTGTTGTAAGGTTTTTGTAAACAAATATTATTGTATTAGGAGTGAATATTTCAACCTAATTATTAAAGAACTAGCAACCCTTTGCACGGGTAGATAATGTAATTTTTTTAGTACATTTGTTTTCCTGAATTTCGCTCTCCTACCAAAATCTGTTGCTAATATATGGCAAAAAGACCTAAAACTTTCGAATCCCCCTTTAACCACCTTCGGGAGGGGGGGGGGACTTCTAAATTCACTGAAATACGTATTTAATCATTTGTTTAGTACATTTGTTTTCCTGAATTTCGCGCACCTACATAAAACAGATGCTGAGATATGGTGAAATGTCCTGAAATTTTCGAAACCATCCCCTTTAAAACCCTTCGGGGAGAATTTCTAAAATCACTGAAATGCGTGTTTATCCATTTTTTAGTAGATGCGTTTTCCTGAATTTCACGCTCCTACCTAAATCTGCTGCTGAGATATGGCGAAATGACCCAAAAATTTTGAAAACCCCTTTTAATCCCCTTTGGAGTGGAAATTTCTAAAATCGCTGAAATACGTGTTTAACCAATTTTTTAGTAGATTTGTTTTCTTTAATTTCGAGCTCCTACATAAAACTGCTGCTGAGATATGGCGAAACGAACTAAAACATTTGACCACCCCCTTTAACCACCTTCATTTTTGAATTTCTAAAATCGTTGAAATACGTGTTTAATCATTTTTTAGTATATTTGTTTTCCTGATTTTCGCGCTCCTACCTATAACTGCTGCTGAGATATGGCGAAATGACCTAAAACTTTCGACCACCACCCTTTAGCCCCCTCCGGAAGGGGAATTTCTAAAATCGCCGATATACATGTTTAATCATGTTTTTAGTTGATTTGTTTTCCTGATTTTTGTGCTCTTTAACTAAAATTGCTGCTGAGATACGGCAAAATGACCTAAACATTCGAACCCTCCCTTTAACCCTCTCTGGGAGGGGAATTTCAAAAGTTCCTGGAATACATGTTTAATCATTTTTTTAGTAGATCTGTTTTCCTGATTTTTGCGCTCCTACCTATAACTGCTGAGATATGGCGAAATGACCTAAAACATTGGACCACCCCCCTTTAACCACTTCGGGGGGTGGGGGATTTCTAAAATCGCTGAAAAACATGTTTATTCATTTTTTTAGTAGATTTGTTTTCCTGATTTTCGCGCTCCTACCCGTAACTGCTGCTGAGATATGGCGAAATGACCTAAAACATTTGACCACCCTTCTTTAACCCCCTTCTGGGGGGAATTTCTAAAATCGCTGAAATAGTTGTTTAATCATTTTTTTAGTAGATTTGTTTTCTGAATTTCGCGCTCTTACTTGTAACTGCTGCTGAGATATGGCAAAATGACAAAACATTTGACCACCCCCCTTTAACCCCCTACTGTGGGGAATTTCTAAAATAGCTGAAATAGTTGTTTAATCATTTTTTAGTAGATTTGTTTTCTGGAATTTCAAGCTTTTTACCTATAACTGCTGCTGAGATATGGCGAAATGACCTAAAACATTCGATCACCCCCCCTTCTGGGGGGAATTTCTAAAATCGCTGAAATAGGTGTTAAATCATTTTTTTAGTAGATTTGTTTTCTGTAATTTCAAGCTCCTACCTATAACTGCTGCTGAGATATGGCAAAATGACCTAAAACATTCGACCACCCCCTTTAACCCGCTTCTGGGGTGAATTCCTAAAATCACTGAAATAGGTGTTTAATCATTTTTTTAGTAGATTTGTTTTCTGGAATTTCAAGCTCCTACCTATAACTGCTGCTGAGATATGGCAAAATGACCTAAAACATTCGACCACCCCCTTTAACCCCCTTCTGGGGGAAATTTCTAAAATCGCTGAAATAGGTGTTAAATCATTTTTTTAGTAGATTTGTTTTCTGGAATTTCAAGCTCCTATCTATAATTGTTGCTGAGATATAGCAAAATGACCTAAAACATTCGAACCCCCCTTTAACCCCCTTCGGGGAGGAATTTTCAAAAATCCCTTCTTATTGCGTGCCTAGGCCATAACAGCAATCTACAGTCCAAATTGCGTGACTCTGACTTTAGTAGTTTCGGCTGGGCGTTGATGAGTCACTCAGTCAGTCAGCCAGTCACCGTTTCCTCTTTATATAATAGTATAGATTAAAAAAGGGAAATGATTTTAAAAACGATTAATAAAAATAATTAAAGGGAAAAAAATTAAATAATCAGAAAAAGCAAGTCCAGATAAGATTACAAAATAACATTAAGTTACTTAATAACACGTTTAACTTAAAACTAGTCCATTTTAATTTTTCATTTTTTAAGCAAAGTTACCAATAGTTGCGTAATCTCTCCTAGCATGGAAACTAATGGAAATAACGTGCCATCTCTCCTAAGTAGCAGATGCGCAAACTCTCCAATTTCGGTAAGAGAGATTGCGCAGCCTTTTATATAAACATGGCTGCTACTAAAACGAACCGTTGATGTCCACATTGTTAGTCTAGATTAGTAACTTATGAAAAATCGTTTAAGTTTAAAATATTTTGTACTACTGACATTGTATAGAAATTCTGACGAATAGCTATGAAAATTCAAGCACTTACTTTGAGAAAACAAAACAAAATAGCAATACTTTATCTTAGACACTCAAAATAATCAAGGTGCACTTTCAAGTAGACACTCCACTACTGCTGTTGTACAACTACCTGGAGTCGCTGCGCACTCACTCCACTCCTTCCCCCTGAACCTCTATGTGCGCAATCTCTCCGACCGCACAATCTCTCCTGGCTTTACCTTTACTAGTAAGCTTGGCCACCACAAAACGTTTTCTTTAGGAGTCTACTCCATTATTTAATAGCGGAGTTACACATCAACAATTGGGGGGCCTCTACAATAGCAAGGCAAGTGAGAAATGGAGTTTTCAGCTACAAAGCTTTTAAATTTACTTTCAACATTTTAATTTAGAATACAACTTTTTTGCATATAATTCCTATTAAGAAGCGTTTTCTAGCATCTTTTCTTTGCTTATGATCATGAAATGTATATTTCCTTATATACTGAATAATACATTACATAAAACTGAAAATTGAACACTTAAGTTATTATCGCATATCCTATGGTTTTTGGTGAAAGAAAAAGTACATTTGGAACACATAATGACTTTTTTTACAACTTTTATGTAGCACAGCACAAGAGTTTACAAAATATAATCATCTTAACGTTTTTTTTTTTTTTTTTTTTTTTTTTTTTTTTTTGTCCTAAGACTGCCTTCAGTCTGTTACCAGAATCAAAAAACTGAGACATGGTGTGGGTTGAAAAATGTTTTTAGAAGCAGTGACGGTTCGAATACGAAATAGAGCCCAAGGATTACCACGGTATAGGCTAACAAGCCTTCTTTTTACATGTTACCAGGAATCAAGGTTACTCCATTTACCTTTTGTTGTTGCAGAGGGTCCCTCAATTACGATGTATATTGCATTACTTTGAATTTAACACAGAGTTACGGCGTCCAGCAAATAAAAAAAAAACATAATTCAACAGTGCTACCTTTTGGGTATTCCAATGCAAAGTTATAGAAACGTTCATATTTAAATTAATAATTTCATGTTCAAAATTTGGTCGTATTTCAACTCCATAAAGACTAAGATAGAGCTATACTGTTCTTTGCAAAAAAAATAGCATAGAACAATAAGACCCTATTGAGTGAACAAAGCCAAAAATGAATGAATCTTATTATTTAATACACATTTTACGTATTAACTTTGGTAAAATTCCATCCCATAGATGTTGAGGCATAGCTATCGCGTAAATATATATATATATATATATCTACCCTATATATATAAAATCCTAATGAAACGAATTTGTGAAACGATTTTATGAAACGAATTTATGAAACGATTTTATGAAACGACTGATTAAACGACTGATTATGTTTCAGGGCTATTTTTAATAAAATATTAAACGCTTGATGGTGAAATCAATACCAATTGTCCATAAAAATCCGCGGATGTCAAAACTGGTAATAGAATTTTGAAATTGGAATTAGTTTTCGAGATATTAATTTTTTTCTAATTTTAATGACATTTCTGTAATGATGGCAACTAATTACTTAGTTTTTTTGTAACAAAAAAGGGAAAAAAATCAAAAAGGATCCCGATAGGGATTATTGATTTCTTTTTATTAGTCATTTTCAAATTGAAATTGAATTTATCTTTTATTTCAATTGATAATGAAGACAAGATTGTGATTAAATTATGTTTTTCCGGAAAATTTGAAAAAAAAAAAAAAAAAAAAAAATCACATTTCTATCGTCAGGATTCAATCGTCTGTCAGCATTTAATTTCATTTATAAACTGAAAATATTTTGAATAAATTCGTCCAAATGACGTCATTTATGTAAATACGTCATTTATGTTTATACAATTTGTTTAATATAAAGAAGCCATTTATCTATTTTTATGTACAAAAAGAGGTAAATTGAAAGACAATTATAAATAAATTGTATATATACATATAAATACATGTATAAACAAGCATAAAAGTTCGATGCTTTTCCAGTATATGGGGCCTTGACGAAACAGAGAAAATAGCCTTGGCGGAAAAGGAAATTTGGCAACATACTTTCTGTCAACCTATCATTGTCATTTCGTATACAGAAGCATTTTTCAATATTTATACAATTTGTTTAGCGTGAAATGTCATTTATCCTATTTTATATATAATCAGAAGTAATTTGTATAGAAAAAACAATAATAATATATGTATAACTAAAATACGCATATAAACAAAAAAAATCGTCGAATTTGTTTCCATGGCTGTTTATGTCATTTGGCACCAAATCTCACTTTCTGATGCCCGAATTGCGCCAAGCTTTTTAAAAAAGCGTCAAGACTCCTATAATAGAAAAGAACCAACAGTTCATTGGGTTTGCTTTCATAACTTTTGGCAACAAATATATGTATATTAACGAATCTATCCCTTTTTGAAACTCGAATTACGACAAACCTAAAAGCAAAGGATCCTATACTGGAAAAGTACCCGATTTTCTTATGGACAATATTCAAGTGACATAACATGGTGTAAAATTATCGCGGATAGCAAAAAATATCTCATCAATTGATGCCGAATAAATGCAGGCATGCATGCACAAAATATTTAATTAATTTTGTATGATAAATAATTATTAGAAAATTCGTATATACATATTAATTAAAATAAATAATTTACATATTTAAAATAACATGAAAATATGCATGATGGTGCACTAAAATAGAGAGAAAATTAAAACCTGTTACTGAAAATGTCTATAACATAGTACTTTTCAATACCGTGGTTCTTAATGTTATTCACAAGCAGATGGAATTTTTCTCATCCTTAAAGGCAAAGGAAGAATAGAATACAGATCGTTGTTATAAAAGTCCGAAAGGTAGCCACAATTTAAACCTAACCATTTTATACAAGCTGGTTTTCAAGGTGTAATTGATTTTACTTATCAATCCCTAAAACAGTCGCCAGTTGTCGCAACAGCTGTGTATGAGGCCATGATAATAAAAAAATGCCCCATTAAAACGTTAAAAGCATGGCAACCCAATTACAGATTTACCAATATTTTTAAAACGAAGCACGCTGTCATGCTTTTAGAGGCCTTGAAGTCTGAGCGGGGGTTGGCGAGCGTAGCTCGCAGGGGGTAGGCCCCCTAGTATATATATAAAAACATTGCACACCAATGTCTCAAGTTTCGTGAACAAAGATAAAATTGAATCAATGTAATTTTTAACAAATATCTTACATAATAAATTTGATGAAATTCCATCCCATAGATGCCGAGATATAGCTGTCGCAGAAATTGTAAATAATATAGCACACCAACGTTTTGGTTAATTATATATTTGGTAATAAAATTGGTGACAGGATAGATGCCAAGATATAGCTACAACAGAAATCGTAAAAAACACAGCACATCAATGTCCCGTGTTTAGTGAACAAAGCTGAAATTGAATCAATGTAATTTTTAACCAATATCTTACATAATAAATTTGGTGAAATTCCATCCCATAAATTCCAAGATATAGCTATTACAGAAATTGTAAATAATACAGCACACCAACGTCCCCTGATGAGTGAGCAAAGCATAAATTGAATCAAGGTAATTTTTAATAAATATCTTACATAATAAAATTGCTGACCATCCCATAGATGCCAAGATATAGCTATCACACAGATATCGTAAAAAACATAGCACACCAATGTCCTGTGTTTATTGAACAAAGCTAAAATTGAAACAATGTAATTTTTAACAAATATCTTACATAATAAATTTGATGAAATTCCATCCCATAGATGCCGAGATATAGCTATCGCAGAAAGTGTAAATAATATAGCACACCAACGTCCCCTGATGCGTGAACAAAGCATAAATTAAATCAACGTAATTTTTAATAAATATCTTACATAATAAAATTGCTGACCATCCCATAGATGCCAAGATATAGCTATCACAGAAATCGTAAAAAAACATAGCACACCAATGTCCCGTGTTTAGTGAACAAAGCTAAATTTGAAACAACGTAATTTTTAACAAATAAGTTACGTACTAAATTTGGTGAAATTCCATCCCATACATGCCGAGATATAGCTATCGCAGAAATTGTAAATAATATAGCACACCAGCGTCCCCTGATGAGTGAGCAAAGCATAAATTAAATCAAGGTAATTTGGTGAAATTCCATCCTATAAATGCCAAGCTATAGCTATCGCAGAAATCGTAAAAAACGTAATACACCGATGTGCCGTGTTTAGTGAACAAAGCTAAAATTGAATCAATGTAATTTTAAACAGATATTTTACGTAATAAATTTGGTGAAATTCCATCCTATAGAAACTGAGACATAGTTATCACAGAAATCGTGGAAAGCACAGCACAACAGCACTACCTGTTTGGCTACATAACTCAATGGACCATCTGATGAAATTCCAACTCATAGATGCCGAGATACAGCTGTCATGGAAATCGTGAATAATACAACATAGAAACTCCATCTTTTGAGCTGTATACATCAAAATATAATAAGCATCAACTTGTGCCAAAGTCTGACCGAATAGGAAAATTAATGAAATTCCGTGCATTTTCCGAGATAGAGCGGCTACAGAGTTTGTCTTACACAGACAGGGAAACAGACATACAGACATTTTCCAAAAATAGTTAAATCGTGTTCAGGACATCTCAAAACGTGTAAAACCGTCAAAAAACAAAAGTCAAAATTTTCCGTCGATTCTAATACTTTTTGGCTTATGTATATAGAAGAAAGTAAAATAAATTTATAAAGTGGGTAAGTGTGATCATAGATCGCACAAAGGGTTTCGTTTAATATTCTTTTCAAAATACTTTACCCTTTAATAAATAAATCCAAATGAAGATTTTTTAATTATAATTATCAATACGCTATCTCAGTAAGAACATAGATGACAGCCAAACAAATAAAAGAAAACTAGGACTTCCCTCAAAGAGATTAGTCTGAGTGATATTGCTAAGAACATAGGGTTAGCAATTACGATATAATGAAAAAGAGCAAATTAAATGATAGAATCACAAAATACCATATATAAATTCATTTACACTGTTATAAAATTAAGTACCGTTCATCCGGTTTGTTTTCTTTTTTTTTTCCTTTTCTTTTTTTTTAATAATATTCGGCAAAGAATCTCATTTTCTTAAGCCGAAAATGCACAAAACTTACAAAAAAAAAAACAAAAAAAAAACGCTGGATCTTTGAAAACGCCAAGCTTTTTTAAGTTGCGTAATCGGATTTGCAGCCAATAGCGTATTTTAGCAAGCGTGGCTTAAAACAAATTTTATTTCATTGTTGCAACATTTCCTTTGCGACAAATATTTACATATGAATTAAAAAAAAATTCTTTTTGTTTATATAATTACTAGCTGAAGTACCCGGCGTTGTCCGGGATTTTAAGAATGTTTGTGTAGAAAAATCAATCTCAAAATGAAACATGTTGTAGAGAGAATCTCAAAGTGTTAAAATATGCCAATATTTCCATAATTGGGTTTTTATCATGATTCAATACGTTCCTCAAACTCATATGGCGTTATATTCAGTTGCTGACGTCATATCTTACTTGCTTTCTCTATTACTCATATTCATACCCTCTTTGTATGATTCTCAAACATTTGAAAAAGTCCTTTAAACTTCCAATATGACGTCAGATTAATTTTATTTTTAATTATCTAATGACGTCATATTAACCTGCTTTCTGTACTTACATATACTCATACTTCTTGTATTATTGAAAAATGTTTTTAAATTTCCGTTATATTACCAATATGACGTCATATTAATCTTTTTTTCAATTGGCCAAAATTTTTATTTCATTTTCATTTTTCAAGTGGAAATCTTTGAACAGAAAATTAATTACTGTAAAAAAAAAATTTATTGGGATTTTTAATTGTTGACAACAGCTATAAAGAAAAATGTTTAAATTTAATAGGAAAAAACTGTTAGATGTTTGGTTTTTGATCTCTCTATATTAAAATAATACGACTTTTTCAAAATTTTATGTTTTACAGCTTGACAGTACGTATTCAGCTGTAAGTACAGAAAATTTCAAGTATGTAATTTATACAGTTTCTGAGAACCGACTATGTAACGGACAGACACAGAAGCGAGACGAATAGGGTTTGGTGAGATGAACGAAACCCTAAAAACTGCATTAAAGGAAATAGAAAGCAGTGATATTGGAACGCATAAAGTACAATTCAAATTCAGTGTCCTGCATTCCAAGCATTAATATTGATACATACAATAACATGAGCATGGCATTGATTTTGAAAAATATCATTATCTACAATTTCGAAGAAAACTTTTGCAAATATATGCAACAGCGATAGTAATTTCAACCACGAAATCGAAATTCATAGGCTCAAAATTTCTTTTGAACATAATGGAGTTGAGTCCGTTTCAGAAAAAAATAACCAAGAAAGGAAAATGATGCATCCGGCATAGATTATGAAACACTTTCCCACACTAACAGAATATCATTAAGAAATTTAATTTTTTCATACGATGAAATGAGATATCTAAATCAACAATTAAAAAAATATATACCTCAGTAAAATTTTATCTTCAGCAATTGTTA
Source organism: Maratus michaelseni (assembly GCA_963931845.1). Taxonomy (NCBI): domain Eukaryota; kingdom Metazoa; phylum Arthropoda; class Arachnida; order Araneae; family Salticidae; genus Maratus; species Maratus michaelseni. The sequence goes on along the minus strand of OZ007593.1, from coordinate 376,414,936 downwards.
CCCATATTCGAAGTCTTTCGTGCATTCCTGTATATGATCCACAGAATTTATAAACAACACGTAATACACTAAAAATTATATAAAATTGTATATCTCAGCGGAATGTGCACTTCTAGCAATTACCGACCGTTGTCAATCCGTTGTTAACCGAATTATCTTGTGCGTCTCTGTACATGAGTGATGAATTCCACGCACTCCATAATCTATAGAAAATAATATGTATTGAACCTTATTGATCCTTTTAAATTTCATTATGTTTCAAGTATCACAACATGTTCAAAATACGCATAGATCAAATACATTGTGTGAATATTAATTCATAAACTAAAACCAATAACAACGTTGTAACGCACAAATATGAAAAATTCAGAAGCTAAAATTATCAAAAAATGTAATTCAGTTATGGATCTTGACTTTTACGAGGCTTACTTTATTCACAAACATACTTCTTCCTTAGTGAATGATATGACCAGCACCCCTTTTCTCTCGCACGAGTGGAGGGATCCTGCGCAGTGACTCCTTTTTTCAGTTATTTCCGGTTAATTACGTCATTTCTTTGGGATATATAAACTCTTGCTTTAGCATTTTCATTCAAACCAGTACTCAGGGTTATAACCGAGGGGTTCTTTGAACCCATTTTAATCCTTATTTTTCCCGCACTGAGGAAGGGGATCCAGGAATCCTCGAAACGGCCGTATGCAATTTCTTGTGCCCAGAGCCGTCCTTAGGGGTGTGCGACAGGTGCGGCCGCACAGGGCCTCGCGCCCGAAAAACAAATTAATGCAAAATAGCTAAATAATTATTTATTTTGTGGTGAGTTATCTATTTCATAATAAAATTTAGAGTACATGACACTTCGTCCCCGTCGCTGCCATCCCCTCCCCCCTTCTATAGCTCGAACTCTAATTGCCATAGGTCTATAAACATTGTATGGTTCAACATCATGAGGGACATTGTCATTACCAAACACCTAAGTTTTTATAAAAACCTGAATGTAAGAGCCCGACAAATTTAAACTCTTGTAACTCATGATCAAATTTTCACAGCGTGCTCAAATTTTGTGTGTGTGAACAAAGTAACATAATTTTACAGGAGACATTGTCGGGTTTTTTAACCAATTCTCTAAATTTTATAAAATGCTGAATATAACAGCCCGACAAATTAAAACTCTTATAACTCGTGATCAAATTGTCATAGCACGCTGAAATTTTTGTGTGCATGAACAAACTGACATAATTTTAAGGAGGCATTGTCGTTTTTTTTTTTTTTTTTTTTTTTTTAACAGAAGTCCCTAAATTTTAGTATAGTACAATATAAAGACTCGATAATCACACACACTTATAAATCGGATCCAAATTGCTGCAGCCCATATAAGTTTTGATTGGTAAACATAATCATTTTAAGGGGGATACTTTGTCATTTTAATATAATAAATTAAAAAATACCACACAAAATATGAATGTACTACAACAGCTACAGCTCGAGTTATAAATGTTTAATTTGTTACCACCTTATATTTATAATACAATAAAATATTTCTAGCTTCGATAAATAATCGACAAAGCCCCCTTCCCTCCCCTAAGAGGTTTACCATAGAAAATTTGTTTGAGTCTCAACAATTTGTATACGATTTATAAGTGTTTTTGGTTAATAAGCCCTTATATCCGTGCTATACAAAAATTTAGGGGCTTCGGTTAATAAAACCGACAATGTCCCTCCTTAATAAAGATTATATTTATCATGCAAAACATGAGAGCATTCTACTATAATTACGGATCGCGTTATAAGTGTTTTAAATTGTCAGTCTCTTATATTTATGATACACTAAAATGCAGGGAGAGGGGCTTCGATAAAAAAAAATTGACAGAACCATAGGGATCTGACGGTTGGTTTGACGGCTGGCTGATGATTTTATTTCTAAGTCGATAATATGTAAGATGACTCTTCTTTCAAAATTTGCATTCAAATTCGAAAAATAGACACAATTCACGAACAGTATCTTTCGGATCACTCTGCCGCAATTTCACGATTAAACAGTATGTGGATGTTTTCTTTCTCTCTCTCTCTTTAACGACTGTACAATAATACTAAATTACCCCCCTTCTCCCTAAAAAGAAAGAAAGAAAGAAAGAAAAAGCTGCTTCGACATGACACAACCAGAATGAATTGTCTGCCTGTTCCAAATCTTCTGACAAAAGAATAGACCAACGCGAGTCCGAACATTATGAAAGGAAATTGGTCCGATTCTCTATAAACCTCTACTAAACATACTACCCCCCCCTCCCCTACACACACACACACACATATACACACCCCTGAAAAAACGTAATCTTTGATGCGCCACCGTGTATGTCATTTGAGCGCGAGCTTTTTCAAAAGCCGATTATGTCGTGTGTCGTGAGAAGTAGTGTTGCCAATTTAGATGATTTTTTTAATTCAAAATATCTACCAATTAGTTACCTTCGCTTTATTTAATCACATAATATATGTCATTAAATAAAGCAAAAATTATTATTAAAAATTTCTGGTAGATGAATAAAAAAACAGCTAAATTCGCAACATTAGTCGGAATGGAAGGGCCTCGCCAAAGTTCTTGCACCCGGCCTCGCTTTCACTAAGGACGGCTCTGCTTGTGCCAATTTTTCATATTTGTGCGTTACAACGTTGTTATTGGTTTTAGTTTATGAATGTTCAATATACATCGCAGACGACTCCCCTCCCTCGTAGATCATAATGAAAAGAAATTATTTTGTAAGTCCCTGTAATTGAACAATAAATTATTGTATACTCCGGTATAAGTATTCTGTAGTCCACCTCAGTAATGCATATTAATTTCTTTGCGTTTGAAATATCGTAACGTCAATAACATGCGCCGCAAACGATTTTTCCCCATAGACTGTAATGGAATGGAATTCTTTTGTGTGTCCCTGTAAATGAACTATTAATGGTACACACTTCATTTTCAATACCGAACATTTTATAGTAAAATTCAATAAGGTAAAAGAAATTCATGACAATCCGAGTATATTTACGAGAGTTAGAGCACGGACAGGCGGACAGACAGAGAAACCGAATTCATAGTTGTTGTGGTTCTTACAACCACTGCCATATTTTAATTCAATTTAAGAAATATTTTATTAGTCCTTATTCATTTAATTTTAAAATTCACATTCAAAAGTATTTTAATTATTTTCTTTTTATCACTTCCCCTGTAAACTTTTCTTTCTGTCATAACATTTCGCTTTAAAAAAAAAATGATAGTGATTGTTACCTCTGTACTTCCGGTATTGGATTCTACTAGATGCTTCGATAACATTCTTTGCCTATGCTCACTTCCTGTTCTAAGCTCCGCCCCTCGCCAATCAAATTCAAATGTTTCTAATACGTAATTTTTTATCTCTGCCGATTGGCGTTTTTCAATTTTTGGCACCCCCTCCCCTCCGTTCCCAGTCAGTGCTGAATCTGTGCGCTCACACACAGACACTGAGACGTTTTGACACAAGAGTGTAAGGTGATCGCTTGGCTTGCTGCTGTGAAAAATGTACAAAATGCGTACATCTAAAGTTACGATATGAAGAAAATATTTCTTTTTTTAGAATGTGATAGTTGACGGCCTATACAATATCTTCTATGTACGGCAAAGGTTTTTGCAGTTCCACAATGGAAACGCGATGAGTGGTTCTTACTTTTGATAAGTGCACAGATCCTACTGGTCCTGTATGCGGATAATTAATTTTGTTCTGTTTCAAATAATGCGACGTTCTATGTTCGGTTGATGATAAGTCGTAGAAAATATATTTTTTAAACATGGTTACCTCCGAACTCCCTGAGGGAAGGTTAAAAAAAAAGTATGGATTATTTGTGCTAAAACAAAATGGAGCTATAAAAATGATCATCCATTTAGTAATATTTTTTAGAAGAAAATCTCTTTATGAATAAAGATTTTATTCAAAGATGAAAATTTGCAGTGCAAATTCTTTCACTTGCTCTTTATCTTATTTCTTTCAGATGATTGCAGGTAACAAATTTTTACTTTTATCTTCATTGCTCTTGATTATAAATTTGCATGAATAATTATTTAATAATTCTGTGTTTTAATGTTATGTCGAAGTGGTCTTTTGCGGCCATGACAATATATGTACTCACTGTATTATTTTGATCACAAGCCCAAATATATATTATTTGGAATATTAACAAGATTCCACTGTATAAAAAATGGAACTATCATCTTACCACCACAGTTCTCTCTTTGGTGCGTGAACCGTTGGAAACCTTAACGACATGACAATTATTAAATTATATTTTGTTATATTATAAAATTTGATTAAAAAAAAATTTGCATTCTTATTGAAATATTTGTTTAGTGGAATATGTGATATATTTGATAAGTGGCTTACCTAAGTATTTTAAAGTGTTTGGATTTAAAATAATATTGCCAGATAATTGCATTGTGCGTTTTTTTTTACTTTTAACAAGTCATTTTAGTAATGTTTCATGCATATTTTTCAAAATTTTTATGAGGAAAAGACAATTTTATTCTCAGAATTCTAAGAATTTGTTTTGAAAACAAAACGTTTTCATATGATTCTACATAATCCATGGTGTTCGTTTATGCAATATTTACATTTTATTACTAAAAAAATGGTTGTTTATGTTGTTATTTACAAAAGAAGATGAGTTTAGAAAAATAATTTTCTTACTTATAAGTGAATGATTAATTTCGATTTATACCATTTTGTTTTGATAATATTTTGAGAACTATTGCATTCTTAAAAATTATTCTGGTGATTTGACATTATTTTAAAAGGTGATTTCATATGAAAATTAATTTTTGTTTAACTTCGGTTGATTCATAAAGCACATTATTTTGAAATTTATTAAGAATTATTCTCAAATTTGTCACCATGCCTCCGAAAGCAAAGTTAAACCTTTCCATTCAACCTTTTGATGGGAATCCTCAGACGGTCGAATTTTTCTTCGATCAGTTATCAGATATGCAGGAATTATATAATTACTCTGACAAAGAAATTTTTGCTCTTTTCAAGTCAAAATTACAGGGTAGTGCATTACATTTCTTTCTTGAGACACAGTTTCAATTTAAAAACTCTAGTTTACAAAGCATTCGAAATGATTTTATTAACTATTTTCTGCCAAATAAAAAAACTGATACTCTCAAATCTCTTCAAAATTTAAAATTGGATTCGAATGAGTCCATAAAAAATTTTTCATATCGCCTGACTAAACAGCTTCGACTTGTTTATCCTACGTTAGTACCAGATGCTCTAGAAGCGTTAAAATTTACGCATTTTCTTCCAGCTTTGCCTAAACAAATAAAACGAAAAATTCAAGAAGAAAATATTTCCACTTTTGAGTTAGCTCTTGAACGAGCACAATTTTTACAGAATATATATGATTCACCACCTCTTCAAAAATCTAATCTTCAACACTATGACCAAGTTTACAGTCTGAATAATGAAAATAGTAGTGAAAATTCAAAACTTTCTGATAGTTTTGTTGAACAAGCTCCTATCAGACGTAGAAAGGACAGAGTCTATAAAAATTCGCAAATTGCATTATCACCATCTGAATCTCATAATGAACGTTGTCCTAGACTTCGAAATGTTAAGCAAAATCATGTAACTTACTCTCTTTCTCCTTGTTAGGCAAAACGTTGCTTCTAAAAGCAAAACAAACTTTATTCAGCATAACCCATATCGAAAACGATCTTTCTTTCGGCCAAAGTTTGACAAGTTTTCTCACAAGAAAGGCTTTTCAAAGTCTTTTTACAAACAAAATGTTACTCAATGTGCCTTCTGTGGACGATTTAACCACCTTATGGAAACATGTTACAAGTTTAAAAATTTAATTGACTCATCTAGGCAAAATGCCAACCACACTAAAAACTCTCAGTTTTCTGTGAATTCTTCTCAGAGAAAGAAAAACTTTAGTTCTTTTTCTAAAAACAAAAAGGATTACAAAAATTACCATTTATACAGGTAAGGGAGATTGGTCCCGCTGACCGCCTTCTCTCCCAATCAAAAAGTTTCGATGGATTTACTTGGTCCTTTGAGAAATCACCAATTTGTTATGACTGTAATCGACCATTTTTCTCGTCATCTTGAATTATATGCCTTGAATAGCATTCATGCTGAGTCGGTTACTAAAGAAGCTCTGTTGCATTACATTTCTACTCATGGAAAACCTGAGTTATCTCTTACTGATCATGGTTCCCAGTTTACGAGTGATATGTTTTCTTATTTCAACAAAAAACTTGGCATAAAACTAGAGCACAGTACAGTAGCGCATCCACAGGCTAATGGCTTGAGTGAGAGATGTAACACTCAAATAAAGTCATCTGTGAATACAATGGCTTCCCAAGGATTTGATGTTCCAACTGCTTTAAAAATCCACCAGTCAATATATAACGCTACACCTCATCCAGCAACAAAATTCACTCCAAATCTTCTTCATTTTGGAAGGGAGGTGAATGATATTTATGCTAATTATAAAACCCATTCTTCCTGGAAAATTCTTAACACTGCATATGAAATTCACAAATTAATGGATGTTATTGAAAAAGTATACTATCAAGCTTACAAAAATAACGAGTCTTCTAGACAAAAAGTGTATCAAAAATCAAGGGAAAAATTAAAATTTGCTAATATCAGAGTTGATGATATTGTTTATGTAAAATTCCCCAGTGTATTTAACAAAAAAGCACAAGGACCTTATATGATAAAGAAAATAATTTCACATGTACTTATTCAAATTCAAGATTGCAACAATAATCAAGCATCACCCATGTTAATTCATACTAACAGAATCTTGAAACTCCAGAAAAGAAATGAAGCATTGCTTCATCCTGCGGATTCATCTAGAAATGCAACACATGATCAGCCAGCTGTTGATAGTGCATCTTCTTCTCCTGTGAAACGACATATCCGTGCTCATACTACTAACTGTGATTCTCCTTGCTCTCACACTAATAATAATACATCTCCTCAAATTCACACCTCTTCAAATTGCCAGCAAACATCTTCGTATTCACTTAGTTCAGTACATTCACAAGCATCTGGTAGTAACACTACAGTTCTAGACAAATCTACTCAAAGTAAAAACCATTGTGATCTTCGCCCTCGTAATCATAAACAGTATAACTTGTAAACTAATCTTCATTTTTAGCACTTTCCAACCTAGTTGAAAAGTGCTTATGACTTCGGTTTGTCTGGCCGTCTGCCGTCTGGCCGTCTGGCCGTCTGTCCGTGCTCTAACTCCCGTAAATATGCTTGGATTGCTCTGCAATTTTTATATGTTATTGTCGTTATCTATAGCATGTTCCCTATTTCAACGGAAGTGTGTAGCACTTATAGTTTTTTTACAGGGACACTCAAAAGAATTCCGTTACATTGCGGTCTATGGGGAAAAATCATTTGCGGTTTATTTAAATAATGTTTTACTATTTTAAACGCATTGTAATTTATATATATTACTAAGGTGCATTAGAAGAAGCTTAATTTGGAACAGGGTGTGCATAGCACTTATAGTTACTTTACAGGGACAGTAAAAATAATTCCGTTACATTACGTCTATGGAGAAAAATCGTCTGCGGTTTATTTAAATAATGTTTCACTATTTTAAACGCATTGAAATTTATATAGATCACTAAGGTGCATTACAAGAGACTTACTACGGAATATTGTGTGTATAGCAGTCATCGTTCATTTACAGGGACACGCAAAAGAATTCTCTACTGTCTGTTAACAATAATTCCTGGAAGTGCGTTTTAAGTTATTGAACGCGATTTTAATTTTAACTTGCTTTTTGTCTATTACGTGGTGTGTATAAATTCTGTAGATCCTATACAGGGCAGCACAAAAGTTCGCGAACACATTTCTGTTTATTGACAAACTCCAGACGGAGAATTTTAAACTGTGCTACGCGTTTCCTAACTGAACTAAAATTATCATCCTATGTAGTATATATACAAATCTATAGATCCTATACAGGGCTGAATAAAAGTATTCGGATATTTTTCCGAATATTGTATATGTTGGAAATTCCTGAAATTATGTTTTTAAATATGTTATGCGTTTTCTAAATTGTTTACTTAGGTGTTAGCTTTTAGCTTATTAAACGGTATGATTTGTAAAATTATTTTGGAAGCGTTGGAAAGTGCTATATAATCTATGCTTGACGCATGATTTTTCTTTCTTGTTTTTCTTAGGATGCCTCTGCCATTGCTAAAAATCTTATCTATGCTAGCTAGATTGGATTGTCAAATGTGAAGACTGACTGATTATTTTTTATTTGTTTTCTTCTACCAAAGCTGCAGGCAGCATTTGTGTAATTTTATTTTTTTAAGTCACCTTCACCTTGACACAATGGAATTGTCATCCTGTAAAAGTATGTAAATCTTATTTTAGTTTCTCCTGTTAACTATGTTTCTCACTGAAATATTTCTTCAAAACCATATTCATTTTTGGAATTTATGTTTAATATGAAATGTGCTGATAGCTTAAAACTCTAAAATTCAGTGTTTGATTTAAATTGTAATTCTTTTTAAAACTTATAATTCAATATTATAGTTGGAAATGAAATGTCATTGATTAAATTATTTGGATAAGGTAATTTAACTTAAAAAGAAAATTGTTATTGATATAAGGTATAATATGAGTACATATGTCATCACTTTCCCTATTGTGACTTTTAGAATAATACAAATGTTACTTCTTGCATGCCCTAACATCTAACCTCTTTTTAACATCTAAAGAGTATGCATGCTAATACTTCTAATATTATTATTGTTGGTGTATTATGTAAAAGGGTTGGTAATACATTAAGCTCTATAGGTGTTTGAAAACCCAAAAATTGAAGAAAATGTTTATACATATGCAAATTATATGCTTTGGATCCAAAGTTTATTTTAAGTCATTACATTTAAATAAAATACTTATGTATTTTATATGTAAAAAATTTAAATTACATGTTTATTCTTAAAATGTTTGAAAATTCGAATTAAACATATCCAATAAGCATTCAGGATATTTTTGTATGGATATGTTGTGGGATATTTTTTACAAGGCCAATGTTATTAAACTTATGTGGTAGAATGATACATTTGTTTATGTACTTTTCTGAGAGCTTAAACATCCTCTCTTTGCCCATTATTTACTTTGAAAGTATTATTGTTGTTGTATTAGAGTTGTTCAACTAAGAAAAGTTGATTTCTTAGAAAGTGCTATATATATATATATTTCTTTTCAATGAGAGTCTAAATATTCTCTCTTGACCATTTGCTTACATTTTGAATTTTTGTTATGGAAAAATTCTCAAATGAGTAATTTATTGAGTTTATATAAACATTGTTCTAATAAAAATGTTAATGCAAAAATTGAAATATAGTTCATCGACTGTGACTAGAAATACAGTTGTGATTCAAAGGTCTTATTGTTGCTATTTCTTTTCCAAAATGGAAATGTTTTATTGCTAATGTTATGCTATATTGAATTAGGAAAGCCATTATTAGTATGATTACCAATTTGTATCATATAATATTATTTGTTTTTGTGTACAATATTACAATCTTTTTTTACTCTTTTAGTATATGCTGAACTTACTTTATAGTATTGTATTTGCTATTTCACATATCAGTCAATGAACTTTCAGCAACTTTATTTTGAAAGACTATATTTACTATTGGACTTTCAGCATCTTTGTTTTAATAGACTGTTTACTTTTTGGACTGTTAGCAACTATATTTTGAAGGACTTTGTGTATTTTTTGCCAGAAGAATGTAAATTTATTATTATTATTATTCTTTTTATTTTGTTTCCCATTATGTCAAGTTATATGTATATTGTATATAGGTGAGAAAATATTGACTCGATGTCAAAATTGTTAAATTTCTCCATCTCACCAATATTTTCTCTTGGGGAGGCCGGAGTATATGTTGTGGTTCTTACAACCACTGCCATATTTTAATTCAATTTAAGAAATATTTTATTAGTCCTTATTCATTTAATTTTAAAATTCACATTCAAAAGTATTTTAATTAATTTCTTTTTATCACTTCCCCTGTAAACTTTTCTTTCTGTCATAACATTTCGCTTTTTAAAAAAAATGATAGTGATTGTTACCTCTGTACTTCCGGTATTGGATTCTACTAGATGCTTCGATAACATTCTTTGCCTATGCTCACTTCCTGTTCTAAGCTCCGCCCCTCGCCAATCAAATTCAAATGTTTCTAATACGTATTTTTTTATCTCTGCCGATAGGCGTTTTTCAATTTTTGGCACCCCCTCCCCTCCGTTCCCAGACAGTGCTGAATCTGCGCGCTCACACACAGACACTGAGACGTTTTGACACAAGAGTGTAAGGTGATCGCTTGGATTGCTGCTGTGAAAAATGTACAAAATGCGTACATCTAAAGTTACGATATGAAGAAAATATTTCTTTTTTTTAGAATGTGATAGTTGACGGCCTATACAATATCTTCTATGTACGGCAAAGGTTTTTGCAGTTCCACAATGGAGACGCGATGAGTGGTTCTTACTTGTGATAAGTGCACAGATCCTACTGGTCCTGTATGCGGATAATTAATTTTGTTCTGTTTCAAATAATGCGACGTTCTATGTTCGGTTGATGATAAGTCGTAGAAAATATATTTTTTAAACATGGTTACCTCCGAACTCCCTGAGGGAAGGTTAAAAAAAAAGTATGGATTATTTGTGCTAAAAAAATGGAGCTATAAAAATGATCATCCATTTAGTAATATTTTTTAGAAGAAAATCTCTTTATGAATAAAGATTTTATTCAAAGATGAAAATTTGCAGTGCAAATTCTTTCACTTGCTCTTTATCTTATTTCTTTCAGATGATTGCAGGTAACAATTTTTTACTTTTATCTTCATTGTTCTTGATTATAAATTTGCATGAATAATTATTTAATAATTCTGTGTTTTAATGTCATGTCGAAGTGGTCTTTTGCGGCCATGACAATATATGTACTCACTATATTATTTTGATCACAAGCCCAAATATATATTATTTGGAATATTAACAAGATTCCACTGTATAAAAAATGGAACTATCATCCAACCACCACAATAGTAACTTTTCAATTATGTTGGAAAGTGTTAATTAGAATTTTTAGGTGATTGAAAGACATATTTCGCACTTAAAATAGATTTTATATGGAATATTAAGAACAAACAATGTTCAATTTTTTAAAATCTTACATTCACTGCAAAAATAGAAAAAGTACATCATAAGAGGTTTTCAAGCACTAAGAGTTACTACATTTTTTTTCGCGTCTTTGGACACTTTACTACAAAGTAAAAGAAAAATCTTGATCAAGATTTTATGCTTGTCCAAAAACAGAAAATCTTTGAGACAATCTTTTCTGGTGCAGAACAGAAGAAAATTGCCAAACGGGCATTTTTCCTGCTGAATGTTCGAAGAGAAAATGGCGCTACTTTCTATTACTTTATTTCAATAGTATTACAAATTACCAGTGATGCCAAACCCATTAAATAAAAAGAAAGTTCGTGCTAAAAATTCTTTTACATAGAAGTGAACTTTATAATCAAATAAAGGTAATAAGAACTAGTCGGATGTGTCAATCCCAAAACTTTCTTCTTCTTAACTTATTTCTTGAGATATGACTATCGCTAAAATCGTGTAAATCCTGCAAAATGCTGCATAACAGCGCCCCCTGCTGGGCGATTTTTACCAAAACCTAATCAGCACCAATTTATATCAGGGACTAACTGAATATAAAGTTTTATTAAATTCCGAGCATTAGTTCTTGAGATAGAGCGCCCACAAAATTTTTCTCACATACAGACAGTTAGAGTGACAGAGTCACAGACAGACATTTTCTAAAAATAGTCAAATCGTGTTCAGGACCTTCTAAAACGTATAAATCCGTCGAAAACCGGAAGTCGAAAATTTTCATGAATCCAATACTTTCTTCTTGTAAAGATAGAAGAAAGTAAACAAGTGGGTAAGTGTGATCGAAGATCGCTCAAAGGGTTTCGTTTGCTATTCCTTTCAAAACACTTTATCCTTTCTTTAATAAATCCAAATATATTTCATTTAGCCAAAAAAAATCATGATTTTTATAAAATAAAAATTTACAGGTCTATTTTTTTTGTTTTTTCGAATATCTAAACTAGCCCGATAGCGGGCGGAGCCCGCTATTATATTCTGTAATAATAACATCCGTCATGCGGACTAAATGCAATAGTTAAAAAAAATCAATTTCAAAATTAAACATGTTGTACACCTTCAAAATGTTAAAATATGCGAATATTTCCATAATCGGGTTTTTATCATGATTCAATACGTTCCTCAAACTCATATATTTACTATTCTCTATTACTGATATTGATACTCGCTTTGTATTATTCTGAAACATTTGAAAAATCCGTTAAACTTCCGATATGACGTCAGATTTTCTTTTTAATTCTCTAATGACGTGATATTAATCTGCTTTGTGTACGTACACATACTCATACTAATTGTATTATTTAGAAATCTTTCCGTTTTATTACCACTATGACGTCAATCAATTTTATTTCATATTAATCTTTTTTTCAATTGGTGAAACTTTTTATTTCATTTTCATTTTAAATGTTTAAATTTAATAGGAAAAGGCTGTTAGAATTTTGGTTTTTTATCTCTATTTATTAAAATAATACGAATTTTTCAAATTTTAATATTTTGAGCTCTTCATAGCTGGTATTCAGAAATATACACGAAGTTTCAACTCTGTAAGTTATATAGTTTTTGAGAATGGCTCTGTGACGGGCAGACAACGGAGCGGGAGTAATAGGGTTTCGTGAGATGATCGAAACCCTAAAAAAATGAACGATCTTTCTAAAAAAGTAACTTTTATGCAATTGTAGTCGAAAAAATTATTTTTATTAAAAATGGGCTCCTGGCATATGAAAAAAGAAATGGTCAGCCCGTATTTGTTCTCCCCAGTCACTTGACTTGCGTTTTCTTTATTATATAGATTACGTATGATTGGATTTCATAGAATGAAGAAAACTTTGATTTATGTCTTTTTAAGTTTTGAGTCGATTTTCATAAAATTTGGAATGATCTCACAAAATTCTGCAACGATTATATATATTACATTTCAAATCATTTGGTTGTGTAGTTTCTGCGCTGTTATATGCGGGCAGACGGACGGACGGACCAGACGACGACTATAGGTGCTACGTATTCAAATAATTACAAACTCACCTAAAAACCCATTTCATCTTAAAAACTGTTTAATATGACCAGATTAAAATATTACATTCATCAAATCAGACTGTTGCAAGAAAATGTTTCAATAATTTTCGGTGGTTATTTTATCGCTAAATTATTATTTCATTAGAAAAATGTTTTTAATCTTTCAATTTCATGATATATCTGATCAGCTACACTGGAAAAAAAATTGTCGATTTTACGATATAATATAATAATATAATATCCCAACTGCTAGTATTATACTGTAAAATTAACAGTAAAAAACTGTAAAATGCGCAGTAATACGCTACCGCGCATGTATGGCAGTGTATTACTGATTATTTTACTGTTTATTACTATTGATGTTACGGTATAATACTGGCAGCTGGGATGCTAGTATTATACCGTAACATCAACAATTCTTTTTTGTTTGCGGTGTACATACCCGTTTTTTTTTCACATGTGCCAAATGGAGAACGTTTTATTCTTTCAATAAATCCATTTTGTATCTATTTGTGTCGATTCATATTTCACAACCTAACAAAAGATAATGGTAACAGATTTCACCAAAATACTGATGTGATCACCTTTTAAAGTAACTGAGTGAATGTTGATGTATACAGGGTGGCCAAAATTAAATGACAGCACTCAGCGTGCTGTGTAGCGCGATTTAATTGCGAGAATGGAGCCAAATTTTGTACTATGACTGAACAAGATGGTGTACGAAGGATTCCGCAATAAAAAAATGGTTTCAAAAGTCACCACTAAGGTGAAATGTGGCGCTGTGTAATAGAAAAGAGAGTTTAAACAGGAACGAAAAATCGTGCGTCAAGCATAGATTATGTAACACTTTCCAACGCTTCCAAAATAATGTTACAAATCATTACCGCTTAATAAGCTGAAAGATAGCATCTAACTGAACAATTTGGAAAACGCATATCATATTTAAAAACGTAATTTCAGGAATTTCCAACATAAATTTCCATCATATACAATATTCGGAAAAATATCCGAATACTTTTATTCAGCCCTGTATATGATCTATAGATTTACTATAGATTATATACACTACATAGGATGCTAAATTTTAGTTTAGTTAGGAAACGTGTAAGCACAGTTTAAAATTCTCCTTCTGGAGTTTCTGTCAATAAACGGAAATGGGTTCGCGAACTTTTGTGCTGCCCTGTATAGGATCTACAGAATTTATACACACCAAGTAATAGACAAAAAGTGAGTTAAATTTAAAATCGCGTTCAGCAAGTTAAAACGCACTTCCAGGAATTATTGTTAACAGACAGTAGAGAATTCTTTTGTGTGTCCCTGTAAATGAACGATGACTGCTATACACATAATATTCTGTAGTAAGCTTCTTGTAATGCACCTTAGTGATATATATAAATTTAAATGCGTTTAAAATAGTGAAACATTATTTAATTAAACCGCAAACGATTTTTCTCCATAGACGTAATGTAACGGAATTCTTTTGACTGTCCCTGTAAAGTAACTATGAGTGCTATGCACACCCTATTCTATATTAAGCTTCTTGTAATGCACCTTAGTGGTATATATCAATTACAATGTATTTGAAACTGCGTGACATCATTAAAATAAACCTCAAATGATTTTTCCTCATAGACCGTCACGTATCTGAATTCTTTTGAGGTCCCTGTAAAAAAACTATAAGTGCTACACACTTCAGTTGAAATAGGGAACATGCTATAGATAACGACAATAACATATAAAAATTGCAGGGCAATCCGAGCATATTTACGGGAGTTAGAGCACGGACAGACGGCAGACGGCCAGACAAACCGAAGTCATTTACACTTTGCAACTAGGTTGGAAAGTGTTAAAAATGTAAAATCAATACTGAAATAAACAAGAACGAAAAATCATGCGTCAAGCATAGATTATATAGCACTTTCCAACGCTTCTAAAATAATTTTACAAATCATTACCGTTTAATAAGCTGAAAGATGACATCTAAGTAAACAATTTGGAAAACGCATAACATATTTAAAAACGTAATTTCAGGAATTTTCAATATATACAATATTCGGAAAAATATCCGAATACTTTTATGTAGCCCTGTATATGATCTATAGATTTTTATATATACATAGGATGCTAAATTTTAGTTTAGATACGAATAATATAGTAATAATATTTAATACGAATAATATAATAGTTATAATACGAATTTTTCAAATTTTAATATTTTGAGCTCTTCATAGCTGGTATTCAGAAATATACACGAAGTTTCAACTCTGTAAGTTATATAGTTTTTGAGAATGGCTCTGTGACGGGCAGACAACGGAGCGGGAGTAATAGGGTTTCGTGAGATGATCGAAACCCTAAAAAAATGAACGATCTTTCTAAAAAAGTAACTTTTATGCAATTGTAGTCGAAAAAATTATTTTTATTAAAAATGGGCTCCTGGCATATGAAAAAAGAAATGGTCAGCCCGTATTTGTTCTCCCCAGTCACTTGACTTGCGTTTTCTTTATTATATAGATTACGTATGATTGGATTTCATAGAATGAAGAAAACTTTGATTTATGTCTTTTTAAGTTTTGAGTCGATTTTCATAAAATTTGGAATGATCCCACAAAATTCTGCAACGATTATATATATTACATTTCAAATCATTTGGTTGTGTAGTTTCTGCGCTGTTATATGCGGGCAGACGGACGGACGGACCAGACGACGACTATAGGTGCTACGTATTCAAATAATTACAAACTCACTTAAAACCCATTTCATCTTAAAAACTGTTTAATATGACCAGATTAAAATATTACATTCATCAAATCAGACTGTTGCAAGAAAATGTTTCAATAATTTTCGGTGGTTATTTTATCGCTAAATTATTATTTCATTAGAAAAATGTTTTTAATCTTTCAATTTCATGATATATCTGATCAGCTACACTGGAAAAAAAATTGTCGATTTTACGATATAATATAATAATATAATATCCCAACTGCTAGTATTATACTGTAAAATTAACAGTAAAAAACTGTAAAATGCGCAGTAATACGCTACCGCGCATGTATGGCAGTGTATTACTGATTATTTTACTGTTTATTACTATTGATGTTACGGTATAATACTGGCAGCTGGGATGCTAGTATTATACCGTAACATCAACAATTCTTTTTTGTTTGCGGTGTACATACCCGTTTTTTTTTCACATGTGCCAAATGGAGAACGTTTTATTCTTTCAATAAATCCATTTTGTATCTATTTGTGTCGATTCATATTTCACAACCTAACAAAAGATAATGGTAACAGATTTCACCAAAATACTGATGTGATCACCTTTTAAAGTAACTGAGTGAATGTTGATGTATACAGGGTGGCCAAAATTAAATGACAGCACTCAGCGTGCTGTGTAGCGCGATTTAATTGCGAGAATGGAGCCAAATTTTGTACTATGACTGAACAAGATGGTGTACGAAGGATTCCGCAATAAAAAAAATGGTTTCAAAAGTCACCACTAAGGTGAAATGTGGCGCTGTGTAATAGAAAAGAGAGTTTAAACAGGAACGAAAAATCGTGCGTCAAGCATAGATTATGTAACACTTTCCAACGCTTCCAAAATAATGTTACAAATCATTACCGCTTAATAAGCTGAAAGATAGCATCTAACTGAACAATTTGGAAAACGCATATCATATTTAAAAACGTAATTTCAGGAATTTCCAACATAAATTTCCATCATATACAATATTCGGAAAAATATCCGAATACTTTTATTCAGCCCTGTATATGATCTATAGATTTACTATAGATTATATACACTACATAGGATGCTAAATTTTAGTTTAGTTAGGAAACGTGTAAGCACAGTTTAAAATTCTCCTTCTGGAGTTTCTGTCAATAAACGGAAATGGGTTCGCGAACTTTTGTGCTGCCCTGTATAGGATCTACAGAATTTATACACACCAAGTAATAGACAAAAAGTGAGTTAAATTTAAAATCGCGTTCAGCAAGTTAAAACGCACTTCCAGGAATTATTGTTAACAGACAGTAGAGAATTCTTTTGTGTGTCCCTGTAAATGAACGATGACTGCTATACACATAATATTCTGTAGTAAGCTTCTTGTAATGCACCTTAGTGATATATATAAATTTAAATGCGTTTAAAATAGTGAAACATTATTTAATTAAACCGCAAACGATTTTTCTCCATAGACGTAATGTAACGGAATTCTTTTGACTGTCCCTGTAAAGTAACTATGAGTGCTATGCACACCCTATTCTATATTAAGCTTCTTGTAATGCACCTTAGTGGTATATATCAATTACAATGTATTTGAAACTGCGTGACATCATTAAAATAAACCTCAAATGATTTTTCCTCATAGACCGTCACGTATCTGAATTCTTTTGAGGTCCCTGTAAAAAAACTATAAGTGCTACACACTTCAGTTGAAATAGGGAACATGCTATAGATAACGACAATAACATATAAAAATTGCAGGGCAATCCGAGCATATTTACGGGAGTTAGAGCACGGACAGACGGCAGACGGCCAGACAAACCGAAGTCATTTACACTTTGCAACTAGGTTGGAAAGTGTTAAAAATGTAAAATCAATACTGAAATAAACAAGAACGAAAAATCATGCGTCAAGCATAGATTATATAGCACTTTCCAACGCTTCTAAAATAATTTTACAAATCATTACCGTTTAATAAGCTGAAAGATGACATCTAAGTAAACAATTTGGAAAACGCATAACATATTTAAAAACGTAATTTCAGGAATTTTCAATATATACAATATTCGGAAAAATATCCGAATACTTTTATGTAGCCCTGTATATGATCTATAGATTTTTATATATACATAGGATGCTAAATTTTAGTTTAGTTAGGAAACGCGTAGCACAGTTTAAATTCTCCTTCTGGAGTTTCTGTCAATAAACGGAAATGTGTTCGCGAACTTTTGTGCTGCCCTGTATAGGATCTACAGAATTTATACACACCACGTAATAGACAAAAAGCGAGTTAAGATTAAAATCGCGTTCAGTAACTTAAAAACGCACTTCCAGGAATTATTGTTAACAGACAGTAGTATTGGGGTTTTCCTTGTTACTATTTTTTTAAGAAGTTATTTTAATGCATCTTATGACTATAATCTTACATTCTACCACTTCACAATATTTAACTTCAATCCAATTATACAAGAATTTAAATTTAACATTACACCAGGTGAGAAAGACATACCACTAACTGAATATTGTTACCATAAATTTATTACAAACACCAGGTAATTAGATTTAAGAAGGGGCACCAAAATTTAGTACAAGTTAACACACACAATACAAAATATAAGAAAAGGGAGAGAATGGCAAAATAAATTCATTTACTTTTAAATAAAATCAAAGGAGGTAACAATATTCTCATATCTTTCACAACCTAAAAAAAAAGGAAAAGCACCCAATACTTCTAAATCTCAAAAACATAAAGTATTCATAAATAATGACGAATAACAGTGAAAATTGAACTAATTTTGAATAACTGAATGGAGACAAACTCTCATATTTGAGAGGATAAAACTCAGAAAATTTGCAAGTTAAAACCAAAATGACATTACTTTATGAATACATTTATACTTTTAAAATTTAGGGACCAATGAAATCGTATAGTTGAGCACACTACGTATTTTATAAATCATTTGAAAAGCTGTGATTCAAGATGATAGGACACATTTTTAATTACCTAAACAATAATATTTCACTTAATAGGATTCACTTAATAGGAACACTCCATAAATTTATTAACTCTCTTTACAATATATAAAATTTCACAATTAACTTAATTCAGAATAAACAATTTATTTTAAGTGCATCAATAAACTTTAATCTATAAAATTTACTATCATCTGTCTAGCTATTTAGTCCTATTTACATTTGGATATTTAGATTAGGTCTACACATTTCATCATATTTCACCTTAAATCCACATTAATTTAAAATTATATTTGTCATATATATATTTCTTACAGAATTAATATATTTAAAGAAAACATGTGTGATTGAATTTCACTCCATATGAATTCTGTTATCAATTTAAAAAAAAAACAATGAAGGTGGACTATTTCACAGAATAAAAATATAAGGGCAACAAAGCTAATAACAAGGAAAGGGGGTTTAATTTACTATTAATTTACAGATTTTAAACTAAAAGTGCAGAAAAGAATTACTTATTAAAAAATATTTATAAACACATCTGAATAAAACAATAACAGAATTCTAAATTCACATTACACATATTTAATTGCTGTTATTATATTCGGGCATAGAGTTATTATTGTAGAAATTTAACATTAACATTTAAGGTTTTATTACTTGAATAAAATATTTAACATTAATACTGCTACTCATGAGAGTCTATCTATAATAATTAGAGAAGGAGAAATGTATAAACAATGAAAAAAGGAAACATTTTTTTTTTTAAATATCGTTTCTTTTTAATTAATTAACACATAATATGTAGACAACAATTATCCGAACACTCTATTTGGCATTGATACTGTAATTTCTTATATTGAAATCATTTAAAATAGTTTTAAAAAAAAGTTTATATACATATAGGATAAGCACAATTCAACATTATAAACATATAGAAATGAATAATTTTACTCACATTCTCGAAGACACAGCAAATCACCTTTGCACAAATACAAAAATTTCTTGTACCAACCAATTTTCATTGTATTCTTGGTCACTCACCCAGTTGGCAGTTTAGGATACCTATTTCACTAAGATGGGGTAAGACTACTGCTGTTCTCTATTTCCACTCATCATCCAACGATGTTATCTCCTTGAATTCTCATATCTATAGCAGCAACCGCCTTTCAAAAGGGAGTACCTTCTCATAAATTTTTTAGGAGCCGAACCTTCTTATGCTATCTGCAAGACTCCGCTTTACCGATATTACCTCCGGGACTTATTTTTTTGGAGATTCGCACAGCTAAATACTGCTCCACTACCATCAGCCTATGGATACTTTGACAACTTGGTAATTGTCGTCTCACGTTCACCTCTATCATCTGAACATCATACAGCATCAAGACTCGCCTTAGATATCATTTCATAGAAAGGAAATTGTCACTTTCAAAAAAGTGTTTTCAACTCACACTAAGCGATATGCCTCATTCTGGAGTATAATTATGAGATATTATTCAATCTCGACTTCTTTTCAGCTAGGTGTCATATCAACTACTAAACACGATCCCTTCTCGGAGCTCAGGGGTAGAGTGGGAAAGCATCTTCCCGCGAAAAATGAACCCCCTCGCCCGTACCGAATTTTATTGGCTCGCACCTACATCACTAGCTGTTTTCCACTCACTGACTGACCTTCTCGTATCACCTCTCTCTCCTCGAACCTATATGGGACCTACCCATTTAAAAAAAAGGGGGGAACGGGGGCCTATCGCTTCTGTTACTATGCGCTAACCACATGGTAACAGAAAAATATTTGAAGGAACGGGTCACCTAATAGTCCTTTTTTGACCGAAATCCTGGGGGAAGGTTGACTGCATGTCCTACAAGGTTAAACTTTGCGGGTATTTTTCCTGGAATAAGTGGGGTTGAACAACAAGGTCACAACAACAAACATATGGGGTGATCTTAAGAAAAGGAAAAAAAAAAGGAACATTTAACTAGAATTTGGAAGAAAGAACTGCATTACTTACCATGTTATACATTAAAAAAAAAAGAAAGTGAAAGAAAAATTAACTGAAAATTTAGAGAAATGAAGGGTTATGTTAATATAAGTTAAAAATTTAGAATTTGCGAAATATTCTACAACAAGACTCCCCTATCCTGAATAAAAAAAAAAAAATTTGACTAAAAAAAAATTTTTTTTTTTTAACAAAAAAAAAAGAAAGTATAAAGCTAACTCCCAATGGAGAACTCGATTTCCTACTCCAAGTTAGTTAACCTAGACTTGTTAAAACCAAAAAATTGGAAAAATGAAGGTAAAATGGTTTACTGCCTGCTGGAGAAACACCTACGTGGGTCCAAGATACTCGAACAAATCAAACAGCGACTCGAAGAGCTTCCAAGCATCACATAGTTGAAACCCCGCTCGTCACACTCCGGAATGTGCAATTCGAGCTGCACACAATGAACCGTCCACCTGACCACATCCCTAAAAGAAAAATGGAATTGAGTTTAAAAAGGAATTTATACATAAGTAAAAGCTGTGAGCCATATAAGTAACCATGGGGTTTATCACAACCAACTGAGCCTCTATCCTTGCCTTCAGATTTGCCTACAGTTATCTGTATTAGATGATACCTACTGAAAATTTTCACCAACTTCACGAAACAGACCAGATATCCAGACGGTGAACTCTCATTTCACCACTACTACTTTCTACAAGTGAGTATGCCACTCCACCGTAATTGCCATGTGTAACTGCAGCTAGGCCCCAAAATTGTTGCTAAAATTAAATACATTTAAGTTTAAGGTTAATTAACATGTGAAGGACTGCCAACTGGTAATTTTCACAATTACATACACATCAAGACACAGGCTGGAGATGCAGATGTAGATATATATATACATAATACACAAATAAAATCTTTTACTCGACATATAACAGTGTGTGAGTCAAAGGTAATAAAAAAAACTATTTAAATCAAATTCATAGAAATAGCACTAGGTTACATACATGTAAATAGCATAACACAAAAAAAAAAAACACAACAGAGATGCAATATTTCATTTTCAGTTTAAAATGCTTTACAAAAAAAAAAAAAAAAAAAAAACATGAATGCAAGTTCATTGTATTAGCAGGGAACCCCTATTCATTTGAAAAGTTCATATTTTGATTGTTGGGGTTTTACTTGGAGTGTACAAATGCACTTACAGATCATTGTGCATACATTAGTGTATGTCTGCAACTCTGTTGGTGCATACTTCTAGCAAGGGGTTCTAACATTATAGGGTCATTAACATTTACATTTAATTCTTTATTACA
This sequence comes from Maratus michaelseni, assembly GCA_963931845.1. NCBI lineage: Eukaryota > Metazoa > Arthropoda > Arachnida > Araneae > Salticidae > Maratus > Maratus michaelseni. The sequence goes on along the minus strand of OZ007593.1, from coordinate 376,392,699 downwards.
CTTAACATTAGCTAAAATTTTAGTTTGGGGGGGAATTGTAAGTTTGTCACATAATGCGGCAATGCCTATGATAGTCTTGTCATTACTCTCATTGCTACTCATTCTATTTTCACTCTCATTATTTTGTGTGTTCCCACTTAATTGTTCCTCCATATCATAAAATACAGTCTCATCAGATTTGCTAGCATTATCCGCATGTTGTGCAATATGGTTTACTTGTTGAGCCTCAGTAGTCTGTGGTATACTGTAGTTATTTGTGGTACACTCTACTTTTTCACTTTGCAAGACACTATTACTTTCACTTGACACCTTATTCTGCCCACCATTATCGAATTCTCCACTATTACTACTTATGGTACCCTGAACTGTCTTTACATTACTACTACAGTCTACCTTCTGCTCACTTTCACCTTTGTTGACATATTTGCACTGGGAATTATCAGGGTCACAATTATCACAATTACACATTTTTGAATCATTATTATACATATATTTACAATTATTTACTATAACCCCTACATTATTTACAGAATCCTGACACTGTTCAGTATTTTCCTCGACGTTTTCCACACTCTCAGTAGACTCACTAAGATTATGGCAACCCTTGTTTGTCTCTAATTTGGAATGACTTTGCATATCAATTTTTTGTTTACATTGGGTTTGTTCAGGGCTTCTAAGAGTGATAGCATTGTCTGAACAATCAATGAGAACTCGATACTTTTTTAAAAAAGGCATTCCCAAAATAGCAGAAAATTCCTCCGCCAGCTGACCTGGTACAACAAAAAACTGTGCCTTGCACAGCGTATCATTAATTTTAAATGTTGCGAGTACACTTTGATTGAGATGAACTTTTTGACCAGTTACTGTCACAATCGGTGTGCAACACTCTTCTATAGGGCTACCCGTGAACAAATTGAGCATAGTGCTACTCAACAAATTGATAGCCGATCCCGAGTCACATAACGCAGTAATATTTTTATTATTTACAGTAATTTTAGTAACTGGGAGACTATATAAATGGGGTGAAAACACACTATATACAGGGGGTGAGTCGTTTGGCTTTTGGGGGATCAATTCGACCATTAAAGATCCGACCTCTAACCGTTTAAAGGCCTCGCAGGAGTACCTTGGGCATTAGCATCATTACTCGGTTGGTTTCCATTACTGTTTTCATGTCTGTCCCTATTATTATCTCCTCTATTTATGTAGTCATCTCTATCTCTATAACTGTAGTCATTTCTACCCCTATAATTATATTCATTTCTATTTCTATTTCCCCTATAGTTACCATTCCCTGCTTGGTTTGAATTTCCTCTATAATTACTGTTATAGTTTCCACGGCCCCTATAGTTATTATGCCTGCTCCTACCAAAGTTATACTGGTACCTAGCCTGTGGGCAATCTCGTGCATAATGTCCACTTTCTGAACACAAATGACACTGAAAATTTCTGAATTGTGCTCTTTCCTGGCTCTGGACCTCACTCTGCCTTTCCTGAATTCGAACTAAACTGTCAATTTTTGCTGACAGCAAATCTACCTGGTCTTTCAAATTGCTGATGTCCTGCTGTGATTGTTTATACTCATTTTGGGGATACATAGCTGCACAGGCTAAATTTTGTGGTACAGATTCAGGTATAAAAGGAGCACTAATTTCATTTTGGAGGTTATAGAATGGATTTATACTCCTGCACGCTTTTTCCACAAGCAATGCAACAGTGAGGATTTCTTCAGGCGTTTGTGGGTTTTTCGTAATGACCCCTTTTCTTATTTCTGGGGACAGATTTCCCAAAAGCATTGAGTGAAAGATAGCGTTTCTACTTTTGTTAACTACCTCCCCTTGTAATCCATCAATAACTAGGGCTTTAAGCGACATGTCGTAGGCTCTATGATAGAAGTCCTGCACCGACATTTGAGGGGTTTGCTTGAAACTAAAAAAATTTGAAAGGGCTACATCTGGAGAAACATGACTGGTGTATCTTTCCCTGAAAATTTTAACAATTTCATCTACCTTTTTATCTTTATGAAGCTTAAATAACCTTGCCGCTCCTCCGGTAACTCTGCTAAACCAAGCGAATTTTTTCTCATCCTCCCCCCATTCGAAAAAGGTAGCAAGGCTATCCCACTTTTCAAAAAATTCACTAAAAGAAACTGAATTTTCAACACCGCTAAAAGGTGGAATTGAAGAAATATTTTCCATAAGGGAACTTTTCTTTTGAATATTAGCCAAGTTTTTTGCCTGATCTTCTGCCATGATAAGTTTTATCAATGAGAAAAAAAAAATTAAGTGGGGGAGGGGGGGGTGCAACTATACACAGAAATACACATACAAAAGCATAAAAACAAGAGAGAATTTAAATTTGGAACTATCTAAGTGCAGAGATGTCAAAACTTTAACCAAATTGCAATACAGAGTCACAGACTTACCTTTCACAACCATGAAAATTAAATCAAAATACCTTTTACAACCATGAAAATTAAATAAAAATACCTTTTACAATCATGAAAATTAAATCAAAATACCTTTTACAACCATGAAAATTAAATTAAAAACACAAAATACAGCTTCATATTTTTTAAAAAATTTTAGATTTTTATAAATCTATAAGCATAAGCCAGGTTTGAAATGTCATGGGCACCAATCTTATTGGGGTTTTCCTTGTTACTATTTTTTTAAGAAGTTAACATACCACTAACTGAATATTGTTACCATAAATTTATTACAAACACCAGGTAATTAGATTTAAGAAGGGCACCAAAATTTAGTACAAGTTAACACACACAATACAAAATATAAGAAAAGGGAGAGAATGGCAAAATAAATTCATTTACTTTTAAATAAAATCAAAGGAGGTAACAATATTCTCATATCTTTCACAACCTAAAAAAAAAGGAAAAGCACCCAATACTTCTAAATCTCAAAAACATAAAGTATTCATAAATAATGACGAATAACAGTGAAAATTGAACTAATTTTGAATAACTGAATGGAGACAAACTCTCATATTTGAGAGGATAAAACTCAGAAAATTTGCAAGTTAAAACCAAAATGACATTACTTTATGAATACATTTATACTTTTAAAATTTAGGGACCAATGAAATCGTATAGTTGAGCACACTACGTATTTTATAAATCATTTGAAAAGCTGTGATTCAAGATGATAGGACACATTTTTAATTACCTAAACAATAATATTTCACTTAATAGGATTCTCTTAACACTCCATAAATTTATTAACTCTCTTTCCAATATATAAAATTTCACAATTAACTTAATTCAGAATAAACAATTTATTTTAAGTGCATCAATAAACTTTAATCTATAAAATTTACTATCATCTGTCTAGCTATTTAGTCCTATTTACATTTGGATATTTAGATTAGGTCTACACATTTCATCATATTTCATCTTAAATCCACATTAATTTAAAATTATATTTGTCATATATATATTTCTTACAGAATTAATATATTTAAAGAAAACATGTGTGATTGAATTTCACTCCATATGAATTCTGTTATCAATTTAAAAAAAAACAATGAAGGTGGACTATTTCACAGAATAAAAATATAAGGGCAACAAAGCTAATAACAAGGAAAGGGGGTTTAATTTACTATTAATTTACAGATTTTAAACTAAAAGTGCAGAAAAGAATTACTTATTAAAAAATATTTATAAACACATCTGAATAAAACAATAACAGAATTCTAAATTCACATTACACATATTTAATTGCTGTTATTATATTCGGGCATAGAGTTATTATTGTAGAAATTTAACATTAACATTTAAGGTTTTATTACTTGAATAAAATATTTAACATTAATACTGCTACTCATGAGAGTCTATCTATAATAATTAGAGAAGGAGAAATGTATAAACAATGAAAAAAGGAAACATTTTTTTTTTTTAAATATCGTTTCTTTTTAATTAATTAACACATAATATGTAGACAACAATTATCCGAACACTCTATTTGGCATTGATACTGTAATTTCTTATATTGAAATCATTTAAAATAGTTTAAAAAAAAAAGTTTATATACATATAGGATAAGCACAATTCAACATTATAAACATATAGAAATGAATAATTTTACTCACATTCTCGAAGACACAGCAAATCACCTTTGCACAAATACAAAAATTTCTTGTACCAACCAATTTTCATTGTATTCTTGGTCACTCACCCAGTTGGCAGTTTAGGATACCTATTTCACTAAGATGGGGTAAGACTACTGCTGTTCTCTATTTCCACTCATCATCCAACGATGTTATCTCCTTGAATTCTCATATCTATAGCAGCAACCGCCTTTCAAAAGGGAGTACCTTCTCATAAATTTTTTAGGAGCCGAACCTTCTTATGCTATCTGCAAGACTCCGCTTTACCGATATTACCTCCGGGACTTATTTTTTTGGAGATTCGCACAGCTAAATACTGCTCCACTACCATCAGCCTATGGATACTTTGACAACTTGGTAATTGTCGTCTCACGTTCACCTCTATCATCTGAACATCATACAGCATCAAGACTCGCCTTAGATATCATTTCATAGAAAGGAAATTGTCACTTTCAAAAAAGTGTTTTCAACTCACACTAAGCGATATGCCTCATTCTGGAGTATAATTATGAGAGATTATTCAATCTCGACTTTTTTTCAGCTAGGTGTCATATCAACTACTAAACACGATCCCTTCTCGGAGCTCAGGGGTAGAGTGGGAAAGCATCTTCCCGCCAAAAATGAACCCCCTCGCCCGTACCGAATTTTATTGGCTCGCACCTACATCACTAGCTGTTTTCCACTCACTGACTGACCTTCTCGTATCACCTCTCTCTCCTCGAACCTATATGGGATCTACCCATTTAAAAAAAAAAGGGGAACGGGGGCCTATCGCTTCTGTTACTATGCGCTAACCACATGGTAACAGAAAAATATTTGAAGGAACGGGTCACCTAATGGTCCTTTTTTGACCGAAATCCTGGGGGAAGGTTGACTGCATGTCCTACAAGGTTAAACTTTGCGGGTATTTTTCCTGGAATAAGTGGGGTTGAACAACAAGGTTACAACAACAAACATATGGGGTGATCTTAAGAAAAGGGGAAAAAAAAAAAAGGAACATTTAACTAGAATTTGGAAGAAAGAACTGCATTACTTACCATGTTATACATTAAAAAAAAAAAAGAAAGTGAAAGAAAAATTAACTGAAAATTTAGAGAAATGAAGGGTTATGTTAATATAAGTTAAAAATTTAGAATTTGCGAAATATTCTACAACAGTAGAGAATTCTTTTGTGTGTCCCTGTAAATGAACGATGACTGCTATACACACACCATTCTGTAGTAAGCCTCTTTTAATGCACCTTAGTAATATATATAAACTTCAATGCGTTTAAAATAGTGGAACATTATTTAAATAAGCCGCAGACGATTTTTCTCCATAGACGTAATGTAACGGAATTATTTTGACTGTCCCTGTAAAGTAACTCTAAGTGCTATACACCTACTATTCCATATTAAGCTTCTTCTAATGCACCTTAGTGATCTATATAAATTTCAATGCGTTTACAATAGTGAAACATTTTTAAAATAAACCGCAAATGATTTTTCCCCATAGACCGCAATGTAACGGAATTCTTTTGAGTGTCCCTGTAAGAAAACTATAAGTGCTACACACTTCAGTTGAAATAGGGAACGTGCCATAGATAACGAGAATAACATATAAAAATTGCAGAGCAATCCGAGCATATTTACGGGAGTTAGAGCACGGACAGACGGCCATCCGGCCAGACAAACCGAAGTCATAAGCACTTTTCAACTAGGTTGGAAAGTGCTAAAAATGAAAATTTGTCTGTCTGCACTGCTATACAGAGCAACAGCTTAGAAGAAAGAGTTGTGAAATTTTACGTATAGGTATACTAAAACACGGCCGAGGGAACTAAAGTAATCCAGAATCAAAATAATCTATAGTTAATTTTTAATTAATAAAAAAAACAAAAATCTAACAGTCATTTCTTATCAAATTTAAACATTTTTCTTTATAATAGTTGCCAACAATTAAAAATTAACAATAAAATTATTTATACAATAATAATTTTTCTATTTATTTCTACGTGAAAAATGAAAATGAAATACAAAAATTTAACAATTGAAAAAAAGATGGATATGACGTCATATTGATAGTATAACGAAAAATTTCAAACATTTCTCAATAATACAAGTAGTATGAGTATGTGTAAATACAGAAAACAGGTTAATATGGCGTCATTAGGGAATAAAAAAGAAAATTAATATGACGTCATATTGAAAGTTTAATGGACTTTTTCAAATGTCTGAGAATCATGCAAAGAGAGTATCAATATGAGTAATAGAGAAAGCAGGTAGATACGACTTCAGCAGGTGAATATAACGTCATATTAGCTTGAGGAACGCATTGAATCATTATAAAAACCTGATTATTTTAATATTGGAATATTTTAACATTTTGAAGTTCTGTATACAGCATATTTAATTTTGAAATTGAGTTTTCTACACAAACATTCATTAATTCCCGGACAACGGTGGGTACTTCAACTGGTAATGAAATAAAATTAGCTTTCATTTGGCCCTGTCACTTTATTTATGGCCACCTGTATATAAAATAAAATAAAATAAATGGTGCCTTTAAGTGCCTACACTAGTCACGGGAAGAAACACTCAAGCTAATGTTAAGTCTATGGGAAGGGGTAATTTATAAAGGGTACTTTCACTTTCAGAACCGGCTGGAACCAGTTCTCAAAGTGAAAATACCCTTATTTAAGAAAACTGGAACCAAAATCGTAAAATTAAGAACTAACAACGTTAGAAATTGACCTCAGCTATCCCATGGGGGAAAAAAAATCATCTAAAACTATTACAATGCGAGGGAGAAATCTGTAAAGAACCTTACCATAGACTTAAAATTAGCGTTCGAGTTTCTTCGGATGACTAGCGTTAGGCTGTTAGAAGTTAAAATTATCTAAATGTGAAATGTTTAAATCTAATATAAAAGCCAAAATATAAGTTAATAGAAAAAATAACTCGACTATAAAAATAATTTTCTGATAGACTGAAAGACTTGCTGTAAAATATTATATTGAAGTTAAATATAAACTATTTAAAGGAAAAAACCATCTCGAATTCTTCCAGTAAAGATAATATTTTGAAAAAAGTTTTTCTTTTATTTTTGGTCTCCAAGTCTTTTCACGTTTGCAACATAATCCTATTAGTGGAAGCATTTCCTTATACTTCAGAAAACGAATAGTCTTATAAATATTTGGTACAAAATTGGCAAATAGCCAGAAGCTAAATTTTCCTCATCTTGCAAAAACATTGTTTTATAAAAGCAATTATTATTGTTATTATTATTATTATTATTATTTTACTTTTTAGTATTTTTTACATTGTTGAAGTTTATGATGTTTGTTTAAACTAATTTTATGTAAGTTCTCTTTAAGTATAAGATCTCTTTAAGTATAAGATAATACTTTTTATGACTCTTTATTTCACTATTTCACATTTATTAAGATATTTTGAAATAACATGTAATATTAATTGATAGTTCCCTCTATTTTCAGTTTGCAGTCACTGTAAGTAAAGTCGATAAAAATTACAGCAAAAATTGATGTAATTTTATGAATCCAAAATTCCTGTTTCCTGTAAACTTTAGTATGATTACAGTCATTTGTGCAATAAAAGTAGCATGATTGCAACATTCTGTTTGCTGTAAAAGTACAAATATAAAGATATTTAAGGCGTATTTGGCTGTTAGACTTGTTGTTCATGTTGCTCTTCCATTTTGTCTTACAGTGATTTTTGAATCTTGTTATTTTAACTAAAATAAAACATAAGGGGATAGAAGCAACATGCTGTTTTCTCCCTATTACAGTCTCAATGCAAATATGCCTAGCGTCCCAAATTTGGAACGTTGTGATTATTTAAGAGAAAATTATATTTTTTAGATAGCATTTCCCCGTCATTTTTTACGACTGTCTTACACAATTTAAAAAGAGAATGTTCAGATTAGTATCGTGTACTAATTATTGTACTGTATAATAGAAGTTATAATTAAACAAAGTACTAACAAGAGAGCCACTTTTGGTGCATATCGTACCTTGCATCGAGGTCTGGTGCATTTTGTAGCCTTATACATAAAAGTTAGAGAACTGATAAAATTTCTTTGTTAAAATCATATATTATATATATTTTATATTTTATGTTTTTTATAATTGGAATTTTAATTGTTAATTCCAAGCCAAAAGTGAGTTACGCTACAAAATTTTCATCCATTTTATCCTGCTCTATGTGGACTTGCATATTGCACATGTTAGAATTAAATCGCCAAAAAACGCACAATTTTTTCCTGCCAAAAATGTAAATATAATGTTGTAATACTTCAAAATCAAATTCGTAGGTTCTTGAAGGAGTTTTTAAACTTTTTTCAATATTTTTTTATTATTGACTAATTTGTATTTTTAACTGCTTCTTAAAAAAAAAAAGAAAAAAAAAAGAAAAAAAAGAAAAAGAAATGTGATTTTAACAGGAAAATTTTATCGATTCTCAAATTTCGTAATATAGGGCTTTAAAATGCACCAGGTATCAATGCTGTGTGCGAGCCGAGCTGCACCTAAAAGTGGTTCCCTTGAAAGAGTAAAAAAAATAAAAAATAAAAACAATCATGAACAAAGGGGTTTAAATTAAAATACATTATTAAAAAAGACAAACGTTTCTTAATCCAGGAAAATGTAATATAACTACGAACGGAAATGCACAATAATATGTTCCGAGTTACTCACGATTCCGAAACGGGTTCTTCCTCTTTGGAAACCTCATAAGCCATTTTCGAGATAAAAAGAACAAAGAACAACATTTATAAAACAAAGTTTCTTTGGCTGCCACTTATTTTTGGAAACGTTTCCGTGTACGAGGTGTAAGTTCGATCGCGCGTTATCTAAAAAAATTGGTTTCTCAGAAAGTAAATGACTATTTATATATTCAACAATTGCGAAATGAAAACGGAATTGTCCTACCGTTTCTTTCGACGATTGACATACTTATATCCATGATAGATTATACTATAATATCCATTAGGGCACGTTCATGATGTACGTAATTAGATCACGTAAATCCTTTGTAATTAGATTTCTGTAAAAGAACTGTTTTATGATATTAGTATTGACTCAAATAATAAGTCATTTTTTTCTGTATAAGCAATGGATATATATTATCTAATTTTACATTTGATTAAATTTAAATTTTAGATTAACTTTTGTTAAGTTACCAGAAGATATTTATAGTTTAGAAATTACTAGAGCCATTTACTCTTTTTAAATGTGTTAACAGGCTGAGTTTTGAAAGCAGATTAACTTAAAAGTTTTTCAGTCAAAAGGAAAGAGAGTGTTTTTTGTTTTTGTCTTGAACTGTTTTAAAGTCATTCTTTAATTGGAGTTTTCTGGCATATTTCACTAGTAAACGAGCACATTTCACAAACATATAGAATGCACCACATTTAGCTGGGATTTCTTATTTGTTGTAGGAATTATACAAGTTCTTTAATTGGTGTTAGCACTTTTGTTCATTGTTTGATGATATAAAATAAAATAGTCATTAAATGATTTCACTATCGCTTTTAATGATGATAAGCTGGGACGGTATTTGAAGATAATATGCTATAACAGTCAACAAGATATTTATGTCAGTGAATCTGTTCATGAGATATTTCATTAAGTGGAAGAAAATTTCCCGCTGCTGAAAATTTTCTTTTTTGAACAGCTGTGTTTTCGAGTGGTTGCAGAGATTCTAATTAAATCCAATATGAGGAATTATTTTTAACAGTTTTTATAGAGCATTAATCAGTTTTCTCTGCCTGAAAAGGCGGTTTTTCAGATGATATAAGTTCTTAAGTAAACATTTTCATGTTCAACAAACATGTTTTACAGACAAACATCGTAAAGTAACAGCATAACATTAAAATTAAAATTAATTTTATTTTGTTACTCTCGCGTGTATAAATTCAATTACGCAGCTGAAAATGTCTAATTGAGAATTGATAGCATCTTAAATACAGATATTATGGTTTGAGAAAACTGGTTAATACAATATAAAAAGTCCTTTCTGCCTATACCGAGAGGAAAAGGTAAGGATTTCGTATATCTTCGTTTTAAGATTTTAGCTATTGTTACGCGAAAACAGCAAGCTAAAATGCAAAGAACAGAAGATTACAGAAGATTCTTTAATACTGACTTTGAATAAGAAATTGGCGAAATTAGTCAAGTTGGCTTCATTTATGGAGACTTATTTTTGGTTGCCAAATTTGGCGATATTTCGCCAAGTGTTTCCAAGCTTGGCGCGATTTTGACACTAAGGGATATGAATATAGTTTTATGCGTATGCTTGGGAAAATGATTACAAAAATGAAAGATAATTTGAGAGAAATCACGCTCACAGAAACACATAAATTAAACCCAGATTTGTTATAATCTGCTGTCTTGTTTCAAAATGTCAGCCTCCCTAGAATTTCAAACTATATCTCAGCCATTTTTTAAGATAGAGGCAAAACGAAAAATGCTCCGAAATCCTTGTATCAAAACCTAACACTTAAACAAAAAATAAATTTGATTTTCTAATTTTTTTTGTATATTTGTTTTAATTTTAAATCTTTTAGTGGCCGCCATTTTGAAACAAGATGGCGGCACAAACTGTCCAACGAACTCGGTCGAGACATTGGTGAGCTTAATACACACAACACTTAGTTACATCCAAATCGATTCATAAATCCGAATGCTATCGTATGACATATATATATATATATATATATGTTACGATCAATATGATTAATCTTCTCATTATTAATAATAACAGGTTATTATTAATAATGACCAGACATAAAGGCCGGTTATTATTATTAATTAATAATAACCACGGTCATTTATTGGAATGGTCATAACCACGGTACAATAATATTGGATTTCTTTAAGCGCTTTAATGTTTTAAATACACTGTTAAAAATACAGGTTCAACCATTCACCAAAATATTCGTTCAAGCAAAGAACTTCGAACGATTGAACCATTATAATAGTTATAGTAAAATGCCATGGAAAAGAGAAACGCAAGTTGAACGACGACGTCGGTTCAACCACGTTTGTTATTTTCATGTGGCAACAGTACAGAGCAGGCGTAGAGTTTTTAATGGCGTCGTAAACACACCAGAGATCACGCCCGCGAACAACGTTCTGAAGTATCATCTATATTTCTTCTTCTTGCAATCTCGGAAATAATCAAGGTAAGTGTACAAGTGATTATTTTTTATTTTTCTGTTATACGCATTCTAATGCATTAATGTTTCTCTCAAATATAAAATTTGTATTTAAACTTGAAAAAATTATGGGTAGTAGTATCTTGCGTAAGCCTAAAAATGTTGTTTCCGCTTCAAATATTTAGCGATGTATCGGAAACAAATGACTATTTCAAAGCTATTACTATAGATGTAATAACTTAAATATAATAAATAACATAGTTCATTTCTAACAAACAAAATTAGTTTTCGATTTTAATTATTTGTTTTTGTTGACATGTTTACTTCATTAATGAGATGCCTACACAAGTCATATTCTTACTATCGCGAGATCTTGATATAAATCCGCATAACTGAATTTTTTATATTGCTTAAGCATGATTAAAACATTTTATTCAGATAAATTAAATAAATAAAAAAAAAGTTTTGTATGATTTTCTGAACTATTCATTTTTCAAAAGTAAATTAAAGTCGAAAAAAAAGTTGTTTAAATTATAAGATAACTTTACATTTATCAAAAGCCTCATTTTGTAAGTAAGCAATAGAAACCTCCAACTCTATTTCAAGGAACAATTTTATGTTTTTAAAACTTAAGATTTCATAAAAACTAAAAATAGTGAAATATATACTTTGATTTTTGTTACTAAAGCTATATATTATCACAAAATCCTGATATATGTGTGGTAATTTTATTTCTTGCACTAAAGCATGTTTTAGGCATTTTAAGTAGCTAAATTTATTTAAAAAATGGTTGTGAAGTTTTTAAACCATGAATTTTTCAAAAAGAAATGAAGTTGAGACTGAATGTTGAAAATAGCTTAAGCTTTAAAAAAAATCAGGGGATGCTTTACTTCTCTGTAACCATTCGCCAAGCCAGTCCCGATAACTTCTGCTGTGTGGTTTGGCAAATGTGAATGTGACAGTTTGTCTTTATTATTATTATTATTGTAAGATTTCTTTACATTCATATAATAGCTTTATTTCGAATGTAAAGTATTAGATACATTGAAGCATCAGAAACTTCCAATTCTATTGGAAGGAGCATTTTGATATTTTTGTTTATTTCATAAAAATTAAAAATTGTGGAATGTAGATTTTGGTTTTTGTAAAAATGCAGCAAAGTAAATCCGCATATATGTATGTATAAATGTATATTTTAAATCATTTAAGGCGAAGGTGGACTTAATTTTTTTTTTTTTTTTTTTAACCGATTTGCTTGAAAATTAAATATGTGATTGCAAATGTAGTTACGTAAAAATAACTAAAATTTTAAGGTAAAATATTAATTATTTTGGTAATTATTAATTATTGAAATAATTAATTAATTGAAAATGCTCTATGCGCAGTTCTTTTACATATAATAAAATAATTTTTATTTATGAGATACCTTTCATATCTAAGATTAAAACTTAGTTGGAATCGTAAACATGAATAAAAAATATAATTAATAAAAATAATAATAAGTGTAAAAACCAATTTTTAGCATGCAAAAATACTGTTAATTATTCTTTCAATAAAGAATTTACAGCCTATGAGTTCTAAAGTACCATTTATTTATCTAATATCCATTTTATGTACCATAAGCAGGGCTGCCATTTGCAACTAAAATGCTACTAAAAGCGACTATTTTCAGCATCAGGCAACTATGGCTACTATTTTAGCCCAAAAACCTTCAAAAGCGACTATTTTGGAGGAAAACCAGAAAAAAGGAGACTATTTTCTAATCCCAACTACTATTTAAAAAAAAAAAAAAAAAAATCATCAGTCTCCCAGAATTGCAAATTTTTCTTTTTTTTCTTTTCTTTTTTTTTCTTTTAACCCAATATCCTGACCTAATTTCTCCATATCAATTTCTTAAGTTTTTTATTTAATTTTTAAAATCTGTAAGAACTTCCATTTGAAATTAAAAAAAAAATTACTTTTGTTAATCTAAATATAGTGCAAAGATACCAATCATTCAAATTTTAGTGGGGGAACTAATTACTGATTTTTGGTTTGGCTACCACCCACAGCCCTTATGCTTTACAGTATATTTGTCCAATTTTTGATTGTTTTTAAATGTATTTAACCCTTTAACCCTTGCTGTATGAACCACAAAACTGTAGATTTGTTCACTGTGCTGCGTGAATCGTATTTGTTTCCAATCTCGTATAAATGTTTCATACTAGAAATTTGAATTGATAAATGAGCTTAAATAAATGCTACTTAGAAATAAGAAAATCTTGTTTTCTATCGCAATTTTTCAATTTAGTAACAGATTTACAATGTTGAGAAAAACATTTAGAATATTGTTTTTCTTACTTATTTAGATGGCTTTATTTGGCCCATTGGTGTCAATCACATTTCATTTATGCCGATTTTGCTATTTTATTTTACATAAATTTCTTGTAAAGAATAGATTAGTTATATGTACACTACACACATTCTTAAAATTGTAGCTAATAACATACAATAAAAGTTTTCTTGTTCTTTAGTTTTCTTTCCTCACAGTAATGCCCAAGTGTAAGGCAAGCATATATACAATTTAGTTTGGGAAAACCAAATTGCATTCTGATATACTCTATTTCAGATAATTTAAAAAGTTTCTCCTTTCTTTCCGTTTATGTGTGTGTGAGACTTTATAATAAAAATGCAAAAAGTGGCAAATTTGGGTGGTAGCATAAACTGTAAAGAAAGATGTGGATTTTCATGATGTTATTATTTTTATGGCAAATAAGGATTCTTGCCCCCCGCCCTTTTTCTTAAGTCAGCATGCAACTATTTTGGCTACTATTTTTGTACAAATGCGACTATTTTGGCTACTATTTTTTTTTGCTGTAGGCTACTAAAGCAACTATTTTTTATGCCATTCTGGAGTGTCAGCCCTGCATAAGGTAAATACATAACAAATTTTGAAGAACTCGGAAAATTAGGAAGGCGCATGGAACATTTTGAAAATTGACGTTATTCGAAAATTTTCATTTTGAAAAAATCAACTTTTAAGTTAGAAACATTAGTATTTCAATATTAATGAACATTAAATACCATAAAATAAATGAATATTACTTATAATATATATACATACAATAAAATTTTAACAATAAATATGTAAAAACCTACATTTTTACTAAAATAATATCCACCGTTTTGCGAGATACTTTCGCAGTAACGCTGCGCTTTGGTTGATCAAAAAGCAAAAGTGCTCCATGCGTATTTCTTTCACATATAATATGGTAATTTTTATTCATGAGATACCTTTCAGACCTAATTGTAAAACTTAGTTGAAATCGCAAACATAATAGAAAATAAAAATTAATGAAAATAATAATATGCATAAAACTAATTTTTATCATGCAAAAACACTGTTAATTATTCTTTCAATCAAGAATTTGTCTATGAGTTCTAAAATACCATTTATTTATCTAATATCCATTTTGTGTACCATAAGGTAAATACATAACAAATTTTGAAGAACTTGGAAAATTAGGAAGGCGCATGGAACATTTTGAAAATTGACATTATTTGAAAATTTTAAATATATAACAAAAAAAATATATATATGTCCAAATATATCAATACAATTTCTAATAGAACACAACAGCTACATCAAGATGTTAGCAATATCCCAGAAAAATTTCATTTTGGTTAATTCATTTCTATTACCGCCTCAGGGGCAGTCAAAGTTTCGTAAAAATGGCAAAAATTTCCTTTCACCCCCCCCCTTTTTTTTTTTTTTAAATTATATGTCTAAAATAAGAAAATTGGCATTCTATCTAGTAATAAGTTATAAATGTCTAGTAATTTTCATCATGGGCATAGCCAACCAAGGGCGAGAAGGTTCCCCCCCCCCTAAATTTGAGAAAAAGGGGCTTTTTAAAGGAATTTTGGAAATTTTCCTGGCGGGGACGGGCCCCTCTCGCCCATAGTTGGCTACGCCCATGATCAAAAGTACTCTAGTCATTTATAAGTTATTACTAGATATAATGTAAATTTATTTAATTCTAAACATGTAGTAAAAATAGTGAAAATTGAAAAAAAAAAACAGAATTTAAATTTTTGCCGTTTTTACAAAATTTTGGCCGCCTTTGCGGCAGTATAATAGAAATGATTTCAGCATAATGAAATTTTACTGGGACATTACTAACATCTAGATGTAGCTGTTGCATTCCATTAGAAATTGTATTGCTATGGTTGGGTAACTATATATATATATATATATAATTTTTTTTTCTGCAAAAAACATGTTTTTGCGATTTTTTTTTCTTACCTCCCCCCCCCCCCCCATGCAGAGGTAAAGGATATTAACCAATTGGTGTAATATTTTGCGAATTTATTCCTTATTACCAATGGCTACTTTCCTGCACTATTGTGTTTTGATTATATAAATTTCGCTTTTTTCGACCCACGCGCATGGAATATTTTGAAAATTGACATTCGGAAATTTTCATTTTGAGAAAACCGACTTGTTAGAACTATTAGTATTTCAATATTAATGAACTTTAAATACTATATAATAAATGAATATTACTTATATTACGTATGCATACAATAAAATTTTAATAATAAATAAGTAAAAAAAACCCCACCTGTTTGATCAAAAACTAAAAATGCTCAATGCACATTTCTTTGAAATATAAAAAGGTATTTTTGTTAATACCTGTCACACCTTAGAACAAGACTTAGTTGAAATTGTACACATAAATTAAAAATATAAATAATAAGTAAAACGTTTCTTAAAATCTGTTCTAAAGTACCATTAGCTATATATTTCATTTTTGCATGACTAAAACAGTCCTGCACCATAGGTCACACCTTCACTCTTTTCATTTTTTGCATTTAGTGCTAATTTTTTTAATTTCTTTTGAACTGCAGGTTTCTGATAAGATTCTAAGGATCTTAGTTCCTAAATAGTCCTCCTAGGGCCCTAAATAGGCCCCAAATTTTTCCTGGATCGACCCCTGGAAAGTAATAGATATTTTATATTATGATTGTATTTAAAACTAGGATTTAAAGAAAGCATATTAATGAAATAAAAAAAGCTGAATTTTTATTGGTTATTTTTTTATAAACCAAAAACGTTGAAGGCGGCCCATTACTGGAAGGCGGTCCATTACTGGCACATCTACCCTATGACTTTTTACACCATAAATTTTTAAAAAAATGAATAGTCGAGAAAAAGTTTCTCTTTTTTTTCCTTTTATATATATATGTATAATTGTTAGATTTCTTTACGTTCATAAATAACTTTATGTAACTAAAGTAATAGATATATGAATATTCAATAGAACTCTAATTGAAATGCAAAAAACTTTTTAATATGTTGAATAATTGGCACTTAAACACATTACTTTTTAACCTCCCCCCCCCCCAACCCCCTGAGTGCTCTGGGACCAAAAAAAAACAGCCAAAATTGTAAGATGTTGACTTCCTTGCCAAATTTTGTCTTCTTTTGAGTTCATTGTATCCAAAATAATGGCAAAAATGTCAATTTATTGCTTTTTTTGGTACTTTTCCGTTATACAGACACCATGCCAAAATGTATGCTTGGTGACAATGGTGTCCATATAGCGGAAAAGTACCCCTTTTTTTTGTTTCTTTATAGTTTATGGGACATGAAATAGTAAAATTTTCGCTTTAATTCTTCATTCCTCTGAGTAACTCCAAAATGGTGGTAGATCAATTATGACATAGTGTAATAGTAGTAATTTATACATGTGCGTGTCATTAGTAAAAGCAAGAAAGTTAGTTAGGTAAAACATGATTCCATTTAACAATATTTCATTTTTTTTTTAGGATGAAGCCTTCCTTCCTGTGACTGTATATATTCAAGACATTAATAATCATGCTCCAGAATTCGCCTTACCATTTGATGATGAGGTAACGTTATTTTTGTTTTTATGAATAGTTTTTATCTTTATTAAAGCTTTTAAGGGAATTATTTATGACACGGCAATTTGTAGAAGCTTGCAACTATTACGTTTTGTGAATAAAAAAGAGCTTGATAAATATCCAGATACTGTTTCACATGCATTAAATAGTTTAAAATGGATCTATTAAAAATGCTTTTTTCACTCGGATGCATTTATTGCATATCGACTATTTCAACATATTTCAGTAACTTTTGAAAAGTTCCAAATTTTGTTTTTATTACTAAAATTCATAAAGATACAACTAAATGTAAATATATTGCTTGAAGATGCGTAAAAACATATATAAAACCAGGGACCCGGAGCCGGAAAAAAATTTTCAGGCTCCAGCTCCGCTCCCAGATAATAAGCTATGGCTCCGGCAACAGCTCCGATTCCACGCTTTTGAGTTTCAGATTTTAAACTTGCAATTTTTATTATAAAAAGGAACATTAAAAAAATAACATAATCATCAGCTCACTCTGAAAATACAAATTTAATTAAATTCACAGTTGAATTATTTGTTCATTCTTAAGAAAAGAATTGAATCTAATAAATCCTCCCTCATATTTGATCTTAAATCATTATAAATGTATTTAAATGCCGAGAATAGTCTTTCTACAGCAACTTGGCTAATCGGTAATGCCGTTACAATGCTGCAGGCCTCTTGAATGTCTGTAGGATACAATGAAATTGCTTATTTTTGTCAAATTCTGCTTATACTTTTCTCTTTCTAGTTTCTCATTCTTCATCTACATGTTTGAGTTCTTGTGCTTCTTTCTTATGATTTCTGTCAATATGCCTTCTCATGTTTGAACTCTGCACAATTAAATTTTTGCTCACAGATCCTTCTTTTATTTTCATTAAAGATCTGACAAAATGCATTTTTCTTCTTATCAAATTAAAATGCTTCTCAGAAAATCTGAAATCTTTTAGATTTTACTTTTAAAAAAAAGAAAATTTGGTGGAATTTTAAACACAAAAATCTTAAATATCTTCTACATTTTTCAAACAAGCAAAATTGTGCAACTGCACATGTAAACAACAGGCGGTCATATTTGTTTTCAAGTAGTGTTGCCACTTAGCTCAAGTAGATAATAGAAGTGAAGTAGTGTTGCCCAAAGTTTTCCAACTCTAATTTTTTTTTTTTTAACTTAAAAAATGATATAATTAAAATATTTTAAGCCTGAAAATTGTAAAAGACTGAAAAAAAAAAAGATTTAAAAGAACACTAAAAAACTAAAGGAGCCCTGGAGCAGGGGAAAATTTAGAGCTCCAACTCTGGCTCCAGCTCCCGGGAAAACACAGCTCCGGAGCGCACCGGCTCCGGCTCCAGCTCCGGGTCACTGTATAAAACATTTAAAAGCACATTAAAGTCCTTTTAAAAATTCAAAACGTTTTCAACCGAACTACTCAGTCATCATCAGTGGAATAATAATTATCATATTAGTTTTTCACTGATGATGACACAGTAGTTCGGTTGAAAACGTTTTGAATTTTTAACTTTAAGCTAACTGAACTTGAAGCTAATTTTTAACGAGCATAGCTCGGTCTTCCCTGCTCGTGTATTTATATATGTACATATATCCCTGGCGCCCGGCTAACCAAAAAGGTATCCATATATTTAAAGCAGTTTGGTAATTCTGTCAAATATTTTCCATCGAAATTCGACCCAATACGCATGCATAAAAAAATCTTCCGCCAATGAGGTGAGGGCTATTTCCTGTCTACAGACGTATTTGGACTGTTTACGAAGCGATTGATCGTTCAGGCAAGAAGCTTAGATTACATTATCAGATATTTTTTTCATTTTATCTTTATTTATTTTGTTTTATTTAGTTGATGAACATAGAAACATAATCATGATTGAGTTCCTTGGATGCTGTTTGTATAGCATAGAAAATCATTTCTCTCGCTTTCGTGAACACAAAATTAGAGATATACATTCTGGTGTATTTTTTTCTTCTTTTTATGTCGTATGTATATTGCAAATTAAAATTTTTTAAACCTAAAAGTAATGATCGAGATTTTATTTGGATTTTTTTTTTTTTGAAGGGGTTTATTTTTACTTTGAAAAGCTGAATGTTTTAATAGTTACATTCGGCAGTAAAATATTGAAAAGTTTTGATTATATAAAACAGTTTGAAAATGATTGCCACATTTTTGTTGTTGTTTATTGATTTTTGCTTACATCATGTGCTAATTTCCAAAATAATTTACAGAGCCAGTGTGTAAGTGGCCATATGAATTAGTTAAAATACAGCAGAATGTAAATGATTTTCTGTACGATACAAACAGCATCCAAAAGATTCAATCATGAACACATGTTCATCAACTCAATAAACCAAACTGAAAAAATACCTGATAATAGTTATCCAAGCTAAAAAAAAAAAAAAAAAACTATTTTTGACTTCAGGAGAAATAAAAAAGGTTATTTAGTTTTTTTTTTTCGTTAATCTTTTTTGCCACTTCCCCATATACTATCAGTTTCATAAGAAATCCCTATGAAAACATATATTTTACACTTTACTGAATGTTTTCATTTCTTAATTGAAACATCAAACTCAGTTTAAAGTTATAGTAGAGTGTAAAATGTATATTTTCATTAAGATTTGTTATTGAATTAATTTTGCTTCATAAACAATTCTTGAATGTTTTGATTTATTATTGCTTTCATCATTGGGCAATGACGATTTCATTTTATACCAGATTGCATCTCAGTTCTTGGGCGATACTTATGAAACTCATAATTTGTCTCAAAATGGTGATTTTATTGACTTTGTGGTTACAAATTAAAATGGTATCATGATAATATACATCTTTGCCCGAGAATGCGACAAAAAAAAATGTTAAATGTGTATTTTCATTTAGATTTGTTATTGAATTTTGCTTCATAAACAATTCTTGAATGTTTTGATTTATTATTTTATTGCTTTCATCATTGGGCGATGACGATTTCATTTTATACCAGATTGCATCTCCGTTCTTGGACGATACTTATGAAACTCATAATTTGTCTCAAATTGGTGATTTTATTGACTTTGTGCTTACAAATTAAAATGATATCATGATAATATACATCTTTGCCCAAAAATGCGACAAAAAAAAAAAAAAACTATTTTTGATTTTAGGAGAACTTAAAGAGGTTATTTAGTTTTTTTTTTGTTCGGTTTTCAAATAAATAAAACACCCACCTTGAGTTAAAGCTAGGTTGGGGACCTAGAAATACTACCTATTACATTTTCCCTCAAGTTGGAATTTTTGAAAAAATTTTGCAGATCTATGCCAGTTATGACTCCCAGAACCCAACCCTCCTCCCCATAATTCTGCAGAAATCTCTTCCAAACTGATACATAAAATCCAGGGGCATAAAATCTCGGTCAAGTTCGTTAATGGGCAAATTCGAATAAGGGGGGGGGGGGCTTTTTGTGAAAACAGAAAAAACCCATAACGTCTTAATTATGATACATATCGAATCCGTTTAAAGTTATTACTTCTAGGAAAAGGGCCGATAATTTATGCATAACAGATTTTTGATATAATTAAAAATGGCCCCAAGGGAGGGGAGGTTTTGTAAGAAAAAACTCATAACTTCGTCAATTCACAAGATATCAAATCCGCTTAAATTTATTATAAATCATCTTAATATTATCTAAAACTTTTATATTGGCAAGTTTTTTATAGGACCAACCTTTATAGAAAAAAAAAATCCCTGCCACCTCCGCTTGCAAACAAGTTAGATACCGAAGTGGACGGTCCCAACTGCTTCATTATGGCAAAAGGTTATTTCTTTCGCAATTCTTAACAAACAGGCACCCCACGGTCTGTGTCTTCAATATCTACCTATGCCTGTAGGCCGAACCGTCAGGGATATTTTCTATTGTATAAAGTAAAATCAGAAAACGTGAAAATTCCTCATTGTTCCACTATAATTTGTTCCACTTATTTAAGTAAAATTATGTTTTCTGAAAAAATAACAATTTTATATCTTAATAATTTCTTCCTTTTATTATTAAAACAGGTGGAGAAATTAACCAGATGCTGGGATCTATTCCATTTAACCCGACTGTTGGATGACCATTTTACCTTACTTTTTGACGACCATTTTACTCGACTTTTGGATGACCATTTTACCCAACTGTTTGACGACCATTTTACCCAACTGTTTGACGACCATTTTACCCGACTGTTTGAACACCATTTTATCAGACTTTTTGGTAGACAGAATGCTGCATTCTCCTGAAACTGTCTAGGGAAAACTGTACTGTAATTACTTTGGTTAATTAATCTGAATTTTTATATATTTTTTTAATAAATATATAATTTGTAATTTTCAATAAACGGAGCGGCTTACCGCAACCCAACTGAATTTTTTTGCTATTTTATTGTGACCATTTTTCCTTTTAGCTATTGTAGAGCTGCCATTGACGACACAGAACTATAGGCTGAAATGTAATATAACTTGGTAAGATAAATGATATATCTATATGTATATTACATGGATTTCTAGAAAAATAAACCAGCAATAGCTGAAAAATTAAGTTTTTATTTAATGCTAATTTTTAAATAAATTAAGTAATAATAATTTTTCAGAATTGAGGTTTTGGGCAGTACATGTGAATTTTTCTGTCCAAATGTTTTAAAAATTCTATTAAAAGTATAAAACCTAAAATAGTGAAAATATAAATTTCCATATGTGTAACCATTGCACCTTTATTTATAGTAATATTTTTTACTAATTATTAAGTAGTGGAGTACCGAGTAATTGTGTGCAAGAAAGAATCACTGATGTGAAAATAAAGTGTGCTTAGGGTTAACACTTCTGTGTGTGTGTATCTATATATATGTTCATAAACATGCATCTTGATCATATAATCATATTTTTTGAAATTTCATTTATTGTGCCCCTTTTAAAGACAATTTTCTTAAATTAAAAAAAAATTAAAACTGATTCTTGAACCCAACATTCCTCATTTGATAAGTGAAATCTGTATCAAAGCTGGTTTTTGCATGTTGTAACAAGTACCTTATTTTCTTTTAATTAAAAAATTAGGTACTTTTGTGTTATAGTAACCCCCGAAGATGAATCGCTGAGCGACCAAGATTATCACAGCGAATACATTTTTTTTTTCTGAAGCAGGTCAAATTTACAATAATAAAAGGAATGCATCTCCTGAAAATGTAGAACAATATAAGTGTTTTTGCACTGTAATCTACAATATAACAAAGTTAATTATTTTTTTTAATTGCATTTATTGTATTTTCTGTTTCTACACACTGCTTTTTTATCCAAAATCATAGTACTTTCTTACAGATTTAAAAATGTCTTTTATAAGTACCAAGTAAATAATTTTTACGAATTATTGCATATATTATACATATATTCAAATAACTTTTTACAGATCAGTTATAAATTCATTTGTCGACAAATATGCTTAAAAACTGAAATTCTTAACTACTCAATATTGGCTGAGTACCAAGTACTCTGTACGGCTCTATTATTAAAATATTACTTTTTTTTTTAATCTTATGAAAAGAAAGTAACAATTCTACAACTATGATATCAAATTTTTAGCATCTATAGAAATAGAAAAAATTCACAACAATTTTAGAAAAATATTTCAAGTCTATTTACAGATTATAAAAGATGTACAAGTGCAATATGGAAAAAACTTTTCTCAAGATTTGTGCTTTTATTTATATATTTCTGTGCAAAACTTTACATTGTTTAAAGAAATTCCATGTAAGTAATGTTGAGTAAAACTATATTTTATTTCCTAGATTTTAAATTAAAAGATAATAAAAACAGGGTATGTATTTAAATCTAAGAAAATTGTTTTATTATGAATGTTTGTGAATAAACAAATACTAAAGTAATTATAAGTAACTAATTAAAAAGTGTGGAGAAATGTTTTATAATTTACAAGTGCAGAATGGTAATAATATCATTGGTGAAAAAAAAAATGCAATTATTTTGTGTATTTAAATTTGAACCAGCTCATTTTCTTTCTAAAATATATTTCAAAGACGATAATTAAAAAGTAAAACTCTAATAATAATTTTCAGTTTAATGTTAATAAGAAAATTAGTAAGCTTCTCTAGAGCAATATAATCTCACAGAATCTGAATCTTAGTTCATTAACTGCATCATAAAATGATAAATTAAACACCAAAATCCTGGTTTAATCTGGTATAACCTTTCCCCATAAAATACGTTTAGAGAAAAACCTGGATCATGGTTCAACAATTCACCATAAAATGGATTAGAAAAAAATCCTGAATCATGGTTATACCTTTTACCATTAGATTAGATAAAACCCTATCATCGATCAACTTCTCACCATAAAATTGGATTAGAAAAAACCTTGAATTATGGTTAAACCTTTCACCATTAAATTGGATTTGAAAAAATCCTGAATTGTGGTTCAACATTTCACCATTACATTGGATTAGAAAAAACCTTGAATTATGGTTCAACCTTTCACCATTAAATTGGATTTGAAAAAATCCTGAATCATGGTTCAACCTTCCACCATTAAATTGGATTTGAAAAAATCCTGAATTGTGGTTCAACCTTTCACCATTAAATTGGATTAGAAAAAACCTTGAATTATGGTTCAACCTTTCACCATTAAATTGGATTTGAAAAAATCCTGAATCATGGTTCAACCTTTCACCAATATAGTGGTATTTTCAAAAGCACCATAAAAATGGTGAAACGTTTCACCAAGATTGTAGTTGCAGCTAAATTTCAGCTACTTTTCACCAGTTTTTTGGTGAAACGTCGAACTTTATTTTTAACAGTGTAGACAATCTGCATGTGACGTCACGCACTCAAGTAAAGACGTATTTCTCAACAAATTGTAGGCAAAAAGTAACAATTCTTGCAGAGTTAGTAATTCATAATGTATTATTTCCTATACATCATATAATGTAATCTTACTACTTCAAAATTAGAAGAAATTTAGCAAAACTTCAAGCAATTTAGCTCAACATTTTGTCTACATTAAGTTGGGCAGACACGCAACAAACCAAATTTGCTGACAAACATGCACTTTATATAGAAATAGAAATGCATATTTGTACATGATTCATGAAGTGAAAGAATTGTTTTTATCAAGGCAAGTATCAGTCTATAGGAACAACTATTCCCAGTGAAAGTGTCATCATATTTGAAATCATGTGCCGGTTTTCATTGAGAACATTTTAGTATTTTATAACAATTACACTAAGTGGCGTAATTTCCACAAAATTTATTGCTCTCCAAAACATATGTTTAACATCCTTTTAAAGTACAATCTTCCAAAATATTAAATTTCTTTAAAATTTAATAAATATATTAGTCTATCAAAAAGTTGTTAGCATATGGAATTTTTATTGCGGAATAGGATTTGCCTTTGACATCGTTTACGTGAAATTCAAAGAAGAGCCGATGCACTAATAAGACAAGAAAATTCCCTTCCTGTTTTTTAAAGGCACCATGATTATGGTAAAGCGCAAGAGAAAAGCTAATTAAAAAAGTTATTATCAGTTACCCTACTCTGATACTTCTATAATTCCTTTTAATTTTAAAATATCTAAATATATAGTTAAAAATATCTTTGCTAGTTAATTTTTGTCCCTCACTGGAATATATTCCTATCAAATTCCGAAATTCCCATAATTATAAACTACAACACAACAATCAATATGACAATGTTTATCCATAATTGGGGTGCTTTTTTCAGATTTTGTTTCGCCATTGAAAGAAATAAGCAACTCTATTGCTTAACAAATAAGCATTTAGGGTTTGAAAGTCTTTGGAGCGTGATAAACATTTTGATAGGGTTTGTGGATGTACAGTTGTTTAAAGTGTGACACTGAGGAATAAAAATACAATAAATACATGAGAAATAAATATATTTTTTCTACTTATTTCATTTTTAAACTTTTATGCTCCACCACGTTTTAATTTTTTTTAAATATCATATAACTTCGATTTTTTTCAAGATGTGAAGTGTTTTGGAGTATAAACATAATGCATGTTGATTTTTAGATTATTCTAATCAAATCAAAGTAATATCTAAAGTGAAATGTTAATTAACAAATTTCCTGAAAGATATTTAGAAATATAATCAGTTTAAACAATATTCTTCTACACGAAAACATTAATTATATATTATTCCATGAACAGAATAAATGTAAATTATAATAAATAGAAATGCTAAACTAGAATAACAAAGAAAAAATGTATTCGATACTTAATCTTAGTGACGAAGTGTGAAATTTCAAGCTCATGAAAGAAATTTCAATGATCATATATATATAAACAAAAGTACGCAAATTGTGATTATCAGAAATATTTTCTACTATAAAACATGATAAAGAGTTTGTTAATTGTATATGTTTCTTAATTAATGCATTAATTTTCTTTAATTGTTACGTGAACGAAGTCATGGGAAACTACTAGTTTATACATATTTTTTAAACTAATGAACAAAACACTACAGCAAATATAGACGACTGGATAAAGACTATTCCACAATGTAAATGAAAGTATCTTAAAAGGGAAATTTCCGATTCCTTTTATTAAGTTTCACAGTTCTCCAGAGATAAAAGCTTTCTCTCGAAGAAAAAAAAGAAACACAACAAATTTAATTTACTCATGAATAGAGACAAAAAGAAAATTAAAGGAAACATTTAGCGTTTGGGAAATAAGATAATTTCATCATGTTTAAGTATTATTTCAATTACTCGTGGGTATGAAAATGAAGGAAATACATTTTGCAGTCAAAGGAAAAAAGCAATGTTTAACTTAAAGCAAATTGGCAAGTAAATGGGTTTTCCTGTTTCATTTAAAACAGAAATTTCACAGAATAGTCAGAATTTTTTTTTTTTTTTTTTTTTTTTTTTTTAAGACAAGGATGGGGAAATTTGACAACTCATTGAAATTTTCGATTTAAATCATTTTCTGTTTTTTTTTTCTTTCTTTTTTTCTTTTTTTTTTTTTTAAACCCGTAACTGAGGAAGTGAAACATGAGTTCTCAGAACTTTGAACATTCAAAGCATATTATTCAAAGCATTATATTAAAAACAAGTAACCACCGCCGCCGCAGCCACTGTCAATGAAGATTATGTGCTTTGAACTCTTTCTGGACTAATATTCAGAAAACTATTGCATATAAAAATATGAAAATTAGAAGTTGTATAGAGAAAGGTTCAATAATCACGCTGAAGCAGACAGTTTTTAAATTGAAGAATTACTTTAAAAGATATTTAATATTAAAATCAGTCAAAATAGTTCCCATAAAAATGTTTTATAGGAACGAAAACTCTGCACAGGTATTTAACCATAATGTAAAAGGATAGTTCACAAGCTTGTGGTCTGCAGAGTGTAATTCCTTTTTTTAATTTGACTAATTTTTTGAGGCTTTATTTACATTTTTTATTTAAATGTTCATTATTTTGATGTAGATTTTTTTCATATTTCAAAAAGTCCATTATTTGAATTATTAAAAATTTGTAAAATAGCACACATAATAATATTCCTTTCCAATTAAAAAATGTATTTACACTTGACTATTAAAAACAGAAATAAAACTTTAAAATAATAATTAAATAATCGCGTGTTAAATGCAGTAAATGTAGAAAATTACGTAATAAAAAATATCCTTGCGCATGAATATTAAAAAAGAGAAATAATTGAATTATTACGCGTTCAAAGCATTAAATGGAGAAACTTTATGTCATATTTAAAATTCTCAAATAACAATATTTCCAAATAGTTTCAATTTAAAAATATATTTACACAAGAGATTCTTTTATTTCGACAAAATCTGTTACCTATTATTGCGAATTTTAAAATAGCGTAAATAATAATACTTCCCTTCAATTAAAAACTATATGTTTACGTTTAATAATGACGTTTAAATTAACGAAGTAACTAATAAATTGTTAAAATATCATTAAAAATACAGATGAACTTTGAATTAAAAATCATTCGATGACATAACTAACACGTGTAACGCGTCTGATGTCAATTGAATCCGACCCACGGTCATGCACTTTTGGCATTAAATCCTATATTTTGGCGACAGTTCTTTTCTTTTATGGAAAGTGGTCTACGAGATAATGGAGAAGTACCCAGTTTTCTATAGCATTGTTATCAAATTCCCCGATACAGCGACATTGTTTATTTAACCATTTTACACAAGTTGATTTTCAAATGTTTAATTGATCTTATTTGATCAATCACGAAAACAGTTGTTAGCTATTTCGAAAGCAGTTGATTCGGCCTTACAATCCCCCAATCAAAGGAAAATGAATGAAACCCCGATTACAGCAGATCGCCATTTGTCGTTTCATTATAATTCAATCTTCCGTAATCGTTTTAGTGTTGTTCAAACCAGAGTGTTTTTAAAGTTTGCGGTGTGAGAATTTGCGTTGGCGAGCGTAGCTCGTAGGGAGCAGAGCTCCCTAGTAACAGAAAAAAAAAAACACTTTTTTCAATGAAATTTTGGTACTTATGTATTATCCGTGCTCTGAAAGTACACGGTGCAAATAATGGCGCCAATAATACTAATTATAGTAACCTTTATATTTTGACACCATATCGTTTATGTATTATAGTTTATTTTTTATTATAGTTAATAGTTTATATATTTATTATAGTTAATAGTTTACTTTTATTTATAGTTTATAATACATAGTTTTATTATTATTTATTTATTATAGTCTATTTTATTTTATTTTATTTTATTTTGATATTATTTACCATTTTTTACAATGTTAGGTATTTAATAATGTTAAATTACTATTTTGAAGGTGATTGAAAACTGATAAACATTTTTTGACGATCTACCTTAAGGGCACGGCTAAGACGTAAATACCGATAATTTTGCACGGAATACATTTCTGAAACAAGGTGTTGCCTTCATGAAAAAAATCTCAGTAGGCCTAGTCGACACAGTATGGTCTCTAAGATCGCACTTTCAATGTTATCGATTAAAACTGCAAATGTTGAAAAACTCCCTATTTTAAATATAACTTTTAATTCTAATTAATGTATACTATTATGTCTAATTAACATATGACCATTGGACCAGTGCGGGGATTTAGCACTACAACCTAATATTATTTTTAGCAATATATTATACTTTTTAGACGCAGTTAAATCTTTTAACGAAAAAATACGGATAAAACTATCTGAAAACAACATTAATCAAGCAAGAATGCCATCTCATTTATTCCGTCGAAGTTTCTGTAAAAACGGATCAAAGATAGCGAAAGGCACGCACCAGATAAAAAGATAACAATAGAGAATGTGCATGTTTGTCAACAAACTGGTTCCTCACTAGACCACGCCTCTTCGGTAGGCAAAACATTTCCGCTCAATGTGCTATTTCCTACGGTTTCCTATGAGAAAGCGAAATTTTTGCATTCAATTTATGGATCATATTTATTCAAAAACAAATTTTCTTTTATCAGATTATGCACAGAACTTAGATTCTGTTGCTAATCAAGATTATTTATCAAAGCTTAGATTTGTCAAACCGAATAATAGTGTTATTATTTTAGATGATCCGTATATTATTGTGGATGCAGATTGGAAAGCAGATATGGCTTTTTGGCCATCGGTTGCTTCATCAGATATTGAAACTTATTTAAAAAAGTTTCCAGGGAAGAATTCAAGTGCTCAAGAAGCGTTTCAACTTGTTGTAGCTGGTAGGAGAAAGATTTTAGTTTTTTTTTTTTTTTAATTATTTCGTAAAGTTAACGTTTTATTTACTTTTTTTCTACTTGTAGTTCAAGTTGTTCTTGTTCGTATGGTAACTTTTTATTGCTTGAGCTAATCGGAAAATGTTTATAAATCTCATTATATTCAGATTAAATGATCGATTAAAATGATACCTAGGAGTGTTCTCAAATCAAAACTGCTTATTTTCTGAAACACTTTTATATAATTTTAACATGTTGTATAATTATGACAAGGAAATCTATGAAACTGAAGCATAAGTTTTGTCAGAATTCGGTTTTATTAGCTGAAATAATTTTTATACTAAATAAACATTCCTTAGGTTTAAAAAAAAAATATTTTTACTATTCTAATAATATGTATAAAAACAGGACAAAACAAAAAATTGACTTATATGAAACATTTAATGAAGTACTAAGGGTGATATTTTTTTAAGAAACATTTTACTCTTTCTTTCTTTTTTTTTTTTTTTTTTTTTTTTTTTTTTTTGTAAAAGCGAATTATATAATTTAATCTAAAAAAAAAAAAAAAAAAATAGATGCCATGTTTTTGAAAAAACCTTACCATTTAAAAAGCATTTAATCAGGTGTCGATGCAGTTTTTTTTTCTTGGAGGGGCAGGGGGGGGGGGCATTTTGTGAAAAATAAAATTTATTTTTCTGAAATTTGTTATATTTTTGTGAAAAATAACATTTTGTAACAAAATATGATATCCAGTTACTCAAAATCGAACCAAACATTTATTAATAACGAATTGACTAGCGCCCGTGATAATAAATTAAAAAAAAAAAAAAAAAAAAAAAAAAAAAAAAAAAAAAAACTCAAGTTTTCAATATCGAGTCGAATGAACCAAACCCTGTTGAAATCGAGCCCTTAGAACCCAATAAAAATATGAGTCCCCTGTCGGTGGAATATGCACCCCTGTAAATTTAACGAATTTCCTTTAACATTAACGCGATATTTAATTTACAGATGCATCCCACCCCCCACTTTCTAAACTTAACCCCTTATCTTTAACAGTAACGCGATTTCTAATTTACGACTGTGGTGAGTAAACGTAAGTTGATGCCGAAAAAGAATATTAATATTTAAAAAAATATCCTTGACAGCTTGGCCTACAGGCACAGGTAAATTTCGAAGATGCAATTGCAGAAGAAATGACCTTTTTGCCATGATGCGGCAGTTGGGACCGCTCTCTTCGAAATCTACCTGTGTCTGTAGGCGGAGCACACAATTTTTTTTTTCTGTAAGGGTTGGTTTTATAAAAAAAACTTGTCAATATAAAAGTTGTAGATAATATTAAGATGATTTGTAATAAATTAGCGGATTTGATAACTTGTGAATTGACAAAGTTATGATATTTTTTCTTCTTAAACTCCTATTCTCTCCCCCCCCCCCAACCACTTGAGGCCATTTTTAATGATATCAAAAATCTGTCATATATAAATTTTCGGCCCTAGAAATAATAGTAACTTTAAACGGATTCGATACGTATCATAATTAAGAAGTTATGGGTAACGTAAGGGGTCCAGGGGCCCGGATCTTGTCCGAGAAATTTTTGGTCATTCATGTAGTAGCTGGAAATCCTAAGAAGTTATTAGAAAAAAAAAGCTAGCGAATTGGACGATTTTTAAGGGAGCTATAGTAGGGGGCCCAAAAGGGGCCGCTGATAGTTTTGAGCAGGGCCCTAAGATGAACGGTCCTACCTGGAATGTAGAAATGGGGAAATAACTAAATGGAGAAAACGCCCCCCAAAACGAAGATCGAATTAAAAGGAGACAAGGTATTAACAATTTAGGGAACAATAACTTCGAGGGGCCCGAATCTTCTCCTTTTTTTTTTTTTTTTTTTTTTTTTTTTTTTGTCGTTTATGTAGTAGCTAGAAGTTCTAAGTTGTTAGAAAAAAAAAGTTAGTGAATCGGACGATTTTTAGGAGAAATATAGTAGGGGGCTCAAAGAGGGGCCAGCTGATAATTTTGATCAGGGCCCTAAGATGAACGCTCCTAACTGGAATGGGGGAAAGAAATGGGGGGGAAAGTTAAATGGAGAAATGGCCCCAAAAACGAAAGTCGGATTCAAAGGGGACAAGGTATTAACAATTTAGGGAGCAAAAACTTCAAGGAGCCCAGGGGGCCCGGATCTTCATCGAATTTTTTTGTTTTTGTTTTTATTGTTCATGTAGTAGCTGGAAGTTCTAAGTTGTTAGGAAAAAAAAGTTAGTGAATCGGACGATTTTTAGGGGAACTATAGTAGGGGGCCCAAAAAGGGGCCAGCCGATAGTTTTGAGCAGGACCCTAAGATGAAGGGTCCTAATTAGAAAGTAGCAATGGGGAAATAACTAAATGAAGAAAAGGCCCCAAAAACTAAGAAAATCGGATTAAAAGCGGACAAGTAATTATCAGTTTAGGAAACAAAAACTTCAACGGGCCCCGTACCAGGCCCTAGGGGGCCAGGGTCATAACTAGAACGTAGAAATGGGGGTGAAAGCTAAACGGAAAAAAGGCCTCAAAAACGATGAGGATCGGATAAAAATTGGGTAAATTATTAACAATTTAGGGCAAAAATCTTAAAGGGGCCCCAGGGGGCCGGGATCTCAAAAAATAAAAAATCCGAGCCTCAGGTGCATCAGGACCTACCTTGGGCTATCCGCTGCAATTAAGAAAGACAAAATTAATGAATAATTAATTTAAAAAATATGAATAATAAGCAAATAACACAGCTAACTATACAGTAGGCATGCGTATGTTTTGCCTACCGTTCGTTCTTTACGGCTTCGTGACGTCACATGCACATTCTCTATTGCATTTTAACTTCATTAGAGGACGACGTTATCCACTTCGGGAAGAACATGGGACAGATAAAATAAATTAAAATATATTTTAATTACAATTTAATCTAATATTACAAAGCATCTCTTTTAGACTAAACGGAAAATATCACTCACTTCTTCGATCGATCGAATGTTTCTTTTTCTTCTAAACGTTTGAATTTAAATTCTACTTTTTAAATTAAAGTCTAATAATGCTTAAAGTGATAAAAAACAGAACACGGATTTGAAAATACCTTTTTAATGCAGATTGCATATGTTTCGTTCACTCTATCGGTGACATCTTCAGATCTAAATAATAAATACAATATTCTCGCATATATTTGAAAATGGTAAAACATAAACCATGAGATCGCATGTCCAAGGCTAGCAGGTGCTTAAATTGGTCAAACTGGGAAACGTGAAAATTATTATTTGTTTTTAGTTGTATTGCTTTTTCAATCTATCGATCATCGCGTGCCAAATTTTAGTTTATTCAAAAGAAGCGGCTTCGTTGCAAATGTTATCTTTTCGCAAATATATTTCTATAGATTCACGGATAATGGATGGGAAATAAGCTCTTCATTGAAAAATTATTTTACTATTCTCGAAATCAATCAGCAACTGCTCCTTTCTATATTGTCTGGCTAAAGCAGTAGTTCTTCTGTCATATTTGACATCTTTTAAAACAATCATTGACAAATTATCCTTATTTTATACATCTATTTATATATTACTAGCAGGCTTTGCCCGCTGCGCTGGTTCATTTCCCAAATGAACCTTGAATCAAACGAAATGGTGAATTCGACCTTGCATTTTAAAGTAATATGGACCTTCACCTGGAAAGTCCGCCCGCATTGCTCAATACAAAACGAACGCCATTGCGCTATTATATTATCTTATTCGTTAGACAAAATTCGGGCTATTAAGAAGCAACTCTTTTATTTGATCATTTATTGTATAGAGTTCGGTGGAAAATTGTGACCGTTATGACCAACATAAATTAAAATGTTGTCTAGTCACCAAACTACTAAAAAAGAGAGCATTATAATTATTGCAGAGATTAACCATTGAACTTAAATAATGTTCGGGTTACTCATTTTCGTTTGTTAGTTCTTGAACTTCGGGACTCTCAGCTTGGTACTACGTGTGGTTCTGTTAACTTAAATATAATCTCATTTTACGTTACATTATGTTTCGTAATATACGTCATTTTCTGGCAGATCTACTACAGTTTTATATCTTTGGATTCCAGCAGAGTAAATACAGTAAAAAATGTAATACATTATTTGCGCATAAAGAACACTGTTTAACTTTCATATTTTAAAAAAAATTGAACCATATTTTTAATGCTGAATTGTTTGAATAAAATTAAAATAACGATAAGGTTTTTCTTTTGCATTTCTCTAATGAGCATAATGATACGAAGAAATAAAGCCTTGCTATTTCTTTTATTTTCAAGATTACATTATTCTCCAGTCTGTTGTCTAAAAAAACCCCTTAATGTACACAATCCGTTAATTTGTCACTGATTTCAGCGTGTAAGGCTGTGCGTTCGCCGAAATTGCTTTATACTAATCACAATTTTATCTAATCTGAATTCCAGGTAATTTTTTTCTTATCTAGGTTAAAATGATAAATATTGTTCCTTGACCACCATTTGCATTTCAAAGTATTTTTCGTACATTGCAAGTATTGCTTTTTTTAGTGATAGTAAAATAATTGTATATGGAAAATATGTAATAGTAAATATTCTTTTGTCCGTTTGCTTCATAATGAAAAACCATAAATTTACTAATCACTGAGTTCAAATTCACTGCAATCGGATTCACCACCAACAGCCCCCTTCAAATATAAAAAAAATTCCAACAATATACTCAATACGCCAATTGGCGTGTGTCCCGATTACAGAAGATTGGTGCAATATGTTTAAAAACCTTCAAAAATAAGAAAAGATATACAAAGAAAACTAAAAAGAAATGAATGGTGAAATCTTTTTTAAATGTGTGATAATAATTAGTGTGTCGCAGACATTTACGCTAAAATTTAAATATTTGACTCTGTTTTTATAATATTAACTGTTATTTATTAATTTACATCTGAATATAAAAAAATACTCCAGAAATGTTGTCGTACACTCGAAAAAACACCATTATTATGAACATGCATTATTGTGACAGATGTCATGCTTATGCCTTTTTTGGCTTAAAATCAAGTTGTTTGGAAACAAAAGTAAAATCAAAATCGTAAAAAAAAAAAAAAATAAATAATATGTGACTCAGAATTACAGTCTTTTTATAATTACACTTGCAACTCACATGACGCAGGAGTTAGATAAAAATTAAAATTAAATTAAAAAATAAAGAACAACTCAAAAATAAAATTGTTACTCAGATTTTATCTAATAAAATTTTCAGATGCATTTTTCTTAACCTGACGCAAACGATAAATCGCCAAATATGGTTTAAATTGCAATATTTCACATTGAATAATTTTTTAAGCATTGCGCACATTCCCTTTCAGGTATAAATTAAATATTTTCGTTTTATAACATTATTTTTCATCAAAACTGTTTTGCTTATTTTATTTTATATAAAATTTAGTAAGTTATACTAAGTTTTTATTTTATTTTTTTTAGTTGTTTGTGTTATTTTCTGAATGATACAGCCCTTTCAATTCTTTCACCAACGATAGTGGTCGCCAAAAAATAACCAGTGGTAAACTTTTCGTCCAAAATAACAGAACTTTCCTTCATAATTCTATAAGCAATTTACGTAGAACATTGTGTTACATACTAAAACCTTCCCTAAAAAATAATCTATCGAACAGTGTAAGTTCTATCAAAATCCATTCAGCGGAACTCGAGTTATAAAGGAACGGAACGAAATTTCCGTTTGTGTTTTATATATATAGCAGATAAAATTTAGTAAGTGTTAGTAAGTTTTTATTTTATTTTTTTAGGTGTTTGTATTATTTTCTGAATGATATAGCCCTTTCAATTCTTTCACCAACGATAGTGCTCGCCAAAAACTAACCAGTGGTAAACTTTTCGTCCAAAATAACAGAACTTTCCTTCATAATTCTATAACTAATGTACGTAGAACAATATGTTATATACTAAAACCTTCCCTGAAAAATTATCTATCGAACAGTGCAAGTTCCATCCATTCAGCGGAACTCGAGTTATAAAGGAACGGAACGAAATTTCCGTTTGTGTTTTATATATATATAGTAGATAGTAGATATGCTTAAAGCACCATTCCACATGCTGAAATACGTTGAAGTTGGTGTGCTTTTAGTATAGTTAGAATACAAAAATGCTTTATAAGGATATGTAAAATTTAAACATGTGGGTAAGTGTGATCGAAGATCTCACAAAGGGTTTCGATTAATATTTCTTTCAAAACACTTTATCCTTTGTTTAATAAATCCAAATAAATTTCATTTTCAAAAAAGAAAAAAAAGTCATGTTTTTTATAAAGTAAAAATTTACCGATCTATTTTTCTCGTTTATTTTTTTCGAAAATCTGAACCGGTCCGATAGCGAGCCAAGCCCGCTATCATAGCCCTGTCATAATAATATCTGTTATGTGGACTAAATGTGATATTAAAAAAAATCAATTTCAAAATTAAACATGTTGTATAGCGACCTTCAAAATGTTAAAATATGCCAATATTTCCATAATCGGGTTTTTATCATGAGTCAATACGTTCCTCAAACTCATATATTTACTATTCTCTATTACTCATATTAATACTCTATTTGTATTATTCTCAAACATTTGAAAAATCCGTTAAACTTCCAATATGGCGTCAGATTAATTTTCTTTTTAATTCTCTAGTGACGTCAAACTAATTTTCTTTTTAATTCTCTAATGACGTCAGATTAATTTTTTTTAATTCTCTAATGACGTCAGATTAATTTTCTTTTTAATTCTCTAATGACGTCATATTAAGCTGCTTTCTGTATTTACACATACTAATACTCCTTGTATTATTGAGGAATGTTTGGAAATTTCCGTTTTATTACCAATATGACGTCGTATTAATCTTTTTTTCAATTGGTGAAACTTTTTATTTCATTTTCATTTTTTCACGTGGAAATCTTTCAATAGAAAATTAATTTTTGTAGAAAGACTTTTATTGTGGATTTTTAATTGTTGGCAACTGCTATAACGAAAAATGTTTAAATTTAACATGAGAAGGCTGTTAGATTTTTGGTTTTTTATCTCTCTATGTTAAAATAATACGATTTTTTCAATTTTCAATATTTTGAGCTTTATAGTATGTATTCAGCTATAAGTACACAAATTTTCATGCCTGTAAGTTATATCGTTTCTGAGAACCGGCTCTGTGACAGACAGACAACGAAGCGGGAGTACTAGGGTTTCGTGAGATGAACGAAATCCTAAAAAATCAGATGTTAAGTTATTGAGCTTCTGTAATATTCTTTGACAAATTTTCATGTAACATGAAATAGATTCTATTGAAAAAACTATTGAGAGTTACAAATGATGATATTATTCATACAATATAAAGGTTATTCAAAGTTCTATTAATCTTTCTTTCGAAGCACGAAATGACAGTTTTGTTCGTGCCAGAAGATTTTTCTTTTCAAGAAATACGGTATGCTATTGATGGCTTTTATAAAAGTGAGCTTACGTTTTCTTTTGCAAAACATAAATGAAACTGAATTTTCATTTTGATAACTGTATTTCCTTACTGAAGTAAATTTTATCGTTTTTTGTACTATACATAGAAGGTGGACATAATTTCCCTACATAAAATATTAAATGAAACTGAAGTTTGTTTTCTTAAATATGTAGAGAAATTTATCAGTTAGAAAAGGGTAGCTTACGATTCAATAAAAATACGCACAAATGCGTACATAAAAAAAAAATGTATTACTGCTTCTTCATACTTTGAAATGCAATTGAATCAGAATTTTAAGAAGCTTTTTATTTTAACCACTAAGGGGGCTCGCAATTTTTTTTCTGACATGAGGGCGCGCATCGTACTTCTTACGACACAAGAATTTTGGTTGGTTACGCTGTTACAAATGCAAGGTATTTTATAGTTGTAAAAAAAAAAAAAAAAAAGATGTAAGTTAGAAAAAATATATACATATCAACAGAGAAAGCTAAATTTTAATAATATTTACAAGCAGGAAAACATATCCAGAAATATACATTTAAAGAAGGTCAGAAAAATTTCTTATTGCTGAAATAATAAGATTATTTCGTAAAAAAAAAATAT